>CM041762.1:2830848-4216272 GCA_023373885.1 Hestina assimilis | reverse complement strand
GGTAGGAGCTAGAGCCTTATTAGTCTCAAGCCTATATTCTGTGAGATGAGTTTATCTTGTCTGTTCTGGTCTGATTCATTCATTCACCGATGGTCTGCCATGCGATATTGTTTTCAACAGATCCACGTCCTTGAGCTGAGGCTGTCTGGTCTTATCTGGCTGCGTAGTCTGATTTGGTATATTCAATCAGAATAGAAAACTGCACTACTTCTTAAATTGCTCTACTTATTATTCAGTTAAGTAACGAAAAGTTTTTTTATCAAAAACAAAGGCAAAGTAGAGCTTTAAAAAGTACTTTTGAATCGTCAAGCTCTACCAAGTGAATGCTCAGGCTTATAAGCGCCTTTACAATTGTATTTGTATATTTCACAGAGCTTTAGCTGTATACGATGTTTTATTGTTTACAATGTTTCAATACCGTTTTAACACGCCATCAAATGTCCATTACATCAGTCTTAAACGCTTTGTATAATGAAATATAAAACTTCCTTACAGAATACACAAATAATGACCATTGAAGTCTTCCAATCTTTAGTTAATTGAAGTTACTGAGTTTATAGGTGCTATGCACCATACCACAGAAAACTTAATAAAAAGGTACTAGAAATTTAAAGTCGTTTATTCCTTACGAAATACGTGCCTTGTCCCTAGATTTCTCCCAGATACACATCCTGTCACTACTACATATGCAGAGCGCAACGCGACGATATCGTAAGTTTCACATTACATTGCTGTGTGGGTTTGTACCTTTCCTGATATTCAATAGCTTATCCAGCAATAGTAAGCAAAGTGAATAAATTACACTAATGCATACTCGCACCGCTTGTGGTTCATAAGTCATAATTTCTAGGCATTATCATATTAAGTTCCCAAATGTTACGACACAGTAGCGAATATGTCTTAAGCGCCCTTGATTGCGGGTTCGATAATTGCTGAGCGTTGTGGTGCAATGGTGGCGAATCTGTATTCCCGCTCAGGACAGATGTTCGTTTTGGTCATATAGACATGGTACAGGGCAGAATTTCAAAAGAGATATACTTCTGTTGTTGAAAGTGACTAAGGCGTATGATGATAGCTGTGTTAAATGATCTTTATGTATGACAAGTGTACGTTTGTTGGCCATAAACATAGTACAAAAAAAAAAACAAATTTCGTAGTCATTTCTTAGTGTGCGCAATCTTTAACGCTTGCGTGCGTACCTATAGTCAATTAAAAGTTCCCTAAAATGAAACAATTGTATGACATCCTTGTAGGACACTAACGATCTTCGCACAAGTGTCGCCGATATAAAAAAAAACGTCTTTTAAACACATATGAGATAGCGCTTCTTTTTCTTATCATTATTCCCCAAATTTTTACCAGGGGACTGCTTTTTACTCTTATCCGGATTTGACAGGCTACTTATTAGTTTTTACACAGAGCGATTGCCTTCTGATCTTCGCAACCCCAAGGACGAACCGGTAACTCATTGGATAAGAGCAAATTATCTATCTAGAGTTAACGATTATTATCGGCATAATGATTATAATAGTTATATGAAAATAACAGAGACCGAAGGCTTAACGTGCTCTACGAGGTGCGGTAGAAAGAAACGCCCACACCGAATCATGATGATCCTGATCCTTCTTTAAATAGCAGAATGGAGCTGAGAGCGACTTTGTGGCAAGTTGCGGGTCGTGCCCCACAAAAAAAGTTACCACCTTCTCCGCCTGCAAGAGCTTGAGAACATACGTGGGGTGCTGTCTCTTTTGACTGTGGTGGTCTTGAGGGGGATAGCCTGGTGGGGTCACGGGGCTCTGCTAGAGGGGAGGGGACCTCGCCTCTAATTGTCTGCCTTTTTGTCAGATGCGGGGACTTGGCGAAGCCTTCACGACGGGGGCTTTAATAGGGCGTCGAACTCTTAGATCATAGATGCACAGGGTGGGTTCGTAGAGGAAGACGATGGTCAAAGTGGAACCTTTAGGACCGCACACCTTGGGAATGAGACCGCCACTCCAAGCTTTTCAGTGAACATAATACGTAAATTACTTTGACATAAAAATAAAATAATTCATCAAAAAAAGATATAACCCACTGAGTTTGTTTCGCTGGCTCTTCTCAGGTAGAGGTTTAAATTTGTAGCCGGTGGTAGAATCTTACTTTCAACAAATAAGTGATATGCTTTTTACGTACATAAAATATTTGAATTTGATTTTGTTCTCGCTACGAATATGTTTAATAATATATAATTGACGTTACGTTTTACTTTACCAGTTACAACTATAATGAGATAATAATTATTTGCAGTATCTATATCATTGGGACCAACTACAAATTGACAAGACAAACGTTCGTAACACTTCCTAAAAACTCTTGTGTTATTTATAAAAACGATAAAAGTAGATTTAAGATAGCTGACTAGCTAAATATTTTTAAAAAAGTTTTAAAATAAAAATAATGAAAATGACTTAAATATGTTAAAAAGTATTTAATTTACAGAGCTCCTTGACGCAAAGCAGTAAATTACAGAGACTCCTAAGCACCAATTTCGGGGCGGCTAATAAATGACCTAATTTAAAAGACCAATAAAGTAATAATTATCCTGGCAGGATAATTATATTATGAATGTGAAAGTTTTTACGTTTTGATGCTTGGATGTTTGGTGTTCAATCACGCAAAAACGGCTGAACGGATTTGGATAAAATTTAGCACACAGATAGTTTATTACCTGAATTAGTCATTGGGTACTTTTATCTTGAAAAAAAGTTAGATTGTTATGAGATTTTCAAAATACGAACTAAATGACATATCCAATTGAAATTTCATATACGCGTAGATGTGTCTTTTGCAATAAAAAAATAGTTTTGGCTTGTCGTTCGGCGTGATAAATAAAGTGATATTAACGTAAGAGTGATGCCGCGGTAATTATACCTAAAAATGATTGAAGTAAGCTTATTGTTAACCGCCTAGAGGCGCAAAGTACAAAATTAATCTCTACTAAAACCAAACAAACTTAACTAGTTTTGTGACGATCTCAACATTACACTTTATTTAAATCTCTAAAACAATGTATTTTCTATAATATGAACCTATTTTTGGACGGTCACCCATCCATTTACTGACCGCACCCAAAGTTGCTTAACCTAAAAATCGTTTGCCGACCACGTGACTATGTGCAACGTAATACTAAGTATGGACATACCCCGAAAATAATATTTTTACAAAATCAAAAATTTATAAAATTTTGTATGAAAATTTCCATAGAAAAAGGAAAATGTATGGAAAATCACGGAGTCAGGTGCCGAATGTCATTGCAGCTGTTTCACATATATAAGGGGTGTGGTGTCGGCGAAGGTGTCTCCGAGCGTATGCTTTGTGAGTGCCCGTCTGACGTCTCTACCCCCGCGTATATGTGGACGATTTACCAAGACGGTGCGTTCGGGCGGCCATGCTGCTAGAATGCTAGTTAAGGTTTCCGATCTTCGTATATGGTTTTTATACATATTATTAATGGTGATTGGTGATGCATGGCAAAGAATATATATAAAGTATATATTAAAGATATATACAATAATTAATAAATAATGACGGTATGGTGGTCCGTCTATGATTACTGGCAAAGAGATCTAATATGAATAATATGATCTATACATGTTAAAGGCAAATTTATATCATTGAAATATTTTTAATATAATTTATTATTATAAATTAAATATTTAATGACGGTTTGTGGGTCCGTCAATTATGAATGTATATATGTTTGATATATATTAAGAAACGAAGTTTACTCCGTTTCTTTAATATTATATAATATTGTAATAGCGAAAGTAATGCTTCGGCGCAAATATTGTTTATGTTTCAGAATCTACTAGATTATTTGAAACCTAAGAAGAAGCGAATTCAATGAAGATTTAAAAGTATGCGTTGGGAAGAATTTATGCGTCATAACTAATAAATAATTATATTTCAGCTGTATACGTGTATAATGTTTTGGCGAGTTTTAGTTGACCCGATACTTGAGTTTGAGGCTCTGATGTGGCCTGAGTCATGTCTATAGTGTCCTTAAGCGAGGCCCGAGGATTTTTAATCTTAGTTGACCCGATGCTTAAGTATGAGGCTCCGATATGATTTTGGTCATGTCTATAGTGTCCTCGAGGTCCTTTGGCTTTGCTGATGTGATGTTGACATGGGGTTGACTCTGTGGTGCGATTTATATCGATGCAGTAGTTTCCTCAGGTCAATTGCTGAAGCGGCCCCAGTGATACAGATTAGAATTGCTGCGGTGGTGCGACTTAGGTCGATGCCGTGATGTAGTTTGGTTTGTTGCTGAGGCGCTGGAATATTATACATCGTTTGTAGCAAAATGACTCGTCTTCTTATTAGAGACGCCCCTTAGCTTAGCAATAGGGATTTTTATAATTGACATTGTAGCATGTCATACTATTAGAGCAACTGGTTGCTTCTCACTTCGAGATAGCTAACTAGTATTAGACAGTGTGGCCTGCTTAACTCTTATCATGCGTGTTTATCACGTCTTGAATAATGAACTGGATTCGGATGTATGTTTGAGTATTGAGCCAAAGGGTATTTTGCGTGAGCAAGTGCTATGGTTTTTATGATATAAGGCTATAATAAGAAAATTACATAAACCAAAGAATATTAGTTGTAAGACAATGCGATTACGAATACGATATAAACCAACGAATATTAATTATAAGACAATGCGATTATTTAAATAACAATTAGGTAGGATTAGGTAGGACTTAGTTTTAAGGAATTGCGGTTGTGATATTATAAAGAATTGAACATTATCAATACTATATGACCCATATATAGTGATAAAAGAAATATACTTATAAATATAATTATTAATGAATTTGCCTACACTACAGTGAGGTTATTATAAATACTATATTACACATATATAGTGATAAAAGAAATATACGCTATAAATAGCATTATTGATGAAAATACCTTAACAAAGGTGAAGTTTATGATAAATATAAACTCTATATTAACCACATATAGTGGTATGACAAATATACGTTATAAATGATATTATTTATTATTATTGATGAATTTTACTTCACTAAGGTGAGGTTGACGATTATAGCATTGTGCTTACGGATTGCCGCCTGGCGGTTTAATGTTCGAATACATATCTGAACCAGGGATTTATTCCCTTATATATAATGACCAGGGCTTGTCCCTCAATTATTATGGCGTTTAGCCTCCTCATACAAAGATGAATAAGAAATATAATGTGACTTCGGTCTTAATTGATACTATTATAAAATATCAGGGCTTGATCCCTTTCTATGCTATGAAAATAATAACAATATAAAAGAATAAATCTTGCGTCCCGATAACGAAATCACTATAAATATAAATTACCAGGACTATGTCCTTTCACGTTATAACAATCAAATTGTGTGTCGCAGGCGCACTATAAATAGCCTATCCCTTATCCGGGAGGGCTCGTATCTATGGTTGGAGCCCACAGTCGGTGGCGTGTGCGGGGCCATCGATCTCCCCCTCTTCTTTATATTTTTACTATAGAGTTTAAGTATATAAGAATTGGAGGAGCGGATTACTTTCAGCTACTCGTAAGAGGTGTTGAAAGTATAGGGATATATTTATTAACTCACCATTTAGCCTTTATTGGCTTATATTAATATTTTTATTATGATAATCATATTACACTAATATAATTAAACTATATAATAAATAAGGTATTATTGTTTTCCATTGTCGAGTTGAACCTGTTGCCTCTGATGCTCTAAAAGAACTCGGGTTATTACGATCACAACGTAACGAGGGTCCTAACCGCTTAGACGAATCACGTGCCAATTTAGTAGTTTTATGCTATTTGTTTTCGTGCATTTTAATTATTATTTACTTAAATATATTTTATTTCTATATTATATATAAAAAGTAAGGTAGGTTTAGTCACAGTTTGCGCTACGACCGCGAATTCTGATTTCAACAACAACAAAACAACGCTATCTCTTGAAGGTTACAGGCCACAATATGTTCCACGAAATTGCCTTGCTTTTAGTATTAAAACACTGTTACAATAAATTTTAATAAGTAAGATTAATAAGTCTATAATAATAATAATTAAATATAATTAGGCTATAAAAATATAATTAGACTAGTGAAATTCCAGTAATTTGAATTTCAGTGGAGATTTAAGAACCAATATCTCGGGGTTGGCAAAGCATGAGTACCACTTACTTATAGTGTTGCAAGTCCTCATAGGTTACAGCAACCGCTTACGGCAATAGCAATAAAAATTTGTGTAATAGATAAAATAGTTCAAAATGATTCAATTATTTGATTTTCTAGTAAAAATCGATTAATACATGAATAAAAAAAAATAATGATTGAATATTAAACTAAAATAGTAATTATAATTAAAATAATTAAACTATGATAATGAAAAAATATAATTTGGGCCGTGTGCTTGCTTGCCAACTTGTAACATAAAAAAAACAAGTTTCAATAGAATATTTATTTATTTTAAATAGCATTTGTGACTTCATGCTTAGCTCCAGAGAGAAATTAATCATTTAATAATATTTCATTACAAATAGCTAAGTACAACGAATTTCAGTTGAATAATAAAAATCCAAACATCTAAATATCCAAGCATACAAACGATTAATAAGAAATTTTAAAGGCGTCGGGATGTGACGACCCCATCGCCCGCTGTTGGGATAACCTCTGTCACAGCAGAGATTATTCCACCAGTGCAATCAGTCACACTGGTGGTAGGTCTTTTGTTGCAAGAGGCTGGCTAGGTAGGTACCACCGCAGTGTCCAATATTCTACCGCCAAATAGTAGTGTTTGAAGGGCACTGTACGCTAGTGAAATTACTGGGCGAACGAGATTTAAGAACTAATATCTCGAGGTTGGCAACGCGTGAGTGGCACCTACTAATGGTGCTGCAAGCGCTCATAGGCTGCGGCAGCCACTTACCATCAGATGGGCCGTATGCTTGTTTGCCAACTTCTAACATAAAAAAATATAATAAAAAAAAAAATTATAAACCTTACGATAATATTAAAAAGAAACAGTTTTTTGAAATGACGTCTCATTGAAGCGCCTTACGTTAACATCGAGTGGTAGAAATTTGCAGTGACAAATTCGTGTAAACAAGCATAAGAAACATTATATCTGACGTGGATATTTTACTTTATTTATTTTATTTTAATTAATTACACAAACAAACAGTACAAGTCAATACAATATAGAAAAGAAACGTAAAATTAAAACATCGACCAACAAAATTTCCACGAGAAAATCATTCATACAGTGCGAGCTATAAAAGTTAAAATTATATAACACTGACAAAATAATTGAAATTAAATTATATGAACAATGATATAATACAGTATTATTATGATAGCCCGATCGCACGCCTTATTTTGCTTAACACGCTAATCTTAGGATTTTGAAGATCAGTTTATTTTAGACAGCCAGCTTAGTGATAAAGGTTATAGGGTACATAAAACGCGTAACGACCTACTCTTAAGGGATCAGTAGTAGTGACCCTAAATGTCAATCAAATTGGATATTTGTAGGCTTATTGCTCGGTGTAAGAAGTAGAGTGTATAATCTCATCTTAATGAGACGCTCATAGCCGAGTGCACCCACGAATCGGTAAACGACCGCTAGGTTAAGCAACTTTAGGCACAGTCAGCCACTAGATGAATGATCGCATGGTGGTATTTCAACCGAGCGTCTCCGTACTTCGGATGGCACGTAAAAAGTCGGTCCCTGCTGTTGACAATTTGATAACAGTCGAAAAGTCAGAAGCCTACAGGCGACCTGAACAACCCTAATACTAGGTTGACCACTAACCCCTCAATAAGAAGAAGAAGATCTCATCTTAATGTGACAAAACTATCCAACGTTAATAATTGAAGCTTCAATAGCTACGTGCTTATTTGGAGGGGCAATAGGAGTATTGGTAATGACTTGAAAAAAAATGACCGATATTCTTTAAAAATATATATAATATCATGATTTTCCGATGAAGTAATTACTTCCTGTCCTCAGTTTTGTTACGATACTTACGTCGGTAGTACAAGCTTGGGTTGCTTGAAACCAAATGGCAGGCATTCTAATATAGGTAATTAGGCAGTGTCGACCTCACCTTCAAATGCACTATTCTTACCTAGATATTGTAAACAGTGCCTAATTGACTATATAGAATACACGCCACTGCTCCTACCATTACTACAAGTGGTCAGGCAGGAAAACACGAACTATATCACCGTAGTTCGTGTTTTCATCAGTTCCGAGAAGGCTTACCTCCATGGTGATATAAAAAAATGAGAATAGAAAGATAAGGTTAATTTAATATTCATTTCAAACTTTTCCAAAACTCTGACATGTAAAATTACATAATGGATCATGTAATTTTCCATGTCAGAGGCCCTTAGTATAATGACGTAAAGCTTTTTATTTAATAAAATTCCCCCTAAAGTCATAAAGAAGATGAGTAAATTGAATAATTTTAAGTAAATAGAAAAAGAAAAATTTTAACGAAAAAACATCTCGTTAAATATTTTAATACTGCATTATCATCTGTGATTTAGCTTCATTCTTAACACTTGCAATGCCTACTAAGCGAAATGCTTGGGACTCTTAATATTGCTGGATCTCATTCAAGAACCAAATTTTATATTAAAAAATACAATTATAAAAAACATATATTTGAAAAGAGTAACTGTCGAGTTTCTTGTCGGTTCTTCTCGATAGAATCAACCTTCCGAACCGTCGGTAGCGTTTGACTATTCAAAAGTACTTTTTAAAAGTCTATTTGAATAAAAATAATTTTGATTTTGATCTTTTTTACGACGGTATTCGATATATTATGATTATATCGAAATAAACATTATAATAGAAACATTTTTAGTAATATTTTGTATCTGGTTGTTACAAGTATGTATATGTTATATAAAGAAAACTAAAATAAGAAATCTCACTTCCTGTCCTGTTAAACTAGAGAACGTGTTGTTTTATTTCTTATTTATCGTGACCAAACAGACACATTTTTCAGTCTAGATATTTGTGTGGCTGTGCTTTTGTTTCCGGTCCGGACACAGATTATATATATATAGACTTACTGTATACTATAGACTGGTTCTTTCATACGGACAAAATGAAATCGTTGGTGCTCTTTCACATCAGCGCAACGGAATGTAATTAGTCACACGACAACTTTATTCGGTTATTTTGTGCAACTCTTATCGTTCCGTTCTGTTGGTGTTGAATATTCGAATGGGTACTAAAGCCTCAACGACCCTGTGTCATTTTGTCACTATGAAAGGACCAGTCCAGAGTTCATAGTAAGTCTATGATAAAATATCAGTCCCCCGTTAAGTCTATAACACTCTGTTTTCTTTATAATCAATTATTCTTGATTTCAGCAATGCTTTTAACAGTGTTGACTTCGATATTTTGATAAGTGTTCTAAGTTCTCTTAACATGTCGCCCTCAGCAACTGAATGGTTTCGTAGTTACCTACAAGGTCGCCGGCAGCGTGTTCATATTGATCATAACTTCTCTGATTGGTGTGATGTCAATGCCGGTGTACCACAGGGTGGCGTGCTATCTCCTCTCCTTTTCTCTATTTTCATTAATTCTATTACCTTAAAGTTAAATTCTCTTTACCACTTATATGCAGACGATCTCCAAATTTACTCATCAGCAAATTTAGATAATCTAACCCAATCTTTGGCATCGATTAATTCTGACCTTATATCTATCACAAACTGGTGTAAAGATTACGGACTGATAGTAAATCCTTTAAAGACTCAAGCTATCATAATAGGAAGTCAGAAATTAATCTCGAAAGTGGATTGGAGTACCCTGCCATCCCTTTCTTTTAACGGTATTGCTCTCCCTATTTTGGATAATGTAAAAAATCTTGGAGTTCAATTCGATCGAATTTTATCCTGGTCTCACCAGATCATTAAAGTGACTAAGAAAATGTTTTCGGCTGCAGGGTCATTAAGACGCTTACAAAATTTCCTTCCTATCCCTACGAAAATTAGTTTAGCTCATTCTCTTTTACTCTCCATACTTGACTATGCCGACGTTAGCTATCTTAACCTCTCCGAAGACCAACTAAATAAACTCGAGCGACTTCAGAATATGGCAATACGGTTCATATTTGGCTTGCGTAAATATGACCATGTTTCAGATTTTCGTCTAAAGCTCGAGTGGTTACCAATCCGCCTTCGCCGGAATACTCACATTCTATCTCTTTTGTATTGTGTACTATTTCACTCTTCAACGCCTTCCTATTTAAAGCAGAAATTTCAATTTCTTGGTGACATTAATTAAGTTTTAAGATCATCTGATAATCTTAGGCTGCGAGTACCGAATCATAATACCAAATTCTAT
The DNA here is from genome assembly GCA_023373885.1 of Hestina assimilis. NCBI lineage: Eukaryota > Metazoa > Arthropoda > Insecta > Lepidoptera > Nymphalidae > Hestina > Hestina assimilis. The sequence goes on along the minus strand of CM041762.1, from coordinate 4,205,873 downwards.
AATTCTTCGTTTGCAGTACAAGCCGTTATATTATGGAATTCTTTGCCTGTACACATTAGACGTGCTCAAAGCTTATCACTTTTTAAAAAGCAAATAAAAGCTCATTATTTTAATGTTTAATTATGTAAATATACCCTCTATTACTATGTATTAAGCCCGCCATATTTATTTATACGTATTTGATTATATATATTTAAGTATTTTTTTATTAATTTATTTTATTTATTTATCTATTTGTATATATTTATATTTATATCATAATATCTATTTTTATATATACATATACATATATATATACATATATATAATTTGTCTAATATATAATCTATAATACTTACCACCTACTTATCACATATATATATATTTTTTTTTCCTATGCGCTCAGGTTGTCTGGTAGAAATTGCTTTTTAGCAATAAGGCCTCCTGGTTGTACCATTTATGCTAAATTTATATGGTTTTTGTTTTTCTTTTTGTCAATGTCATGGTATACAATAAAGTATTATTATTATTATTATTATTATTATGAAGCTACTGTTATTTATAATTAATTATGGATTATGTCATAACTTTACACTTCAGTGTCCATAACGATCAAACTACGGGTATTATCTTCCTTAATTTTGTAATTCCTACGAAGTTCGTGCTTCAATTTGTAATTTATTTGAAATTACAACGCGCCTGCGGGTATTGTATCCTCGGATATCGCTTAGCCCGTTCCATTCAGTCGCTTGACACGTCCCGCGCCGATCGTCCGCGTGAAATGACACGCTATCGGTTACAATAATTTTCCCGCGCGTTTCAAGTGACATTTAAGTGACGTTTTGTTTTTTTGTGATTTTTATTTTATAAAATAGTTTTCATATGTATGTGTTTCTTTTTGTTTAGTGTAAAGTTGTGAGTGTTAAAGTTTTTATGTTGTTTCTTATATTTATCTATTCAACGTGAAATAATACAAGGTAAGTTTATATTAAATACATTGTATGAAAGTTTAACATTTTTAAAAAACACTTTGGTAATTTAAAAAAATAGTGGAGGTTTATTAATTTATTTTTACTATTAAAGAAATTGAAATCAAGGACAATGCTCTCTAAATATTTTTGTTTTATTTAAAATTACAAAATCAGATTCTTAACGGAAAGCAATTACGCGTTATTTTAAAAGTTATGGATTACGGACACAGGAAAACAACAAACTTGAACAAACACAACTATAATCTTTATCTTTTAATGTAGATTTTGTATTGAAACATTTGAAAGTTTTGAATTTTATATTTGTTCTCGCCCAGTGACGCTGTGAAGGCCGGCCTACAGTAATACGCCATCAGGAAAAAAGGTTACCATTATTTAAAAAAAATATATTATAATAAAATTAAATTAAAGCTTACTTATTAAATTCGGTGTATGTTATAATACTTCTGGGCTCTTTTCTAGTTAATAATAAGGATTAGGAATTCAAAATTAAAACATTGGGCACTACACTCCGACATCCTGAATTAAGAAAAAAATCTAGGTATTTTATTTAAATTATAACTCAAAGCCAATGATATAAAAAGTATACATTCGACTATTGTCATTAAAATTACAAGCACCTATTGCTATATAAAAATAATTTACAAGCAAGCAATTCAGTCTAATAGTTCAGACGACAATAAAAAATCGGCCATATATAGTATGTGACGTATATGAACTATGTATGGTTTATTTATGTTTGATGTCACGTGTTGTAATGACCGTCACTTCCGGTCTATCACGTACAGGTGGCACGAAGGCCGTGATATTAATATTATTGATATATATTTGTAATCATATATTACCGGTGATATTTATTTTCCAAGTTTCGGTAGGGCCTATATTTTTCAAATATCGGGGTCTCAGAGTTGGGATCCAAAAGTATGTACATAACCATCGAGTTTCTTTTCGGTTCTTCTCGGTATGCTATACGTATACGGAATAAACCCTCCGAATTGTCGATAGTGTTTGACGATTCAAAAGTACTTTTTGAAAGTGTTATTAAATAAAAACAATTTTGACTTCACATCCGTGTAGCTTTGTGTATCCGCACGAATATTTTAATCATTTTGCAAGATAGATTAAATTTTATAATTAAAAACTCGGCTTCTGGGGCTCGCAGTAGTGTTATTTAGCCGATCATGAAGCCCAAATGCCAGCAGAGAGTCTGTTGAGGCGATTCTTTTATTCAGACTTTGAGCAAGCTAAGCGGAAACGTAGTAGACAGTATTTTGGATATATAGATGTTCTGATAAGACATCTTTATATCTGTAATGCGCGTGGCCTGGGAGTGGAATGCTCTTCTGGCGGCTGAATTTACGAACTGATATAACCGACACCTCTTCAAGGGAGTAAGATCGCTTTACTGTAGACCTTTGACTTTGCGCTCAATGGAGAATGGAGAGCTTTTGAATAAAAAAATATTTGAGAAAATGCGATATCGAGTCGTCGCACAGGAGGTATTGGCAAACTTTTTGGGAAAAGTCGCGTTAACTCGTTCACATAAAAGTTAAGGAATTTGAAATCAAGTGTAGGTGTGATTTAGGCCACAATAAGGATGAACTTAAGTCTTAAGTCACGACCACCTGGAGCCATTTCAAAATTTCGGCACGCAAACGGAGAGCTAACGTGGTCATAATATATTAAAGCCTATAGCTTAACGGTAAAAGGGCCGAATTCGCTCCGTTAACCCGAAAGTCGAAAGTTCGACCCTGGCCCTGGCTATTATTGTACCCACTCCTAGCGCAAGCTTCGAGCTTATTTAGAGGGGCAATAGGAATATTAGTAATGCCTTGAAAAAGCATTGCTAATATTCTTTAAAAAAAAAACATCTGCAGCTATTTAATATGAGTAGATGTAGATTACAAGATGGTGTCTATTCATTTAAAATACATTACCTATTTCTTGTTCATGGTACTGAGTGTATGAAATTAGATTATCCGAGCGGCTGACTTGGTTTTAACCGTCTTTATATAATTAAGGAACCCTTTAAAATAATTTATTCCCATTGGATTTACATAACATGTGATACTGAATCGTTTGATAAGAATCTCGTAGACTAGAGATTAAGAGATTTGGTTATAATTAATTTATTAAAGGACAAGTTTATCTTTAATTGAGAAAAAATATAACAAAAACTATCCAATTCTGCTTTATATCGCTATCGTCTTTGGTAATTTTAGTTTATATTAAGTAAAAGCAGCACTTTATATACGTCGCAGGAGGAACCTAAGGACGGAATCAAATTTGAGCCCCCGTGAGGGCTGCCCCTTTATCACGGCTCAGTCTCTGTACTCGGCGCCCCCGCTCGGTGACGCTGGCAAGGCCAGTAGGGCCAACAGCAATACACATTCCGAAAAAAAAAAATTATATACATAGTTATATACATGTACATACCTACAAGCATACCTTCACAATTTGTTTATTAAAATTAAAATGTCAGTTTACATAACTATTTACAGATTGTTTTATATAAAGATCTGAAACAAGATTCAATAAATAAAAATAAATAAATAAACTTTACACACTCAACGGCCCCCTTTAGGATAGTTATATCCAGTGTCGGGGTCCGGAAACATACGCAATGAAAAGGACAAACAAACCCAGACCGGAAAACATCCCTGTAAGGTCAATACAAACATCTGCTCCGAACAGCAATCGAACTTGCGAACTGAGGCGCTTAAGGCAAGTTTGCTATCGCTGCGCCACAACGTCGTCTATCAATATTACTGTACCATAATGTTGCCAAGTAATGCTTTCCTTTTATTCCAACCGATCAATAAGATGCAATACAGGTTGCCGCCTAAGAATCAAAAATAAACTCAATCGGAACCAGTTAGCCTCCGTGAAAAACTTTTTACTAAAGCGATTATCAAAAGGAAAGAAACGCAAATCACAGTTCGGAAAACTCGATGTCGCATAAATACCAGTTAAGTCTGAGATTGGACCGCTGTGGTTTTCATTCGTTAGGGATTTATCTGAGTATTGGACAGTTATTTTGTAACTTTCTACGAAACGTTCTGTGTTTTTGTAATGAAAGTAAATAAGCCTTGATGTAAAGCAAAGCCTCATTTGGTACAGCAATTGAATAAAACCAACACAGTTAACAATAATTAAAAACTTAATATAAATATATCAACTTAAAGACATAATATTATCATACTTAAAAAAAGAGAGGCGAACTGCTTAGCATCTACGGATTTACCGTGCTGGAGCAGGGTCCATCGTGTGGAAGAAACTCTGAGCAGTTCCCGGGACTTGTCAAAATCAAAATCGAAATAAAAAATCAATATAGTATACATATAAAAAATACTACACATAAAATATCTTTATTGAATATAATATATTTTTTCTAAGTGTGATTCCATAAACTAATATACGTGTCAGTATTTTTGAGAACACTCCAAACTGAGATTATGAAGATACAAATGTTTATTGTTGAACAGAGGTGATATTAAAAAGAAAACATACTTATTATTGAATTTTGAATTTTTTGCTTAAAAAAACAAAAGCAGATTTTATTCGTTTAAAAGCAACTATCTCTTATAATTTAAGCTATTTTGCTGTCATTATCACAAAAAAATATATACAACGTAATTAAAACAATTAAAACAAAACCTCTTATTACTAGAAGCCGTCTAGATAGGTACCATCGCAGTGTCAGTTATTCTACAGCAGTATTTGGTTTGAAAGAAACTGTGGCTAGTGAAATTACTGGGCAAAAGAAATTTAAGAACCAATATCTGGAGGTTAGCAACACGTGAGTGACACCTACAAATGCATGTATGGTGTTGCATGCGCCCATAGGCTACGACAATCGCTTGCCATAACATGGGTCGTCCGCTTTCCAACTTAGTCACATAAAAATCGATTTACAAACATCAAGATATTAGTAGACACACACAATTCTGACGAATAAAGTATCCGTAAGTAGTAATAAGGTTTAGATAAGCCTTTGATAACGTGTGTTATTTTTAATAATAGAATACATTATTGAATAAAGATATAAAGAAATAGTTCTTCAAATTACATTTAATAAGTTGTTCTTATTATAATCTAAATATAACGTAAACAGATTTTCTCGGATTTCACACCGCCTCTGTTATGAGCTTAGTCATTATTGTTGTGTTATGAAAGCTTTATAACTTCAATTTTCTTATACGATATTTTCTTTGTATTATATTTAAACCTCATATATTATATTTTATGCATACGAATTCGACGTTTTATTGTCACAATCTGTCTACAGATATAATAAAAGTTTAAAATCTATTATTTTATATTACTTTGCGCAAAGAAATCTCATTATTATTGATTGATTTTTATTGATATATGGATGGACGCTAGTATGTATGTACTATGTGTTACTATTATAATTTAAGAAGACGAAAAAGGATATGATTTATCGATTTCATTACATAAAAGAAACTTGACAGACTTATCAACTCCCAGCCTAAACTCTTGGACTTAGAAAATTGGATTTTTTCACAAGTGTTGAACAATTAAATTTAAGCCTCAATAGCTCAACGGTAGAAGGGCCGACTTCGTTAACGCCAACGCGAGAGTCGAGGCTTCGATCCTGACCCCTTGGGCTATTGTCGTATCCACTCCTAGCGCAAGCTTCGAGCTTATTTGGAGGGCAATAGGGATATTAGTAATGCCTTGAAAAAGCATTGCTAATATTCTTTAAAAAAATTAAAGATAACAAACAAACGTGTTTATTTATTTATTTATTTATTTATTGCGATAACAAATAATTGTACAAAAAGCTTATTATAACAAATTCTTACAGCTAAATATTAAGTATTTGTACAACCAACACCGTTATCCCCAAATTAAACATTTAAATGGTTTTCAGAGACAATCGCTTCCCATACCATAATTGCTAAACAAAACTACATCATAAATAATGTTTTAAGAGCGTCGAGTATCACTCTCAGTAACAAACGTTGGTATCCACTAGTAGTTGCAATACTAGTTTTTAAAATTGTATGGTGCCACATGAAAAATGTCAACGGTGGTGAACAAGTCATTATAAGCCTTCATTATTCGCCTAAGAGGCGCGCGTTCACCAGATTTAGTTTTCGAAATATTTGGTAAAAACAAATGGTGAGCGAACGCGTTACAGCTACGTTGAGGACGGTTCGGTATTCTGATATATATTTGGTTTATTAATTGATTACAGTCAAATTTATTACGACAAATATTATATAATATAACTTGATCTAGCAGCAGTCTTCTATTTTTCAATGAAGGTAAAGATAATTTGAGTAACAATTCGCTATATGAGGACTTAGAACGAAAGCAACGGTAGTCAATAACACGAAGAAATTTACGTTGTACAGTTTCTAATTGATCAATGTATTTCTGATATATCGGATTCCATTGTGTTTGAATATTTTCTAAAATTCCACCCAACAAAAGTTTGAAAAGAGGGTTCAAAGTTTGTAAAATCATTATTCACGAGAGGCGAAGCCGTTGGCAGAAGCTAGTTTGTAATATAGACGATGTTTGAAGTGTTATATGGTAAAGAATTTCCAATTAGTCAGAGAAAAATGGCCGTCCATTTCAGACAAGACAGTAAAATATGCACGTGTAAATACCTAGCGTATTCATTCACTCCAGTTGCTTGCTAAAATAAGCTTGTATTTACTAACAAAACAAAATAAACATCCAAAGAGATTCAATGAACCTTTCCCGATAATCTCTGTAATAAGGCCTGGAATTTGGAAAACTCTTAAATTAGATCAGGGGAGGTTTCTTTTGTTCGAACATTCGTTAACGGAATAGAAAATTGTATCTAAGAATTTCAATAATTTAGATAGGATATAAAAATCGTGAGCTCAGTATAGAATTCTAAATAGGCTTATTACAAGACTGATTTTATGGTGTGTATGTTTTGTAATCGACATTTGTGCAGCGCCCATACTACCTACATAACTGAAAACACCTTTTGCAATAATTATGTTATATTCTATGACTGCTTGAAACAGAAATTCAACAATATCATCAGTTTGTTAGCAAAGTCATTTTTTTATGTTACAAGTTGGCAAGCAAGCATATGGCCCACCTGAAGGTAAGAGGTTGTCGTAGTCTATGTGCGCGCGCAACATCATTAGTAGGTGCTACTTACGCGTTGCCAACCTCGAAATATTGGTTCTTGAATCTCCTTTGCCCAGTTTTTTTTATTTCGGAATGTGTGTTGCTGTTGGCCCTACTGGCCTTGACAGCGTCACCGAACGGGGAGACCTTTGCCCAGTAATTTCACTAGCCTACAGTGCTCTTCAAACCAGAACACAGTACCTAATGCCTAAGCATTACTATATAGCGGTAGAATATTTGACACTGCGGCGGTACCTGCCTAGCCGGCCTTTTACTACAAAAGACCTACCAGTGTGGCTGATTGCACTGTTGGAATAATCTCTCTCCTATAGTCTTGTCCCGACGCCGGTAAACCCAAGTACGCAAAGCTACAAGGATGCACCGCGATTTCGTCGTGGCTGAGACAAGTGTGTATCACTTTAATTTAATGCGCATGAAATCACGAGAAGTTTATTCATCAATACTTTAAATAAATTCATTTTTCCGTTATTCTACGTGTAAGTGTAACTTAATAAGCTGAAGCGGAGAAGGACAAAGGATAACTTTTATCCTAAACAACGCTCGAATGAAACCGCGCTTATTCTCCCGTAACAAAAAACTTATTTACTTAGAACGTTCTTTTTGCTTTGAATTTTTACTAAATATACTTACTACTGGCTGGGTCCTATATCTTTCAACTCGTTGAACTTTATTAAATTTAGATACTTATATTATATATAATACTAGTTATAATATGTGACTTTGGCCATGTGGTATTAAAAATCACTACATAGTATAAAACAAAGTCGTTTTCTCTGTCCCAATGTATGCTTAAATCTTTAAAACTACGCAACGGATTTTGATGCGGTTTTTTAATAGATAGAGTGATTGAAGAGGAAGGTTTATATGTATAATAACATCCTCTAAATAGTGGAGAAAAAAATATTTTTGAGGTTTCTAATGTGATATTTTTTTTGTTTGCCACTATTATTTGATATTTTTGACTAACCCCATTGGCTATTGTCTTCCCACTGCTAATGGAGGAGTCCTATTATTAATGACTCGAAAGAGCATTGCTAATATTATGTTATATAACTAACTGTGCTCGCGGTTCCGCTCGCATTAATTAGTTTTTTGATGATCCCACAAGAACTCAAAACTTTTTTGCGCTATAAGTATCTTATATGCTAATGCAGGTAATAAACTGTGTATGTAAATTTCATCCAAATCTGTACTTTTTGCCTCCATCTAATCATCCAAACTTTACATTTATAATATTAGCTGCATACAACAAACGGATAGAAAAGCTGTTATGATGATATGAAACACAGATTTGAAATGTTGCTAATACATGGCTTGACTCAAAATACAGATTAACGTTACGTACGTTTAAGATTAATATATGAAATCTTTGCTGACATTTCTATAAAAACTAACCAACGCTTAATCTCAATCGAGTGAAAGGGACAAAACGTACTTATGGAAGACTTTACCAATCTGAGATTAAGAGGGCTTCTCCCTCTAAAACGAGAAGCGGAGATAGAGTTTTGGCTTACGATGTACTTACACACTCATCAATTGAAACCACCGGTACGGTTAACAAAATGCTCTACTTCGCAATAAGTTTCCGAGTTTTACCTCCGATATCCTTAAACTTTAGATAGTCAATATTAAAGATAAAGTTAAAATCCGATCAAAATCAGAGAACAGCAAGTATTGTAGCAGCCATAAAAAATACTTCTGAATTGAGAGCTTACTGTGAGAGTTAAAAAGGTATTTTACGAAGAACATTTGGCAAAGAAATACTTAAGAAAATAATACGTAAGATAGCAACAAGTTTTTATTAAGATTTACGCTTATAGCAGGAATAAAATAAAATATTGTTACCCTAATACGTTTTACGGCGTCTTCTTTTCTATTAGACCCTTACAAGATTCGTATACACTTTAATTTTACCGTATTACTAAGATTATACACACATTTACAATTCGTATATGTGGAGGTTTGTGCTAATGAATATACAGTACAAATATATAAGGGCTTCAAATAAGGGTTGCTACATTTATATAACTCAGCATTTTAAAATAAAACAGAGTTTTGCTTTTCTATATGGTTATGTTACGAATTTGTGCGAAAAGGAAAGCAATATCATGTTATCTTTCTTAACCTAATATTATAAATGCGAAAGTGAGTTTGTTTGTCTATGGCGTTTTAACGCTTAACCCCGTTGACACCGTTGTGGCATTATGATTAGCGAGTCTGCTTTTAGTCTCGACGGTTGCGGGTTCGATTCCCGCTCGGGCAGATGTTTGATATAAATTTCTGTTTCGGTCTGGGCGTTTGTCCTCGTGGGTCTTCCCACCGTGCCTCGGATAGCACGTTAAGCTGTCAGTCCCGGTTGTTATCACATAACACCTAAGATTAATCGTTAACACATGACAGTGAATTTGCTGTTATTCATTGAGTTACTGGTTCGCCCTTAGGGTTGCGGATGTCAGACGGCAATCGCTCTGTGTAAAAACTAATAACCTGCCATCATCATCGTGATTTTTAGGAATAATACTTAAATACAAATACATAATTATGAAATATAAATAAAATATTACAATGCCATTTACTGAAGTAGCTTCAGTGTTGCTGTGTCGTTAAATAATAGTATTATTACTCGCCTACAGATTTGAAGGATCTTTGCTTGAAAACACAGATAGAACGACATTTTCTAAAAATTATACTTAGCTAGATCAATTGATCGCCCCCGAAAAACCCCTCTTAATACTATTGACACGACTATGGGCTACTTTTAGTTGCGAAAACAAAACTTGAATCAGGAGATGAAAGTTGCCTTTTTCTTCAATCTTAATTTTTATAAATTTACCTAATTTTCATTAATTTTTTTTTATAATTACTGTTTGTAGTAATTACATGATGGTATACTTAATATGCACATGTTGATCCTTGAGGTCTAAACATTTGGGAACCCTACTTAGGGTTGTGTAAATGCGTAAGCCTCCAACTTCACTGCCGGGCTAAAAGGATTACCCTTAAATTTGCTCTTAACATGTATTCTACATTTTATACTTTTATTTTAACAAATTATACCATATATAATACTTACTAAGTAACTACTATTTATAAAACACGTCATTCTTAATTTCCAACCAAAACATAAAATACAAAATCTAATTGTAAAGATGAATTCCGTAATTAATTTGATTTCGAGTATCAATATTTTAAAAAATGTTGTACTGGGGGCTTACCATTAACTCTTATTGCGATTCAAATGACGTATATGATCATGATGTATATATTTTTAAGTCATTCTCATATAAAATCTGAATCGATTTACCGTCAGAGTTGAACAGCGGGTCTTACCATTTACACATCCACTTAAAAGTAAAATTTTTACTGTGATCCGCTGATCATAAGTAGGTCGATCTATAATAAAAGATCATTTATATATATATATATATATATATATATATATATATAGTGAAGTGAAGTTTAATTGTCAATAGCCCAATAGCCCAATGACTCTGATATCGCGAGAGTTCCAGGTTCAATACCGACCTGGCTATTGTCGTACCCACTCCTAGCTAGAAACCAGCTACACGCTTAAATGAAGGGCAAATAGGAATATTAGCAATGACATGAAAAAGCATTGCTGTTTTGTTTACAAAATTTTGTATACATAAAAAAAATATAAAATCAAAGAAAATGTCTATAGTATCTATTTGTACGCACTTGAATTTTATATGAAATCATTTTGATAAAATCTAAAACAACACCGTTGATAAGTCAAATATTTGGCACGTCAATAGACTCGTAAATCTTATAACATCTTGTTACGTCAAGTGCTTTCAGGAGAAAAGATTATAAGAAACAAGGTTAGACACACTAAAGATTTTATAAAGATAAAGATGATTTGTTGATCAGAAGGCACGACAAGTGGAGCATAGCCGTAACCGAAGCAGACGTAACATTCTTTTCTCGACTCATCCCATTTTTGACCTTCCTGTAAGTTATTTATGGATTTTAGAAAGAAAGCTCGAGAACTCACTAAAACTTTTGAAACGGTTAAAAGGGGTAGGGGGATGAAAACTTTTAAAGAATTATCGTCATTTTTAGAGCTGGACGCTATAACATATTTTGTTAATTCGATATAAATATATAAATATGATATTCAAAATTTGTAATTTTGTAGGATCTTCAGAGTTTGTATTAAAACGTTAGTATACCTAATTAATAAACCTTGATTTATTGATTGATTGATTGATGTTATGACTTTTATCTATACCAGATGGCACAGATTATTCCCTCAATGTTACGTGGGGTTGAGAAGACACGATGGAGGTTGATCAAATAATTTAAGCTTGTCGTTTACTAATAACCGCCAAATAATTATCAAAGTTGTCCCTCACTTTTATATCATCAAAACTAAAATATAAAAGTGTCATATACATAAAATTTTTAATTAAGTTAACATTTAGCCTATTCCAGCAACATATTTTACTCATTAGAATACTTAAGGGTTCTAAAATGACTATGCTTTAACGGCTTTAATTCATGGATACTTGGATTGAGTAATATAAAAAATAAATTAACGCTACACACTCAAACCCCCTTTGTCTAACATGGAATTGGAGCTATTGAAGCTCCTCGTATTTTATGAAGCCTTGGTGCACCCTCGGCTTATTACGTAGCAGATCATAAAACCAGAAAAGTTGTGTCTAAATGGTTTTTCCAAGTTGTTGAGGCTAGTTGTTTTAGGCACTAAAACTCTATATTTATCCGCCATTGTTTACCCAAAAAGGTTTTACACGCGCGAAGATATACTTATTAGCCTTTGTTCTACCACTTCAAGATCTAAATAATTATTAAATACGAGTATGTCTTTTGAAGCGTTTTCAAGTTGATTTTAAAAAAAGAGGAGATTCTTAGTTTGTGTGTGGCATAGATTGTGGTATTATAGATCCTACTAATTAATAAATGTGAAAGTTTATGTCTTTGGATAATTAGATGTTTGCATATTTGTTACTCAATTACGAAAATACGGCGGAACGGATTTGGATGAAATTAGCCACACATATAGATTGTTACCTGGATTGACACATAGGATACTTTGTACCACTCACGCACAACAACAACTGTACAACAAAAAGGCACTAAGAAATTGAAATAGGGAATGAGAGTATGTATCGGGAACCATTTAGTTGTATTACAAAAAAGGTGTCTAATTACAAAACGTTATTAACGTGCGCGAAGCCGCGGCCACAAACTAGTACCCTATAATTTTTTGATGATCTGATCAAGAGTTTCAGGTATAATCAACGAAACTCTACCAAGTATAATAGCTACTTATATACTTACAATTACTCGCGAACGTGCGTCTAAATACAATATCAATAAAGTTCTTAACATTAGTCTTTGTGAGAAATATTTACAGTACAGTTTATAACTCTTATTATAAACTAGAATCAGACCGCGGCTTTGCCCATGTGAAAAAATCTTGTAATCAGATTTGCATCCATCTTGACGCCTTCTTTGAGCTCGTTGTCTTCAATAACATATTGAGATAATCGCGGAAACAAATTCTTCGGCATATTATTACCACGGTTATATATATCAACGTTAGCTATAAGAGTATATTGTGCTAATGATTGATGAGGTGTATCCTTCAATAAGCCGGGTTATGAAGACTTGTTCAGCGGTAAATCCATCAATATGTCAACACAGGTAACTTTAACCTTTAACCTTCAAGGCACCTTTGTATAGAAATGTTTTGCTTGTATTTCTTGTTCTTCTTTTAGAGATTATATTTATATTAAAACATTTGGTATTGACAGGTGTTTTTATGATTTTGTTCGCATCTTACAGCAGTTTTACTCCTCTGAGCATGTAGGATATATATATGAATGTATTATACAGGTTTTTTTGAAATAATGATAACGATGTTACAAAAAGCTTAAAATCGACTAAAGGCTAATTTCATTCAAAATTTGAACTTTGTTAGACTGCTTGTAGTTGCTTGGTATCATATTTTGTTGATCTATGACTTATGAGCGAGTTACAAAATTAGATAATTTGACTAGCGATCATTCGTAAGCCATGAGGTAGAATTGTTAGCCAATATTGCCAATTTTAATGAGATTAACTTAATGTAAAATTTAAACGGCTAACACTCACGTTCAATCGGTGTAAATAAGAGTGCGAGACGGGTCGCGACCGCGAACGTAACCCACTCACCCTGATGAAGGAACTCCGATGAGTCCGAAACTAGTCGGTAAACCAATTGAACGTGAGTGTTAGCCGTTTAAATTTTACATTAAGTTAATTATGTCTCACGATAGTTTTAATAATTTAGTGAGATAACTAAAAATTCGCACTTCTTGCTTAATCTGCAACAAAGTTAAATGGCCCTGAGTAGCTTCGAAAAAGGATGTGCTTTGACTACTGCTGCGATAGACTTAGCAAGGGCACTGCTGTGTTCCCTGATTTTGAGTTGACGTACCTTACTTAGTCTAAAATATTTTTTTTTGCTCAAAATATTGCATGAGACTCATTTTCAATTTTGAATTTAATCCTGAAGTTCATCTTGACAACTGAACTCCACGCTGAGCGTGTTCAGATAATAACTTAATCCTCTTTTTAAAACCTTTTCGTCTAACTAAAAGAATATTTTACTTTAACACTCAAAAATGAATTTGTTAAATATTTAAAAGAATTAATCTTATAATTCTGAGTACCTAAATAGAATATAACTAATATAAGAGTTTATATAATTCGAGTAATATAATTTTTTGTTGAATTTTATTGCATGAAGTTTACAGTTCACTAAAAACATGAAGTATCTAGAAGCTCTGTTGAAGTGGAAAATATATTTGAAGCGAATATTTGCAGTTTTATGCATTTTCGTATTGAAGTCGCGTTTCAAAGCATTCACTATTTGATACTACTTCCATTTTGAGATGATGATATTTATTATTTACGAAGTAAATTTTGAAGGAAACGTCTCTTATATTAATAGTACTTTGATGACCTGGATGGTATTTTTGGTAAATCGTGTTTTATAGAATTTATATTTAAATACGAATTGCATAATGACGACCTATGAATAATATTTTTAATAATCTCAAAGAAAAAAAAGAAAAAAATTATCGAACTGGTGACATCTGAATTTGAATTGGGGTTTTCCTTTCCTGAAAACACGGATAAAACGACTTTTCTAAAAATGAATCCTAACTAGATCGATTTATCGCCCCCAAAAACCTCAGCATACTATATATATATATATATATTATTTATATATATATATATTGTATTAAAATATGGTATGCTGATATATATTGTTTAAAAGTATTAGATATGACTAGCTTCTGCCCCAGCTTCACCAGCGTGAAGATTTTTCACGAACCACATTTAATAATATGGTATTGAGGACCTATATAAACGTTCATAACAGAGATTTTGGCATAGATGTAGATGGCTATATCTATGCCAAAATTAATCATAATCGATTTAGGCGTGAAATCGTCACGAACAAACAAATAAACTCACTTTCGCATTTATAATATTAAGTTAGGATGACTTTTAGGTTTTATTTTATTCTGAAGCGCGCCCCTAAAGAATGGTCATTTTTCTTCTGATATTATATTACGTATATTACTCAAAAATGCAAGATATCAATATATCATAAAAATCAAGGATTCAAATGAAGCTATAAATGTATTCTTTTTATCCTTTATATAAAACTAATACAATGCTAGGTGCTCTAATATATTAATAAATCCTATTTAATATCATTCTTACGCCCATCGTATTAAGATATATGGCTATTTTCCACAAGTACGTGCAAGGCATCAGAAGTTGAAAAACCAATCGCCCCAAGATTAAAGCAGGAAGAGATTATTTGTATTGAATCTTGATTCTGCGGAGATTGCTTTTAAGCGTTTTGGAATACAAAGTGACTGCTAAAAATGTTTTTTGTTTGTCGCTTTATGTATTATTCGCTATTGCTCCGCTCATTCAACATAACTACAATATAATATGATAATGATTTTCCAAAAAACCTTTAACCAATCTTCAACCTTTTATCTTAGAGGGAGCAAATGGGAAGGGAGCACTTGATGGTAAGCAAAGGGCACCGCACCTGGCGTTATCCACCTTTAAAATGCATCTGTTTATACGCTGGCGAACCCTGACAGTGGGTATAACAATTCGGGGCTAAGAAACATCTTATGTAAAAAATGTTTATATGGTCGATTCAAAACTACCACGAGCGAAAATCGAGCCCGCGTACATTGACATTGAAAGAAAATTTGAACAATTGATCATTTTTTCAGTTGTAAACTTTAAAAGGAAAAAATGCAGAATTCTATTAGAGCTATGCTTATTTTAATATTTTATATTTACAATTTCGTAGTTTGTATCCTTTTGTGGTTGATATTCAATCATCTCGCATGAGACGTTTTCGTTGAACATTTTTGACATGTTGTCAAGCAAAAGCTTTCTTATAAGCTGCTTTACGTACTTTTCGTGTATACAATTTTTTTGGCTTTAATATATATTTCATGTTAAAATTTATGTGTCATTTGACTCCCACGCATACTTTGTTTTAAACTTTTGTAAAATACCAGAGATAGAAAACAGGTACTCTCAAAGTATAAGAATGATTGCTTTGTATTCCTGTAACTGTGCTAATATCTGGTTAAAACCCGTTAGAATTCACTAGCTGCTGCCAGCGGCTTCACTCACGCGGATAACGATTTTAATACAAACTTTGAAGCCCCATTTCATACCTTCAGAGATGGAATTATAAAAAATATTAAAACACCTCTTTTTTATCTTTAATTGTTCACCAAAAAACAAAGTTTCATATTTTTTGTTTAAAAAATAGCGGTGTATGAGAACATACAAACTTTCAACCCATCTACACCCCCTTAAGGGTTGAATTTTCAAAATCCTTTCGTAGCTTAGGTGTTAAAAACAACACCTGTACAATAAATCAGCTTCAGGTCCAAGGGTTTAGGCTTAACGTTTACAATTATATCAGTAAGGTCCTTTTATTTATATAATGATGTAGATTACAAAAGTTCTATACTAATTTACAAACACTTCGGTAATTATTTTCAAGCGGCAAAATAAAAAAAACGTATATATTAAACGCAGATGTCGAATGTAAAAACATTTTTCCCTTCGAATCAGCTTCCGAAGTGCCAGTTTAAATTACAAATGGTAATTTTCAAGTATTTTTAATTCAGTTATGGTTGATAATTTTAAATAAATAACATTTATTATACAGTCAGGCTGCAGTATATTTCATTGTGTATTTGTAGAAAACTTTTTTGACAACGATTCTTTCGTATCATACATTTCATGTTAATAATAATGTGTAGGTATAGTCTATCTTTAGTATTAAGCTTAGAGGTGAAATAATTATATTTGTGTGAGTCTGAATATACTGTGCAAGTACGTGTTTGTGTGTGTGCGTATGTATATACTTTATTATGGAATAAATAATTAAATGAATACCATGTTTATTAAAATTGGTAAAAAATTTTAAAAGATGGGTTGTTTATATATTTAACTATTCAGCTCATATTTAATAATGTTTTGAAAACCGAAAGAAGTCATGAAGAAAGTCGATAGGTTCTGAAAAAAAAGTATAGTTAACTTTCAACGCCAGCGATAATTTTATTATAGTGACATAACAAATCATGTTGTCGTTTCGTTAAGTTAGATGTTACTTTAGAAACTCCCACTGCCTATCTCTGTAGTCCTTAGATCGATACAACTTATATTTGTCCCAATCATAAAGCTTAGTCTATTCAATAAAAGAAACAATAAAATCGCAGTCGGCGAAGAGAAAAACCGACGAACGAAACTTTTCACACGCAGTAACAAGTTGCAAAGAAAAACCAGCAAAATTAAGAACCTTTTAAAGCCACTTTTATGGTTAACCATCACACATATTATCGGCGTCGGGATGTGACGACCCCATCGCCCGCTGTTGGGATAGGTCTTTTGTTGCAAGAGGCCGGCTAGGTAGGTACCACCGCAGTGTCAAATATTCTGCCGCCAAACAGTAGTGCTTAGGCATTACTGTGTTCCGGTTTGAAGGGCACTGTACGCTAGTGAAATTACTGGGCAGACGAGATTTAAGAATCTCGAGGTTGGCAACGCGTGAGTGGCACCTACTAATGGTGCTGCAAGCGCTCATAGGCTACGGCAACCACTTACCATCAGGTGGGCCGTATGCTTGTTTGCCAACTTTTAACATAAAAAAAAAAAAAAAGAAACACAGGAGAGGCTTCAGAATAATAACTTAGCTTTCGTTAGTATTCCGAAGAGGCGCCATGGTGATAGCTTAGCTGCCTTAACACCTATAATTGTAAATTCTGAGTGTCTCTGGTTTTGTTAGTATATTTCCGGTCCTCTGTCACTTTTGCGTCACTTATTTCAGTCTCTCGAATGTGTGTTGTTTATTTATTAGTAGCTTCTGCCAGCGGCTTCGGCCGCGTGAATAAAGATTTTAATACAAACTTTGAATGTCATATATATTTATATTGAATCAACAGCCTAAAAAAAGTTCTAAGAGCTTCTAGCTCTAAAAATGACGATATTTCCATACAACTTTTCATCCCCCTTTCAATCCCTTTCAACCCTTTTTCGAGATATAAAATAACACCAGGGAGCCTAACATGATGATCATATTGCGACTCAAATAACAACGTAAACTGAACTTCATCGCTATTTCCCACCATGACATATATATTTATACGTCATGCTTATATAAAATCTGAATTTTTTTACTACCTGAATTGAATTGGATCACAACAAAATTGTTAATAAAAGTTCATGGTAGACCCCTACTTTGTTATTTTGTTGGTTTTCAACGCATTTTTCCGATAATGATGCTTCTTCTTCTTATCGATTGGTTAGTGGTCAACCTAGTGTCAGAGTTGTTCAGGTCGCCCGTAGGCCTCTGACTTGACTTATCGACTGATGTCTAATTGTCAACAGCCGGGACCGACTTTTTACGTGCCCTCCGAAGCACGGAGACGCTCGATTGAAGTACCACTATGCGATCACCCATCTAGTGACTGACCGCGCCTAAAGTTGCTTAACCTACCGATCGTTTACCGATCAGCGGGTGCACTCCGCTATGAGCGTCTCGATAATGATGCTAATTTCGTATGAACGAGCCATCGAAGATTTTCTATACGACAACAATTGTATCTGCTTACAAAGAAAAAATCGATATTGCAAAAGCGGTTCCAGTGGTAAGAAGTCGGAGTAGATGGCATAACATCGTAAGGAGCAAACTGAATTTATGATAGGTCACAAACACAATGGGGTAAAGACGCAAGGAGGAGAAACAAAAATAGTTCTTTCAACAAAAACACGAATATTTAACGAAGGTTAAAAATTAAAAGTATGTAAATGTGAGCTAGACTTCTATTTAATTTCTCAAAAGACGTAAAACTAAATTACGAATTTCTGAAGAACTTGTCAACCGCAGAGCGTTACATTTAGACGGACGACGAGAAACATTAACCGCCAGCTGCGATATAATATTTGATAAAATGCTTACGGACATTTCTGAAGGTACTTTGGAAAGTGTCTGAAGAAAATTTACCTTAATATAACTGCACATTGATGACTTACAATCAAAATATGTCGGTAAGAATCTTTAAATGTAAATCAAAAGATTATTGCACAAGTGGAGCGGCTCAAACGAGGAAGTACTCCCCAATCCCTCTATTATCTGCCAAGCGGAACTGTCTTCACCTCCTCCTTCTCTTCCTTCGCCTTTTCTCCCACCCTGGCCTTGTCTCAGAGGGATAATATATCTAGTTTGACGAGCATTCATAAACTCTGGTATACTTTGCTTGGTTCTTAAACCTTGCATGACACTTTTGCACAACTATTACTTAAAGACATCACGAAAATAGGTTTAATTATACATACAGCCTACGAACATTAAAAAATCACATCTTATTCAAAATGACTAATCTTTCGACTATAAGAGTAAACATGAAAAGAGCCAGACCTTTCCTTTTGATGAAAGTCCTCAATATTCGTTCTATATTATGCGTAGAATATTTTAATCGTAAATATCAAGCTGTAGTTTCGTACAAGAGTTTTCAATTTATATCGCTTGTTTGATCCCTTTCGTAACCATATTGAAATGATGTCACTTTCATGACAAAATTCGTAATTACAAACTTAAAAAGGTCTTTAGAAAATGCAAGATAAATTACACATTTTTTTAATGTTTACAAAGGACCCCAAAGTAGATTATATGAAAAGTATATGAAACCATTCATAGCCCAGACATAGACACAACAGTAAAACAATTGTCTGGCGTCCCGACGCCATCGCCCGCTGTTGGAATAACCTCTGTCACAGCAGAGATTATTCCACCAGTGCAATCAGTCACACTGGTGGTAGGTCTTTTGTTGCAAGAGACCGGCTAGGTAGGTACCACCGCAGTGTCAAATATTCTGCCGCCAAATAGTAGTGCTTAGGCACTACCGTGTTCCGGTTTGAAGGGCACTGTACGCTAGTGAAATTACTGGGCGGACGAGATTTAAGAACTAATATCTCGAGGTTGGCAACGCGTGTGTGGCACATACTAATGGTGCTTCGCGCGCTCATAGGCTACGACAACCAATTACCATCAGGTGGGCCGTATGCTTGTTTGCCAACTTCTAACATAAAAAAATTGAATTGAATTGAGCCAGATGACGTTAGAAAGACCTACAGAATCTACATTATGCCTACTACTACTTCTACATATGCTGTAGCACACGTCGTAGCGATGACGTAGCAGATAACATGTGATCTTCTACGCCGTAGACTGTTAAATCTTCGTTAAAAAGTCTCGTAAATTAACAAAATTATTTTGATATATTTTTTTTATAATAATGATATTAATCTTTAAATTTTCATGGTTTGCTTAAAGTATATTTTTACTACTTTTTCCTGCATTAAAGTAAAATGAACATTAAAAATGGCTTTTGAATTATTCGAAACATAGAAGTTTCAGAAAAAAATTATCGAATTAATTACGGCCCTCGGTTTAACTTTACATTTGGTAGTATTTTAATGAACAAATTCTTCGTTAATCATTCCGATAAACGAAGTAGTTTAACGCAGCTTCTTGTAGAAGTTGTTGGATAGAAATCGTCACATAAGCAAAAGCGCCGTGCTCCGACTCTTATTTATATCTGTATAGATAATGAATTATAATTATAAAGAGGAAAGATTTGATTGTACTAAACTGATTTGAAAAATTCTATCACTGTTATATATATATATCACTGTTATAGCTATACTATCCCCGAGTGACATAGGCTAAATTATATTTTCAAAAATTAGGAATTCTTACTAAAATTCAATAATGTAACCCATGTATAAAAAATACCTAAAATATTCTATACATCACGTGCGCTGCCAAACTATAGATGACGATGAGATGAGCAGACGAGCGATGGGCGTGGCCGGTTTTATAACCAGCATACTGAATAATAACCGCACGTTTAATTATTGTCTCTTATTAAAGGAAATCATCATTTATAAATCGATGATCGAAACGTTAATCAACGTAATCATTTACTTGTAAAAGCTAGAATAACATTTTTTTAATTAGGTAACCAAAGTTAGTATATATTATATTCTACTATTTCTAATATTCCGAATATAAAATAAATTCACGAAAACTAATTTTTATTTAAGATACAATATTCAATGAACGTTACACCCACTCTCTACTAAATCTCTCGACTAAAGCAAGATCAAGAAATGCGGGTACAGAATAGAAAATAAATTCCAATCTCATTTCTAATTTCGGATGAGCTATTTGTAGCCAACAATAAAATCATAAGAAACATACATTTTCGACTTCTTATTACAGAAGTTATTTTTATTTATATATTTATACAAAACATTATTTATAGGACTCTACGTGGTAATTTATTTTAAGCATCGGGGGGCACGGCAGTGATGATGACAGCACGGCAGGCATGACTGAAACTTGGCAGTTGTATGATAACATATTCTAATAATTAAAATACTTTAGTGTCGTGCAATTGCCAAGTTTTTCCAAGTTTTTTCAATCATGGATATAGATGAGATCTTAAAAATATTTGCAGCAGAAGAACTGCATAGCGAGACTTGGATTTCGTTATATTTTTGATGGGATTAGCTTTTTTTATACAATATAATCTGTTCAGAAAGATTATTCCGATGCTGCATCTCTCAGTGCGCAGCTAGACAGTACCTTCGGATACCAACGTCTATCAGTTTATCATGTTTATGACACAAAGCTATACCGCGAAGCATAATTAAGACGACTTTTTTAGTAAGCCCTGGGAGCAGTGGACTCTACTCTACCTGATGCTATGTGGAAGTAGTCTAGAAGAAGGCTAACACCGTTGCAGAAGTCGAACTGCAACAGTATCGTAACATGCAACTGTAAGTGTAATCACCTAGCCGGCGAAATATATAGGAAGCTGTCAATTAAAAACATTTTACAAAAACCTCTCTGTCATAATTATACGCTTCCATCTGCTCAAAGTGTGTAACACGTGATAAGAAATTTCATTCTTAAATAAAAACAAATTAACAACTCGCTTACTATCTACTTTAAAGATCAGCAATATGCATATATACATAGTTGCCTATTTGTTATCCGGTGGGCAGTATGATTGTTTGCTATCATGTTGGTTATAATTAAAGTACAATTCGTAAAGACAATGTCGAAATAGATGTCTGTATGATCTATAATATCATAATACATTCAAAACAATCCATTTATTTAAATATTAAATGGTCCTAGGAGTATTAATTATACCTCAAATATAGGTATAACTTTAAAAAGTATAAGTATCTCTTAAATAACAATAACTGACAAAATATGACAACAAAATATGTTATGGGCACAAAGTAAATAGCAGAAAATCCGATGTTTTCCGAATATGTTTGTATTGGCCACGTCAAATGTTATTTATTTGAGTGATTAATTAAATGTATGTTTGTGAAAGCTAAATGTTTTACGTGAGATATGAAATGTTATACGAATAATATTTGTTTACATCGCGGCTCTGATTATAACGAGTATACAGTCAAATTGATGGACGAGTTTTTGGTTATCTGGATTTTATAACTTGCGTAAATATTCGTTATTGACCTTTGTATACAATTTATTACGGATTCATTTTTTTTTTCCTTTCACTGTAGACTTTATAATTAAGCGAATTATATTATGATTTTTAATTTTTTGTATTTACTTTCCATAAAAAAACTATTCTTTATAACCACAGTACTTAAAAAGGTCATTTAACCTTCTGTTAGAGATAATTTATTCTGTCTAAAGCAAGAGTATAATTATAAATATTTTATACGTTTGTACTATAGTTATAAATGAAAGAGTTTAAAGTGATAAATGTGTACCTTTGCTAATTTAATTATCGTTTGTGTTCGGAGATTTGTAAATTAGATATTGCTACGAAACGCTACAAGGCAAGTAAATGCTACGAACGTTGCTACGTAGCCGCTTCGATTATACTATCTTATTTACTTGATTAGTATGATTAATTATGTTTTTTGTTTAAAAATACAAAACTGAGTATTTATTATTTAAGCTGACATAAATAATGATGAGTCAAAGGGAAGAAGCTCAGTTGATGTTACTGTGAATTTCTTTCATAAACATCATCTTATTTTTACTGACAGGTTTTATTTTCTTTATATTCTTTTTAACACATTTATGTTAAGACTTCTTCTCCTAGCATTATTGCTTGAACTTAAATTGAATTAAAAGAAATTAGACCTTTTATCATAAACTGGACCTCATTTTAGCAAAATAAAAAAAAAGTGCGTGTCAGACACGCACATAAAGGATTGCATACCACCGTAGAATAAAATTATTAAGATTCTTGTATGGGCATCTCATTAAATTTTGAAATAATATTTATTTTTCTTATATGCTATCACAGTAGCCATAAAAATACAAAATCTGTAAAAATTTCAACTGTTTATCTATTATGTTTATGTACAGCACAAAACGTCAAAAAAGCCATGTTTCTTGTATTTGGACCACTTTATTTTTAAATTTTATTTTAAATAAACAACAAGTTGTATTTGTAATAAACAACAAGTTGTGTTGTAGCCACAAAATTCTGTACAAATGATAAGTCTCTACCTGTTATGGTTTGTGAGATACAGCTGACAAACAGTCCAGCGGAGGCTTCGTAATAGGGTTTCGTTCGAATGTAATACTTTCAGCTTAACTTAGCATATAATAGAGAAAAGTGAATCTAAATGTGATAGCAATTCTTATTCATGGCGCGTAAAGAGCGTTGTGGACCCTACAAAGGTATAACTACAAATAGATACCTTTTCAATTCCAATATATTTACCCCTTTTATATTTAAGTCTTAGACATTTTGGACGTAAATTGACTCCGATAAAAAGGTTAAACCGATGTCCTTACTGGATGTTGATGCTACGTTATAATGTGAAATTTTATTCATAAATAATAAAAAAATCTTTATATTTATAAAACAATTTGATTCTTTTAATCAACGAGTCAAATTGACGACTCCAATTTACGCGATTTTGTTTTTTTTTTTAAATTTTATGACGGTTGGCAAATAAAATGGTGTGCCTGATGGTAAACAGTCACCGTAAGGGTTAGGATGTAGGTGTTGAGAATGGAAAATAAGAAAGGCAACCCCTCTGGGTGGGAGATTGGGTCTCCGGTGCTCTCACTCATCGCACGAAACGCAACAGTACCTACTGATTCTGTGACTTTGCAATGCGCGTGGGATACTTTAAGAAAAGCAAGCGTTCATAGGTTACGGTTATTGCTTACCATCAGGCGGACCGTATGCTTGTTTGTCAATCGTCATGACGTAAAAACACTGTTTTTATGATACTTTTGGGCATTGTCGCGAATGGATGGTACCTCAAAATATACAATCATAATTTATTCTAATTTGCAGTTAAGTGTCATCATTTTGACAATAGAAAAGTTGTTGTTGATCGTAATGTTTCTGTATTATATTAGGTAAATTAATAGCAGTCAAAGTAACAAGAGGTTTGTCTTATCTAAATTATAGAAAATTTTAAATATATAACGTTACAACAATTATAAAGCACTTTGAGTTATTTAAGTATTGCTTAAGTATTCTCGTTCATTGCTTTTATCAGCAATCATCTTGTCCTCTTGGTTATAACAAGAGGCAAACGGGTTCTTATCAAGATTGTGGAACATTCGGTAAAGTTGAAGTTAGAGGTCTGATCATTCAATGATCTTATCTTAATAAGTTACATACAAACAGTATAACTAAAAGTTTTTCAACAGCAGAAAATCGATTGGAGTCTTCCTGGTAGTATGAATGAGCCCACACGTCCGGATGTATACTAAATTACCTAACTTTCTCGAAAAACATCCTCGTTCCGTAGTAGTTTTTGTTCTGTTATTTTTCTTTCGATGAGTGGGGAGCTCAAACTCTAACCTCATCTCTGTTCTTGCAAAGAAAAGATTATTCGAAAAGTGGAAGTAGTGTCCAAACGCGAAGGTCGCTTATCGGTATAGAAGATGAACTGCACTAGCCGACTTGCCTTGCCTACCTGGAAGATGCTACTTGTTATACAATATACAATGGCTAATCTCGAAACGTGGCTGACGAGTTTTTCACTCAGGTGGACATTTAAGGATCAGCTTATGACCACCAAATTCTAAGCACAAATTAAGGACTTGAAAACTCAGAGGTTCTGTTAACAAGTTGTAAGCCGTGCGGCGTGCGTGTGTTTCTCTGTCTGGCTCTCTCTCTCTCTCTCTCTCTCATAGAAAGCAAGCCAGTTATTTTCGTTTCGTCTTACTATTTCTCACTGAACAGTGTAGTGTCGCGACGATTATTAAAATAAAAAATTAATTAGTTTTTAATAATTAAATTAATTAATTTATTGCATTAATTTTATTAATAAAATTTTATTACAATTCCTTCACTAATTAAAGTACTTTTTCTATCTACAACCATC
The DNA here is from genome assembly GCA_023373885.1 of Hestina assimilis. NCBI lineage: Eukaryota > Metazoa > Arthropoda > Insecta > Lepidoptera > Nymphalidae > Hestina > Hestina assimilis. Next base: position 4,180,737 of record CM041762.1, on the reverse strand, counting down.
TCTACTCAAACTGACTACTGGTGCTAATTTATTTTACCTTGGAACTTGATATATGTATTTTTAAATAGAAAAAAAAAACTTTTACATGGTCGTCCGGCATATCAGCTACAACAACGCGAACGATGCCATGGGCGTTGCTAGTTAACATATAAAAATGACAAAAGTCTTCTTTTAAAAACTACTCGTAACCCATAAAAACCAATTTATTTATTATTTATGTTTTTAACTATATTTAGCGTGCGGTAAACGGATGATTCCGCTTTTTCGATTATCCACGACTCAAGGGGATTTCCTTTTCGCTTGCTCTAAAACCCTTTTCAGGACTTAGATGTCATCATAATCTTACTTGAACGAATATCGCTCGATTATATGACATAATTTGTTCGTCGTATTTCTAGGCATTATTTATTTATTTTAACATTGGGAAACAAACAGCTATAGTTATATACAGATGTAATAGTTCACAATTAAAAGTTCACTAGCCAATAAAGTTTCCACTTAAGTATTAGCTTACAAAATATTTTACATTAAAAAAAAAAGAACTATACAAAAATAAAAAAAAATATATACAAAACTAAATGAAAAAAATAATAAGGTTCGTCTAGATTGATAATTGAAAGCAAAAAATAAATATACATATTTAAAAAAAAAAAATGGCTAAGAATTATGGAGAATATCCTTGATTTTTCTACAAAACTGTCGGTAATTGTATTGAAATTATATTAAACTAATAGAAGTTTGTCATAAACAGACAAACAATAATCAACGTAAACGTTTTCTAAAATTCCACCCCTGAATCGTGAAATGGGGTTCAAAGTTTCTATGTATTTCAATCGAAATTTCAAGTGCTTAATTTATGTTAAAAATTTGGCATGTGCTTAACTTGCATGTCGTAAATAATAATTCAAGACATATCCGCCAATAGACTCTTGCTGATAATAGGGCTTAAGTGCTCATCTCGTAAGAGCAGCCACCAATGCACCGTGGTGAAAAATTCGTGAAGTCACACTGGTGGTAGGTAGGTCTCTTGTTGCAAGAGGCCGGCTAGGTAGAGGTACCGCAGTGTCAAATATTCTGCCACCAAATAGTAGTGCTTAGGAATTACTGTGTTCCGATTTGTAGAGCACTGTGGGCTAATTAAATTACTGGGTAGAGCAGATTTAACACCTACTAATGGTGCTACAGCGCTCATAAGCTGGTGATGGTAAGCTGGCTGATGGTAAGTGGTTGCCGTAACCACTTACCATCTGGTGGGCCGTATGTTTGTTTGCCAACTTGTACCATAAAAAAAGAAGTGACTGCCGCGTTTCGAGGTCAGCCAGCCAGGTCATTTATAACCAATTCCACGTTAAAGGTCGGCAATACGGATCGTCAATTGGTCATGTGCAATTGTAAACGTATAATCAGATCTACCGAAAAAAAGCTGAATTAAAAACCTTTTTCAATTCACCTAATAATACCAACACAAGAATAAATATATCTTACCATAGTAATATGCTACTTTAATCACTAAGGTTATAATTTAAATGCCCGATCCAGAGATCCTAACTTATCTTAATTAGCCTATTTTATAGCGGCGTCTATTCTAGACCATTCAGAGAGATAATAATCTGAACAAACAGCTTATCAGACGCAGAAATCGTTGACGAACAAAAGAAGAGACAGTGTTATTGTTATGTAATTTATTAATAATTTATTTCGAACATTCATTATTCAGAGGTTATATTTAGGATAATATATTATAGTGTCAAGTTAAATACAAATTTAATAAATAATTTTAAAAACGTATTTATGTACGCTCATCTAGTCATAACTTAAGAATAACTCCAGCAAATAAGATAATTTTTGGAACGAAGTTCCTTATCACGGGTAGTCCGATTTAGCGAAATCGCCACGTAACGAAATGACATATGTATGTCTGTGTGTGTTTCGCCCTTACTACAAGCTAGCCTTGTCCCTTTTTATCATAAAACATATTGAAATATACAGATTTCATTTTGAATTACATACGGGGTTGAAGAAATAATGTAAGGAACTTCGTCTTCCTGACGGGGGTCTCCCGACTGCAAAATTTTGTTTTTAGTGTTTGTAATTTTCAGCACAAGCTTTGTACACAATCAAAGGGATTTGGATGTTTGTATGGAAAATGTTGTATTAGGTACCTAATATATGTATGCAGGTAGGTTGTTTAAATGTAGGAGGCGAGATTAAAACTCCCACGGTAATGGGATTAAGGGAATTAATTTTAATTATTTTACTATACATATATGTAATTTGACGAAGTCTTTGAATCGAATGATGTACTTATTTCGTTTTTACATGGTAATTCCTTTATTTTGATCCAAAAGAAGTTGAAGATGAAGTCTAAAGTTAAAGTCTATGGACACCGTTGTGGCGTTGTGGGTAGCGAGTCTGCCTTAAGCCTCGACGGTTGCGGGTTCGATTCCCGCTCGGAGCAGATGTTTGTATTATTCGTACAGGCATGTTTTCCGGTCTGGTTGTGTTTGTCCTTGTCATTGTGAATGTTTTCGGACCCCCGACACAGGATATAATTATCCTAATGGGGGCCGTTGAGTGTGTAGCGTTTATTTATTTATTATTTATTTATTAAAAAAATAAAGTCTAAAGTTTAGGTTTAAATAAGATTAAAAATTGACCAAGTGTGTGTCGGACAAGATGATGATGATTATCAGAGAAATAACAGCCTCTACTTCTTTTTCCTCACAGGATGTCATAAAAGTGCGGTTTTGAAAAATTTAGTTAATTGGATATTTAATTGGACCCCTGAACTCTTATAAACTGGGTTATAGAAACTAACTACCACTTTCAAACTACAGAGACACAGACTCACCTCTGTGCTAACACTGTGTTACACGGTGTATACGCCGTGTACGTTAGTGTCATAGAAACATTGCAAATAATAAAACATTATTACGTTAATAAAATAAAATCGGAAAATCATTGCACATAAATGTGAGCGCGACAAACAATGGCCGTTGGTGACAAACAAGAATAATGGCTATCTGGTCTAGGGTTGCCAACAGTAGTACTGCCAACAATAATACACTATTGTATTATAATGGACGCAAATAAGCAATACCATGTCAACCCACAAAATTAAAAAAACTGAGTTATATATGCAGAAGTGTTGGTAAATGGCTGAAGAACATTTTTCTTTAATATTTGTAAAGTTTTAAGCTTTAAAACTTCTAAAAATTTTTTTAATCATGCAATTTTATGTATTATGTTAAACGTTTTGGGTTACATTGTATACGAAATATGCAGTTTGTATACTTATTTTTTGTGAAAATAAGTAAAATAACTTACATAAATCTGAAATTGCCAAAAACTTGACAAATACATAAAAAAATTTATATAAAGCAAGTTGTTTAAAATTTTCAAACGCGTTTTTCTCGAAATGACATTCGTGTGGGTTGACATGGTATTGCTTATTTGCGTCCATATATCAGGTCTGCAATCTATATACTTTTGTGAAATATATAGTACGCAAAGTAACTATATTTTGCACTACAATAATGGAACAAACCTTCATTTAAAATATGTGTAGAGTTCGCCTTAATATTAACTTTTGACTACTACGAAAGCGTGTATCCGAAAACAAAATGCACATTCACAGACAGAAACACAGAAATAGACTGAATAAGAAATGAGTCTTTGACATATGTTAATATAAAAATAGAATGTGATACAGTATGTTTTTTGAAAAACAATAAACTTTTATTTAAGATCATTGTTATTGATTTGGTTAAAATTAACACGTAAATTTGTGAAGAGAAAAACTTCTATAATACATGCTAAGCCTAGTTTACAAGTCAGAGTTCCATATACGCAACACACTCAACGGCCCCCATTAGGATAGTTATATACTGTGTCGGGGTTCGGAAACATACACATGGACAAGGATAAACACACCCAGACAGGAAAACATGTTTGTATGGTCAATACGAACATATGCTCCGAGCGGGAATCGTACGTGCAACCTGTGGCGCTTAAGACAGGTTCGCTACCGCTGCGCCCCAACGTCGTCATCTGTTATATTATTTGATGATTTTGGTATTTGGCTTTGGTTATAATAAAATAAATAAAAATAATAATATAATAATATAATAATACTTTTTAAAGTGTACTTTATAGTTTAAATTGTACTATATTTTTATAGCTTCTTTTGAAAAATACTATATTATATTGGCGGAGAAATGCTGGCAACCCTAATCTTGTCGGAACTGATACGCAACATGTGCTTCCGACGTTATTGCTGTATCCTATACGAAGACTACTAGTATCAGATACTATGTGATTTATTCAACATACCAAGTTTTTTTAATTAAGGCTATTGAGTCTATAAATAGATTTGTTCTTTTATTTAGTTTCAAAAACCTTGTACCTATTATAATATGGAAATAACCGTGTACCTATTATAATATGGAAATATTGACGGTAGTGCGATTGTAGCTTCAATATTTCATGATGCAGAAAATCATCGTCGTATCATACAAAGTACGAATCGTTGAAATTCGACGTAGTAGTTACAGTGCTGTGCAATTTATTGTGTCATATCGTATCGTAAAGTGATTAAAAGCATTGTTGATTATAATAAGTAGTTCATAAAGTTAACCTACTTAAACCTACAGAGATGGTGGATGAAATTGATAAAGGCTCAAGGCTATCCTTAGCTTAGTTTGATTCAAAAGAAACACACATGCATGGTTTTATGTCGTTAAAATTTACAATATTATGAGGCGGCTATGTAAAGGTTTTAGTCACGAGTATTCGTAATGAATATTGTATTCTGTTCTTTGTTTCTAAATTTTATTCTTGTTTATATACAAAATCTTGCGTCAAACTTTTATATTTCAGTAATAAATTGATGGGTTGATACAATTTAAAATTAATGTATTTCCATTTAGAGCATTTAAAGCTTGTTTTGAAAAATGTTATTTAAACTATTAATTTATATATAAGCATGTTTTAAATAAACGTTACACACTTAACATAGGAAGATGGTCTAAGGTTACACACCATCGCATCTGAAAACTGTAATCCGTTCATTTTGAGTTAAGCTTACTTATATATAAATGCTAGCATTAAATTGATTTTGGGCTGGGTTTGCTATTTTTTGCTGTCACCGTTTGCCTCAGTTTTAGGATCTTATACAGTTTATAAAGAATTTTTCGAACGATATTCGATTTCAAGTAGTAACTTTAACCGATAAGTCACCTCAGTGACTCTTTATTTACTTGTATTTTGTTAACTAATATATTTTGTATCAACTGTGAATTTGTTATTACATACACATGTTTTATAGACTCAATAAGCCCTTCGATCTGGATCTCGGCGGCGCTGACAAATGACCGTACCATAGCGGCCGACGGAGAGTTTTTGCTCTGGTAAATTAGCGGCATTTATCCAGACTTCTCTTCCAAGTGTCATTTAAGTAAACAACCAATTAATTTCATAAAATGTTATCACTTCTTATAGCAACAAAAGCGGCCTAAACGAACTGGTTTATTAACATAATGACTCGATAATACGATTATCCGGAAAATGAAAAAGTCCTTTGGGTGATAAAATCAAAGAAAATTTTAAATCACAAAACCAGGGTTTTTTCCTTAATGTAATTTTTTTAATCTGTGAAGGATTAGTAGAAGAGTCATGCTTCTTCCAACACAAATGGGCTGGCTCGACTGCGTGAAGTACTGCACTCTTACTGAAAATCGGCGTAAAGCAGCCGAGTACTGAGGTGTTTCCAGCGATGAGTGAGAACGCTAGAGGCCCAATCTCCCACCCCCTCTGTATCCTCCAATTTTTTCTTCTTTCAAGTATGGTAAGCTTTCATAGGTTGCGGTTACTGCTTTCCATCAAGCGTATGCTTATTTGCCGACCGTCATGAAGTAAATAAAAAAATTCCCGCCATTCAAACAACTTTTTATTTTGTTGCAATTTCTATTTTTTATTATATTTTATACTGTTTAGCGAGCCTTTAATCTCCACATTCTTGTTTATTCGCGAACTTTTGGAAAAAAATCTAAATTTAATATAGGGTAAACAAGTATTTCACGTCTCAAGAGTCTGCAAAAGTATTTATTATTCTTATTACTTACAAAGTAAAAAGCTACGTTTGATTATTTTTTTTTAATTTCGCTTATATATTCTACTTTTTACACAGATTTATTTTTGGTTAAAGCTGAGAATTCTTTATTCTTTAAATTTAATTTTTTAGCCAGCAAAGGGACTGGAGATTTCGTTTTTTTTTTCTCAGGGATGACGATATTTATATACATAGAAAATAAAATAATTAAATAGAAAATGTTATCCAAAACGTTGGAGCTGAGAATGGTAAAAACATGTAATATCTTAATATATATAATTCTTCTATCCATTATTATGTATATGACTGGAATCCTCTTAAACGGGAGGACCGATTTTGATGATTTTTTTTGTGTTTCAGTGGATTTGAGAATGGCTTAAATTAACAATTGGACCCTAAACGGGACGATGCTGTCGGGTCTCAGATTCTTCCCTGCAGTTTACATACATGTCTATTCGTGGTATACGACGAGCCACCGCGATACAATGGTCGTTTGTTGCTATTCCACTTTCTACTTCTCTCTTAGTATTTATAGTGTAAGCGTATATTATAACCTTATGTCATCCTGAATAAGCAGGCAATTTAACGCAAAAATATTTTTTGTAAACTAAACAAATTTTATAATAGAAATAGACATAATTGTTCACTTATAATGTTTGATTAGATATGTTTTATATTTAGTAATTATTTTATATTAACAACGTAATTTTTATAATAAAACTAGCGGCCCGCTCCGGCTTCTCACGGGTATTAAATATATACCCGATGTCATTCACTTAAAAATGATTAAAATCGATCCAGTAGTTTAGATTTATTCATTACTGCCCGTAGCCCGCACGCGTTAAATTTGGAGTAAAACAATTCCCCTTTCCCTATACCATGAAGATTTTTATTTTGATAAATCTCGTAGGTTTCAGCCTGCGTTTGTTGCAATGTAAGCGGAAAAAATGTAAGTGTCCAAAAAATATATTTTAGGATGGACCATCCTTAACATTTAGGGGTGTGAAAAATAGATGCTGACCGATTCTCAGACCTACTCGATATGCACATAAATTTCATAAAAATCGGTCGAGCTATTTTGGAGGAGTTTGGTAACAAACACCGCGACACGAGAATTTTATATATTAGGTATAGATTACGTTAGCCCAGATAATTTTTGCATTATGATAAAAAATCTTCGAAAGACAATGGTAAAAAATATAAGATATAAAACGATTAAATTTGTCAAGTAATACTTAACAAATACCAAAGAAGCTGAATGCAAATATTTAATAAAGCTTTCCTGAAGACGGATATGAATGACAATACAAAAAGACAAATAGAAACTGAGTCAAAGAAAGCACAATACAAAGCTTTGCTAATGTACATATTTATGAGTATTTATATTTCATGTGGAATATATAACATATTTATGTCATGACAGTTGGCACACAAGCATGCGGTCCGCCTGATGGTAAGCGGTCTCCGCAACCTGTGAACGCGCGATACTTGAAGTATCAAATGCGCGTTACCAACCCAAGAGATAGGAGGGAAGAAACACGAAGGGAAAAAAGGAAACACCCTTAAGTTTGACTATTGTTTTTTATAACTATATTAGTATCAAAAGTCTCTCCATAAAATGAGACATTCTGAAGGTTTTGCCCGTTTTGCCATTTTTTTCTACACGCTACACACTCAACGGGCCTCATTGCGATAGTTATATCCTGTGTTGGGGGTCTGAAAGTATACACAATGACGAGGACAAACACTCAGATTGGCAAATATGCCTTTATGGTCAATACAAACATCTGCTCCGACCGGAATCGAATCCGCGATCTGTGACGCTTAAGGCAGGTTCGCTACCGATGCTCCACAACGTCGTCATTTGGCTCCGATACTCTAAAGACGTTTTTAAAAGAAGACTGCATACCTTAAGTGTGGTTCAATCGTTTTATCTGGAAAGTATGTCTACAATAAAAATGAATGTGAAAACATAAGTGGATTGAAATGTAATTTCAAAGGAACGACAGCTATTACGTTTGTACGACTTCTTATTTTGCTAGGGTTTTATTTCTGAACTCAATTGAAGAAAAATTGTAGTAAATTTAATTTTTACTTTTATTTGGCCATAGTTGAGGTCTATTGTGGAGCAAGCCTCTGTGATCGCACCTTAAAGAGGCTCAGGTTGTATGTGTTCGGGAATACACACGCCGGAAGAGCTTTCCACTCCCTGGCCGTGCGCATGTTATGAAAGATGATCGGAACCGCATAGTGCGAATGTTGAGTTCTTCTTCTTTATATCGAATGGTTAGTGGCCACCCTAGTGTCAGAGTTATTCAGATCGCCGTACTGACTCTGACATCTGACTGGACTTTTCGACTATTGTTAAATTGATAACAGCCGGGACCGACTTTTTACGTGCCCTCCGAAGCACGGAGACGCTCAGTTTGAATACCACTATGCGATCACAGATCTAGTGACTGACCGCGCCTAAAACTGCATAACCGACAGTTCGTTAACCTATCAGTGAGCGCATCCGGCTATGAGCGTCTCGAATGTTGGGTATATCGACCAGATATGGGTGGTACCCCGCAGTGCGGTATCTCGGTAGTAAAAAGGGATAATTTTATCCCTGAAGAATAATAAATAAATAAACGATGCACACTCAACGGCCCCTATTAAGATAGTAATATCCTGTGTGGGGGGTCCGGAAACATTCACAATGACAAGGACAAACACACCCAGACCGCAAAATACGCTTGCATGGTCAATACAAACATACAATGCATTCTGAAGAATGTTAGTTATCAAAAAACCTACTACAGGCATTGGGTATTGAAACATTATTTACTTTACAATCTTTCATTTCCCTCTAAAAACAAATCTAAGATCATGAGGAGAATTCGCGGGCAGCTGTTAGTAATGAAATAAAGCTCTACTACCTCAAAAAATATTGTCCGTAATGAAATAGATAACTATCTTTTATCTATTATCTTATTATTTTTATTTACAACCAATATTACAACATATTTATAATTCAATACTAAGTATATTTACAAATAATTAAAATTATACAAATCATGTCCACGGGGAATGATGACAAGAATGCTAGCTGTATTTCCCCATTTTTATAATAATAATAATATTATTTTATTATTATAATATCACTTATACGGTAGTAGAGCCATGCTTCTCTTAGTACAAAAGAGCCGGTTTGAACGGGGAAGTACTACCCTCTCACAGAAAATCGGCATCAAGTAACAGTATCAGTAGATACTGTTGCGTTTCGTGCGATGAGTGCGAGCGCCGGAGGTCCAATATCCCACCCCCTCTGTTCCCTTCCTTTTTTCCCTTCTCATCCCGTCCCTTCTGTTCCTTGGGTAAGCGATCATAGGTTGCGGTGGCTGCTTACCATCAGGCGGACCGTATGCTTGTTTGCCAACCGTCATGACCTAAAAAAAGAAAAAAGAACTTTTATTATCTTAATATTATACGTCGTTTCTTATATGAAATAATTTCAAATTACATATCTCATATGAGCGCGCCCTTACACAATAAGAGTGACAAGGTCGTAATATGTCTTGTCAAAGAAAGACTTTCTGACCTTTATTAAGAACAAGAAAATAATTATTTTCCTTATTCTCTTGGGGCTTTTATAAGAGCTCATACGAGCTCCATAATATCCTAACTTGATCTTAACTAATATTATTAATACGAATGTGAGTTTGTTTAATAAGCTTTTACGCCTCAACAACTCAACCAATCACTATGAAATTTTGAAGAGATTTTGTAAGGGATATAGAAAAGAATATTGCATATCTCAAAATACAAAAATAAAACGTGTCGAGGGATACACGATGGCAAGGAAATTCCTTCATTTCATTTTATCCGGACAACACTCAATCCCATGCAATCCCACCACTTGCCACCCCTCCTCACACAACCTTACACCTTGGGTACATACTACAACTCTGTGACTATTTACTATCAAATAAGCATTACACTTATTATAGTAAAACAGCCAATTAATTAAAACAATATTATGTAAATCAATCACAATAGCAATATTTTTAAGTAACTATGCTCACTAGAGATAAGTATAAAGTATGTTTAACAAACCAAACAGATTTAAATTAAATTTGCTACACATATAGTCTAGAGCCTGAGAAAGGACACAGGCTACTTTTTAAAGCGAAAAAAGGGTTGTAAAGGGTTGAAAGGACGATGGAAAGCTGTATAGAAGTATCGTTATTTTTAGACAAGTTGAAACTTAGTGTTTAGGATTTTATTTCGATATAAACAAATATGACATTTAAAGTTTGTAAAAAGGGAGGGTACCGCGTGGTAGTTTTAAGATGGTCATCCTGCATAACAACTACAATAACACATGCGAGGCTGCGGGATCTGCTAGTATAAAATATACGATACAATTTCAACTCACAAAATAACACTTCACGAACCGATCTCGGTCACGGACGATAATTGTAAACATAACATAAATTGTAAATGCACTCACTCAGTTACTGTTGAAAGATCGATTTACTCTGTTTTACTTAAATTTCTTTTTTAAATCAGTTCCTCAATAATTTAGATTCGATTGACCTTCGATACAAATAGATAATGTTGCCAGATACAAAAAGTAAAACTTTTTGAAAGTATTTTCGTGTAACGAAGTCGAGCCGCTGATACATGTATATATCGTCCTACGTATATTTAGTAAGACGACGAAAAAATAAGAGTTCTTTTGATTTCCAAATAAGATAATAAGTTTAGGCTTCCTTTCGTTGGGTTGTTTTTTGTTACCAATTACCGAAAAGTTTGCTCGGATGGCGTAATCACAGAGTCCCAAGTCTCACAAAATAAATCGCGGAATTTCTGAGTGACCCACGCGGTAAATTGGATTGTTAAATAAACCGTCAGCAACTCTGATGAGTAATCAGGAAAAAATATGAAAAAAATCAATAAAGTAAAATTTACTAAAATACAAGGTATGTGAAAAGTATTACACGGGTCACCAAATTAGAATTTATAAGTTAGAAAGACCCTAGAGTGACACATAGAGCTATTGCTTTATAATCATAGAGTGCATAATAAGCGTAAAATTATTTGAACTTGGTTTTTTTTATATCTTTTTACAAAAAATACTTTTGTGACGTAGGCTTTATTTAATAAAAAGAATTAATAGTCATTGTGTAAATTTAATCACGACTATTGTAACCTAGTCTTCTTTAAATTTTATTTAAGGTCTGATATAATCTGATGAAATTCGTTTACTGATTTCCCGCAATTATACCTGATACACTTCAGTTTATATATAGAATGCGCTCGGAGCGCTGCCTCCATCTCCAATGACGTCCTTAGCCGTGGTTCGGCTTCGCAGGAGGCACCCTAAGGACGGAATCAAATTTGAGCCCCCGTGAGGGCTGCCCCTTTATCACGGCTAAGTCTCTGTACTCGCCCCTCCGCCCGGTGACGCTGTCAAGGCCAGTAGGGCCAACAGCAATACACATTCCGAAAAAAAATCAGTTTATATTTCGTTCCTAAGTGACTAACTAAGGACGTGACGAAACCATCGCCCACTGTTGGGGTAATCTCTGTCACAGCAGAGATTATTCCACCAGTGCAATCAGTAACACTGGTAGTAGGTCTTTTGTTGCAAGAAACCGGCTAGGTAGGTACCACATAATATAACTATCGATGTTCAAAATCAAAATGTATATTGTTGTATGTATACACAACAAGTTTTCGTATACGAATAGTTGTTTTGGTGTCGTTAAGAAGTTTCTCTATTGTTCTGAAGTAACAGAAACTCAGCCAAGGTCGAAAGAACAAGAATACGAATTTGTTAGAACTGAACCGTATAATAAAAGGGGACAAGTTTATAAATATGTGGTGTATAATCATAATGTGTTTTTGATTTTTGTATCAAATAAAATTATATGATGCCGGTCTCTTGGAACAAAAGTCCTACCATCAGTACCCAAAGGTTACCAATGGAAACCTTTTACTAAGCCGCTATCTGTCCGTTTATCCGTCCGTCTATCAGCGGGCTATATCTAACGAACCGTTAATAGGTGGGAATTAAAATGTCCGCGGATTGGGTATTTCTCTTGCCGTTAGAACAACAAATAATAAAAAAAAAAATTTAAAAATAAAGGAGCCCTCATACGATGGACTTAATATTTTTGATGTTTAAGTTAGATAAATAGTTAAACTGTGTATTTCTTTGACCTCTATATAATAAATAATAAAAACAAATACATTTTTAAAATTGAAAGAGTTCTGCCAGAAAAGTTAAAGTAATATCCTACGTTGGTACGGAATCCTTTACATGCCAGTCCGACAGGTACTTGGCCCTTTTTTTACACACCAGTACCACAAAATATATTAAACGTTCTGTCGTATTGATTTGAAATCTTACAGACGTAGGTAGGTACTTAAGTGCTTTATTAATAATATTGGAAACCTTTTGCTATTTAGTGAAGTTTTATTACTACTATAACAGTTATCCTTTGGTTTTAAACGTAAAAAAATACTAAGAAAGGATTTTTCAAAATAACCCTTAAGGGGCGAAAAAGGGGTCGATAGTTTGTACGGGATATCCGTCATTTTTGAAACTAGAAGCATGAAATTTAATTTTTTGGAGAACAATTAAAAATTAAGAAACACGTGTTTTAACTCTTTCTAAAATTCCACTCCCTGAAGGGGCAAAAAGGGATTTGGAATATTTATAGAGGATGACTTTTTGAAAACAACATTTTATTTGTCAACATTTTCTAAAATTGTATCCTAAAGTTAAGTTAAAATTGTATTATAAAGTTTTGAGATGGGGGTTAAAATTTTGTATTAAAATCGTTAATCGGGCGAAGTCGCTGGCAGAAGCTAGTATCTAACACGTGTAAAACAAAGGTATATCTAATAATAGAAACAATATAAATTCTAGTAATTATACTCTAACAGAATAATTCCGTAATTGAAATGGGAATAGATAGAATAGCATTCCTAGGTGTCAAGTGCGGTCCCAATTCAAATTTGTTTTTATTGTTAATTGTTTTCGTTATCTGTGAAATATCTTACTCTTCCATAATTGTGTGTTAGTTTTATATGTAGTTGTATTTAAACTTGAGCAATTAATTAACAACCGCGATGTCATTTAGTTTAGCATTGAGGCTTTAAGATTTATTATCAATATTGATTAGTTAAAAAGGACGAACTGTTACATCCCTAGCTACTATAGGCTATATTGCTGACTGACTATACAATACATTTTCTTTCAATATTCAGTCGCTCTGGTAATTAGTCTAAGTGCTGTTCAGCTACAGACCTGGTTTCTACCCGTCGGTCTGAACTAGCAACTAGACTAAGTGTCGAGCCCAAATTACCGATAGACCCTGTGGGTCTTCCGAGAAACGCGTTTTAAAAAGTGATTATAGAAAGTCACAGTTATAAGAGATTTTAACTGTTTATTGAAATAATAAAATAAACATAGTGCTAGTGAATTCTGAAGTTTTATTTTTTAAAATAACAAAGGACACTACACTAACAGAACGTTTAACGTTGTCGCGTCTAGCCTGCCTTAAGTATCGAGGATTCGATTCCCCCTCGGGCCGGATATTTATATTGATGTTATAAATATCTGTCTCAGTCTGGTCGCTTGTTCTTGTGGATCTCCCCACCGTGCCGCGGAGAGCACGTTAAGCTGTCGGTCCCGGTTGCTTTCATAAAAATTGATAATCATCTTGATAGGCAATTTGCCCAGTGAGTTACTGGTTCGCCCTTAGGGTTGCGTAAGTCAGGAGGCAGTCGTTCTGTGTAAAAACTAGTAAAATCCGTCAAATAGTAAAACCTGTCAAATCCGGGTAAGAGTAATAAGAAGACCTTGAGTAAATACCGGGATTAATGCTTAGACGAAGATTGATTAACTAAAAGTAATCAATTTAGATAATTAAATGATACTTTGTGTTGATGGCTTACGATGATAAATTGAGGTTTGTTTTTAATTAAAATTTAGATAAGTGACAGTTATCTTTATAATCATTTTGTTATTAAATTTTCATTACACTTTTTAAAAGTGTCATTATTTCTAAATTAATGTACAATGAACTCATAAAATAAAACACCATCTCATCATCGCTGATTGGACAAAAACGAAAACAATGACGGACGCGGGTTTCTTGTTGGCCAATCGAAGTGGTTCTGGGACGAAAAAAAAATTGTTTCACGGGGCGCGAAACGTGGAAAATGGTACTTTTAGTGGATATCTTTTTATATAAAGAATATTAACGAATTTTTAAGGCATTACTAATATCCCTATTGCATCTGCAAATAATCTCGAAGCTTACGCTAGGACTGGGTACTACAATAGCCCAAGGGGGTCAGGATCGAACCCGCGACTCTGAAGTTAATAGAGCGAAGTCGGTTCTTCCACTGTTGAGCTTCAAGTCTTTAGAGACGGGACGCAAAGTATATAAAAAGCCCTGGATTTTATTTGTTCAGTGGTGACAAAAAATAACCGTTATTAAGAATTTAGTAACATGAGCGGTCATTAAGAGGAACTCAGACAGCGTGGCGTAGTCCCGACTATAGGGCGCGCGTGCGTGGAAACCACTGGGGGGCATTGCCATGGACATTATGAGGCAGTGGTAACGAATCTGCCTTAAACGCCACAGTTCGCCTATTCGATAGCCGCTCAGGGCAGATGTTTGCATTGACCATGAAAACATGTGTTCCTGTTTATGTGTTCTTGGTCTTGTGTGTGTTTTCGCATCCCTAACACAGGATATATCTTATCGAAAGAGGGCCATTGAGAATGTTACGTTTATTATTAGTTATACTCGTGCGTTAAATAAAAAATCTAGGTCAGATTTTCTCGAAGGAAATCAAATAGAAATACTTGAACACATGACGTTACAGTAACATCTCAAGGTGAATTTAACGGATTCATAAAAGATTGAAGAACTGACGGCTAGACAGAAATAGCTCCCTCGTATCAATATTCGAGTTTCTTTGACCTCTGCACGTCATATTCCGTTTGATGGCAATAAACATATTGATATAGTTTTTTGTGTTTTGTAGTAAAATATAAGTTTTAGTAGTAATTGGCATTGTTTATACATGACAATCTAAAATCTAAAATCATTCATTTGAAACCATATCCGGCCTATAAAAGCAAATGAAATATTAAATTACTCGAAAAAATTTCAGAAAAATCATGTTTTCTTCATGCGATACGACAAACCTTGTTGTAAGCGGTTACCGTATGAGCGCTTTGCAAAACTATACATTGATGTTCCTCACGCGTTGCCTCGAGATAAAGGTTCTTAAAATTGTCTCCTTTGCCCAGTATTTACTCTTATTACAATGTTTTTCAAACTGAAACACAATAATCAAAAATATACTCTTGCTTTGCGGTAAATATCTGACACTGAGGTGGTACTTTAGATAGCCGGCCAATAAAAGGCCTACTACCAGTAATAAAGGTAATTAATAGTATCCGTATTGCGTTTTGTTAAACTCCCTGTCTTTTTAAATCACATAGTTCAAAAGTAAGAGGGGGGAAGCACAATTTTTATGGCTTTAGGGGCCATTAAATACGAAATGAAACCTCTTTATTATTTTGAAATACCTATTCAAAGATGCCTCATACGTTGCCCTACGCTGAAGTTTTTTCAACTCTCAGTTACCTGTACGGACTGCTACCCTACCCTTAATTTTTAAATATTTAATTTTTTCACTACAAAACCTTATGGCGGTTCATAGAATACACCTATTTACCAAATTTCATATAGATAGAGCTAAAAGACATAAGGACGGACAGACGGACATGACGAAACTACACGGGTTCCGTTCTTGCCATTTGGCTAAGGAGCCCCAACGAGATGTAGAATTCCACACATGTGAAATATCATTTAGAGAATTTGATTTTTTTTATTCTTCTATAAATAGCCTGCAATACGCACAAAATAAAAAGGTATATTTAGTATGTACTATTAGGTATATAAAATAAATATAAATAAATAAATAAATAAATAAACAAACGCTACACACTCAACGGCCCCCAATAGGATAGTAATATCCTGTGTCGGGGTCCGGAAACATTCACAATGACATGGACAAATACACCCAGACCGGAAATATGCTTGCATGGTCAATACAAACATATTATGCTCCGAGCGGGAATCGAACCCGCGACCTGTGGCGTTTAAGGCAGGTTCGCTACCGCTGCGCCACAACGTCGTCATAAAAGTATATTTATGTATAATTAGTTATATTATATAGCAGTATAATCCACCATTCATCGTATTATCCTTAGCATAAACACTTTTAAGTCTCCATCTATTTAACAGAACACGATTTCACGGCCAATACCGTCTTATCCAAGAAGACATTTTCTCTAATCTTTATAACTTGAAAGCTCATTAAGCTAATACTTAGTAAGCTTAACTTAGACCCGATAATAACCGTTCTCAATGGACTTGCTTATTGATTATTGGTTTAACCCCATTCAATATCAAAACCAGTTATCTACAATAGCATTGGTTTCATCTAGAAATAGCAAATTATATTGTTTTGTTGCATAGTATGCGTTATACCCGACTTCAAGAATTAGCGTAGACAGTCTCGCTAAAACGTGAATTTTTTTTTTTTTTTAATGTTAGAAGTTGGCAAACAAGCATACGGCCCACCTGATGGTAAGTGGCTGCCGCAGCCTATGAGCGCTTGCAGCACCATTAGTAGGTGCCACTCGCGCGTTGCCAACCTCGAGATATTAGTTCTTAAATCTCGTTCGCCAGTAATTTCACTAGCGTACAATGCCCTTCAAACCGGAACACAGTAGTGCCTAAGCACTACTATTTGGCGGCAGAATATTGGACACTGCGGTGGTACCTACCTAGCCGGCCTCTTGCAACAAAAGACCTACCACCAGTGTGACTGATTGCACTGGTGGAATAATCTCTGCTGTGACAGAGGTTATCCCAACAGCGGGCGATGGGGTCGTCACATCCCGACGCCGGTAAACGCCGCCGACGAAAATCTGAAGAATATAATATTCTTCTTCTTCCTAGTATTATTTCCAGTATTTATCCAGGGTGTAGCGACATCTACACGCAACATGACGTAGCGTGATAGAAAGACAAGATTGTCACAATGTCGCATCAAGCTACAACGACACCTACAGGGAATAATACGCAACGATATGGACGACCAACGAACGTCACGATCCTAAACCGCGCTATCAAAGTTTCCTACGCGAAACGACTATATATACAACTTTCCAACGTAAGTGGTTGGGCTTCGGCCCCGCCAGGCAATATCACCCGCCTGGTCGGAGGATCCTCCCTTCGTGTTGAGACACATTTCTCACATCGTCTAACGCTCCACACAGGGTCTGCTAATAATCTTATCCTGATTTGACAAGTTACTATTTTTTACACAGAGCGATTGCCATCTGAACCAGTAACTCATTGGAAAAGCGCATAGCAACCACCACCACCCTACCCGCGATCGTTGCGATTATAACCTTTGCCTTCGGCTTGGGTGACAATAATCCATGGGTTAGAATGTCCTACTTTTCACCCTAGGTGCGTTATGTATGTTATGCTTAACAATTTAAAAGCTAATTTACACCTAAACGCTATTTACAAATATCTATCGTAGTAAAACGATCGAACATCGTGCTAACTCAAGCGTATTCACGCAAATACAGCGGTCGTCGGCGAGAATCTTACCTATGTTAGATAACGATATGAAAGCTGACTGGGGTTATCATCGCGAATTCCAGAACGAAATTCAGTTTGTAATAAAATGCAAATAATTATATGTAATCTCAAATTTATTTTCATATCTATAAAATGACAAGTTGGCAAGGTTGGTTGTAGAATAATATTTTTATGTATAAAGATTTCTTAGACAAAGAAGATTCTGGAGACCTATATATATATATATATAAGTGGCAATAGCTCCGTTTATATTCAATTTCGAACGTCAAATACGCTAGTGAGATGACGAAAAGTCACGTGGTATTTCGTAAGCTTATTCTAAACGTTTCGGAATTGTCTAATTTCGTTATGGATAATTAAATGTGACATTGACTCCCAATTTATCCTTGGATAGCATCAAATCAAGTTTCTAAAGATTAGAAAATTCTAGACAAAGATGTAGGTAATAAAAACGTTTCTCTTTACTTAGAGCAGAGTCAGAGGAGATCAACTCTATGGTCCGGAAATCTTGCTTCCAAGTTCCATAGACGATGGAAGATGAAAATTCTAAGAAGTGGTAATGGAATTCAATGTTTTATGCAATAAATCTTATATCCCATTTCGATAAGCAACAATCTTGATGCCATTAATGCAAAAAATTTAGGAAACTCTTCTCTCGAAGATCTTTAACCATCACAAAATCCGTTATCAAGTATCCTCAAATCGTTCACCAAATGTAGTTTATTTAAATTAACTTCTATATAATGATGTATCATATCTAATGATTATTCGGTAATACAAGTAAAAGGCGAAATAATACTCAATCTCGACGTATACAATTTTTTTAATTCTAATGCCTGATCATGACATAAATAAGTGTGCAAGCGAGAGGGTAATAGTTTTCGCAACATCCGTCTCTTTCTGTTTATTTGATCTGAACGTTTCAGAATCGGTGCCATGGTAAATAATAAATATTGACTTGCGATTGATATTTTTGACGATATTAATTGGTCTGCTACGAATTCAAGTCTTACAGCTCAATATATTACGTAGATCATTTCTATATCGAATAAAGACAATCATCAAAACCATTATATGTCATACAAAGCATACAGAAGACTTTAAATTATTTGTTTTCGATGTTCTCGGGACGTAGCTTACTCTTCTTTTATGTAAGAGGGGGCAAACGGCCAAGATGCTCACGTGATGTTAAGCGATCATCACCGCCTATGGACATCTGCAACACAAGAAGGCATGCATTGCCGACCTTTAAGAAAAGATTAGGTTATTTCTTGAAGGTTCCCAAGTCGTATTGTTTTCCCACAGTCGTAATAAAAAAAGATATAGGCTACGACACCTTTTTTGTTGACGTAGAGAAATGCTTTTACGCGGTAAAACTCTGCAGTTCCGTGTTCGCCATATTGGGACGTCGTGGGATCGCTCTCGCATGCTACCATGACACCCCGATGGAAAGACCTGCCTGTTCGGGCCAACAACTTAAAGAAGGCTTTGAGGAGACGTGTGATGGCCTAATGCTCTATCACAGTCCCGTCCTGGGCCTGACGGCTAGGGGCAGCTCCAGATCTTGGAGCAGTTGCACCTTTAGTGACTGGTGGGGAGAAGTCCCTCCGACCCATCACACGCACATCGCTCCGAGGGACGCCTTGCGTCAGTTCAACCCACGCATCGCAACAGTCTGCTGCAGCTGGTCGTAAGGTGACCTTTGGCACCACAAAGGTAGCAAAGATGGCCCCTCTCCACCTTTCTGCTGCACCTGCTTTCCATCAGATAGTCAAGAAGTTATTAATACAATCAAAAAAATATAAGACCTTTTTTAGATCTGATATAAGAAGTCATCATAGTCACATTATGTTTTATATAACATATTCATTATTGTAACTCGTTATTTTATTCTTTCTACTATTTATTGTGTGACAGTTACTTGGATTTAGGAGACGTTTTGTTCAATTTATGTGGCACTAACAAGGCGGCGAGTTAACGAGTACTAGGAATTGTGTGTACATTTTTACTATACGGCTAGTATTATTTCTTATTTGTTGTAAAAATCTTGGAAAATAAAAAAAAACAGTAAGTGACTGCGAATCAGGACTTAAGCTTCAATACTTCAACGGTTAGAAGGCCGAGTCCGCTCCGTTAAAGCGAGATTTGCGAGTTCGATCCTAATCCCCTTGGGCTATTGTCGTACTGTAACTATGAGCTTAGGAGTGGCAATAGGAGTATTTGTTATGACTTGAAAAAAGCATTGCCAATATTCTTTATGAAAAAACGAATAGCGTAAGTAGTATAACTGAGTGACCTATGTCTGTATTTCACTATTCAAAGCCTTTTAACGACGTTGTGGCGCACCAGTAGGGAACCTGCCTTAAGCGCCACAGTGCATAGATTCGGTTCCCGCTCGGAGGATGTGTTTGTATTGGCCATACAAACATGTGTTCTGGTCTGGGTGTGTTTGTGTTTGGCATTGTGTATGTTTCCGGACCCCCTACACAGGATATAACTTTCCTAATGGGGGCTGTTGAGTGTGTAGCATTTATTTATGATAGTTTGGAAAGTACTTGTGATATTTATGAAGCAGATTTTATTACGTATCTAAAGTTTTATTATACGTTGTTTACTTAAATAAAAGCAGTAGTATTATAATTTCGTATTGTATGAAAAACCGCCCACAGAGTAAAGAATAGGCGAAATTTTGTTCATTGACGTAACCACTAGCCTTACTACAGTGCGCGAAACCACGATATTATTACACAAACTTCATTATAAAAAATTCAGGTTAAATCAAGGCGTAACATCATTTATATGAAAATATTTTAAAGATAATCTTACGAAGAATTACGCCCACATTATATTTAATTATGTTATAAGATCTTAGCATTTTAACAAAGAAAGAAAACAAGCTTATTTTGTAAAATAGGGAGTGTATTTATGGCCTAAATTACAAAATAATATAAATATTAAAAATAGCTATTTTATATGAAGATGCGAAATTTCGGGCTTCGATTCGGATTTCGCATTTTCCAGTTTTAAATGCTTATAAGTGTAACACTCGATATAACACGTTACAGTACTAAACGGCCATTAAAGTGTACTGAAGGATGCTTACGCATGCTTACGGACGCTGAAGCATGCTTACAGATGCTGAAGCTTGCCTACGCGTGCTTACCGATGCTTAAACAGACGATGTTCATAATTGTGTCCATAACCCAAATGCTGACCGATGCTGATAAATGTAATTCAGGCGTATTTCGTCACTTATACATCTTTCTGTATCTTATAAAACACAACACAACCACTCATACTGCCAAATATAATAATAATAATAAACGCTACACACTTTACGGTCTCCGTAAACATACAAAATGACAAGGGCAACCACACCCAGACCGGAAAACATGCGTGTATGGTCAATGCGAACGTAGTTAATGTTCCAAAAGAACTCGAGCCCGCGATCTGTGGCACTTAAACCAGGTTTGTTACTCCTGCGCCACAATGCCGTCAAATATAGGCCTCCCACTTAGCATTAATATGCGACAAACCACAGGTAATATTATCAAAACTTATATCATTCATTATAATTAAGTTTAATGCGTAATCCTTAAAGTTAGGAATCTCTTTATATATTTAAGCTAAAGTTTCTCTTTATAGTAATAGATATTAAGTATAATTTATATACGTCATTCCTGGATTTGTAAAATGACACACATGATTTCACCCCGGCCTTGTCCCGACCGATGAATTTATAAGGTACGAAGATTTTATCTTCATTCTTTCATGCATTATGCCAGCTTTGTTATTCGACTGTATCACAAAATCTTGTTTGATACCACCATGAGCACAGCGAGGTAGGAGCTAGAGGAGGGTAGTTGCCTCCCCGACCTTGTTAAATGCTGATAAATTTACGAATTGTATTCATTTTAATCTATTTAACCAATTACGATTGAAGAAAATAGTAATTTTGCCCCCTCCCTAAATTAACATGTTGCCCTCCCTGGCTACGCCCACGGATACCACGGTATGATAAAAAATGTCTCACCGTCTATCATTTTTAAGGAAGGAAGAAAGAATTTTTCAGGTTCCCTCTTCATATCATATCCATCAAATCGTTAACTTTCGAATAAAAAAGAAATATGTGGATAAAAACTATCCTGACCTTTAAGTTGGCTAATTTAAAGGTCAGGATTGTAGAAGTGAAAGACACGTTCTAATGGGTCAGCCGCTACGAGTAAGCTGGCTTCCTCGGATTACTTTTATTAATTTTTTTTTTCATTCCAGAAAGATTTCATGAAAATCGGATAAGTATATTTAGAGTTAATGGCGGACCAACACCGTAACACGGGAATGTTATGTATAGCTACACCCGCGGCTTTGTCCCCTTGAAATGGGTCCAACCGCTTCAGAGATTAGCCGGAACAAACAGACAGACAAACAAAATTAATATAAAATGTTTTACCGTACCGCATATACTTTCATACGCATTTAGTGAAAAGCTGTTAATTTGGAATTACAAACAGACTTCAATTTTGTTTATTTGTTTATATTAAAATATAAAAAACGTGCCCGCTAATAATTTAATAAACCAAATATAATTTGCACCAAATGAAAATCCAACCGCGTCCATTAGCGTTGAAAGTTGGTCGGCATTTTGAAGCCAATAACTTTGTTCAATGTCTGGGGACACGGTAGTGCCCCTGCCAAGTCGAGCGAAAGCGACCGTTCTATCCTTTTCTCGAAGCAGTTCTACTCAAATGCTTTAGTATATTGAACCCCGTGAGGGCTGCCCTTTGTCACGGCTGAGTCTCTGTACTTGGCCCCCCGCGCGGTGACGCTGTGAAGGCCAGTAGGGCCAACAGCAATACACATTCCGAAAAAAAAAAGAAAAAGAAAAAAAAATAATAGTATAAATACTTTTG
Organism: Hestina assimilis; assembly: GCA_023373885.1. Classification (NCBI taxonomy): domain Eukaryota; kingdom Metazoa; phylum Arthropoda; class Insecta; order Lepidoptera; family Nymphalidae; genus Hestina; species Hestina assimilis. Next base: position 4,158,019 of record CM041762.1, on the reverse strand, counting down.
TGTCGTACAACTGCCAAGTGTCAGGGCATAGTTATACATGAGATCTCACTCCTTTCTGTAGTAGAAAAACTGCGTTGCGAGACTTGACTTTTTTATATTTGATGTTTTTGATGGTATGACAACTATTTCGCTGTAATGGCGAATATTATAATAATCTTTCATCAAAATCTTTTCCTTCAATCGGACCTTTTTCATCAAACGAAAACAAAAAAGGAATGTCACAAGCAAAATGCTGATTTATTGAAGTCGATATATTCGCTTTGAACGATTCTTCAGTCATAAATATTCACAGCAAAAATATTATAGCCACAGTCGGCGGGTTATATGTTACTAGCATCGGCCCGTTACTTCGTCTGCGAGGACTTCAGAATTATTTTCTTTTTTTATATGACTAAATTAGTAAGAAAGCATACAGCCCATCTGATGGTAAGCGGTTGCCGTAGCCTATGAGCGCTTACAATACCATGAAACTTTTTTGGCGTTGCTAACCTCGACATATTGGTTCTTAAATCTCTTTTGCCCAGTAATTTAAAACCGAAACACAGTAATGAAAAGCACACTACTGCTTTTTGATAGAATATCTGACACTCTGGTACCTACCTAGCTGGCCTCTTGCAACGAAAGTCTACCACCAGTAAGCCATGGTCCTTTCAGCTGTTTGCTACGCAGATTCTGTACTTCACGCATATTGCAATGAATTAACATAAGCAGGCTTATTATGCCTTATGGTTAATTGATTAGTCAAAAGCGATATAGACAAACGCATATTCGCATTTATAATATTAGTTAAGATTCATAAGTATCGGGACCGTCTTTAAAAATGAAGCCAATAAATATTACGGATTGGACAGTTTGTTCTAGTCACTTGTCCCACAACTCACGATTAATCTAAGAGGTAGCCCAATTTTTTTGCAGAGTCGACCGTATCTTTACTTTTAAATCCTATTGATTATATCGACAAGCCTATTATTCATCTTCTTTATTTCAAAGTAACTCACGTAAAAAAATAATTTACTACCTTTTTTACTAAAAAGAATCACTACATAGTATATAGTATATAAATATAAAACAAAGTCGCTTTCTCTGTCCCTACGTATGGTTAAATCTTTAAAACTACGCAACGGGTTTTGATGCGGTTTTTTTAATAGATAGAGTGATTGAAGAGGAAGGTTTATATGCATAATAAAAAAATTGAGGTTTCTAATGTGATATCGTAAATAATCACATTTAACGCGTGTGGGCCACGGACAGTAATGAATAAATCAAAACTACTGGATCGATTATAATCATTTTTTCAGTGAATGACATAGGTTATGTTTTATAGCCGTGCGAAGCCGGAGCGGGCCGCTAGTTAAGTATAAAAAACATGGGCTGGTTGCTTAGTAAAAGTTATTCTCTGCATTTAATTCTTGTTTCTATGAATTTGTTTCATAAATGAATTTAAATCTGTACTACACAGTCATCCAGCTATAAACTGTATTTAAAGCTACAAGACTAACTGTATAGGAAGTTCTTTTTTTTCGGAAGGTGTATTGCTGTTGGCCCTACTGGCCTTGACAGCGTCACCGAGCTGGGGGACCGAGTACAGAGACTCAGCCGTGAAAAAGGGCCAGCCCTCACGGGGACTCAAATTTGATAGAAAGTTCAGTTTTGACAAGTAAGAAACAAAATCAACAGCAATATTGTCATAAATGTGCTGTGATAGATTAATACTGAAAAAATATGATTCCATTGAGTTAATATAAACATGGCAAGACAGAAGCACAAATAATAGCTCCTTAAATCAGTAATTTGGTATGGGTATAATTAAATATTTCGAAATAAAAGTCAAAAAAAGAAAAAGAATTTCACCTTACCAGTTTTTAATATCTAACAAAGAAACGGAGCCTTCTCAGAAATATCAAATTAAACGCCGCCAGTGGAAATCGTTTATGAAGCGTTTTCCTTTTATAACGTAGCCGAAAAAATCTACAGGGATATATGGTGGACTTATTAATACATCATCCCAGATTGTTATACACTTATTTGTTGCTGTACATGTACTTATGTGTTAATAATTTTTTTTTATGCCATTGTCATTGATGTCATAATCGTTTGCGATACTTGAAGTATCACAAGCTTGTTGCCAACCCAAAGAACAAGATGGAAGGGATAAGAAGGGAAAAAAGGAAAGGAATAAAGGGGTAGGAGATTGGGCCACCGGTACTCTCACTCGTTGCACGAAACGCAACAGTACTTAATGATACTGTTACTTGACGTAGATTTTTTGTGAGGGTAGTACTTCCCCGGTCGAGCCGGCCCTTTTGTGCTGAAAGAAACATATCTCTACTATCGTTAAAACAAAGTTTCATAAATACCTCAACTGTCAATCAAGCATATCACCTAATAAGCTAAGCGCCCAACCCTGCAAGCGAAAGGACCCTGAACAGAATGAAAAGACATAGGACCATTGACGAGATTTTTATAATTAGTTTTTAGATTCAACTGTATGGAATTTTTGTGACGTCATCGACCAAGGTATTAACATTTTTTTTTACAAAAGTAAAGTGGCATAAACATTATTACCAACAAACCAATCATCACCAACTTTACGTACATTCCTGTAGCAATGACGAATCTCCTACAGCTGCATACCATTCTAGTACTTTTTGAGCTTTAATCGGTCAACGTAACATCAATAAAATCGTTTTTTTTTCGAATGGCGACAAACTGGAGTTAATTTTGTTTTGTTATAAAAGAGAAGAAAAACTTCTTACCTGCGTACATTAATTAGTACACAAACACTGTCATTATTAAAGAGAGCAAACAGGCTGGATGCTAACCTAAATAAGGGAACATCTGCAAATGGCTAGCAATAATTGCCTAAGGTAATAAACAAGCTCTTTTCTGCTTAAGGAAAGAAAGGAGCTCTTTTTTTGAGGTTTCCATTGCGCTACGGTTCGGAAAGTTAAGTATTACACACAAAAGTAATGCGGCAACGCATATAATACACTGTATTAATCAACACAAGGACAGCCCAAACTCCGTCAGTATCAATAAAAGCCCATAAAGGGTCATTAATTTCGCATTACTTCCTCATCAGCGTTTCTTGTTTATTCTACATTCATCCCAGTTTTGAACTGTGTGTAATCTTTTGAAATGTTTACATTTCATTGTTTACTTTATAAACAAAATTAATTTGGTCTGTGTTAGGTCTATTATGGCGGGACCTGATATCGTTATATTAATTAACCGTCTTTTAAAAGGATGAGTTTAACATATTAAAGGGCTGACTTCGCCTCCGTTAACGCGAGAGTTCTGGGTTCTATCCTAACCCCTCGGGCGATTGTCGCGTCAACTCATAGTGCAAGTAAGGAGCTTATTTGGAGGTAATAGGAATGTTATTAAAGTATTGCTAATATTATTTTTAATAAAAGAAATAATAATAAATAAATAAATAATAAATAAATAAATATACGCTACACACTCAACGGCCCCCCTTAGGATAGTAACATCCTGTGTCGGGGGTCCGGAAACATTCACATTGACAAGGACAAATACACCCAGACCGGAAAATATGCTTGCATGGACAATACAAACATATTATGCTCCGAGAGGAATCGAACCCGCGACCTGTGGCGTTTAAGGCAGGTTCGCTACCGCTGCGGCACAACGTCGTCAACACAATAATATATTAAAATACATAAAATAGAATGTTTTTTTTAATTGTTTTATTTCATGACAGTTGGCATACAAGCTTACGGTCCGCCTGATGGTAAGCAGTCAAAGACATGTTTTTAAGATATGATATTTAGCACAGGTAAAATAATATAGTTCATTTTACTTGGACTAACCCATAAGTTCTAGTAATTCAACATTACAAGCAATCTCTCTACTTTATAGCTACGAATATTACCTCCCTCTCTAACTCATTAACAACTCAGATAAAGAATCTTCTATCACTTTCTAACGTACAGAATGTCTGGGAAGTGTAATAATTTAGAATTCTGGAAGCGTACACGACAGTATCGACATTTCAAAAGCTAATATATTTAATTATTTTGCTTGAAATACGCAATTCGTGCCACTAAACCTGAAAGGGAAAATTAAATGATTAATTTAATAAGCTTCATAGCAAATTGCTTTAACATTCTGCTTAATAAACAAGCTTAGTTATTATAAAAAATATTAATACTACATAATATTATAATTCTCAAAAAATACCGTTCTTCGTTGGTCACGTCAATAATCTCTGTTGTGACAGAGATTTTTTTTTCATGTTACAAGTTGGCACACAGTAATGCCTAAGCACCAATATTTGGCGGCAGAATATTTGACACTGCGGCGGTGCTACCTAGCCGGCCTCTTGCAATAAAAGACCTACCACCAGTGTGACTGATTGCACTGGTGGAATAATCTTTGTTGTGACAGAGATTATCCCAACAGCGGGCGATGGGGTCGTCACATCCCGACGCCGCGAAAATTATCCTAACAGTGGGCGACGCCGGGTAAATAATTATATTACGATAGTTTATCGACACCGTTGTGGCGTTGTGGGTAGCGAGTCTGCCTTAAGCCTCGACGGTTGCGGGTTCGATTCCCGCTCGGAGCAGATGTTTGTATTAATCGTACAGGCATGTTTTCCGGTCTGGTTGTGTTTGTCCTTGTCATTGTGAATGTTTCCGGACCCCGACACAGGATATAATTATCCTAATGGGGGCCGTTGAGTGTGTAGCGTTTATTTATTTATTTATTATTTATTTATTAATTTAATAGCCATCACACATTTTACATAACTCTTTTTCACCATTCGCGATCGTCGTCCTGCATCATTGTAAAATAATGAAGTGATATCATTTTCTAAGTCTAGTTATAAGATACAACTTTATCATTATGGGTATTGGTGGGTATAAATGAAATGGTAAAACAACACTTTTATTATATTCAAATGTATGTATAGATCCTTAAATCTTTTGTAGAAAGAGCAAAAGTCAATTACCTCCAGTCCCTTTTACCTTCGAAGCCTTAAATCAAAGGCTCTCATACATAAAACATCACGTAAATTTGTCCTAACATATTCCATTGAATATAAACAATTCTATATACATTGTAATTTTCACTGTCCTATATATTTTATTCTCCTTCCTACAATTATTCCTGGTACCACAACGTTGTGGCGCAGCGGTAGCAAACCTGCCTTAAACGCCACATGTCGCGGGTTCGATTCCCGCTCGGAGCATATTATGTTTGTATTGTCCATGCAAGCATATTTTCCGGTCTGGGTGTATTTGTCCTTGTCATTGTGAATGTTTCCGGACCCCGACACAGTATATTAGTATCCTAAGGGGGCCGTTGAGTGTGTAGCGTTTATTTATTTATTTATTATTTATTTACCCAGGGTCTGCTTATACTCTTATCCTGATTTGACAGGTTACTAGTTTTTACATAGAGCGATTGCCCAGTAACTTATTGGATTAGTTTACGATTATTATCAGATGTCATGACAACAATCGGGACCGAAAGGTTAACGTGCTCTCCGAGGCACGGTGGAGAGACCCACAAGGATAAACGGCCAGACCTACCTTCGAGGCTCAAAGCAGACTCAGACTCTCTTGTGTCTGGTAGTTTCTTCGCTAGATAGAGAGCAATTTCGAACCTTATGTCCCTGGTAATAAGGATTTAAGCATACGGTCCGCTGATGGTAAATAGTTCCCGCAACCTATGAACGTTTGCGATACTTGAAGTATCACAAGCGCGTTACTAACTCAAGGAACAGGAGGGACAGGGTGAGAAGGGAAAAAAGGAAAGGAACAGAAGGGGTAGGAGATTGGGCCTCCGGCGCTCGCATTCGTGGCACGATACGCAACAGTACCTAATGATATTGTTACTTGACGCCGATTTTCTGTGAGATGGTAGTACTTCCACGGTCGAGTCGGCCCTTTTGTGCTGAGAGAAGCATGGCTCTACTACCGTAAATACTACCTTGTACTACCTTCTTCGTCCTAGCATTATTCCCGGTATTTTTATTTTACCCAGGGTCTGCTTATTACTCTTATCCAGATTTGACGGGTTACTAGTTTTTACACGGAGCGATTGCCATCTGACCTCCGCAACCCTTAGGGCAAACCAGTAACTCATTGGATAAGAGCAATTTACTTATCAAGAGCTAACGATTATTATCAGATGTTATGTGATAACAACCGGGACCGACAGCTTAACGTACTCTCCGAGGCACGGTGGGGATACCCACGGACAAACGCCCAGACCGAGACAGAAATATAACAAACATCTGCACGAGCCGGAATCGAACCCGCAACCGTCGAGACTAAAGGCAGACACGCTACCCACAACGCCACAACGGTGTCAACCTAGTACCTTGTACTACCTATTCTATGTAATACCACGTATGTGCAGGCAAAGACAGCGACAACGAACACATTTGGACTAAAATTATTGTTATTGAGATATAAATGCTACTATTCGCATAATGCCCATAAAAGTTGTATTGATTACTAATTTAGCCAATTTAGCGGTTATTCCAATTTATTTTATTACTGACCCACTTCACTATCACAAAGTTTAAGGCTTGAATTGTGGATAAGCTAAAGTTGTATAACCTAGATTTTGTCAAGTCTATTTCAAATTATATTTTGAATTGTTTTAAAAAAAAATTACAAACAGCAGTTTGATACAGATCATATTATCTGTAGTCTATTAGTAGGAAAGCTCGTTTTAAAATAATGTTTTATTGTTGTACAAATAAGAGCAAACCAATCTAGCGCATTTCTCGCCATACATTTTTGAAAATGTCTAAAATTGTAATAATATTTAGTTTAAATATGCTTAAAGCGTAAAAAATTACAACCCTCGTGAGGGCTCTAAACATTGTTGTTATAAGCATGTGCCAAACGGCAGCACAGCTGTAATAAAGATAGTCATTTGTAACCTTCTCACACAAGACTTTTTTGAAGGTATACTATTTTTAGCCTTTTTAAAACTGCCGACGACGACTACTAGTAAATAATAGTACAATCATTAATTTTGGTGTTAGTTAAGGAAGCGGTCAGTATAATTTGTGACGCCATCACACACATGATATTTTCCAGTACGTTTCTATTTTCCATAATATCTCGACTACTTATAAGTTGTTTATACGCTTCCTTCCTTTTTAAGATAACTTTGTACGTAAGATCATTAAAAGTTACGATAAAGTTTATTTAAAACCTCTTAAAGTTGTGACATCTCTTAGAAGATACACAATTTGCATAAAATTATCTTATATAATAAAGTCGTAGCATTTCTGAAAAGGCCTTGTAATCTAATCTTCACTACAGCAAGTAGAAGGCGTAATAGCTTACAGGGCTTGGTGACAAAGAAAAATTAAATACCAATTTAAACTCAAGTTAACAAATAATTAATAACATCTATAAATTCTATAAATTATCTGTTTTGTTTTAGGAAATTTTACGTTTACAATATGCCAGTGCCATTGGACCCTAATTTTTTAATACCAATAATAAAATCTAAATAAAAACAAAATATTTTAATTAACCTAAAAAAGCTTTACATTTATTTGTTAAACGTCAGGCTTCGCTTGCGTTATTGTAGTTGTTATGCTGAACGACCATCTTAAAGTTATTTCTATTCAGTAATTATAATATTACATCAATAACATGTTCGACACCGTTGTGGCGTTGTGGGTAGCGAGTCTGCCTTAAGCCTCGACGGTTGCGGGTTCGATTCCCGCTCGAAGCAGATGTTTGTATTAATCGTACCGTATGTTTTCCGGTCTGGTTGTGTTTGTCTTTGTCATTGTGAATGTTTCCGGACCCCGACACAGGATATAATTATCCTAATGGGGGCCGTTGAGTGTGTAGCGTTTATTTTATTTTTATTTTTTTCAAATTGATACATCTAGTCATTCGTTTATCGATAATCCCACAGAACCTTACGATAAAAAGTATGAACAAACATCTAAGCCTACAAACTTTGACAGCTATAATATTAGTTGAATGTATTAAATAGCCACATACTAGTTTTACACTCTGCCCTCCCAGACCCTAAGGATGAAACCAGCTTTGAGACTCCGTAAGGGTATTCCTTATTCACAGCCGGGTCTATTTAGTCAATAAACTGGTATTAGACTTACGTCAGTTTTTAGTTCAATCTAACACTGTAATTACAGGCATCGACTCTCTGATTAACACGTTATCAACCCACACTGCCGTTTAGGTATTAAAATCAAAAAAAAAAAAAAAAGCATCACGGCTTTTAATTTCATACGATAGAAAAATTATTTAGTGACAAATTTTGTAATAACTATTTACATTTTTCAAGGCATAACTAATATTCCTATTGTCCCTCCAAATAAGCTCGAAGCTTGAAGTGGGTAGCCCAAGGGGGTCAGGATCGAAGTCGAACCTTCAATCGTCGAGCTAGTTCAAATCACGTCGGGGTCACCAATGTAGGGTACTTTCCTAACTAAGAACTTTTTCCTGATAATAAGAACACTTGTTGTGATGGAATAATTTATTTTGCCGTAGACATAGGTATATATACAATTTTTACAAATAGCCTCACCCAATAAAAATGACTACATTAAAATTAAAACTATTTTTGTATTTGATACACAAATAAAAATATCTACTTTTCGACCAATCATTATTAGAGAATGAAACTGAGTGAATGATAAAATTGTTAGAATGGAACAGGTGCGCGACATATATACTGTCCCTCTCGCACACTATAAATATATTTTTCCTGTTTAAATTCGCTTTATTTCTAGCGCGAGTTACGTATTATACTCGTATACGTAACTCGCGTCTTCTTTAATCAACGGTCGCGTGCATGTTATGTTTGTAGGTCGTACAAGGCTTTATACATTATTATATGTTACCAATATACCTTATTCGCATTATATTCTTTTTTGGTCTTTATAGCGACCTGTTTAAACGACCTGTATAAACGCGAATGGTCGCGGGTTCAATTCAAATAAAAATATATCCCAATGGGAGCCGTTGGCTGTGTACACTTTTCTTATAATTCACATAGGTAACAAATGTATACATTTTGTCCATTTCCACTTAGCGTGAGGTACAGAAAGGATGCTTTTTATTCTTGCTTGGATAATTATAAATTTCCTAAAACATTATAAATTTCCTTCATGAAATTTTAATTTTATGATTAAAAGTCTTAACAGTTTCTAATCGATACTTTGTTTAATGGCTTTTACAAACTTTATTCAAGGTACTGGTGAAAAGAGGCAGGTTCTTGCCAGAGGCATTCACCGCTAACTCAACTCTTGCTGTACAAATTTTTACTTCGAAATTAATATAACTTTCACTTTCAGGAACATTTTGCTTCACATAAAAGAATACTAGAAGTACATATTATTATATTTGACGACGTTGTGGCGCAGCGGTAGCGAACCTGCCCTAAGCGCCACAGGTCGCGGGTTCGATTCCTGCTCGGAGCATAATATGTTTGTATTGACCATGCAAGCATATTTTCCGGTCTGGGTGTATTTGTCCTTGTCATTGTGAATGTTTCCGGACCCCGACACAGGATATCACTATCCTAATGGGGAGTGTGCAGCGTTTATTATATTATATTTGTTAGCGCATGGCGAAGTGTATCAAACTAGAAATACAATACTTTGAAAACCTGTCATTTGAAAGTGTGTTTTGTTTATAATTATCACTAAATGCATATACGGTTTATGTATATACGGTTAGTGAGTATATTAGGTACTTACATAAAAAATCTAAAATTTTTGCCTGTTTGACTGTTTGTTCCTTCTTTGAAAGTGCTGGACCGATTTAAACGGGACTTTGACTTTGATATAAAGAGCTGCCGTTAGAAGGAGTAACCTAGGCTACTTTTATTTTGAAAAATAATTAGGGTTCCGTGGAGTAAAGAAAAATTGATCACGTCAGCAATCTGCGGGCACAGCTTATTTTCCCATAAAAATCCCTTGCAGTACCGTGCCGTTAATAAGCGCAGGATCTAAGACTCCTAAATATGAAATTACCTATTTATTTCCATTCAATCGATTTTGTAACATATGTCAATATTGAATGCCAAATTAAACCACACCATAGGACCCACTTATCCGCTGTCCTTCAGGTATTTTTAGAACTGACCTCCAAAACACTGTTTATTATTCCGCAACACTTTCGCTATTGTCTCAAAAAGGGGAACAAAACGTGATCATTTTCATTGATAGCGAAAAAACACTTTTTAGATATTTGGGACCTCCTACTGTTACTAGTCACGGATTGAAATAACGAATACATTTATTATGTCTTTATTAATATTAGTAAATAAATAAAACTGTGCTCACAGACTTATTATATACAGACAGGCCCTTCCATACAAACAAAAGTCAAAGACTCGCTGGTGCCTCTTCATAAATTCAGCATCGACGCATCAAAACCAATTTAGTCACGAGCTTGCAACATAATTAATTCATCTAACTTTTAACTTTTTCTAATAAATTAAACCCCATGAAGTTGGCGACACAAGCTTGCAATATAACTGAATAAACTTAACTTGTGACTAACTTCGTTTCATTGCGTTAGTGTTGAATTTACGAAGGAGCACCAGCGAATTTTTGGACATTTTTTCTGTATGGTAGGGCCGGTCCTTTATAGTTAGCCAATACCCATACTAGGTGAAACACTAAAGTCCGAAAGAAGTCCAAAAAAACAATGAGGAATACAAACACAAACAATGAGGTATACTCTTTATGAATCTAAATATTTATTTTATGTCAAGATATTACGACAAAATTATATTTTCTTTCTTAAGTAATCAAATAAAAAATCTAATTTTATGAATATTACTTTCTGAAAATATATTGTAATAAATTATATTTAAAATATCATAATAATACTTCTTAAACGTTATGATGAAAATCATTTTAATAGATACAGATGAAATTACAATTCAAACGATGCGGAAATCTCACAATTGCTTATTAATTTTTACGACCGCCATTTTGAATCGAGTGACTTTTTGGCGCGCCCGATTTGGTACAATGTGTCATTGTGTAGTTAATTTTAGACGTCATTGTATGTGATATTAATAGCTTTGAGTATATTAATCGTTTCACGATCGCTCTGACGTAGTTGTAATAAGTATAACTAGCAGCCTATTAGTGCTTAGTACTTAAGTATTGAATACTTGGATTTATAAAGTATAATCCAAGTAACGAATTCCCTTAAACGAATACTACAGTGCCGTCTCTATCAACTACAAACTCTAACTTCTTTAGTTTATGATTTGCACAACACAACAGAACGAAGTTATCTTGTGACTAACTCGTTCAGTTGCTCTGGTGTTGGGGCACCAACGAGTCTTGGCTATTTTGTCTGTATAAATGGGCATGTCCATAGTATATATATATGTAGTAAGTATATAATTAATTAGATGTGTTAACGTGTTCATATAGTTTTTAGGGTTCTGTAGCCAAACGGCAAATACGGAATTTCGTTATGTTTACCGATTTATAGAATACACAAATTGCTTATAAATAAAACCAATAGACTGCGAGTAAAGTGACTATGGCATTCGGACGTACAGATGGACACACGGACATGACGAAATTATGAGGGTTTCGTTTTTGCCATTAGGGTTCGGAACCCTAAAATCGGATAATAAATAAAAGTCAAATAATAAATTTGATAGGATAATATTTATTCAGTATCTATAATAATCGATGTATGTGCCATTACATTATCAATGCTAGAGTCATTCAAAGCATATGTAATTACACGAACGCACTAAGCCATCAGAATATAAAGCGTTCTTCGATGAAAGAATGATCGCATTTCCTCATGATTGTTTGAATGCCTAGGGAGCAGTGTGCGACAAAAGAACAGAGTGGAATGCTCTTCCGGCGTCTATGTTCTCGAGCACATGCAACCTGAACCTCTTCAAGGTGCGAGTACCCAGGCTACTTATGGGTAAGCTCGCTCCACCTTATACCTCATCTATGCCTTCCCTCTCGATGGAAGTCAAGAGATAACCCATTTCTGGATAAAAAAGGGAAAAACCCCTACCAATTAATTTATTACCTAAAATGAATGTTCTTAATAAGCGGTGAAAGATCGTATTTTATGTTAAGGGTATTTAACGAAAGGTTAATGTACCATAGAAGGCAGCATTAGCGATTAAGTAATTTATACAGAGCTATACTAAAGTGGCAGAGGAGAAGGAATTTCGTAACCATTACTTTTTATCTGTCTCAATCAAACAGAGGGTGTGGAAGATTGGGCCGCCGGCACTCTTACTCATGACACAAAACACAGCAGTATTGATACTGTTGCTATGCGCCAATTTTCTCTGAGAGAGTTGTACTTCGGAAGACCAGCTCAAGGGAGCCACTTGAAATGGGAGAGCTGTGCATGGCTGTACCACTCTTACAGCGGTACAGGTTCCAATTTTCAAAATTTTCAGTACAGCAGGTACTGCAAAATATGTATGGTGTTAATGGGTAATGTGTAATATAGAAAAATAACTATACAAATGCCGTACAGTAACAAATTAATCAAAATTAATTATTGAATTAAAAAGTTGTAATTATTCTTCTAGAAGCAATTCAACAAGTACAATTTTCGGAATGAAGTTCTGAGATCATTAAAGCTTGCTTAGTAACCTTAACTAATATTATAAATGTAAATATGAAGTTGTTTCTTACATTTTCACATGGTAACTAAACTAATATACTAATCGTCATGAAATTTTGTATATAAACATTGTCAGGGATATAAAAAAAGACGATAAATTGATAAATAAGTTGTACACACTCTTGACTGTTGATGCTAGTCGTCAATTACTTTTAAAATCTTTTAGATCAAAGATGTCTTTTTAAATTCCCATAAGATAGTGAATGAAACTCTCCGTATATAAAGTTACTCTCCAATATCGCCTTAGTTAGCGTGAATCCCACGTTTTTCCAATAAATCCACGACCTGCCTGAGATTTACGAGGTGCTAAAGAGATAACACAACACGATCAAGCTTTTATTAAATTTATCTAAATATAATCAAGTTAGGTAATATGTATGTTAATGTATACATGTGTTAGCTTAGATTGATTAATCCTAGATTTATTAATGAGGCCACTAATAAATCAAACACACACAAGGGCTTGCCATACCACAATATTTAGAATAGATATTTTGTCGGAGTCGGGACGTGACGTTCCCCGTCGCCCGCTGTTGGGATAGTCTCTGCCACAGCACAGATTATTCTACCAATGCAATCAGTCACACATGTGGTAGGTCTATTTATGCAAGAGGCTAGCTAGGTAGGTATCAGCGCAGTATCAAATATTCTACCGCAAAGCAGTAGTCGTTGGCATTACTGTTTCCGGTTGTAAGGCCACTGTAGGCTAGTGAAATTATTGGGTAAAAGAGATTTAATATCTCGCGGTTGGCAACCAGTGAGAGGCACCTACTGGTGTTGGTGTATCCCCAATGGTGTGTCCCATTATCCACGAGTGGCAGTTCAAGCTCTGACTTGTTTTGCCAGATACCACAATTCTGCCACAAGTACTTAGGTCAGCCACTGTGACGGTTTGAGTGGACACCATGATGTTCTAATTTGGCATCCTATCTTGTTATAGAACCCCCCTTAACCCCGTTCTCCTCCCCAAGAAGCCTAAGAGTATCTGATAATATCTGATATATTGGGTTATATAACTTATATATTTCTATGTACACCGTACTACCACCCTATCTCCTAGCAGTTATGACTTTTTCACAACCATAAAGGTTGTCTGGAAGAGATTGCTTGTAAGCAATAAGACCGCCTTTTGTGCATAAATTTTGCTTCCTATATTTTCATGTCTGTATGTTTTTGTATGTGGTGTGCAATAAAGTATTATTGTTATTATTATTATAACAGATTTCTTGCAGGGCCAGAAGTATTCTAACCGGGTTGCCCAAAGAAGAGAAATAACATGAAATTTAGAGTAGAGACCCTAAATTTCATGGTGGGACGGTCGAATACTGCTATATATTTACCGTTACAAACGGAAACGAGATATTGTACTTAAATATATTCATCAAGTATAAAAGTTTGTATTTCTGACCCCACACCGCTGATTACTTAAGACCTTTGAGTGCCCAAAACTTTATTCAATTCGTGTAGCAATAGCCTCTCCATTAGAATATGGTATAGATTAATGAAATTTTGGTTCTCTCGTACAGTTTCATGACAATCGTGGTGTGAAAAACTAGTATACCGCTGTGGCGTGCTGATATAGGGTCTGCTATGAGCCTTTTTTTATTTTTTTTATTTGGAAAGTAGGGCAGATGTCTCTACTCCACCTGATGGTAAGTGGAAATAAAGTCCAAACGCGAAGGCGGCTAACTGAGTTGCGGAATGCAACCGTGTTAGCCACCCTTGCCCTGCCTACCCGCAAGATGCCTCTTTACGCCTCGTTTGAAGAAGCCCAAATTGTAAGAAGGAGGGAACACGTGAGCCGACAATGAGTTCCACTTTTTGGAAGTACGACAAAGAAAAGAATTGGCAAACTTCTTTCTTCGCGAAGGAATTGATGCCACAGTTAGACGATGACATCGGAGACCGGCACGCGTAGTTCTTGTAAGGAAAGGGGAGGGAGAAATGATGGAGAATAGTTCCTCTGAAGAGTCGCCGTGATACATTCGGTAGAAGGCGCTTAGGGCGGCAATCTCACGACGCAGTTGAAGAGATTCGAGGGTGTTGGAGACCTCTTCATCGCCAATGATGCGAATCGCTCGTCGCTGCAACCTATCCAGGGCTTCGAGCAAGTACTTAGCGGAGCCATCCCAGAGCCTGGATGGTCGCAGGTTCGATTCCTACTCGGAGTAGATATTTGCTATAAATATCTTTTTCGGTCTGGGCGTTTGTCCTCTCGGGTCTCCCCACAGTGCCTCGGAGAGCACGTTATGTTTTCGGTCCCAATTGTTATCATAACATCTACTAATAATCGTTAACTCTTGATAGGTAAATTGCTCTTGTCAAATGACTGGTTACTGGTTCACCCTTAGGGTTTCGGAGGTCAGGTGGCAATCGCTCTATGTAAAAGCGAGTAATCCATCAAAACAGGATAAGAGTATAAGCAGGCCCTGGGTAAATACCGGGAATAATGCTAGGAAAAAGGTTTAACGCTTGTAGCGACATCTACACACAACATGATGTAACTCGATAGAAAGACAAGATTGTCACAATGTCGCATCAAGCTACAACGACACCTACAGGGCATACTACGCAACGATATGGACGACCAACGAACGTCACGATCCTAAATCGCACTATCAAAGTTTCCTACCCACTTGAGGTATATATACAACTTTCCAACGTAAGTCGTAGGGCTTCGGTCCGCCAGGCAATATCACCCGCCTGGTCGGAGGTTCCTCCCTTCGTGTTGAGACACATTTCTCACACGTCGTCACCTCCACAACGCTAAAGGCAATCCTTTAGTAGAAGAGAGACTGAGGTGACAAGAGAGAATAATCGCAGCAGTATGAATACTGTTGATTCACTATGGACCAAGCCGTCGAATTCGTGATATATTCACAAACAGTCAAATGAATATCGTTAAATTAATAAAAGAGCCTTTATTTCATACCCATTATTAAAATCTATTAAAATTACATATTATGTAATTGTCAATTAAGATTCCAAAACATATTAATAAATTAAGAAATAAACGCTACTCAATCAACGGCCTCCATTAGGATAGTTATATCCTGTGTCGGAGGTCCGAAAACATTCACAATGACAAGGACAAACACACCCAGACCGGAAAACATGACTGTATGGTCAATACACACATCTGCTCCAAGCGGGAATCGAAACCGCGAACTGTGACGCTTAAGGCAGTTTCGCTACCGCTGCGCCACAAGGTCGTCAAAATGTCAATTCATGTCGCTCGTAACAATATCCAAGAAAGTTGTTAATAAAACACATTAAATTTTCTCATAATAGACAATAGATAATTTTTTATTAGACGTATAGATAATTGCGACAATAATTCTGAAAGTTTTAAGGCGTCGGGATGTGACGACCCCATCGCCGGCTGTTGGGATAACCTCTGTCACAACAGAGATTATTCCACCAGTGCAATCAGTCACACTGGTGGTAGGTCTTTTGTTGCAAGAGGCCGGCTAGGTAGGTACCACCGCAGTGTCCAATATTCTGCCGCCAAATAGTAGTGCTTAGGCACTACTGTGTTCCGTGTGAAGGGCATTGTACGCTAGTGAAATTACTGGGCGAACGAGATTTAAGAACTAATATCTCGAGGTTGGCAACGCACGAGTGGCACCTACTAATGGTGCTGCAAGCGCTCATAGGCTGCGGCAGCCACTTACCATCAGGTGGGCCGTATGCTTGTTTGCCAACTTCTAACATAAAAAAAAAAACAAAAATAAAAAAAAAGCTTAAGGAAGCTATTCAATATATTTTAGGATTATCAAAGGAACAATCAAGATTTAATCGCTAGTCGAAAAAAAGAACATTGGATTATATCTTGTTTATAATAAAAACGAATAAGGCACTTCATTTTTTTCTACATCAAGCCTACATTTTTTGAATGGATAACTATTATTCACGTTTATACTCTCTCTACCATTATTATAATGAACGATATATTTTGTATTCAATTTTCAAACTACATAAAATGGCGTGTAAAATATATTACATATAAATAACACAAATTTGTATGACAAACCCAAATTGTTTTACAATTCCGAACAGATCCATAAGTATTCGATTTTCAAATTCTTGTTATAACAATAACATAATAATATCGTACACTCACACATTATGCACGTTTTAAATCATTCAACGCTCTTTATCATTCATTCATCGCTCACCATTCATCTGATGGATTGTTATTTTACGACTTTTACGTCAGTTGTTCCTTAAAAGTTCGTTCGGTAACGTGTATTGAGTTTTTATTTACTCATTTAAAGTAAGCCTTATTGAATAACGCATAAATAGTCGCGAAGTTTCTAAAGTTTACTTGCTGTATGTTTTATTCTTGTGTTAAGGAACACTATCCAAAAAGTATCAGCGGGAAGAGATGCTATTGCTATTCTTAAAGTTGTATCTACACTGATATAGTTGTATGATACTGTAGCGACATCTTCATGTTATATAATGCAATACAATAAAAGACAATTTAGTTGAAATCCTACATCGCGCTATCAAAGTATTTGTCGCAGATTAAAACTTTTACAATTACCAACGTAATCCTTTTGGATGCGGATCGCCAGGCAATATTAACAACTCCCTCCTGGTCTGGTTTCTTTTTTCTGTTAAATTATAAAACACTTAATT
Organism: Hestina assimilis; assembly: GCA_023373885.1. Taxonomy (NCBI): domain Eukaryota; kingdom Metazoa; phylum Arthropoda; class Insecta; order Lepidoptera; family Nymphalidae; genus Hestina; species Hestina assimilis. Next base: position 4,140,707 of record CM041762.1, on the reverse strand, counting down.
CCTTTATTTGTAAAAACTTGTAAGTGACTTTAGTTTTAAGTAATATATGTAAACTATTTATTGTTAGTTTAATGTAAGCTGTAAGTTTTCCTGTTTGAATAAAAAAAAAATTTTTGCATTTTCTGTCAATTATTGTTGTTGTTGGAATAAAATTGTAATAACAATAATTGTATTCACTTAGGTCCTACAGGTATTTTAAGTTATAAAACAAACGAACGCTTTGGACATAAAGCAGCCTTAGCGCGAGAGTTCCGCTCTTAAAAAATGTGCTACATTTTTTTATTCCGAAAGAAATAAATCTAACAGTAGAAAAAAATATATACTCTAAACAGTACCGAAGAAGTTTTTTGTGGTCTTAAATTTTCTTAGTCTCGCAGTGACTGTACTGTAGACTGTTTTAATTGGTTAAAGTAAACAACATTTAAAGCTTCTTCGTTATTTTTACAAGCTTCTTCATTTAAAACTAAAAAAACTTGTACTAATTCATTTTGAAATAAAATTTGAAGTTGTTTTATCGTGCGAAGTTCATTGCCAATTGAGTGTTAAAATTTCTAGAAGTCTCCAAATAGCTTGAATCCGCTCGTTCTTATGTAATTATCGACGACAATCTAAACTATTTATTCTTTCCCTCGGGAATAGGTTTTCCCCTTCTTAGGATAAGGTCAGATGACGAACGCTCAACGCACGTTTTGGTAGCGAGCGTTTACAATGTATTCATTCATGTTGTTTATGTAAACATTCTAACGCGTGTTTCTTTTTAACACTCGTTCGACGCCACGCTAGCACCGTACCGTAGTCAGCGCGCGCTGAAGCGCGATTTCAATTACTGTTTTGCTATACTACCGTTCAGTTGGGAGCCAGTGACTCATCAAAAGACTTGATTGACATTCTGAAGTAATCAAAAAATTTGAGTCCAAATTGTTTGTCTGTCATGGAAAAATTGGGTGGTCCCAATATCTCCGTCTTCTTTCGCGTCGTTACTGCCGTTGATATAATAATGATCACCGTTAAAACTGCTTCTACGTCCATCTTCGACAAATGTAGAATCGAGGCGGCCGCGGCTACGCTCGTTCAACGCCGTACAAACGCATAGCATATAAACACAATACAAAAATTTTTCGTGTGTTTAACGCACATTGAAAGCTTGTTATCTGAACTAACCCTTACTCCCGAGTAAATTTTCTCTTCAGGCGTGTACACGCTTGATTGAGTTAAGCTTAACCGAGAAATCTTATAAGGGACTCATGATACAGTTGGAGTCCGATGTTGAACAAGTGAATTCCTTGGCCAGTACTATACAATTATAGTCCATGCTTATCAATAGTCCGTAAAACTGAATGTTTTTAGTCCATTCAAATTTTTTTCTCTGGTTGAAATAGTCACGTACGGAAATACGTTATTCGCCCTTCATGCTGCGATTACATAAGATTATGTGCGTGAGATAAGAGCAGACGAGCATTTTTCGTAGCCGGGTTAAACAGGTATTGAAGTGCCTGTTTGTAATTCCAAATTAAGCTTTTCACTGAATGCATTTGAAAGTATATACAGTACTTACATAAAAAAAACAATTTTTAAAACTTTTGTCTGGCTGTTTGTTCCAACTAATACCCGAAATGGCTGGACCGATTTTAACGGTTCTTTCACTGGCAGGTAGCTGATGTTATAAGAAGTTAGTCTACATTTATTAAAAAAAAATAGGGTACCGTACAAAGAAAAAACGGTCCACCACGCGATCGGAGTCGCGGGCTCAGCTAGTACCTGTTAAATATAACATATAATTTTTTACTTAAACATTATAGAATTGCGTTCTTTTGTATTCAACACTTCAATGGATTTACGACACCGAAGCGGAATCGTAAAATATAGGACGTAAAATTCCTAAAATAATCCTCCTTCATGCAATTTTAAACTATATAAGTATGTAATAAGATACAATATATTTTAACAAGCAGATCTTGCTTTTTGTGGGTCTTGAGATGATTCTAATGTCCTTTATAGTACATACATATGAAGTACATATAAAGTAATGCACAGTATGTATTATTATTGATTCACGACAAAAAGTTTATTACGATAATCTAACATCCATGTCAAAGAAACAATAACCTGGTTCCCATATTATAAATAAATAAACGCTACACACTCAAAGGCCGGCTACTGATCCACCCGCACGACAAGCCCAGGGCACTGCAGAGTTTTACCTCTGCGGTTGGAGGGGAAGCCCTAGGGCTCCCTCCACCGGGACTAACTTTAAAGGTTCCTGCCCTCCTTTAACTTTTAGAAAATCAATGTTAATGAATTCCGGCCGGTTTCAATATTAACAAATCTTCGGCCTGAGATCGGTAGAAATTAATATATAAATAAACGCTACACACTCAACGGCCCCCATTAGGATAGTTATATCCTGTGTCGGGGTCCGGAAACATATACAACGACATGGACAAATACACCCGAACCGGAAAACATGGGTCGATGGTCAATACAAACATATGCTCCGAGCGGGAATCGAACCCGTGACCTGTGGCGTTTAAGGCAGGTTCGCTACCACTGCGCTACAACGTCGTCACATGAAGTATAACGTCAGTTATAAACTTAATATATTCAATTATACATTAGATAAAAGCTAATGTAGCTTAGTACTTCGTCTGTGGTATATCACCAATAGGGTATGCATTCCAGATTCCGGAATTCGGTCAAAAATTTCATTACAATTTCAGAATTGTGGAGTCATATTATCGTAATTCCGAAATTTATTTTGAGACTTATTTACTACAAAATATATAAATAAATATTACTATAGACAGACCGTTCTCTACAGATATAATATTGTTACGGTCTGGGGTTCGCGGATTTAGAAATAAACACCTGATGGCTCTAAATAAGACTTTATTGAGATCTAGATTACACAACAGAACTTCACAATTCACAGGTCAATCGTAGTTTAAAAGAATAGCCGAGGTCACTCATTATCGCACTTGTTCACTGGTATTACTTGTAGTTTCTTCGCTCGTTGCTCAGAACTGAATGACTCAGTCGACGCGCCGGGCCGTTTATATAGTGCGGAACACGGGTTCGAGAAAGTTTCGTCCATGCAATGTTATATGGCACTTTTCGAGAACACATCTTTTTAGATCCTACTCGAACAAAGCAAATAGACAGAAACGGTAACAAGCAATTTTGAACCTTATTCCCCGGTGATAAGGTTCACCGTAACAATATCAAAGACCCGCTGGACTCGCGATTTAGAAGACATTTTCTTCTTCGCACAACTACTCAGTGGAACCAAATTCCGCCGGCAGTCTTTCCGAACGGATAGGACCTGGAACCCCTCAACAGAAGAGCATAAAGATCAGCATCCTTAAAGATCGGCAACGCACTTGCATGCCCTCCGGTGTTGCAGATGTTCATGGGCGGTGGTGATAGCATAACATCAGGCGAGCCTCCTGCCCGTTTGCCCGCTCTTACATAAAAAAATAATAATAATGTAAAGCGAATCTATTTAATATTTCAATATAATTTTTTCGCACACAATGTAACGCCTGGTTTTACCAATGGAGGCGTACGTAATTTTTATTTTTGTTTGGGGAGTATGATCATGTACACACTTACAAGTTGCCATATTGCTTTCAAGGTGTATTTAAGACGCTTTAAGATTACTAATAGCATTTGACATTCTTTTGATGGATTGACAATATAAATATACTACCTTTTGTCCGCGGCTTTGCCCTCGTAAATAAGAAACAAACACAAAAACAAACTTTCATAAGAAATAAATAGCTATGTAGTATATCAAAAGCTGATAACTTTATGTCACAGACAACACCTTTCGTCTATATTGTAACATGGTATTAAAAATAAACTCTAACATATATAAAAATATATTTATATTTATATAAAATGTCGTGTATTGACTTTTTTATGTTACAAGTTGGCTAACAAGCATACGGCCCACCTGATGGTAAGTGGTTGCTGTAGCCTATGAGCGCTTGCAGCACCATTAGTAGGTGCCAACCTCGAGATATTGGTTCTTAAATCTCCTTTGCCCAGTAATTTCACTAGCCTACAGTGCCCTTACCAGAACACAGTAATGCCTAAGCACTACTATTTGGCGGCACAATATTTGACACTGCGGTGGTACCTACTTAGCTGGCCTCTTGCAAAAAAAGAGCTACCACCAGTGTGACTGATTGCACTAGTGAAATAATCTCTGCTATGACAGAGGTTATCCCAACAGCGGGTGGTGTGGTCGTCACATCCCGACGCCGGGAAATGATGACTATATGATATTGAACCTAAAGCCTCATTACATACACGGATATAAACCTTTTCTATACACCAATGTTTTCAGGGTTTGATTTACATAATCATTTTCTAACTCACATATAATACTGCCTCTTTTATCATTCTTCGTCATTTCTCGCCTCTTACCGGAACTCGGTACAATTGGTAGACCCATCAAACGTTAGTAAAAATAACATGTAACAAGAATTATAACCCACTCGGCGACGTTGAAAATATTACATTGATGATGTTGTAGCGCAGAGATTTCTAGTCTGGGTGTGTTTGTACTTGTCCCTGTGTGTGTTTCTTAAATAGGTGGTTGTGTTTTGTGAGTGTTTTCGGATACAAAATGTAACTTAGGTTATATTGGCAAGACACCATACCACGCACCTGATGGCAAGGCTATCGTAGCACTTGCAACACCATTAATTTGTAGGTGTCACTCACGCGTTGCCAACCTCGAGATATTGGTTCTTAAATCTCCTTTGCCCAGTAATTTCACTAGCTACAAACCTTCAAACCTAAACACAGTATACTACTTTGTGGTAGCATGACTGATACTGCGGTGGTACCTGACCGGTTTTTGCAATAAAAGCTTACCACCAGTTTCCTACTATCCCAAATTAGTGTGTTGCACTTCTTCTTCGTCCTAGCATTATTCCCGGTATTTTATTTTACCCAGGGTCTGCTTATTACTCTTATCCGGATTAGACGGGTTACTAGTTTTTACACAGAGCGATTGCCATCTGACCTCCGCAACCCTAATGGCGAACCAGTAACTCATTGGATAAGAGCAATTTACTTATCAAGAGTTAACGATTATTATCAGATGTTTTGTGATAACAACCGAGACCGACAGCTTAACGTGCTCACCGAGGCACGGTGGGAGACCCACAGACAAACGCCCAGACTGAGACAGAAATTTAACAAACATCTGCTCGAGCGGCAATCGAACCCACAACCCTCGAGACTAAAGGCAGACACGCTACCCACAACGCCACAACGGTGTCATGACGATGTGTTGCACTATTTATATTATTACTTAATCTTGAGACCTTTTACCGATTTCCCAGATTGAATATTAGTAACGACACATCCTAAGATTTATTGTTTAATAAGATACCATACTATCAATTACATTTAATGGTCATACCCTGACATGGGGCGGTCATTAATCTTTAACCGGTATCTGACTTAATTAAAGCAGGTCAGATGATTTAGCAAAATTTATTTTATAAAATTTACAGATTAGTATAAGAATTACAAGCATATAGCTTTTAGCCGATTAAGTTGTTATAAATTTTGCTTGGAGTTTATTTTAAACCAGAACTATGACCTCTCTAGTTTTAACCAGTGGTGGATTTACCAGCAGGCTGAGTAGGTTTGATCCTAGGGCGGCAATTTCTGGGGCGGCTAGCTTGGGGATCAAAAAAACTTTTCTGCTTGATAGTTTTCTGATGTTTTACAGATAGCTGCAACAAATTTGCCAGCGACTTCCCCTCTCACTTGTCATTGTACATTCTGAGTAGCAAACTTCCATATTCTAGAGTAAAACAGCTTCCGCGGGCTGTCTCCCAAACAGTAATCAGCCCTTAGTTGGAGTGTAAGTAAGTGTGTAATAATCTAAGACATAACAATTGTAGAGGCAAAGACGGCAAAAACATTAAAGCCTCTACCTTGAAAATTTAAATTCACCACTGGTTTCAACTAGTCTTTAAATATTATAATACGAGTATAATGTTCACTTAGCTCTTGGTTGGGAATTTTAGCCACTATATAACCAGATCCTGGGTAAATAGCTATAATAATGCTAGGAAGAAGAAACAAAACTATTGTACAAATATACGAACACACTCACACTGGTGGTAGGTCTTTTGTTGCAAGAGGCCGTCTAGGTAGGTACAACCGCAGAGTCAAATATTCTGCCGCCAAATAGTAGTGCTTAGGCATTACTGTGTTCCGGTTTGAAGAGCACTGTAGGCTAATGAAATTACTGGGCAAAGGAGATTTAAGATCTAATATCTCAAGGTTGGCAACGCGTGAGTGGCACTTAATAATGGTGCTGCAAGCGCTCATTGGCAATCACTTACCATCAGATGGGCTGTATGCTTGTTTGCCAACTTATAACATTAAAAAAACATATTTCATTCAAGTTTGAAAATTAATTATGAATGATTTTTAAAATATATGAATTAAACTTAAAAGATCAAGAGACGATCACAGCCGGGTGCGCTCACCGATCGGTAAATGATCGGTGGGTAAAGCAACTTTAGGCGCGGTCAATCACTAGATGGGTGATCGCATAATGGTATTTCAACTCAGCGTCTCCGTGCTTCGGAGGGCACGTAAAATGTCGGTCCCGGCTGTTATCAATTTGATGACAGTCGATAAGTCAAATCAGAGGCCTATATGGGCGACCACAACAACTCTGCCACTAGGTTGGCCACTAACCACTCGATAAGAAGAAGAGTCAGATGTTATGGTAACAACCGGGACCGACAACTTAACGTGCTCTCCGAGGCACGGTGAGGAGACCAACAATATTTTCTAAATAACAACATAAAATATTTATAATAATGTACTTATTATTAAGATTTCTATTCATGATACAAAGGAGTAAAAGGCTAAGTTTGGGTACAATATCCTTTTCAAAGGATATCATGTGGGCGACAATCAAGTATTGTTATCAGAAATACGAAATTTAGATTTAGATTTTAGAGTCTGGAATATATATAGAATGTTTTGTCAGTTCTATATACAGATACATATATAGAACTGACATTATATATTATGTACATATGAATTTACTTGCTTATTACTACACTTCGCAATAAAGAAATGTTAAATTCCACTAAACGCTTAATTTTGTAAAAGAATGTCGCTTGTTAGAGACCTTATATTCCATGATAATGAGCCCTTGATAAATCGAGCGCTTTAATTAAATATTATCGTGGTAAGGGTTTCATTCTCACGAGATTCACTAATAATTAAATTATGTTCTATGTTAAATATTTTGTAAATTATAATTATAATCTCATTATGAAGCCCGTCTTTATTAAGATCAATTTATAATTCTGGCAGGTTAAAGGTATTATTAATTCTGGCAGGTTAAAGGTACTGATACAACCACATAAATCTTAATAATAAGCTACTTTAAATGTTAGAAGTCGCTTAATTCTTACGGAACTCTCGTCTCGTCTCGTCGCCGCCTTGCTGCCAAATTTCTCCGGGCCATGCTATCACTAATACATGCGCAGAGCACGTTACATTACATTATACGTACGCTTGTATCGGATATTGGTTATCTTAAACAGCTATGGTAAGCAAAGTAATTAAATGACATTAATGCATGCTTGTACCAACTGTGGCTCATAGGTCACAATTGTGGCGACAAGGTTACGCGGATATGCGACTTCTAGTACCTTATTATATGATTTCTATAGAAAGCACTGAGTATTAAATTGAAAAGAGGATTCGCAATACAATTAAACGCCGATCAGAAGTTAATGGTGTAGCTTACTGCGAATTTTTGACCTGTCCAATATATATTTTTTTTAATTTGTATCTATGTACAGCTTTAATCTTTGTTCAGTAAAACAAATTTTCTTTAAAAACAAAAAACTACAAATTTTCTGTCACAGAAATGCTCGTATACAGAGTTGATACAACCATCTTATTGTAATTAGTATAAGGCCGGCCTTATTTTCTAAATTTAAATATCATCTTAACAAGTACTAAAAGGGTAACTGTATCTCAAATACCAAATTCGCAGGTTGTAAGATAGCCCCTTTTAGAAGTGATTCATATCAAATTTCTATCCATACTATGTTGCTATGAATATCTGGTACCTATGAATGTTTATGTAATGTAGGAGCCTGTGGTATGCTTAGGCATACTGCGTCAGTTTAATTTCAAATTTATTTTCATATCTTTAAGTTTTATTTCTCTTTGTCATAAAAATCCCCTGCCAACTGATGAATAGTGGCCCACCAGGCAATATCATCCAACTGGTTAGAGGATCCTCCCTTTGTGTTTGAGAGAAATTATACTGCGTTTCTCCAAAGTGGTGACTCGGACGTGGTGTTACGTTGAGTTATATAGCTTGTAGACGTCGCTACAGTGAAATTTCCGTAAGTAGAGTTCCGTTTTCAATCGAGCATAAAAATGGCATTAGTTCTATATATACAAATACAAACGTATATATACATAAGAAAATTCCTGACATCGGTCTCACTGAGAAGATAGCTTCACGAACACGAGACTGATCCCTAAGGACTCAAGAAATCAAATATCTTTAAGAGAATTATAGGAATATCAGATGCAAATTTCTTTATATTTAAGTCATATTTTCTACCGTCAATACGATGCTTTACATTATATTTTTCATTCGCTTTACAACCATGGTCCAAAAAATGATATGGCTTTTCTACCTAGAAGCGGTTACAAGAATAATAGAAGAAAAGAGGGGAATAAAAGATGTGCTTGGGCTTTCAGAGTCAACACTCAACAAACGAATGCAGGATAAACGAATACGGATATTGCTACGGCACTTCACTATTCTGTGTTAGGGAAGCTACATTTTTTAAAATAAAATATTAAATTTTCAAGATATTAAATTTTAAAATTATAAATTTATTTTTGGTATAAAAAAAACTTATGATACGTTCGCGTGCGAATGAAAAAAGCAGTGCAAGAGTTCTCTTCTATTTCTCCGTCTCTTCTAATTATATTATAATGATGTAGAAGATGAGAGAGAAAATGAAATACCTGGACTAATTCTGTCGGAAAATATGACCTTAAGGTACAGTGAGAAAATCTTACTGGATGTGTGTCAAATAAACTACAATTATTTCACTTTGTGTTTATGTGTGTGTAATAAATATACAGCTTTGCAATAATCAGAATTTTTTGTTCCAGCTTCCACGATGTACGGGCTATTGTTGGAAAACATGGCGGAGTACATCCGGCAGACGTACGGAGAAGAGAGATGGGAAGACATTAGAAGACAGGCTGGAGTCGAACAGCCATCGTTCTCAGTGCACCAAGTTTATCCTGAGAACCTAATCGCACGTCTCGCAAAGAAGGCGCAAGAGGCAAGTTTTATTTACAACTATCTTCTGTCCAGTAGCTTTCAATAAACACCCCCTTTCAACCCCTTTTTCGCATTATAAAGTAGCCTACGTCTTTTCTCAGGCTCTAGACTATCTGTGTACCGAATTTCATTCAAATACATAGGTTCGATAGTTTTGGCGTGAAAGCGCGACAGACAGACGTTACTTATAAGACTCTTTATTTTTACTTTTTAGAGTTACTTTCTCATTTATAATATTAGTAAGTAGGATAAGGAATTAAGAATGTCACGTACCGTTAAGTTAAACCACGTTAAACGAATACCCTGTTGCCTAAAAAGTCGCGCAGCATTAAGTACTTCACTCTCATTGTCTCCTTCTGTGTCATGGTGTGAAGGAGACAGCCGAAATCGCGCATGTGAGAATCGTGGCCCCCCAGGCCCTTTATCCGGGGCTATATAAATAGGAATGCCCTTGGGCTATAGGCGTACAGAATAGGGAACATCGAAATGTTGAGTAGCCCTGAAGAGGACGACTGTTGGTGTCATCCTGACTGTCATGTGGACTTGCGAGGGAATTGCAAGGCCATTAACATGTTCCACCTCCCTGAGACCATGTTCCCTCAGCCACGAGTGGAGGACCATGCTTGGCATCTCATGTTTTGGCTCATACTACAAGAGACCCCATAAACGCACTAAAGCCACCGACGAGATTTCATTATGTCCTCATTGAACTTTGTCCCGTTGTCTTGTACCCACCCCACATAACTCGTTGCGCCTCCCCAGGGACCTGGGTATCAGATTTCCTCTATGTCACCAAAACTACATCGCTAACCTGGGTACATTTGATTTTGAATAGTATTTACCTCGAGCTCCAAAAGGCGATAGGGAGGTAGAACTTCTTTACAACCGGTAGCGTTTGACTATTCAAAAGTACTTTTTAAAAGTCTACTTGAATAAAAATAATTTTGATTTTGATTTTGGTGGTCGGCTTCGAGCTTGGCTCTCGAATTCAATGATACTGTCGAGGCCAATAGTATCACCAGCAATACTTATAATGAAAAAGTAGCATTCAAATTCAAGACCTATTCATAGCCTTAGATCCCTTAGAGTTGATATTTAAAGAACCCCTCTTTTGTATACGTTGATTTATTTCCATTTTAACTATTTCACTTACCATCATTATTATGACGACGTTGTGGAGCAGCGGTAGCGGATCTGTCTTCGGCACCACAGGTCGCGTTTTCGATGCCCGCTCGGAGCAGATGTCTCTATTGACCATACATACAAGCACGTTTTCCGGTCTTCTTCTTATCGAGTGGTTAGTGGCCAACCTAGTGTCAGACTGTTGTCAAATTGTCAACAGCCGGGACCGACTTTTTACGTTCCCTCCGAAGCACGGAGACGCTCGGTTGAAATACCACTATGCGATCACCCATCTGACTGACCGCGCCTAAACTTGCTTAACCTACCGATCGTTTACCGATCAGTGCACTCGGCTATGAGCATCTCGTCGTCTGTTTCCGGTGTGTGTGTGCTTGTCCTCGTCCTTGCATATGTTCCCGGACCCCCGACACAGGGTATTAACGTAAATATCGTTCGACCGTCTCCTTCAGACCATGACGGTCTCACAGAAGGAGACAATGGTAGTGAAGTACTAGTAAGCTGCGCGACTTTTTAGACAACAGGGTATTCGTTTAACGTGGTTTAACGGTACGTAACATCCTTAATTCCTTATCGTACTTACTAATATTCTGTCTGTCTGTCTGTCTGTCGCGCTTTCACGCCAAAACTATCGAACCTATGTATTTAAATGAAATTCGGTACACAGATATTCTAGAGCCTGAGAAAGGACGTAGGCTACTAATGGGGACCGTTGAGTGTGTAGCGTTTAAATATTATTTATATTATCAGTTTTTTTAATTAGAGGCATTTAACGAGTTTTAAAAATGATTAAAATACTGATTGTAGAAAGATAGAATACATCTGACTCACTCAATCGAGTTGCTATTAATAAGTTCACATCTTGAGCGATGACATGTTTATAATATTTATCTTCCACGGATATAATACTTTGATGTGACGGTTTCCTAACTGAATTCTTGGTATATATTATACTAGCTTTTTCCCGGGAGTTCGCCCACGTGCTCGCTTACAATTAGGGTTCTGTACCCAAAGGGTGCCCATCTCCGTTATTAGGGTTCCGTAGCCAAATGGCGAAAACGGAATCCTTATAGTTCCGTCATGTCCGTCCTTCCGGCCGTATGTCACAGTCATTTTACTGGGAGACTATTGGCTCTATCTATACGAAATTTACTAAATAGGTGTATTCTATGAACCACTACAGGGTTTTGGCATGACGAATTCATAAAGTATACAAAAATTAAAGGTAGTAAGCAAGTTACCAAATTATTCTTGCGGTAGATTTTAATTCGTTTTTAAAGTCCTTAACATTTTTCATAGCCAAACTGCGGAACCCTTTAGTTTCGACTGTGCGTAGTCCACAACGCACTGGACTGGTAATTATTTTATATTCTATTTTTATTTAGAAGGAGAATAATTATTCAAATCGGTCTTTCAGTAATTAGGTAAAATATATGCATATGTATACGTTTGAAGATAATCTCTTTCTTTTTGAAAATAAAATACTGTTTTCAAAATTTTCTTTTTGAAAATAAAATACTGTTTTCAAAATTAAAAATCAAAAAATAAATATATTCTACTGAATATTTTCTTCAGAAGGTTCATTCATCTTCATATTTTTTTTCTATATTAATTTTTAAGATGTTACAGTATTCTATTTTTAAAACTTAAGTCAACGGCCCATTAGCTCAGTTGGTTAGAGCGTCGTGCTAATAACGCGAAGGTCGCGGGTTCGATCCCCTCATGGGCCAAATGCATGTTTGTTTTTTTTTTCTAAATATATTTTTATTTATGTCTATTTGCAAAAGACAATACCTTTTTATAATTATTTTTTATTTCAGTTTTTTAATTATAAGTAATATAAAGCCTAATTAATTACAATTTAAACCTAGTTTTTTTACTATTACAAAACATTTTACTAAATGACACATACTTTCAAATAACTATTTTTTTTTTTTTTTTTCGGAATGTGTATTGCTGTTGGCCCTACTGGCCTTGACAGCGTCACCGGGCGGGGAGGCCGAGTACTGAGACTCAGCCGTGATAAAGGGACAGCCCTCACGGGGCTCAAATTTGATTCCGTCCTTAGGGTGCCTCCTGCGAAGCCGAACCACGGCTAAGGACGTCATCGGAGTCAAATAACTATTATAATTATTTAAATCATGGCAAGAATACTAACGAATCTCCGCTAAATCAAGATCCCGATTTTTGGACGAAAAACAAGAACAAACCCTCCTGTCACGGGATAAAATTTCACAGACTAAAACAACTTTAAAAAAAACTATATATTGTAAAATAAAGAATTTGAATTTGAATTTGAAAAAAAAATATATATATATATTTGGGTTATTCTATGATTTAAGAAGCTGACGCAAAACACTTTATACAAAATTGGTCCACAAACGATAGCATTCTTCACTGAATTAAAAGTACTGAAAGAAAATTGAAAGAATTGTTTTTATATTTATTTAATATAAATAAGTATAAAAATAAAAGAAAAATATCAAAAGGTAATTTGGAGGTGCTGGGATTTGAACCCAGGACTTTCAGCATGCGAAGCAGACACTCTACCACTGAGTTACACCCCCGATGTCGTAAATGTCGAATTTTATTATCATATTATAAAAAATTGCTATAATGTTAATTATAAAATTTATAATAAATAAAAACATTAATTTTTACTAAATAAATAATTTCAATTGTTGGTATACATATATTTAAGCAATTAATACATTAAGGAACTATTTTAAAAATAAAAACGTTATTTTGCAAATTAAAAGATATTAAGATTATTGTTGTAAAATATAAAAAGACACATAAATATAAAGACGCATTATTTGTTGTTCTTTAAAAAAAAACCTTAAATAAATAAATAATAATAAACGCTACACACTCAACGGCCCCCATTAGGATAATTATATCCTGTGTCGGGGGTCCGGAAACATTCACAATGACAAGGACAAACACAACCAGACCGGAAAACATGCCTGTACGATTAATACAAACATCTGCTCCGAGCGGGATTCGAACCCGCAACCGTCGAGGCTTAAGGCAGACTCGCTACCCACAACGCCACAACGGTGTCCAAAACCTTTTATAACAACATGAAATAATTAAAATTTTACTCAACACAAGAGTTTCCCCACATCCTAAAAATTGCTATCATAATTATCACAGGCGCTAAAGGTTTAATTTATTTTTCAGGTATTGGGAATAACAGAACGAGAATTCATGGATCAAATGGGTGTATACTTCGTTGGATTTGTCTCTCAATACGGATACGACAGAGTTTTATCGGTCCTGGGCCGGCATATGCGGGATTTTCTAAACGGACTGGACAATTTGCACGAGTATTTAAAATTCAGTTATCCTAGAATGAGAGCGCCCAGTTTTATTTGTGAAAATGAGACCAGACAAGGCTTGACTCTACACTACAGATCAAAAAGAAGAGGTTTCGTTTATTATGCAATGGGTCAAATAAGAGAGGTGAGTTTATTGATTCTTCTAATTAACTTGATGCCAGCTTCATACCATTTGTAACTGAATTGTGTGCTATTTGCTTATATCCCGTTTTTACGACGATTATATATATATAGATATATTTAAAGGCGTCGGGATGTGACGACCCCATCGCCCGCTGTTGGGATAGCCTCTGTCACAACAGAAATTATTCCACCAGTGCAATCAGTCACACTGGTGGTAGGTCTTTGTTGCAAGAGGCCGGCTAGGTAGGTATCACCGCAGTGTCCAATATTCTGCCGCCAAATAGTAGTGTTTAGACACTACTGTGTTCCGGTTTGAAGGGCATTGTACGCTAGTGAAATTACTGGGCGAACGAGATTTAAGAACTAATATCTCGAGGTTGGCAACGCGTGAGTAGCACATACTAATGGTGCTGCAAGCGCTCATAGGCTGCGGCAGCCACTTACCATCAGGTGGGCCGTATGCTTGTTTGCCAACTTCTAACATAAAAAAAGTCTCCATTATTATTGCGATTTATTAAAAGTATGTTTATCTTTTACGAAGATTAGTCTCATCTAATTGATAGGTACTTTAATTTTACTGTGCTACCACATCATTAGATCGATTGTCGATCGACTGTGAAATGATTCGTTAGCTCGCGGAATTAGGCAACCATCGGTGATTTCTTCATTTAAAAATTATTATTGACACGAATTGACTATTAAATAAATAAAGCATTTAGGACAAACCTTTGTGGTTTTTTTTTTTTATTCTTTGTTATAATATTTCCAGTTTAATTAAAATATTGTACTTAGTTAAATAAATTTAAAAAAATAATAAATAATATTATCGATGGTCGATCGATCGATTTGTGTGTGTGGTAGCAGTAGCGTTGCGATATAAATGCATAATATTTATGGTTTTGTCATTGAATCGATTTATATATAGTTATTAAATATAGGTTTTCTTTGATTAAACATTTTGTAAGAATACATGACTGAATTTTAATTATTATGCTTTGGTGAAGATGAGATTAGATTTTAAGGCGTCGGGAGGTGACGACCCCATCGCCCGCTGTTGGGATAACCTCTGTCACAACAGAGATTATTCCACCAGTGCAATCAGTCACACTGGTGGTAGGTCTTTTATTGCAAGAGGCCGGCTAGGTAGGTACCACCGCAGTGTCCAATATTCTGCCGCCAAATAGTAGTGCTTAGGCACTACTGTGTTCCGGTTTGAAGGGCACTGTACGCTAGTGAAATTACTGGGCGAACGAGATTTAAGTACTAATATCTCGAGGTTGGCAGCGCGTGAGTGGCACCTACTAATGGTGCTGCAAGCGCTCATAGGTTGCGGCACCCACTTACCATCAGGTGGGCCGTATGCTTGTTTGCCAACTTCTAATATAAAAAAATAAAAAATAAAAAAAAGATATAATAATAGAGGATTATATTTAATATAATGCATTGTTTCTAAAACATACCTACTGTATATTAAAGTATATGGGCCGGCATATACTGGGGAAGTACTACCCTATTACAGAAAATCGGCGTAAAGTAACAGTATTGTGGAGACTTCCGATGAGTGGCAGCGCCGGTGCCCAATCTCCCACCCCTTCAATTCCCTTATCATCCCACCCCTATCAGGACATAAAAAATACATATTTATATTTGGACGCAAATAAGCAATACCATGTCAACCCACAAAATTGAAAAAACTGAGTTATATATGCAGAAGTGTTGGTAAATGGCTGAAGAACATTTTTCTTTAATATTTGTAAGCTTTAAAACTTCTAAAATTAAATTAATTTAATCATGCAATTTATGTATTAAGTTAAACGTTTTGGGTTATATTGTGTATTAAATATACAGTTTGTATACTTATTTTTTGTGAAAATAAGTAAAATAACTTACATGAATTTGAAATTGGCAAAAACTTGACCAATACATACAAAAATACATATAAAGCAAGTTGTTCAAAATTTTCAAACGCGTTTTTCTCGAAATGACATTCGTGTGGGTTGACATGGTATTGCTTATTTGCGTCCATTTTACGTAATACTCATCAGTTTAATGACTTTCAAAGTTTAATATAATATGTTCAGTAGGTACGTCAAGTTCCGATGACATCATGGAAATTGTACGAGTAGCACAGTTTACGACAAAGTCATTTGTTACAAACTTTTACTGTCAGAGATAAATTATACCGTACTGAAGTCTTATAGGAAATTGCGTTTAAATTATCTTCGCACTTGTTAAATAAATGTGGATCAAAAACATTTTGATAAAATAACTATTAAAAACAAGAAATTAACTTCTAACGCCCCAACTTTTATAATTTTATAAGGCCTATGCAGTAGATGTACTTACGTAATTATTGCGTTTTATTAGGTTTCGTTTTTTATTCGTAGAATTCTGTGAGGATCTGCACCATAAAACAATTATATATAATCAATCTGGAATTAAAAGAATAGTATCTGGCTTATAAATTAAAAAAGTTCCGCCATTCTATAAATCTTTTTGTATAAATAATAAAATATAATTTTTAAAAGGTAACCTTGGAGGCGCCGGGTATCGATCCCGGTACCTCTCGCATGCTAAGCGAGCGCTCTACCATCTGAGCTACGCCCCCGTTGTGATGACTGTGGAAATTTGTCTACAATACCTAAATTTCCACATTACTTCCATATAATTCTATTAGAGGGCGTTTTAGTTTCAAAACGTAGAACTAGATGGCGCTGTTAAAATATTATTTCATTTTCAATGTTTTTAAAAATGCTTTTATATTTCAGGTAGCCCGGCATTTCTACCACAAGGAAATGCGGATAGAATTACTCCGAGAGGAATTACTATTTGATACAGTACATGTTACTTTTCAACTGACCTTTGATAACCGCGCCTTCACACTCGCATCGCTTGCTATGACGAGGGAGGAGAAACATTTGCCTATCAGTGCATCTGTACTATTCGAAATATTTCCGTTCTGTATTGTTTTTGGGTAAGTATAAAAAAACTAGCAGCACTGTGTACATACGAAACTTTAAAACTTACTCCTCAAGAATTAACTTATCTGCTTACCGCTTATACTACTCATGTTCTGTATTAAAAGGTTGTCTGGCATAAATCGCTGTCTTAGCGAGAAGTTCCGCCATATTGTACTACGATTCCTCGATTGCTGTATTTTTTGTTTAATTATCTGTGTTTGGTGCACGAATAAATTATATATTATTATTATGTCGTCGGTAGGTGAGGAATTTTGTCACGAGTGGAATTTTGAAAACGCGTTAACAAAAAGTGTTACAAGAGATCATGTTAAAAGTTTACTGACATAGGCTATTACTATAATTTTTTTATTGTTAGTTCGGACATGGTAGTGCGCAGCATTGGCAATTCCTGATGGTAATATTACCGGATTTGGTTGGCAAGAAAATTACGAACTGGTTCGACTTGGTTCGACCGCTAATCGCATTTAAGTTTCAAACTGTGAGTATAACTTTTATCATTTCTATCTTATCCTTCTTTATTAAAACTATTATATTTTATACAAAGGCACATGGGCGTAACCAGGTTTTGGCCCAGGAGAGGGCAAAATCTTAATTTAGGGCATAGAGGGAGGCAAAATGCGTAGAAAGGGAGTGAGTGCAGAGATGACGAATGATAAAAAAGAATGGAAGAAGAAGACGTGTTGGTCCGACCCCACCCCCACAAAATTTAATATTTAATATAGCACCTTCCCCGCAAGTTTGTCCATGCATTTTCTTTATTGCCTTATTCATTTATTTAATCAGCATGAAGCACTGGTTTCCAACCAGTGGTCCGGGAACCACCATTACTCCATTCCACCGCTACTTTTCAGTAATATACTAGGACCGAAAAAAAATAAAGCTGATCAAAACTCGAAAATTTTTTGAAAAGTTGAAAAACTCGAAAAACGAAGAAGAAAAAAAAAAGTTCGAAAAATAATTTTCCAAATCGGTTCATGTTGAAGTTTGAGGTAACAAAAATTTTAAAAAATATAGCTTGTTCATGGTGGTCCTTCCTAACAATAACTAAATCAAAGGACCAGGGACCTCTGGTCACTAAAAGGTTGGGAGCCACTGAAATTTACCGGCCGAGATTAGTTAAATGTGTACCGTTTATTATTATTATTATTATTATGTTACTTATCAGATCCTGAACCGCACCAACAACATCTTCGAGCTGGTGACGGTGGAAGCCGTGATGCACGAGAAGGCTCCGGACAAACGGAACGAACTCGTCCGTCTTTCTGATGAGTCGGATTGTACCACTGAGAAAAACTTACGTTTGAAAGGTACGTTCAGGTCAATCAAGTTTTCCTTTAAAATAAGAAAAATATATAAGAAATCTTACGATGCCATAGACGAAATTGTAATTTAATTGTTTCGTACAAAATACTCTGATATAATTTTAATATATTTATTTTTAAGTACTAATAAAAATTCAAAAGCTTTATAGAAATTTAAAAAAAAAAACAATCTTGTAGCAGACACAATTTAAGTTGAAACTTAAAAAACAGGCCAAGTGCGTGCCAGTTCTTTAGTTGCCTTTATTTTTTAATTATATTTCATTTTTAGTATTTTTTGTAGCGGCAACAAAAATACAGATTCTGTTAAAATCTCCTATCACGATTCGTGATACAACCCGCTGACGGACGGACTCACAGCGTACAGCGACTTAATAACGTTTGAACCTCTTGGGTACGGCATCCTAAAAAGCAGTATATTATGAAACATAAAAAACTAGCACGAATAATTTCCAATAAAAAATAGCATCTATAATATAAATTGTCTTTAACCACTTTCGTAAAAAGCTTACCCTCCTCAAACTGACAAGGGTATAAGGTTTTTAAGCGGTATATAGACTGGACTAGATCATTTCTATACAAATAAAAGCAAAGGATCATAATTTATAATAAGTTTTTAGACGAAAATAGAGATACTGTGACATTTTTTTATTTTTTTATTTGGAAAGTAGGGCAGATGACTCTACTCCACCTGATGGTAAGTGGAAATAAAGTCCAAACGCGAGAGCGGCTAACAGAGTTGCGGAATGCAACCGTGTTAGCCACCCTTGCCCTGCCTACCCGCAAGATGCCTCTTCACGCCTCGTTTGAAGGAGCCCAGATTGTAAGAAGGAGGGAACACGTGAGCCGGCAAAGAGTTCCACTTTTTGGAAGTACGACAAAGAAAACAATTGGCAAACTATGAATTGACATTGAAAGGGTTGGCACGACTGCGGCCGCCGGCCAAACTATTATTTTCGTTTTTCCTTCTCGTCCCCTTCTTCTTCTTCTAGGCACCAAGGGCACGTCATGCATTTTTTACACCTTTTTATGTCCTTTTGTGTGTTCTTCTAAGCTCATTCATTCACTCTAGGAGATCATAAAGTTAATAAAATTTAATGCTGTTGCTCAGGCCGCCTTCCCCCTAACTGCCTCGCCCTGACTACACTTAAAAGGGCTTAGTCTACAAAGTGCTTACTGAGAAAACTATCAGATTCATAAATTATCATTTGATTGATCGCTTCTTTAATCGTGCCAATCAGCACAGAATATAAATCGCCCAAGTCACGTAGAATGCAGACACGTAGGAGAATATTATTTTAACTATTATTTGGGCACATACACAACGAATATTTGTATACCATTTACAGGGCTAATGCCAAAGAAGCGTTTTGCATATGACGGCAGGCGTTTACCCGACGTCATAAATTTACATCTCAAAGGTATAACATGTTTATCCACATCGCACATTTTACTCTAAGGTGATAGAAAGACACGGTAGATGCACAAGAGTAGGAATATTTCTTTCTTATAAAAGTGAATATTCTTTTAAAAGAAAATGTGATGTAGTTTCCTTTCTTCAATTTGAAATAATTGTTATTGCTTCAATTAGATACTGGCACAGTTTATTATAAATACTAATCTTATCGCTAGTGTTGTTGAGATAATTTCTTTGTAGAAAAATTCGGAATTAGATGTCACCGAACCCTTATAAAAAACCCTCTTTTTCGTCTTCGTCTATAGGACTAACATTTCAATTTTTTCATTTAACATACCCTATGAAAAACCCGCTAAATTGATTTACAAACATCGGAAATATCTTGCAATTATAAAATGCATAATATAAATAACAATAAGAATAAACTTTAACTAATGTTATAAACTGTTTAAGCCAAATAAATCAAAAATACGAGTACAAGGAGCTGGTCAACTTGGATTATTTAATCTGAGTTAAATTGTCTAAGCCAGATGCTTCCAAACTGGTGTCACGACGCCCTCGATCGTCGTGAAGAATTCCTATTGGCATGACGAACGACATAACGACATAAGAACTTAACTAAATGAGCTTTATAAACTATATATCTACTCTAAATACTGTAAATTGTTTGTATTTTGCCAATAAAGAATTTGAATTTTGAATTTGAATTTGAATATATGATCAAAACAGCAAGCTTTTACGTCTCTTCTTATAACTTTTTAATGATTTCTAATATTGAAAATAATATTTATTTTTTCTGCAAGAACTATATACAAATACTTCATCACCTTTGTGTAGCTTTAGCATATAAGCAGCGTCAGAAGGGCGTCTCCAAAAATATTGCAACACATGTCGGAAGCCACAATTTAAAAAAGATTGGAAACGCCTGGTCTAAGCAATAGAATTATATAATTCTATAGGTATATTTTAAGAACAATAATTATTCCTACAAGAATTATGAGACAACTGCGCGAAGATTTTATGTGTATCCGGTTTTTAGGCTTCTGTATTAATGCAATGTGCAATCAGCGTTACAGTACATGGTACATCCGTTACACACGTTTTGAAAATGTACTTTTTATCAATTGTAAATATTTATAGACATTTATCAATATGAAATTAACTTACAGAGCAATATTTATACAGAGAGCACTGCAATTTTTCTTGCACAGATATTTTGATATAATTCACACTCATATTATTTACTATTTTATTAAAAGCACCATTAAAAATATTATTAAGTTTTAATAAAATATACACGACTGGTTCAAATGACGACCTTTGTGGCGCAGTGGTAGTGAATCTAAGCGGTACTGGCGGGTTTGGTTCCCGCTTGGGAGAAATATTGTTTTGATTTAGATGTTGTCCTTATGAATCCTTACGCTACTCCGTACCTCGGAGGCCATGTTAAGCTTTCGATTCCTGGTATTATTAAAAAAAAAACATCTGATAAAAATCGTTAGCTCTTGATAGGTAATTTAGTCCAATCCAGTTACTGATTCAACCTTAGTGTTGCGGAGGTCGATGGCAATTCATTTAAGTTTACGATTACTAGTACTTTTTTTATGTCACCGGGCACAAACGGGCAGGAGGCTCACCTGATTTTAGTCGATTACCGCCGCCCATGAACGCCATCAGGCATCAGGCTTTGACGCTCCTTTAGGATACAGCTGGTTATACAGATTTAAGAACTAATATCTCGAGGTTGGCAACGCGTGAGTGGCGCCTACTAATGGTGCTGCAAGCGCTAATAGGCTACGGCAACCACTTACCATCAGGTGGGCCGTATGCTTGTTTGCCAACTTGTAACATAAAAAAAAAAAAAAAAAAAAATATACGCTGGCTAACCTAGAAACGTGGTTGACGAGCAGTCGGGTTTTTTAACAACGTACGGTGGTCATCAGGCAGGCTGATCAGGCAGGCCTTTTAAACCATACCACCAGCATTTAAGTAAGGGCTCAGCCATTAATCACGTGATGTTTTTAAGAAAGTTTCGCAAAAGTAAATATTCCAGTAAATAATAATTATTTGTCTATCTATATATCTGTCTTTTATATTCCACGATGGCGGTCAACAAGCGTACGTCACAGCATAATTTTAAGAGGTTACCGTAACCTTTAAACGACTGCAAAAGCAGAGATACAAACCTTTTCAACCTTCTCTTGAAGAACAAAGTAGAAGAAGAGTAAGAAAAATCTCAGCACGAAGCTCGTTCCACAACCGGAGGGCTTGCTGTAGGAAATCTCTTTGAAACAGCGCACACTGTGCGCCACGTTACAGTTTTCAATGTGTTTGGATGAATACCCTGTCTGTCTTGCCGTCCCGATATTTGTACTGTCATGTAAACAAAATAAATGAAATTGGATGGCATTTTTATTATAATGTTGCTCTAAGTCTGACATACTAATATTGAACATATAGACTTACTAATATTCTTGATACGCCTAGCTGAGAGTTATCTACATATATGTACATTTGTTAACTGATTCAGTACAGTGATATTACTTGAAGTATCAATTTTACGCAGACGAAATCTCGGGCAGAAACTAGTACCTGTGTAATTCATATTATTACTTTATAATGGTAATGTATTCTTTTTTATCATTTTGTTGTGATTTTTAGGACAAATGATCTACATGGACAACTGGCGTATGATGATGTATCTCGGGACGCCGGTGATGCCAGACCTAGCGGCGCTGGTCTCAACCGGTCTCTATATTAACGACCTCTCTATGCACGATTTCAGCAGGTAAATATTCCAAAGTTTAAAGGAAGTTTAGCTGAAGGAGGAGTTGGAAGGAGAAAAAGGGCCAAAGGGTATCGGTAGCCTAAGAAAATTAAGCGAAATATGACAAAAGTTAAACCACTTTTTTTATATTTCTCAATATTTGAGAAAAATTTAGTACTTTAACATAACGCTCAATCATTGTTAACATAACTTTTTAGATTTGTTTAGAAAATTAATTTTTATATAGGTATATATTTGTCTAAAGAACATTTAAAACAATACAACCTATTTAATAATGCTCTCCTTGTTCAAGTCGTTCAAAAATGTAAAAAAACTTTCAAAAGTAATATCTATACTATATTATTATACTGTTCATATTATAAATTGTTTAAAATTAAAAAGTCATATGCAAATAAAGTACAATTAATAATGGTACATCCATTTATGGTACATAAATTATAGTTTATTGCTATTAATATTTAACACCATATTAAAATTAAACAATATTCCAGTCAGCACTTTACGACAGGCCACTACTTTGTGCTAAACTCTTTATGGCTTTACACTTTAAAGAGACTAAAATGAGAGCTTAAACTGTTTTATTCTTTGATCCTATTATTACTGCAATTGCTCAATCTTTATAAGCACTTACTTTAACTATATCTCCTATATAAAATATGTTTTAATCTTATTTATCGCAGTGCGAAATAGGATCCTTAACCTAGTACTTGTAAGCATTCATAATTTCGATTTAATATAGCATTTACTGTACGAATTGAATTGTCACAATTGTCCAAGTGGCGCATATAATTTATATGCCTAGCTGTTCTTTTATTATCGACTAGCAAGGTTATATATAATAAGCGATTGCATAAAAATATTTAAAATGAAAATGTAGATATGTATCTATTTGTACATCGCTTAAAATAATAATAATCCAATTTAGTAATTCCATCCATACACCTTTTAAAATAATAGTAGTAACATTAATCCACAATAACATAAAAGAATAGCCAAAAAATTGTGCTATAGGATCTCCCTAAGCATAAACAAAAAAAAATTGTAATAGCCTATACCCATAAAAAGTCCATAGAAAACTATAAGTATAATATTTATCAGATATATTAGCAATAAAGCTAGAAATTTATAGGGGGGTTAAAAGTGCCGTGGATGCTTCGAGAAAAGGATGTTACAGCTGTGCTCTACTTGCCTATAACTTTTTCTAATATTTCTAGAGACCTCATGTTAGCTGGTACACAACAATCAGTAGAACTGAAACTAGCCTTAGACCAGGAGCAGCAGAAGAGTAAGAAACTGGAAGAATCTATGCGGAAGTTGGATGAGGAAATGAAAAGGACCGATGAGCTTCTGTACCAGATGATACCGAAACAAGTTGCTGACAGACTACGTAATGGTGAAAGCCCAATCGACACGTGTGAGGTAAAGTCTTTTCCACTTAATGAGATACAGAAAAAAACTTATGCGATACATAAAATCTTGGCTGTTTTTAAAAAGTTAAAATACAAATGTAATCGAACATCAATTCAAGCCAATAAGACACAATTTCGTCTATAATTCAAAATTTTATTGAAATAAAATAAGAAACTTCGTAACCAATTCAAAACATTTTAATTTGGAACGTAAGTACATCATGATCATCATAGTCATTTATATAAAACTTTAACTTTATAGAATAATAACCTTAATTCTCTTTGAGTTAAAGACGAAAATATACTTTGCATATATAAGAATTATGTATATATATATTATTTTTGAAAACAGAACATTATTCTTTATAGTGTATTATTTAAAGATCATTTTTCAATACATTTATTGAGTTATTTGCAATAATTTTTCTTGTGGGGAGTGTTAGGTTTTATTTTCGTTACGGAATTTCTTGATTAGGTCGCCGCGCTCAAAGCCGGCGATAAAAGCTATGCAATAGCTTAAAAATGTATATATATAGAAATCCGGACAAAATAACAAACATCCAAGTATCCAAACAACGAAACATAAAAACTTTTAGATTTTAACAATATTATGTATTTATGTGCTATTAGTTACATGTTATTGTTCAATTATGTAAAAACAAAACATAAGCATATATTTTAGGCGAACATTTTTAGTCTTAACATTTATAATTTAGTTTTTTTGAGAATGAGCTGAGTTCTTATACGTCTTTAGAAGATATTAAGGTCATGTAGAGTAGCAAATATATAACTTTTATATAATATACTTTTATGTATAACTATATCTATTGTTACAATATTATGTACTTATTTTTAAAAAGGTAAACCGCGTTGCTTAGCGAAAACTACTAGTTATTAAGCTTGTGAAATATATTTGCGGTATAATAGAAAATGCATGTTGTATAAGTAAACCACAGAAAGAGAAAATGATATAAAATTTGTATTCATCTTAAGAAATCTCGTCCGGAAACACACACACATACACAAGCAAAAACACAATTGACAATATATGATTACTACCAATCTAAAAGAAAGTTTCTTAATTTAAGGTTCTGTCAATATATAATATCCTATATCATCTTTCAGATGTTTGATAGCGTGTCTATTCTTTTCTCCGATGTGGTGACATTCACGGAGATCTGCTCCCGCATCACGCCCATGGAGGTTGTCTCCATGCTCAACGCCATGTACTCCATATTCGATACCCTCACTGAGAGGAACCGCGTTTATAAGGTATGAAAATTATATTAGCTCAAAATTCGGCTTACAATTTTTTGCTAGTGGTTGCTCATAAAGATAATAATCATTGACGATAGTGTAGAAGCTAGTGAAAATTTTTTTAGTTTCAAATTATACTTTTTTTTTTTTTTTTTTTATGTTAGAAGTTGGCAAACAAGCATACGGCCCACCTGATGATAAGTGGTTGCCGTAACCTATGAGCGCTTGCAGCACCATTAGTAGGTGCCACTCACGCGTTGCCAACCTCGAGATATTAGGTCTTAAATCTCGTTCGCCCAGTAATTTCACTAGCGTACAATGCCCTTCAAACTGAACACAGTAGTGCCTAAGCACTACTATTTGGCGGCAGAATATTGGACACTGCGGTGGTACCTACCTAGCCGGCCTCTTGCAACAAAGACCTACCACCAGTGTGACTGATTGCACTGGTGGAATAATCTCTGTTGTGACAGAGGTTATCCCAACAGCGGGCGATGGGTTCGTCACATCCCGACGCCTTTGAACTTGATTGTGCTTTATTGTATGAGAATTTGTGGCAGTTTCTATACGAACAAGAAATCAAGGTAGTATCGAGTAGGAAATGTTTAAATTAAATTTAATTACTGCATCGAAATATTTTTCGTATACCTATATTGCTAGTATGTTAATTTAGTTATAGTTTTTAAATTGTCTATTATGAATTTGAATTGAACACAATGTGTATATGTATGCTGCCACCATTCCCGATGACGTCTTTAGCCGTAATTCGGCCTTGTAGAAGGCGCCCTATGAACGAAATCACCTTTGAGCCCCTACGAGGGCCGTCTCTTTTTTACAGCAGTGTCTCAATACTTGGCCACCCCCAGTGATGCTGTCAAGGCCAGTAGGGCCAACAGCTATAGACAATCAGAAAAAAAATCAAAACTAATAAAAACTATATTTCAGGTAGAAACTATAGGTGACGCGTACATGGTGGTCTCTGGGGCACCTGAAAAGGAAGACAATCACGCGGAGAAGGTTTGCGACATGGCTCTCGATATGGTTGAAGCTATAACTGATCTGAAGGATCCTAGCACAGGTAATCATGGTGTGACCTATTTATCGTTTTAAAATTTAAACATGTTCCAAAATTATAAAAAAGAAATGTTCTTTGGTAGTGGTCTGGTACTTAATACAAATAATTGCCTGGTCCTATTATGGTTCCGATGATTGGTCTCCCCACAATAATTTGTAGTGATGTTAGCTCTATTTGTAACTCGGCAGTCATTTAGCTAGACTACTAGCTTGTTGAATGTTGGCTTTGGCTTTGTATAAACTAATCTCCTAATTTTCGTTTAAAGGTTAAAACTTAGTATCTAATGTATCTTAAGCTTTACAATACCAATTTTTCAGGATCACACTTATCAATAAGAGTAGGTGTACACTCTGGAGCTGTAGTGGCCGGTATTGTTGGCCTCAAAATGCCACGATACTGTCTTTTCGGAGACTCCGTGAACACGGCGTCCCGTATGGAGTCTACATCCGAAGCAATGAGGATTCACATATCACAAACGACACAGGAACTTCTATCGCCATCCTACATTGTTACGGAAAGAGGAGAAATACAAGTCAAAGGGAAAGGTAATTCACCAAATCGAAGAGGTAAAAATTTAAAACAGTAGTTTTTTATGTATTTTATATAAAAAGTATTCTCTTTTACTTATTTTTGAAATAGGGTTAGGAAATAATTCAAGGTCAGTCTTTTCCTTTCCATGATAGTTATAATATCTTACCGATGATTGAGAATTAAAAAAAAATAACTACTACCATGAACTGCAAGGTGTAAACTACCAAAAAGATCAGATTTTAATATCATGCTATGAGAAATCAAACCTTCACAAAATTCGGCCCAATTGTGTGTTCTGACATTTTTTTTTCACGACGCTTGACAAAAAAGCATATGGTACACCTGGTGGTAAGCAGTCACCGCAATCTATGAACCCTTGCAATATCGCCAATACCCTTGAAGTATCGCATGCGCGTTGCCAACCCAAGGGATAGTAGAAGGAAATAAGAAAGGAAAAAATTTAGAGATTCTCTGTCAGTCTTCTACAAATCCACAGTCAACCTGGCCATTTGTGTTGTGAGAAGCATGGTTCTACTACTACTAATATAATATCTGTCAAAGTCAATACGTAATAACAAAACAATAAGTTGAAGCGAACTCAGAAGATTACTATTTCTTTATAGGGGCTATGAAGACTTACTGGCTCGAAGACCGAGAGTCGAGACCCCCTCTGTCAAAAATGATTTCATCCCAAATCCAACCAGTCTCCGAACTAGAATGGGAACGAGCCGCCGACGTCAGAGACAGTATCGCTGAATATTCAGCACAACAACTCAATAATAAAGAAGCTATGAACAACGTTCATCTTCCAAATTCTGTAAATTCTGGTCCTAATTCTATTGGGAATAACGTCGGCAATGCTTTGACATTCCAACCTTCAACTCCAACGGTTAAGAACCAGCCCACACCGACTGTGACGTCACCGGTGGAAGAAAGAAGGATGTATTCCCCTGTCACTTTTCAAGATGTCGCCAGGCGGAGTATTGCTAATTCACCAAATAGAACTGAGAAGGATAAAGGTGAATATCAATGTATTCGGTGCCCAAATTAAGATTTTTATAATAATGTATAAATTCGTTTCTTAAAGATTTTCGAACTTTTCCAGAATCGAGATCTACTACAGCAAGCGTTGGAGGAGTCTGGACCGATGCAGAGTCTTTTGAACCACAAAGAACTCTTGATAGCTTGAATTCTTCCTTTTGGTACTTATTGACTTTAGAGTTTAATATGTGTGTAACTGTGTCTGTGCTTATATATTGTGTACTGTGTGTTTATTATATATATCTCAAACTGCAGTACGAAATATATTCAAAGTTATTAATTTTTTTTTATGTTACAAGTTGGAAAACAAGCATACGGCCCACGGATGGTAAGTGGTTGCCGTAGCCTATGAGCGCTTGCAGCACCGTTAGTAGGTGCCACGAACGCGTTACCAACCTCGAGATATTAGTTCTTAAATCTCCTCTGCCCAGTATAAAAAAATAAGCATTCCTTACTAAAAAAAAAAATTTAAACTTTTCTTACTGCTGGTCTAGCTATATTTTATATTTCTTCAATAGTTTGTATAACACAGTCGCAGAGAGCGAAGAATTTCGTTCAGTGAAACATCAATATTTGTCTCTTTTGTTTGCGCCAATTCTCTTCCGTATAACTTGTAAAATGGCAGAACATGACCATTGGTACTGTTCAAAATTCTACTTGCTCCACAACTGTATTTTAGTTCTAGAGTTTGTCTGAATTTGATAGTCTAACAGATGACAAATATTTTTATCAGTTTCCTTGTAAATCTCAAGTTACAGTTCCACGTCCCCTTGCAGAGTCGGAACTGCGCCAGCATCGAAAGAACGTGATAATAACTACTTCACAGAATCCATGGTAAGAATTACTTCTTTGCTACCAATATCACTCATTAAACATAAGTTGAGTTGTTAGAAAGCACACCGCAATATGCTAAGAGTTTTTGAAAAAGACATCTTGGACCAATTCAGTTGCTTTCTGGGAACATGGAGCGAACTAGTAATTGCACACACGTACTTCGTCTTCATTACTTCGTAGATGTTCGAGTTTTTCCTTTACATCGTAAGAAAGAATGGGCTAACCAACTTATGGTTATTGGCAAGGTCAGGGGCAGACGCCCGAGAGGTCGAAGGACAAATAGATTGTCTAACCAAATACGCTGCGGGCTGTACTCTAAATTCCAGGATGCGCTCCACGTGGCCAAAGATAGAATATTATTCAAGACAACATATTTCATTGGGACAATCACGACCCTCAATAATGAGGAATAGGACTTGATGAGGAGGATATAGTTAGTATAGTGGCCAAAAAAGATATTTGTATTTGTAGATAATTTTCAATAAAGCCTCAATAGCTCAATGGTGGAAAAGCCAACTTCGCTCCGTTACGCGAGAGTCTAGGGTTGGATCCTGACCCCCTTGGGTCATTGTCGAACCCACGCCCAGCGCAAGTTTCGAGCTTATTCGGAGCAATAGGAATATTAGTAATGCCTTGAAAAAGCATTTAAATTATATAAAAAAGCAAAAAACAATTTACGTCCATAGCACGGAAAGGCCCTGCCGGTAAAAAGTGACATCCCACGCAGAGCTCAAGTTGAATCCGTCTCAAGGGCGACGCCTAGGCTTAGGACGTCACCGGGATTTCTTTAGTGGATACCACAAAGTTTTTTGTAAATATTCAATACAACTACAACACGACATAATAATTATAATAAATCGCTTACAGTTACAATATGATATATGTATAGCTATATTATACTAGCCCAGCCACATAGATGTACACAATATCATAATACGTTAAAAAATAAAACTCGAATAGTTATTTTCTTTCTTTACTTCTTTTCCCATATAATCCTCACTTACACATCCTAAATCACAAGACCAAAGTAGCCCTTTAGATTAAAATGCACTTTCCGATCTGTTTCTGTGACTGTTAGCAGTGCGCGGCGCCTACGTCACCCGCGCACTCCGCCCCCGCTGCGACAGCGCGCCCGTGCAACACGTCCTCCGCGCCGCAGCCACATAGTGCTTACGAAATCGGTAAATCGATATTATTATTAGTAGAAATTGAAATTACTTTTTGTTATAATGTTTCGTTTTAATTTAGTATAATATTTAAGGCACATGCTTTTTCGATCACTTCACCGAAATAATAAATAAATAAATAAACGCTACAGCTTATTAATAAATAATATTTGCCACATTTTATTATTTACATTTTGTTTAAGCTATGCCTTTTATAAGCTATTATAATAAATAGGTAATAAAAACATAAATATTTTCAAAATATTATAAATATTTATATCAAATACAATTACGCCTCGAAATAAAAGTAATTAAATATAAATTTATATAACTAACATCATACGCGCTCATTGGCCAAATCAAATAACGCGCGCTTTCCCGGCTTCTTCTTAAGCACTTCCATCCCTTTTCGCGAAAAAAAATTAATAACGATGCTATTATAAATTGAAGGAAGATGCGAGAACGTATGTATAACTGTGTGTTCACTATCAATACTCCATAAAACAAGTATTAAAAATTATATAATAAGTTTAAAACTGAACGTATGCCAGGGCGTGCGTATCACGGTTTTTTGACAGCGTCATTATAGTATTTATACCTACTGTGAAGTCATTAAGTGTGACATGACACTAGCTAACGGTCATCAGTCTGAACGCAAACGCAGTCTGAATATGAACGCCTATTATCGCCTTGCTCCCAAATAATATACTTTAACACGACCGTTTCGCGCTGAGCATTGGGCAAATAAAATATTTATATACATCAATACTTACCCAATACTTACATTTATTTCTTACATACTAACATTGCTAAATAAATACTGGAAATAGCAAAGAAAAATTTCGATATGAACAAAAATGTGGCTGGCTAACAAAAGGTTGAAGATTTAAATGATATATCTGTATTTTTATGAGTTTTTTTGTCGTTATATTTCAGAAACCGACACAGAGTATCAAGACGCAAACGCAGACGCGCATGTCTGCACAATATCAGAAAACGTCGAACCTCCAAAACAGGGTAAAGTTGGAAGATTTCGTGCAAAAATAACACCAGGACACCATAAAACGTGCACAGCTCTAAAACAACTCAACAAAGATTCCATAAAAGACAAGTCCGTACCTGCTGGAAATGTCCAACCACATGGCCATCATCACTCAAAGAACGTTAACCATCATCAATGCTGTGGAGCTTTCGGAAATCCACACGTTAAACATAAATCGAGTACTTCTAGCTGTCACTTAATATAATCATTATAATATATTTAGTTAAAAATTAATATCAGAAAGACACGTTCAAATAAATGAAGTAGGAATCACATTAATCACTTAATGCTTTCTGTCTCTGTCGAGTTATATATGTGAGAAAAGAATAGATATATTTCACTCACATGGTTTTTTTAATTCGTATGAAGAAAGCTAAGTCAATATAATATATTATATAATTAAAATGTATGTGTTGTCACTTTCACGCGTTTGAAAATATAATGAGTGGACAAAGGACAAGATAATGTGTCACTTCTATAGAATAAGTATAATGAAGTAGTTTTTTCGGCCTAAAAGGTTTTGTCTGTTGAAATTAATTGATGTTGTATTTAGAATTTTAAAATTGATAGAATATTTTTATATTTAAAAACACTTATAGTTCATCAAAAGTATATGATTAGTTCTTATAACATGTATAAAAATAAATAATTATGATCTATATTTTTTTAATTCTTTAGTAACGCAAGGTGCGTTAATAGATTAACAATTTTTTGGTGCCCAAAAATTTTAATCTTATATATTTTGCCGCCATCGGCAGGGTATTCATCCACACACATTGGAACCTATAAAGTTGCGAAACAGGCCGGGTACAAAGGAATTTCTTCCTGCTGTGGAATGAGCTCCCTGCTGAGGTTTTCCCAACACGCTACAGTATGGGGTTCTTCAAGGGAAGATTGAAAAAGTTTTTGGGGGGTTAATATTATCCGTAGGTGTACAATGGTGAATGTTGTACAACTATGGAGTACAGAGACACAGGAGGAGTACTTGATATAGATTTTCAACTGTAAAAGTGTCCTCTAAAATGCATAAAATTACAGCGCTGGTATGATTATAGTGTTTGACCTGATAAGATCCGATAAAGTCGTAACATAAGTAAGATACACCACCATTATTATTTAATCACAATGGTAGAAATAATTGTAACGGTAGAATATAATATTTGTGTCCCCAACAGTATCGACTACAAAACTACAATGTTGGGCATCATTCAAAAACAAATATTTATCTATCTCTGTTTTATTTTATCAAGTCTTGATGCGTCTTTCAAATTATATTTAATTACAACAGCATCATTGCTTGCTTTGTTATTTCTTAATACTTATTTGCATGATATACAAGATACTTCTCCTGTCAGTCTTTAGTTGTACATATTATCATTTATCGTAAATTAATGTTATTAAGTTAATAAAACATCAGATTTAATGTCTAACAGATACTAGTCGCTACAAAGATATTTATTTTGTATGAACAACATGACCAGTATTTTTACAAGATGTATAACTGTTTTACTTATAGACGTAGTTAAAGGTATCAAAATTATTGTGATAACAATTTTGATCCTATTATAAGTTAAACCACTTTTAAAATAAATATTTTATATAGCATGTGGAGGTATTTGGATCATTCAAATAAATTATTGCAGAATTCATTTGAAAGAGAGCTTTACAAATTGACAATAGAAAAAGTCTTTAAACAATGATATACATATTGAAACTGTAAGACAGTGTTGTTCAAAAAATGATACGATAATTTCGATTATAAAAAAAAATTTAATTATTCTTCAATGATATTAAATTGAAATAAAAAAATATATGATATTTTCGTATATGATATAGATGTCAAAGAAAGTATGTTATTTTTAAGTAGTGTCATATATTTTTTAAATATAATATTTATATTAATAGAAATCAGACTGTTTGCTGCAATGCATTCAGTAAAAAATGTAAAAAATATTATATTTCTGCCGAAGGCGCTTTATAATGTTTAAAACCGTGTAAGTTTTCCCGGATTTTTCACAATTACATAAAAACGAAACAAAAAAGTTTGAAGAAGTATTAGTATAAAACTATAGTCACTTTAATAGCTTTTTATGCACGTATCAAAGGTGGAAGGACGAACTCACTCTGAAGCAGAAGGAGAAACTCACTCTATGCTTGGTAGTGTCCATAATATTTAAGAACTTAAGTTGACGAGTATCGTTTGTTTACGATAATGGTTTAGAAATATTTTGGAACAAGCACGTGTCGTCTGCAGTTTACAGGTCTAATATATTGTGTTTACTAACTTTTGCCAATTTCTTACCGCATAACTCAGACTTCTCAATAATTATCAATAAGAGCCAAGGTCAGATCTTACTACAATTATAACTACATATAAAAACTAACACCATTATGGAGAATTATTGAATTACATATTTTATGCATTTAACTGGACACCTATGCGTTCCTTAGGAGTGAGTCCTTCTTCCGTCCTCCATAGCTTTAAATTATTTTATAGTTAACAGTTTATACGAAGAGTATTTACAATGATAGTGAAGAATACAGACCCTTCACGTCTAATCATAAATTAATAATTTTCTTCAATTAATTTAAGTGAAAAAATATATCTAATATAAAATTTAAGAATAGTTATAATATTTCAAGTATACTTTATTAGCTGTTAAGTATTTATCACCTGTCACAGATCACCTCATCAATAAATGTTGTGAGTCAATTAAGAATCTAGTCGTTTTGAGATTAAATATATTTTTAATTCTAATTGTAAAACGGAATGGACTGCGCTCTATTCAGCGCTCTATTCACTTTATATAACCTAACTTTTTTTCTACGTCCATGGCTCATCTATTTTTATACAAATACAAATTTATTTTCTCTAGTCTGTATTTTCGTATTGTCTATAGTCTAAATATAATTTAAAATCGGTGTTTTAATGACACAAATATGCGAACGCGAATTTGTACATACATAATAATGGTTATAGGTACACCCATACAAAATTATAGCTTAATTCTTTTTTTATAAAAATGTTGCTCGCATAAAATATAAACATACCTACTTTGTAATTAGTTTTTTTTTTTAATTTTTCGTCACATAAGTAGGTACTCCTTATAATATCATTTCTCACAAAGTATTCCATAACAAAAGTCCTTATTTAAGTAGATAGCGAAAAAAAATGAATTAAACTTTTGGCTTTATATTCTTCATTCTTAGTGTGAATCATGCCACAGTCATAACAAATAGAATTTAGATTTTTTAACCCATATTCCTATTTCCTGTTCAATCTTGTGTATGAAATAATAATAAAAAGTTTTAATTTGATGTTTTGTGAAAACAGTCGACAAGATATCGATTTACCTACCTTATATTCCATAAAAATATTATTAAGTTTTCATTACCTATATCCTATTCACAAAGCGCAGTCCGTTTTGTGTATAAATATGATTAAATACATTAAACACATTAAATATAAGGCAAGGCAATGTCTATACTTGTGTAGTTTTACGTAGGTTTGGTACTGTAATAGTAAGCAAAAATTTATAATAAAATGTAATACTAAATTTATTTTAAAATTTATTTTATTTTTATATGGCTTTTGACATCAAATAAGATTCAGTTTGTATATCGCATGTATTCAGTTATTTTAGTGTTTATATTGTTTGAAAAGTGTTATCTTAAAAACTCCACAAGTATGACAAAATTATTATAAATATGTACCAAGGATTTCGAAGTCAGTGTTTAGTCTAAAATGTATTTTTAAAATGTCTTGATTATATCCTCCACACTGAGATGTTCTCACTATTGTGAAAATAAAAAAGTTTAAACATTTATTCTATTTTATTAACTATCAAGTACATAAATGATTATTAAAAATAAAAATAAATCTATACTAAAGTATACCTATATAATTAAAAAAACATTAAATTCTTTGTAATTTCAAAACTATAGAAAGTTATTTTGTGTTTACTTAATTAATAATACCCAATCCAGAACAATCTAGAAAGAAATTATTCGAAACTCAATTCGGTTCCTTCCAAATTTCTCTCGGCCCAATCATCGAATCTTCTAGACAAATCTTCCGACATATAATTCTTCCAATCGCCGATCTGTCCCTTTCTTATAAATCTAAGGGAAGTCTGTTCCAAGTAATTCTTTCCGAAGGACTTTTCTAGAATAGCCTCCAAGTTGACAGCTCTATTAGTTTTCATGTTATCAAAAGACAAATGATCGCAAAGCTTATGAACTTCCTCATCTGACATGGTTTTATTTAAAAATTTGGCGGTTTTTCTTACAACGTTAGGTAAATCGTGTTTCATTTCTTCAAACTTGATGAACAGTATGTTTGGATCATTCCGTCTATTCCAAAAACCTTAAAGAAATGAGTAAATTATACAAAAATTATTTTTAGACAATTTATAACATTTTTATATTTATAACTAGCGGCCCGCTCCGGCTTCGCACGGGTATAGAATATATAGCCTATGTCATTCACTGAAAAAATGATTAAAATCGATCCAGTAGTTTCCATTTATTCATTACTGCCCGTGGCCCGCACGAGTTAAATGTAATTATTTACGACTTCACATTAGAAACCTCAATTTTTTTTCTCCACTATTTAATGGATGTTATTATACATGTAAACCTTTCTCTTCAATCATTCTATCTATTTAAAAAAACCGCATCAAAATCCGTTGCGTAGTTTTAAAGATGTAAGGATACATAGGGACAGAAAAAGCGACTTTGTTTTATACTATGTAGTGATGCTACTGTACGTGTGTATGTCACTGAACTTCTCCTAAATGGCTGGACCGATTTTGATGATTTTTTTGTGTGTATTCCCGTGGAGAACAGATTTTTTTTTTCATTTTCGTGACAGGAGAACGTCTGCCGGGCCCGCTAGTATAAAAAATAACAATTAAATTATTATTTTGAGATTTTTTATGTTATTACGGTTGGCAAACGAGCATACGGTCTGCATGATGGTAAGCAGCCACCGCAACCTATGAACGCGCGCAATAATTCAAGTATCACATGCACGTTTCCATCTCTGGAGATGGGTGGGAAGGGATGCGAAGGGAAAAAAGGAAGGGAAGAGAGGCGGTAGGAAATTGGGCCTCCGGCGCTCTCACTCTTCGTTTATAAAGAGTTCATTTTACATCACTATTATTCTTCTTCATCCTAGCATTATTCCCGGTATTTTATGTACCCAGGGTCTGTTTATTACTCTTATCCGGATTTGACAGGTTACTAGTTTTTACACGGAGCGATTGCCATCTGACCTCCGCAACCCTAAGGGCGAACCAGTAACTCATTGGATAAGAGCAATTTACTTATCAAGAGCTAACGATTATTATCAGATGTTATTGATAATAACCGGGACCGACAACTTAACGTGCTCTCCGAGGCACGGTAGGGAGACAAACACGGACAAACGCCCAGACCGAGACAGAAATTTTAACAAACATCTGCCCGAGCGGGAATCGAACCCGCAACCATCGAGACTAAAGGCAGACTCGCTACCCACAACGCCACAACGGTGTCATTTACATCACTATTATTATAAGCATATAAACCACAAATACCCTCTCACAATCAGCAAAAATTTTGATTTTGTGACTTCAATTGGTTTTGTGTATTCAAGAGTTTTCAGAACCTCCTAATTTCAATGTCTTAAGATTATAAAAACAATACATACCAAGTATATGATTCCACACGGGTCCAAATGGCGCTCTGTCCCTCATGAAGAGGTCGCAAAACTCCTCGAAGGTCCCCTTCAACCCGTGAACCAGGGTGAAATAGTGGTAGTAAGACACGACCATATCCTTGGGATTACGAGATGTGTATATCATCTGGAAAATCGTTTGTATAAAGAGATACGACGCAGAAATATGAGAAATTAAAAATCTGAAAATATTCCTGAATGTCAATGCCGTACCTAAATATTACTTTCAACTGGAAGAAACTTTTTTGGATGGCAAAATATAAAGTGGTCAGTAATTCATTGAATAATGAAGATCTAAGGCGACACTTTTATATTACCAGGTAGCAATAAAAATGGGTGGACCCCTGCCTACGTTGGGAATTTGGCACTAGAACTTTCCATCGCTGGTATCCAGGGGCAGACCAAAAACAACGTGGAAAGACGTAGTGTTAAGGGACATGAGCGAGTGCAAGCTGTCCGACGGCGGTGTCGAAGATAGGAAGTGGAGGCAAAGAGTAACTGACCCCACCACCATGTGGGATACACCGGGAAGAGAAAGAGAGAGGTACCACTGTACTAGAGGTACTGACTAGAGGTACTGTTGGGATAACCTCTGTCACAGCAGAGATTATTCCACCAGTGCAATCAGTCACACTGGTGGTAGGTCTTTTGTTGCAAAAGGCCGGCTAGGTAGGTACCACCGCAGTGTACAATATTCTGTTGCCAAATAGTAGTGCTTAGGCACTACTGTGTTCCGGTTTGAAGGGCATTGTACGCTAGTGAAATTACTGGGCAGAGGAGATTTAAGAACTAATAACGCGTGAGTGGCACCTACTAATGGTGCTGCAAGCGCTCATAGGCTGCGGCAGCCACTTACCATCAGGTAGCATACGGCCCGTATGCTTGTTTGCCAACTTCTAACATAAAAAAAGAAAAAATAAAATTTATTGACTTACATAATTATATTTAGTATTAACCTTTTTGCTATGCAAAAAAGTTTCTTCTAGTCGTTTGACTTTAATTTTATAACACATAGGTAGCAAACAACCGGACGTTTCACCTGATGTTAAGCAGTTACGTTAGCCTACAGACGCTTATAATGCCGGTACCCTTACAAGATGGAGGTAGAGAAGGAATGAAGAAAAATCAAGGAAGGGTTATTTCACGTAAAATTAGTACACGCCGTATTTACAGATAATAAGATATAGTAACCAAAAATTGTACCTTCGGCTTTACTGAGCCATCATCATTCAATATATCAACGGGCAGCAAGTCGAACGGGAGATGACTCCTGATGTAACGAGGATGCGGCAGACGGTACTTGACGAGATCCACCGAAGTACCTTTCACCGACTCCTCGTGCCACTCCGCGTGACCATCCACCATTATGCAGGATAGTTCCACTAACGGGCAACGGATCTAAGAATAATAACAACATTTTAAATTTACCTATATTAAAAGCTCTTACAAGAAAACCAAAGTTATATGCAAATATTGATTAACAAATCGAATCAATAAAAATAATCTCAGAATATTACGAAAAAAATATATAAATGTCAAAGTTGTGAGATAACAAACATTAAAATAAAAGTGATGATGACGGATTATGCTAACAAAAATAAATCAAAGTGAGCGACTATTGTGATTTATTTTTTTAAAAGGTGGAGAGCCATTGTATTGTTTGAATAATAATTGAATAATAAAAGAGCATACACCCCTGATTAATCAAAATAATGTGTATTTTTATGGTCAACAATCGACTATGGGAATCGATCGTAACGGGTTGGTACCATATTAGGAACCTGTCGCAGTTGCGCATGGTTGTAGGTACACTGTGTATGACTTAGGTCTAATAAGTTTAGAAAGTAGAGTCAATGATTACTCTTACAGTACTATAAAATAAACACAATTAACACTATAAAATAAATGCTTTAAAATTCAAACAATCCATCTTTACAATATTGGCTTAGCAAGAATTGTCAATAATTTTTATTTTCAAATTTCTATATTATATAGTGTGATATTACAAACCTGCTGTAGAGATTTTGCGCCTTCATAATCTAAATCGTGACCAATCAGCCATACCATTTCTTGTGCCCAGGTGGAACCTATTAACAATTTTTTTATGTCTATAATCAAAATACAAGAATTCCTACATATATATATTATGCAAGGATTAATTTTCACTAGGCGTCGAAATTATAAAAATATATACGAATTTTTGGTCAATTAATTATTGGACAACATAAAATATTGAAACAGCTTACTAGAAAACGAAAATCAGTATATGAGAATTGATGAATCAAATTTAAAAATCTCTGTTTAATGTTATAAAATTGAAGTATGTAACCTATATACAAAGGAAAAGCACGAAAATGCAGTATTCGGTAATTTTATATTAAAATATATTTACTTATTTCAAAATTTTAGAATTAAATAAATTATAACGCTACATCCTTACTAATATTATAAATGCAAAAGTAACTCTCTGACTGTCGCGCTTTCACGCCAAAACTACTGAACTGATTTAAATGAAATTTGGTAAACTGATAGTCTAGAGCCTGAAAAATTGGGTACTTTTTAATGCAAAAAGGGTTGTTAGGGAGCTGAAAGGGGGATGAAAAGTTGTATGGAAGTATCGTCATTTTTGGAGCTAGAAGCTTGAAACTTATTTTTTAGGCTGTTGATTCAATATAAATAAATCTGACATTCAATGTTTGTAAATTGAGGGTTCAGAGTTTGTATTAAAAAACGTTACTCACGCGGGAAAAGCTGATGGCAGAAACTAGTTTACAATATTTCATATAGTGAAAATTAAATTCCTAAGAAAACACAGCTAGATAGATAAATAGATAATTCGATGTCTATTAGATTAGGAATAATTCGTACTTACCGGTTCTTGGATAAGATAACATCCACACATCACTATCAAGAACTTTCATGTTCAATATATCCTGCCCTATTGTCATATAATCCGCGGGAAGGATCACGTGACCGGGATTAATTTCAACCATACAATCTTCCTTATCAAACATTCTATCCAATTTCCCGCCAGTATCCTTGTCAAGTTTAGAAAACGTCAATTTAGGTATTGTTCTCATTTTTAATTTTTTTTAATTTTTATTTTTTAATTAATGTTTTTTTTTAATTAAAAAGTCATTTGCATGTTCCTGGTAAGGAAAACACGACCGTTAGCAGCTGGTTAGATGAGATCAATGATCGCGTGCTATTTTACTCAACTCTCTCCAGTCAGGAGTGTGCAC
This sequence comes from Hestina assimilis, assembly GCA_023373885.1. NCBI lineage: Eukaryota > Metazoa > Arthropoda > Insecta > Lepidoptera > Nymphalidae > Hestina > Hestina assimilis. Next base: position 4,100,909 of record CM041762.1, on the reverse strand, counting down.
TTTCGCATTTTCATAGAGCTGTATACGTCCCATGCAAATTAATATTAAATTATATTTAAAGTATTGTTTATTTTTTTTTTTGTTACATTTCATGTTCTTTACGTTTCTGTATATTTCCATACATGAACTTATCTATGTAAATTTAAAAAAATAATAATCGGGTAATGGCGAGTCGGACTCACGCACGAATGGTACGTCCATCCATACCATTATCTATAATAAATCTTTTTTTCACACAATAGCACTATTTCATTTATTTACATTATTTGAGGTTGGTGCCAACGACGGTAGACCTCTAAATTCTATGAGGGCCCATACAACTAGGAGGACTAGAGGATTAGTTAGAGTAATTATATATGTATTTATGTAAAAATTGTATATTAAATATATTATATATTATTGCTTTTTACCAAATGTTGTTGTTCCAGGCCAACGAGAAGGTTCCTTTTTTACCTTTTTACTTATGGAACCCTAAAACTAATTAATATTAAGCATAAAACCAATTTAATTTGCACAATTAACTAAAATATGGTATTTGGTACCTATACTCAATTTGTTCATAAATATAATATCTTAGATATAAAACAAAATAAAATACTAAATAGGTACTTAATATACAGAATTTAAAAAACCTTATATTTATTATTATAACATAAATAAATAAAACGACGGATTTGAGCAGACCCTGTATGTGAGTGAATAGCTTTCGCGAACGCTTCCCGTCCAACAAGTACCTATATCTATGTCTATGCGTTGTATATCCTGCGGTTACATGACTAATTTATACCTCACTAGTGATCCGACCCTACTTTATCCGGGTACATAGTAAAATTTTATTCCGGTGATTCCGTTACCATGAAAGTTTTCGAACTTTTACGAACGCTTACCAACTTACGGTAGGTTAAGCAACTTCAGGCGTGGTCAGTCACTAGATGGGTGATAGCATAGGGGTATTTTAACGGAGCGTTTCCGTGCTTCGGAGGGCACGTAAAAAGTCGATCCCGGCTGTTATCAATGACAACAGGCGAAAAGTCAAGTCAGAGGCATACGGGCGACCTGAACAACTCTGACACTAGGTTAACCACTAATCGCTCGATAAGAAGAAGATGACGACCTTTCCGATCCCGTTCTCGTGGGAACAAAAATAAATAAACTACAATGGTTTCATTACTCAATTATTTGTTCTAATATCAATCCAAAAATTTGACCTACCGATCAAATTTGTTCAAAATTGTAGAGCAGCGGTAGCGAACATGCATTAAGCGCCATAGGTCGCGGGTTCGATTCTCACTCAGAGCAGATGTTTGTATGGACCATACAGGCATACTTTCTGGTCTGAGTGTTTGTCCTTGTTGATTAATTAATTGGGGCCTTTGATTGTATAGCATTTATTTATTTCTACCGATCTGAGTTCGAAGATTTATTAATAAAGCCGGCCGTAATAAATTTACATTGATGTACTAAAAGTTAAGGGAGGGCAGAAACTCTTCAATCTTTTCCAAATTACAAGTTTACAACAAAAGGTATAAATGTAATATTGTGCATAATATTATAAACATAATATATAAAGAGAAAGAAATAATAAAATATTATAATATAATATAAGTATATTGGTTTCTTAATTGGTTTTTATTTATCAAGGCATTATGCAAAAAAATATTTGGTAATAGTTACTAATCCTAATTTACAATTGTTTAATTAAAGAAAGTAAACATAACAGCTTACGCTTGTAATTTTGCGATCAAGTTTCAGAACTAGCCTGGCAGTTGAAACTGTGCTGCAACCGCAACTCAATAATATTTATAATTCTTTGCTTGAGCTTTAGAAAAATGTAATTATTATGAAAATTTATGGTTGGAAAAACTAATATATTTTGATATAAATAAAAAAAAATTGAATACTGATAATCGCAACGAACTTTTTTAACCATTTTTCATAAATCAATACTTACGCATTAGCTTAGAAGGTCGGTTGACCCTAATTTCATTTCGCGCCATCGATTCTCGGTCCTCCCTTTTCTTCCGCTAGTGCCCTACACACTTTTACGAAACGTCAAATGTAAAATTTGAGACCTTGTAAACAAACAAAAATTCAATAAAAACAATGTCCAAAATGAGTAATGTGAATTCGAGTTTAGCTTATGAAATATTGCTTTACTTAAATTCCTTTTATTTAGGTATGTTTTTCGTCTGTGAAATAGCAATGGGTATTCTAAAAGCTATAAATGTATCGTATCCAGAAAATGCCCTAATGACTGAAGCAGGTATATTTTGTGCACTTTGCCTTGTTGAAGTGATTCGTATTTTTCTAGGACGTCGTGGGAATTTAGCCAGCAAAAGTAAGTTATAATATAAAACGAGGAAAAAACCATTTTGACACTGCGGTAGTTAATTTATTTCTGTTACTTTCATTTTGCGAAATATTAGCCGAAAAATATATTAATAAATGTTATTTAAATTTCAGAAATACCAGTGTTCTTCTCAGTGTTATTAACTATACCATGTGCAGTTGGGGTGTGTTATTTCCTTATATACCAAACGTATATACTGAGACTAGAATACATTTGGTGTGCAGTGATGTTAATGTTTCATGCCTTGGAACTGACCTTTGCCATTCTATTCATTTTTACAGTATGTAAAAACCAACAGTTCGAATAGAACAGGTTCAAAAGTACCTCCTTGCCAAATAAATTCTAATTGCCAAATTATTGCCTGATATATACAGTCAAAATATACAAGTTCCGAGGAGTGTACTTTATAGACTTTTAACTAAGCTATCTTTTTAGATAGAAGTTAATGCTTTTATAGTGTTGTATTTACTCAATGTTAATGTTAAGAAATATTTTTAGGTAGCGATTGTTAAATATATAGAAAATGCTTGTTAATTGTGTGCAATTGCAATATGTTTTTGTACTGAGAAGTTTTATTATTAAGTAAATAATAAGTAATGGCCAAAATACTTTTCACATTTCAAGTTTTATTTGACTACTAACCCTTTTGTCCTTTTTACAGTAAATGTTAAAAAACTTTTAAAAGATAAGATTGCATAGTTCAACTATTATTAGAGTTAAGTTAAGAGACATCTTCATTATTACAATATTCAAATATTTATAAGGATCCTAAAGACCAGCTCTATGAACAAAGAATTTCTAAAACTGTTATGCAATCGGTAAAGGTATAATATATTTCTTTAAAGCTTGTGATTATTTTCAGTCACAAATATAAAACACTAAATATATAGACAGCTTTGTTTACATGTAGTAGAAATAATGGAAAATAAAATCATCTTTCAATTTACAATTCTTTAATCTACAAATATATTACTTAAACTATTTATTCCTTTTGTGGTGTTATATGTTCGGGTATTCTTTGACATTCAATTTTTGTTACTTTCAAAGCACAACCTTCTGGAAGATTCCTTTCAATGTATTCCAGATAAGTGTCGCACGTTGAACCTGTGAGTCTTTGTAGATGTACAAATCTGAAGTATGTTCTAACTTCATACTGAACTCTATGCTTCTTGTAAATATGAACACATCTTAATAATGTATGCCTTTCCTTCTCAGCTTTCCTCAATGCCCAGCTACAATACAATAAAAAAAAAATTTAATAGATTACGATATATTTAATAACAGTGTAGTTCTTAGTAAAACTATATTGATAACCAAATTTAGGTTATTCAAGAAATAAAAACAAGTGAACGCTCTTATATATTTATACCATAGAATTTACTACAATAATAAAAATTACAAGCTCATCGGCTACAAATAACAAATAAATTAATGACCAAAAGTATGTGCGAGATTTTAAATTGTGCTTAAGCTATACCATTAATAAGCTTTAACATCATACCTTTTAGTAACTTCTATGCCTAAATTAGAGGCAGCGGCAACACAAAACCAGGAATAACTCAATAATACAGCAGGGTCAATGCCTCGCATCTCTAACTCTACTCTCTTATACAATTTGTCTAGTTCCAGAGTGGTTGGTACTTCTTCAATGGGTTTCACAGGAGTTATCGTAGCAGTCGCAAATGGCCTCATAACAGCATTATTACTGACTATAAAGCTTCGAATTAATGGCGCAGATCGCCACAAATTCTGAAAAATAGGTAGTTTTTACTATCACAAATAAAAAATCATTTATATTGCTTATTAGCTCAAAGATAATTAAAACAGAATTCTAACCTTAATAGCGTTCATTTTGCTGTTTCTGAAAATGTATAAATACAACAGTTACTAAGATATAATACTCTCATACAGTACTTTGGTGCAAAATTTCGATTGTTGTTTCAGAAAATAAAGTACCAAACCTAATTTTAAGTCATTTGATAAACAAATATTCGAATAAATTATTTTCAGATTTCGTTTCAGAAAATGTCAGTGTCAATTCATTAATTGTCAAATAGCAGCATAGACAGTGCTACCAACTCCGAAAAATATTTACCCTTTAACTGCGGTCAAAGTTCTCATTTCAGCATTGATTCACATTTCACATTTTTCGGTTTTAAACGCTACATACGCAATACGCATGACGACAAACAGAGACAAGCCGATGTATTTAGTACATAACGTTGACGAAGGGGATGTAAATGCAGAGTGTAGTAGATAAAAGCATGCGCAAGACTCCTTTAATATACGGTGTCTATAGGTGTGTCCAAAACGATCCATAGATATAAATATTCGTAATGATACTGCAAAATATTTGGCCCTGATGAAGGCTAAGGCAAGGTTTTATCATTTTCTTTACTTCTAACTTATAAACTATTTAATATTTCTAATATTATTTAGTTTTTTTTTCCAAAATTTAGGGACAAAACATCTTAGTTGGGAACACTGAGCATGGATGATACAAATAGGTAATACGGATGAAAGATCTATTAACTATCAGAGATTTATGTATAAAGATCGGGATCATGGTTGAAATTGGTAAAAATTGAAAGATAGAATCTATATATATATACATATATATATATATATATATATATATATATATATATATATATATATATATATATATATATATATATATATATATAGGTTCAAATTAAAAAAAGAAAATGGCGCATGTACGAAGGCAGTAGTAAGAATAGAGACAAGATCAATCAATTGAATTCAACGTTATCTATCTATAACGTACATAAGGTATGCACTATCTACTATCTTCTTTATTTATGGTAATCTGTCTTCTGCCAAAATCAACTGTCAATGTTAAAAATTCAAAACATTAGCTAAATTGGGATAGAATTGGTATAAGCATCAGCTATTATTGTTATTTTATAAATTGTTACTTGTAAGTACTCCCGTGCGGCTTATATTTTGATAATTTGTTTATACGTTAACGTTTTTTTAAAGAGGCTAATCAAAATTTATTGAATAACGAGTTATAATAAAATAAAAATGGTAGGACATCTTATGCTACTCAAAATGCTACATTGTAAGTTACATGGAAAAAGACGAGGAAGAAATAATAGAAAATTGGAAAAACTGAAAACTGCTGAACTAGAAGCTCCAGTGATTAAAAAGGAAATTAATTATTTTGATGATATGCAAACATGTAGAGTTTGCTTGAAAGATGGAAATATACCTTTATACGGAACTGCAGTGGACGATATTTCAACAGTTTTGTGTAAGTTTGCTGATATTGTTATAAGTGCTGATGATAGCTATCCAAAATTTATCTGTCAAGCTTGCCATGCACTCCTTCAAGGTGCAATACTACTCCGAAAAACAGCACAACAATCGGATAAAATTTTACGTCAGCCTCAAGAAAACGATACAGGTGACGACAATTTGATGCAAACGGACGAATTTATAGGCTTCGAAGATGAGGAAGAAAAAAGCAAAACAGACTATCATTGCAAAAAATGTGATTTAAGTTTCAATTCATTTCAAGATTACAGTGAACATAGATTGTCTGAAGAACATGAAAATATGAGACAAACTTGTCCTATTTGTAAAAATTCTTATGCCACATTGTATTTTAGACGGCATCTCGCCTTACATAAGGTGGATACACCATACATGTGTGATATATGTGGGAAAAAGTTTATAGTTCAGGGACAATTCACAAGACACAGAATGACACACTTCTTCAACCTCCCTTTTGAATGTTCTTTATGTCCTTACCGAGGGAGGTTCAAGGAATCTTTAAAAATGCATATGAGATCTCACACAGGTGAAAAGCCATATCAATGCAGTCAATGCCCAGCTCGCTTTGTAAATAAAAGTAATCTAAATAAACATGTGCTTACACACAAAGGTGATCATGATTTTAAATGTGAATCGTGTGGACGTGGGTTCTATACTAAAAGAGATTTAGATGTCCATTTCAAGGTCGATCATACGGGCATAAAAGATCATGTCTGTAACATATGTGGTAAGGCTTTTGGATATCGGAAACAAATGATGAAGCATCAACTTAAGGTCCATAAGAGGGAGAAACTTAAGAGTGGAAGAATGCCTTTATATTTACAGTATGAGTCAAAAAAACAATCTTCAGAGTGAAACCATATATTATATGCTATTTCAGTAAGTGATACAAAGTTATGAAAAGTGGAAATCATATTATTGATTTTGTGTATTTCTTTTGAAGGCCCAGAGGAAAATGACATGAGACCTTAAGCTGATTTAATTGTAATAAATGTGCAAGATACAACAATTTATTTATGTAGCATTATAGAATTTTGTTAATGCATTTTAAATTATTAAATACATCAAGAAATTTCTTTATATACATACTAAATAATGCAATGATCTGGAATGTACTTTTGGTGAATAAAGTTTTATTATTATTAATCATACAAATCATAATTGCAGAAAGTAATAAACAGTTTATAAGTCATAAATGTTTTGTACGTTTTTTTATTGTATATACATTAATACTTATTTTTTAAATTTTTGAATGTATTTTTTTGTGTTGGTTTTTAATTTTTTTAGATGTTCATGGGCGGCGGTGATCATTTAACATCAGGCGAGTCTACTACCGGTTTTTCGCTTCTTACATAAAGAAATAAAAACCACAAAAAAATAAATGAATTTCATCAGCATCATCATCATTTCAAACTTTATCGATCCACTGCTGGACATGGGTCTCTCCAAGGTGTGCCACAATATATTTTCCCCTGCGTTCTGATCCAGCTAACACCACTTACGTTTTTAATGTCATCAGCCCACCGGGGCAGAATTTATTAACTTGTTAATCTCTCAAGGATCAATAAATAATTATTTTGCCATAAAACATAAACATAAAAAATTATTTCAAAAAGGTATTGAAATGTTTTTGTTTCTTCATTTTTAAGTTTTTCTAATGGAAAATATTACTTTCCTGAAAGTGATTCAGTTGTTCCAACAATTAAACAAAAAACTACACTTCTTTAATTGCGAAGACCCAAAACTTAAGATTATTTTGAAATTTGCACATACGGCAAAATACCACTATGCTTCGCGAAGCCTGGCCTAAGGACGGAATCAAATTTGAGCCCTCGTGAGGGCTGTCCCTTTATCACGGCTGAGTCTCAGTACTCGGCCCCCCGCCCGGTGACGCTTTCAAGGCCAGTAGGGCCAACAGCAATACATATTCCGAAAAAAACAAAAATGCTAGGGCCTAGGCAAGTCAGTCGTGGACTTGCAATTTCCTTTAATATATTACTAGCGGCCCGCTCCGGCTTCGCACGGTTATAAAATATATAGCCTGTGTCATTCACTGAAAAATGATTAAAATCGATCCAGTAGTTTTGATTTATTCATTACTGCCCGTGGCCCGGACGCGTTAAATGGAATTACTTACGACATCACATTAGAAACCTCAAATTTTTTTTTTCTCCACCATTTAATGGATTTCATTGTACATATAAACCTTCCTCTTCAATCACTCTATCTATTAAACAAAAACCGCCTAAAAATCCATTGCGTATTTTAAAGATTTCAGAGGACAGAAAAAGCGACTTTGTTTTATACTATGTAGTGATGACTGTTTCTTTAATATATGATTATAACCACAACCAGTTATCAAAGCACGGTTGTTAGAGCCAGGTTGGTATGTATGAACTCATGAATAACGAAAATTTCGATACGTATTTATTAAAAGACCTTTAGCTTAAGTCATTCAAAAAAACTTTCAATGATTCTATGCAAGACATATGTATATTTTATTTTAATTAACAAAAAATAAAATGACAAAAGCACATTACAAACACTAGTCCTAATTTCATAAATTTTTATGAATTGATTCTGGCCGACGATATCTTGGAGGTCATCAATCCCGACAAATGTACTTACGCGAACCTTCATATAACTTATAAATCCAAATTCGAACTACTGTCAATATTTCAATTGACATGTTTTTAAAACGAATGTATATACAATTGCTGTTGGATAATTTATTAGATTACAAAGATTGATAAAGGTGAATCATGGCAAACGAAGCAGAGGAAACGGTACGCAAATTATCATCGCACAAGGGGGTTGTTGGAGTAATTGTTGTTAATGGCGAAGGGATTCCTATTAAAACAACACTGGACAATCATGTATCTGTCCAATACGCGGGATTATTGAGTGCATTGGTGGACAAAGCAAAAGCCGTGGTCAGAGATCTAGATCCTACTAACGACTTGACATTTCTACGTATAAGAAGTTTGAAAAGTGAAGTAATGGTGGCACCAGATAAGGATTTTATTCTAATAGTTGTTCAAACTCCGGCTGATTAACGAGTGGCAAATTAGTCCAAGTGTAGAATCGGTAGAACCTTAAATTGAGGCATTAGTTCCAAATATGTAAATCATAAATATCGTCATATATATATAATATTGGAACAAGATTATTGAGAAAAGAACTAAATTATAAAATTTATATTGGATAATACTCTTCTAATAGAAAGTGAGGTTATTTTTTTTATAATTTATTCCTAGTAAATGTAATAAAAATACAATTTTATAGAAAGTCTTTTATTTTGTAGTTATCATAAATACACTTGTCAAACATTTATATACTAAACTTATCTAATTATAACTAATTTTGGAATTAAATCACCAACCACGGTTCACACCTCTGCCAAAACCGCCTCTACCAAAACCACCTCGGTTACCAAAACCGCTGTTGTCTCCTCCGAAACCACCCCTTCCTCCGAATCCAAAACCACCTCTTCCTCCATTTCCGAAATCTCCTCCGCCATTTCCAAAACCACCTCCACCTCCGAATCCACCTCTGTTTCCATAACCCCTTCCAAAACCACGGTTACCGAAGCCTCTATCGTTTCCGAAACCACCCTGCCTTCCAAAGCCACCTCGTGGACCATTCGTTCCCCATCCACGTCCGGAGCCTCTCTTAGCGCCCTCCGGCCTAAATGAGAAAGTTGGCGCGTCGCGTTTTATGTTATAATCACCGGCGTCGACAACGCAAAGTGCTTTTAAACAGTTCAGAACCTGGAAAAGAAATTTTGTAAATTATGGGAGAAATAATAAATGCATAAACTGGCCTAAAGCACAACCACCACCTTTTATGTATAAGTTATAGAGCAATATGAACTGAAAAAAATTTGTTTGTGTGTACTTATGTACGCACGTAAGAAGTTATACTTCTCTATGGTAGTAACAAAGTAAAGGTAGTTCTATGGTGTGAAAAAAAAAATTGACCGCTCGATGCTCCAAAAGTACCAGGAGGGCATACAGTTATAGGACTTTGCATTCTTATAGGAAAGTACGTGAGGGGCGGGGCCTACACGTATTGACGTTGCTAGCGGGTGAAATGCGGAGCGAATCTCCTTAATTGTTCTGAAATCCTAGTACTTATTATTACGGATTTTTATTTTTATGCATATATACAAACAAACTGACACCGTTGTGGCGTCGTGGGTAGCGAGTCTGCCTTTAGTCTCGACGGTTGCGGGTTCGATTCCCGCTCGGGCAGATGTTTGTTAAAATTTCTGTCTCGGTCTGGGCGTTTGTCCGTGTGGGTCTCCCCACCGTGCCTCGGAGAGCACGTTAAGCTGTCGGTCCCGGTTATTATCAATAACAACTGATAATAATCGTTAACTCTTGATAAGTAAATTGCTCTTATCCAATGAGTTACTGGTTCGCCCTTAGGGTTGCGGAGGTCAGATGGCAATCGCTCTGTGTAAAAACTAGTAACCTGTCAAATCCGGATAAGAGTAATAAGCAGACCCTGGGTACATAAAAATACCGGGAATAATGCTAGGATGAAGAAGCATATATACAAACAAAAAATCTACCTTTAGTAAGTAAGTAATCACTGTTTTAGAACTACATAATATTATTGCGAATTAATAAAAAAACATTAAATAATTTTTAGCGTCATCATGATTTTCCTTTGTATAATTTTAATAGTAGTGGAAACTCCCATAATAAATGGGCTGGCTTGACCAGGGAAGTATTATCCTCCCACAGACAATCGGCGAAAAGTAACAGTATCAGTACTGTTGCGTTTCGCGCGGTGAGTGAGATCGCCGAGAACCCAATATTTCCAAGTCCCTCTGTTTCCTTCTCCAATACATCTGTGGAAGGTGAGGATCACGTCGGGAGGTCACCACTGTGGAGGGTAACGACGTGTGGAATGTCCCTCCAACACTAAGGGACGATCATCCGACCAGGCGAGTGATATTGCCTGGCGGACCGAAGCCCTGGGCCGAAGCCCGACGACTTACGTTGGAAAGTTGTATATACATATATCTCAAGAGCGTAGGAAACTTTGATAGCGCGATTTAGGATCGTGACGTTCGTTGGTCGTCCATATCGTTGCGTAGTATGCCCTGTAGGTGTCGTTGTAGCTTGATGCGACATTGTGACAGTTTTGTCTTTCTATCGAGTTACGTCGTGTTGTGTGTAGATGTCGCTACACGTCATTAGGCAGACTGTATGCTTGTTTGCCAACCGTAATGACATGAAAAAAATTATGTTTTATTCGGTTTAGAACAAATAGCTTACTTTCTGTTCGTCAGGTGAAAAGCTCAATGCGTTGTCGGGTTCCGCAGCGGCTCGTTCGACCAGTTTCTCAATAGCTGGTCTCAGGGCTGTCACGAGGGCGGCCGTTCTAGGCGACATGTCGAAGTTGAGCCAGTTGTCTAATCGGACCACATTGTCGACCTTGAAAGACAATACATATTAGGTAAATAAATAAACGCTACACACTCAACGGGCCCACTTAGTAATATTCTAATTATGGGGGCCCAAAAACACACAAAGGCAAGGACACAGCACCCAGACCGTAACACATGCTTGTATGGTCAATACAAACACTGCTCCTATCATAATTTTTTTCCTCGCGGGCTTTTTCCGCACTTGGTCCTATTGGGCCATTGTGCGTGAGGTAGACCGGAGGATGGTCAGCTAAGCCTCCCCAACTCCCGCCAAAAACAGAAAGCACGGTGCTTCACGAAACCCTAATACTTAAACAATAGATTACGTTATACTATATATATATTTTAATAATAAACACTACACATTCAACGGCCCCATTAGAATAATTACATCCTATGTCGGGGGTCCGGAAACATACACAATGACAAGGACAACCACTGGGTGTGTTACCGGAACACTTGCTTGTATGGTCAATACAAACATCTGCTCCGAGCAGGAATCAAACCCACGACCTGAAGCGCTTAGGGCAGGTTCGCTATCGCCGCGCTACAATGTCGTCAAAGTTTATAATATAATAGTACTTACCCATTCAACTTTCCTACTAGCAAAGAGCAGGATATGCAGTGGCGCCACCATCGTGGTTTGCTTACAACTAATCGCTCTCGTCCGGACCTTCTCGCCGAATACAAATAGCGGTGAAGCGAATTTTTGCTCCTGATTGCTGCAATTCACTGATGTTTTATGTATCAAAGCCGGTTTGCCTTCTGTCGTTAGCACCTGAAATGGATATACAAATTTATCGAGTGAAAGAGAGAGAGAGAAAGAGAGATATATATCAATCGTCATTTTTTTTATCATTTGAAGTAAGGGAGATTTAAAGAGAGCAAGGGAGATAAATATACATTTATAGTTGTCTCTTTTCCGTTACACTTCTTCGTTTCGTAAAATCTAATTCACACCGTCCCAAGAACCATTCTCAATGATTCACGGCTTTGAAAGTTATCGAAAAATAAATCTTCTCTAACCTTCCTCTTTCCTTGATGCAAGCAAACATTAGGGTATAACCCCATACAGAGCAGAGCGATTACTAAATCCAGCACCGGGTCTTGGACATTTGGATTCCAACGTTGCGGCAAACAGCACTCCTCCGAGAAACCGACCGCTGTTGTTAATATGTCTGAAATGACAAATAAATAAATAAATCTACACACCAAACGGCCCTCATTAGGTCCGGAAACACATACAATGACAAGGATCAACACCCCCAGACCGGAAAATATGCCGGTATGGTAAATACAAACACCTGTTCGAGTGGGAATCGAACCTGCGACCTATGGTACTTAAGGCAAGCTACCGCTGCGCCACAACGTCGATAATTTATTGTTTTAATATGATTACATCATCACTCACTGATCAGTTGATTTTTAGCTTCGTAAGTGACACGTAGCGTGGTCTGCTGTACGCCCTTCCAGTCGCACCACTGCATTTCTGCATCTTCGCCTTTCGCGCGCTCTCTTTCCCACATCTGGAATACAGATTAAAAATATTCAAATTTACTCTCACTCCAAGGTAGCTGATCTACCAAAAACGATTCTTGCTTTAAACTCTGATTTGAATAATATTCTAAATTGGAGCAACTTATTTGGATTGCGAGTGAATCCTATAAAATGCCAGGCTATTGTTTTGGGGAGTCCAAAAATAATTTCTAAGATAGATTTCTCGTTTTTACCTTCTATTATCTTTAACAAAATTGTAATTCCATTAAGTAACAAAGTAAAAAATTTAGGTATAACTTTAGATCAAACACTTTCTTGGACGCCGCAAATATATGAAGTTAGCAAAAAAATGTTTGCAGCAACAGGGTCTATTCGAAGACTCCGTAATCTTTTACCGATTCCCACTAAAATTGCGCTAGCACACAGCATCCTTTTACCGATTCTTGATTATGCTGACGTTTGCTATCTCGATCTGAGGGAAGACCAATTAAATAAACTTGAGCGCATTCAAAATCTTTGCATAAGATATATATTTGGGCTTCGCAAATATGACCACGTCTCTGAGTTTCGCAATAAGCTTAAGTGGCTTCCAATCCGCCTTCGCAGGAATACTCACATTCTTTCTCTACTCTACTGTATACTGTTCAACCCAAATACTCCATTCTATCTTAAACAACGGTTTGAATTTTTAACGGACACGCATGGCCGAAACCTTCGGTCCAAAGACACTCTTTTGCTTAAAATACCTTCGCACTCTTCTTGTTTCTACTCCGAATCTTTCACGGTTCATGCAGCTCGTCTGTGGAATTCCTTGCCGCTGGACATAAGACATGCTAAATCTGTTTTTACTTTTAAAAAACTATTGAAATCGTATTACTTGTCTTTATAATTATGTAATTCTTTTTTCCACCTGTCGTTTTTATATATTTTATATATTTTGTATTTGTTTTATATATTTAAGTATGTATTTGTATCTAATTGTTTTATATATAAGGTGTTTCACTTTAAAATGCGGTAACTTTGCGGGAAGCTTCTATAAGTGTAACAGATCAAATTCTAATTACGATATATGATGTACCTTTTTGCTATATTTAAAAAAATATATTTTCATACCATCGCTCGAACTATGACTCTAGCTGAATAAAATCTATAATGTAAGCCGTGCATTACGTCACATCACATATGACGTAGCACATAGCGCGTATAGCGTCATTGACCTGAGTCACCGACCGCGCGCCCGGTGTGTTATGTGTTTATCACAAAGTACGTAGATACATTATGACAGTAGTGTAGTATCTTGTATGTAGCTTGTATTTCGTTTAAACTATCCTTCGCCCTTTCAAAAGTTCTTGTTTCAGCATCAATCCCGGTATTTTGCCCAGGGTCTGCTTATTACCCTTATCCGGATTTGACAAGATACTAGTTCTTACGCAGCGATTGTCATCCGAACACCGCACCCCAAGGGCGAATCAGTAACTCATTGGTTAAAAGCAAGTTACTAATAATATCAGATGTTTTGATAATATCGACCGCCGACAGCTTAACGTGCTCTCCGCACGGTGGTGAGAACCACAAGGACAGACACCTGGACAGAGACAGATAGCAATACGATCAAACCAATATCCACCCCGAAAGGGAATCGAACCCGGGACCGTCGAGTCGCCATAATTTGACTTCTTCAGAAACCACTATGATAAAATAATAAAATCAAACTGCGAGTTTACGACCTACCCCACGTAAAAAGTCGTTCACTCCGGCATTTTCCAAGTAAGGTTATTGACCGGTTTTGATGTCGCCGCTACTTGCCTTGCCTACTTAGTGCTCCACTTAGATTCAAGACAACCCGCACCCTACACCTTAATCAAAATTTACTAATTTAATTTTTTAATAAATAAAACATGAATGGGTTCATCAATACAAATATCCGCCTCGCACGGGAATCGAACCTGTGGCTGTACCCAGACCGGAAAACATGCCTGTATCGTCCATAAAAACATGTGGGGCAGGTGTGCTTAAGGCAGGTTCGCCACCGCTGCAACAAAACGTCGTCTAATAATAATAATACGTGTGGTATTTATGTATGGCACACAAACATGTTAAGTCAGTAACCTACTTTGAAAGCGGTTTTTAAAGGAAAAAAAAACTAAAAATTTAAATTAAAACTAAAAATTTAAACTTTTAAAGGAAAAAATTAAAATAAGAAATCGTCAATTGCACATTTTATCATTAATGTTTGTAAGCAGCAAATTACCTAAAAACTATTAAATAGTAATTATCTTGTTACGATGACCGGAGCCTTAGATATAAAAAAAAACAAATGATATTTTTGATTCTTTCCGGTTGAAGTCGCGAGCGACCACTAGTATGTAATAAAAATATGTCTTTTACAAAATCGTTGAAAAATATGCCTTTTGAAGTGCCGCCTTTCCTAAAGCGGCGCTCACACATTTTGGGAAATGTGAGTTTGTTTAGTTGTTACACTTTTACACCTTAACTACTCGACAATGACCAGCATTATCAAATTTTCTATAGACATGGTCAAGGGGTATTAGAAAGCATACAGAATGAATGAATGAATGAAAAGTTCATTCAGAAAAAGGTAATGTTCCTGAGGAACAGAAAAATAACTTTTACATGGTCGTCGAGCACAACGGTTGCGCATATAAAATGAATAAATTGTAATATGATAAATGGAGTACAAAGTTGAATTTTAACTTGTACATTAACCAATGTTTGTAACAAAAACTTGAATTGATTGACATTGAATTGACACAAACAAAATCACAGGTAAAATCTAATATGTATACCATATTACGAAATCAAAAATAATTCTAAACGTCAAAAACTTTCTCGATGGAGTAGGTAAGGTACTTTAAACATTAACTGATAAAAAGTATTTTCACAATATAATTATAGTAATTACCATAACTAAAAAGAAATCTTCACGCTAAGCATATTTCAGAAAAAATAATCAATTCCTTACCGTACAAGTGGACCAAGCTTAACTTGTCCTTGAAAGATAGTTACACGTGTAAAGTCTATCGCTCAGTGTTGGCAAGTTATAATAATAATAATAATAATTTTATGAAATACTAGCGGCCCGTCCCGGCTTCGCACGGGTGGACATAATATTTTTTTTATATTTCTTTGTTGATATTATTATTTATTTTATTGAAAATATGTTATTTAATATTTTAGAACATACTTTTGTTCTATCATCAATAGTTTCCACAACGCATGCGACGAAAGACGTTTTAGGGCAATTTTTTACACTTTGGATTACGTTAGTTAAGTTTTAGTAAGGATCCCAATCTTTTCAATCCAATTAAATCCAATCAGGGTGAATGTAGCTTTCCAATGGTGAAAGAATTTTTAAATAGTAGTTTTTAAGTTTATTTATTACAAACATACACACAAAAATTCAAATTTTTATCTTTATAATAGATTTAAAGAAATTACAGTGTAGAGTTTATAGAAAGAAGTAAATAATTATGATTCTTTTGTTCATGTTTTAAAATTTATAATTGAATAAAAACAATAATTTTCTACTAATATTTTTACATACAATAATTAAATATTTTAAATAAATAAATGAACGCTACACACTCAACGGCCCCCATTAGGATAGTGATATCCTGTGTCGGGGGTCCGGAAACATTCACAATGACAAGGACAAATACACCCAGACCGGAAAATATGCTTGCATGGTCAATACAAACATATTATGCCCCGAGCGGGAATCGAACCCGCGACCTGTGGCGTTTAAGGCAGGTTCGCTACCGCTGCGCCACAACGTCGTGTCGTCGTCGACAATATTTTGTCCCATTCCTATGTTTAATTCTTGTGTAAATTTATGGAATACTTTTTAACAAAATGATATTTGAAGTAAAAGTTTCAAAATATTAGAATGTTGGTGGTAATGCCCATAGCATTCTAATTAAATTATTCTATTATTCTAAAAATTCTAAAACGTTACGGGAAACGCCCCAGTGAGCGAACCATTCTTGGCCCTGAACAAAGAATGAGGAGCTATGATAGCTTTAAGCCTCCAGTGTTAGATTCCAGGAGGACCCATTTAAATGTTTATTTACAAAAAAAAATTACTTTTTTTAAAATAGTCCCATGGCAAGCACAAGACGGGCGAGATACAAAACGGGACTTTGGTATTAGCCTTAGCACGGTGTGGCGTATACTTTACCAGGAAGGTATACCCCTGTACCATTACACACGTATACAATATTTGCAACC
Organism: Hestina assimilis; assembly: GCA_023373885.1. Taxonomy (NCBI): domain Eukaryota; kingdom Metazoa; phylum Arthropoda; class Insecta; order Lepidoptera; family Nymphalidae; genus Hestina; species Hestina assimilis. Next base: position 4,084,074 of record CM041762.1, on the reverse strand, counting down.
GGCGGATATTACTGCGGGTGGCTCTTAGAAGACCCTAGCCACAACATTTTGTGGACTGATGAGTCTACTTATACCACAGCTGGTTTGTTTAATATACATAATGGAAATCCTCGGGCCGTTAGCCGAGCTGACCTGACTGGTCCGAAATTTTTATCCTCTGATTTTGAGAGTTGGGGATTTTAATAATTTACACAATGCGTGATAAGTAATAAATTGTGTTACGGGTTTACGTAAAATAAGACAGCAGATGCTGAGTATACTTATAATATTTATAAACCACTAGTTACTTAATCTTAAATAAATTGTTTGGACGCCAGGAGAGTTTTTACAAATGATTGGAACTCTGCCAAAACCAGACCACGGCTAGCAAGTTCAGGGTCTTGGTGGTGTGCGGGTCAAAAAGAAATCTAAAACGCCTTTTGATTTAGATTTATCCACACAAACTGTTTATAACAATTTCAATACTTTTAGAACAGAATGAACACATCTATGTCTCTAATTTACATATTAAATATGATGTACGCCTCGTCTCAATAGACAGTTGTTGGGTAATGCTCGTTCATGACCTCTTTACACGACGGCTAACTTAAAATCTTAAAATAAGAAAACACAAAAAAACAAAACTAATATTAAAATAAGAAAAACTACTGTGAAGTGAAGATTCGAACTCAGGATGCCGCGTCACATACGGAGCCACAGAACCACTACGCTGTCGTTACTGTGACTGCACATGCGAATTAGTTATACCTAACCACCTTCATTTATTTAGTATAATTCCAAATGCTGAATCATTAAAATTGATTTAATTAAATCATTTAATAGTAGTATTAAAACCTTTTTTTAATATTCATTTACTGTATGCCATACGATTACGCTCGTGATTATTATTATTGTATTTAATTAATTTTGACGAATTTTATGTATCGATCGATCGCAGATAAATTTTTAATTTAATTTCTTTATCTGAATATCAAATTTGTAGCGCACTGAACGTCAAATTATTGATACGCTAGCGTTTAGTAGCAAGTAGCAATAGTAATAATAATAATACGTGCGCTATCATAATATGGCATACAAACAGAATGTTCATTTGAAAAAACGCCAAACTGAAAAAAATAAGATGTTCAGTAGGTATAAGTTCCACAAAATAATTTTTATAGTAAATCAAGTCTTCAATATTTTTCTACTAAAAATTATAATTAGTTAAATAAAAAAATAATAAAAAAATTGATCTAAGCAATGCTTATTTCTGCTAGAAATGCTTAGATGCTTTTTCTAATTATAAATAGTTGTTATTAATGGTCCTCCCTCCAAATAATCAAAAAGTAGACAAAAATGAAACTTCCCACACTCACGTTAAGAGCCAGCCCTTCTACCGTTGAGCTATTGAGGCTTTTATCTGTGGATGTATGTACTTCTGTCGAACGTAACTAAATTTACAAATACACCGTTGTGGCGTTGTGGGTTGCGAGTCTGCCTTTAGTCTCGACGGTTGCGGGTTCGATTCCCGCTCGGGCAGGTGTTTGTTAAATTTCTGTCTCGGTCTGGGCGTTTGGCCGTGTGGGTCTCCCCACCGTGCCTCGGCTGGCGGTCCCGATTATTATCAATAACATCTGATAACAAGCGTTAAATCTTGATAAGTAAATTGCTCTTATCCAATGAGTAGCAACAAAACAATTACTTTTTTATTTTACGCGGGTAAAGTGTGAGCGACTGCTAGTATGTAATTAAAATACTTATGTCTTCAATTTACCCGCGTGAAATAAAAAAAAAGATTTGTTTTATTGCTATTATTAGGGCAGGGGTAAGCAAAGCTAATATGTACAATATTATGTAATGCAAAATAATTCCAAACATTGAATACTTTTCGATGGAGTAGGATACTTTAAACATCAACTGATAATAAATTTTTTTTACAAGAAAATAGTACTAATTAACTAAACTAATAAAACCCGTGGTGTAGACCAAGCCTTTTTTTATGTTAGAAGTTGGCAAACAAGCATACGGCCCACCTGATGGTAAGTGGCTGCCGCAGCCTATTAGCGCTTGCAGCACCATTAGTAGGTCCCACTCACGCGTTGCCAACCTCGAGATATTAGTTCTTAATCTCGTTCGCCCAGTAATTTCACTAGCGTACAGTGCCCTTCATACCGGAACACAGTAGTGCCTACACACTACTATTTGGCGGCAGAATATTGGACACTGCGGTGGTACCTACCTAGCCGGCCTCTTGCAACAAAAGACCTACCACCAGTGTGACTGATTGCACTGGTGGAATAATCTCTGTTGTGACAGAGGTTATCCCAACAGCGGGCGATGGGGTCGTCACATCCCCACGCCTTATTTTTATCCTAGTCCCTCCCAAGATAGATATACGTGTAGCGCCTAGTGTTGGCAAGATATAAATTTTCGAAATATTTAAGGAAATTACGGTGTCGAGTTATAAAGCACGTTAAGATTTAGGATATTAAATACATGTGAAAATTAACTAAAACAATACGGAAAAAGAAATTTTTATATTAAAAAAATACTCGAACAAAGATGATATACATTTTATACTAATATTTTTACAAACAATATTTTGAGCTTCTTTTGTATTGAATTCCTGTATTTGTGGAATTTTATTTGGCAAAATAATATTTTAAAGTGTAAGTTACAGAATATTAGAATTTTGGTTGTAATGACAAAAGTAGCACTTTTCTTGAAAAGTCTGGCAATACTAATTACTAATCTTTACTCCGCCTTTGCCCTCTTCCCCGCTTCCCTAGCAACAATGGCGTCAAAAATTCTTTAGTCGCCGGGAAATACCGGCGAGTATGGATGATATTTAGTGAATGCAGTTATTATTACGTAGTATACGTAATTATGAAACAAAAACAAAATACGTTTGTCTTTAAAAAGTTATAAATTTAAATATAGTACTTTAACATTATAATTAATTAATTAGTTTATTATTAAAGCTGACCAAAAATTATTATAATAGTACAGTAAAAGCTCTTAACAGTGAATATGAAATGGTATTTTATATGGCATTATAGGGTATACGTTCCTAGCTGACAAAATAAAAACAAACATAAAAAATAAATTTAATTTTAATTTAGTATGTATGTAATTAATAAAAAAATAAATTGAAGTTTTTGACCATACTTATTAAATTAAGGCTTAGGCAACGGTTTAAAGAATTTTGTAATTTTTTCTAGCTTGGCAGTTTTTAAAATCTCTTTCAGTTCACACAGATATTCAGCAGTTGCATTAGCAATGTGCCTCTTGAAAACAAGACTTCGTTCCATAGGCGGATCAATTTTCATAAAGAAATCACAAAGCTCATTTGCCATTCTTAAGCCTTCACTAAAATTTTTCAGATTAAATACCACATTTCCAAATTGCTTGTTGAAGCATCTTCTTCACTGGGCTGTGAATTTAACATTTCCTCCAAGTCGGTTTCAGTCAAATATTAATGTTGCAATACAAGCAACTCCTGAATGTAACTTGATTCTATCTGTTCGTACCCATTTCGTCCTATTCCACTCGCAATTTCGGCTATGTTTGCAGTAATAGTTTGCATTTGCACATATTCTTCGTCATTTTCCACAGTCAGAGCAGGCCACAGTTATCTCCAGCACGAATTCAATGTGTATGGCTTCAGTTCTTCCAACGATGCATTTTGCTATGTCAAATTTCTTCCAGCATTCCATACCATTCATATCAGGATTCATATCACCTTCCATATTATTCAAAATGATTTTGAAGGTTCGTCTAATGTAATAGAGCTTAAAGACCTGGATTATTCCTTGGTCCATAGGTTGAAGCAAAGCCGTCGTGTTGGAAGGTAAAAATGTCACTTGTTTATTAAAAAAAAATGGAGGATGACCTGGTGCATTGTCCAAAACTAGAACCACTTTAAAGTCTGAATTCTTTTTTTTAAACAAATTTCAACTCCAGAAACATAACAATTCCGGAATTCACAGTCACAAAAATGGCACTTGTTAACCACGCTTTCTTATTAGCACGCTAAAACACTGGCAGGTCGTCCTTGTTTTGATTTTAGCGGTCTTCGATCCATAATGACAATGCCTCTTCCATTTTTTCTATTGCTGGATCACGAACAATTTTCGCTGACAGTGAAGTTGAAGCTAACACTGAATGAGCGTGATATGAATGCAAACAACTCTCCAACAAACGATCAAGCATTTCTATTTTCACTTTAGGCGGTAACACAAATTTATTTCGCGTCAATACTCGTTTTTAACATTTTTTTGTCGACATTTTAAATTACGAAGACAGCGGTAGAGACGTGTTACTCGATCAGAGTTTTTGTAACGAATGGAACGATGAAACAATAAGACACGCACAGCGGGTTTTACCAAAGAACGGAACATCTTATACGTGGTAGCCTTTAAAAATAAACTTTATGCACTGAGTAATAAGGTTACTTTAATTCTGTTTGTTTACATTTTCAAAAACACCGACCGCGGCGAAGGCGGTTTATGTCAAAGGCCGAAATAATACAGCGTTGAAGGCGGTTTATGTCAAAGGCCGAAAAATACAGCGGCGATATCACTTAATAACATACTTACTGTAGGGTTGTAATAAGGTCTTTTTACTTTTTTATTAGTCGATTTATCGGCGAGTTTAAAAAGAATATTTAATTGGAAACATACGTATTAGAATTATTTTTATTAGACTAATTATATCTTGATTAAAAATAAAATTAGTAATCTAACTAACTACTTATCTAACGATAAATAATAGACTTCTAGTTGGATGGATTGAATTATTTTTAACTGATATTTTTAAAGTGACAGGAGTGTGAAGGAAAATCAGTGAATAAATAGGAAGGTCAATGACTAAATGCTGATTCGCTTGCGTACCTACTTGTGTGAGCTGTAGTATAAAGTTAATATCGCAAACAGTTATCCCTCTTAAAGTTAGTTTTTAATAATAATCATTTGAGCTAATTCAGATGTACATTTCTGTTTACGTATGTTTTATTTAGTAATGTGCGATACTGAATTATAGCAGTATAAGTTTTATACATATTTTATTGCGTTATTTGTGAAGATAAAGATATTCCTGGAATTTGCTTGATTTTTCAACTGTATTGAAATTCAGTTAAAAATTAAAATAACATTTTACAATCGATAATCTTTAATATTGCAAAAAAATAAAACAAATTTTAAGGTTAAGGAAAAGTTTTACCCTTTATTTGGGACATGCGATAATAGACAATAATTCAATTCTTTTTGAGACTACATTTACAGATTAATATTCATCTTGCTATTGTTCTTGTAGGCTACTCCACTGAGTTATGAAATACGCGTTATGAATACGGTCTTGGTAATTTTTACAGGTAAATATTGCATAAAATCGTTGTAGCGTGTAGGTAGCGAGCCCACCGATTCGATGGTCACGGGTTCGATTCCCGTGCGAGGCGGATAGTATTGATGAACCCATTCATGTTTTATTTATTAAAAAATAAAATTAGTAAATTTCGATTAAGGTGTGGGGTGCAGGATGTCTTGAATCTATGTGCAGGGCTAAGTAGGCAAGGCAAGTAGCGGCGACATCAAAACCGTCCAGCGATGCTACCGGTCAATAACCTTATTTAAAAATGAACGACTTTTTACGTGGGGTAGGTCGTAAACTCGCAGTTTGATTTTATTATTTCATCATAGTGGTTTCTGAAGAAGTCAAATTATGGCGACTCGACGGTCCCGGGTTCGATTCCCGTTCGGGGCGGATATTGGTTTGATCTTATTAATATCTGTCTCTGTCCGGGTGTCTGTCCTTGTGGTTCTCACCACCGTGCGTCGGAGAGCACGTTAAGCTGTCGGCGGTCGATATTATCAAAACATCTGATAATATTAGTAACTTGATTTTATACAATGAGTTACTGGTTCGCCCTTGAGTTGCGGTGTTCGGATGACAATCGCTGCGTAAGAACTAGTATCTTGTCAAATCCGGATAAGGGTAATAAGCAGACCCTGGGCAAAATACCGGGATTGATGCTGGAACAAGAACTTTTGAAAGGGCGAAGGATAGTTTAAACGACATGCAAGCTACAGACAAGATACTACCCTACTGTCATAATGTATCCACGTACTTTGTGATAAACACATAACACACCGGGCGCGCGGTCGGTGACTCAGGTCAATGCCGCTATACGCGCTATGTGTTACGTCATATGTGATGTGACGTAGCGCACGGCTTGAAGTATAGATTTTATTCAGCTAGAGTCATAGTTCGAGCGATGATATGAAAATAGTTTTTTAAAATATAGCAAAAAGATACATCATATATCGTAATTAGAATTTGATCTGTTACACTTATAGAAGCTTCCCGCAAAGTTACCGCATTTAAAAGTGAAACACCTTATATATATATATATATGTGTATTGAGTATATTATGTAATTTTATTTATGTATAACATATGTATTTTTTTTTATTTATGTATAATATATGTATATATTTATGTAATTATGTATATTATTATTATTTATATCATTATTCAATTTCAGTTTGTTAGTGCCACTGTACACCTCCTCCACCGCTTGTTATTCATTATCATGTCCTCTATCCAAAGGTTGTCTGGAAGAGATCGCTGCCTTAGCGATAAGACCGCCTTTTGTGGTACCGTTTTATTTCTTGTTAAATTATCTGTGTTGGTTATATTGGTGTGCCAATAAAGTGTATATTATTATTCTATATACGCGTTAATGAATTTTTTTGATTGCCTCACAGGAACCAAATATTTTCCGGGATACAAAGTACAGATACTTTAATCGAAGAAAAATTGAAATACAGACAAACGCGGAACGCTTTTTGCAGATATTTGATGATGATGATCTTGAAATTTTAGGATCTATAGTTATTTAGTTATAATGTTACACGGAAAAGTACGAGGAAACCACATTACTCTAATTATTATTTAGTCCATATTATTTATTTCGTGTGTACAATAAAGTTCGCGGTTCGTACATGACTAAAATATTATAATTAAATTACAAGAATTCCTAACTTGCCCCGCGACCCGATTCGCTGACATAGCATTGGGAGTCAAGTTGCACTATGCATGTGTCCCTACAGTTACGTAGATTTAATTTGGACGCAAATAAGCAATACCATGTCAACCCACACGAATGTCATTTCGAGAATAACGCGTTTGAAAATTTTGAACAACTTGCTTTATATGATTTTTTTATGTATTGGTCAAGTTTTTGGTAATTTCAGATTTATGTAAGTTATATATACCTATTTTCACAAAAATAAGCATACACACTGCATATTTCGTATATAATATAACCCAAAACGTTTAACATAATACATAAATTGCATCATAAAAATGGCTTTTAGAAGTTTTAAAGCTTAAAACCCTACAAATCTTAAAGAAAGATGTTCTTCAGCCATTTACCAACACTTCTGCATATATAACTCAGTTTTTTCAATTTTGTGGGTTGACATGGTATAGCTTATTAGCGTCTACTGTTGTTTTGTTATTGATGTACATATCAGTGTGACGTGTTTTAAGTGCTATATTATATATGTATATTGTAAGTGTGCTTGGTAAATAAATAAAAAAATAACAAGTGAGCCTCCTGCTAGTTTGAGCCTCTTACATCATAATTAATAATCAGTTTTTTTTATATATACACACCTGGAAAGCGTTCAGCATAGCGACATGATCGGATGCTCTTTCGCCGGCGAGAGCCTTCTGGTGGCCGCTGAGTCTACGTCTACCCTCCAATGTGAAGATTTCCGGGAATGTCGTAGAATTCGCCGCCATCGTTGTAAGAGCGTCTCCGACTCCCAGCAGAAAACCGAGCACCATCATCTTACCGAGACGAGGTTCTGAAGAAAAAAATTACTAAATTAATAATAAATAAGCGTTAAAATTCTTCTTCTTCATAGCATTATTCCCGGCGTTTACCCAGGGTCTGATTATACTGCTATCGTGATTTGACAGGCTACTAGTTCTTACACAGAGCGATTGCCATCTGACCGTAACTCTAAGGGCGAACCAGTAACTCATTGGATAAGAGCAAATTACTTATCAAGGGTTAGCGATTAGTATCAGATGTTATGATAACAAGCAGAACCGACAGTTTAACGTGCTCTCCGAGACGCGGTGCGGAGACCGAAAATGACGAACGCCCATACCAAAACAGATATTTATAACAAACATTTGTTTCGAGCGATTCCCATCGAACAGTAGCTCAATAGCTCAACATAAATCAGTAAGCCTCAATAGCTTAACGGTAGAAGGGCCGACTGCGCTCCTTTAACGCGAGAGTCGAGGGTTCGAGGATCCTGACCCCCTTGGCCTATTGTCGTACCCACTCCTAGCTTGCGCTTCGACCTTATTTGGAGGGGCAATAAAAATATTAGTAATGCCTTGAAAAAGCATTCTTTAAAAAAAAAAACAATGTCGCCCATCCTCTCTGTTCCCTTCCGATTCGTTCTCTCCTATTCTTAAGTTTAACAACGCGCATGTGATACTTCAGGTATCGCAAGCCTTCATAGGTATGCGTTTGCAAACTGTATTGAAAACAAAATAAAAGCAACATCACCCAGACATGCCTGTATAGTTATAAATGTATTTCCGATAAATAGACGCAAATAAGCAATACCATGTCAACCCACAAAATTGAAAAACTGAGTTATATATGCAGAAGTGTTGGTAAATGGCTGAAGAACATTTTTTTAAAATATTTGTAGGGTTTTAAGCTTTAAAACTTCTAAAAAGCCATTTTTAGATGATACAATTTATGTATTATGTTAAACGTTTCGGGTGATATTATATACAAAATATGCAGTTTGTATACTTATTTTTTGTGAAAATAAGTAAAATAACTTACATAAATCTGAAATTGCCAAAAACTTGACAATACATAAAAAAAATCATAAAAAGCAAGTTGTTCAAAATTTTCAAACGCGTTTTTCTCGAAATGACATTCGTGTGGGTTGACATGGTAATTGCTTATTTGTGTCCAAATATGCTTGGGACTCCTTAAATTGCTGGATCTAAATCAGGATTAAAATTTTGTAAAAAAATAGTACAATTGCAAACCTATTTATATTTGAAAAGAATAACTATCGAGTTTCTTGCCAATTGCCGGTAGAGCTTGACAATTTAAAAGTACTTTTTAAAAGTCTTCTTGAATAAAAATAATTTCTAACTTTTTTATGTGTCTCGATCGGGAATCGAACCCCACGATCTCTGACGCATAAGACAGATTCACTAGGGTCTTTTAGCTCACCTATCGGCAGTTTAGCGAGGATGGTCCCCAGCGGCGTGAGGGCGTCCTCTGCGTCCAAGCAGCCCAGCTCCCGAAGCAGCGCTTCCGCTTCGATGACGGCATCCAACGGTGGAGGTTCCGGTGCCTTCGACAGGAAGTGACCGATGTTGCCGAGACGCAGCAGTTTGATACTGTTACATAATGTTTATATATGTTAGAGTTTTTAACCATGTTATAGTTTCTTAAATGTAACTTGAACCAAAATGGTCGCTTCTGCGTAGGTACAATAATGGACATAAATGTTAGACAACAATACAATAAGTTTAAAATGGCTTGTTTTAGGAAACTGTAGTTATTTCACTATTACCATATCAACATTCATTAAATATGACCCAGCGGCGTCGGTGTAAGACAGTGACGGCGATATGCGCTAGCGGCACGTGCACCACGCGACCCACGTGACTCGACACTATAAAAGCCAATACGGCGGTGTACCGGCACGCCACACATGCTGCAGCGTCTCCGCCGGCGGAGACGAGGAACCTTGTTTCGCACAGCCCGACACAACGCCAACTCGACCGCTCACCCCGGACGGTGAGCACCGCGCCGCGTACGGTCGCTAGACTGCGCTCCGGAGCGCTCCTTCCCTCCCGATGACGTCCCAAGTCTAGGCTCGACCTCGCAGGAGGGGCCCTTGGGACGGATTCAACTTGTGCCCCGCGTGGCAGTCCATCTTTTACCGGCCGAGGTCTCCAGACCCGGCCCCCACCGGTGACGCTGTCAAGGCCACTAGGGCCAACAGCAATGGACACTCCGAAAAAAAAAAAAAAAAAAAAAAAAAAAAAAATGTACCGGCACGCATTTTCTACGGATGCGTCGTGGTGCACGGACCGCTGTCAAAGCGAACGTTCACTACTATTAGTTCACTGCTATTAGTCGGTATTGACCACTGATTGTTAGTCTGGATTAAATAATCTTAGATAAACAGATAAGGTTAGGTTATTTTTCGACGACGTTGTGGCGCAGCGGTAGCGAACCTGCCTTAAACGCCACGGGTTCGATTCCCGCTCGGAGCATAATATGTTTGTATTGACCATGCAAGCATATTTTCCGGTCTGGGTGTATTTGTCCTTGTCCTTGTATATGTTTCCGGACCCCCGACACAAGATATCACTATCCTAATGGGGGCCGTTGAGTGTATAGCGTTTATTTATTTATTTTTTTGCATGGCCATGTTTTTAAACTAAATTGTTTACTGTAATATTGTGGCTATTGTAATAAATTTTTATATAATTAAAATCTATGTATCTGTACTTGAAGTATTTTCACTTCTGATGTCTAACCCTATATTTTATCCGTCAGATACATTGTTCTGAAGAACGAAGACATCAATAAATATATATCTAGAATTTTTTTTAAAAAAAAGTACCTCAAAGCGAGTTCGTGTAATGGTGTCCTGAACATTTCCGCAGTCTGGTATTCGTCGAGCGTATTATAGCGGGCCTTCGAGCACAGCGTGAAACACACCCCGGGGCGAACACGACCCGCTCTGCCTTTACGCTGGGAAAGATTATTTAAAATTTATTATTTATTTATTTAGAATATAGAATATTTTTAGATAGAATTCTTTATTTATAGAATATAGAATTCTATCTAAAAATATAGAATTACCTTCTTCTTCTTATCGAGCGGTTAGTGGCAAACCTGGTGTCAGAGTTGTTCAGGTCGCCCGTAGGTCTCTGACTGGACTTTTCGACTGTTGTCATTGATAACAGCCGGGACCGACCTTTTTACGTGCCCTCCGAAGTACGGAGACGTTCGGTTGTAATACCACTATGCGATCACCCATCTAGTGACTGACCGCGCTTAAAGTTGCTTAACCTATCGATCGTTTACCGATCAGAGGGTGCACTCAACTATGAGCGTCTCATATAGAATTACCGTGGAAAAGTTAATTCATTTAACCCATTCACAGTCCAATATAGACGATAGAGATTTTAGTCTGTAATAAAAAGTAGAGTTATAGGCTTTTGACAACCCATTGTAATCCATCTGAATTTGAAGACGTTGTGGCGCAGCAGTAGCGAACCAGGTCGAGGGTTCCATTCCCGCTCGGAGCAGATGTTTTTACTGACCATACAGGTATGTGTTGTGGTCTGGGTGTGTTCGTGCTTGTCCTTGTTTATGTTTCCGGACCCCCGAAACAGGATATAACTTAATCCTAATGAAGGCCGTTAAGTATATATCGTTTGTTATTTATTATTATATATTGACCTGTTCGAGGTTAGTCCGGCTCGCCCAGACGGTGGCATATGACGTCATATTGTTGTGTGACGTGAACAGCTTCATCTTAGCCTTGCAGGAATCTATCACGTAGACCACGTCGTTGATCGTAATGGACGTCTCCGCTATGTTCGTTGACAGAATCACCTGGAACAGGATTAATTTTAATATTTTTTACAAAAAAAAACAGCTTTTTCTTTTTCCTGCCTCATTTACAGCTGAACGTGTTCTCCGAGGCATGGTGGGGAGACTAAAAAAACGCCCAGATCGAAACGAATATTTGTGTGATCAATACAAACATGCCCCGCGCGAGAATCGAACCCGCAACCGTCGAACCGTCGACGACATCTCTCCTTGATAATATGCAACATTAACACTGTATTATATAACTAGCACCTTCCTCACAATTGGTCAAATCAAACAGCGCGGTCATTGATCAAATAGAATTACCCGCGCTTTCTCCGCTTCCTGTTACACACTTCCGTCCCTTTTCACGAAATCACTCACAAGCGAGACAAAAAAAAATAAAAATTATTACCTTGGTGAGTCCCGGTGGTGGTGTTACAAAGACTTTCTTCTGATCCTCTCTCGGTATCTGACTGTGTAAAGGCAGTATCACATATCTATCCGTGTTACCGAATATTCTATTCTGTGTCAAGTGTTTCATGAGTGCGAAGATCAAGTTCCAACCGGGTAAGAACACCAATATAGCACCTTCTTCATTGAGGTTGTCTATATATAGAAGGATGGCTTCGATTAGTTCGAAGCTTAGCTGTGAATAGAATTAGTATTTTGGTTAATTAGGGTTCTGAACCTTCTTCGTCGTCTACGTCCTAGCATTATTCCCGGTATTTTATTTTACCCAGGGTCTGCTTATTACTCTTATCCAGATTCGACAGGTTACTAGTTTTTACACGGAGCGATTGCCATCTGACCTCCGCAACCCTAAGGGCGAACCAGTAACTCATTGGATAAGAGCAATATACTTATCAAGAATTAACGATTATTATCAGATTTTATAATAACAACCGGGATCGACAGCTTAACGTGCTCTCCGAGGTACGGTGGGGAGACCCACGGACAAACGTTCAGACGGAGACAGAAATTATAACAAACATCTGCCCGAGCGGCAATCGAACCAGCAACCGTCGAGACTAAAGGCAGACTCGCTACCCACAACGCCCCAACGATGTCAAAATTAGGGTTCTGAACCACCATAGAATAAAAATACAAAGTTTCTATTAGGGGTCACCACTTTAATTTTGAAATTTAATTAGCATTGATTATTTATATTATAGCGGAAATAGAAATACTATTTTATCTATTGCAGTTCATGAGATACAGCATAAAACGTCAGAAATATCAAGTTTCCTGTATGACCCCAAAAGATGGAAATGTTGATGGAATTTAATTTTTTTTTTAAGAATAGTAGCAATGCTTTTTCCAGCCATTACTAATATTATTATTGCCCCTCCAAATAAGCTCGAAGCTTGGGGTACAGGTGGATACGACAATAGCCCAAGGAGGTCAGGATCGAACCAGCGACTCTAGTGTTAACGGAGCGGAACCTGCCCTTCTACCGTTGAGCTGTTGAGGCTTCATTAATCAATTGAATTAATTAAAGAATTCAATTTAAATAAAACTTACATCTTTCTCAGATAATTTCGACATGGCTTCAACAGTCTGCGGCGAATAGTTATTATCAATGTTACAATTTTTGTTTAAATCTTCGTCCTCTTCGATGCCAACACCTGGAAATGTGCGGAATAATATTATTATTATTTATCAGGCTAGCAGTTGGTTCAACTTACAGACAGACGCTTGTATCCTTTTCTCTTAGAGGTTCAATTTCTGAGACGTTTGTCAAGTATTAGTCTCTGTTGGACCATTATGGGGAGCATGAGGTGGGGGCAAGTAGGAGTAAGAGTCAGAGTATTCAAGTTGGAGTCAGAATAAGTATTCTTGAATTGATTAATATTATGAGCTAATACAACATATTCTGGGAGAACGCTCTGACCACTCTGTCGCTTAAGGAATGATTGTGGGGGTTGACGTTGGGGTCACCATTAGACGCTTATTGTATTTGAAAATTCTGTAGATTATAGTGCATATTTAAGATCTTGCTTGTTTCAATTGAGTCTCCAGGTTCTCGAGCTTTGAGAGTAATTAATTTCAGAGCATTAAGAGGTTATAAATATGGTCTTCGTTTCTGTATCCTAGGAACTTTTATTAAGTGATAAAAATTTAATAGAATCATATAGTAAATGTTAATGTGATGATCATACCTTCGTCGTCATCATCATCATCGTCTCTGCTCGCCTTCTTCCCGGATGATTTACGCTTCCTAGTGTCCGGGGGAGGCATGAATTTGGTCAGCTCTACGCAATCTTCGAGGTAGTATTGCTTCACTGGGTATGTTCGTCCTGGTACCTAAATATAAAAAAAAGTAATTAGTCTCATATTAACCATTTGTACGACTTTGCATATCTATAAACAATATAAGTCACACTGGTGGTAGGTCTTTAGTTGCAAGAGGCCGGCTAGGTAGGTACCACCGCAGTGTCAAATATTTTGCCGCCAAATAGTAGTGCTTAGGCATTACTGTGTTCCGGTTTGAAGGACACTGTACGCTAGTGAAATTACTGGGCGGACGAGATTTAAGAACTAATATCTCGAGGTTGGCAACGCGTGAGTGGCACCTGCTAATGGTGCTGCAAGCGCTCATAGGCTGCGGCAACCACTTACCGTAAGGTGGCCCACCTTACGCCTGCTTGTTTGCCAACTTCTAACATAAAAAAATAGTATAGAAAAAAGTTAATGTACATTTTTAATCACTGTCACTTATTGGGATGACCTTATCTTCTCAAATAAAATTAAATGTTTACCCATAATAAATAATAACATAATAAATTATATTTAAATTTAATATTTAATAATTTATGTTTAAAGAACTAAAAGAACCGGGAGCGAGTGTACTAATCCGGTGTAGCGTCGCCGCGTTGCTATAGTTACGCGGCCCCCTTCATACCGCACACGGTTGAGACCCAAAAAGGTCAAAAACGTGTTACTGTGCTTGGTTCAACTTACATTTAACAGACTATAAGAGTAACACGAAACTGAGTAGCGATTTTACTTAGTCGGGTAATATTTTTATTTTTTTATTTGGAAAGTAAGGCAGATGACTCTACTCCACCTGATGGTAAGTAGAAATAAAGTCCAAACGCGAAGGCGGCTAACAGAGTTGCGGAATGCAACCGTGTTAGCCACCCTTGCCCTGCTTACCCGCAAGATGCCTCTTCACGCCTCGTTTGAAGGAGCCCAGATCGTAAGAAGGAGGGAACACGTGAGCCGGCAATGAGTTCCACTTTTTGGAAGTACGACAAAGAAAAGAATTGGCAAACTTCTTTGTTCGCGAAGGAATTGATGCCACAGTTAGACGGTGACATCGGAGACCGGCACGCGTAGTTCTTGTAAGGAAAGGAGAGGGAGGTATGATGGAGAATAATTCCTCTGAACACTCGCCGTGATACATTCGGTAGAAGGCGCTTAAAGCGGCAATCTCACGACGCAGTTGAAGAGATTCGAGGGTGTTGGAGACCTCTTCATCGCCAATGATGCGAATCGTTCGTCGCTGCAACCTATCCAGGGCTTCGAGCAAGTACTTAGCGGAGCCATCCCAAAGGTGCGAGCAATACTCAACGCAAGACCGTACCGAACTATGGACGCTTATAACCTATATATTATATTGCCTTGTTATAATTACCTCAATGACTGGACAGTTTCCGAAGTAGCTGACGAAGAGACTGGTGTCGACGGTAGCCGACATGAGTATGATACGCAGGTCGGGATACGTGTGAGCCATGTCGCGTAGTAGGATGAGAGCGAAGTCGGTGTCTGCGTCGCGCTCGTGCACCTGACAACAAAGTTTTAGTCAATATAACCATTTTTAGGGTTCCCTAATACCAAAATATATAACCCAAAGAGTGACAACGGAACCATATTAAAAATAAGTATCTATTAAAGTCTCTAGAAAATAAAGGGGGTTTTTATACGCTGGTTGACCTCGAAACGCGGCATTAGAGCAGTCACTTTACCGACGTACGAGGTAACTAACCAAGCAGCCATTTGAGTCCTACAACCAGCAGGGAAGGGATGAGAAGGGAATAGAGGGAGTGGGAAATTGGGCCTCCAACGCTCTCACTTTTTTATGTCACTTAGTTGCCAAGCAAGCATACCGGCCACCTGATGGTAAATAGTTGCCGTAGCCTATGAGCGCGCAATACACCATTAGTAGGTGTCACTCACGCGTTGCCAACGAGAGATATTGGTTCTTAAATCTCCTTTACCCATTTACCAACACTTCTGCATTTATAACTGTTTTTTCAATTTTGTGGGTTGACATGGTATTACTCATTTGCGTCCATATATCCCGCATGAAATTCAACGTATATTATTAGATGGGCATGGCTCTACTACTACTAATAAAATATAAGTGAAGAATTTATTCCCAAATACCAACCTCATCAACTAATACATGGCTGACACCTCTTAAGCCGCCTTCCAACTTCCGTAACAGCACACCGACTGTACAGAACATTATGGACCCGTACGGACGAGGCAGGACCGATTCGAATCTCACTGAATATCTGTAATAAAAATGAAATCACAGTTATTGTTACGGAGAACCTTATTACCAGGGGCATAAGGTTCTAAGTCGCTCGCAACTCTCTCCGTGTCTTTCCTTCGTAACGCGTAGGTTCTAGAAAGATGACGATAATGATGAATATGAAAGACTGGCAACGTCGCATATAGACAACTTAGAGCCACGGCGGTAGCGCGAGACGGACTGGCAACGTCGCATATACACAACTTACAGCCGCGGCGGTAGCGCGGCGACGGACTGGCAACGTCGCACATACACAACTTAGAGCCGCGGCGGTAGCGCGGCGACGGACTGGCAACGTCGCATATACACAACTTACAGCCGCGGCGGTAGCGCGGCGACGGACTGGCAACGTCGCACATACACAACTTACAGCCGCGGCGGTAGCGCGGCGACGGACTGGCAACGTCGCACATACACAACTTAGAGCCGCGGCGGTAGCGCGGCGACGGACTGGCAACGTCGCAGATACACAACTTAGAGCCGCGGCGGTAGCGCGATGGCGGGTTGGCAACGTCGCGTACACAGTACTGTCTATATTGTCCCTCATATGCGATCAATAGTATATAAATAGATATTCACCCTACGCTGTTCCCGAGGTCCTCGCAGCGCTCGGCGGCGACGCGCTCCGCCACGCTGACGGCGGAGATGCGCCGCGGCTGCGTCACGCACACGTTGGCCCACGCGCCCTGCCCGCTCGCCGTGTAGTCGTCCACTATGAACTGGCACACCTGCACACACACACATAAACACGGGCTCGTTGAACGAACAAAGGTCGTCCACTATGCACTCGGCCACCTGCACACACACACAACAATGGCTCGTGGAATGATGGAAGGTCGACCAGTCTAAACTCGGACACCTGCACACACACACACACATCAACACTGGCTCGTAAAATGATCAAAGGTTGACTAGTATGAACTCGGACACCTGCACACACACAAACACACCCACATCAACAGTTGCTCGGTGAACGATCAACGATCGTTCACTATGAACTGGTACACCTGCACAAATACAAAAATCAAAAGCAACTAGTCGCGGTAAGTGTTTGAATGGGTGACCAAACAATGAAATTTAAGAGGACATGTTAAAGGTCACAATTATGTTTCACGATGTTTGCTGTATTAAACATTTCGTCGTTTGTTTCTTTCAGGGCGTTTGTGTTTGTGTGCTTGTGTGTTTTTCTTTATCGTGATCATTGAGTGTGTGACGTTGCTTAACTTGCCTGAGTCGTCTTTCCACATCCGGTGTTACCACGAATTATTATAACAGGATTGTCGTTGATCGCCTCCATTATTTGTGAACGCATCGCGTAAACTGGCAACTGTTCTCTTTCACGGACGCTATCCTAAAATTAAAATATATGATTTCAATGAGATGATCATGTGATATAATTATATTATAATTTTTTTTACAATGCAAATTTTTTAATTATTCAATATAAAATATTATATATATATATAACCCATAATATATTACTCCTTTACTAATCACGATCTTAAAAGGATATTATATATTGCTGGACGATTGTCACTATAGTAACTATTGTTATATTAACACCATCTTTACGCGTTAACCAGAAAGTTTGCGAGTATGGATATATGTTTGTTACTCTTAGATGCAAAAACTATTGAACAGATTTTGATGAAATTTGATACACACGTAGCTTATTACCTAGATTAACATATAGGATACTTTTTATGCCGAATCCGAATCCCGTTGGGTTCTTGTGGGATCATCAAAAAATTACATAACGCGAGCGTAGAAGCGGGTACAGCTTGTATATAATAAATTACATACCTGATACAATTGACTGTTCTGACAAATGTTGCGGTGATGTTTCTCCAAATCAGCGCTTATATCATCAAGGCTGGAAGTAGCTAACGGTCCTTCGTCTAAAAAATAAAAAATAAAATATTGAAGTCAGCTTCTTTAGCCGCGTTGCGCGATTATTGAAGCACTAGACGTATGGATTCGCGTCATCGACATCTTTCATGTGACGTGTTACGTCAGACTGGCGAGGCACGTGCATTTTGGACACCGGATTAACATCACAAAACAAAACAAAAATGAAATTTTAATTATTGATATTATATAATTAATAAAAAAAAAAAAAAAGTACAGGAAAAACAAATGTTTCAACTTCTACTGTTTTTATGGCATGACAACGCATGACGTGACGACAGGTTGTCGTGCCAAGCAGTAGGCCAGACCCGCCGTATTAGATGATTCACAATTATTTAATTATTTAGAACTTTGACAGAATTTCAATGTGAAGTAGTAAAATCCAAACTTTTATAATCTTTATGTCGGCCCTTTCTTTCTACCCTTTGAGTCACGACAACATTTGGTTTTGCCAACGTCTACACCATCAAAAGAACCAAACAATATCAAAAACTTTAAGAGTTAAAACTTAATATAATTTAGAAATAATCTGTTCAAAGTAGAGTAATGTATAGCTTACCAATGTTACATCCAGTCCAAGCGTTCCAATTAGGTTGCGGTGGGGACCATGAAACAACACCAGACTGAGTCTGTCGGACCTCCCTCATTGCTTTAACTCTGTCAACTTGAAGTAACGTCACACCCTGACCCTCTTCTTGGTCTTGGGGTGCATTCACATCAACTGGTTCTATGTTTAATGCTGAAATATAATTTAATTTTATGACGACTGAAAATATAAATAAATGAAGAATATAAATTCGGAAATCAGCAAATAATAATAAATTACCTTGTAAGGTCTCTTCTAATTGGCTCTCAAGTTCTGGACTTATAGCAACTTTGTAGGGCTTCATTGCTCCCTCCCCCGATCTACAATTTAACACCGGATTAAAAAAAACAACAAAATATATATTAAGATCTACAAATGCTGTATCAAAATGGCTTTTGTGAATTTTGGTCCAGAAAAATTTTGGTCGACTAAGCGATAAAAAAGGGGGGTGAATTTGGGTTTGACAATTTATATGGGGAACTAACAGAAATTTCAGAAAGGTGCCTCACTAAAATTATTATGTACGAGTGCGAAACCGCTTGCAAAAGCTAGGTAAAAAAATTTTTAGCACTTACCGATCTTTCTTCAATGTTCCACTGAATGCTTCAATCACACCAAGATGATATAGCTGACGTACTAATGACAAGGCACAGGACTTGCTAGCCGTTTGTTTATTTGACGCTGTCTCCCTTCCAGTCACATTTCGTCCTAACTGACGAACGTATATAGACATCTCACAGCAAAAACTCCTGTTGGTAATATTATTTAATATTATTATTAGAATAAAATAATACCTGAGAAATGCTGATTGATATATTCTTAAAAGATGGTAAAAAAATGCATTATGTAAATCATCATTCATGTTAAACATTATATTATATAACAAATTTAATAAGTAACAGTAATTTTATAACTTACCATTAAGGAAGCGGGGTGTTTTGATACTCTGGGAGTGGGCTGAATGTATCATCGGATTATAACAACTCAAGTACCTGCATCCAAAACAGTCTATGGCTATAAATATGTATGTATATTCATTCATAAGATACATTTGGTTTTGAATGTGTTTTATTTCATAAAACATCATCCAAAACATTTACTTCATAAATGTTTGCCTTAGACCTGTTTTGGAATGCTGTTTGTCTCAGGAGTAACAAGTTGAAACTTACTGTGCCATTGCAAAGTTCGTTTCAATTTTGATAGTCAAGTTTTAAATTGTTTTATTTGGACTTGAAGGAAAAGTGATTACAAATTCTATGTATTTCTTTGACATTTGAAACAGTTTATGACACAACTGCCTTAAATGTCTTGATTGCATATAAAAATCTTATCCACATATCAAAGTCAGGGCTCTATAGTCACTGGACCACTTACAATTGTGTAAAGTGTTTGGGACACGAAATAGGTATTAACATTTTGATCTTTTCTCTTACAAATTCATTTTGATGCGCAACCTGTTGTCCAGGTGGCGTCAAAAAATCAAATAGCTTGGACTGCATTGTATCACGCTCTGCTGCAAGT
The DNA here is from genome assembly GCA_023373885.1 of Hestina assimilis. Classification (NCBI taxonomy): domain Eukaryota; kingdom Metazoa; phylum Arthropoda; class Insecta; order Lepidoptera; family Nymphalidae; genus Hestina; species Hestina assimilis. Next base: position 4,063,873 of record CM041762.1, on the reverse strand, counting down.
ATGTCCCAGAACAAGGAAACACCAGCGGGCATACCATTAACTCATACAGAGATTCAAATGACGACCAAATCAATTCAATTCAATTCTGACATTCATATTTTATATGAGCATATAAATATATATGTGATAATATATATTGATCATCATTCGAATCCCAACAACAGTTAATGGTAAGCCCGCAAATTGCTTCAGATATCAATATGTATAACAAAGCAGAGCAAAGTTTTCATAAATACTTTTTTCTTATCCTGATGAAAACTACCGTGCCCCGACATTGATATATATGGCTAGACTATAAAGTTACAGTAGCAGTTATCCATACAAACATTAAAATTTTTATAAATTCAACCACACTCCCAGATTGTCTATAATAATATTACAGCCAATGATTTTTCAAAATTTATGAATAATCAGTGGCTTTAAAAGCAATAAATCATTTCAAAATGACTAGACGTAACGAAGCAGAAAGGTCACCACCCCCACATAAAGTCACTTTCGAGTTATTGATATTTTAAATACATAATAAACACTGCACACTCAATGGCCCCCAATTAGTAATAATATCAAGTAATATCCTGTGTCGGGGTCCGGAAACATTCACAATGACAAGGACAAATACACCCAGACCGGAAAATATGCTTGTATGGTCAATACAGACATATTATGCTCCGAGCGGGAATCGAACCCGCGACCTGTGGCGTTTCACGCAGGTTCGCTACCGCTGCGGCACAACATTGTCTATATTTAAAGTGTTTGAAACAAATTTTATTTAAAGATGATTAAAAAAGGTTTCAAAAGATTTGAATACATCTAGGTACTTTTAATGGACCTGTTTAAGTAAAATTAATATATTAAAAAGCATTCTAACTAATTATTACCACCATATGATAGGTTGGGTCCCATACCCCTAAATATAAATAACCTTTGTCTATTTTTGGCTGAATAAAAAATCTTACGTTGAAGTCCCCCTCTTTGCATTAATAACTCATTTTTAACCAAATTGTGGGTAGAGTCCTTACTGCTTCACTACGTCCAATTGCCAAAATAAATGAGCAAAAGTTTTAATGAGTCATACATTATTATTAACAATATGGCATTTAATATCACTTTTTAATGAATACCCTTTTAGTGACAATATATTTAATATATTCTCGCTAAATATAATATTTATGGGTTTTAAAAGTCTGTATCAAAACTTTAGCAAGGACTAACATTAATTTGCAAATTGTATTCTCATAATATTTGAAAGCAACATTATGATTTTAAAGCAGCAAATGTGAAATGCAAAAGTGAATGCAATTTGTGCACTCTACTGATTCCAAAAAAAAATAATTAAAAGTTAGTTTCATTAAAATGAAATAAAAATGAAAATTATGACATCCGCATACCTTGTATGATCAGGACCGACAGCTTTATATACGTAATCTGCATTGATTTTATTTATCTGCATAAATTGATGGAGTTTTGACTTAGCATTTTCCATTGTCCAATTACCGTGAAGACTAGCATTGACGTCTAAATCCTCAGCTTCCTCTACATTTTTCTGCTGTTGGAGACGATCTATATATGTAAAGTTCTCCCTTTCGCCACCATAAGCTTGATAAGCTTGACCCATACTTTGAGGGCCCTGTCCATCCTGTGGAATAGAAAATAGAAATATATTTTTTGTAAATTTGTATATGGACAAAATACATTTAAAAAAACTGAAAACTACAGGCTATATTTGATAGGCTGTTTGATCAAAATAGAAATATTATGCCCATACAATGATAATTGTATGGGTTAATATTGTTTATTGAATATCATATTGTCATATAAGACATTACCCAGCAACGCTGTTAAATCCAGTAGGGCAAAGAGCAATGAGAAAAAAATATATAAAACAGATATACTGGACCTGGAAAACTGGTTTATTATGTTGTTCTGCTTGAAAATTCCCAGTGCCTGGTTCTTCTTTGTCAATCTTAGCTTGGACATCAGCTGGTACATCACTAGCGAGCACTTCACCAGATCTCACCAAAAAGTTGATAAAGTCTCTTGAGGCATTCTTTTGTGCCTCCTTCTTCGTCACGGAGTTCCCAGCTCCCACATAGCTGTACCCATCAAGACGTAGTTCACAGAGAAATCTTTGGCGATGCTTGGGTCCTATAAGGTTATAAAATTCAATTACTATGGACGAATGACATGAAAGTTATTTTCATTGTTCTAGATTTTAAATGTTGAATATAAAAATGGTTAACAAATATTTAATTAGACCAGGTACATGAATAACCTGAAGTGGAATTAAAAATCTGAAATTTTTTCTTACCAGTGGCACGAATATCATACGTCGGTGTTAGCGCTTTTTTTGCTGCCCACGAAAACAAAAACGACTTTACATCCATTGTTAAAAGTTTCGTTTACAGAATTCTCTTACTCTCAGTCGTAATCAATGGAAAAATACTGCTAAATTACGAATAACACAAAGCCGGACAGCGGGCAGCAGGCAACCCGATGTGATGGATATCGATCAATTTGTCAAATGTCAATTTGACATTTACGACAGTGCCACCAAGTCCGAAAAAATAATGATCCCTAAAATATAACCTAAAACCTTCCTATAACCCGTAAAATCGCCTCAGTTCTTCTGAAATTCCTCTAAAAATTACAAGAATTTGCCTGAATTACATTTATCAGCCTCGACTCGTACTTTTTCTTTAAAAAAAATAGCCATTTTGTATAATTATGTGTACGCATTATTTCTCATTTCAGCGTTAATTCGCATATCGCATTTTTAGTTTTAAATACTTTTACAGCTCTTACAGCATGCTTTTATCACGTTACTTTTTGTTGCGTTGTGCTGCGTGTAGATGTCGCTGCACAGCCGTTAAAGTATCATTAAATATACATACTAATGATATTTTGTATGTTGTATGTAATATAATTGATTCATACGGAATAGCCAATACGCATGGCAACGGACAAAGATAAGCCGATAGTTGATTAAGTAGACGAAAGAGGGGAAGCGCAGATTATTGCAGCTGAAAGCATGCGCAAACATGGGAAAGTATCGTTTAACATACGATGTGTCCAAAATCATCCAGATAAATACGACTTGATGCCAATAAATATAATTCGGGCAATAAGGTTTCACAGTCAAAATACTCTTTACTTATAAAGAAAAAGAATGTAAGAAAAACAAAGACAAAACTCAAACTCAAACAAGAACAGAAAATAATAAAAAATGAATGAATATTAAATTATATTCAAATAAAAAAAGAATGAATATTATACATGGTACTGTATGTTTTAAATGTGTGGCGTAAAAACTCGTATTGATTAAAATGGTTGGCTGACGAAAGAACTTTTTTTTTGTATTTTTCGTAGTCATGGAAGCATAGTCCTTCAGTCGAAATTAAAGGAATTTTTAGTCTTCGTTCGGCCTCAATGGCGGTAATTTAAATTTAACTACCTCGGAATTTTGTCGACAATGTGTAAACTCATGTTTTACCTGTATTTTGTCCCAATGTCCGACGATAACTTGAGTACCGGTTGCCCGCATGTCATGAAATTTTATGCTAGTAATTTAGGGCAATAAAAGTTTTAGTTCGAATATGAGCCAAATACGGGACAAACTACTGGTCGAATATAAATCTTCCAGTTTTATGCCATTATTTTCCAACGAGCGCATACTTTTAAATGAAATAAAGAAGGTAATTCACGAATATGGAGTTGACATATTTGAATTTTTAATATTTAAGTTAGTTTATATCGATTCTATTTCAAAATCGATTTTTGATAGTCTGTGGATTTTTGTTATGCGTAGCAAGCATAATACAGCGAAAAAGTTGGCGGGGAGTATTATACTTTTTTATAACTAGGTATATATGGATGACCCATTTCAAGAAATACCTAAGTCCACTTAGGGACTTTATGCACTAATAACACCAAAATAAACAGAATCTCATTATCTATCGTTCAGTCTAATCAGTTAATTTCTAACTTATTTCTACGTCGTACTTTTAAAGATGTTTTATCCTCAAGTTTTAAGAAGTACCTAAGTCCACAAGTCTAGTCTAGTCTCATCAGTTTCATAAGTCATAAGTCAAATCCATCGTCGCCATCAAAGAGTATAAAAGATATGGAGATGCTATATTCGTCTACAGAAAATTTTAATCAACAAATATTACATAAAAGACGAAGAAGTAATAAACATAGAGTTGCGTTATTCATCGTGTGGTTGTGGGAGAAACTCCAAGCATTTCCCAGGTCTTGCGACCCGGTTGTAGGTTTAAGGAGACCTCTTTTCTGATATGCATCAACGCTCACCTTGCACTGCCTGCATTCCTCCTCCTCTCTAGCCAAATTTAAAAGAGCCCGTCAGAGCTGCTTTAGATGCTCATTCTAAAATAGAACTCACTGCAGCTTACTTATTTCATTTTATTGTCTTTAATTGAGTAAATAACTGGGCAACACTAACAATATAAATAAGCCATTTAATAAACATTAAAAATATATGAAGGAAAATATAATAAAATCTTTTGTTTGGAATTAGTAATAATGATTATATTTTAAATTGTTTTATAAATGTATAAGATTCGATTAATAGAAACTATATGCATTTAACCGATTTTCATTTTGGCATTGACCTTGATACCCATTATTTCGAGTTAGTTATCATTTCCGTAGTTTTAATCTCTATGATACTCATAGTTTTTATACAACATAGAATTATGAATTCAATCAAAGAATAGAATTCAGTAGAACTCGTCAACTCTCACAACCGTCATGAACGTCTTTCTCAAAAATCGCAGTCTGTCAGCACGTTTCAGTCGGTGGTTGTCTCCGTTAAAATAATATTTTTTGAAGTAATACCTATATGTATCTATATACACGTATAATGAATTGAGTAGGCTATCCCGTAGCTATAATTATTTCATGTAAGCATTATAATATTTAGATACTCTTTTTAATCTTTATGAATAAATATAATTAATTTATCATATCATAATAAATATTGTACAATATTTATTATGATAGTTGAAACTTAAAAACAAGCTATGCACTCTCTAGGTACAGCGGACTTAATTACTTTATAGCTCTATGTAGTTCAAAATGTTAAATCAATGTTCAAAAACCAGTGTTCCCAATTCAGATGTTTTCCCCTAAATTTAGGATGAAAATAAGTGAGTTCGGATTTTATATTTTTATATTGTTCAATCAAATAAAATCAAATATTTTTATTCAACATAAAAAACATAACACTTATTTGTAGAAAGTCAGACAATACCAAGTAAGGAATATACATATAAAGCCTTATGGTCTGAATTATATCTATCAGCATTGATAAGTAATTATCTGGATGATTCTGGAGACACTTATAGACATCGTATGTTAAAAGACGCTTTCATATTATTTCAGCAGCTTTATGTTATAATATATGCCTAATTGTTGTATTTTGTTTGTGATATTTCCAAATAGTTGAGCGGTTTCTAGGGGCTTTGACAGCAGTTTAAGGGTAAATATTTTTTCCGAGTTGGTATCATCATATCTGTCATGTTTACCTCCCGACGCAAAAACGTTGCTTGTGTGTACAATCCATGTCTATGTAGTTGTGCCTACCTGTTTTGCAAAAAAGCCTAATAAGTCCCTAAGTCCATCTATTTTTTTAAGAAAGTCACTAAGTCCATCATAAAGTCCCTAAGTCCACGTTTTTTCCGCAACATTTTTCCGATTTTCTTCAACAAATTTGAAAAAGACATATTTATTTTAAGCCTATGGGAAAAAGACTTTAGGACCTACATTTGGATATCACAAATTTATTTCAAAGGCAAAAAAGGCGAAGTAAAACATATTAATGCACTTTTCTCAAAAGGGAAAAAACGGACTTAGGGATTTCTTGAACTGGACCATTGATATCAATTAATTGTTCCTTATCCTCCACCTCTAAGATTATTAGATCATTAATATTTCAAAATTTAACAAATTCAAAAAATTATTTTTTCTAAACGAAAAACAGAAATGAAATATCGTTTTAAAAGATTATAAATCAATTTATTAAAAAAAACACACAGAACATACAACATTCATACACATAAGTTACACAAAATTAAACGACCTCCGATATTTGAAATATCGGGAATTGCTTGAATTGAAATTTTCTTATTTATAGCCTAGTTTATTCAAAAAACATAAGTATAAATAAAAAATGGGATTGCGGGAAATAAAATACAGCACTACAGTTCTTTTACAAATATTTTTAGTACTAAGGAATAAGATTACTTTCACAATAAATTTACTAGTTTTATGTTTTAACAAACTAAATTAGCATTAATGATGTGTAACCTCTGACATGTCACCTTGATAATGAACAACATCAATATTATATGAAACTACTACTGCGCGCGCTCATTACTCAAATGTGACAGCGCGCGCTTTCGCGCAATCTTACAATATTGTATTTAGTTTTTTTTTGCATTTGCAGGTATGAGATAAAGTTACGGGATCTAGAGAAACGTAAATTACTTTAATTTGCAATATAAGAATACAAATTTTAATGTTATTTTATCCATAACCTATTCATTGTAATTCCACTATATTTTCCAGATAAAAACCTCACGAAGCTAATCCAAAAGAAAAATACCATATTGTGTAAATAACTTTATTATTAAAGATCCTCTTCCCTTAATCAAAATCAGTTTTTATTGCTTATTACGATTATATATATAGGAAGTTATAAAATTGTGATGCTTGGAAACAGAATTTATACTATTGTCAATTATGTATTCAGTTATTTGGAAATACTCGAAATACCTGTAAAGGCCTGCGCCCACTAGTGGCACGGCAATTATGTCCTGCTGCAAATTTCAAATTAATGTCACGTCAATGGGCGCAGGCCCTTATACTATTAAAGTCAATGTTAAAACTTTACATTTTGCGTTCGTATTTGAACCGGTACCTTGAACTTTTTTTGAAGACTAATCTATCTTTCTCTTCCTATATCCTTGCACCAAGTACTAGTGCATTCCTTATTACCCATATAAGCAAAGACCGAGAAAGTGGGTGTGTGTTGACTCAGTAAAAAGAGAAACATTTACAAGTCTCCCGGCAGCTGTTTTTAGCCGCGATCAAACATTTCAGGCTAGGCGAGTGAAAAGCATTCTTTCGGGTGATATCGACCACAGTCACCTTGACTCGTGCTCGATAGAATAGAGGATTATAATTTGTCCTCTTTTTATTGAAATTTAAAGTGTACTTACATGATAGTCCATTACTAGCGTCGTGTATTCTTTTATGTCTATGTTATAAGTCACGCCATCGCCATCTTTTTTTTTATATTTTGTGAAAAATGAAATTAATATTATAAAAAAAAAAAATAAAAAACGTATTTTGCTTAGTTGAATAGAATACATTTATATGTAAAGTATTTCGAGTTTTTTTTTTCAAATAACCCTAACCCCTTAATTAATAAACCTTAAGCAGCGTTTACATTGTATCAGTTCATTTAATTAAAACTAATGTCACTATATTTAGGTCACACAATAGTGGATAGACATTTTACTAGTGTAAACTATGCTTTATTATTATATAATCTTACTTATTAGTCTTTGTCGGGACAAGATTAATAATATCAATAAAATGATACTTTAATAGGAGTTGTTATTTAATGTTGCCTATATATTCCCACAATTGTAACATAAAAATTAAATAATTTTTGTATCTGTTATTTTACTTCATAAAATTTGTTTATAACTAATAATTAATATTAATTTCAACTAAACTTTTAATAATTATGTGTTTTGTATAACATTTTTTTTTTTGACTTATTTAGAAAATAAATTATATTTTTTCTTCAGTGACATATTTTGATGTTACCATTACAAAAAACAGTTAGTTTGTTAGACAGGAAACAGCCTTTTATTTTTTAAAATTTTAAAACGAAATTCTAACCATTTCCCTAATTTACAAAAATATCAATGAATTCTACAATTAATTTGGTCACTAATATATAATAGCTAATAATTAGCCTTCTAATATTGCTGAAAATATTGTACTTCAAATAACTCTTTAATAGTTCTTCGCAACGGCAACACTAAGAATTTAATCTGTACTGTTTCAGTATAGCCTCTTTCTAGAGTTTTCTTGACGTTTCTGGTACCACATAATACCTAAAACCACTAGCACAATGATGATAATTGCAACACACATCATCCAGAGGAAAGTTTTGATACCAGACATCGCTGGTTTTGTATCTTCAACTCGTTCCCGAGGAGCTTCGAATGATGCAGCCGATGGTATTATGTGGGATCTGTCTTCGTCTCTATCTTGCTGGAAAATAAATTAAAGACATGAGTGTGATACAAAAGGGCTTAAACTTTTGATTTTTTTTTGCAAATATAGTAGGTTTTTTAATTTAAAGAAGGCGGGTTTGTCATAGTGTGTAGCTCGTTGGGCTACTAGTGCTCATAATTTCTCGTTAAAATTTGACAAGACAAGTCAATACAGATCACAACAGTGTGTAGCTCGTTGGGCTACTAGTGCTCATAATTTCTCGTTACAATTTGACAAGACGAGTCAATACAGATCACAACTACAATCGTAGCTCAGTTGCTTTCGTAAGATGGAAAACCTATAGTTTGATTGACTCAGTTTTCTTGATCAGAAAAATCGAGACTTTTAGGTTTAAATGAATATTTTTTTTTTGGAAAATTGCATTTTTTTAATCAGTGCATAAGTGACTTTTGAAAATATTAGTGATACAACTATGCATAGGTAACAGTCACACACACTTATTTGTCAAAACCTTTATATAAAACACACACACATACACGCAAAAATAAATTAGTAATAAAAGTATTTCTCACCGAATCGAGTAGATCCAATTCATACATTCTGATGGCGATGATGTCGTGGTTGTCGCTCAGGTCACCAGTGGTTGCCGTCGCACCAAAGTAGTATCCGGTTGGTAGGAGGACATGCTCGACTCGAAGGCATTCCTTCCATGCGTTTTTGCCTTCCAAATCCATTGACACTGTTGGAAAAATAATTTACTGGTGGAAGGCAAGAAGCAGTAGTGATTTTGGCATTACTGTGTTCCGGTTTGAAGGACACTGTAGCTAGTGAAATTATCGGGCAAAAGAGATTTAAGAACCAATGTCTCGAGGTTTGCAACGCATGAGTGGCACCTACTAATGGTGTTGCGCGCGCTTTTAGGCTACGGCAACCGCTTACCACCAGAGCCGTAAGCTGCTTGCCAACTGATTTCATAGTTTTTAGATATATAAATTGTTATTTGTAAACGATTTTAAAAAGGATGTTATTTTTTTCATTAGTTAAGGGTCAATCTGATCAGTTCTAAAGGTAAGTAGATTGTTTAAGTGCCCTCCACTCGGTTGTAATACCATTATATGGTCACCCATCAACCTATTTACAGCGCCTAAAGTTTCTTAACCCATAGATCGTTTATCGTTCAGCGAGAGCATCTTGTTATGAACATCTTAGGAGGTTATAAATTTATATAACATGTTTTTAATACTTTATATAAGCGATATATTCCCTGTAGTAAAATAGATTTTGATTGATTATTATTTCATATTTCGTTGGATTTAGTAAGGCTGTTGTCATTTTCACCATATCATCTTTTATAAAATAGCAGCTATTCAGCGGCTCCACTTGCGTGATTTAGAGAAATGTTTTTATTTTTTGTGGGACCCTACTTCTTTTTCAAAAATAAAGGTATCCTAAGTACCTGCAAGTGAAGTTCCAACAAAATTGGTCAAACCATTTCTGAGATTAGCCGGAACAGACAGTCAAACAAAAATTTGGTTTAGATATTCCACTATAACTTACCAACAAGCGTATCATCCTTATATATAATAGACAGATGTGTATCGTGGTTGTAGTTCCTGAACTTCGCCTCGCAGCCGGCGAGCTGTGTGTGTGTCCCGTCTCTGTCGTGGTCGTAGTGAAGCGTACCATTGTTCACCATCGCTGATATGTATGGGTGTTGATGCTGGTGAAAATGGAAGAATATAAAAAAAAACTGTTTTTCAGGGTTCTGTAAAACCCCTAATATTGAGGTCTATATAAGGTGTATAAAAATCACGGTCCTGTGTCATCACAATAAAAAGACACAAATTTATTTTATTGTCTCGAAAACTTTTAAGTGCCAAAATTTACATTAATTTTCAACTTTCTTATTTTTCGGATTTTAGCCTATACTTATGCTTGTAAGACCTTGCTTTTAACTAAAATCTATAATTTAATTTTTTAAATAAAGAAAATTAGCAAAATTTATCAAATATTTACTAATACTCCTATTGCTCCACCAAGTGGGAGGAGTTGCGAGTACAGAGACTCAGCCGTGATAAAGGGGCAGCCCTCACGGGGGCTCAAATTTCATTCCGTCCTTAGGGTGTCTCCTGCGAAGCCGAACCACGGCTAAGGACGATTGCTGATAAAAATAACCTTCGAGCGCTAGTAATATATTAGTAATCTATTGATATTGCCGATATTGATTAAAATTCACCTACACATATAAGGGAGCGTGCTCATACATAGCTCACAATTTTTTAGGCGCTTGCTGCTTGACGAACTTAATTTACAACAATAAGTCTTTTCTTTTCTTTTATTCACATTTAGTTTTCGTCACCCCACACCGTGCCTGTGACCAAGCCTGATATTTTGAAGAAACCCCTCCACCGAACTGGTCTCGTGACTTGTATACGTTACCAAAACCTCATTCTAAATTTTACGTAACTCTTCAGATAAATATTCAGACGAAATAATGATACTATAAAAATAAATTATTTTTATTTAGTCTAACACGCTAGTAATGTTTCTATAGGTATGTATTTTTGTGCGCTAACAACTCAATAGCCACGTGCGTGTACTTTTTTGTTGACGTTATATAGCTAGGTACCCTATGATATTAATGGTAACAACTTTAGTTAAGGTAAAAAAATAACGCTACACACTCAACGGCCCCCATTAGGATAGTTATATCTTGTACCTGACATGCCTGTATGGTCAATACAAATATCTGCAGCGGGCGGGAATCGAACCCGCGACCTGTGGCGCTTAAGGCAGTTTCACTACTGCTGCGCTACAACGTCATTTTTGACATTATTCATAATGTCAAAAATATTTTAATATAAATAACCTTAAAAGGTTTCCTGTCTAATGAATAATATATGAACATTTCAATAGTTAAACAATTCTATGTACTCTATGGACAGGTAATGGGTTAATATCTAGACGTATAACGAGGTCTTTCATATCTCTACAACGCATAAAGAAATTTAACTGCGTTACAATAGTCGGCGGATGTTATCCATTACTCGCTCGACTTCTGGTACATTTCAAATGACTATATGGACACATTGAATACTAGCTTCTGCCCGCGGCTTCACCCGCTTGAATAACTATAATTGGTTCCCCGTACAAGCTTTCATCCCCTATTTCACCTTCCTTTCCCAAGGTCTTTTTTTTTTGACGGGGAGAAGATGTGCATCCAGATCCCCTCCCTCCTGGGGAAGAGACGGTTATGTGGGGTTCCATGTACGACCATCGCATCCCACTAAAACCTCCTCGATGGCCGAGTTTAGTTCCTGCGAGAGGTTCCGGGAACACCGGCGGAACGAACTCCGGGGCCTCTCAAGCATGTAGCTCAACTGAGCCCATCCCGGTGGGAACTGGGATGGCATTGTCCCCCGAGCCGATTCGTGCTTCCCAAGGTCTATTCTATCTCTTTATTAAATTTGATTAAAATCGGTTCATTGATGTTAATTGTTATTTTATTTTATTAAAATCGGTTCATTAATGTTAATTGTTATTTTATTTTATTAAAATCGGTTGTTTTTGTTATTTGATTAAAATCGGTTCATTGATGTTAATTGTTATTTTATTTTATTAAAATCTGTTGTTTTTGTTATTTAATTAAAATCGGTTCATTGATGTTAATTGTTATTTTATTTTATTTTATTAAAATCGGTTGTTTTTGTTATTTTATTAAAATCGGTTCATTGATGTTAATTGTTAATTGATGTTGATTGTTAGGCCGTAAAATGTTACAGACAGACAGACAGTGATTTTCGCATTTATAACATTATTAGGGAAGTAGGATTACAGAATATTGACGTGCCGCTAACCATCAGGCCGGCTCTACCATGCCTTACTAACTTTGTATTAAATACACACTCAACGGCCCCTATATTTATATAACGGCCCCTATAGTTATAGCGGGGGGCTGGAAACATACACAGCGACAAGGACAAACACATCCAGACCGAAAAACATGCCTGTATGTTCTATGCAAACATCTCATTCTGCTACGATCTGAATCGAACCCACGACCTGTGGCATTGTTTTTATGTTACCAGTTGGCAAACAAGCATACGGCCCTCCCGATAGTAAGTGGTTGCCATAACCTATGAGCAGCACCATTAGTAGGTCAGTCACGAGTTGCCAACCTTGAGATATTAGTTCTCAAATCTCTTCCACCCAGTAATTTCACTAACCTATAGTGCCCTTCAAACCGGAACACAGTAATGCCTAAACACTACTATTTGGCGGCAGAATATTTGACACTACGGTGGTACCTACCTAGCCGGCCTTTTGCAACAAAAGATCTACCACCAGTGTGACTGATTGCACTGGTGGAATTATTTCTCCTGCGGCAGAGGTTATCCCAACAGCGGGCGATAGGGTCGTCAAATCCCGACAGCGAGAAAAAATTTAAGGCAGGTTCACTACCGTCACAATGTCGTTAAAGTAAATTATAACTTACATTATGGGCCCCATTGTGGTTGCTATAGGTGTCCAATATGATAGCGAGGCCATGGAAATAATCCTTGCTTCCGAAAACAAAACCTGGTTGCAAACGATCACGGACGTACCAGATGGCGAAACCATCACCAAACAAATCTTTGCCACGACCGTGCACCTTGAATTGCACTTGTAGCTCCCAATTTCTTGTGTAACAGGGCTGTGAAAAGTATTAATTTTTTTATATTTATCTTAAGGACAGATGACTCTACTCCACCTGATGGGAAATACTACCCTCTCACAGAAAATCGGCGTCAAATAACAGTATCAGTAGGTACTGTTGCGTTTCGTGCGATGAGTGAGAGTGCCAGGAACCTAATCTCCCACCCTCTCAGTGCCCTTTTTTCCCCTTCTCATCCCTGAAGTAGTGTCAAAATGCGAAGGCGGCAAATACCGTTGCAGAAGGCAACCCTTGCCTTGCATTTTCTCAAGATACAACTTGTTATGTGCTGGCTAGCCACGAAACGCGACTCCAAAGCAGTAATTTGAAGAGTTTTTCACCAACATGGTAAAATGACCTTCTAAAAATCTCTTGAAAAAAGTTACATATTGTGGACTGGTTTGTTTCAATGCTACAGACTTAAAAAAAAAAAAATTATTTATATACACTTTATTGCACAATGTGTACAAAAGGGGAGCTTAAAAGCTTTTACTACCAGCTAACCTAGAACAAAAGAGAAGTGGGATAGCGTGCAAAATGGTAATCAATTAAAAAAAAATCATAATTACATAGGTGAAGTGGCAGGCAGAAACTAGTTAAACTTTGGAATGAACTTTGAAATGTTAATTACAAACAAAACGATTAGTCACATTATTAGTACATACCAAATACACCTTTGTCAAAAGAAAAGCAATTACCAACAAAAGTTTAATCTAATATATACTTTATTACATTAGTTTAAGTGTTGAAACTGCACAATGAAGTAATCTAATAAGTGAAGCTAATGAGCAGATAATTTAGAAAATATCATTATTATGTTCAAAACATTATATACACATCACTGTTTCACTCATTAGTAATATATGTAAATAAAGAAAAGTGAACTAAGTTATTATTTTATAGGGTTTCACATGTAAACAAATAATGGGCCAGCTCTTTTATAAAGGGTTTCATACCATCGTAGAATACAAATATCATGTTTCTTATATGAGGAGTTTTTAAATTAAGGGTTCCATACCCAAAGGGCTTATTACTATGCCTCGATTGTTCCACTGTCAGCGGATCATAATGGCTAAAGTTGAAATTTTTACATAATGTGTACTTTTGTTGCTGCTACAACAACAAATACAAAAAAAGAAGCCTCAATAGCTCAACCATAGAAGGGCTTACTCAACTACGTTAAAATGAGAGTCACAGGTTCAATCCTGACCCCCTCGGGCTATTGTCTAACCCACTCCTAGCGCAAACTTCGAGCTTATTTAGAGGGGCAAATGGAATATTAGTAAAGGCTTAAAAAAAAGCATTGCTAATAAAAAAAAAAATCGCTAAAATTCGTTTTAAAAAAAGTTTTAATACAATGGAGGACAAGATATTTTGTACTGTAATAGATAAATAGTTAAAAACAAATATAACTTCAAATTTAACTGGATCCACATATAAATTGATATTTTTATTATACAGCGATATGGTAGGTGTCCTTTATGCACATTTTATCTGATCTGTCATTTCCATACTACGAAATGGAAATATTTCTTTTATTATAAAATTTTTATGATATATGTAAGTAGTAATAAAAATGTATACATGATTTATTTTGTAATAAAAACTTTAGGTAAAATGTGAAAATGTTTTTCTTATTGCTTTATTTCTTTATTTACAAGGTCTTTTGAAATATACTCAAAATGAAATAGAGAACTATTTATAAAAACAAGACATTCTTCAAGATACTTTAGTTTTGATAGATTATCAAAAAGCATAAACTATTTAGGAGTATATGAACTTTAAAAATAAATGTTTAAATAATTGTTTTTAGCATTAGGTTGTTTATAAATAGAGATTAATACTGATACTGGATATTTTTATATATTATATAACTTTGTTGTTATTCATGTTTCGTACAAATATTATATTTAATACTGAGGTAAAAACATTAAAATATGTACAAATATACTTTAACCTTGACACTGTTACTGGCCTCGTTTTGTATCACACTTTCATTGTATCTTTATTGGCAAATCGTTTTAGTTGATTGCTCGATCTTTATTTAGGTTATTACAATTTATGTTGGCACAAGATAAAACTGTGTAAACATGACCAAATAGGTTTTATATATGTTAAATCGCTGTGCTTTGGGATGGAATATTGTTTGTCCCTATTTTTGTCTGATTTGAATATCACCAACTTTATGGAGACACCTTCAAAGATTATAGTGTCCATATCTTTGAGGGAGACAAATTGCTCAGCATCCATGGATTTACCGTGCGGGGCCTGGTCCATCGTATTGTAGAGGGAGAAACTCCGTGCAGTTCCCGGGACTTACAAAAATTACTTAGTAACTTTTGATTCCGATATTTAAAAATAAGGTCTCTACAGACTGAGTAGTGAAATAAAAACAAAATAAGAAATATGCACATCCAACCTCTTTAATAGGGACAGACGTATTACGAATTACATACATACTCTTTGGTAATATTGTAATAATTAATAGAAATGTAAAAATACATGCCAGCAAATCAGAGTGTGTTTATTTCTATATTTAAACATATTTTATTGTGTTACTATACAAAGTTATTTGTGGAGAACTAATTAGATTTAAATTATATAGCATGCAATTGCAGACTATCTAGATACAATGCCATAAAGATTAAAATCGCATACCACTGAATTCCAAATTGCGCCGGCCTTACTCTGTAGATCAGGTGTCAGACGAACATAATTTGAGGTAACTATAGTGCTACCTAAGAAATCCCAGTAAGGCACCGACATACCGCTTCCTAAAATTAAAAAATATTTATTATTTAAGTGCTAAAATCCCTAGTTCAAAGTCAACGACAGGTCACTCACCTTGGTAGGGTTTTGTAAGGGAATGTTCCCTTCGTACATAATCTTTTGTATTCCATTCCGCTAAAATAGGAGCTAGCAATAAGGAAAGAAGAATTAAATTACTTCGAAAACTATTTTCGAAACCCATTTTTGTTTATAGAAGACAACACTATTCATCTAGTAAGTAGTGACAAGACAATCGCCAAATCATGGCAGTCGCTAACAATATTGCCATATAAGTTTTCATTTTCCCTATAATATATATATAACTATTTAATGTTAAATTACATATACATTTAACATTAAATAACAAAAATAATATAACTATTTCAAATTCAATGTAATATATAAGAAAGCAGCATAGAAAATTTTGATTTCATTACTTATCAAAACTTTTTTATAATACGGACTCACTGTAAAAGCTTTTTTATTATACGTATTTTTGAGTTCACGTTTTTGGGTGTGAAACTTAATTTAAATTAAAAAATACTGAGTATTTTTGTTTTTAGTTAATAAAAAACTATATCTACTTTAAAAAGGTAAAAGTAAAAAACTTGCAAGACTTTTTCGTCTGTCAAAATGAGTTTCAGCGTGGTTCAAGCACATGCAAGTCGATAAAACAGTGCGTTGTGTACTATTGTAAGTAGTAAGAACTTGCTATCTGATAGTTTCACAGTCTAACCAAAGATGTCACTATCTATAAAATTATGGGGCACTTTGCATATTGAGCCTAATATATAAGTAAATATCGTATAATTCTAGAATTGAAGAAGTTTGGATACAAAATCAAACATGCAGATGTTCATGGGCGGTGGTGATTGCTTAATATCAGGTGAGCCTCCTGCCCGTTTGCCCCTCTCACATAAAAAAGTAGAAATTCAATCCGACTTTTAAGCCGGAAATACTTTAGAAGGTCAAAATTTCGGTCTGGATATGTCTGGACATATCCGGAAGGTAGCACTACACGAAGGTAACGAGAGTCATGCTTTTATCAGCACAAATAAGCTGGGTCGAAGGGTAAGTCTCACAAAAAATCGGCGTACCGCGTACAGTAACAGAGTACTCTTTCCGTGTCGTGCGATGAGTGAGAGCGCCGGAGGCCCAAAATCCCACCCCCTCTGTTCTCTTCCTTTTTTTCCCTTCTCATCTTGTCCCTCCTGTTCCTTGGGTTGGACACGCGCTTGGGTATGCTTGTTTGCCGACCGTCATGAAATAAAATAAAAAAACACATTTACTGAGAGGAGACAATATTACGCATCGCTTCATGAGTATGTTGCCTAAAAAAGAAAATATCGATCCACTTTGAATTACTGACGAAAGCTTATATATACATCAGGTCACACCTTTTCTGAACTAATATTTGGCTTTTGCCCTTTGGCTACGCTACTGAATTGAGCAATGGAAGCCAATTGAAGAGGTATAAAATCCAGGAACTTTAATAAGTGGAATGAAATATTTCAGGACCTGACCGGATTCCGGCCGGATTATATATATATATATATATATATATTATATATACACGCAGACAATAAAATGTTATCTGACAATTATAATGTTTCCATAAAGTTATGAACTTTATTATTTACCCTATAAATGTTTCATACAATTGAAAATTATAAATATGTTCCAATGGCTAGCAGTAGTCATGGGCGTAGCCAGAACTTGGCCCAGGGGAGGACAAAACCTTTATGTAAGGCCTAGAGGATGGCAAAATGGCTATTTTCTCCAGTAAGTATTAGTTAAATAGTTCAAAATGTATTATATTCTTCAATTTCTGAGTATTTAACATGATCCAGGATGGGGTTTTTTTTTTTTTTTATGTTAGAAGTTGACAAACAAGCATACGGCCCACCTGATGGTAAGTGGCTGCCGCAGCCTATGAGCGCTTAAATCTCGTTAATTAAATTAGTTCTTAAATCTCGTTCGCCCAGTAATTTCACTAGCATACAATGCCCTTCAAACCGGAACACAGTAGTGCCTAAACACTACTATTTGGCGGCAGAATATTGGACACTGCGGTGGTACCTACCTAGCCGGCCTCTTGCAACAAAAAGACCTACCACCAGTGTGACTGATTGCACTAGTGGAATAATCTCTGTTGTGACAGAGGTTATCCCAACAGCGGGCGATGGGGTCGTCACATCCCGACGCCTTTAAAGCTGCCCTCTCTGGCTTCCACCGCGCTAAACCTTTGGCACTAGTAAATACTTGTTTGTTCTCCTGCCCCTACCTTGGTACGCCTATGGCCATGTGCTTTTTCGTCACATATTTAGTTGCTTAACACAGTGAGAAAGATTGTCATGTCTTCTTTTACGTATATAATTTTCAAACTCATTATATCAAGAGCAATGAAAACGAACATAGAAATGTACAAACAAAATGATAATAACAGTTGTAAAATTAGGATTATCACTAAATTCTCATGGGAACTGCATAGTTGCAATATACGTTTTCTACTTTCTAAGCACTTTCACTAGTCATTCCGAGCAGACAAAACAAGTAACACGGTAACCACTAATGTTTACAGATTTCCGTTACACACATTTTTCCTTTTAGTTTTAGTATTGCTTTGTTTTATTTACAACCAATAGTACAACATATTTACATATTTTTTTTCGGAATGTGTATTGCTGATGGCTCTACTGGCCTTGACAGCGTCACTGGGCGGGGGGGCGAGTACAGAGACTCAGCCGTGATAAAGGGGCAGCGCTCGCGGGGGCTCAAATTTGATTCCGTCCTTAGGGTGCCTCCTGCGAAGCCGAACCACGGCCAAGGACGTCATCGGAGATGGAGGCAGCGCATGAGCGCATTCTATACGATAGACTCACCCGACGGAGTGAGCGCGACGCGACGTGCGACATTACTCTGCTACTCTGCGATTATTACTCTTATCCGGATTTGGCGAGTTACTAGTTTTTACACGGATTGCCACTTGACCTCCTCAACCCTAAGGGCGAACCAGTAAATCATTGGATAAGAGCAATTTACTTATCAAGAGTTAACAATTATTTCTCATATCAGATGTTATGTGATGACAACCGGGACCAACAGCTTAACGTGCTCTATAAGGCACGTTGGGCAGAGCAAAACAGAAATTTTAACAAACATCTGCCCGGCCGGTCGTCCTACAACGTCACAACGATGTCATATTTAGAATTCAATATTAACTATATTTATAAATAATTACAAATGTACAAATTATTTCTAATAATGGTCTAGCATAGCTGCATTTTCCTGCTGAATCGCAATCCCGATTCTTTGGGCGAAAAGTGAACGAACCTTTCTGTCACCTGTGGAGGCAATGAGTCGGGATGTAATATCTTTTACAAATTGTTTTGCACTAACGGCACAAAGATGTAATTGGTAAACTTTATTTACTTTGTTGGTTGAACTGCTTTATAGAATGTTTAGAGAAATACGAACGTTGTTTTGTTTAGCGTTTTACAGTTGTGTAGATTTCACTTAGTCATTAACGAATGGTGATGATTATTACAAAGTGTACAGTATATTGTAACTTGGATTTCTCTATATTTCAATTTTATTTTGTATGGGTTTTAGTAAGTGTTCATACTTCTAGTAGCACACTACTAAATTACGTAAACACCTGTAAAATACATTCAGTACAACTGTGTTATAATATTATGTCTTTAATTAATGTGTCAAAGTAACATAATCAGTAAGTACTGTTGCATTTCGTGCTATGAGTGAGAGCACCGGAGGCCCTCTCTGTTCCTTTCTCAACCTTTCGTTGCTAACCTGGGTTGCTTGGGTTGGCAACTGATACCTCAAGTATCGCGCGCGTTCATTAGGTTGCGGTGACTCCTCACCATCAGGCGGATCGTATGCTTGTTTGCCAACCGTCATATAAAAAAAATCTATATTGGTCAGTTGTAGTTTTGTTTCTGGAGAAGCATTAAAGCCGATTTCGGAGGTGAATTCCAACTATTAAGTCAGCTACCACGATCTTTTCAGAAAGTTTTAGACAGATACCAAAAATATGAATAATTTTGCACTTAAACACTAGAAAACCTAAACACAAGATAAACAACCAAAAACGCTGCGGAACTTTAGATGCAATTATAAATACATAAAACTTAAATTCTCACAATAAAGAAAGTACACATAATATCAACATTTGTATTGTTCCACATCGTGACACAAATATGCCTTATTAAAAAGAAATCTTCGTCAAGAAACGCATTTATTTTGACCCACATTATATACAAGAACAACAGAACTTTAACCTCTATGCTAAGTCATATACAGGCGATATTCCCACAAATGGTAAATTAACCAAAAATGTCTAAGAGAATGTCAAGACCATATCATGCCCCAATAGAAACTTTCGCTGCTTTCTCTGACCTGGTTTTTGTAACCTGGATGCTGACTTGTCGGCCTTCAGGATGACTCCACTTTTGGTTTTATCTGACACTTTCATTAATCTAGAGAAAGTTATGACGTTGTAGGGAGTCAGGAATTAGGTCATGGTTGTGTGGCACAGGTGTCATGACTTTTGTTTTTGTTCAAGCCATTGAAAATGGTTTGTGAATGGTTAGCTACGTCCCACGAGCTTTTGTGTAGCTTTGTTTGGAAGGAAAACAGTATTACAAAGATCTAAAAGTGACCAAATTTCTTTGAGTAGGTGCTGAAGCTTTTTGCCACGTGATTAATTGATATTTTTTAAAATCTGCGTATATTTTCTTCATTCGTTATTTTTATCATCAAACTATATAACTTTTATGAGTAGTAATTATTTGATTATTAATTTACAAATATTTAATGAAAGGCAAAATCACGGTTCTCTATTTCAAGTAACAATTTAAAAATATGTTTTACAATTACTCAATACTTAAAAACTTCTTTTATTATTGAGTAGAAAATATTTCATTTTGAAATTTGTCTTAATACGCCATATATATATTTTTGCCCGCGGCTTCCACGTGATAAATGATTTTTAACGCAATATAGAAATAATTAGTTCCCTATTAAAACTTTCACTTTCCTGAATTTTGGTTTTCGCGTCAAAAAATGGCCCAAAACCATTGTCTCTTCTGTATCTATATCAAATTTCATTATAATCCTTTCAGAGGTTAAAGCGTGAAAGCGTCACATTTCACAAACAAACAAATGCATTTTTGCATTGACAATATTATAGTTTTTTTTATTGTTATAATATATCAGCGGGTCCGGCAGACGTTTTTCTGCCCCGAAAAATATCTGGGACCCGATAGCAGCACCCCTTAAGTCTAATTGTGAACTAAAGTGACATCGGTGAAAATTATTGAATTACTAATATTGCTACTAAAAAATTGGGGTTGATGGCAGAAGTGTAAAACTATAGGGTTGTATGTAATTTCTTATGCATGGCCTTAAAAAAATAAAAATAAAAAATTGTCCTAAAAATAAATTAAAAATTGGGGTTCACCACCCTTAACATTTAGGGGTATGAAAACAAGATGGTGACCGATTCTCAGACCTACCCGATACGCACACAAAATTTCAATACAAAATGGCCGAGCCGTTTCGGAGGAATACTGCAAATCGACAATTTTGTATGTTAGATTTTATTCACTTACATATAAAAACTTCCATGCAACAGATTCGCAACAAATAAGTCGATTCACGTACAAAGTTCTCGATAATTCTCGAATCGATTTCCTAAAAATCGTACCCACGTGCGTAAAAGGGAGTGCCTTGCTTTCTCTCATACTTTCACTTGGTCCTATATAGAACGTAAGGTCAAAATCGCGCCGCACGGTCAACGACTTTGCCAACTTTTACCATGTCTGCCCACGTTAAATTGTCTAGCATACTAGGAAATCGATACTAATTTAATATTCAAGTATTCTATTATACAGTGGAGTCTCAAAGTTATGCTAAAATTAAAAGGAAAACTGCTTAATTAAGTCATAAAATTCTTTTATGATTAAATAGTTTATTAATTAAGCGACCCGAAACGACGCGACGACGGTTAGTTCAGACTTGATGAAAAATTTATGTATTTATAGACTAACCATTGATGACCGTTGAGGTGTGTTGGTAGCGAGCCTTAAGTCTCGACGGTCACGTGTTTGATTCCCGCTCGGGGAAGACATTGGTATTGATGTTATAAATATCTGTCTCTGTCTGGGCGTTTGTCCTTGTAGGTTTCTCCACCTCGTTTGTTTGTTAAGTAATTTGCTCATACCCAGTGAGTTACTATTCACCCTTAGTTGCGGACGTCAGATGGCAATCGGTCTGCGTAAAAACTAGTAACTTGTCAAATCCGGGTAAGAGCAGTAACAAGCAGACCCTGGGTAAAATACCGGGATCAATGCACACATGCACACAGATAAAAGGTCTAAGTAGACTAGGGCGTAGTTCGTGTAGGGCTACTTCCACACAGTAAGGGGAGATTGTTTAATTTCGTTAATCTAATTTTCTAAGCTGATTTTGGTGATTTGCTCACTATTAGATAACGTTAGCTTTTGTGATGTCACCTTTTATTCTGATTTTTGTTATAGAATATTTCAATATGGTTGTATTTAAATTGTTTTGAGGTACTAATGACTCAAGCTGTAGAAAATGTTGTTTTTTAAGATGTATTTTCGTAAAAAAATTCCAACTTATTTACACAAACTTTAAATAAATTATTGTAAAATTTTATGTTCTATAAATCATTATTATGATAAAAAACAGAGTAATATATTTGTAAAATTTAATTTTCTTTTTTAAAATGTAATAGTTTTGAGGATATACTTTATCGTTTTAGTGTTATTTCAAAAAATCTTTCTATTCAAATAAAATAAAATAAATTTTAATTTTAATATATTTTTTATTATTTATAGAATTTATAGATAATGTAAAAATCGTTTAAGTAAAAAAGCGTAATGACACCGTTTGTTGTATTTATCTTTATAATTTTAATTTAGATAATAGTTAGGCTTCGCAGGAGGCACCCTAAGGACGGAATCAAATTTGAGCCCCGTGAGGGCTGTTCCTTTATCACGGCTGAGTCTCTGTACTGTAGGTGATGCTGTCAAGGCCAGTAGGGCCAACAGCAATACACATTCTGAAAAAAAAATAATAAATAGAAAGAAAGAAAGTAAGTCTATTGGCAAAAAAACTCGT
This sequence comes from Hestina assimilis, assembly GCA_023373885.1. Classification (NCBI taxonomy): domain Eukaryota; kingdom Metazoa; phylum Arthropoda; class Insecta; order Lepidoptera; family Nymphalidae; genus Hestina; species Hestina assimilis. The sequence continues at coordinate 4,040,976 of CM041762.1, read as the reverse complement.
GCTTGACAAATAAATTTTAGTAATTTTTACATTTTTTAATCTCCTAATTTAAAAAGTATCTTTAATATGTAGCAAAAAATTATTTTCAAGTAATTCCTACGAATTATTAAGTACTATTTATTACTACAGAACCTCACAGCTCACACAATTGTAAAAGAGAAAACCCACTTCAGACGCTTGAAATACATAGACGTCAAAATCGCGAGTTTCACATGACAACAGTGTCATCGACCCCGCAGCAATTAAAAACTACAATTCCCGTCCAATTAATTGCAAAGTTTAATCGAAGTATTTCCGTGGTGGGTAGCGACAATAAAATGTTTAATACTGATTTATTGCACGGATCAATCGTTATTGGTGGCGTTTTATTATTAAAATTTGACAGTTCCGAGTCAAAGTACTGTGAAAACGGGTAATGTCATCGATAAAAGTGATTTCGACAAAAGCAAGAAATAATAATATATTGATTGGCGACTTTGATATATTTATCGTCCTTTTTTAACTGATGGGAAACCGCCACCTATGGACGATTGCGATGCTTAAATGGTCACATGCTAGTTGCCAACCCAAGGGATAGGAGGAAAGGGAGAAGCGAAAAAAGGAAGGGAGATTGGGTCTCGAATGTCGAGCCGGTTTTATTCGAATATTTTAATATATATTTTTCGTATAATCATAGAATATCTCGAAATTACGAATATTACAACATATTTAAAATTAAATACCGTACAAATCATGTCCACGGGGAATGGTGGTCCAAAATGCTAGATGTATTTCCCCGCTGAAAATCTTTGGGCGATAAAAATGTTAATATATATCAATAATTTGTAGGCCATGTAATAAGTCGTTTATGTTTAAATGACATCGCTTTTGTTTCATAGCATTCACTATAGTATTTAATAAAGTAATTTATATACACAATTAAACTATTTTTAACCCCTCAACATTACTAAAAATCTATAAAAAACAATGTGGAAGTACTTATTATTAATAAATTAGACATTTGTTTTTCGAATTGTTTATAAGTTGAGTGAAGAAAAGCAGATTTTCTGAGCATCTTTTATAATTTTATACTAAGTTTTCCCCTCGACTTGGTTATGAAGCACATTTGTTACAATAGAAATGATTGTTCCCCATACAAACTTTTATGCCATATTGCATCCCATTCCATTTTTTGACAAAAGTCGTCTATATCCTTTTTCAAGATAGATATATTAAAATCATTTCAGCGGTTTATGCGTGAAAACGTAACAGACAGGCAGACAGAGCTACTTCTTCTAATGTAACCCTTAATAATATGTATTAAAAATTCTTATTAAAACTTAAGTGCCCCAAATGTTACATTCAATTTAAAATTACACATACACATAGATGACATTAAAATACGATATAAATATCATATAAATAAAAAAAATATTTCTAATTTTCGCACTTGACCAATTTTTTTTATGACAGTAACTTTCTCAGCTGCGTTGAACTCTGCCAGCGGTCACCATCGGTCATTGACCGTTTTGATTGAAACGTAATTTATAAATAAATAATAAATTCATAGTTAAATGAAAACGCTCGTAAAATCGTCAGTTTATTTGCTGACAAACAGTTATATCCGATTTTGATTGGTGAAATTCTCTTCAAAGTTATTCAAAGCGTAAATTGATGAATTCTTGAAGTTATGACTATACGTAGCAGTAGTTTTGAGAAGTTTTATGAATTGTTGAAGGTATAACTTTACGTAGCAGTAGTTTTGAGAAGTTTCATGTATTGTTGAAGGTATAACTATACGTAGCAGTAGTTTTAAGAAGTTTTATGAATTGTTGAAGGTATAACTATACGTAGCAGTAGTTTTGAGAAGTTTCATGAATTGTTGAAGGTATAACTATACGTAGCAGTAGTTTTGAGAAGTTTCATTAATTGTTGAAGGTATAACTATACGTAGCAGTAGTTTTGAGAAGTTTTATGAATTGTTGAAGGTATAACTTTACGTAGCAGTAGTTTTGAGCATTTTCATGAGTTCTTGAAGGTATAATTAAACGTAGCAGTTGTTTTGAGAAGTTTCATGAATTGTTGACGGTATAACTATACGTAGCAGTAGTTTTGAGAAGTTTCATGAATTGTTAAAGGTATAACTATACGTAGCAGTAGTTTTGAGAAGTTTCATCAATTGTTGACGGTATAACTATACGTAGCAGTAGTTTTGAGAAGTTTCATGAATTGTTGAAGGTATAACTATACGTAGCAGTAGTTTTGAGAAGTTTCATCAATTGTTGACGGTATAACTATACGTAGCAGTAGTTTTGAGAAGTTTCATGAATTCTTGAAGTTATAATTAAACGTAGCAGTGGTTTTGAGAAGTTTCATGAATGCTTGAAGTTATAACTATAGGTAGCAGTAGTTTTGAGAAGTTTTAGAATGCAGGAAAGTTTGATCAGTTTTGAATTAAACTATCTATTCGGTGATTAATTAGAATATTTTATCTATATCTATACTATGAAGGGATAAAATTTTTAAGTTTTGATGTAGGACATTCCTAAATTGATCAGCTGATTTGAAAAACTTTAGTTTGTCAGATAACGTGTTTAAAGGAAAGTTATAATATATATAACATCCCTCTACGACAACAAGTAGCAATAACTATTAATATCAATATATCTAGCAAACTATATGCATGTATGTAAAGCGATATGGCAATATATGTATCTAAAATTGAAAAAGCATTGCTAATATTCTTTAAAAAAAAAAAAAGAAAAACTTTAATAATAAAAGAAACATTAATTTAATGCGGGTGAAATCGCGAGTATAAATTAGTAGTTTATAACATGTTAGAAAACGTAATTTAATTTAAAACAATAATCAACGTAATTATAAAACATGCACGTACAAGCAAATCTGTAGATTCTTCAAAATTGTAATATTATTGATGTATTGTGAAAATAGTCGACTATAAGACTCATTCAGTACTTTTTTTGAGATGCAGGTAATATCTCATTGCAATAAAATATATGAAATATAATAAATAATAATATAATGAAAGTAAAATTTCACCGATTTTGAATAGGGCTAACGGCATATCTGGATAGGATTCTAAAGGCGGTTGAAGTTACTTATGTTGTTTTTCTAAAACTGTCTAATTAATTAAAATAATACATTTCATAATATAATACATACATATATGTTTGCTATTATAATACAGCCGAATGTGTAGAAAAACTTTAATTATTATTTATTCATTAATTTCAAAAATAATACAAAATTGTATGCACGCTAATATTCATAATAGAAGTCTAACTTGGATGAACTCCCGACACAGAGGTTGCGAACTTAAATGCACCAAATACACCTTACAGATATTCCTTTCGGCCTAGATGGTTATCGCAAGATCTAACTTTAATCTTACTTGTAATCTTTGGATGAAAATGAGTACACGGTACATTGTATTAATATGTAGAGAATTGACAAAAAACCGGTATATTTCAGGGAACGAGATCTATACGAATTCGATCGTTGAAATCTTCAACCAAAAATTAAATGTTGTTTAGATAAAAATAACTAAATTATGTTGATTAGTGGAGTAATAAAATATTTGAAGGAATAAATAAATCGTTATTAATATTTGAATACATTATAATGAAATCGTTTTTATGACTGTCTATAAAGATTTGGCATTTACTTATTTTACACAGGATATTTTTTTTTTCATATACTACAAATGTGACAAACAATTGAAGGTAATGCCTGATGGAAAATAGATAACTTATGTATATAACACTAGTTTCACCCAGTTCTGCCATCAATTTTTAAAATGATCACTGTCATTATAATATCCTATCATATAATTATGATAATAATAAATAATAAATAATAAGCGCTACGTACTCAACGGCCCCAATTAGATTAGATAGTGATATCCTATGTCGGGGTCTGGAAACATACACAATGACAAGGACAAATACACCCAGATTGGACTTATGGATGATCAATACAAACATCTTCTCCGAGCGAGAATCTAACCCGCAACCTATGGCGTTAAAGGCACGTGAACCTGTCCTCCCATAGATTTTATACATAAATAATTATTACTATTTTTTACACAAATACAAAATGATTGTGAAGACGTTACATTGATTTACTACAGACCTCTAACCAGCCCGTATCGCGCCGCCAATGATAGACTGAGTGATGATCTTGACGTCACTATTCCGTAAGATGATATTCTCTACAAAACTGATAAAAGCTAAGCAAAAAATTGTTGTTTTTCGTTATTTTATAAGGAGGGTTTGTTCACAAATTGAACATGCCACCCTCACTGTTACATGCATATACTTGAACACGACGCTTAAAACAAATTTACTATTTTATACAAAATTGTTTATTTATATTTTATACAAATGTCTTGCTTTTTTACTTCACGCTACGGAAGTGTAAGAATTGTATAAACCTATAACCATGAATTTATATTCTGTGAAACAATAAATAACCTTCTATTAGTTAAGCAGAAATTTAAAAGGATCAGAGTGTCCTGAAATGTGGTCTCAAAGGTATTTTTTTGTTTTGGTCTAATAGCTCAACAGCTTAACGGAAGCTGAAGCTTTTGAAGCCTCAATAGCTCAACGGTAGAAGCGCCGACTTCACTCCGTTAACGCGAGAGTCGAGGGTTCGATCCTGACGCGCTTGGGCTATAGACGGCTACTTGGCCGTATCTTTTAACTTTATTTAACTTAATAACTTATATATTAGTTAATTTCCTAGTTATAGTTTTATGGGTAAACTTAGCGTGTAACGATAGAGCAGACAATAATAATTAGGCTACCTATAAAGGCATGTATCAACCAATATTACAACATATTTATAATTCAATACTAACTATATCACTACATAGTATAAAACAAAGTCGCTTTCTCTGTCCCTATGTATGCTTAAATCTTTAAAACTACGCAACGGATTTTGATGCGGTTTTTAATAGATAGAGTGATTGAAGAGAAAAGTTTATATGTATAAATAACATCCATTAAATAGTGGAGAAATACTGTTATTTTCGAGGTTTCTAATGTGATGTCGTAAATAATTACATTTAACGCTTGCGGGACACGGGCAGTGATGATTAAATCAAAACTACTGGATCGATTTTAATCATTTTTTCAGTGAATGACATAGGCTATATATTTTATACCCAGTCGAAGCCGAAGCGGGCCGCTAGTTAAAAATAATTAAAATTGTACAAATTATCTCCATGAGGAATGGTGTCAAGAATTCTAGCTGCATTTCCCTGTTCAATCGCAATCCCGATTCTTTGGGTGAAAAGTGATCCAACCTTCCTGCCACCTGTAGAGGCAATGAGTCGGGGTGTAATATCTTTTAGAAATAGTTTAGCGCTAACCCTCCATGGCCCAAGTGTTTCTACTGCAAACGGCAGAAAGATGTAATTTGGAATATAATTATAGAGTGTAATTATTATCTACACTATTATTATAAAGAGGAAAGATTTGTATTTTTCCATGTATGTTTGTAATGAATAAACTCAAAAACTACTGTACCGATTTCAAAAATTCTTTCACCATTGGAAAGCTACATTCACCCTGAGTAACATAGGCTATATTTATTGCTAGAAAAGATTGGGATCCTTACTAAAACTTAACTAACGTAATCCAAGGTGTAAAAAGTGCCCTAAAACGTTTGTCGTCGCATGCGCTGCGGAAGCTATTGATGATAGAATAAAAGTATATTCTACAATATTAAAGAACATATCAATATCTACAAAAAAATATAGATTAAAGGTAAAAATATAAAAAAATCTTATGTCCACCCGTGCGAAGCCGGGACTGGCCGCTAATAAATAATAAAATACTGTGTACAATGAAGTTTTTATTAGAAAATTTAAAAAAACAGACCTAATTAGTTTTATATATATTATATTATTTAAACGATATTCAGTTCAGACAACCCATAAACAGGATATCCTTATTTATTTGATGTTTTCATTATAATCGCAAAGTATGATAAATTTCTATACGTCCGTTTGTCATTATATTAATTTGATATCATATTTAAAGGATGTATAAACGTCCTCTAAACGTCAATTAGGAACGTTAGATGGCTATTATCACATAGCTGCTAGGAAGCCTTATATGTATATGTTACATAGGTTCGCGCATAGATATAAATAACCAGGCGTGCAACAGAGGCAGGTGGTTCGAGTTATGTGAACCCACCGGCGCGGTGTGACCGCGAAATTATTTTCAAGACTACACCAACCTCTACCAAGCACACATTCAAACGAGGTATATTCGTACAGGCGTCTCGCTACGCTACTGCCTATGTAGGCGTAGTCGTGAGAAACTTGGCTGTGTATAACGAAACGACGGAAAATCATAACCGGGACAGATGATTCTATGCTTTAATTACATCGCAAAATAATCTATAATCGTAATACAGTTATGAAGTGTTTATTACCTACATCGCGTTATCAGCGTATGGTAAAGTTGCTATCTTGTTCGTAATGTCCGCGAACGGAGGTACATTCAACTTTTAGCCCAGTAAACTCTCAAAGTTCGTTCACCCACTGCTTGTCAACTGACGTAAAGAGAGAGGGATGGCTGATAAAACAGATAGTGGCATCTTTTTCCCTCTTTATGATCAAGTTTAGAAGTTTTTATTGAGCGTTTGGCAACCAAAATAGTTGACTTTTACATGGGTTATGATCGCCTGGTACTTTTGACTACTCGAGTCAACTATATCGATAGATAAAACTTTACTATTTGTAGGCTCGCGTGACGTTCTTTGTTCATGATATGTCGACATTATCGATAAAAAAACGTTGTTTAAGTGTGAAGAAAAAGTATTTATTTATAGCATCGAGTTATTGTAACTTGTCAAGTTTTTATCGATATAACTACGTATATTCGAAGAAGTTATTTATGCGTCATTGTTATTTTACTACAAATTCTCAATTGATAGATAACTTAAGTTTTTATTTTTTTTTAATTCATTAATAAAGACATGTGTATTATTTATTATACTTTATTATTTTAATGAGTTAAATTATTGATATCGTGTTCATGTAATTAATTCTATAGACTCAACTGTTATTGAAGTTTCTTAGACATCAACGCGTTTAAAGCTTCGAGAAAATTCTAAATTTGCTACGATGTCATTTATATGCATGATTTTGCGATGTTTTATTTTTGTCATAAAGTTAAAAACAAGCAATAGAAATTAAATGTATGTAAATAGCCTAAGGTCAATGAACTATTTGTTTTGCGCTGATAAATAGTATTAAAAAAAATCGAAAGCACTATCGCCAATGCGCCCACGCACACGTACGATTACGAAATTAGACGCTTTGTACATTCTAATAAGATTTTGAGCATTCACTAGAAAAACGTTCACACGAGTATGGCGCCCACGTCTAATGTACCACGTGGTATCACCAATTTACCATGAACCATACGTTTTTTTTACTTTTTAGAGGCACTGAGTATTTTTGACGAATAGATAAGGTAAGCAAATGACACAAAACAAATAAATAATATAGGCTGTATGGTACTAGATCTTTTTCTGTTCTTTTGGAAACAGTTTATAAAAACAACAACAACAAATAAATAACACACATAATTAATAGATTTATTAATAAATAAATAAAAATTAATTTATGGAAAAATACGCGATACATAATTTTAATAATAATATTATTATAATTATCTATATATATTTAACATCTATTTCAATATTTAATTTCGTCGTATTTCTGTTTAGACCATTTATTAATACTTTAAAAATATATTGAAAATGAAACTGCGTTTTTGTAACAAAATTTATTGTTTAATTTTCCGAACTACACATATAATAACACTGTATACTATTTTTAAATACGTGAATTATTGTAAAAAGTCTAATCCATCTATTATAATATTTAAAAAATATTTATACATCAGAATATGGAAGATTTAGTTTAGAGGTCTCTATCACTTGGTAATGTGTTCTACTCATTGTTTTAGTTTACATGTGGGAGCACCGGTTGTGGTGCTATTCCATTAGTTTGTCGATTACATTCTTTGTATGTTTGGAACTGTATGGTTACAATACTTTTTATAATATTATAAAAGAAATATAAAGAGAAAACTGGTTTGCTTTAAAAGGAACAAAAGGTTATTAACACCAGATTAAGAAATATAATTAAAGACTTTTTTTATATATTATTTTATTATTCATATAATAAAATTATAAGTTAGGTATTAATATGATTTTTGAATACTGGGAGATTATAAACGAGAAGATATATATGGAATGAACAAAATAATCCTATAGTGACGCGAACATCGTTGCATTTAGTTTCGTATAGAACGAACTCTCTCCTACCTATGCATTCCTAGTACCTTGCTGACTAGTGTTGGTTTCTTAGAGTAGCTTTCATGTCCAATTATGGGACACTCGCTCTATTCTCTTGCGTTGGTGGTGGTTTTGTACGGTTTCCATAGTAGGTAAACTGTATGAAGAATGCTTTTGATAACTCTATTATAAATTTAATGTTTGGTTTAAATGAAATTCGTATATGCCGCGTTACCGGTAATCTAACTTTTTAAATATAACTTAGGATGGCAAGCAAGCATACAACCCATTTGATGGTAAGCAATTGCCGTAGCCTATGAGCGCTTGCAAAACCATTATGGGTGTCTTTCACGCGTTGCCAACCTTGAGATATTGGTTCTTAAATCTATTTTGCCCAGTAATTTCACTAGCTACAGTGTCCTTTAGACCGAAACACAGTATTCTACCTAGCTGGTCTCTTGAAATAAAAGGCCTAGCACACGTAACCTGACTTCTAATGTGTAACCTGATATTCTCTTATCATATCAACACATAATTATACTGAATTTATTTTTTCCGTTGACAGTATAAATTGTGATACTATCTGATTTCTATTTATTTCTTATCTATTATTACACAAATACAATTTATTGTAATATATTTACATATTTTCTATGTTTTAATAATAATTGTTTTATGGCAATAAAATAGTAGGAAATGTTGTACGGAATCGATAAATAATGAGATAAGAAGCATGTCACCTTCATTGGCTGGTCGTTGAACTTTTAGCCCACTGCGCTGAGACGAGTCCGGCGGGAAGTAACTTGTTCCCGAGCTATGTTATCCTGGTAGGGCTGATACCTACCGTAAAATATTATTGCATTCCTTCCTAGTATTTTTTTTTCGTTTTATTTAGAAATTATTATATTTATAACTACTAGCTATGCCCGCGGCTCCTCTCGTGTGGTGTACCTATTTTTCTTTATTTATTTTCCTAAAATAAAAGCAGCCTAAGTTGCTCCTTATATCATCACCTATCTGCTAGTGAGACTCGTTAAAAATGGTCTAGCCGTTTTAGTAATTACCCAGAACTATTTTTTTAAACTTGATTTTTTATGAAGGTACCGCATATACTTCCATATATATCATAAATATGTGAAAAGCTATTAATTTGGAATTACAACCAGACGACCAATTTTATTTATTTGTATAGATCTGTATAATAAAAGTACCAATGCCATTAAACATTACAATAAACATTCAATCATTTTAAAATACTTTTTACGAAAATTAAATTTATTTAGTAAAGGAAGGTTGTATACATAGTGTGTACATTACTGCTTTCAAGCTATCACAATCTGTCTTCAGAGCTTTACGCCGACCAGTTGTGCTGTTCCCGATAGCTGAAAACGTCGATAAACCAAGATACAGCACAAACTGACAGTAGATACCGAGGCGGACGGTAATAGCTTAAGATTTTCTCTTATGTCGCCAACATTATAAATTTTCCCTAAATTTAAGCGAAATGTAAATATTATAAACCTATATTTACATCTTTTAAAATAATAATTCATAATAAAGGGATAACATAATTAATGCAAAAAACTGTTTACATATTTCGCAAAATTAAGATTTTAGGTGCTAGGCAGTTTGTTTTTGGCCATAAACTTATTATATAATATGCAGAGGTCTTTCAATACAGAAAAAAATGTCAGATTCGGTGGTGCTCTTCTTTTTCGGTCTCCTCTTCGTTAATTCAACAGCAACAAAATGGAACGAAGTTGATCATCATATTCTAGCTTCATAGGTTATGGTCTAAGCTTATAACTAACTTCGTTCCGTTGCTAAAGTGTTAAATTTATAAAGGAGCATCAGCGTGAGTTTGACATAGTCTATATGGAAGTGCCTGTCCATAGTATATAGTAAGTCTATGGTTTCATTTATCTTTTTTTTGTTTTTCTTCCTAAACAAGAGCAAAAATACATTTTTAAGATGGCAACACTCTTTCCCGCGTTAATTTTCCGGGGTAACAGTCGAAACGCATTAATTGGCGGACTGGTCCTATATATTTGCATGGCAGTCATTCAACTCCGTACATCTCGTTACTAGGAAATATCGATTTATAATAATTTATATATTCAAACCACGCGACTTTCGCTGTATTTAAAACTATAGAAATGCAATAAAAAAATGGGAATTTGATGAAAAAAAATTTGTTATAAAACCTTTTTTTTTTGTTTTTAGCATGTGCTATAATAGTTTTGAAAAGAAATTGAGGTCGACTAAAAACGAGGAAAAAATAATAAAAATTATTTGAAATGTTGTTTGAAACTAATCAAATCTAAAAGATATTACACCTCGACTCATTGCCTCCACAGGTGACAGGAGAGCTGGTTCATTTTTCGCCCAAAGATTCAGCGGGGAAATGTAGCTAGCATTCTTACCACCATACCCCGTGGACATGATTTGTACAGTTGTAATTATTTGTAAACTAGCGGCCCGCTCCGGCTTCGCACGGGTATAAAATATATAGCCTATGTCATTCACTGAAAAATGATTAAAATCGATCCAGTAGTTTTGATTTATTCATTACAGCCCGTGGCCCGCACTCGTTAAATGTAAAAAAAAAAAAAATTTCCTACACTATTTGATGGATGTTATTATACATATAAACCTTCATCTTCAATCACTCTATCTATTTAAAAAAACCGCTTTAAAATCCGTTGCTTAGTTTTAAAGATTTAAGCATACATATGGACAGAGAAAGCGACTTTGTTTTATACTATGTAGTGATATAGTTAGTATTTTATTTACAACCAATATTACAAGACAATACTAACTATATTTACAAATAATTACAATTGTACAAATTATATCCACGAGGAATGGTGGCAAGAGTGCTAGCTCCATTTCCCCGCTGAATCGCAATCCCGATACTTTGGTCGAAAAATGAACCAGCTCTCCTTTCACCTGTATAGGCAATGAGTCGGGATGTAATATCTTTTAGAAATTGTTTTCCACTAACGCTCCATGGCCCAAGTGTTTTTACTGCAAACGGCACAAAGGTTTAATTTGGAATAAGTGACGAATATACTTAGTATTGAATTCTAAATATGTTGTAATAAATAATAATAAAAACAATATGCGTGCTTACCTTTTTTTTAAGCAGAAAAAGTTTTAATCGATCTACGACCTAGCTATTCAAGATTAGCTAGTCTTCAATATTCATTAAGTTTAATAGTTTCTTAGATACAGCGAAGAACAGGATTGTCAAGTTATCGATCGGAACATTGTAAAGCGTGTTTTGAAAAGAAAGAAAAATTCTTTTGTTTAATACTTTTTTAGGCGTAGCTGTTACTAATAACCGTGAGCATTAAAAATATGTTTATAGAAACGGAAATTTTTCATTTAAAACTGTAAAAAAGAAAAGGTTAGCCAATTTAAATTTTAAATCAAAATAAGATAGAATAAGAAGCAAAGGACTAATGTTGCTCTTTTAAGGGTTCGTTACCTAACGGCTGCTAACGGAACCATGATCGAATATTTTATTTCAATAATACATATTTCTACATATTTCTACAAGTTAACAAAATGCTAGTTGGATGGTCTAGGACGTTATATAAGCGTATTTGTATACAAATTAATGAAATTATTATGATTACAGCAATCTTGACAAGTGGATTTGAGATCTTGTATTTAAAAAAATTATTGTATTTTTAGTATTTCTTGTTGTAGCGGCATTTTCAATTTCAATTTCAACCTGTTATTATTGTTACTGTTCGTGAGATACAGCCCGCTGATAGACGGACGGACAGACGGACTAAGGAGGCTTAGTAATAGGGTTCTGTTGGTACGAATCCTAATCGACAGTTAGATATTTTTATTATTTACCGCACGGGAGAAACAATGATAGACCGCGTTAGAGCAAATAACTGATTTATTAAGCTACCAACATACAACACTCTCTTTAAAAAAAATGGTTTAAATCTTGGAGGATTGAAGTCAATCCCGAGAAAAGCGTAGGTGTCCTTTTTAACAAACCCCGCATTAGGACTTACTGGCGATCCGGTCCACCTGGAGTTATCACCTTGTTCGATCAACCCATCCCATGGAAAGATAAAACCAAATATTTAGGCGTCATACTCGACAACAGACTTACCTTTGAAGCTCATATCCGCAAGGCACGCGATAAAGCAGCGTTCGTTTTGGGAAGATTGTATGCGATGTTGGGCAGGCGGAGTAAACTGTCCCTTAGAAATAAGGTGACATTATACAAAGCTTGTATACGTCCCATACTGACCTACGCGAGCCTTGTTTTTTCGCATGTCCACGCCAGAAGAATTAATCAATTACAAATAATTCAGAACCGTTTCTTACGCATAGCCTCGGGCTGTCCGTGGTACGTTCGCAACGTAGATCTCCATAGAGACTTTGAAATCGATTCGATCCCCAAACATTTGAAGCGCTTATCGCAAAACTATTTCGATCAAACTACTTTCCATCCAAATCCTTTGATTAGACATGCTTGTATCTACACAGACCGATGTAACCAACCGACAAAAGTAAGGCGTCCTAAGCACGTCCTGCAAGACCCTGACGATAGGATTACATTAGAAAATGCCCCTTACACAGCACAGACACGCACACAACACCGTCCTCGCCGGCGAGGACGAGGTCCTTTGTTTCGCACGTCGCGTCGCGCTCACACCGTCGGGTGAGTCTATCGTATAGAATGCGCTCGGAGCGCTGCCTCCATCTCCGATGACGTCCTTAGCCGTGGTTCAGCTTCGCAGGAGGCACCCTGAGGACGGAATCAAATTTGAGCCCCCGTGAGGGCTGTCCCTTTATCACGGGTGAGTCTCTGTACTCGGCCCCCCGCCCGATGACGCTGTCAAGGCCAGTAGGGCCAACAGCAATACACATTCCGAAAAAAAAAAAAAAAATATCGGTAGTAAGTAAAAATACGTGAAAAAATAATACCAAATAATAAAGGGACCAATTAAAAGCTAAATCTTATGGAGATTCAATATTTAATTATAAATATAACAACCTTTAAAAACAAAAACACTTACCATGAAATACGTAAATATATATAAATTTAGTCATGGAGCATACCCTGCATAATCCGGTGATCCTCAGGAAGCGGAGTGTCTGGTAGAGGACTTCCTCTTTGTCACAAAAAGTTGAAAAACATTCAAAATTGTTTACTTTTAAAAGCGGTTATTTCCCAATTAAGCTGACGGATTATTTCATTAATTAATAAGGCTATTTGACGACGTCGTGGCGTAGTGGTAGCGAACTTGACTTAAGCGCCACAGGTCAAAGTCAAAGTCAAAATATACTTTATTCATGTAGGCATTATTAGGCACTTATGAATCATCAAAATACAACAATTAATATAATAGTTATAATTATAATAAATTTAATAACACTTGTCTAGTTCCATGCATTGGAGTCTTTTCTATATTCTTCAATGCTATAATAAGCTTATAATGATAGACAGGCTTTAATGAATTTTTAAATTTGCATATATGACAATTGCAATTTTTCTATGGGGATCTTATTATAGTTCGCGGGTTCGATTCCCGCTCGGAGCCAGTCCTGGATTTGTCAATAGGCCGTATAGGCCGTGGCCTAGAGGCGGCATATTTCAGAGGACGCCTACTCGATTTCAGAGGATAAAAGTCAGCTTTCTGAATGGGCAATAAGAATATTAGTAATTTAGCCTTGAATAAGCATTGCTAAAAATTATTTAAAAAAAAGTCATCAGATAGGGCCCTGGGGCGGCAGCAAGCCTAAATCGGTTATTGCTCGGAGCAGATGTTTGTATTGACCATACAAGCATGTTTTCTGGTCGGAGTGAGTTTGTTTGTCGTGGCGTATAGGTCCGGACACACATCACAGGATATCACTATCCTAATTGGGGCCATGAGTGTGTAGTGTTCAATAAATATGATATTCTCGTTGAAGATGGCTAAGAAGTTGTGGTTTAATATAATTGGTGTGTTAAACACACTTGTTGTTAAAATGTGTATGTTTACTTTATAAACACATGTTTGTCCGGTTTGAATAATAATAATCTATGTTTAATGCATTCAATATTTATGCTGACTGGTTTCCGATCATTTCCACCTGTTTGAATTGATACGAGATTTATCAGATTTTAGATATAAATATACTAATAAGTTTGTATTTTTAATATTTTTTATTTCAAACAAACATACGCCCTCCTGACGGTAAGCAGTCACCGCAAACTATGAACGCTTGATATACTTGAAGTATTACATACGCGTTGCCATCTTTTAGGATAGGAAGGGAAGGTATGAGAAGGGAAAAAGGACGGGTACAGAAGGGATGGGAGATTGAGTCTCCGGCGCTCTGACTCATTGCACGAAATGCAACAGTACCTACTGATACTGTTACTTTACGCCAATTTTCTGTGAGAGGGTGGTATTTCCCCGGTACTTATTGAGCTGGGAATGGCTCTACTACTAGGTACTAAAATGATTAAAAACAAAGTCCTAATTTTTATAAAAAAACATGAATTATCTGGTATAACAAATGATAAAGTTTGTATGTTTGGATGTTTGCTACTCAATCACGCAAAAACGGCTTAACAAAATTTGGTATACAGATAGTTTATTACCATGATTAGCACACAGGACATTTTTATCCCGGAAAAAAGGAAGGTTCCCTAGGACTGCCAATAAACGAATTACAGGACGTATCAACTTTGAACTTGGTACGTGAATTACTGAATAAAAAATAAGTTTTAGTTTGTCCGGCATAACAACTACAATAAGACGCGAAGCCGCAGGAGTTGCTAGTTTTAATACAAATGTGATGAAAGATTTGTTATGTAAATTAGTATATTGTTGTATATCATTACTATCTTGGTTCATTCATATTCAGAGAACCATTTGGCATATAGAAATCTACAGAATAAGTACCGACTTCCGTAAACAATCTTCGCTACTTGCTGTGTATGCACACATACATAGAAGTAGATAGAATTCTAAGTGCGTATGTAATTCTAGAGTTTGTAATTTTATATGAAGCGATGAAAGCCGATCACGGAAGAAGTAAAAATCAATCCGTATACTTGCAAATTTTATAAATTTAAATTTAATGAATAAAATCTTAAGTTAATATTTATTTTTCAAGTCAAAAGCGTAGCAAGGCTTTTGTATTCTGTCAATGTAAATTTTAGGCACTAACGACCTTTATTACTTTTTTTTAAATGCGGAAATGCAAAATTTAAGAAATGGCCCTGTCAGTCCGGTTATGTTTATTTTAAATCTGCTGTTAAAAAAAAACTGGTATAGTAAAATGTATGAGCAAACGAGATTTGAAGTACCAGGCTTACATAAGCCAGAGGAGTATGTCCAGTTACACAAGTTACATCTGCTACACTCATTAAATACGTATGTATGTGGTAGTCACTCACACTTAGAAACATTTTAATTGTTATTCTATCTCTTTCTAATTGCTATTTTGACCTTACGAAATTGCCTTAGAATATACTACTGCTGACAAATGTAATGCTTAGGAGTTCTGATTTATAAAATATACTAAGCTATATTTTATATTGTATTAATGAAATATTTATGGTAATCTTAGCTGGATAATGTTTCATTTCTAAGCAACTCGGAAGTGACGATTGAGCTCACTAACGCAAGTGAGTTATCAACATTTCTCACGCTCAGTTTCCATTAGTGTGCGTGTCTATGAGTGAGTGTTATCTCGTTGGGGCTGTGTGTGTGCGCTGAGACGAGCCTGAGGTTCGTTCAACTTATGGCCTAGTAAACTCAGATGTATATTATATCTCTAGTACATTGTATGACATTGTCGCTGTCTTTTAATTATCTCTGCCGTTTTTAATTACAACTCTTTCTTTGTATAGAAACTTTCAAACTTTTAATCAGATTTAAAACAATAAATAATTAAATTCAATACGTGTAACTTTTATAAATTAAATTTGTTTTCATGCTAAATTGTATAATCATTAATTATCTCATTGTCAGGTTTAATAATAATAATAATAATAATAATAATAAACGCTACACACTCAACGGCCCCCATTAGGATAGTGATATCCTGTGTCGGGGTCCGGAAACATATACAAGGACAAGGACAAATACACCCAGACCGGAAAATATGCTTGCATGGTCAATACAAATATATTATGCTCCGAGCGGAAATCGAACCCGCGACCTGTGGCGTTTAAGGCAGGTTCGCTACCGCTGCGCCACAACGTCGTCATTTCAAAGTTTATATTTTTGTTGTAATTTTATAACCTTTACAAAATAGTTTTATGAATTTTACATTAATGTTAAAAATCTACAATACAAAAATACAAAATAAAATTGAAGCCTCAACAGCTCAACCGTAGAAAGGGTCGACTTCGCTACGTTAACCCGAGAGTCGAGGGTTCGATTTTTTTTTTATGTAAGAAGGGCAAACGGGCAGGAGGCTCACCTGATGTTAAGTGATCACCGCCGCCCATGAACATCTGCAACACCAGAAGGCATGCAGGCGCGTTGCCGACCTTTAAGGAAAGAATAGGCTCTTCTTGAAGGTTCCCAAGTCGTATCGGTTCGGAAAGACCGCCGGTGGAAGTGGGTTCCACAGAGTGGTTGTGCGAGGAAGAAAATGTCTTCTAAATCGCGCTGTTGTGGATTTCCAGACATCGAGCTGACCTGACCCCCTTGGGCTATTTTCGTACCCACTCAAGCCCAGCGCAAGCTTCGAGCTTATTTTGGCAACCAAATACGACAAACTGCCAACATAATTTAATAAATATTTTATTTAATTTGTATAAAAACATTTTATAGCTGAAATATAATTTAATGACTAACAGACACCTAGAAATTATATATTAAAAAAAATGGTCTTCTAACTAAAAAAATATGTTTTTATAATATTAATTTTTTTTATTATGAATAATTTAAAGACATAAATTAAAATAAAGTACCAGGGGCGCAAAGGATCTAAGGATGTTCTAACATGATACGATAAAGATGCAATCTGAATTAATTGTGTTGCAGACAAGCGTAGGTGCTTCCGAGAAACGAATGCGACAACAGTCACGTAAGCTTTTGGGCACGTTTTTTATTACGCATGAATTCTGCATTATTTAAAATTAAAAAAAAAAACTGAAAATTTTATATATTTTTGTCCGTGTGAATATTTTAAGTCTTTAGAATATAATGGTAGATTAATAGGACATCTTTCGGAGATTTCTTCTGTGTTGTTGTACGAGAGAGAGTTTTTTTTAGTGATTTATTATATCTAATAATAATAATATGATAATTTGGCTGAGGAATTTTTGAATTTAAATAAATTCGTATCTACCTCTTTATTATATTTCTCATTGAAAAATTTTGTCAATAATTCTTAATTATAAAGCGTATGATGAAAAAATACGAAGAAATTCTTTGTTGTTATGTTCTCGCAACTTTAGCTTTATGGCTTAAAATTTCGTATAATTAGAGTTTTTGTTAAATTTCGTATTATTAGACCCGAGTACATCTGAAACTGAAATTCAGCGCCAACTATCCACGAGTAGGAGACTCGTGACTTGATACATTAGGACGAAAACCCAAAGAGTGTTTTGTCATAATAAAGCAATTAAATTGCTTGAGTTAAGAGGAGAGCAGTATCTTGTTCATTTTATTGGTTAGCCGGGATTCGCATTATAAATTTGACAACCTTATTCTGGATTACAGAAAATAAATAAAAACGTTTAATAAATTTACGATTTATTTAATCACAATTTTCCAGACGTAATGGTTTATACAGCGTTAGAAAAACGCTAATTTTAATTTTTTTGCGAAAAAGTACATATAAATTACATGTTGAAAATCATATTGGATATTATTATAAATAATAAAGATATCATAATTTAAGTAACGCCTGCATATCGATAAAAAGCGGGAGTCTTACGATAAGCGAATGCGAATGAAATTCAGAATAGGGGTGTTAGGTTGAACGACCTCTCAGTTTTTGGTCTGTACGACGTTAGAATTGATAATTGATGTCTAGAAAAATAAAATCAGTGTTCATTTCAAATACACACCTCGATCTGACTTTCTACAAATGTTTGTAAAACGTATACTCTTTCTAATACCAGAATCTTCGTAATACATAATATATCCTTTTCCATTGTCTCACATTGTTATTTATCTGTGGCTTAAGTCTGTTATATTTATAATGATGTAATATACTATTATTTTGATTTTTAATAAACTAAAGCAAATAAAATAGTATAATAGAAACTTCTTTCTAAGCGAGTTCATAAAATATTGCTTCCAGAAAAATGTTTAGATTATTTGTAAATCACAACTGTCATAATTGTACTTATAGTTTTTGAAATATATTTTGCTAATCATATATTTTCGTATCAATGAATCAAGCGCCTTTCTTATTGTACCTTTGTCACGCATAAAATCTTAAAAAAATAAACGTTTCATTCTTTAAAAAAATCTGATTGCAAAAATCACGACAAAAAGAAATCAATTACCGAGGTGTTTCGGTTATAAAAAGTCAACATAATCAAGAATCTAGCCTTTGATTGTTTCCTCGAGTGATGCACTTATAATTACAGTTTTTTTATCATTAATTACCAAAAACAGCCGTTGCCGCTTGGCAGGTGCTATAAGGAGGGGGCTAGGACGGCCGTCGAACTTTGCAAGTCTGTAATATAAACAGATAAAATGACATATCAACAGATATCCCCATCAAACCAAACTAACCCTTACCACAGTGATATAAAACCGAAAATCGAAATTATACGGAAGTGGGATCATTGAGCTTGGAGCAATTTAATATAACATTATAAAATGTCTTATGTCGATAAATTTTTGATATAGTAATATGAGCTGTATAATAAATACGGATAAGTGCGTTTGTATTATACGTTGTTGGTAGACATGGTTAGACTGGAGTCACTTCCTGGTCGGTCTTATATCAATTAGACGATTGGTCTGCTAATTTGTTAGGAAATGGAGGCAGTTCACTCACGCGCGACGTAACCTTAATGATTCACGATTAAATCTGTATCGAGAGCAAGGTTCAGAGTTGGTGACCTTAAACTTCATTATTGATGTAAAAATTCAATTTTTTAAGGAATTTTTAATCGATAATTAAAAGTAAAAAGAACTGAAGAATACATGATGGAAAACAGTAACCGCTTATCTATATTAAACAGAACACTTACATAGATTACATTAAATGCCTCTGAATAAAAAAATTGAATGATAATTTTTTAAATGTTAGTAATCGCATTAATCCCATCCCATCCCATCCCACTATCCCACTAATATTATAAATGTGAAAGTGTGGACGGATGAATAAATGGATAGATGTTTGTAACTCTTTATGATAAAATTTGCTACACACAGCTTAATAACTGGATTAACACATAGGATTCTTTTTATCCCGGAAAAATGTAAGATTCCCGTGGGATTATCGAAAAAACTTATTTATTCAAATAGGTATAAACCCACACGTGTATTAATTTTTTGTATAAAATTATAGATTTAAAAAAGAACCAGTCATCTCTTGACCTTACTAGATTTGAAGAATAACGACAAAGTGTTTTTAACACGAATAGGCCAGTTTAACCGGGGAAGTACTACCCGTGAAATATCGATGTGAATCAACAGCATCTGTATAGTTTCCTTTTGATGGCAACACTAGCCCTCTATCCTTTCCTCGCAGTGAGGAGTTCTCAAGTTCGGAATCAATTTTGAGCCCCCGTGACGGCTATCGGTTTTTCACGGCCGGTTCTCAGTACACGCCCCCCCGACCGATGACGCTGTCAAGACCAGTACGGTCAACAGAAAACACATTAAAAAAACCTCACAATGAAGACAAGACATTGCTATCACCATGCACATGTACCTTCTTCTTCCTAGCCTATCCTTATATTAGCCTTAGCCTTCCTATTATTCTCCGTACTATACGAGTGGTGGTAGGTCTTTTGTAACAAGAGCGACGTAAATTCTATTATATGACCCCATCGCCCGCTGTTGGAAAAACCTCTGTCACAGCAGAGATTATTCCACCAGTGCAATCACTCACACTGGTGGTAGGTCTTTTGTTACAAGAGGCCGGCTAGGTAGGTCAAATATTCGGCCAACGCAGTGTCAAATATTCGGCCGCCAAAAGTAGTGCTTAGGCTTTACTGTATTTCGGTTTGAAGGGCACTATAGGCTAGTGAAATTACTGGCCAGAGGTATTTATGAACTAATATCTCAAAATTGGCAGCGCGTGAGTGGCACCTACTAATGGTGCTGCAAGCGCTCATAGGCTACGGCGCCCACTTTCCATCAGGTGGGTTGTATGCTTGTTTACCAACTCGTGACATAAAAAAGAGTATGTACCCAAGGTCTGCTTATTACTCTTGTCCGGATTTGATAGGTTGCTAGTTTTTACACAGAGCGATTGCCATCTGACCTCCGTAGCCCTGAGAACGAACAAGTAACTTATTGGATAAGAGCAATTTACCAATCATGAGTTAACGTTTATTATCAGATGTTATGTGATAACAACCGAGATCGACAGCTAAACGTGCTCTCCGAAGCACGGTGGTGAGACACCTAGACCGAAGCAGATATTTTGTATGATAATTGCAAACATCTGAACTTCTTAGTTTAATAATATGCATCAAAGTTTTTTTTTACGTCATGACGGTTGACAAACAAGCATACGGTCCACCTGATGGTAAGCAGTTACCGCAACCTATGTACGCAGGTGATGCATAAAGTACTACATGCACATTGCTAACCCAAGCGATAGAAAGGATGGCGATAGAAAGGATGACAAGAGAAAAAATGAAGGGAACAGAGGGGGTGGGAGATTAGACCTCTAGCCCTCTCACTCATAGCACGAAATGCAACAGTCTGTTACTTTATGCAGATTTTCTGAGAGACCAGTACTTCCCAGTCGAGTCGGCCCATGTGTGCTGAAAGGAGCATTGCTCCACTAGTCAAAAAAGTTACGTTGATTATAAACAAAAACGTTAATCTTCAATAAGTTTAAATTTTCATACCTAATATAACACTTTGGTCTAGAGCACCTTAAATCCTATCATAAATATTGTTTAGCTTATATGTTAGTATAACAATTACAAATAACTTCAAGAAAACTTTTAAAAAAATGTAGACCTCAATACATATTTATGTAACATATATTGGGCCCTAAATTTCTGCACGCACACAAGTAGATACATACTATAATTATTATTTGCTAAAATCTTCTTCTTATACTTCCTAGTGTTATTCTCAGTATTTAAACCGGGACTACTAATTATTCTTATCTAGATTTGACAGATTACTTAGTTTGTATATGGAGCGAATTCCATCTAAACTCAGCAATCCTAAGGGCAGACCTGTAAATCATTGGATAAAAGCAAATTACCTATAAACAAGTTAACGATTATTCACATGCTATGTGACAGCAACCGGGACCGACAACTTAACGTGGTCTCCCAGACCGAAACAGATATTTCTAAAATTAATATATATCCGTCTCGTTCGGGAATCGAATCCGCGACCGTCGAGGCTAAGAGCTCGTTACCAACACACCACAACAGTCATTCAATAAATTACTAAAACCACTAAATGTGTTATTAGAAGCAAATTGACAAAATCTAGTTAGCGGTAGTAAGTTACTAACATTGCAAGGTTGGTTAAAGATTTTTTATTTTTATTTTAGAAGTTGGCAAACAAGCATACGGCCCACGATGGTAAGTGGCTGCCGCAGCCTATGAGCGCTTGCAGCAACATTAGTAGGTGCAACTCACGCGTTGCCAACCTCGAGATATTAGTTCTTAAATCTCGTTCGCCCAGTAATTTTACTAGCGTACAATGCCCTTCAAACCGGAACACAGTAGTGCCTAAGCACAACTATTTGGCGGCAGAATATTGGACACTGCGGTGGTACCTACCTAGCCGGCCTCTTGCAACAAAAGACCTACCACCAGTGTGACTGATTGCACTGGTGGAATAATCTCTGTTGTGACAGAGGTTATCCCAACAGCGGGCGAAGGGGTCGTCACATCCCGACGCCTTTCAATATACATTTGTACTTTATGACCACCATATTTATAATTCAATACCCCTCACTCGATGACGATATCAAGGCCAGTAGAGCTAGCACAAAGGCACAAATCATATCCAAGGGGAATGGTGACAAGAATGCTATCCATTTCCCTGCTGAATCGCAATCCCAATTCTTTGGGCGAATAATGAAACAGCCCTCCCCCTACCCTCACCTGTGGAGGCAATGAGTTACAGTGTACAGCTCAAGTATTTCTAATGTAAACGACACAAAGATGTAATTTGGAGTGACGAATTAAAGTACATTTGACCTAATACATACGTAAGCATTTGACCTCGCTCTATCTACGTCATGGTTATATATTTACAAATGTTTCGTAAATAAGACTGGTTATATCATCACATATCAAAAAATTCAAAGTGATACAGTTTACACATTAGCATATAACAGAATAGGAGATATCAAAACAACGACAATCATGTACTGCGTCAAAAAATTTCGTCACAAATCAATTCAGTACCGAATCATGTGGGATCAAAACAAAAGGGTTTTAAGGTTTCGAAAGTTCTAAGCACATTTCGTTCCACGTGAGACGATGTCCATAAACACCGTTAAGGAATCAGGTAACGACCTCTCGAATAAATTCGGTTGCATTTCACCCATTTGAATTTATAAATACACGATGTCCTGCAATGATGAATAATTGATAAATGAATAGATTAATATTCTTACCGCTATGGATTTAGGGCGATCTCACACAAAGGGTTTGGCGGTCTTGCGTATTGCTATTTTACGTAACTGTAGAAGTTTCGAGAGGAAACTATGTTTGGTCATTTTCTGTATAACTTTTTCAGTTATTTGACAAAACCATGGTTATGTTAGAGTCATTTTCTGATAAATGCATGATGCTAATGTTGTTACGTTGGGTATTTAGACAGTAAAAAATTTGATTTCCTTTGCATTTCTTAGTCAATTTTAAATTGTGTAGTATTTATATTCTTAATCTCTTATCTCATTCATTTTGTTACCTCAGATTGGAAGGTAGAGAGAACTTAAAGGAATAAAAATTTTAGTATATAGATTCCGTAAATTGAGATTTGTAATCAAATTTCTTAAAAATATTGCCTAGAGTGCACGTGTCTTAATCTAATTCAACAAATTTATACCAAATAAGATTAGGATATAAAAGCATAATTATATGTCATGACCCATAAGTTATAAATTGATTCATGAGACCAATGATCTTCCAACTACGTTTTAGCAATACAATTCCTAAAACGTAGTTGGAAGATCATTAAAAAATCTCAGGGCTCTAAAAGTTATTTTGTTTTAAGTGAAACATATAAACTTAAATTCCTAATAGATAGTATGAAAAATAAATAACCGACTGGTTAGCTATCGTTGTACGTCAGTGTTTTTTTTATGTTTAAGGGGGCAAACGGGCAGAAGATGTTTAGTGACCACCATGAACATCTGCAACACCAGAGGACATACAGGTGCCTTGCCGATCTTTAAGGAAAGAATTCGAAGGGAAGCCAGGCGTCCATACTCAGGTGGAGTTTGTCCTGAGCATGGACGTCCAGAGAGAAAAACTCGTGAAGTGGCTGCTCGTCAGAGGTCAGCCAGCGTATAACCAGTTGCACCTTGCGGGTAGGCAGGGCAAGGGCGACTTTTGTAATTCGCCCTCCGCAAAAGTTTCAGCCGCCCACACGTTTGAACTCTACTTTTACTTACCTTTTAGGTGGAGTAGTCATCTTTCTCCTGGGCTAAATAAAAGAAAAACTAGCAAATCTACATGGCAGTTCTGAGTAAATTGGTATTTAACAAAAATGAATTTAAAATTATCGGGATTTTAAATATTTAGAGCAAGCGCAAAAATAAATTAATATTTTTTGTCCTTTTTAACAGCTTTATCACGTTACGTTATACTCACGGTCACGTTATACTTTAGATTTTACGTTAATGAATCGGGAACTTCATCCAAAATCAGGATGTTCCTAAACGATGATTAGGTCAGCGAACCAGTGATACTGTCTGTAAAAATGGAATATTACCTTAAGCGATCGTAGTCTCATGCTTTGCTTTAGAAATGACGTGATCACGCGCCATCTTGAAATTCAATCCGTGGGCAGATTTTGGGCTTGGCTGCTTAGCAACATATTTATGTTGGAACAGACACAACCATCTATTATATCCTTTAAATGATATTTAAGTCCCTATCTGATCTGTAATTCGAGGGCCAACACATGAACGACTGAATGATAGTAAGCATTCAGCGGCATATTCCATTCCTTGTATGATTATAACTCTTTTCATTTCAGTTCACTCAAAACCAGTGTTTCTTACAAACGAGCACCCTATGATTACAAAAACTATTAGAGGCATAACCGTGTTTGTTATTTGTGGAGTGTCATTAAAAAATAACACCATATTTGGGCAACGTAGTTATATTATATTATAGTGGATGACACCGTCGGCATAAGCTAGTCAATATATTAAACAATTTTTTTTTACATAATTTCAATAATTATTATGTAGGAAATAGCTTTTAAAGAGTTATAATCAATCCACAAGTTTTCCCACGTTTTGTGTTACACTATGCTACGGTATGCGAAAAAATTAAAACAGCACTATAACAAATATTTATAATATTTTTGCTAAACAGTTTTCATATTCATTATACATGACTACATCCGCAATGATTTAAATATTGTTATTCTTCTGATTTAAGGTACATCTGTCTGATGTAATAGGTAAAAGGCAAAATAGGTGTTTTTTGCACACATGCAGAATGTAGAGTGTGTATTAGAAGGCACATAGTACGCATGCTATTTTAAAATGAATGAATGAATATAAATAAAAAGCCTACGTTTTTCATGCATAATTTTTTTCATCCATCATTTCATGTTCTACGGCATGATATTGATGAATAAGTAATTGCTATGGCCTGCGTATTTTTAAAAATCCGTTTATTAGCTCTCGGAAGCCGAAAGGTAGCTTCCCATACGGTCATGTTGCATGTTTGTTTGCTACTATAGTGGCATAAAAAAATTTAAGATGATGAAAAGAAAGTGCATTTTAATTTTAAGCAGTAGCTAACTACGCAATAACCCACTTTGTTCAAAAGAAATATACAAGTTTCCCTACACTGAAACTTAGACCAATTAAATAAAGGGTATCGTTTAGCTAATATTTTTTTTAACTTTTAATTCATGGCGGTTGGCAAACCAGCCTGATCAGCCACCGCAACCTATGAAGCGATACTTGAAGTATCACATGCGCGTTGCCAATCCAAAGAAAAGAAGGGAAGCGAACAGAGGTGGGTGGGAATTTGGGCCTCCGGCGCTCCCACTAATCGCACGAAACGAAAAAGTACCATTAATACTTTTACTTTTCGATGATTTTCTGTGAGGGCGGGGTAGTACTTCCCCGGTTAAGCCGTTCCGCTTGTGGTGGGAGGAGAACGGGTCTACTTTCGTAACAGAAGCAACCTGTTATAATTACTATTTCATGATTATGATAAATGACTTATTATATTGATCGGTTATAGCGTCATTTTCGGCGTGTGACTGACCTGTCACGTGTCATCCCACGGTGTCTGAAACGAAGATGTACATACAATTCAAATTGGATATATTTCGCGCATTTGAAAGTGATCGTATTATAATAAGTGCAAGTAAAATTGTTTGTTTATTTTCAATTTAAGATGATTTGCATTTTTTTTAATAAATATATGTATATCATGTTAAAGGCGTCGGGATGTGACGACCCCATCGCCCGCTGTTGGGATAGCCTCTGTCACAACAGAGATTATTCCACCAGTGCAATCAGTCACACTGGTGGTAGGTCTTTTGTTGCAAGAGGCCGGTTAGGTAGGTACCACCGCAGTGTCCAATATTCTGCCGCCAAATAGTTGTGCTTAGGCACTACTGTGTTCCGGTTTGAAGGGCATTGTACGCTAGTGAAATTACTGGGCGAACGAGATTTAAGAACTAATATCTCGAGGTTGGCAACGCGTGAGTGGCACCTACAAATGGTGCTGCAAGCGCTCATAGGCTGCGGTAGCCACTTACCATCAGGTGGGCCGTATGCTTGTTTGCCAACTTCTAACATAAAAAAATATCATATGGAATATTTTTAATTTAACATGGCTAATTCATTTCTGGCAATCCGACCGCACGTGGAATACTGCTTTCACCTTTGGGTGGTAGCTCCCAGCACCAGATACTTCCAATTGTACGCATCCAACCTATAGCGGCTCAAATTGTCGACAATCGAGCCCTTTCCGATTGACTTGATCTTTTGGCAGTGAGTCAACATCTCTAGATATCGGCTCACTCTGCATCTTTTATCGCATATATTACTGTGAATATTATGAGAAATTGTTTGGACTGATCCGCCGGTGGGGTTTCAACAATTTCAACATCGGACATTGAGACAAAATTCAAAATTCCACCCTTACTAATTCAATATCTATAAATCCACGACAACGTGATTTAGAAGACATTTTCTTCCTCGCCCAAACACTCTGTGGAACAAACTTCCGAGCTAAAATGACCTGGGAAACCTCAGGAGAAGAGCCTATTCTTTCCTTAAACGCACCTGCATGCCCTCTGGTGTTGCAGATGTTCATTAGCAGCTGCGTTCGTTTAGCAACAGATGAGCTTTCTCCGCGTTTGCCTACTCTTACATAAAAAAAATACCCATAAATTATTATTTTTTAGCAAGTTAAAGTTAAAGTTGTTGAATGAAAATAAACTAAAAGATTTTTCATTCCAAAATCTAAAACTGATAATAACTTTCATAAATCTTACTTACTTATATATTCTCAACAGTATGAATTGAATTTGGATCAGAGTTTTTAGTCTCTTCACGTGTCCGTGTTTTCAGAGTTCAATGTTTTGATTTTTTCATGTATATATTTGTTGAAATTGAATTGTAGATTTTGGTCAAAATTTATAAGGAATAACAATTCTTTTTTCAGTAATGATGTTCGAAGTAAAAATAGAATCTGGTACTGATTTAACAGCTGTCTCGTGAATAAACTCACAATGATATTACAATATTGATTAAGTATAGTTTAGATAAAAATGAAGATTTCTCTTTTTAGGGTTCCGTAGCCAAATGGCAAAAACGGAACCCTTATAGTTTCGTCATGTCCGTCTGTCCGTCCGTCCCTATTCGGCGACTGTTGGCTCTATTTATACGAAATTTAGTAAATAGGTGTATTCTATGAACCGCACCACGATTTTGAAATAAAATCCTACCCTGTGCGGAACACGGGCGGACAGACGGACGGACGGACAGACGGACATGACGAAACTATAAGGGTTCCGTTTTTGCCATTTGGCTACGGAACCCTAAAAAGTACGATCGAATCGATACATACAACTTTGTACGTCACCTGGAAGTGGATAGGTGTTTGATCTATATGTCTTTCAATCAGTCTGACTGACTGAATTACGGATTTTGGATGGTTATATAAGCAATCGTATAAGCTGCGTTTATAAAATTTGGGGTTTTTCTTTATGTTAGTAAGTTGGCAAGCAAACATACCGCCCACCTGATGTCGTAGCCTATGAGCGCTTGCAACACCAGCAGGTGCCAGTCACGGGTTGCCAACCTCGAAATATTAATTCTTAAATCTCTTTTCCCAGTAATTTCACTAGCCTACAGTGCCCTTGAAACCGGACCACAGTAATGCCTAAGACACTACTGTTTGGCGGTAGAATATTTGACACTGCGGTGGTACCTAGCCGGCCTTTTGCATCAAAAGACCTACCACCATTGTGACTGATTGCACTGGTGGAATAATCTCTGCTGTGATAGAGATTATCCCTACAGCGGGCGATGGGGTCATCACGTCCTGACACTGTAAGCTAGGTCATCTTGAGGGTCTCAATATACGAAACAAATTTGGCGTGTTCATGTTACATATTTTTTGTGTTATGAAGGGTTCAAAAATGGTTCGTGTAAAGTTTAACATTGCTGACAACTAACCTCGTTGCTAAATCTATATTAAACAAGTAATGATTAAAATGATAAGCAGAGATGCGAAAAATATTTTTCTAAAATATGAACGGACGAATAAAAGTAAGTTATTCATCCGGTTATTGGATAAATAATAATTTATATTTATTCGTCCGGTAATAGTTGCTGGGGTTTTTGTAAATATAAATTAACAGGACATTATTACTGCAATATTGCTAGGGAAAATACGGCGAAATTTCTTAATAATCAATAGCCGGACGGATAAATAAAATATTTGTATCTTAGATAGTGTTTGAGTGTTTATTTTTTATAAACTATTATAAAAATACATCCCGATTCCCGTTGCACTCAAAATAATAGTTTTTTTTTTAAAGAATATTAGCAAAGCTTTATCAAGACATTCCTATTGCCCCTCCAAATAAGCTCGAAGCTTGCGCTAGGAAAGGTTGCGACAATAGCCCAAAGGGGTCAGGATCGAAACCCCGACTCGGCTCAAAGTCGGCTCTTCTACAGTTAAGCTATTAAGGCCTAAACAGTCGCGGGTTTGATTTCGGCTCGGGGCGGATGTTTGTATTAATTTTACAAGAAAATATTACGGTATAAGCGTGTGTCCTTGTGGACACAACATCGGGCAACAATTGATAACTCTTTATAGGTTAATTTGCTCTTATCCAATGAGTTACTGGTTCACCCTTAAGGTTGTGAGATGGCAATCGCTCTGTGTAAAAATTATAGCCAGTCTAATCCGGATAAGAGTATAAGCAGGACCTGGGTAAATACCGGGAATAATACTAAGAAGAAGTTAAATATTTTAACTACATTATTTTTACGAACCGACTTCAATCAATAAAGGAGGAGATTTTTTTATATATATATTTTTATGTTACAAGTTGGCAAACAAGCATACGGCCCACCTGATGGTAAGTGACTGCCGCAGCCTATGAGCGCTTGCAGTACCATTAGTAGGTGCCACTCACGCGTTGCCAACCTCGAGATATTGGTTTTTAAATCTCCACTGCCCAGTAATTTCACTAGCGTACAGTGCCCTTCAAACCGGAACACAGTAATGCCTTAGCACTACTATTTGGCGGCAGAATATTTGACACTGCGGTGGTATCTACCTAGCCGGCCTCTTGCAACAAAAGACCTACCACCAGTGTGACTGATTGCACTGGTGGAATAATCTCTGCTGTGACAGAGGTTATCCCAACAGCAGGCGATGGGGTCGTCACATCCCGACGCCGGGAAATTGTATATGTTAGACTGTGTTCATTTTGTATATCCACGGATTACCGATACCGATTTAGACGATTTTTATATTTGCATTTTTAGAAATGTCTGTGCATCTGTCTTTGTGTGCACGCATCATTGGTAAATTATAAAGTCTTAACATCAGAAGTCGGAAATTAAGGTCGCATATTATCGAGTAACATTCAATCTTTGTTTCATTAAAAGCAGTTCACTGTATCAAAAGTTATTGCACTTTTAATGACAGCGTGAACGATTACCAAGAGTAGGTAACTGGACGCAAATAAGCAATACCATGTCAACCCACACAAATGTCATTTCGAGAAAAACGCGTTTGAAAATTTTGAACAACTTGCTTTATATGTATATATACTTATTATTTATATTATATATTTTATTATTTTTTTTAATGTATTGGTCAAGTTTTTTGCAATTTCAAGATGTATGTAAGTTATTTTACTTATTTTCACATAAAATGAGCATAAAAACTTCATATTTCTTATATAATATAACCCAAAACGTTTAAAATAATACATAAATTGCATGATTAAAAATGGCTTTTTAGAAGTTTTAAAGCTTAAAACTCTACAAATATTAAAGAAAAATGTTCTTCAGCCATTTACCAACACTTCTGCATATATAACTCAGTTTTTTCAATTTTGTGGGTTGACATGGTATTGCTTATTTGCGTCCAACTATGGTAGGCCTTTTTACACAGGGTTACATTTTTTTATTTTATGATGGCTGAAAAACAAACATACGGTCCTGGTGGTTACAACTCACCGCAACCTATGGACGCTTGCAGTACTTGAAGTATCATATGCGCGTTGCCAACCCAAGGGATAGTAGGTTGATTGGGCTCACACACTCATTGCACGAAACGCAAAAATACTGATACTGTTACTTTACGCCGATTTTCTGTGAAGTCCTTTCCCGGTCGATCCGGGAAGAAGTATGTTGTGGAATTATCAAAAACTACATTAACTAATAAATTGTTGTACTAACTTAATTATATATGTAATGCCTTATATATAATGCATCCTGTTGCATAATTGATACATAATGTATTGTCTAACGCCAGGACTGTACGCAAATGAATAGTTTAAAAGGTTGTTGGCAGCCATGTTTTATGAAAACAGCTGCTTACATTTTGAATTTTCAGTCTAGTTACTATTCAATCGTTATGTATTCCTATTTTCCTACGTGGTTTTAGCATTTGTAATAAGATTTTCGATTATTTAAATTTTTTAGACAGATTTGGTTCTATAAACTTTTCTGAATTTGGTTAAGACCTTGGCATAGTGGTCAATTTTGTGAAACACAAGTTTTTTTAGTTTTTTTGGCATCGTCATATATTAGACAGCATTAGAGTTTATAAATTACCTACTAAAATATTTTATACAGATTTCTTAAAATTTTATTCTCTTGAATAAAAAATATAAATCTTGATTCCTAAGTCGTTTCAGCTGGTTTGGATTTTATAAATTTTAAACAGAATAAAACCTATTTTTGGAACATTAGTATGCTGTCGTAGAGTTACCTTGTTTTTTAAATAAAACTGGCCTAGTGCTGGCCTGGTGCTAAAAATATTAAGTTATTCGTATGGGGGTTCCACTTTAATTTGAAATTATTATTTTTTGTATTGTAGGAGCCATAAAAATACATGAAATTTATTAATCTATAAATACCAAGTATTTATTTATTACAGTACATGAGATACACTAGCAGACGTGAAAAATATTATATAAAAATATCATTCATATTTTTTTTAGTATTTGTTGTTGTACCTGAAACGGAAATACGCATTCTTTGAAAATTTCAACTCCCTACATGTAATATGTAGGGAGTTAAAATTGTGAGATATATTCCGTTGACGGAACGGAGACTGGAGGTTTTGCAATAAAGTTTTGTGGGCACTCTAAAAAAGAAGACCCAGTGAAACCAAAAGTGCGTTTACTAACATAACTAAACAATTTTACTAAGCTAAGTGGACCCGGCAGACGTTATCCTACCACAAAAATGAAAAAATAGTGAGACCCGATAGCAGCGTTCTCTACTGGGTCCAATTGTAAATGTACAACACAATAAACATCATCAAAATCAGTCCAGCCGTCTATGGTGAGTTCAATGACATACAAACGCACAGTAGAATTATATATAAAACACGCCTGTGGTTTTGTCAGTATTCATTTTGTATCAAACTAAGTTTTTTTTTTTTTTTATGTTAGAAGTTGGCAAACAAGCATACGGCCCACCTGATGGTAAGTGGCTGTCGCAGCCTATGAGCGCTTGCAGCACCATTAGTAGGTGCCACTCACGCGTTGCCAACCTCGAGATATCAGTTCTTAAATCTCGTTCGCCCAGTAATTTCACTAGCGTACAATGCCCTTCAAACTGGAACACAGTAGTGCCTAAGCACTACTATTTGGCGCCAGAATATTGGACACTGCGGTGGTACCTACCTAGGCGGCCTCTTGCAACAAAGGACCTACCACCAGTGTGACTGATTGCACTGGTGGAATAATCTCTGTTGTGACAGAGGTTATCCCAACAGCGGGCGATGGGGTCGTCACATCCCGACGACTTTAAAAGTTAAGGATAGTCTATGAGTTTCATCCAAGTAGGTTAACATTATGTAACCAACAATGCTTTTAATCCCTTTACTGAATAACAAAATACACACATAAATCCACATATAAATGCACAGCACTGTAACTACTACGTCGGATTTCAACGATTCATCCTAAAAAGACGACATGACATATGCAGTACGGCAATAATTTTCTGCATGGTGAAATATTGAAGTAACCATTTTTCTACCGGGATATCAGGCGCACTGCGGGGTACCACCCATATCTGGTCGATATACCTAATATCCGAACTATGCGCTTTCGTTCCTCATTCATAATGCGCACGGCCAGGGATTGGAATGCTTCCGGCGTCTGTATTTCCGAATACATACAACCTGAACCTCTTCAAGGTGCGAGTACATAGGCTTCTCATGAGTAAGCTCGCTCCAACGTAGACCTCATCTATGCTTTCACGCTCGATGGAAGTCAAGAGCTTACCCATTTATGAATAAAAAAAAATGTGACGCTCCGTTAGAATTACATCTTTTACAAATATTGTCTTCTAATCCAACGTATTAAACAGGTTCTATACTCCGCCATACACCAACATATATATAAAATTTTAAAGGCGTCGGGATGTGACGACCCCATCGCCCGCTGTTGGGATAACCTCTGTCACAACAGAGATTATTCCACCAGTGCAATCAGTCACACTGGTGGTAGGTCTTTTGTTGCAAGAGGCCGGCTAGGTAGGTACCACCGCAGTGTCCAATATTCTGCCGCCAAATAGTAGTGTTTAGGCACTACTGTGTTCCGGTTTGAAGGGCATTGTACGCTAGTGAAATTACTGGGCGAACGAGATTTAAGAACTAATATCTCGAGGTTGGCAACGCGTGAGTGGCACCTACTAATGGTGCTGCAAGCGCTCATAGGCTGCGGCAGTCACTTACCATCAGGTGGGCCGTATGCTTGTTTGTTAACTTCTAACATAAAAAAATAAAAAAATAAAGATAGTGTTAGTAAGATAAACGATGTTATAAAAGATTCGATAATCGATAATACTTAAATATTCAACCTTCAAGAATCCCCTTATAAATGTTACATATTTAAAAATAAACAATACTAGCTTATTCACGTGACTTACATTGAAAGGTATCTGACATTGGTCGGGCGATATTATTCAGGATCTCGGCGAAGGTCATCATTTATTATCGGAGGGT
The DNA here is from genome assembly GCA_023373885.1 of Hestina assimilis. Classification (NCBI taxonomy): domain Eukaryota; kingdom Metazoa; phylum Arthropoda; class Insecta; order Lepidoptera; family Nymphalidae; genus Hestina; species Hestina assimilis. Next base: position 4,007,585 of record CM041762.1, on the reverse strand, counting down.
ATGCCGTCACGTGGACCTTGAAATTTACTTTTCATTTCTTCATTACTGATGTAAGGATCATTGTATTGTATAAAAGCATTTATCATCATTTAGTCAAAAATAATTTAGTGTTAGTAATGTCAAAGTAATAAAAATAGCTTCTAAAACTTTCTAGAATAGTTCTATTCTCAAATTCCACGTTCTGAAGTTATGTGACTACTAGACCCGGCCGCGAGTTACTGTGTTAAAATAGGATTCGGCTTAACTTTTACAGACATTTTAAATAACTGTCGTCATATTTCAACCAATTCGTCATGAATAACTCTGTCTATTGAAAACCGCATGAAAATCTGTTCAATAACTTTTGAGTTAATCGAAAACAAACAAAAAGGAGTGGCCCCGCCATTTTGTTTTTTTATGTATTAGTGTATTTATTATTAGGGGGCAAACGGGCAGGAGGCTCACCTGATGTTAAGCGATCGCCGTCGCCGATGTACATCTGCAACACAAGGGGCCTGGTGCCTTGCCGACCTTTATTATAATATATATATTAAAATTAATGTCAAAAGAACCTCATTATGTATAAACAAATTTCCTATTACGAAACCAATAATTATCTATTGTGACTGAAAAAGGAAATATAAAAGGATAATTTGAATCAATAAACGCGGCCATTAATCCTGATTGACGTCACGTCACGTGTGGCGAAAAAGGTAATAAATGATAGGACGTTATACCTACATCCAATATGGCCGCATTATTCAATCAATTGGTTTTACGAAAGCAGTACCTACTTTGGCTCGTTATGAATGAAAACCAAAAATAATATACTTAAAAAACAGGGAGGTTTAATTCTACTCTTTGTCTGTGAAACTACTAGAAACGGGAAGATGGGTGGACCGATTTAGATATTTTTATTTTTGTTTGATGTTATTCTCCTAAGATACATCTTTATCTATTCCAAACTTCATTAAAACTTGATCAGTAGTTTTCACGTGATTCGCGCATCAAAAAAATTTCATTATACGATTATAATAATTATATAGATCTACTGATATATATCTGTTGATTATTTTTACTGAATAATTACAGTTCCCAGCTATCAAACTCACTTTGTAAGATTCCAAATTACCTCTCACAAGGATAACAAGAACTGCATAGCGGTGAGTTTCTTTCTTTGGTTCCGTGCATAGAAATAAGAAATAGCAGACTGTATTGCACCCAGTAATAGTTCTTAGCAGTTTCAGCAACCCACAGACCTGGATCTATTTATGTTCTTATTGGGCGTAGCGGCGTGGTCGTATAAGAATGACGAGTTGGTAGTTATCAATCTCTCAATCTCATAAGAATGAGGTTCTAACCTCACTGAGTTTTATATGAACGTTTACAACAAAAAGTATTTTTGTCGTAGGGTTTATAATTATGTTCTTATTGAGAGTTTCGGCTCGGTCTTATGAGAATGACGGGTTGGTAGTTACCAATCTATCAATCGCATTCTTAGGTTCTAACCTCACCGAGTTTTAAATGAACGATTAAAAAAACATATGTTGGGACACGCAGTTATGGAAAGAAAAACAGAGACGGATTTAATTCCATTTAAAGTACCTATGATAAGAAACTTTCAGTGGACGGTAGCAAATAAATATATTTTGAGTGTCGGAAAAAAACTCATTACATTCACTCTCATTTTTCGGTCTAGATCTCATCCGCTCAGAGCAGAGAAACTTCGTTAAAAAAATGTTTTATTTAGGTAAAAATGTATGCAATTTTTTCTGCTCATATAAAACTACTATCAAATATACGAGGGTAGTAAACTAAAATAAAATCTGTTAATGATTTTTAGCAAACTAAACAGTCTGTCTAATTATCACGAGGATAAATTTTAGGGAAAACATTCCACGTGACCTTATTTTGACGAATCAACGTTGGCGCAACATTTGATAACAACTAAGTCGGTCAGACAACGGGTTCACGCAATAGCCTATTATAATATTAAATGAAAGCTTCAATAGATCAACGGTGGGATGAGACCAACTGTGTCAACGAGAGAGCTAAAGGTTTTTTTACGGGGAGCTCATAGGCTACAACAACCAACTTAGTCACATAAAAATTATAAAAAGGCATTGCTAATTGGACGCAAATAAGCAATACCATGTCAACCCACACGAATGTCATTTCGAGAAAAACGCGTTTGAAAATTTTGAACAAGTTGCTATATATGATTTTTTTATGCATTGATGAAGTTTTTGGCAATTTCAGATTTATGTAAGTTATTTTACTTATTTTCACAAAAATAAGCATACAAATAGCATATTTCGTGTATAATGTAAACCAAAACGTTTAACATAATACATAAATTGCATGATTAAAAATGGCTTTTTAGAAGTTTTAAAGCTTCAAACCCTACAAATATTAAAGAAAAATGTTCTTAAGCCATTTACCAACGCTTCTGCATATATAACTCAGTTTTTTTTCAATTTTGTGAGTTGACATGGTATTGCTTATTTGCGCCCAATTAAAAAAGGCATAATTTTTATATAATAATAATAATAACTCTTTATTGGACACAAACATATGTTACAAATAAGAAGGATTACCCAGACTTCTGCACTAGCAGGGCTGTGCTGTGTTGCAGAAGCCAGTTTCTTCCCCTTAATATCATCATCATTACATTTTTATGCCCTTAGGAATTAATCATTTTGACTAAATAATAATAAAATGTTAACAAAAAAGAAAAAAAATTAAATTAACCTTAATTTTAAGTGAATATTTTCAAATTTTATAACGAAACTATTTTTAAATTTGAGTTCTATTTAATTTGAGCGCATCCTTTTGAAAGCGGGACGACTGGCAGTTCTGCATTCATCAAAATATTTAGGGTAAACGACCAGGACGTTCTATACAAATTTATGTGTACCGACTTTAACTTTCTTGTTTTCTTATGATAAACACTTGTTTTTCAGGTCAAACAATTGTTTACAACTCCCGTGACGACATATTGAAAACAACGGATGGTGTTTTGAATTGCATTCAATTTTCGAGTTTTCATTCTTTATTTTTTCTATACTTTGCTTTGCTTTTGCTGTGTATTATATAATTTGTTAGTGTAGAATGTTGAAAAAATTAGACTTCTTGATGGTTAGTGTCCGTCTTTAGAGTTCCGTATCTAAAGAGAGCCAATCGAACTCTATTACTAAGCCTCCGCTGTCTATCCGTCAGCGGGTTGTATTTCAAAAACTTTAACAGGTAGAGAGTTGAAATTTTCACAGAATGTGCATATTTGTTGCCGCTACACAAATATATTCTAAAATAAAATAAAATTTAAATAAAATCTATAGAACCCTTTATGTACGAGTTTGACACGCAGTTGGGGTTTTTAACCATCCTTTCGTATATAAAAAATAATTGCGTTAAATAAAACGGACTGTTGACATTTTTTTGTATTTTAAATCTTCAGTAGCTTCGTCTCGGGATAGAAGAATCAATTCTTTGATCAGGGAATACGAAATTTGAACCGCAATAAGAGTTAATGGTAAGCTCTCTTTCTATGTATATTTCATACTTTAACAAACATAATTCAAATATACAAAATTCAGAATAAAAGGGCGGTTTTATCGTTAATAAATAATCTCTTTCAGACAACCTTCAATTAACGAAACATAGTAGGAAAACGGAAACTGGTCCGTAAATATTAAATATTATATTTAATAATAGCATAATTGAATTTTACATGCTTTAATTTTTAAAATAACGTATAAAATGATTAAAGCAAAGAATGAAAAAAATAATAAAATAAAAATCATTTTCGTCACTTTTTTTAAATTTAGATGGCAACGAACCATTTGTAAGTAAATTAGACAAATCAATGATAAATTTTAATTGAATACTTTCTATAGCTTGTTTTTGCATAATTCCACAGTAACCGAACATTTTTCCGATACAAGTTTCATATGTATTAATCCAGATAATAAGGTATTTGCGTGCTAAATTTCACCCTAATCCGTTAAGCTATTAATGCGTTATTGGGTAACAAACATCTAAACATAAGTGCAGAACGTTTTTTGATAATCCCACGGGAATCTAACATTTTACTGAAAAAAAAAATCCTATGTCTTAATCTACGTAACAATCTACATCTGTGCCAAATTTTATTTAAATTCGTTAACCTGTGTTTTCGTGATTTTGTAACAAACTTTCACATTTATTAAACTAGTAGGATATTGCTTTCATTTAAAGACGTGGAATTGGCATAATGGACCAGCCCTTGAAGACGAAATTTAAGAAATTCGTTGGTGTCCCATCATAAATGTAGCACCAAAGTACGGAACGCTTACAACATTCTGTTATGATTTACATAACATAACAGGCAGCCGCAGGCGTGCAAAACGAATACATTTCCCAGAACAGAAAAAACTAAAAGATTCTAATGGGAAATCAGTTCTTGACGACCAGGAGCCTCAGTTATGAGAATACGCAGAAGTGACATATTGGTAAAGGATTCGTTCAAAACGTGTAGCTTTAAAAAATAACAATAGAACTTCTCTTGCGTTGTTTTTGTAAAAATAACATTAATATATGTATGATATGTTTGTTTCGTCGCATACGCAATGGCCAAAGGGGTCACGTCAAGATAAATTTTAATAAATCACCACATTTCCCTATATTGTCTCTTGTGAAACGAACCTTCGAATTATTCTATTTATTTAAATTCAGCTTTGGTGTCGATGGACCCTAAAACTATTTAGAGCGTATATTTTTATTAAGGTTTACTTAAAATGGAACGTAAACTGTTTTAATTTTACTTAAGATACCATCAGCCTGATGCTGTGGAGAATGTTGGGGAAAAAATCATTAAACTCAGGCCTCAAGATTCTTATAAAGGAACCCTATTATTAAGCGTCCGCTGACCATCCGTCTGTCATCGGGTTGTATCCAATGAACTAATAAATGTAATAGATAAATAGTTTGAATTTTCATAGATTATGTATTTCTATGGCCGTATAATAAAAATATAAATGAATTTAATTTCCAGACTAAGAAAACTTGATGTTTTTATCCTGTGGATATTTTTACTCCTACAGAATCCTTTACGTGCGAGTCCGAAATGTACTAAGCCAGGTTTTCTAAAAACGTCTCAGCCAGCCTGGCAATATCACCCCCCAAGTTGAAGACTTATCTTATTATGTTGGGTCATCACAATCTTTGCTTCCTCATACCTGGTTCAAGTACTTTTTATGTTTCAGTTTGAAACAGCGCTAAAATTATGAACAAATTCTCCTTTAAAGCAAACTTTTAATTGTTTATCTCAATTAACACTGAAATATTTTGTAGCAATTTGTACAATTTTTTTTTATATAAGTCTTCTTCTTATCGATTGGTTAGTGGTCAACCTAGTGTCAGAGTTGTTCAGGTCGCCAGTAGGCCTCTGACTTGACTTATCGACTGTTGTCTAATTGTCAACAGCCGGGACCGACTTTTTACGTGCCCTCCGAAGCAAGGAGACGCTCGGTTGAAATACCACTATGCGATCACCCATCTAGTGACTGACCGCGCCTAAAGTTGCTTAACCTACCAATCGTTAACCGATCAGCGGGTGCACTCGGCTATGAGCGTCTCTTTATATAAGTTATGTCTTTATTTTCACTTTTTGGTGCGATTGTTACACAGACTTAGGCCATTATGACGCCATCAATTTAAATGATATTGAATAAGATCCTTGTGTATTGGTTCTTACCTTTTTTACCAAAATTTTACAGTAAAACTTCCTTGAGGGCGATTCGAAAACTGACCGAATTGAGAGTGAAATTGAAAGACATGTCATTACATGATATAGGAAAAAAAATGTGCGGTTTGGGGACCCCCGTCAGGAACGAAGTTCCTTACCTTTTTTCTTCAATTCCTATTGTAATTCGAAATGAAATCTGTATATTTCAATAGGGTATATCATAAAATGAGACAGGGACAGAGATAGAGAGAGAGAGAAAGAAAGCTTGTGTCGTCATTTACTTGTAGTAGGCTCGATACACACGCGCACTCAGACACAGCGTACGGCATTTCGTTACGTGACGACTTCTAATAAATCGCACTACCCGTAAGCCGCATTAAGGAGCTTCGTTCCAAAAATAGAAGAGCTAAGATTATATAGCTATTTAAGAAGTTTAACTTCTCTCCATTTAAGAAGTTTAGCTTTTCTAGACGAATATCCGAAAAGATTTTAATCACATAAAAAACATATAATGTAAAAAAGTCCAAGTCTCGCAAATACTGATTCAAATTGAATTAAATTTGAAATATACCATGTTTATACAATGCTTGCTTGGTTACTGAAAATTCAGGTTTTTAAATTTATCCACAACGAAATTATAGGGGGTCGGAAATGGACTGAGCTGCTCCGAGTAAACTATCCGTATGCCCGTGCTGCTTTTTTGCTCAACTTGACGATTTGAAAGCTAATACATTCAAGAATCTTTAATTTTTAGCGTACACGTTAGTAAAGTTTTAATTATTCACATAAGATAGTTTGCCTTTAAAATGACTCTATATCTTAGATCATCTCATATTGCATAATGCGGGTCTGTTTTTAATTTTTAATCTATGCAATTATAATTTTAAATGTATTTGACATTCGTTCTGAGTTAAGGATTTTAAAGTGTTACCATGGGAGAAATTAGCACTATGGTTCGTAAGGTTTCTAAGCCTGAATTAATTATAATATATTCAGCGTTAGTGCTAAACAATTTCTTAAAGATATTACATTCCGACTCATTGCCTCCACAGGTGACTCTGATAATAATCGTTAACTCTTGATAAGTTAATTGCTCTTATCCAATGAGTTACTGGTTCTCTCTTAGGGTTGCGGAGGTCAGATGGCAATCGCTCTGTGTAAAAACTAGTAACCTGTCAAATTCGGAAGAGAGTAATAATCAGATCCTAGGTAAATACTCGCAAAATACCGGGAATAATGCTAAGAAGAAGACCATTTATTACCCTAATATTTAGATATTTTCTTTTGACATTACTATAAATATCTATGACTTAATAATACTGGATTTATTATTTAAACTATCATTAATAATTCACAAACGATGTTAACATATTTTAGAGTACATTGGACGTGTAATTCTATTGTGATTGGTCAAAAGGGTGTGAATATAGAAGCGGCCAGCGCATGCGCAGGAGACAAGGTGGAAAAAACATGAATGACCAATATATACATGGTGTTGTTTTTGTATAAATAAATATATTTTTTTTTTTTCATGAATTAATTTTTTTGTTTTAATTAGTTAATTAATTTAAAAGCTTTAATTTTAAAAGAAGAAGACTTAAATATTTGAGTTTGTATGTATGTTTATGTAATATAATAATATTAATCGTAAAACCTTAATAAAAGAGAATGTGATTTGTTAAATCCGTATAGATCCTGAGAAAAGTGCCGGGAACAATGCTTGTAGAAAGATTCTTATTAAAAAAATTTTGGAATAATGGGAATTGTGAGATATCAAAAACACACGCGCAGATTGTCCAAATGTAGAAACAATGTAGTGAAATGTTAAGTTTAATATCGCCTTGGAGTCATTGCGGGATGGATTAAGTCGCGGGTCGTAACGTCTATGACGGCGCTAAGCCGGGGTTATTGCTTTAAAACTCCATAATAATAATAAAACAGCTTCTTTGTTTTAAATAATTTATTCCTCTTCAAGAGCCGAATCGAAACTGTCGACTATATTACAATCAACGCCTTTTATACTAGTTGTCATAAGTCTTTCTATTTTTATTAATAGATTGCAATCATTCTCTAAACTAAACTTAATATTTATAATATTATATTTCATAAGTTAACATGAATTACTTTATACAAATTATAATCTAACTAGCGGCCCGCTCCGGCTTCGCACGGGTATAAAATATTTAGCGTATGTCATTCACTGAAAAAATGATTAAAATCGATCCAGTAGTTTTGATTTATTCATTACTGCCCGTGGCCCGCACGCGTTAAATGTAATTATTTACGACATCACATTAGAAACCCCAAAAATAACTACCAATTGATTACCAACTTACATAATTATGGGTAGAAAAAGAAATATTTAATAGTTTAAGCTTTATTAAAATTCTTAATATTTAATGCCAATAGTATTAGGACTATTTAATACTTTAGATATCAGCCTGTATAGTAAGGTGGTTGTGTGGCAAGGCGCTGGACAACCGCGCGGACAATGAGAACAAGAGCTTATAATTCGCAAATCGACACACCGCCAAGCTGTGAAGAAGACAGAAAGTTTTGCTGTAATTTAATTGTGTTTCAAATTTCAGCTTTATTTATTAAATATGAGTAGTATTAACTTGGTATGTATCCTCTTAATTAAATTGATTTAGTTCGTACCGTTTGAGTTGCGAATATTAAATTATTCTAGAGTATAAGTATAGGATAAAGTTAAATTACTTATTAGCTATTAAGGTTAGATTGTAATCTCATAAAGTATATATATTCGTTATGTACTTTATCAAAAGAAAAAAATTTAAATATAATATTTAAAAATATAATTATTATATAATATTAAGATGTTTTTTGGTTATTACTGTTTGGAACCTAGTCATTCTTAAACTCTGCATCATATTGCTCTTTGATATAATATTTAAAAGCTAGTAAAAGAGTTAATGGATATCTATTTTGAAATAAAAGATTCTTTTATAAGTGTACAACAAAGTCAATAATATTATATATAAAACTTGATAACATATCAAATACCAAACCATTTCTATTATCGAGAAAACTTTCGTCGTACTTCACCAAATGGTTGTCCAGCCGTCATGCCCACAATGTGGTCAAATCATTGTCCATCAAGAAAAAATACAGGATTAGAGATCAACCCATTCTTTCTCTTTCAGTTGTCGCGAACATCATTTTTTCTCTTCAAAATTAGTTATGAATAAGTAGGCTGTAGTGCAGACGTCTAAGGGATGGAATTAAAGTAATCGATACTTTATCGAAAGAGGATTTCATCGATAGTATATCCAAAATTTTGTACAGACAACAGCAATTCAATTTGTGTAACTGTGCTGTAATTTTTGGTAGAGCAATGCTCCTCCCAGTACAAAGGCCAGCTCGATCGGAGAAGTACTACCCTCTCACAGAAAAAAGCTACATATTTTATTACGGGTTGTTGGGTTTCGTGCCATAAAAAAGAGCCCCGGAGGCCAAATTTCCCACACCCTCTGTTCCCTTCCTTTTTTCGTATCTCATCCTTTCCGTCATATATCTTGGGTTGGCAATGCGTATGTGAGATTTCAAGTATCGCAAGCGTTCATACGTTGCGGTGACTGCTAAAAAATATCACATGACATAAAAAAAATCCGTCGTTTTAAGTTGCTTTTAGTTTTTTTTTTAAATAAAAATATACAACAATTGTACAGTTTTTAAACTTCAAATAATAATATAATATTTAGTACTAACGTCATTTTCATCATAATAGTTAAAGCTCTATAAATAATAATTATAACAGGATATCAGTTTGGCCATTAAAATTATTAGTTTATATTATTGTTATATATAGTAATTAAGTTATAATTATTGCTATTTAAATTTCAGCTCGTTTGTAAAGACCTACATTTAATTTTCCTTGTTAAATTATCCTTAACAAATAATGAATTTTAATAAATTAAATAGTAACATTAATTATCAGTTCTTTTTTTTTCATGTCAGCCTTAATCACCTGGATGTAGGCTTCTTCTAAGGTATGCTACAATACTCTGCTATTCACATTCAGCTACTACCACTTGCCTTTTTAAGGTCAAGAGATCCTTGGGACAGAGGACGCCCTAGTCTTACGCTGTGCTTACCGTCTCTTTCAAGAACTCCTCTGCTTAAATGGCCATCGGTTCTGTGACATTCCTGATCAGTCCAATGCAATTTTAATAGGCCAAATACCCCGAGTATACTTTGTCCTATCGCTCACTGAGCTACTATCAGCTAATGGACAAATCCCAATATCAAGTCTACACTTCATCCGCGAACATTATGATTAGTAGAACGTGGTTTCAAGGCAATTACAATGAAGTTTAAATATTGTGGTACTGAAACCAAGAATACTTAACGTAACTACCGAATACGAGCCAGCCCAACTTAATGCGTCGATAGATTTCCCAGTATTCTATAAATAACAACCTATATTATAAAGTCCGAGCATGAATATACGCCGAAATTTATCGAGTGGACTTCCAAATTATGGACTTTCTTAGGAGCAAAGGTAATAATATTTGAGAGTCAAGATCCATAGGAACTACGTCTCTTGGTCGCTGCACCTGATTACACGTGTTTTGATGCGTGATTGTTTATTAATACAACAAAGGTGTCAAATAAGATTGTAATGAATAGAAATAAGATTTACTTCGAATATCCAATTTTATCATAGAGCAAAAAAAATCTCTTATTAAAAGTATTATGGCATATCCGTCATATACAGAGGTGAAAATGTTGTACAAGTTGTCGGAGTTATGTTTTAGTAATAATTTTTTTTTTACCTATGTTTATATAAGGCCTTATGATGTAGTCGCCCAGCGTCAAAGTAATAAAAAAAGTACTAATTTTAATAAAAAAAAAAGATTACGTCCTTTCTGAAAATAGAATAGCTCAAATATCGGTAAAGTAAGTCACATCACTACGAAAAGTGTCGTGAAATATACGGAACTAGCAAGGTGCTTAAATGACCACCGGGGATTTCGAAAAAAAAATGTCGACACAAAAATGAACATAACAATTGCATAGCATGATGGATCGCCAATATGCTCTTTAAGCTTAAGTGTCTGACATAAGCATAAAGGATAAGTTTGTATGGAGAGCCATTGTCCGTTTTATGTATTTATTATTGTAAAATTTTCTTTGATAAGTATATTGTATGTTTTTTTAAGTAATATTAAACTATATTAAACAGTTTGTATGTCATTGACTAGCAACGCCGGCGGCTTCGCTCTTGTTAATGTAGTTGTTATGTCGATCTAAAATCTAAATTTTATTTTTCTACCTGAAATAATATATTAAATAATTTTATCCATATCATACTAAAGCATACACTTTGAGTTACTTTTATTGGGTATTTATTTAAAAATATTGTTATTTATTTATTCTCATGTTGTAATTTTTTAAGGGAAAAAAGTCGTATATATTTTTATAGTCATAGTTTTTGTTGATTTGTACAGTTGTAATTATTTGTAATTGTAAATATGTTGTAGATTAGGTTGTTGACCTTCTTTTTTTATGTCATAATTTGAGTAAGGTAATTAAAATATCTGTAATAATTAATATAAAACGACAGCTGAGTTCAACTGCTATAGACATATTGCTCTTTAATGTAATGAATTCTTTAGTCATAGACCTACTATAAGCTATGGATAGTCCTTTTCGTAAAGCTTGCAACATAATCTAATGAAGTTAGCTTGTGACTAACTTCGTTTCGTTACGTTGGTATTGAATTTACGAAAAGGCACCAACGAGTCTGTGACATTTTGTCATATAAAAGGCACTCAAATCATTTGCTTAATCAATATTGGTTATATGGTTTAGCCTTTGAAATATAGTCTATTCAACATAAAAAACATAGTCATGGAGGCTGCTAATAGACGTGAAAACTTGAAACTTTGAAATAACTGTATTTTTTAAAGAGACTCTTTTTCATGTTATTATTAATATTCCAATTGCCCCTCTAAATAAGCTCGAAGCTTGTATTAAGAGTGGGTAAGACAATAGTCCAAGGGGGTCAGGATCGAAGCCGCAACTCCCGCGTTAACGGAGTGGAGTCGACCTATTTCCGTTGAGCTATTAAAGCTTCACTCATTAATTTTAGTTTGTAAATTGAAATTAATTAGTCCGGTAACACCCAAACCGTCCAATATGCGCGAGTCGTCAGTCTGACGTAACACGTCATATGAGGCATGTCTGTGATGCGAATGCGGCTTTTGAAAGACGTTTGACTTCAAAAATTTTAAATCGATTGAAATTCATAACCATAGATCAAATTATAATTTTATTGATCACATTTTATAATTGAATTCATTTAAAATATTTTAATATTAATTATTTCCTAATAATGGAGATAAAAGCCATCTCCATATTACCTTGGTGTCACATTCTGGCCATGACTGACACGCATACTGATATCCGTGCTCAACATACTTACGATTATGTATTTGCAATCTTATTTTGCGACTATTTAAATCCTTATAATCATAACCACAGGTTTGAATTTCGTTTACAATAGTCACTAAAATATATTTAATAGCTTGTTTTAATCTGTATTCCTGCACGTGCCTATTAAAATATGTGTTACATAAATATGATGGTTTAAAATACCTAAATATTTCAAAGAGGAAACTCATTTACTAAGACGGATTGTAAGCATTCTATGTGAACCAAAAACCTGATAATATCGGGCATTGTTCAGGAAGAACGTCGTAACTGATAAAAAATATTTTAGACAGGAGAAGGTTTTATATATTTTGTAACGACGGATTGATTATTTATTATTTAATTACTTCAAACTTAAAAATTTACTGAAAGATATAATTTAGACACTTGTGGCACTTACGATGCTCTTCATAATGAGAGTGTGATGTGCAAACAAAAATATTATTTAGTCCACCTGACAACAAGAGGTTACCGTAGCCTAATAGACGCTTGCAATACCAGTAGCACGAGAACCGTCTTACCGAACCAACAGAAGGAGAGAATAGGCAATGAAGATATAAGGGAAGGAAAGTCTACTTCCTGGTGGAGATTTAGACCTGCGATACTCCCACTTACCCAACTAAACCGTCCAATATGCACGTCGTCGAAACGCTCATAGCCGAGTGCACCCAGTGATCGGTAAACGATCGGTATGTTAAGCAACTTTAGGCACGGTCAGTCGATGGGTGATCGCATCGCAGTGGTATTTCAACCAAGGGTCTCCGTGCTTCGGAGGGCACGAGGGCAGTCGGTCCCGGCTGTTGACAATTTGACAACAGTTGATAAGTCAAGTCAGAGGCCTATGGGCGACCTGAATAACTCTGACTCTAGGTTGGCCACAGAAGAAGACCGAACTAAAGTAGCAGCAGAACAGGAATACATTTACCGGCTGAATCGGCCATTTTAGAATCTAAAATTCGAGGTAATATGTATATAGGTTATAGGAATAATCTGTCCTCGTGGAATTTGTCCACGAGGACAGATTATTTTTAGTTCATTTTTCGCATTCTTTATTTGTTAATATTTGCTTAATACAGTTACTAATTTTTTATTTGTATAATTATAGTTTGACATTCGTCATTCTTAAGGTAAGTAATGTCCAAAAATTGATACAGAAAATAACGATCAAAAATGCTACTGGAAAAAAATAATAGCCTAAAGTATCTCTAAGTCTTGTATGAACTGTACTTACCGCACAGTGTACAAATAAATGCAGCGCCTGGACAAAAATACCACCCAAAAAGTTTATAATTACTTTCGCTTCTTAAACTAGAAAATTATGCATTTTTTCTGTTCAAAAATGATTCATTGTAAGTAGCGCAAAAGTAAGTGAGCACATTAGGATATTGTATTAAAATTCTTTCTTGGGTGGCAAATACGGAAGAAAAGGCTCAAGTGGTCTTTAGGCGTATTTATTTTAAGGATTACTCGGATTAAGTCAGCCTATTTAGTTCGCTACTTCGTTCTTTGTCGAGTGTTTTCTTACGAAAGATTTCGGTGTGTAGAATATTTGTAAAGCTCTTAGATTATTTTGTCACTTAATGATTCATATGAAAGAATACTTATTACATTATATTGATTTAATAAAACTTTATACGCCATATTATACACCGCTAAATATTAAGACAACACAACGACGTTGTGGAGTAGCGGTAGCGAACCTGCCTTAAGCGCCACAGGTCGTGGGTTCGATTATCACTCGGATCAGATGTTTGTATTGACCATGCAGGCATGTGTTCCGGTTTGGGTGAGTTTGTCCTTGTCTTTGTGTATGTTTTCGGACCCCGATATAGGATATAACTTAATGGGAGCCGTTGACTGTGTTGCGTTTAAAAAAACTTTTTGTGGGTTCCGTACCTCAAACGTGCAAACAATAATAGGTAACACAAAGTGGGCAGAGAGTTGAAATGTACATAGAATGTGTATTTCTGTTACCATTACAAGAACAATTACTAAAAAAAATATTTACTGTAGCTATTCACTATAACATAATATAACTTGATAACTCGATTCATGAGATATTTCTCATGAGCTGTAATAGATAAAATTAATAATATCTTACGTTCATCTTATTATATTTTACGCTATTATTATTATTACTGTTTTTTTTTTAAATAACTCAAACAAATTCTAGTGTCTAAAAGGTCGTGGTTTATTTTTGTTCCATTTCAAAAACCTCGTTTCAATAAGTATAAGTATTAAATAATTCATTTTAAAATTACCAATGATAAAAAAATTAAAGGAAGCGGCGCTAAGTTCCAGCAACGATAATCCCTACGGGGCTCGCAACCCTTTGCCAAAACGTCTCATAGATTCTATTTCTTTGTCCAGATAATTTCTGAATGGCAGCCATTGTGCGTGTGTAATGTACAGGAAGCTATTGAGTTCAATTGTCTACGCTTCATCGGTCATTCTCTATTTATATTAACATAAGAAAGTGGGTACTGACCATGTTCACTAGATGATATAAAATGCCATTGGATTTTATACCGTATCCTCTTGTTATAAGGATAACTTTGCTTTGTTTATAGCGATGTAGCTTATATAGTATATATCCGTCAAATTAGTTAAAAATCTCAAGGGATGTATTGTTATTGACATATAACTTTAAATACTTTGTACGTCTTGTGTGTGTTTACCGGCGTCGGGATGTGACGACCCCATCGCCCGCTGTTGAGATAACCTCTGTCATAGCAGAGATTATTCGACCAGTGCAATCAGTCACACTGGCGGTAGGTCTTTTGTTGCAAGAGGCCAGCTAGATAGGTACCACCGCAGTGTCAAATATTCTGCCGCCAAATAGTAGTGCTTAGGCATTACTGTGTTCCGGCTTGAAAGGTACTGTACGCTAGTGAAATTACTGGGCAGAGGAGATTTAAGAACCAATATCTCGAGGTTGGCAACGCGTGAGTGGCACCTACAAATGGTGCTTCAAGCGCTCATAGGCTACGGCAACCACTTACCATCAGGTGGGCCGTATGCTTGTTTACTAACTTGTAACATAAAAAAATGTCACTACGAAATTGTAAAATCTATGAAATTAGAATTTCATTAGTTACATTAAAATTTCAAATTTCCTTTACAATGAAACTTAAAATTTACGATTTTTAGTCGCATCTAGTTTATGCGTAATGCTATAGCAATAGGAGAGACGGACGACAATCGAAAAAAAAAATCGTTGTTATGTTGAAATCGATGGAACTATTCGAATTGTATAGGCACATCTATTCGATTTAGATATTTTTAAGTAACGAGCTATGAAAAATCATCATTTGATGGAGTGGAACTGCTGATGATAACCACAAATGTCCACCAAAACTAGTCGAAACTAATAATTATTTGACGGGTTGCGATACAATTAGGTAGTTGAATATGGTCGAAGCGGGTACGGGTTACGGGTACGGGTACGATGCTCAGCTTACGGTCTATTGGCGTACCATCTCCTAGCCCAAGCTACAAGCTTATTTAGACGGGTAATAAGATTATTAGTAATGACTTACAATAACATTGCTAATAATCTTAAAAAAAAAAACATAGAGATAGAAATTTGATAAATTGATTACAATTTATATTTAAAATTCAAAGGTATTTCTTTCATAGCGTGTATGGTTATTTAAGTACACTTTACGAATGCTGGTTTATGCTGTGATTTCGATAAAATAAATTATGTTTTTCTGTTGAAGTAGTAACATTTGTCTCATACCTAAATAACGCAAAAAGTATAAACCTTTTCAAACGCAATTGTTAGGAGATAACAACCTGTAATTTACATTTCAAACACTTCTGACCTCAATTCTAAAAAAAAAGTTCCAAGAATTATACAGACCATTCTTTGTATGACTGACACAGTTAAATACTGTTAGGCGGAAAAAGTCGATTTTGAATATTTGCATGATAAAGTATCAAATTAACAGCAAATGTTGACTGAGTCATAAAAACACGAAATTTAAGTGTGCCGACGACCGCTGATTCGTATACCCGTGGTTAACGTCTGCTCAGATAATTTACTTTAATGAAAAATATAATCGTGATACATTTGAAAAGAATTCCCGATGCTTGTAGATGTCTTTTTGGTAGGACGATGTTGCGGGTGTTGAATTTATAAAAGATTAGTACGAAAAATATGTCGCACCCTAGGATGAAAACGACGTAACTCAAAAAGCATTTTTTGGGAATCAACAAAATAAGTTTTAAAGTATTGACACCTGCACAATCTTTCGTATATTTTATTTTATTATATTTCTTTCTTGGTTATTTCCGTCAGTTATTTACGCTCGAATATGGCTATATTTGGACTATTGTTACATTGAGAATTTCGTTTTAAGTCATTTGACGCTGATAACTAAATTTTCGATTTTTTTTTTGAGGCGTTTTCGTGTTTTCGTTAGTCATGTGGAATTTTTGAAGCTTGCAGTTGGATTACTTATAGACTCAAGGTTGAGCAATTATAAAGCGTTAAGTTTTAAATAATTTTTAGAAGATCTTACAACCTGCCACATTACTTCCAACAATGTCAGGGCTGGTTCATTTTTCGTCCAAAGAATCGGGATTGCGAGTCCGGCGAAATGCAGCTAGCATTTTGCCTCCACCCCACTTTTTTCAGTTTTGGATTTTTATTATTTAGCCCAGGGGGAAGATGACTACTCCTGGCCGTTGTAAGTGGAAGTATACGCTTGGATAATTATAATTACTTATAAATGTGAAAATACTATCCTCCCACAGAAAACATCCGTAAATAGTATCAGTACTGTTGCGTTTCATGTAATGAGTGAAAACGGAGGCCCAATTGCCTACCCCCTCTGTTCCCTTCTTTATTTTTTCGTCTCATCCCTCCTATACCTTGAGTTGGCAACGCCCATGTGATACTTTAAGTATCTTAACCCGTCATATGTTGCGGTGCCTGCTTACCATCAGACGGAGCGTATGCTTTACCAAACCGTAATTAAAAAAGACATAAGTGTATTTTATTACATGTCAGTTCTGATAGAGATCTGAATATAGTGATACAGGTATTATTGATAGTGACTAGAAAATCAAGTCTTAAGAGGAAAACAGTTTTCTAGTGCATTCACGGAAGAGAAAGCTAACCGGAACCCAGGTCGTTAGATTGCTATGTGGATATACGATGACTTTAAGTTTAATCTGTTGCAATTTATGAAATTTATACACTAGATCATAGCCACCGTTATTATAGGACACCGTTGTTGCGTTGTGGGTAGCGAGTCTGCCTTTAGCCTCGATTCCCGCTCAAACTGATGTTTGCATTGATCTTACAAATATCTGTTTCGGTACTGGGCATTTCTTTGTGGGTCTCTCCACCGTGCCTTGGAGAGCTCGTTAAGATGTCGGTTGCGGTTGTCATCGCATAATATATGGTACTAATAAAAATAAATAAATAAATAAAATAAATAATCGTTAACTCTTGATAAGTAAATTGCTCTTATCAAATGAGTTACTTGTTCGCCCTTAAGGTTGCGGAGGTCAGAAGGCAATCGCTCTGTGTAAAAACTAGTAACCTGTCAAATCCGGACGAAATAGATAAGATGACCCTGAAGAAGAAGAACATACTAGATCATAGCCACAGGATCAGCTTCTAAATAATAATGACTTACGGATTTAAACGATTTATTAACAGCGTTAGTCAGTGATTTGCCATAAACGAAGATTTTCCGATGCGACATTTCTAGTAATATTTCTTTAATTCTATAATGAAACTAGCTAACCCAACGAATGTAATCCTGCCACAGACCATTTTTAAATATACCATTAACCCATATACCATATTTAAAAATTTGAAAAAGACAAAAAATTGGATTTAAACTTAGACATGGTGACACTTCCCGGGTCAAACTTTCTTAACCATCCAAGTAACCCAAAACCCATAAGAATAAAAAATATAAGTATATCAAAATCGATCAAATCTTTTAGGAAGACAAGATTACATCAAACGCACGCCGGCATAAAATGTATAGAGATTTTATCTTAAATTCTTAAAAAAATTGGCCCAAAAAACAAAACCATTCTGTGTTACTTAAGTTTTATAACCCGAATGACCTGATGAATTATTAGTTTATTTTTCTAATTGATTAAGCTCGTTTGAATTTGTTATTAAGAGACGAACGCTGTGGCGTGTTGGTGACGACCCTGCCTTAAGTCTCCACGGTCGCAAATACGATTCCCGCTCGGGGCAGATATTTGTATTGATGTTATAAATGGACGCAAATAAGCCATACCATGTCAATCCACAAAATTGAAAAAACTGAGTTATCTATGCAGAAGTGTTGGTAAATCGCTGAAGAACATTTTTCTTTAATATTTGTAGGGTTTTAAGCTTTAAAACTTCTAAAAAGCCATTTTTTTATCATGCCATTTATGTATTATTTTAAACGTTTTGGGTTATATTATATACGAAATATGCAGTTTGTGTACTTATTTTATGTGGAAATCAGTAAAATAACTTACATACATCTTGAAATTGTTAATAACTTGACCAATATATAAAAAAAAATCATATACAGCAAGTTATTCAAAATTTTCAAACGCGTTTTTCTCTAAATGACATTCGTGTAGGTTGACATGGTATTGCTTATTTGCGTCCAAAGGTTTGTCTCGGTCTGGGCGTTGTCGTTGTGGGTCTCCCCACCGTACCTCGGAGAGCACGTTAAGCGGTCGCTCCTGGTTGTTATCATAACATATGATAATAATCGTTATTTGTTGATAGTTAATTTGCTCTTATCCAATGAGTTACTGGTTCGGCCTTAGGGTTGCGGAGGCCAGATGGCAATCACTCTGTGTAAAAACTAGTAACCTGTGAAATACGGGTAAGAGTAATAAGGAGACCCAGAACAAAAATACCTGGTTTAATGCTAGGAAGAAAAAATTGTTATTAAGAGCTTTGTTGTCAATAATAATAATATCATTATGTATTATTGAATTTCATTCGACAAGTGTAAATGTCGAAGGCCCAAAGATACATCCTTTTGTTAGTTTCCTAATCTTAGAAAATGGTGTCGTTGCTGTAACTAGAAGCATAATACTACATTTACTTCTATAGTTGCATTTTATCATGCAGGGCTTTTATATGTTTAACGTATTGTTGTTGTTGTAACTTTTAAAGTATTGTTATATATGGTCAACTTACACGGCCTTACATATAGTCACACTACTAATATCTTTAGATGGATCGACCCAAAAAAACACCTTCTGGAAATTGCATAGTCAGTGCCACGATACAGCATTGACGTCAACTAGGGAATCTTAGAGCATCGTGCGTCCAAACGGACGGACGGAAATTTTTTAGGTCAAACTTCAACCGTGAATCGTTGGGATGTTTAGTTTTATATTAAAAATGTAATTTATTAAGAATTAAATTAAATGTAAGTATGTCCATTGCATCCTGTGGCTGTAACTTACGTAACTAGATTCAATCAACACTTCAGTTTTTCTACAAACAAGCACATTCAATTTCGTTTTTTTTTATTTATTAATTTCTAGATGTTTATTGCAAAAATATGTGACGTCACACTAGGCGTGTGGAATGTTCAGAAAGGTGACCAGGTACCAGCTGTGACAAGGACGAAAAAGGGTCAAACAGTCATGAAACTGAAAGGCCCCTGATAAGATCGTAATCATGATTTTGTTTGTTTGAGAACTTTAAATGGTCTTAAATAATAATAATAAACAGTGCACACTCAATGGCCCCATTAGGATAGTTATATCCAGTGTCGGGGTCCTGCAACATTCACAATGACAAGGACAAACACACCCAGACCGGAAAACATGCCTGTGTGGTCAATGCAGATATATGCTCCGAGCGGGAATCGAACCACGCGACCTGTGGTGCTTAAGGCAGGTTTGCTACCGCTGCGCCACAACGTCGTTGAAATATTCGTCATAAATATAGCCAGCCAGCTAAATATTTCACACCTCTAATTATGGTCAAGTTTGTTTCTAATAAAAACCGCAATTTTCATTACGGATAATATTTTTTTTTTTTTATGTTAGACGTTGGCAAACAAGCATACGGCCCACCTGATGGTAAGTGGTTGCCGTAGCCTATGAGCGCTTGCAGCACCATTAGTAGGTGCCACTCACGCGTTGCCAACCTCGAGATATTAGTTCTTAAATCTCGTTCGCCCAGTAATTTCACTAGCGTACAATGCCCTTCAAACCGGAACACAGTAGTGCCTAAGCACTACTATTTGGCGGCAGAATATTGGACACTGCGGTGGTACCTACCTAGCCGGCCTCTTGCAACAAAAGACCTACCACCAGTGTGACTGATTGCACTGGTGGAATAATCTCTGTGGTGACAGAGGTTATCCCAACAGCGGGCGATGGGGTCGTCACATCCCGACGCCTTAATATATTTTTATTTATTATTTTAGCCGGCGTCGGGCACCGCGTGAGTGGCACCTAATGGCGCTGCAAGCGCTCATAGGCTACGGCAACCACTTACCATCAAATGGCCCGTATGCTTGTTTGCCAACTTCTAACATTAATAAATATATATATATATATATATATATATATATATATATTTATAGAACAAATTAAATATAATATAATATTAAGGAGTAAATACATAAAAGAGAAAGTTAGTACAATAGACGTCTGATTCACGTTAAACTTAATGGCTAAACGTTCCCGGCTACACTATAAATAGAAAGTGGGACAGGATGTACTATCTAGGTACATCTAGGCAAGCTATGAGGTGTATTCGTTTGAGTTACGACTTTGTTATTTGAAATATATAATATATATATATATTTTTTTTTTTTTCGTCACCGAGTGGGAGGGGCCGAGTACAGAGACTCAGCCGTTATAAAGGGCAGCCCTCACGGGGGCTCAAATTTGATTCCGTCCTTAAGTTGCCTCCTGCGAAGCCGAACCACGGCTAAGGTCATCATCGGAATATTTAATATATGTACTTCATTTTTATAGTAAATATTTTGTTATTGTTAAAATGGTGTAAGTACTTAATTATTTACGGAGAACAGAATTAGTTTTTCACGGTAGTAGAGCTTGCTAGCTTGGTAGCTTCTCTTAGCACAAATAGGCCGGCTCGACCGGGAAATACTACTCTCTCACAGAAAATCGGTGTCAAGTAACAGTATCATTAGGTACTGTTGCGTTTCGTGCGATGAGTGAGAGCGCCGGAGGTCCAGTTCCCACCCCCTCTGTTCCCTTCCTTTTTTCCCTTCTTATCCCGTCCCTCCTGTTCCTTGGGTTGGCAACGCACTTGTGATACTCCAAGTATCGCAAGCGTTCATAAGTTGCGATGACTGCTTACCGTCAGGCGGACCGTATGCTTGTTTGCCAACCGTCATGACATAAACCAAAAAATTGACATTTGTCAAAGTAGTGATAGTAATTACTACCAATGAATTTTAAAAAATATATATCTTAGCTGCTTAGCTGCTAGGATATTAACTTTATTATATATTACTAGCGGGCCCGGCAGACGATGTCCTGCCCCGAAAAAAATCTGCGACCCGATAGCAGCGCCCTCTACCCGGTGAAAGTTTTTGATTGACTTATATGGCTATTAAAAAGCAGGGGTTGGTGATAAAAAACTGAAAATTTAGGGTCGTATGTATTTTTCAATGGTACATAACAAAAAAATAAAAAAATAAAATTTTATCCAAAGAATTAATAAAAAAAATTGCGGTGGAAACCCCTTATCACTTAGGGGTTTCAAAAATAGATAGTAGCCGATTCTCAGACTTACTGAATATGCATAAAAAATTCATAAGAATCAGTCAAGCCGTTTCGGAGAAGTATGGGAACGAACATTGTGACACGAGAATTTTATATATTAGAAGATTTTATATTACTACCACCACTTACTATTTTATTTACTAGTTATTGTATTTATTAAAGCAGATTCATAAAATATGAATATAGATAAATCAACCCATGAAATTGATTCTTATTTAGTTCGCCACCATTCAGCACGACTATAATTCGTTTAGTAATTATTGCTTACAAATATTTATTTACAAATAAGTTGTTATACAAATAATCCATAAATAATAATAATTTTCGAGATTCTCACGCATCTAAAACGGCAATTCGATTCACGTTTCGTGCATCCGTTTTGATGTAACTCTTTAATTAGCGATGTCATTTCCATGTGCGAGGCGATGTGTGAATGAGTCAGGGGCGACGAAAGCGTATGGGTTACTCAGCTCTTACAAAACTTTGATAGACGATATTTTTTATATTTGAGTACATTTATAAGCATTTAGAGAGTTACTATTTTTGGAATTTAAAAAAGGGTTTGTCTAGTTGGCGTTGTGGGTAGCGTGTCTGCCTTTAGTCTCGACAGTTGTGGGTTCGATTCCCGGTCGGCCAGATGTTTGTTAAATTTCTGCCTCGGTCTGGGTATTTGTCTGTAGGTCTCCCCACCGTGCATCAGAGAGCACGTTAAGCTGTCGGTCCCGGTTGTTATCATAAAACATCTGATAATAATCGTTATTATCAGATGTTTTGAACATCTGATAATAATCTCTTGATAAGTAAATTGCTCTTATTCAATGAGTTGGTTCGCTCTTTGCTGGTTCACTGGTTCGCTCTTAGGGTTGCGGAGGTCAGATAGCAATCGCTCTGTGTAAAAACTAGTAACCCGTCAAATCCGGATAAGAGTAATATAATAAGCAGATCCTGGGTAAAATAAAATACCGGGAATAATGCTAGGACGAAGGGTGTCTAGTCGACGATGTGTGATATGGGTTCAGATGTCTTCCCCGTCACCATTTTTTCAACAACAATTTTAACAATGCTTTTTAAATCATTATTAATATTGCCTCTTTAATTAAAAGTCGGTCCTTTTGCTTCCTTTTACTTGGCCTGATCAAGGACATTAGAGCTAACACCAAAACACATTTATAAAATCTGTGTCTGAAGTCTACGACAAAATACACTTGGAATTAGAATGGTTAGATTTTAATAATCCAAATATAATAAAAAGCGTTTGATAATGAATGACATTGTCCCATAAAATCGACATTGAAATAATATACCATCAGGTTTTCCTTGTAGTTTAAAATTTTCTGTATTATTCAAACTATTTTAATTAAAATATGGAATTTCCCTGTCTAATTCATTAATTAAAACTGTAAATATGGTAATTAGAAGCCTGTTTAGTTATGGAACATTCCAACATTTTTTTTGGGACACCACAATGTTGCTGATTCACTTCATAGCTCTTTACTTAGCATAGCATTTTGTTGCGTATGGTTGTATATAGGTTTGGTTTAATTAATTGTTTTTTGATTTCATTCACTTTCTATAGGTTAATTTTTTCTTCTTTTTTATGATAAAATTAGAACACCTTCCAGTCCTAGCATACTTATTTTTTTGCTTTAAGTGATCGTATAACTTTTTTTGCTAAGGGGGTGATTTGAGGGTTAAATTTTCTTTCAAATTATCGACAATATTCTGCCGCCAAATAGTAGTGCTTAAGCATTACTGTGTTCCGGTTTGAAGGGCACTGTACGCTAGTGAAATTACTGGGCAGACGAGATTTAAGAACCAATATCTCGAGGTTGGCAACGCGTGAGTGGCACCTACTAATGGTGCTGCAAGCGCTCATAGGTAACCACTTACCATCAGGTGGGCCGTATGCTTGTTTGCCAACTTTTAACATAAAAAAAGACTTGTTTAACTTTATTTTTTTATTTGAATTCATTTTAATAGACCGTCACCCCGTCTTTATACGACTCAATAGGTTTTAAGCACGAAATCTTATTTTTTTTTTAATTTTTCCGATACATGAATATAATTTATAATAATTTGTGAAACTTGCCAGCATATTCTAGAGTATATCGATCTAAGGGCAGTTTCAGATTAACTTTCTTTTTCGAGCGTATAAAGCCAAATCCCCGTACCTACGGGCTTATTGCTCGAATCGATGGTACACTATTCAAAAAACTATTATGCACATAATATATGTTTAAAAGCGTGTAAACCACCGTAGGAGGTGTGCGTGTTTTTTTCGGAATGTTTATTGCTGTTGGCCCTACTGGCCTCGATAGCGTTACCAAGCGGGGAGTACAGAGACCCAGCCGTAACTGTTGTGCGTGTTGTAAAAAGCGCACCTATAACCACTTACATACGCTTCAAAAACGCGCTTATATACTCGTATAAAACGCTGGTTTGCAACCGCCCTAAAGTTTAGTGAAGTTATGAATGAAACGTCAAAGGAGATCGTTAAGCGAATTCACATCGACGACGTACACGTAAAATATGCATACGTGTGAGTCTGTCATGATGATACAATGTATCTTTATGATACTTAAATCGATTTATTTATTTTATAACAATATGTATATGAATAATTTTTATTTCTTAAACTCTTTATCATTTTTTCTGAAGTCAAAATCTATGGTGAATTTTAGTAACAATTTTTATTTGTTTAGTAACAATTGGCGAGTTTCACTGCCATTAATTAAAAAAAGGTAAATTTTCAATAACCATTACAGACGGTCGAATTTCGACCAATAGGCAAACAATAATATAAATAAATAAACGCTACATACGTGAAGTAGTCCCAACTTAAATTATATCTGTATGAACAATACAAATATCTGTATGAAAATGTAAATTGAATTCCACCGTTGACGTTCACTTTTGACACAAAAGCGGTCACCATTTCAGATAGCAAGGAAAAATACAGAGCGAGACTATATTTGTTTTCGAAGGTGTATTGCTGTTGGCCTTACTGGCCTTGATGGCGTCACCGGCAGGAGATAAGCGAGGCTAGATAAATGAAGCGATTCTATTGGTTTTCAACAAACACATATCTTGCCACGCATTCTCACATATCTATGGGGGGCTTACTATTAACTCTTATGGCTATTCAAAATCAATCCAATTAAATTCTGTCATTCAAATTTTACATCACTACATAGTATAAAACAAAGTCGCTTTCTCTGTCACTATATCCCTATGTATGTTTGAAGCTTTAAAACTACGCAACGGATTTTGATGCGGTTTTTTTATACGGTTATAGATAAAGTGATTGAAGAGGAATGTTCATATGTATAATAACATCCATTAAATAGTGGAGAAAAAATTTTTTTTTTTGAGGTTTCTAATGTGATGTCGTAAATAATTACATTTAATGCTTGCGGGCCACGGGCAGTAACGAATAAATCAAAACTACTGGATCGATTTTAATAATTTTTTCAGTGAATGACATAGGCTATACATCTTATACCCGTGCGAAGCCGGAGCGGGCCGCTAGTTATAAATATAATAAATCATAATGTGTATTGGACGAAATTTGAATCGCTATAAGAGTAAATGGTAAGCCTGCAGGTCGAAACGTGGTCTTAACATTAAACAAATGAAATAATATAGGTAAACGTTATAAGCTTCTAAAATCTATTTAAATCTATTCCGAAATATATTTTGTTTTTTAAATTGCGCAAAATTACTTCCATATTGAGTTGTTCAGTCAAAACAAACATAAAAACTATCTAGATTATGTCATGGGATTACTAGAACTTGAATAATGGTCATCGTTGTCGGTCAAAACATTGTCAACGCGGAACGCGTAGTGTGCCTCTTAGGATACCTAGCACGTACCTAGACGATTTTCTATGCTATACACTTTCCTTGGCCCTGCACGCTTCCAACCTTGCAAGTAGGTTAACTATGAATTTAGCCTAGTATTGTAATGTTGAGTTTTCCTATTATTGAATTTTTTTATAATGTCATGACGGTTGGCACACAAGCATACGGTCTGCCTGATGGTAAGCAGTCACTGCAACCTATGAACGCTTGCGATACTTGAAGTATCATAAGCGCATTGCCAACCCAAGGAAAAGAGGAGGGACGGGATGAGAAGTATGACGGGGTAAAAGTAGGGGTGGGAGATTGGGTCTCCGTCGCTCTCACTCATCGCACAAAACGCAACAGTACCTAATGATTTTTAAATGCTTAATATTTAATTAATTGCTTAGTATTTATTATATTACTAATATCTGTCTGTAGCTTTGTTTGCGTAGACTTTTCTTGCAAGCCGATAGCTACCTAACTTCGCAACACTTTTTATATATAAAGAATGTTACTAATGCCTTTTCAAGGCATGACTAAAATTCCTATTGCCCTCCAAATAAGCTCGAAGCTTGCGCTAGGAGTGGGTACGACAATTGCCCAAGGGGGTCGAGATCGAATCCTCAACTCTCGCGTTAACGGAACCGAGTTGGCCCGTTCGGTTATTGAGACTTCAAATCTACGTACCTAAAACATTTTCGACTGAAAATTTTCTGAAAATTTCAATCAAAGTCTGTCCAGGTTTTTTCGAAATATAAAAATAGCTAATATTTACATCGCTTTATTTATCATAGATCAAGAAACTTAAGTTCCTTTTAAGACTTTATCATACATTCTGATTCATGAATGTATTATATTCAAATAGGTAATTTAGCTGTATGTATTATGTTGCAATAGGTATTTAATAGTAATAACAGTTTAATATTACAATATAAGGTAATTTAAATTACCATTAATTTACCTTTTACGAATATGTTTGCGGTAAATATTATAGTTTGTGGTATACATATAAACTGTTTATGATTATTAATAATTTAACACTATATACTAATAATATTATTATTTTTACCTCATTAACCGAAGTGAAAACATGATGACGTCAACGCTTACAATTCCATATACCATATATTCTGCCGCCAAATAGTAGTGTTTAGGCATTACTGTGTTCAGGTTTGTAGGGCACTGTAGGTTAGTGAAATTATTGGGCAAAGGAGATTTATGAACAAATATCTCGAGGTTGGCAACGCGGGAGTGGCACCTACTAATGGTGCTGCAAGCGCTCCTGGGCTACGGCAACCTCTTATCATCACGTGGGCCGTATGCTTGTTTTTCAACTTGTAACATAAAAAAAACAAAATAGTGTGATGTTTTCAAGAGTAAATTATCCGCGATCATGCTTAACCATTGTTTTATAAGGCTACAATTTAAAAAAAATAAACGCTACACACACAACGGAATTAGGATAATAATATCCTGTTTCAAGATGCCTGTATGGTCAATACAAAAGTGCTCCGAGCGGGAATCGCTCCCGCGACCAATGTCCTTGCCACTAATATCACCGTTAACAAATCAACATACCGTCAAAAAATGTATTTCTTAGGACTTAAACAGTTGAAGTACTTTTTTGAAAAGTCCAATTATTATATCAATAGTCCAATTTTGAATAGCACAACATAGTTACCCTACGCAGGTCAATGGTGCAGTGGACTAGGCGACGCGTCCGCCCCTAGGCACACTGCCAACTCTTCATTTATAAACGCACAGATTAATTACATACAGAGAACTGCAATTTAAACGATAAATTCCTAAAATATTAATTATCGTTTCAGGTTTGAAAAAAGTATTCGCATCGTTAATAGGATAAATAAGTACAAAAGCTTTGTATTATAAATTTTTTTAAATGTTGTAATGGCGTAGATCATCTGTATGTATAAATACGTAAGAGACAGCGTCCGACCCCTTTTTAAGCATATTCCGTACGAGTAGGACTGTAATGCTCCTTACACACCACAGACACGCACGCTACACCGACTTCGTCGGCCAGGACGTACTCTCGTGTTTCTCACGTTGCGACGCCCTCACACCGTCGGGTGCTGCCTCCACTCCCAATCCTTGGATGTTTTTTTTGGGCCCCCTTAAAGGCTGTCCCTGTTTCTCGGCCGGGTATACGAGCCCCTCTCCATAACGCTGTCAACAACAATACACATTCTGAAAAAAAAAGTTTGTATGGAGAAGGTGTGCTGAAAGTTAATATTTAGGCATATAATCATGTTGTAAAAACATTAAATTAAACAAAACATAAGTTGTTCACATTCATACTTCACTAAAGTACTGATGGTCTTACACTTTACAGAAGTGTAAAATTGCTGTTCAAGTAAGTTTGATAACTATCTATTCATTTGAAAGACTTCTTTATTATCCTCAAATGTTCGCAAAAAATGCATCATAAATTATCTATTATTTATTTAAATTGTTTAAGCCTTGCATTATTTTAATTGTAAAGTGCAGTAAAACTAAGACAATAGTATCGATAAAATGCTGACATTGACCTATAGGATTAACCTACTAAAAATTAATGTTTTTTCATGTAATTTAGTTGGCAAGCGAGCATACGCTCGTAATATGATACCTATGAGCGCTTGTAATATCATTTGTAGTTGTCACTCACGCGTTACCAACCTCGAAATATTGGGTCTTAAATCTCCTTTGCTCAGTCATTTCAGTAGCTGCGGTACTCTTCACACCAAAATACAACTGCTTTGCGATAGAGTCCTTGACAATGCGGTGGTGCCTACCTAGCCGGCCTCTTGCAATAAAAGGTCTACCATCAGTAAATTAAACACCCAAATAAAAATTAATGTTATAATGTTAACAGTAACCCTATCATCTACGTTTTACAAAAATTGTGCATGAATGGATGAGATCTTTAAAAATAGACAATTTTTATTTTCACGAAAACAAAATTGGAAGGAATGAAACCTGGTATTGGGAACAAATTATTTCTAATTTAATAAATGTGCCTCATTAACAATAGTCAAAATCACCGTATAGTCCTTTAACAGATCAACACAAAATTTATACGGAACGTATCTGAAGCCCTTTAAATATCGTTTTGAAAGAACATAATTTTATAAAATGGTTTATAGATGAGAAAAATAACTGAAAAAGAAAAATGAAGTCTAAAACTTTTTATAGAGAATTTTTTTTATACAAATCATGTTCACTTATTTGTATAAAAATGGTGGTAAAAATGCTAGTTGCATTCATCCCCTGATCGAAATCCTGATTTTTTCAGAGAACAATGGGCCTGCTCTCCCGTCACCTGTGCTGTGGAGGCAATGAGAAATAGATAAGTTAATTAATAAATAACAAAAATAATAAGTCGATGAAATAAAAATTAATTTTTTTAATTTTTTTTTTACAAACGGTATATTATTGTTTCGTACTTTTGTCGTAAATAGCGATACTATAAATGCTTTTCTAATTACATAAATTGCAATAAATGATAATTGTCTTGTTTGATTTAGCAAAAATAAAAAGAAGTGGCCTTTTAGAGGTCTGAAGTATTAGAACAAATTATACGGAAGATATTAATAACAATTCTTTCGTTAGTATTTAAACACGAATGGTTTAGAATGCTAGCATTTTTAACATAAACTATTTATTTAAAAAAAATTCTACTAAGATTTTAAAAAATTAAATTACATAAAATTCTGACAAAATAACTATTTTTATTATTATAGATATATTATTTTACTAGTTTCGATTAATAGAAATGCTATATATAGGCAGTGAAAAAGATTTCTTTATAGAAATTGTATTAAGCTATTAGAACCTTCAGATTAAATCATAATTGTGATAAGAATGGTGAAATTTATAAAATTTTTAACATTTAGTAATTCGTCTTCCTATCTGAATTTGACGGTTTACTAGTTTTTTCCACAGAGTGATTGCGATCTGACCTCCACAACCCAAAGGGCGAACCACTAACTCATTGGATGAGAGCAAATTACTTATCAAGTATTAATGATTATTATCAGATATTATGATAACAACCGGGATCGACAACGTGCTCTCTAAGGCACGGTGGGGAGACCCACGAGGACAAACGCCAAGACCGAAACAAATATTTATAACAAGCATCGGCTTCGAGCGGGAATTCAACCCGCGACCGTCGTGGCAAACGTCAACGGTTTTATTTAACATTCATTTTTAAACACAACAACAACAACAACCAAGTGTTCACATTTCATACAAAAAAAACCGCCAAGAGCGAGTTGATCTCGATTTACTTTTTTCTTAATAATTTTTAAAAGTACCAGGAGCACATAACCTTGTAGAAGTTTCGATCGTTTTTCTTTTCTCTGACAACGTAGCTACTCTACGTAGTATATGATATCCTAATCACGCGCGCATAGTAAAAGTACTTTCGTTCGGGGTCGCATTGCCATTCACGCCGGCTAGCTATCCTCTGACCACCTTACATCATTACTTCATACATTTTATGGGAAATTTCCACTACTTTGTTTTGATGTTTAATGTTAATGGAGGGGGATAAATAGGGAGGGACACAAGTGTCTGCTTAGTAGTTCCTCCTAGACATTGATATAAAAGCTACAAAATGGTTATTTCTACTTACCTAGTGGACGCAAATAAGCAATACCATGTCAACCCACACGAATGCCATTTCATGAACAACGCGTTTGAAAATATACAACTTGCTTTATAGAAATTTTTAAATGTTTTTTTCAAGTTTTTGCCATTTTCAGATTTATGTAAGCTATTTTACTTATTTTCACAAAAAATAAGTATACAAACTGCATATTTCGTATATAATATAACCCAAAACGTTTAACATAATACATAAATTGCATGATTAAATAATGGCTTTTTGAGAAGTTTTAAAGCTTAAAAGTCTACAAATATTAAAGAAAAATGTTCTTCAGCCATTTATCAACACTTCTGCATATATGTATAACTCAGTTTTTTCAATTTTGTGGGTTGACATGGTATTGCTTATTTGCGTCCCTATAATATCATGTGTGAGTAGCGAGTACCAGTTCAACTAAGCATATTGATGTAATTTTGTATCGTCGTCTTCTCTTCTTGTCGTGTGGTTGATGGTCAACTTGGTGCTCGAATTGTTCAGGTCGTCCATATAGGCTTCTGACTATTAGGAGTCTTTACGTGCTCCGATGTACGGAGACACTCGGTTGATATAAGCGATCACCCATCGATAGAGTGACCGCGCCTGAAACTGCTTAAACCACTGTATTAAATTATGGCTAAATAATAAACCACGGATTTGGTTTTTTAAATGTTTTTAGACCGTATGTATGTATATTTCTTTGTGATGCCGTACAACCAAAATTCTTGCTCGAACATCAGCATATGAGGTGAGATTCGTCTCAATTGTTTAGGGTAGGGTAGTAGGGTATATTATGACGACGTTGTGGAGAAGCGGTAACGAATCTGCCTTAAGCGCCACAGGTCACGAGTTCGATTCCCGCTCGGAGTTTTGTATCGACCATACATGCATGTTTTCTTGTCTGGGTGTGTTTGTCCTTGTCATTGTGTATGTTTCCGGACCCCCAACTATCTTATGGGCACCGTTTGGTGTGTAGCGTTTATTTATTTATTATTTTAATATACTGTTTATGGGAAAAAATGTAACTTACTGCTTGGTAATGAAGCTAAACCCTAAGAACCATGTGACTTTTTAGACTTGTCTTAGTTTTAAAAGGAGCACCAATGAAATTAGTATTTTTTTGTATGGGCCTGTCTATAGTATAACACAGTTTACGTAATTATTATAATTTTATTTATATCATAAACATTTATTACCCACAAATAAAGTCGTAATAAATGTAATAAAAGATACTAAGAAGTTATCCCTACTATCCTTATAAAAGTCAAGATAACTGTCTTTCTGTATGTGTGTCTGTCTGTCGCGCTTTCACGCCAAAACTGCTGAATCGATTTAATTGAAATTTGGTACACAGATAGACTCGAGCCTGAGAAAGGACATAGGCTACTTTATAATGCAAAAACAGGTTGTAAGGGCTTGAAAGGGGGGATGAATAGTGGTATAAAAGTATCAGTTATTTAGAGCTAGAAGTGTGAAACTTATAGGCTGTTGATTTGATATCAATAAATATGACATTCAACGTTTGTAAAAAGAGGGGAGCGGGGATTTCAGAGTTTATATTAAATTACAATGATTAAATGACGCTATCAGAAGCTAGTTAAGAAATAGAACTTTACAAAATAGAACTCTACCTTTAAGTTTATGTGACGTATATAAAAATTTGTCAATAAAATTATTATCATTGTAATCATTCAGCGATTCACAGGAAATTACGCAACGATACTGTTTAATAGAATCGGTAATCGTAAATTTATACTATTATAATTCTGCTTAGATCTAAAAGACCTAGTGTTTTCATGTGTACATCAACATACAAATCAGGGAGTCATTTTAATATGTAAAATCAGTAATTCTTATTCAACGACGGTAGCCCAACGTAGTTATAAGTTATCATCTGCGGAATTTAATGAATTTTAACGTTCATCTGTGACATAGAATATATGTTAAATTGTTATTAAAGTTCTCTGTTGGTTAAGTTTTTACCACTTTTGGCACTTCCAGAGACTCGAAGGTTTTTATTGGACAATTAAGTGAAGTCGCTTCTGCGGTCTGTTCGCTTAGATCTTTTAAACTATTCAAAGGATTTTAATGCAGTTTTCAGCAATAGATAGAGTAATTCAAGAGGTTTATTATGCATAATACACACATATTATAGTACAGAAAAGCCAAAAAATTCAAGAGATAGATTAAATTAATGTACTACGGAATTGTATATCTAAATAAGGTCGAAAAGAAAGTCCGCGATTGTACGTATTTGTCTGTAAAGGATAACCCACAGTAACCATTTTTATCTTTTACATACTTATTACAAAAAATTATGCGGCAATTATAGAGCTATTTTACAATACAGTGTTGTTCCTTATTCAATTAAATACATTTCATACGTTCTACATTTCATGTAGAATAAAACTGCCCTTAACATATTTCATTAAAATGGATATCTTAGAAGATATCAGAGATTTAAAAACTGGAGGCACAGCGGCTTAATCACTCCAAAGGGCCCCTTACACGGTACCCCTTTCACACGAGGTGAAGCCGTGGTGCGTCGCTAGTATGTTATAAAAGAAGCTTTTTTTGATTGACGAAAAATGTTGAGTTGATGCAAAAACGGTGAATAAAGTAAGTATAACGCACAGTAGAGTTTTTTTGGTAAATACATTTACATATACAATTTTTTTTATAACTAAATTGGCAAGCAAGCATACGACCCACCTGATGGTAAGCAGTTGCCGCAGCCTATGAACGCGCGCAACACCATTAGTTGTCACTCACGCATTGCCAATTTATTCACTAGCCTACAGTGCCCTTCAAACCGGAACACAGTAATGTAAAAGACACTACTGCTTTGTGGTAGAATATTTGACACTGCGGTAGAACCTATCTAGCTGGCCCCTCGCAACAAAAGACCTACCACCAGTGTGACTGATTGCACTGGTCCCAACCCATGTCACGCCACCTCTTGCCACCCCGCGATAAGGAACTTCGTACCAAAAATGCAATATGAATGTAACAAAGAGCCGCACTCAACATAGTTAGATGGTTGAGTAAGAACAATTTGTGAGCTATTTATAAGGGAATGCTGAGGCTTCCGATGCCATTATTGTTAGCTTGCGGCTTTA
This sequence comes from Hestina assimilis, assembly GCA_023373885.1. NCBI lineage: Eukaryota > Metazoa > Arthropoda > Insecta > Lepidoptera > Nymphalidae > Hestina > Hestina assimilis. Next base: position 3,974,056 of record CM041762.1, on the reverse strand, counting down.
CCTCATTGTAGGTAATTCATTACAACTATTGTAACTATGTGTTTTGTCTAACTGCTTGTTGGTTACTTTGGTTATTGAAATTTATTAAGCTACTGTATCTCGGAGTTCAATCTGTGATAGAATAAAAATTTGACGACGTTGTGCCGTAGTGTTAGCGAACCTGTCTTAAATATTATTATTATTTTTTTTTTATGTAAGAGGGGCAAACGGGCAGGAGGCTCACCTGATGTTAAGCGATCACCGCCGCCCATGAACATCTGCAACACCAGAAGGCATGCAGGTACGTTGCCGACCTTTAAGGAAAGAATACGCTCTTCTCTTGAAGGTTCCCAAGTCGTATCGGTTCGGAAAGACCGCCGGTGGAAGCTGATTCCACAGAGTGTTTGTGCGAGGAAGAAAATGTCTTCTAAATCGCGCTGTTGTGGATTTCTAGACGTCAAGGTGGTATGGATGAAATTTAGAGTTTAGTCGCTATGTCCGATGGTGAAATTCTACCGGTGGGATCAATCCAAACAATTCCTCAGAACATTCCCCTTGATATATGCGATAGAAGATGCAGAGTGATCCGACATCTCTACGCAATGCCAAAGGATCATGCCGATCGGAAAGGGCTTGATCGTCGACAATTCGAGCCGCTTTACGTTAAGACTTAAGAAAGGACTTTTTGAAATTCAACCCTTAAAGTGGTGAAAAAGAGATTGAGTTTGCATGGAAATCCGTCATTTTTGAAGCTACAAGCACGAAACCTTGTCGGTAAACAATTAAAAATAAAGAAGCACGTTTTCACACATTTTCTAAAATTCCACCCCTGAAAGGTTGAACTGGGGGTTCAAAGTTTGTATTAAAATCGTTGCAGCAAAGCTTGCAGAAGCGAGTAGATATGTATATAAAAATGTACCAAATTTGTAGTCAATTCTTCTTGAAACGAAATTTTCTCTTTTTCCAAGACGGATACGTCTAGTATCACTACTACTTATCCAAAGACTGACCGCGAGTAAAGTTGCTTAACCCATTGAACATAAATTAACCGATAAGCGCTATGAGCGTGTTGTGAGCGTAATTTAAGCGTGAACAATGTAAAGTTCAAGTTTGCTCCCAGTTTTTTTGCACGTGCAGGGTGTTGAGCCCGCCACGTGCTCCGTCCGGACGTCGAACCCATCTCCTAAAGGAATACGTTACCAGTCTAAGACTTATATGGAACGAAATGATTTATACGTAAATACAGATAAAATAAGATACATAAAATAGCTTTTTTTTATTTATTTTATAAATAGATTATAAGTGTATGACTCCTTATATTCTTCGTATTTTATATTTTATTTATATTTATATTATAGATTTTTTAAAAGGGAATATTTATATTTTTTACAAAGCCGAAGGTCACGGATTCAAATCCGGGCAAACAACTCTGAGTTTTTAAGTGTTTAATTTGTGTTTCGTCTCGTGCTTAACGGTGAAGGAAAACTTCGTGAGGAAACCTACATGTCTTGGAAGAAATTTTGAGGCATATCCACCAATCCGCAGTGGAGCAGCGTGGTGGATTCAGCTCCAAATCCTTCTCCTTTATAGGGAAACCATTTGCCCAGCAGTGGGACATTAACAGGCTGTTACTTTAATTATATTTTTAATGCTCCTAACATGTGAGTCACAAGTATAAGTACTAAAAATCAGTAGTACAAGTATAAAAAATCTTATATATATACATCAAAGACTGTTGTTGCGTCTGTTTGTTCAAAATAAAATTTAAAAGTACTAAACAAATTTTCCACCATGCGCGGTCGAATACGCACTTTTTATAAACTATTTTTACACAAAAAAAAACAATCATTATAATTAGATAGAACTATTAGAAGTTAATAATAGAGTACATAACAAAAAAATTCTTAAGACATGTCTAAAAATGATAAGTGCAAAGACCTTTTAGGTAATCGTTAAAAGATAAAAACACTTTCATAGTTCAATTAATTACTCCAAATTCCATTCAAAGTTCCAATAAAATGGTTTATTACATACTAGAGGCCCGCTCCGGCTTCGCACGGGTATAAAATATATATCCTATGTCATTCACTAAAAATGATTAAAATCGATCCAGTAGTTTTGATTTATTCATTACTGCCCGTGGCCGGCACGCGTTAAATGTAATTATTTACGACATCACGTTAGAAACCTCAAAAGTTATTTTTTTTTTGTCCACTATTTAATGGATGCTATTATACATATAAACCTTCTTGTTCAATCACTCTATCTATTAAAAAAACCGCATCAAAATCCGTTGCGTAGTTTTAAAGCTTTAAGCATACAAAGGGACAGAGAAAGCCACTTCGTTGTATACTATGTAGTGATATTTACTTTGCCCAAATACTATTGTTATGTTCATAGACTTACTACATAATATAGACAGACCCTTCCATAAAAATAAAGACGACGTTATGGCGCAGCGGTAGCGAACCTGCCTTAGCGCCGCAGGTCACGGGTTTGATTCCCGCACGGAGTAGATGTTTATATTGACCATACAGGGTCGTTTTGCAGAGTGTATGTTACCGAACCCCCGACACACACAGGAGCACTATCGTAATGGGGGACATTGAGTGTGTGTCGTTTACTTATTTATTCATAAAATGTCAGGCACTCGCTGGTGCTCCTTCGTAAAATGAACACCAGTATAACGGAACGAAGTTAGTCACAAGGCATTATGGACAACACCGAATGAAGTTCTCGTATGCGCGAATGCGCATTTACAAAGGAGCACCAGCGAATCTTTGGATATTTAGTTAGTATGGAAAGCCCTGTTCATATATGGACGCAAATAAGCAATACCATGTCAACCCACACGAATGTCATTTCGAGAAAAACGCGTTTGAAAATTTTGAACAACTTGCTTTATATGATTTTTTTATATTGGTCAAGTTTTTGGCAGTTTCAAGATGTATGTAAGTTATTTTACTTATTTTCACATAAAATAAGCATAAAATCCACATTATAGTAAGTCTATGGTTATGTGATTATACAAATAATTAATACAATTGTAGTAAATAGATAAATAGAATTGCGTGAGAAATATTCGTGCTTGTAACTTGGGAAACCCAAGTTCAAAAGCAGAACGACCCTGACACTAACAATCCTGGAAAACTACTAGGATGTAGCTATTATTAAAATCCTTAACCATATGTCATGATGACAATGACCTTGCAAATTCCCGCCAAAATTGACAACACAGACTGACACATCTGATACAGATTATAAATAAAAATATATCGTTTTAAATGAACGATACGGGTTCAGAAAATTGAACAGAAAAAATTAACTTTCGATGTGTATAAAATAAACATCGTACCACGTGCTTGAACTTCGTTGGGTCGTTGAACTCTTGTAATTAAGAATTCGGTATCGCATTCAGCCAGTAGTGTTCCGCTTCTAGATTACAAAGTTTTAAAGTACGAACGACGTAAGCAGTCTTTACCATAGAATGATGGAGGCCCAAAATCCCACTCTTTCTTTTCTCTATTAATTCTCATCGTACTCTTATTCTAGAAAGGCACGGTGTCACTTCTGGTGATTTCCATCAGAACGACCATATTCTTGTTTAACCACTTATTCTGGTGCAAAAAAATTGTTTTTAATGAGCATATTATTTGCGTTTGTAGTTTACGTTTTGTTTATGTGAATAACACCTCTAAAATTCCTAACATACTTAAAAACCTTTTTTTAAATTAATTTATTCAAGATACATTTTCAAGCTTGAATTTTTTTTAAATAAACATTAAATAAAATGTAACAGAAATATTTACTCAAAAGATTATAATACGATAATAAAAGCATACTATTCCGCAAGCACACGATACGACAACACACACCAGATTGTGCAACAACATACACGTGCGTCACACGACAGAGACATCGTCGGGGCTAACGTACGATAAATTGGAGCAAAACATCACTAGGGGCTGTTGAACTGCGAAAATTTTTATCGATATTTATGAATAGGGGTTATTGTGAGTCAAACCACCTGTATGCGTTCAAGTTACTTATCTCTATCTCTATAATCAATAAAATTACTTAAATTACTCGAAGTACCGAGAAATTTCTTTAATTTTTTTTTTTATCTAAATTGTTTTTATAAATTTGTTTTATAGCGTTTTCGTTTTAAGCAAATATAAATTGAATGTAGCTTTAAAACTTTGACCCCTCATATAAATATTAGTATTTAACATTGCAAGATGTAATTCTTAATCATTCTTAATATACGTAAATTGTATAACAAGGCCTTACTTATAAAAGACGAGTATTGTAATCAAATTAAAACCCGAGACCACACAGAAAATATTCGCAAGCGATGCCACGGGCGACTCGTCATGTCAAATGGCTTCATCCAGAAAGCCAATTACTGATGGACATGTTAATGGTACCCCAAGTGTTTCGTCACTCGCCTGTGTCGTCGGTCAGGGTCGGACTTTTGGAGGCCAACGACCGGTCAAATATTTTTGCGACTAAAAATTGCAGTCACTATTAATATGGAAGGTGTTTAACATTTTAAACAAGATTTTTATTATCCACGGATATTATCCATATCCGTTCGTGAAGCGAACCGGAATAGCTCAAAAATTGACATTTACCTAACTCCGAGTAACGGCTGCGATTAATTGATTTATTGGCAATTCGATTTAAACGATTATACATACGTTAACGTCCTTAACGAAATGTGGTTAATAAATGCGCGCGAATGTCCATCGAAAATCAAAATGGCGCGTTTTTTTTCTATTTAAGATGCAAGCCAAAAATATATTGCTGGTTATATTGAAAACTGGCGGACGTTCGTTGACCCCGACGACGTGCTGAACGTGACGTCACGTGACGTAGCCCGTGTGACGACACAAGATGTCGAGGCGCACGTAGCACGATACTTGCAGCTGGTCGCTATAATTTTTAATCTTCAAGGTCTTTTTTTACTCTGACTTGTTTTACTCGATGATTTGTTGCAATGCCCGGCTCGTCTCGACAAAGCTCTAATGACTTTTTGATTTTTATAGCTTTATGCAAGAATTAGCCAAGTTAACTCAAAGAAAAAATTCTATACATAATTCAGAATTTGACCTTGAAAACATCAAAATCATTTTTCAAAAAGGTTTCGTAGGTCCAATAAATCAATATTAAGGCTTAGAAGAACGTGAAAGAAAACACCATAAGGTATTAGTTGCCTTGACTCAAGAAATCTAACAGTGTAAGTGGTGAAACATTTAACTCTAAATGTGGTGGAAATATTTTTTTCGGTTGTGAGTAAGTCTGTCTGATGGAAAGCAGGTACAGTAGCCAATGTTCAGAATAACAACAGAAGCAAAGCATATGCTACTAAAACAGAAGCATCGAGAATGCGTCACACCGTTCACATCTCAGATAAGGTTATGGCAGAACAGAAAGAAATAAAAGAAAGAGAAAGAACGAGACAAGGATTGAGGTGAAGAGAAAGAAACAAGTCTCTATTATTTGAGGGTACTACTTTTCTACTTCAGCAGATTCATTACTTCCACGGTTGTGCCTCCTTGAAATTAACAGCTTATTTTGATGGTATTTCTTAAATTATCAATTAGAAACTAAGGAGTTTTCTTACATTGCCTCCTAAGAATTTTCAGTTTCTAGCATTATTCCCGGTATTTACCCAGGGATTGCTAATATCCTTATCCTGATTTAACACATTCCTAGTTCTAGTTTTTACACAAAGCGATTGCCATCTGACCCTCACAACCCTAAGAATACTGGGCCACCTTCATTCTCACTCATTGGATAAGAGAAATGTATTCATCATGAGTATACTCAAACTCAAACTCAAAATATTCTTTATTCAAATAGGCTTTTAAGCGCTTTTGAATCGTCAAATATACAGTCTGTTATGTCCGCCTAAGTGAAGCTACCGCCGATTCGGAAGGTAGATTCTGCAGAGAAGAAACGGCAAGAAACTCTACAGTTACTCTTTTCAAAAATAATCACATTACATTTGTCAAATGTACAATTAAGATATATATCCCGCATGAAACTCAACGTATATTAATTCCATGCCACATTATCTGCAATATATTCATTAACGGAATAATAAGCTTTATTTAGTAAACACCGCTTGATATAAGATTTAAATTTCATATGTGGTAGATTCAAAATTGTCTGCGGAATTTTATTATAGAAGCGAACACCTTGCCCCAAAAAGGACATACTCACTTTGTGAAGCTGAAAACTTGGTGTAACAAGTTTATCTTTTCTTCTTGTATTAAAGCAGTGTCTGTCACTGTTTGTGTCAAACAAATCAACATTTTTATGAATATAAAGGATATTGCTAAGGATATACTGCGAAGCAACCGTCAGTATGCCTGCCTTAGTAAACACATCCCGAAGAGAGTCTCTAGCTTGCAAATTATAAATCGCCCGAACAGCTCTTTTTGAAGAATAAATACAGTCTCAATGTCTGTAGCATTACCCCAAAGTAATAGGCCATAAGACATAATACTGTGAAAATAACTGAAGTAAACTAATCGAGCAGCATCGATATCACTTAATTGTCTAACTTTCCTAACCGCGTAAGCAGCAGAGCTGAGTCTTCCTGCAAGGGATGTTAAATGAGAGTTCCACTGAAGTTTTGAATCCAGTGTTATTCCTAAAAATACTGTATTATCAATTATATCAAGATTTGTATTATTCATACTTAAAATAAAATCTTGTTTCTTAACATTTGGCATTGAAAATTCTACACATTTTGTCTTCGCCGCATTCAAAACTAGGTTATTTACAGTAAACCATTGTTGTACAAGCGATAAAGAATTGTTTACATCGTCATAATTATGCTTATTCCTGTCAACCTTAAATATTAGGGAAGTATCATCAGCAAACAATACGATATCACATATACTGTTTACATAGAAAGGCAAATCATTAATGTAAATCAAAAATAGAAAAGGGCCTAGAATTGAACCTTGTGGAACGCCCATTTTTAGTACAGATCCAGAAGACTTTATTCCATTAATTGATACCTGTTGTAATCTATTAGATAAGTATGAGGCAATGATTTTAAGAGCTTTATCAGTGACACCGTAATGGTTCAATTTATTTAAAAGCGTCTTTTGTACAACACAGTCAAAAGCCTTAGACAAGTCACAAAACACACCAATCGCATTCTGTGACTTCTCCCAAGCGTCATAGACATGTTTTATGAGCGTCACTCCAGCATCCAATGTAGAGCGTCCCTTGCTAAAGCCATATTGTTGGTTGTGAAAAAGGCTATTTAAATTGAAATGAGATAGAAGTTGGTTAAGTAAAATTTTTTCAAATATTTTACTTAATGACGGGAGTATGGAAATTGGCCTATAGTTACCGGGATTAGTTTTATCGCCATTTTTATAAAGTGGTAAGATTTTACTGCATTTCATAAGGTCAGGAAAACAGCCGGCATCTATACATTTATTAAATATGAAAGCTAAATATGGAGCAATGCTGTATATTATATTGTTTATTAAGTGAACTGAGATACCCCAAAGGTCATGAGTTTTTTTAATATTTAATGTTTTAAATGTTTTAATAATATCTATTGCATTAATACGTTCAAAGGAAAATTTTGCATGGCATTCAGAGACATTATTTTGTAATATTTTCAAGGCCTCAGAAGGAGTTGATCTTAAATTACAAGTTATCTGTGATGGTATTTTGGAGAAAAATAATTCAAATTCATTTGCTATTTCTAGTTCCGTATTCACAATAGCGTTATTTATATTTAATTCAATTGTCTCTTTTTGTTTTGTTCTTCCACATACACCATTGATAATGTCCCATGTTGCCTTAACCTTATTTTCTGACTTCATGATCTTATATTTAACAAATTTGGATTTAGCACAGACACACACTGCCTTAAAAACCCTTGAATATTTCTTAACATATTCCAAAAAACTTGAGCTCTGATTCCATTGCCTCATACTATATAATTCATATAATCTATTTCTGCTTTTATATATACCATCCGTTGCCCAATCAGAAAATTTTATTTTTATGTCTTTAAATGTACTTTTAGTTTTAAAAGACTTTTCAAATTCATTTACAATTAATTTAAAAAAGAAGTATAAAGAACATCTGGATCATGCACCGTCAAGTTTAACCCAGACAATCCTTGAGCCACAGTACCCTTAAAGCAACTGACCTTATTACTTGTTATAGGCCTATATATGATTTTTTGTTTATTTTTAATAATATTATCATTGATAATGAATTTGAGGCCACTATGATCTGAGCTTATATTATTAATTATTGACTTGTCGGACACCTGACAGCGACAAAAAACATTATCTATACATGTCGCGGACGTTTTGTAATTCGAGTGGCTTCAGTGAATATGTTTGACAGATCAAAAGATTTGAATAAATTTATTAGCCTAACACCTATTGATGTCACTTGTAATAAGTCGACATTGAAGTCACCACAAACGATCACAGATTTATTACTCTTACAAGCCAGTTTGAGGGTATCTTCCATCACAGATTCGAATAATTTAAAGTCCCCAGAGGGGGAGCGGTATACGCTTATTATAATATAACGTTGAAGTTCCACACTATTTCCATACTATGGCTACATATGGTAATAATCGGGACCGACAGCTTAACGTACTCTCCGAGGCACGGCGGGGAGACCCACAAAGACAAACTGCCAGACCGAATGGGAATTGAACCCTCGACCGTCTTGACTCAAAGCAGATTCACTACCAGCACGCGACAACGGTCATTATTTGCCTCCTTAGAAGTTTTACGTAGTAATTCCATGACTGTGGTGTATTATTTTGTAATATTGACAACTGTCATGCTTCGTTTCAGTGGTTTCAACTCATGATGAATCAACTAGGATATGTTATTCTATGTAAATACCTGACAAATACAACTAATTCAAATTTTCCCAAGTACTTGACTTCATATGCTGTATCTAATCAGACATCCTCCTTTCATTCCCAGACGCCAGCTCAAAGTCCGTTTCGGATTAAAGTGAATCGTGCCCTCAGATAATATTGTGAAAACCCCCAAAGAATTACAAAAACAACATCTATTAATCTTGTCAAAAAGAATAAGGACCTATTGCATACAAATCGTACTTTCTAGGAAACACTGCCATTCCTGGATTTGGTACATGAGTGCCGATAATCCATTCAACTTTAAAGACTTGCGAAGAAGAAAAGAATTGGCAGATTTCTTGATACCACAACTTGTTGGTGACATCGGAGACCGGCTCACGTAATTCTAATACGGAAAAAGGAGAGAGGGATGAGGCAGAATAATTCCTCTGAACACTCGCTGTGATCGCTCAATCGCTCGCTCAGTTCAATAGGTTTGAGGGTATTGGGGACCTTGATTCAATTAACTGTTATTTTTATGTTGTAAGTCTATTAATAGAAATAATAATATCATAGCTTAAGTTTAACAGTAACACCCAAGGCATCATGGAAGGTTGCCACCAGAGATGAAGGTTATAGGAAGTGGTGGTCTCAAACTCAATAGTCTGTGTCAAGGGTTCGGAAACACACAAATACAACCACACAGACTGGAACTTATTATTAAGGGATCAAATCTGTTGCGCCAAAACGGTTATCATTTATAATATTATTTTTTGTTATGTTTGGATTTGTAATACAGATTTTCTAACATCTTTTAGTGAAGAAAAGTCAAATATGTAAACTTAAGGTTATGAGGTGGGATCAAACAGCTACTTGACAAGTCGTGATACAGACATAACAGTGCGCAACCATCAAATACAATACTTGTCGAATGTATGATTATTGTGTAGTTGTTAGTTTTTTCATGATACTTAGCAAACAAGCATACGGTCCGTCTGATGGTAAGCAGTCACCGCAACAAGTTTCTTTACGTCGCGTTTCCTTGAGAGGGTAACACTTCCTCGGTCGAGCCAGCCCCCTTGAATGCATGGCTCTACTTCTACTAAATAATAATAATACTTTTTTTTACAAAATACCATAATAATAATGCCTCTTGGGATAACCTCTTTCACAACAGAGATTATTCCACCAGTGCAATCAGTCACACTGGTGGTAGGTCTTTTGTTGCAAGAGGCCGGCTAGGTAAGTACCACCGCAGTGTCCAATATTCTGTTGCCAAATAGTAGTGCTTAGGCACTACTGTGTTCCGGTTTGAAGGGCATTGTACGCTAGTGAAATTACTGGGCGAACGAGATTTAAGAACTAATATCTCGAGGTTGGCAACGCGTGAGTGGCACCTACTAATGGTGCTGCAAGCGCTCATAGGCTGCTGCAGCCACTTACCATCAGGTGGGCCGTATGCTTGTTTGCCAACTTCTAACATAAAAAAATCCATAATAATAATATTTTTTACAATATTACAATTTTAATTATGTAGACGTTTTAGAATCTGAATTGTTTTGGTCATATTTGTTATTATTGAAGTTAGTAAAGAAATATTCCTCAAGAAGCCTAATTATTTTAAAATCACTAACTTTTACTGTACCAACTTAGACCGTATTGATTCATTGACTGTATTGTATTTTTATCTTTATTCATAAATGCTCCTGTTATCAAGCAACACTGAATATTGACAGAACATTAAACATACATATATTTACTACAAGAAAATAGCTTTAATTTCTTATTAGCCATTGTTCTATTCCATCGTGATGTGATGTTCATGCGTATTGTCAATCCTATTTGGACAGAAAAAAGAGGACAGAGACGAGGGAATTCGGACCTCCGGCACTCCCACTACGAAAACCCGATACGAATACGGCTACTTACACAATACCACTTGTATTTATTTGTTGCTTTTGAATCTAGCTTATATTCATTTCTCCACAAACATTTTCATAAATCTTTTCAAAACATCGCTTTTGTCAGAAAGACAATAACACCAGCTACCATTATATAAAGTGAATAATACAACTCTCGGTCCGCAAATAACGTGTGTCAGTGCGACCTATTTTGCAATATTGTCTTGTAGCATTAGCATCCGCCGATTCTCTAACGAGCATTTGACTTTTGGACCCCCATATTCATAGGATAATAACCATTATAATCGTAAGTTATGGCACAAAGTCGCCTGCAGTTAGAAGGCGGTACTTAGGAACGGTTGACCCACATACCGGTCGTGTGGATTTGACCTCGCTAAGTTTATTGTCAATATCACTGATCGCTCGAATACGGAACCATTCGGCTTGGATCATGAATTTGGTATGTCTGACGCATTTATTATAAGAAATATCTTGTGTATTTTTATAGCTATAATATGGTTTATTTTATCGAATGACAATCAAACATTAGGGTTTGAGAATACCCCCTGAATATTACTCACATTTATCGATAAAAACCAAAAGGAAACCATGACTGTTTTATTTATAATTACCGGATTTAATCGCTACCGGTATTGTTACACAAATACATTGCGATTTCAGTAAGCGTTAGTAAAGTTATCCATTGCTGTGTTTTGGTATCTGTCGTAAGATTAGCTTCGGACAGCGCCTTTGTCCGTGTGAATGTCGATTTTAATACAAACTTCGAATCCCTATTTCACGTCTTCAATTATTATTCGCCAAAAACACAGATTCATGCTTCTTGAATCAAAAAAGATGGATTCCATACAAACTTTCAAACCCTTTTACAATCTCATAAGTGTAGAATTTTGAAAAATCCTTTCTTAGTTCTCGTTTATGTTTCAAAAAATACAGCTTTCTAGCTCCAAGAGTTTAGGCTGGGCGTTAATATGTCAGTATAGTCCTCTCTTTTTATATGTGTAGCTTTTTTCATCAGATCATCACAATTAAATCAAAGTCAAATGGAAACATCCCCATGCAGTTGGGCTATTAGCACTACATAATTAGAAAATCGGAAAAATCTATGAAAAGTTGTATGGAAGTATCGTCATTTTTAGAGCTAGTTGATTCGATATAAATAAATATGACATTCAACGTTTGTAAAAAGGGTTTTCAGAGTTCGTATTAAAATCGTTATTCACGCGGGCGAAGCCAACGGCAGAAGCTAGCATTTTTATAAAGTCAACTGGTTGTTTTTCATATTAAATCTTGAACTACAAAAGTTGTTTAATACATGTCAATTACATACATTCCCATTTCATAATTGTGTAATAAAAATAAATTTATTCTCCGGTTACCGGACGAATAGACAGAGACAATTTAATTTGAATTTATTTGCTAGTAAAAATAATGATGCGTCAAACATTAACACTCTTAATGAGATCTAATCTTATTAGGTGTGATTTATCTTAACTGTTGCGTGTATACATTTTAAGTGTTTTTTTCACTCAATAATTTATAGACTGTTATTTATAAAATGTAAAAATACATTTATTTTTATTACATCTATATTCGGACGAATAAGGAAGCTGTATTTTTAATCTAGGATCCATAACATTTGCATGTGACAATGTAAGGTATAACTCTCTCAATATAAGTTGAACTATGCGCAGTAACACATTTTTGGGTCTCAACCGAATGCGGAATGAAGGGGGCAGCGTAACTATAGCAACGCGGCGACGCTCGACCCGTTTAGTATAATCACTCACGGTTGTTTTAGTTCTTTAAAAATAAATTATTAAAAATTAAATTAAAATATAAATTATTTTGTAGAAGGTGTCATCTCAATTAGTGACAGTGATTAAAATTGTACATTAACTATTATTTTTTTTTTTTATATATCTATTTTCTATGCTATTTATTTGTTTTTTTTTTTTTTTTTTTTTTTTTAATTTATTTTGGCAACAAACAGTCATAATACAAATCGGAATTAACAAAAGATAACAAGTAACAATAAATAAGACAAACAGTGCCGATAATTACAAAATAAATTTAAGAGCAATTTAATACTAAATGATAACAGAAACGAGTCTAAAAAAGAAAACAAAATTATTATTATTGTATATTTATTGTATATGTGTAAGTAATTAATAATGATAAATAATAAATAAGGAACTGAACTTAGAAGATAAAATAACTATATTATATACTTGATCGATTTCCCACTTTAAAATATATATTTAGATAAAACCGAAGCCATATTTTTGTCTAACATTTTTGTTCATGATTGTACCTGCGCAGAATCTGCCATTTTGGTTCAACTTAAATTGAAGGTACTATAAAGGTGTTCTCACAGGAAGATGCGGAATCGATAGTAGATAGACATGTACTAAGGCTTGGTAACGGTCGTCCTACAAACCGATCGACACGTTGTAGCATACAGTTAGAGGCAATAATATATTAGAACCATATCAAAATAATCTTCCGATAGATTCATTTACCGTTCGGTACTATTGTTCTTAATGCTTAATATGATATGGTCGTAAGAATTTATCAACGAGTGATCGTAGCACCGGATATGCATAATTCAGCGCCAATTTAGTCATTGTTACCTTACTGGGAATGTGATTTTATTTGTCGAATGTCTGTACGCCACATGTTTGGCGATTGACCTAGTAAAGAGACAATAAACTTATGAATGAAATTAGAAGTCCTGAGTTTGATGACCCTGAAATTAGACATAATTGGTTAATATGATAAATATGTGTAGTCGACGACCGTACTAAAGTTCGATCGGTAGGTTAAGCAACTTTAGGCGCGGTCAGTCACTAGATGGGTGATCGCATAGTGGTATTTCAACCCAGCGTCTCCGTGCTTCGGAGGGCACGTAAAAAGTCGGTCCCGGCTGTTGACAATTTGAAAACAGTCGATAAGTCATGTCAGAGGCCTACGGGCGACCTGAACAACTTTGACACCAGGTTGACCACTAACCACTCGATAAGAAGAAGATCGACGACCGTTGTGACGTACTGGTAGCTAGCCATCTATGAGCATCGATGGTCACGGGTACGAATCCGAGGTATTTATTATAAATATCTGTTTTGGTCGTGGCATCCCGGGTTTTATCATAACATCTGAAAATAATCGTTAATTAACTCTTGATAGGCAATTTGCTGTTGTCCAATAAGCTACTGGTTCGCCCTTAGCCTTACAGAGGTCAGAGGGTAACGGTCTGTGTAAAAACTAGTAACCTTTCAAATCCGGATAAGAGTAATAAGCGGACCCTAAGTATATATAATAGCAGATAAATATATATATAATGTATACGATAATTTGATTCTATCGAAATATTATTCAACAGGCTATTAGTGACATAATATGGAAATTGTAGGTACCTGGTATTTTGAAAAATTGAGCAGATGCTGGCAAATTGTCAGGAGAATATAGTATGTATTCTTTAATTATAGATTTTCTTTCAGAAGAAAGTAAACAAGTACAATAGTAGCCTTATGTTTAGAAGCTAATTTATCGATTTGTAATCACCATAAAGGCTGTATCAGTCTGTATTTTAACTGGTGGTAGGTCTTTTGCAGGAGATCGACTAAGTAGAAACCACTGCAGTGTCAGTTACTCCGCCGTAAAGCAGTATTACAGTGTTTCGGTTTGAATGACACTGTAGCTAGTGAAATTGGGCAAACGAGACTTAGGGCTCAATATCTCGAGATGGGCAACGCATGATTGCCACCGTGAATGGAATGGCAAGCACTCATAGCCTAAGACAATCGCTTTCCATTAGTATTTGTATGCCAATTTAGTAGATAAAAAAAATAATACCATTGTTAATGGTTATACATATTAATAAAGTTACACAAGCAACACAGCCTTCAAAATAAGGTTTATATCATCATGAGGAAATGTCATATAAAAAATCAGTTTTACCTTTCACAGTCAGCCACAGTTAGAATGACAGTCTCACAATAGAATTATCTTCATATTTTTCTATATATTGGCAAATATCAAAGAAAAGGTTGCATTTATACATATACTTAGACCATATGAAGGCATGTCGTCATAATTATTTGTCGGACCGTCACTCTCAAACATACGAAAAGAGGACACAAGTCTTTCCCTAAATATAAAATCATAAACTTACTTAGGGTAAAAAATATAGACGGGCCGGTATATAACTATAATTCTAAAAGAATGATAATCTAAAAAAGGCGGGGGTGTCGTTTAGCCGAGACGTCGGCACGTACACCAAGAAGCAATCGTGTTAGAAATGTCTACAGATACCACTCATTATTATTGCCTCATAAGAAAGGCATTTTTCCTCACTATATTTTCTTACACTATTGTCGTCTTTCAAAGAAGAAAAAACTTGAAAAATTCAAGGGTATCTGTTTTGAATTACATTAATTAAAATCCAAGTTTACGCGCCATGTTTTTTTTACACTATTGTTTTCTTCCAAAGAATAAAAACTTGAAAACTTTTAGGGTCTTTTGAATTAGGTACTTTTGATAAACTCATAATAAATGCAAGTTTCTTCACTATATTTTCTTATTCGATTGTTTTCTTTCAAAGCACAAAAACTTGAAAATTTCAAGTCCTTATCTTGATTTACCTAGTTTAGATTAACGTAAAGGATTTTCCTTAATTATCGCTCAGTTACTGGATATATCTCGTCCGTAGAAGCAAGAAATATCAATTCATCATAATTATAAAAGAAAACAGCAATTACTATCAAATATGAGACGATCCGGGATGAGACTAGTAGAGTCACGAATGAATCATTTAAGAGGCTGGTATATAAATTAAGTTAAACTATCATAACGGTTGACCTAGATCACGAGGTTACCTAACAAGTTCCTAACAGTTAAACCTAACATCCTGATATGGGGCCTCTTGGAACTCGGATGGCGAGATAACGGGTGTCTGAACACGGCCTTATGACACTGATCTAAAGAGTTTTGAAGGGTCCTCTGATAATGTTTACTAAATAAATAATGAATGCCTACAACACCTATAAATACTGCAAGACTTTTTCCCGTTCACCAACGTTTTTGCCTTTGTTAAAGCTATCACTACACACTTTCCACGACTTCAAATGATTCAAATCGATTCACAGAAGCAGTGATACTCAAACTTATTCTTTTTCCTTTCAAGAGATGGAAGTTAAATTCATAGTCATTGAATATTTAAACTTCTAATCCATTAAGTACACCAAAAAAGTATTTTGAATAAATAAAGTAAAGATCCAGTAATTATTGTCAGAGATTTGATACTGGTGAATTTTATTTGAGCTCACGATCCCCAAAAATGGGACGCTAAGATTTCATCTTTGCCAAAAGTGTGATTTTGGAAAGAATGAAAAATATATTACTGTCAGGAAATTTAAGGTCTTCCATATGTTTTGGATTGCAGACCTTGGAGCGCTATCGATTTTAATCCTGTAAATTTTTTGAATATACAATTTTTCTAGTCATTAATTTGTTTATTGACTGGTTCGACGTGGAGCGGATTTATAAAATACCGTGGCCCGTTATTTTACATAAAATTGAATATTTCTATAAAATATTTTAATTGCTGATGATCAATATTAAAAGCTTAATGTTTTTTTAGCAACTTATAATAAAAATCCGTACAAGCATCTCTGAGTCTTCGCGTGCTTAATTTTTGTTTTATCTGCTGAAGAAAAACGTCGTGGGAAAAACTGCATATCGTAGAAGAAATTTTGAGGGTTGTATATTCGCCAATCCTAGTGGTCCCTTGTTGGTGTTAGGGCTTAAATACCAGCCTGTTTAGGTAGTCATGAATTGACAGCTGGTCACTCGCGTTTCCAGGTTAGCAACAGTTGCATCTTGCTGGAAGGCAGTACTAATAGATACTAGCCACCTTCTGGCTTGGAGTCTACTTCCACTTATCAAAAGATAAATTGCCCCTCGGACTTAATAAATTCTTCCTTTGGAATACGTACGAATGTTAAACACTTCATCCTTTTTCGTAAACTTGTGTGCTATGGAAGACTTACTGCTACAAAATTTAATGATCTCATTAAAAAAGGGAATTCGACAGCAACTAAATCTTCGCTGTGGCGCAGCGGTAGCGAACCTGCCTTAAACGCCACAGGTCGCGGGTTCGATTCCCACTCGGAGCATAATATGTTTGTATTGACCATGATGAAAGCATATTTTCCGGTCTGGGTGTATTTGTCCATGTCCTTGTATGTGTTTCCGGACCCCGACACAGGATATCACTATCCTAATGGGGGCCGTTGAGTGTGTAGCGTTATTTATTTATTTAAATCTTCGTGCTTGATGTTTTCTTTATTTAATCCTTCTACCCATCATTTAATAGAAAAGTAGTTATTCTAATGCTTTTTGCTGCCTCTTGTTTCTTAGTTTTCTATCAGCGTTATAATGAGTTTTTTTTTGTTGTGTTTAAATTATTGGTGAAATAAATTTCAACCAAAACTGTCACTTCCAATGAATCCCTTAGCATTGTTTATCATCGTGTTCACTAGAAGCGTTTGCGGATCTTACATTTACTAGGATATATTTCTTAAGCTAATTACGATACATATAATCACGCGTATGAACGGCGATAATTTTTTTGCGGTTATCAGTTAGACGGTACGTTATGATACTTATAAGGGATATAATAGAACGAATTATATAATTAAAATTGATTTATATAAACGTTCGATATTTGAAATACTTAAAAAAAAGCTTTAGAAGATTAAGTCTATTAGACAGCTGTCATAAAAATATTTTTCCCTCTTTGATATAAAATTGCCAACTCTATAGTTTTTATATATCATGCTAGTTAGCAAACAGACACGATGTGCGTCTGATCGTAAGGAGTCACTGCAACCTTTAGGCAATTTTTAGGCCTTAATAGGCCTTTTTTATTATACTGGTTACCTTTTTTAATTAAAATGAGGAGAAGAATTTGAGTCAAAGCCAAGGAAAAAGTTAGAAATTAAAAGCATATTTGTTAGATATTTTAAACTATCAACATCAATACATATAACAAACATGTACGATGCGTCTTTGTGTCTTTGGAAACGGAGGAGCGTAGTTTAGACGATGGACTCAGCCTACAATGTTAGCGCATCGTACGCAAAAAAGACGTGGTGTCGTAGTGTGCGTGTATGTGTTGTGCATGGCACATTGTCTGATGTGATCTTATAGGGTTCTTCAAGACGTGATTACCACACATGAAATATGGTCTGCTTATTAACCATGCAAAAAAAGCTTAAAGGAATACTAAACATGATGACGTTGTGGCACAGCGGTAACGAACCTGCATCAAGGGCCACAGGTCGCGGGTTCGATTCCCGGTCGGGACAGATGTTTGCATTGACCATACAGACACGTGTTCCGGTCTGGGTGTGTTTGTTCATATCCTTTTGTGTACGGCCCTCGACACAGCATATCACTATCCTAATGGGGTCGTTGAGTGTGAAGCGTTTATTTATAAAAAAAAACATTCTTAAAATTAACATAACCATCTAAATACCATTAAGTACCCACCATCATCCAACCGCCATTAGTTTAGTATGTCAAGTTAACGGTAACTGACGCATCCTGTCCGACCCACATACCGTATTTATTATATTTATATGAGTTTTAGCATACACATTAAAACTGGTATTTTGTTCGTTGTAATAAAATGATCACGGTGTGATGGGTTCCGTAAAGTAAGATTAAGTTTATTGTGTAATAATTCTTATAAGCGTCTCAATCTTTCAAGACAAGATTTGTTTTTATAACTTATGAACTATTTATGTAATTGTAATAATTATATAATTGTTTATTGATATAAAAAAGATTGTTTTTAGTAATATTGATAAGTTATTTTTAAATTATTCGCCTTCATTTTTCCTCTCTCTCATATTTTTACCTTTTCCTCAACTTTTTTTTATGTAAGAGGGGGCAAACGGGCAGGAGGCTCACCTGATGTTAAGCGATCACCACCGCCCATGAACATCTGCAACACCAGAAGGCAGGCGTGCTGCCGACCTTTAAGGAAAGAATACGCTCTTCTCTTGAAGGTTCCCAAGTCGTATCGGTTCGGAAAGACCGCCGGCGGAAGTTGATTCCACAGAGTGGTTGTCCGAGGAAGAAAATGTCTTCTAAATGACGCTGTTGTGGATTTCCAGACGTCGAGGTGGTATGGATGGAATTTAGAGTTTTGTCGCGATGTGCGATGGTGAAATTCTACGGGCGGGATCAATCAAAATTTCGATCAATTTTTATTTGCTGACAATAAATAAAAAAGGTATATAGTCTTTTGGGATGAGAGTGATTAAATTGTCATTTCGAAACTGCTAATTCGGATGGCCCCGGGTTCCACGATAACATAACTGATGGGGGCTGATGCACTTGAAAAGAGTGACAGCCCTCACGGGGGCTCAAATTTGATTCCGTCCTAATGGTGCCTCTTACGAGGTCAAACCACGGCTAAGGAAGTAATCGGGAATGAAGGATTGATTTGCCGAAACAATTATCAGATCGACGCAAATACCCTATGGCTTATAAAATTTGTGGGAATCGAATCGCCTCGTATTAGTTTTAAAGTTTATTATTATTATTATTATTAAAATCAAGTTTCATGAAAAGTAGCAGTAAATAGTACCTTTATTCTGTATATTTACATGTACTTTTTAATATAAACAGTTATCGTAAGGTTGATCCCTAAGTAAAGTTATTTTAATTTAGCACAAGTAACGGTGAAAGATACAAAGAATGTGTATCAGATTACAGCCTGTTCTCGTTACAGATATTTCACCTTAATATAATGTAACAATACTGTTTTGAGGTGACTTTTAGGGGATATAATTTAGATTTAAAATAAATAAAAACACAAAAAAAGCAATGACGTCGATAATGTTTGACCAGTTTTATCTCGAGTCCACGAATCTTTAATTCTAATCCTAATACATAAATTGATGTAAGTTTTTAACTGATACATAATATCACCTAATACCTTATAAGTTCCGTAACGTTGCTAAGAAAAAAGGTCTAAATCCTTTCCATCATTTATGAAATACTGACGCATAAAATTGTACAAGACACAACAGGAAAATTTTTGTTTTTTTTTTTTTATAACGAAACTTGGAACTTTTAAAAACGAGAATATAGGAATCTCTGTTTCTTAAAGACAAGTCTATGGGTTGCCTGATAAATAGCAGCTACCCTAGCATGGTTATTGTCTTTAACAACCATAGATACGTCAGTGCTGTGCTGTGCTGAGGTGCACCACCTGAGATAAAGATAGAGGAAAGAGGAAATAAAGGGAAATACAATAAGGTATTGACATTTAAAAGTAACGCAAAATTATATAAAACTATATTCTATTCACACAACCTGGGGTCCTTCAAACGAGGCGTGAAGAGCCATCTTGCGGGTAGGCACGGCGAGGGCTAGTGCAGTTCGCCTCCTGCAATCATATTAGCCACCTTCGCGGGTGAACTCTATTTCCACTTAGCATCAGGTGGAGTAAAGTCATTTATCCCCCTGGGATTATATTAAAAAACTATCACTGCTATTTCCCGGTTCGAGTCGGCATAGTCATGATAAAAATATTAATGCTCTAATTACTACTAGAAACAAAATAAAAATGTTATTAAATTGAAAACGTTACAATCCAAGATAAATAAATGAAACCACAATTTATTTACATTTTAATATCGCTCAAACAACCAAATTCCAGTAAATGTCGATTAAAATTAATTAAGTATAATATTAATCGTTTTTATACAGGAAACTATATGATGATAAAATACATTATTATTAATTATTAAAATATTTACGAGTAAATATAAATTGCGTAATTGCGTTACGAAAAGGTCTTTTATGATGTCAACAGAGATGACGACGCTCATAGCCGAGTGGATGCGAATCGGTAAACTATTGTTAGGTTAAGCAACTTTAGGCGCGGTCAGCCACTAGATGGGTGATCGCATAGTGGTATTTCAACCGAGCGTCTCCGTGCTTTGTCGGTCCCGGCTGTTCACAATTTGACAACAGTCGAAAAGTCAAATCAGAGGCCTATAGGCGACCTGAACAACTCTGACACTAGGTTGGCCACTAACCACTCGATAAGAAGAAGACCAGAGATGAGGGTTAAAGTATGGGCATGAAGAACTTCTTCTTCTCCTTATCATAGCCACTAAAACCTAACGATCCGTATAAGCCATAGTAGGACGCGACGGGCTCGTTTGCGCAATCAACCGCGACGCCCCGGTGCTGATGGTCAATTCAGGGGGCCTTAGAGCCCTCTCCACCGAGACTGACATTTTAATGAGGTTGTTTCCTTCTGCGACGGACTGGCTTGATTTTTTGAGACAGATTGTCTTTCTGTTGCACCTTCCGGGATTCTAAGGCGCCGGCAGCCGTCAATGTAGAGTGCCCTACGGCACCCTCCTCAAAGACTAATTTTTAATCAGTTTTTATCGTAACCACAAACCCAGTGGCCAACCTACTGTTCACTGTTAGTAAAGAAGTTTTGAAGTCACCTTGTCAACTGCTTTTCGAGGTGAACCAGCGTATAACCAGTTGCCTCTTGCTAGAGTAGATAAGGTAAGGGAAGCTAGTGGAGTGGAGTGTAGTGTAGTGTAGTGTAGTGTAGCTAGCTACTGTCAAATTAAGTAGTCATCTATCCTCGGATTACTAGAAAAATAACTTACGTATTTATTATTAATTGTACTCTACAACAGAAAATCTATTTCCATACAAGAATCATAAAATACTTACATACAAGTGATCCAATAACATTACATCGAACAAATCGTCACGTTTTGCATCAGAGTACATAATTCTAAACGTTATATGACATCAGGGTCCAGGTTCGATGCCTGTAACGGTACAAAATCTGGGTCACGAGGCCTCGCTAATATCGACTTACCGTTAGTTATCAGACCACATTTGTCTCTGACAGTATGGGGTACAGTCGTGTACACAAAAATGGTCACTAATTGTGTAATACATTTATGTACGATTAAATGTACCATCGTGTACAGAATTGATATATTATTAATGGTACAGTCGTACATCAAAATGTTTAAAATTGTATAAAATTTTGTATTACTTTAAAATGTAATAGATTAAAATATTATAACAAAGTTTCAATCGTACATTAAATTTTATGTGTTGTTTTTGTCTGTTAGTTGCGTTATTAAATTGTGAATATGTTGTACGTCGCAATTATATAATATTAGTAGTATAACTTTAACTGATCTTACAGTCAAACCAATTGTCAGGTTTTGTAAGACTTTAGTATAAAACATATTGTTAATAAATATTGACTTAATAAATAAATAAAAATAAAATAAATAGTTTCAATTCAAAACAGCACTACAGTATATATTTTTTTCTTATACCACAATAATGACAAAGAAATGTACGCCGCGTCTGATGATAAACGGCCACTATTGACTTAGGTAGCTTATAATAACAGAGGCATTACAAGTCTGTTGCCATAGATATAGAGAATAATAGATTGTGTATCCAATGTATTTAACTTGGCAAAGAAGAGTAAATTAGCGACACTAATTAAGTGATTTGAATTTTTAAAAAAATTGTGCATGTCGTTCAACGTTTAGGTACCGTATGAGTACGTATCGTATTCTCAAATAGCTTTTAGACGACGTTGTGGCACAACGGTAGCAAACTTACTTTAAGAGCCACAGGTCTCGGGTTCGAGTCCCGCTCGTAGCAGATATTTGTATTAACAGGCATGTTTTTTGGTTTGGGTGTGTTTGTTCTTGTCATTGTGTATGTTTCCAGACCCCCGACACAGGACATTAATATACTAGTGTGGGTCGTTGAGTGGGTAGCGTTTATTTATTTATTTTATATATAGACAAATTTAACATTTGAAGTCAGTTACAAATAGCTTACTAATAATACCTTCACAAATAGTGCAAAGTATGGAGAACTCCTTATGCGTTATACCTTTTAAAATAACATCTATTGTACATCATCTTAAGATTCATTCGAAGACATTCAACCCAAGATGGTGGTAAGCCATAACGCCTATTGGGGTTACCTAACTGCTTATAACACAGAATATAAATAACAGAAATGGCATTTAGTGTGTGTGCAACAAATTTCATTTTATAATATTTTTACCTACTTCCAAAAGTACTTTTTATCACCCGATATATTAAACATTTGTAAGCCAATTTTGATTATTGTTTTTTGGAACGCAGTTCCTTAACGCATAGTGCAATTAAGTAAAAATCGTCACGTAACGAAATGCCGTATGCTGTGTGTGTGCGTGTGTGTATCGAGCCTACCACAAGCAAATGAATACACAGTTAATATCATAATGGATACACTGTAATCAAAACTGTAACTGGCTAGCCCTCAAAGTGTTACGGGGATCAGATACTATTGGCTGGTGTAATAGAAACCTAAAATATCTGGATTTGAGTAAGAAATAGAACCTCAAAAATTAAGAGGACCTACCGAGTATTAATTGTAACAAACAAATATATAGCCTGATTAATGCTGATTTAATCGGCGTGAAGTAACAATATTAGTACTGTTGCGTTTCATGCGATGAAGGAGAGCGCTAGAGGTCCAATCAGCCCCTCTTTTCCCTTTCAATGTCCTCTCCTCTATCCCTCTGGTTGGCAACCCGACTGTTGCGGGGACTGCTTACTATCAGTCGGACCGTATGCTTGTTTACCAACTGTCGTGACATAAATGCCACTTCTAATCTATTCCTATTCTAAGTTTATATAGCATGTGTACTACTTAAGCTAATCATACTGTTTAATATACAGGAAGTGTGCGGGACATGATGTTTATGGATCTACATGCATGCGTGAAAATGTTTTTGTTGATCAATAAAAAAATTATATGGAAAAAACGCTTCGATATGGAGTAATAATTACCTATGTTATTAATTGAAAACCAAAGATTTTATATAAATTATGGACAGGCCACTCCATACAAGCAAAACATGAAAGAGACCCTGGTGCTCCTTCGTAAATTCAACACCAACACAACGGAACGAAATTAGTCACAAGCTGAAAACATAACCGAATAAAGTTAGCGTGCCCTGCTGCTACCCTTTGTCCGTATAGGAAGCGCCTAACGCAATGTTGTCCAAACGTAGCAATAGCCAGCGCTATCTTTTTTTATGTTACTAAGTTGGCAAGCAAGCATACGGCCCATGTTATGGTAAGTTGCCAACGCGTAGCCAACCTCGAGATATTGGTTCTTAAATCTCCCTTGCCCAGTAATTTCACTAGCCCACAGTGCCCTTCAAGCCGTAACACAGTAATGCCAAAGACACTACTGCTTTGCGATAGAATATTTGACACTGCGGTGCAACAAAATCTACCACCGATACACTGGTGGAATAATCTCTACTGTGACAGAGACTATCCCAACAGTGGGCGATGGGATCCACGTCCCGAGAGCTTCGGTTTTGCGTCGGTTATCCATGTTTCTGTGAAAACTGGGAAGACTAACATTCTCATCAGTCATATAATCGAAGTATAGAATCTATTTATTTAATACGTTGGATTAGAAAGACAATATTTGAAAAGATGTCATTCTAACGAACCGTCACATTGATGGTTACTTCAATTTTCTTTTTTTTTTTTTTTTTTTATGTTAGAAGTTGGCAAACAAGCATACGGCCCACCTGATGGTAAGTGGCTGCCGCAGCCTATGAGCGCTTGCAGCACCATTAGTAGGTGCCACTCGCGCGTTGCCAACCTCGAGATATTAGTTCTTAAATCTCGTTCGCCCAGTAATTTCACTAGCGTACAATGCCCTTCAAACTGGAACACAGTAGTGCCTAAGCACTACTATTTGGCGGCAGAATATTGGACACTGCGTTGGTACCTACCTAGCCGGCCTCTTGCAACAAAAGACCTACCACCAGTGTGACTGATTGCACTGGTGGAATAATCTCTGCTGTGACAGAGGTTATCCCAACAGCGGGCGATGGGGTCGTCACATCCCGACGCCTTATTAATATTATATTTCACCTTGCAGAAAATTATTGTCTTACCGCATATAAAAGGACGAATTGAAATCCGACGTAGTAGTTACAGTGCTGTGCAATTTATTGTGTTATCTAGTGAAGGGATTAAAAGCATTGTTGGTTATAAGTTGTCCATAATGTTAACCTACTTGGATGAAATTGATAAAGGCTTATGACTATCCTTAGCTTAGTTTGATTCAAAATGGATACTGATAAAACCACAGGCGTGGCTTAAGATATAAAACAGCGATATTATTAGATTAACTAGAATTTAAACAGTAATGTCAGGGTCATATCGTTTTCCATGAAGCGATGAATACAGTCCACTTGAACGTAAATACTTGTATGAACGTAATCTTACATCCGTTACTGATAACTCAATGTGTCAAATATGTTTTCCCGATTTACTGACGTATAATGTATTGTAAGAATCGAGGAAGTTATAAAAAGAAGAAAAAATATGCATTTAATTTTATTAAGTCGATGTATCATTTTACTCGACACCGTTGTGGCGTTGTGGGTAGCTTGTCTGCCTTTAGTCTCGACGGTTGCGGGTTCGATACCCGCTCGGGCAGATTTTTGTTAAATTTCTGTCTCGGTCTGGGCGTTTGTCTGTGGGTCTCCCCATCGTGCCTCAGAGAGCACGTTAAGCTGTCGGTCCCGGGTGTTATCACATAACATCTGATAATAATCGTTAACTCTCGATAAGTAAATTGCTCTTATCCAATGAGTTACTGGTTCGCCCTTAGGGTTGCGGAGGTCAAATGGCAATCGCTCTATGTAAAAACTAGTAACCCGTCATATCCGGATAAGAGTAATAAGCAGACCCTGGGTAAAATAAAATACCGGGAATAATGCTAGGACGAAGGAAAGATGTATCATTTTACTCACGAGTATAGAATGTAGGGCCTAAAAGAGGCGAATATTGTAAACAATAAACGCTACACAATATTAGGATATTTATATCCTGTGTCGGGGGTTTGGAAAGATACACAATGACAAGAACAAACACACTCAGACCGGAAAACATGCCTGTGTGGTCAATACAAATATCTGCTCAGAGTGGGAATCGAACCCGCGACCTGTGGCGTTTAAGGCAGGTTCGCTACCGCTTCGCCACAACATCGTCGTTTTCAACTTTAGTATTGATATATGTATTTAAAAATATCGATTTGTCTAAAAACCGAATTCTAAAAAATATATCAACTTCTGATTGAGATGATTCTCTTTATTCTATTCAGCACGTCACTAAATAGATGGAGCGACGTCATTGTAAGTATAAAAACGATGACACAATCAATTTACATTATACCTAATGAATTCACGGTATCTATCCTACTATAAATCTGTGTGCTCTATGTATAAGTACTGGATATAATAAAAACTAGCTTTATTAACAAATAATTAAAACAGTACAAATCATGTCCACTGGGAATGGTGGCAAGAATCCTAGCTACCCTGAATCCGCTGATCCTGATACCGCTGAATCGCAATCCCAGTTCTTTGGGCGACAAATGAACCAGCCCTTCTGTCTGTGGTTCAATGAGTCGGGGTGTAATCTTCTAGAAATTGTTTAGCACTAACACTCCATGGTCCAAGCGTTTCTACTGCAAACGGCACAAAGATGTAATTTGGAATGAAGGATATTTACGCCGCCTACAGAATTCATATTTTTTTCGTAGCCCCCACCCGTAACACAACAATTAGTTAATATACTTAAATATTGATTACTATGAGAAGTTGTTTTATGTAATTATTGCATTAGTTTGTACGTTTCTAATGTTTCAAGTCATTACAAATACCTCTATAGTGCTTCGAATGAAATTAATTATACTAGTCAGAAATGTTCGACTACTTTATAAGAATTTAACAAAAATTATATTTATAATTGACAATTAATCAATTCGTAATGATATTATATTATATTTTAAAGGTATTTAATCTATTATCGTGTTAAATATCGATTATTACTTTTTAATGAGCACCCACATCGTAAAAATGAAATTAGTTTTGAACAAATTTTTATATTAAAAAACTGCTTTCTTTATTTTTAATGAGAATCGATTGAAGGTGATCAGTATTTAATATTTTAGTAATTATCGTTTTTTTGTATGTTTCAAGTGGATTACCACCTTAGACCGATCGTATTTTTACAATACTTTAATCAGCGTACGGCAAGCCTGGTATCAGTCTTCATAAAGACATCGACATCACAAACATGTCGTTATTAGCATAATTGGGTAATTTAATTTCAAAAATTTAAACGACATAATTAATTAAAAACATATAAATTAGCGAATTTGTAAACGAAAAGTTATTAGTCATTAATAACAAAATTCTTACATTCAATAAATCTTATTAAAAACGCCATTAAAATTCCTCGTTTCAAAGATGGCAACGCACGCAACGCACAATCTGTTACACAGAGTAGGTACGTGACGTTGGTAATGATTTGCGAAACAAATGGACGCTAATTATCCTATTATTCCGGTATGATAAGTAGCTGGGGCGATCAACTTCGATATTAACAATATTTAAAAGTGCTTCTTCTATAAAAAGATACTATACTTCTACAAACAAGAATGGATACGGATTTTTGTTATATAGTATTTATGTCAGCAGCTTTGTCCTAAAGAAGGATGCCATATAAATAAACGCTACACACTCAACGCCCCTTTAGGATAGTTATATCCTGTGTCGGGCGAAACACATACAAGGACAAAGACAAACACAACCAGACCGGAACACATGCCTGTATGGTCAATACAAACGTCTGCCCTGAGCGGGAATCGGACCCGCGACCTGTGTAGCTTAAAGCAGGTTCATTACCGCTGCGCCACAACGCCGTAAATTTTTTTTAAAAATCACAACGCAGAAAAGATTTTCACCCCTCGGCACTGAAGCTGAGACATAGTTTAACCTTAGTTTTGCTTCAGAAGCTATTATTTCTTAAATTAAATTATAAATAAGTGAAGTTTACTTTAAAATTGTATAATAATTTATTTGTATGGTAAATTATTTATTCAATTGTTTAATTAAAATTTATGATAAATAAATATTATTTTTATAATGTCAGAGTGTTTAATATTTGTTAATTAACTTAACTAGTGGTTTAGCGAAAAGGGGACTCCTTCAGAAAACATTAAAATTAAATGTAGATATTTTTATTATTATTATTATTTCATTGGTCTTACGCAAATTTTCCATCGAACGATATCAGAAAACATCCAGACCTACATCTGAGGAGCAAAAATAATTTAAAAAAAACATTACGTCAGAAAAAAAACGTCATGTCAGAAAAAATAACATCATGTCGGAAGACATCAAGTATTTTATTAACTAATAAAGATATGGGTTACAATATTATGCCGGTGTCGACATGATGTAAAAGTCTCCATAGTGCTGGAGGGAGACCCAAGCTTTCAGACCTTTTTTTTCCTCGTCTTTCTTACTCACCTCCCACCGCTTACCTTTGGTGACCATAGACTAATACGCCATGATGCATGTTTACCAACAAAACAATGTAGAGATTTTTTTAAATGTATACTTTGTTATCTTTAAAAAATAAAAAGAATAAACAATGCTAAATTTATTAGAAAGGTAATTTTAATACCTCCTCATTTGTCTTTTTGATCGATTATCGATTATTCTCTTATTAATCGTAAACTGGATAAGATATTTAACCGAAGGATATACAAAGAAAAATATTTGTCTAAAAACTCAAATCAAACCAAAAAAGCAACTGGCGACCTAGTTTATTTCATTAAAAAAATACATTTCAATATGTGAATACATAGCTTTCTATGCCAAAAAACTCCGCTAACCTTTCTCTTGGTTATAATCCCCTGGTACTTGTGCGAGCTCGATTTTTTTTTCACACGAGACCAAATACCGAAAAGTCGAGTTCGTCGTGCCAGTTACCTCAGCGAAGGTGGTACCGTTTGCTGACCTACCACCACATAATGTCGGAATTTTTTTTTCGTACACTTAGATTTTACATCGCATTAAAATGCTGGCCAAGATGAGATGGTAGCGATAGGGTATCGACGGTACGTGATGGTACTTGTATAAAATCTTTCCGGGTAAAATCGTAATTAAAATTAGAAATTTCTTTTCCTTTCCATCAAAATTTCACTTGATTTTTAACTATCATTATTATGGCTTTTTGATTAATTATCATTAGCAATTAAAATATAATATGGATATTTGTATGTATTTTGTAATTAAGAGAGATTTTTGAAAGTTGGCAGTTTACAAGCAATTCCGAATTTCCTTAAAAGAAAAACGGTTACATGAAATTAAAAAATATGATTTATTCAAACAATTATTTTTCAATCATACTTTTAAAGCCCGGAGCGATCATATCTCATGCTCGCTTACTAAATCATAAATGGATAAATAAAAAAACCACTACGATAACCGCTTACGAATCTGCGAATCCAACCTTCAAACTCGCAGCGTATTAACCCACCAATTTATAAAGTATATGACAACCATTCGTATTGGTCTTGGTGTTATAACAACCACTCGTGGCCGTATTTTTAGGCAAATTGGGTGAAAGGTGAACAACCTACAATTCATTTCACCGGCCGTTGACTCACCGAATGCGATTACACTGCTATCATTATTGGCCGAAATTCTAACGGCGACATACGGAATTTGACGTTTCGAATTCGTACCGCGTCTAAGGCAAAAGGTCTAAGGATTTTTCATATATTAATCGGGTATTCGAGACAATTATGTAATGAAAATACCTGTTATTTGAAAAAGGAATATGATATTAAATTGCCATAAACACACACATAATTTTTTTTATGGAAGACGGGGCAAAGGGGCAGTGGTCTCACTTGATGTTAAGCGATAAATAATTTAATTCCAATTTTCTTTTCTATATCTTAAATAACTAATAGGTTGAGAAATATATCTAATTCTTTAACTAAATCTTCTAAGAAGCTTGATACGTTTTTATTTTCACTATGTATGATGCAGTATGGCTCCGCATGTGTAAAGTATATACTTAAATAACCTCGTGGAAGCGACGATCTTAAAACACTGAAAGAAATTACCAGACTGCATATATAATAGGCTTATAAGACAAGAAACAACCGGAATCCTGTAATATTAGGGGTCAGTATCTAGAGTTTGTATCACATCTTTCATAAAAACTTATTTCGAATGGGCCGGCTTAATCCGGTAAGTACGACCCTCTTATGGCGTAAAATAAAAGAGTACTGTTGGTTTTCGTGTGTTGATTGAGAACGCTGGAGGCCCAATCTCCGGAGACCCTCTGTTACTTTTTTCCCTTCTCATACCTTCCATCCTATCCCTTGGTTTGGCAACGCGGATATGACACTTCAAGTATCGTTCATAGGTTACGGTGACTGCTTACCGTCAGGCAAGTTATTAGTTACATATGCTTGTTTGCCAACCAGGATGATAAAATGAAAATATGCGTAAATTCCTTCTTGTGGACTTACGTATTTAAAATTAAAATTTTCAAGCAATATTTCAGTATCGATGCGTCATATCCTTTTACTGCAAGTAATATTCAGCCAATGTTAAAAATCTGAAAGTTCAGATTGTTTTTGACTTAATCACGTTCCAACCTTTCTACGTCATAGAATTTCCTAGGTTGTTACGGTGTTTGGGGCTAGGGCCTGGGACGTTTAACATTGTGAACCAGAAATAATAAGTTACTCGTTAGGAAATAAATAAATAATTATAAATAAATGCGACACTCTTGCTACTAGCAGTGTTGTAGACCTCAGGTAAGGAGCGAAGTTAGAAGGACAATATTTTCCAATTTTCCTGTTAATACTATTGTAGGTATTTATAAACCAACAACAACGATCTTCGAAAGATATTTTTTACCTTATATAACAACTCGTTCACGGCTATGGTCCTCCCAGCACAAATTGGCCGACTTGACCGTGGAAGTGGTACCCTCTCACAGAAAATCGGGGTAAAGTAACAATATCAGTAGGTACTTTTTCGTTTCGTGCGATAAGTGAGAGCGCTGGAAGTCCAATCTCCCACACCCTCGGTTTCCTTCTCATGCATTCCTTCAACGTAACTTCATAGGTTGCTTGTTTTCCAACCGTCAGGAAAAAAAAAACTCTTTTCTTAAAAGTCGGACAAGTAACTGCAATGGACGGATAATCACTTGTACAAAAAATAATATTGTACTTCGATATTCTGTAACAGGATTATTACTGGTCTTTTGTTGCAAGCAATATTCTACCGCAAAGCAGTAGTGTCTTTGGCTAAATAATAAATGGAGGCTGTGTTGTAGGCTAGTAAACTTACTGGGCAAAAGCGATGTAAGAATCAATATCTCGAAGTTGGCAACGCATTAGTGGCACCTACTAATAGTGCTGCAAGCGCTCATAGGCTACGGAAACCGCTTACCATCACGTGGGCCGTATGCTTTCTGGCCACCGTAGTAACATAAGAAAGCTCCTAGCTTCAGGCTTATATATGTCGAAAAGACCAAGGCTCGACTACTAGTAACTAAACGTATAATTTCTCATTAATCAGAAACGCATTTCAAAATAAAATGATATCATTCTGTTTACGTTTGATTACGAAACGTGAACGTAACTCTGACTCACGCGTTTATTTACTATGACTTTTTAACAATTTCATTCATGATTCGTCTTGAATCCTGTTATATTTGGCAATATAAATTCTGTAAAAAACTAGCCAAGTCTCGATGGAGCTGCTTTTTATCTCTAAAAAGTAATGAAATCTAGACAAAGTCTTACCAAGTCTAAGGTTCCTTACTGCGATTTCTTTATTATTATAGTTAATGTTGTGTGACTTGGCTGTTGAAGGGTAAACAAGTGTACAAAACCACGTGCTCCATGACACCATTGCACCAATCTGTCGGAACCGCTACCCATTGAAGATGGAAAATTGCCACTTGGAAAACGTTGATTCAATAACCAGTCAATTGTACTTTGTCGGCCAACGGAAGTACTAGTTCTATTTTGATGATCATGAGTGTCTGGGTGTCATAAATGCGAAACTTTGCTTTTGCATAACTTCGGAACTAAATGACTTACAGACTCGATTTTTATTTATTTTAAGAGTTATTTTATAGCTTACTGGATGACGAAAATTTCTGCGTTCTAGTCTTATCTAGCGGTTCCCAAATAGGGGCCTGAAAAAACGGCGAAATGGTTCCGGTAAATATGGTGCGGCAGTGTTTGCTTCGCGCTCGACTTGGCGGGGGCACTGCCGTGCCCCGATTATACACCCTATCCTACTAATACAATAAATGTGAATGTCTGTATGTTTGGATGTTTGTTAACCAATCACACATAAGCAGCTAGCTAAACTAGTTGAATTTTAAAAAGTGTCTTTTTATGTAAGTACCGCATATACTGTCATATGTATTTAGTGAAAAGCTGTTTTCTTTTTGTTTAAAAAAATTTGGAATTACAAGCCGATAATTTTATTAATTTATATAGATGCCGATGTCCACGGCTTCCTTCGCGGTTACATTTTTAATATTAATTATTTTTCATTTCCATAACGTTTAAGAATGTTTTAAATAAATCATCTGTATTATTTTGCGTGACTAAGTAAAATATAATTAAATAATTTAAAATATAATTGTTATTTCGACGAAACATTATAGATATCAAGATATTAAGATGTGTTATTTATAGAATGCACTTTTGTTATCTGAATAAAGCAATGGAAATAACAAAACACAAATATTCGCATTTATAACTTTTTAAAGTACTATTTTAAAATGTAATTTAAATATTTTTTCACGTTTTTTTAATTTATTTTTAAGAATTACATATTTTGAAAGGTCAGACGTGAGTCATTAAAAATTATTTTAGAAAATTTATTCGGAATCTTTTGACACGATGAATCAGCGGTATCGAGTGATTCAAACTGAATGTTTCTTCTATAATTTTATTGATTTATTGCAAATATTTTTAATATATATTGGGTTCAATATTATATATATTGAAAATATTTTTACACATTCTCAGTTTAGACGGTAAATATTATAATTTAGCAAATTGAAATGCTACAGAAACACGAAAACTACTGTACAAATGAAATAAAAGTAGTCTGAAATCAATCTTATGGGATCATAGTTTCTTGGCGCCCGTTTTCCTTTTCTGACACTTTTTTATTAATATAAATAATTATGTCAAGGCAAATTACAAAGACGTCTTTCTAAAATTATATCAATATCGGCTTCTTATATATATTTTGCCTCCGTCCAGTTTAAGTTGGCCTCTAGTAAAAAATACCGTCATAGGTACTTACGCAAATATATGCATCCTCTATATTTTATTATTATTTATTACTATATTTTGTTGAACAACGAAAGGAAATTCGTTCCTACCGCGTGTCCCATAACATGTTTTAATTTTTTTATAATTACACTAAGGAATATTATTTATTGTTATTTGACGACGTTGTGGCGCAGCGTTAGCGAATCTGCCTTACGTCACAGTTCGTAGGTTCGATTCCCGCTCGGAGCATATTTCTGTATTGACCATACAAGCATGTTTTCCGGTCTGGGCGTATTTGTTCTTGTCACTGTGTACATTTCCGGATATAGCTATCCTAATGCGGCCGTTGAGTGGGTAGCGTTTATTACTATTCTCATTTTTTCGTCCAAGGCCTCCATTACATTTTTCGTTAAAAAAATTAGGAATTATAAAATTTTATTCGAAATTGTAATTTATTAGTTTATAATCAAATTATTGTGTTTAAAATCGTTTATATACGTGCAATAAGTGTTTGTGTGGAATTAGAATCGCTCAAACCCGAATTACTAAGAAGAAATACAAACGAGTGTCAAACTTCAACGGGCGCGACGGTTGCAACTTCAAATTTTTACAAAAACCGGGGAGTATTTTACTTAAGCAATTTACAATCACACAGCAAACACTTTACAAAGTTCACATAACGTGAACTACGTCAATCCTCACATTTGGCTCTGTTACAGTCTCTCTTTGCTTGACAAGTTGGAAGCAAAGTTGCAGAAGTAAACTTTTCTCTGCCACAGACATTATACTATTTACACTGTACATACGCTAATTGAATTTAATTTCATTTTATTTAGTAATATTAAATAAAATAAAATATATAATATCCCAAACTACTAGTACTACTAAAATACAACTACTGACTTTTGTATTCCCTTTTGCAACTTATACCTAGGTCTGTAATTTCATAAACTATTCATTATACCAATAGTCCTATAAAAGTAAAATATTTTTTCAGTTTAAACAAAATGGAAAATACTGTGATGACCCGTAAAGCATCTTTGAAGGATACCGAGTCAAAACTGAAGGTAGCTCTTCAAGAATTAAAAAAGTCAAAGGAATTATGTAACCAACTTCTACAGGAGCGTGAGGAAAGCGAAATAGAAATTAAAGAAATTATTAGTAAAAACTCAGAATTAAAGAATGAGCTCGCCGGTCTGTTTCAAAAATTTTCAGATGTTACAGCTCAGCGAGATCAACTTAATGAAATTGTTAACTCATTCAATAATTGTAGCAATGAGCATGAAAGAGCACTGAGTCACATTACACACCTGGAACTTAGTCTCAACGAGGCGAGAAAATCAATTATTGAATTAGAAAAAGTCAAGGAGACTCAGGGTAATAATGAGACTCAGAGCTTATATAATGAATTGGTGAATTGTAATTCCGATTTCGTTGCCAACCAGATTAAGCCTATTACAATTGATCTTACTAAAGATGACTCATGTCATAGTAATTATGTTTATTTTAGTTCTCATAATAAATTGAAAAAATATATTAAAATAAATAGGTATATCAATAAAACTAAAAAATTAATTAAATCTAAATTCAGTTACAAATATGTGAATGACAAGAGGCAGGAACGTAAATCTTTAATAAATAAAATTAAAATATGTAATAAAGAATTAGAAAATAATAGAATAAAATATGTCAAGGACGTTGATCAACTCCATGCAGAAATTACTGGTTTAGAAAGGTCACTTCAATACATAACGGAGAGGTATGACATGGCTCAAAAGCAAATACAAGAGCATATAATTGCTACAAATCATTTAATTGAGCTATCGAATAACAATTTGGAAAGGTTTGAATCTCTGTCAAATAAAAATATGTGTGATTGTTTGCAACCAAAACAGTCAAGTGATGCCTCTCTAAGCACTGAACCAGTATTTCTGCTCAACTCTTTGAATCAAAAAGATGAAAATAGTTCAGTTGCCAAAAATAATGAATTGCTCAACCCTAAACACAAATTTATAAATAATAAGAAAATATTTGTATTAAGTGACAGCTTGG
Organism: Hestina assimilis; assembly: GCA_023373885.1. Classification (NCBI taxonomy): domain Eukaryota; kingdom Metazoa; phylum Arthropoda; class Insecta; order Lepidoptera; family Nymphalidae; genus Hestina; species Hestina assimilis. Next base: position 3,938,947 of record CM041762.1, on the reverse strand, counting down.
GTCAAGGGTTTGGTTCCCTCCTAAATAACCATGCAAATAATGTTTTTAACACATGTACACCTGGAGCATCTTACCAGTATCATATAAATAAAATAAATTCTATGCATCTAGATGAAAGCAGTGTGATTTTCATAATGCACGGTGACAGTCTGTCATTAACAAAAACACAATTAATAAAGAATATAGAAAACTTAACAGTTATACAGAATAAAACAAATTGTAAATTTATAATTAGTGCATTTCCTTATTCACACAGTTTATCAGATGCACAGAATAAAAAATATATAATTTAAATTTATGTTTATATAACATGACATTCCATCATAGTGATGGCTTTTTATTTTTTGACATTAATAAGTTTATATATAGATTTAAGTTGACAAAGGATACAATGTACCTGCCCTTAAAATATAAAAAACAAATTGCTACTTTAGTAGCATATAATATATTAAACCCCGTTATATGCAATATAACGCAGGTAAACTCTGTAATTATAAATAATAATAATAATAATATTGACATTATTAATAATTTAAACTAGTCAATGAGACAAAACCTAAGCTCCCTAACATTACTATTGTACACCAAAATATTCAGGGCTTAGGTGGCAAAGAATGTGAACTAGAATTGTTTCTTGAACATTTTAATGTGCACATATTATGTGTGACTGAGCATTGGTTGAGAAAAGATGACTCTCTTAGTATTCAAAATTACAGTTTGTCAAGTTCGTTCGTAAGAGTGAATTCTATTCGTGGAGGCTCACTAATTTTAGTCAGAAATGACATTGTAAATAAATGTAGATCTGATATTGTTTCCCTCTCTATCGAGCGCACTATTGAATTATCCTGCGTGGAACTTCAACGTTATATTATAATAAGCGTATACCGCCCCCCTCTGGGGACTTTAAATTATTCGAATCTGTGATGGAAGATACCCTCAAACTGGCCTGTAAGAGTAATAAATCTGTGATCGTTTGTGGTGACTTCAATGTCGACTTATTACAAGTGACATCAATAGGTGTTAGGCTAATAAATTTATTCAAATCTTTTGATCTGTCAAACATATTCACTGAAGCCACTAGAATTACAAAAACGTCCGCGACATGTATAGATAATGTTTTTTGTCGCTGTCAGGTGTCCGACAAGTCAATAATTAATAATATAAGCTCAGATCATAGTGGCCTCAAATTCATTATCAATGATAATATTATTAAAAATAAACAAAAATCATATATAGGCCTATAACAAGTAATAAGGTCAGTTGCTTTAAGGGTACTGTGGCTCAAGGATTGTCTGGGTTAAACTTGACGGTGCATGATCCAGATGTTCTTTATACTTCCTTTTTTAAATTAATTGTAAATGAATTTGAAAAGTCTTTTAAAACTAAAAGTACATTTAAGGACATAAAAATAAAATTTTCTGATTGGGCAACGGATGGCATATATAAAAGCAGAAATAGATTATATGAATTATATAGTATGAGGCAATGGAATCAGAGCTCAAGTTTTTTGGAATATGTTAAGAAATATTCAAGGGTTTTTAAGGCAGTGTGTGTCTGTGCTAAATCCAAATTTATTAAATATAAGATCATGAAGTCAGAAAATAAGGTTAAGGCAACATGGGACATTATCAATGGTGTATGTGGAAGAACAAAACAAAAAGAGACAATTGAATTAAATATAAATAACGCTATTGTGAATACGGAACTAGAAATAGCAAATGAATTTGAATTATTTTTCTCCAAAATACCATCACAGATAACTTGTAATTTAAGATCAACTCCTTCTGAGGCCTTGAAAATATTACAAAATAATGTCTCTGAATGCCATGCAAAATTTTCCTTTGAACGTATTAATGCAATAGATATTATTAAAACATTTAAAACATTAAATATTAAAAACACTCATGACCTTTGGGGTATCTCAGTTCACTTAATAAACAATATAATATACAGCATTGCTCCATATTTAGCTTTTATATTTAATAAATGTATAGATGCGGGCTGTTTTCCTGACCTTATGAAATGCAGTAAAATCTTACCACTTTATAAAAATGGCGATAAAACTAATCCCGGTAACTATAGGCCAATTTCCATACTCCCGTCATTAAGTAAAATATTTGAAAAAATTTTACTTAACCAACTTCTATCTCATTTCAATTTAAATAGCCTTTTTCACAACCAACAATATGGCTTTAGCAAGGGACGCTCTACATTGGATGCTGGAGTGACGCTCATAAAACATGTCTATGACGCTTGGGAGAAGTCACAGAATGCGATTGGTGTGTTTTGTGACTTGTCTAAGGCTTTTGACTGTGTTGTACACGAGACGCTTTTAAATAAATTGAACCATTACGGTGTCACTGATAAAGCTCTTAAAATCATTGCCTCATACTTATCTAATAGATTACAACAGGTATCAATTAATGGAATAAAGTCTTCTGGATCTGTACTAAAAATGGGCGTTCCACAAGGTTCAATTCTAGGCCCTTTTCTATTTTTGATTTACATTAATGATTTGCCTTTCTATGTAAACAGTATATGTGATATCGTATTGTTTGCTGATGATACTTCCCTAATATTTAAGGTTGACAGGAATAAGCATAATTATGACGATGTAAACAATTCTTTATCGCTTGTACAACAATGGTTTACTGTAAATAACCTAGTTTTGAATGCGGCGAAGACAAAATGTGTAGAATTTTCAATGCCAAATGTTAAGAAACAAGATTTTATTTTAAGTATGAATAATACAAATCTTGATATAATTGATAATACAGTATTTTTAGGAATAACACTGGATTCAAAACTTCAGTGGAACTCTCATTTAACATCCCTTGCAGGAAGACTCAGCTCTGCTGCTTACGCGGTTAGGAAAGTTAGACAATTAAGTGATATCGATACTGCTCGATTAGTTTACTTCAGTTATTTTCACAGTATTATGTCTTATGGCCTATTACTTTGGGGTAATGCTACAGACATTGAGACTGTATTTATTCTTCAAAAAAGAGCTGTTCGGGCGATTTATAATTTGCAAGCTAGAGACTCTCTTCGGGATGTGTTTACTAAGGCAGGCATACTGACGGTTGCTTCGCAGTATATCCTTAGCAATATCCTTTATATTCATAAAAATGTTGATTTGTTTGACACAAACAGTGACAGACACTGCTTTAATACAAGAAGAAAAGATAAACTTGTTACACCAAGTTTTCGGCTTCACAAAGTGAGTATGTCTTTTTGGGGCAAGGTGTTCGCTTCTATAATAAAATTCCGCAGACAATTTTGAATCTACCACTTATGAAATTTAAATCTTATATCAAGCGGTGTTTACTAAATAAAGCTTATTATTCCGTTAATGAATATATTGCAGATAATGTGGCATGGAATTAGTATACGTTGAGTTTCATGCGGGATATATATCTTAATTGTACATTTGACAAATGTAATGTGATTATTTTTGAAAAGAGTAACTGTAGAGTTTCTTGCCGATTCTTCTCTGCAGAATCTACCTTCCGAATCGGCGGTAGCTTCACTTAGGCGGACATAACAGACTGTATATTTGACGATTCAAAAGCGCTTAAAAGCCTATTTGAATAAAGAATATTTTGAGTTTGAGTTTGAGTTTACTTGTAAATATTTCATTTATCCATGGTACAAATTTCAAAGTCATGGCGGACGAAGTCACCGGCACATCTAGTTATGAATAAATACAACCCAAAATATGCAGGAAGTAAATTACTTAGGATGAAACAACATCGTCTTGCAGTAAAGGTCAGCGACCACTGGTGCATCCAAAGTTTTGGCTAGCTCTCATATACTACGTGACGGAATTTTTTAAATTGCATCTCATTCTTACGTCCCGCTATATGTCTATGTGCAAACGAGACGGCGACATGTGCGAGATGACAAATGAGTTTGATAACGAGGTTCGTTCACTCATGATTGTGTTACGATAATATGGTGAATGTTCTACGTTATTCCATTTGAAGAAAATTATATTTTATTTTATAAATATTAGATTCTAATTTTAATTAATTTTTGTCACTCAAAAACGATTTCACAAATGCTACACACTCAAAGGGCAAGGACATCTTGTGTCGGGGGTCCGGAGACGCACACCTGTACAAAGTACATGGGCGTAGCCATCATTTGGCCTAGGGGAGGGATGGCCTTTTATTTGGAACATAAATTAAGATTTTGTCCTTCCCGTCGGCTCTTCTATCGTTGAGATTTATTAAGGCTTGATATTGTTGACTGGAGGTGAGTCCATCGTGTAGAATGCACTCGGAATGCTGTCTCCATTCCTAATAACTGCCTTACCTGTGGTTCGGCCTCGCAAGATACACCCTTAGGACGAAATCAATTTTGATCCCCCGTGAGAGCTATCCAGCCGCTCGGTGACGCTGTCAAGGCCACTAGCGCCATTTTTTTATGTTACTAAGTTGGCAAGCATACGGCCCACCGGATGGTAAGCAGTTGCCGAAGCCTATGAGCGCGCGGAACACCATTTGTAAGTGTCACTTACGCGTTGCCAACCTCGAGAAATTGGTTCTTAAATCTCCTTTGCCCAGCATTTTTTTGTTTTATATAATATATTAAAATATCTCTAATAGTAAACTAATACTAATGGTGGAAGAATCGAATAGATTTTTCGTTTATTCGTTCAATCATTTAATATGATATATTGAGAAACACGCGCGACTCTTCCACTACGTCCACAGGGTTCACTGAACACATTTCGGGCTATCGCTCTAGATGCGAGAGGAAATAATCGGAATTAAATGTTTTTTTAACTCCTAATTTTCATAATTTCCATCTATTTTAGGATTCCGTATGCAAAGAATACCAATAACAGTCAAAATGGCCTTACTGACGTCACTGGTTCGAGCGTTTATAATTTTGAGAGATAGAGTTCTATGGGGCTCAGCTCATGCAGGGTTTAAATTTAGAATCTATTTTGCTTTAATTGTTTTGTTATTGTTGTTATTGCGACGTTGTGGCGCAACGGTAGCGAACATGCCTTAAACGCCACGGGTTCGATTCCCGCTCGGAGCATAATATGTTTGTATTGACCATGCAAGCATATTTTCCGGTCTGGGTGTTATGTCTTTGTTATGTATGTTTCCGGACCCCCGACACAGGATATAACTATCCTAATGGGGGCCGTTGAGTGTGTAGCGTTTATTTAATTATTTTATTTATTAATAATTAATATTTTACTGGCTATGTATAACTTGGCTTACGGCCGTTGTGGCGTGTTGGTAACGCCTGCTTTGAGCCTCGAGGTGCGTGGATTCCTGCTCGGAGGAAATATTTGTTATAGATATATGTTTCAGTCTGGCCGTTTTTCCTTGTGAGTCTCCTCACCGTGCCATGGAGAAGACGTTAAGCTGTAATAATAATTAATAACTCATGAGTCAAAAGCTGTTCTTTTATTATTACAAACAGGCACATTAATTAAATACCTTACACTTTTTATATTATGAAGATTAAAAAAAAAACTAAAATTTAAAAAAAAAACTGTGACGTTACTTATCTACTAAAATTTAACTTTTATTAATACTATGTGACCGTTCCATGAACCCTATTCGTATTCTCTATTTTAAATTGAAAATTAGCTCAAAACGAAAATTTTTGGTAATGAATTCGCTCGATTACGCAAAAGAATAATTATTCTTGTACATTTTTTACTATTAACGATATAAAAATTTTCCAGCGTCGGGACGTGACGATCCCATCGCCAGCTTTTGGGATAGCTTCTATCACAGCAGAGATTATTCCACCAGTGCAATCATTCACACTGGTGGCAAGTTTTTTGTTGCAAAAGGCCGGCTAGATAGGTATCACCGCAGTGTCAAATATTATACCGCAAAGCAGTGTCTTTGAAAATACTGTTTTCCGGTTTGAAGTGGCAGTAAGCTAGTGAAATTACTGGGCAAAGGAGAGTTTACAACCAATATCTCGAGGTTGGCAACGCGTGAGTGAGAGGTACCTAGTAATAGTGTTGCGCGCGCTCATAGGCTACGGCAACCGCTTACCACCAGAGGCCATATGCTTGCTTGAGAACTTAATAACATAAAAAATATATATTTTTCATCAGTTTTCTTATGACTACTCCAAATAATGGTAAGTGGAAGTAAAGTCCAAACGTGAGGACGGCTAACACCGTTGCAGAAGACAAACTGCACGACTGCTCCCTTGCGCAGTCCACCTGCAAGATGCTGGAAGAATGATGCAAGAACTGGCTGACCTCGGAACGTAGTCACTCATCACCATAGTTGTGTAGTAGCTAATAAGACAGGTATTTAAGCCCTACTACGAGCAAAACCATTACTAGAATTGACGGATATACATAATTATCTTTATTATAAACTTAGAGTTCAATATCCGGATTCGATCCCCCGACATTTGGTTAAAGTCTACGGTTTCTATCCACTGGATCATCTCGGCTGCTATTATTGGATCGAAGGACGTACAAGATTTTTTTAAAAACTTTAACTGTGCCAAAGCTAATAGTCATAAGAAATATGGTTACAAGGGTGCCCGAAGTTTTCTCTTTGTATTTATATGTAAATATGTTTCATTAATATATTATTTATTTAAATATATGCATTTGAATGCTTTGAAAAATATTTATTAAATTCTAATATATTTCAATTTTATGCTACCTTTGCTTGCGGATATAATCGGGTGATCTAAATTTCATATTTTAGTATGTTATGTATCCGCGTCACGTCGCGTTTCCTAAAAATAAATCTATTAGTAATGAACAGGTAATTCTCAATTTATAAGAGCGCAAACAGACAGACAAATTATTCAATTCCTCAAATCCATTTAGGAAAAAAAGATCAGTCAGTGACAAAATTAAGAAATTTGACTAGCTATAATTCTTAAACTACTGGTTCAAATTGAATGAAATTTAAAATACACCGTGTTTATACAATGCTTGCTCGGTTACAGAAAATTCAGGCTTTTAGTTTTATCCACAACGAAGTTATAGGGCGTCGAAAATGGCCTGAAGTTCTTCAAGAAAAGGATAGTACGGCCGTGCCGCTTTTTTGCTCGACTTGGCGGGGGCACTGCTCTGCCCCCAAATTATAAGTTTTTCAGGGTGTCAAATAAAAAGAGTTCAAAAAGCATTACATAGGCTCATAAACTTAATAACTATATTCCTTTAAAAATAGTTAAGGGAAGATAAAATTTAATTTATCTAAAATCTTAATTTCTAAAACAGACTACCACGTTTCGCGATATTACAGTACGAAAAGAACTATAATTAAATGTATGCATAGATAAAACTAAATGCATAAATCAAACATTAAAATAATATTTAAAGAAAAACAATAATACGTTTCACAATAAATAAAAACATTTAATAAATATCGAAAAATTATATTTGATAGGAGAAAGCTTTTATATATCGACTCATTCATTATCAAATGATAAACAATATAATTTAACGATTTTCTAATACATATTAATTTTGAATATTTTTTATTTCAATATAATGCATTAATAGACGAAGAGAAATCTTTTTATTTTATATTATACCGTCAACGGAGTCGTTAACTGCAGGACATAATATACACTAGTTTAAAATGGTGTTAATCTATAAATATAAAAGGAGACCTGACTAACATATCAACGCCCAGTCTAAACCCAAGGACCAAGAAACACAGTTGTTGTTTTTAAAATATAACAGAGCAATAAGGAGGGATTTTTAATCAAGGAGGAAGTCCTTCATTTTTGAAACTAAAACCATGAAATTTTGATTTTAGAGGAACAATTAAAGAAAAATGTTGAAATGGGGGTTTTTTTTTTATGTTAGAAGTTGGCAAACAAGCATACGGCCCACCTGATGGTAAGTGGCTGCCGCAGCCTATGAGCGCTTGCAGCACCATTAGTAGGTGCCACTCGCGCGTTGCCAACCTCGAGATATTAGTTCTTACATCTCGTTCGCCCAGTAATTTCACTAGCGTACAATGCCCTTCAAACCGGAACACAGTAGTGCCTAAGCACTACTATTTGGCGGTAGAATATTGGACACTGCGGTGGTACCTACCTAGCCGGCCTCTTGCAACAAAAGACCTACCACCAGTGAGATTTCAAAGTTCAAAGTTTGTATTAAAATCGGTATTCGGGCGAAACCGCTCACGACACAAGTCCGATATAAAGCCTTAAGAATATGAACGATATCTATAGGATTCGTAATAATCTGTAGAAAAATAAATCTAGAACATCATTTTACAGTACTTACAAAAGTGTATAGAATGGGCAATCGTTAATATTTTTAGGAGATTTATATCGAAATAAAATCATTTCAAGCCTTTTGACAAGACTAATGGGCCACCTTGAAGATTATATTCTACTTTTATGATCTAGTGAGTTGATGCCATGCCTTTAGTGTCCACCTTTGAACGTACGTAATATGTATTCTTCAGAAAGAGAAGACCGTGTTTTGGTTATATAATAAATATGGTCTTAGTTCAATTCTCACGTCACATAGACGAATCTATTTATCAATAACTATCGTTGTTCAAACCACATGAACGCCTTTTTTCGTTATCTGCCGTTAAAACAAATAATACTTTTTAAATACAACTTAAAATAAAGGATAGTCTGACCAGTAAAATCTTTATAAAATATTCAAATTGCACTTTTTGATGTAAACAACAAAGAGGAACAGGCACCGTTACAATATGATTTACGATTCAGCTACTTAAGTAAAGGATTTTGTAAGGGCTTTTCAGAAACAACCGTCAAAATTCATGCAATAAACGCATACAAAACTAGTGTTGTTTTATGAAAAAAAAAATTGTCAAAGTGTTTTAAATAGCGGTCCCGCACAGTGGTCCCGCAGCGTTGTAAATTATACAAATGAACGGGACCATTTGTGGAACTGTTTCTTGCTTTTTTTTTGTTTGTTTTCATGTTTGGACCTTTGATATCCAAAGTAATATGACTCTTAAGAACTTGAAGTTTCGTTCACAAGTAAAAAGTATCATCGTCATCAAAATTCCGTTAGCTGTACGTCATCTTACCATCCCTTGCAGATTGAATAGACTTATATAGAAAAATTACTAATACATAATATTTTGTTTCGATATATAGAATTAATATGAAATTTTTGCATCTTCACAGTAATTGGAATATTCATTGGACTTGTAGATAGTGTGTAGTCTGAAAAACCGAGGAAAAACGCGAACAATAGCAGAGCTTGTTTAAACCTTTGATTAGAATGAGAAGAGTACAAGATGCGATATTCATATACGATTTTAAAATCTAAAAAATCCGATAAAACTATTTTCGAACGCTCTCTACGTTAAACAAAATAATGTTATATCCAATATTTTTTTCATAAATGGAATAAAAAAAAATTAAAAACCAAGAACTACGAAAGTTTGGTGTGGTAGTGGCGATAGATGATAGGCGAATGGAAGCAAAAAGTTCATCCAGTATTCAAGTAAGAATATACCACCACTATTTTCGCACGAACCTTTCATAATAAATCCTTATCAGTCCGACAATACTTCAGTAGCAATATCAGTGACAATGAAACAATTAGATCATTGTCACATCAGGTACTGAATAAAACAAAAGAAAATATAAAATTTCACCAGTAGCGAGACAAACCGAGCTTAGAATTAACTTAACGGTATACTGAGGGTAATAAAGCATTTTAAGTTAGAAAGGGTTGGTAGCTGTATAGTGGCCAAATTTTATAGAGAGAGTAGTCCATGAATGTCAGAATATTAAATGACCCTAAACTTTATTAGGTGCTAAAGTGACAGCTAGCACGGGTCAAAGTAATGTTGTGTCATTAGAGGTGCTAAAATTACCTATTGAGTAATTATTATATAATTTACAATAAACAACAGCAATAGTTGTGATAATATTTGTCGTAAATTATTATACAAAATTTAAAAAAAAATTAACGATGTGTTTATCTTTCGTTTTATAATTAATATATATTAATATTTATGTACGTTAATTGAAAATTGAACGATGTTTTTGTTTTTAAAATGTGAACCTTACCATTTTACACAAGGCATCACGTCTGTTACAAAATTAGGGTTTGTATAAGGAGATAATGAAGAGGAATTCCAACGCCTAATTTCAGGAGGATTTACGAGGAGTAGGGTTTAGTAGTTAGGAGGTTTTTTGTACTATTGCATTATGCTGTCTGTATGTCTTGAAATCCGAAATCACGCAATCAAAATAATGTATGGTAAATTCGCAAATCGTGGCGTAAACATTAAAAAACTGAACTAATAATATCAATACAACATGTTAATTATTTAGCAGCAAGTCTAATTTTTTAAATCAATAAATAATCATTACTATCTGGCGTCAAGTAATGTATTATTAACGAGATTTCCGATCGTTCTTTAACAGTTCGTTATGACGCGTTCTCGCAGTAAATAGTTTTTATATAATGTGCAATAAATTTAATATTTATTTTTGTAGTCGCTTTAGTTTAAATTATATTTTACATTTATAATATTAGTCCGAATAATAATAATTAGTCTAAATTCCACTAGACCTATCTATTCCGATTTGTTTGGCTGTTTGTTATTTAATCACGCAAAAGGGTTACATGGATGTGGATGAAACTTTGATAAGCGGAAAAATATTAGGTTCCCGTGGGCTTAACAAAATACGAATTAAAGTTACGAATTAAAATTATTAATTCAAATAGAATTTTGAATCTATGGCTAATTAATATTATTCAGACTAATAATATGAATGTAAAAGTAACTATGATTATCTAAATCTAACCCGCCTCACGCCTAGCTCACTAAACAGTTTTTGAAGAACTTGAAGAGAGCGAAATAGAGAATGCAAATTTGTATCGGGAACCATTTATTTCTATTGAAATAAAGGTGATTTATTAAAAACTGCATTGCAAACACAGAATTACTACTAATAATATAAATGTGAAAGTTTGTGAGAATGAATGGATGGACAGATTTGGACGAAATTTGTGTGTATACCCAGATAATAATCTGGATAATAATAATAATCTGATCAGATAATAATCTGAATAATAATAATAACTAAATAATTATAAAATAAATATAATTTATTTATGATCTAAACACAAGCTTAAATGTTGCATCAAATAATTGATTGTTTTCATAAAATATAAACAAAATCGCGTGTGAATTGCTTGCGATCGAAATGGGGTGAATGAACTTGGTAAGACGGCCGAGGAAATTTTCATTGCGAAATAGTGAATAGCGATTGTTAATGACACATCATTATTGCAATAGAAAACTTTCACCCCTATTTTACTGCCTCCAAGTTTAGTTTTCGTTACGAATAGTAGACTTCTTCTTCTTCTTCTTCTTCTTCCTACTGCTTGCCTACGAATTTGACAGGTTATAGTTATCTTAATTGAAAATGAACCAAAATGGCCGCTTCTGCACAGGTACAATCATGGACAAAAATGTTAGAACAAAATATTCAGGCGTCGGGATGTGACGACCCCATCGCCCGCTGTTGGGATAACCTCTGTCACAACAGAGATTATTCCACCAGTGCAATCAGTCATACTGGTGGTAGGTCTTTTGTTGCAAGAGGCCGGCTAGGTAGGTACCACCGCAGTGTAAAATATTCTGCCGCCAAATAGTAGTGCTTAGGCACTACTGTGTTCCAGTTTGAAGGGCATTGTACGCTAGTGAAATTACTGGGCGAACGAGATTTAAGAACTAATATCTCGAGGTTGGCAACGCGCGAGTGGCACCTACTAATGGTGCTGCAAGCGCTCATAGCTCCTGCTCTCATAGAGGAATGTGTGTTCTAATAATACTGTATTCCGGTTTGAAGGGCACTGTAGGCTAGTGAAATTACTGGGCAGAGGAGATTTTAGAACCAATATCTCGAGGATGGCAACACGGGAGTGGCTAATGGTGTTGGGCGCGCTCATAGAATACGGCAACCACTTACCATCAGGTGGGCCGTATGCTTGTTTGCCAACTTCTAACATAAAAAAAAAAAAATATTGATTTCGTCTTATTTAAATAGATTTTTTTATAAAGTGGGAAAACGGAATTAAGTTTATAATATACTTATTGTTTCTACTAAATTCAATTTATTATTTATCGTTATTAATTACTTACACAGAATAAAACCAATAAATAGTATAGAAAAAAGGTATATAAAAAAACCGTAGTTAATGTACATTTTTATTCACTGTCTATGTCTGTATGTATCTGATGACACGCTATCTTGAAATAAAACTAAATGCTCACACACTTGACAAAAATTATTTATATTTTTATTTAATTATTAATAATTATTTTTAAAGAACTAAAACAACCGTGAGCGAGTGTACCAAAAGGGTCGAGCCTCGCCGCGTTGCTATAGTTACGCGGCCCCCTTCATTCGGCATTCGGTTGAGACCCAAAAATGTGTTACTGCGCATGGTTCAACTTATATTTAGAGAGTTATACTAGTTTTTATAAAGAGTAAGATAGAAGCTTGGCATTTTGAAGAGCCCCCTTCCCCCAAGAACGGGACATGTATTAGGGGTTCCTTACAACTTTGAAATAATAATAATCGGATTGATATTTTAATATTCGTAATCTTAAAATAAAATATGAATACAAGGTATTTACAAACTGTAAGCCAAATAGGATATACGAATAAAAAATTGTATCGACTTATAGAATAGGATTTAACATTTATTTTACCGGCGTCGGGACGTGACTACCCCGTCGCCCGCTGTTGGGATAATCTATCACAGCAGAGATTATACCACCAGTGGTAGACCTTTTGTTGCAAGAGGTTGGCTAGGTAGTCGCAATGTCCAATGTGTCAATGGTACCTACTGATGGTGTTGCGCGCGCTTATAGGCTACGGCAACCGCTTACCATCAGGTGGGCCGTATGCTTGCTTGTAAATGATTTGTCGACCTCGAAATTTGGTAGAAAATTACCACATATTTGTTTTTATGTAAGAGGGCAACGGGTATGAGGGTTAACCGGACGTTAACCGATCACCGCCGCCCATGAACGTTGCTGCTCTATAAGGAAAAAATAGTCTCTTCACTTGAATGTCCAGGTCGTATCGGTTCGGAAAGGCCTGTGTAAGTTGGTTCACAAAGTAGTAGTGCGAGAAAGATAATGTATTCTAAACCGCGCTGTTGTGGATTTCCAGACATCGAAGATGGAATTTCGAGTTTTGAATGTCCGACTTATATATACCATCAGGTAGTCCACGTTCTTTAAGTAACAAAAGAATATACTAGGAAATCATAAAAGCAAAGTAAGATGTGTGCGAAAATTATCATTTGTGACTAACCCCCGGATTCTCGTACGTTGATCAAATTCATGTCAACTTAACATACCAAATGGACGCAAATAAGCAATACCATGTCAACCCACAAAATTGAAAAAACTGAGTTATATATGCAGAAGTGTTGGTAAATGGCTGAAGAACATTTTTCTTTAATATTTGTAGGTTTTTAAGCTTTAAAACTTCTAAAAAGCCATTTTTTAATTATGCAATTTATGTATTATGTTAAACGTTTTGGGTTATGTTATATACGAAATATGCAGTTTGTATACTTATTTTTTGTAAAAAATAAGTAAAATAACTTACATAAATCTAAAATTTCTCGAAATGACATTCGTGTGGGTTGACATGGTATTGCTTATTTGCGTCCAAATATAAAGCTCTCATTGATTTAAGATAATCGGTGATCAACAGGCAACCAATGAGTGTTTAGTATTTATATTAAGTCGACATGACTATGATCAACGTGCGAGAAACCGGGGGTAAATATAACATTCAAAGGTTGTAAAAGGGGGCGCGGCGTGGTACCGCGTGGCAATTTTTAGATGGGCGACCATTACAACTTCGGAGCGAAGCCGCGGCCATTGCTAGTTCTTTTATAAATATTTAAATATTAAACTTAACACCAAAATAATTATATAATTAATATAATACAACATAATTAACGCCGACGTTGTGGCGCAGCGGAACCTGCCTTGCGAACCTGCCTTAAGCGCCACAGGTCGCGGGTTCTATTCTCGTTCGTAGTAGAAGTTTGCATTGGCCATGACTTTATTTGATTAAGTTGTGAAAATCATCATCAATCAATAACTGAATAGCGAATGCATTTGAAACGTGGCTTACTTCGTTTCGTTACGTTGGGGCTTAATTTACTAAGGGACACCAAATACTGAGATTTTGTCTGTATGAAAGGGCCGGTCTATATATTATAGTATGTTTAGGGGTACATATGTTTTATTAATGTAACAGATATCGCTACGAATGAAGTTATTTAAAATTACAATTCCGGTTTTACGTCTGAAATATTTTGGGAGCTACTGAATATGTAGACTTTTTTTAATGTCTATTTGCATAACACACGTCGTTCTGCCAAATTGCAGAACATATATAATATAAGTAGGGAACTGGCGTGTTTAGTATTTACTTTACTTAATTTTAAATGAAAATATTACTCTACTGCTGAAAGTAACACAAGAGAATAATTTATTTATAGGTATAACTACATTTATTATTTTTTATAAATTCATTTTATAATATGTAAAACCTCATTAGACAAAAGAAAATATTGTTGATTCCAAATTTAAATGTTTGGGATAAAGAACAATTGACGTTTAATGTGTTTTAGAAAACTTTTTCATGAGCAATAAAAGTAGGTACAAAGTCTTTGCCGTCGTCTTAAAAAAATATTTAAAAGTAAAAAATTGACCGTCGCCAGATATTTCAATGGCGACTTTTTACTTATACGATAATTAAACTTGTTTGCATAACATAAAAGTACATTTTGACATCCATTATAAATGATTTGATTTTGTGTCCTTGAAATTTAGGGGTGCCATACGACAAAATGCTTTAAGATCGTCAAAAAAAATTAAAAGACATTTTTTATTCGTTCTTAATGTATTTATCACCGAAGGGTTTATTTATTTTTAATTTTTAAAAGTCGAAGACTGTAATGTACGCGATAACTATTGCTGTTTTTTTTAAAAGAAAATGATTTTTTTTTCTCAAAATTCTTTTCGAACCACGCTTTCTAATCATAAAAATGTAATTTTTGCGCAACAACAGATAAAAAAGCTTTGTTATTCGCAATAAAACTAAGACCATCCCATCTTTTGTTAAGAGTTTAAACAATAAACGCCCTTTGGCCATTTTGCGTACCTGTGACTTTTTTAAAAGACTCTTTGGCAAAAAACGAAGAATAAAGTATAATATTATGTACATTTATGGACATAAGCTAGATCTATTGCTAATTGCATGTTAAGATATTATTAAATAAATAAATTGATATGAAGTTATTAGAGAGAGGTTGACTGAATACAATACCTTTAAACAAGCAATTCTTGTAAACATTGTTTAGTTTACATGGATCTAGCTAGGATTAATATTTAGAAAATGTCGTTTTATCCGTGTTTTCAGGCAATGAAAATCCCGGTTTGAGTCCAGATGTATTTCATTATTATTGCAGTAAACTCGAAAAATGTTTCATCATTATGCAATTGTTATCTAAATATAATTTGCAAAAATGATAATTTATAAAAAAAATCCGATCAAAGCTCGGTCGTTCTGGTACTTTAAACTTATTTAACTGATATGAAGGGTTTATAATATGTACTTAAGGGTTTAAATGTTCTATACTTGATTTAAAGAATTATATTTCTATATAGAAACAATTTGTATACATTAACTATACACGCCCAAAAGCTTTAAAAGTACTGAGAAATTTAGAAAATTTTATACATGACGGTTGGCTAACAAGCATACGATAATGATGGTAAGCAGTCACCGCAACCTATGAATACGTGATACTTGAAGTATCACATGCGCGTTGTTAACCCGAGGGTTAGGAAGAGGTACCGCAACCTATGAATACGTGATACTTGAAGTATCACATGCGCATTGTCAACCCATATAGAGATAGGAGGAAAGAGATGAGAAGAAAAAAAGGAAAGGAACAAAAGAGGTGAGAGATTGGGCCTTCCGGAACTCTCACTTATCGCACGAAACACGATAGTACTAATAATGTTACTTTAAGCTGATTTTCTGTAAGATAGTAGTACTTGCACGGTCAAGCCATCCCATTTGTACAGGAGCATGTCTCTACTATTGCTAAAAATGGAACTATGCTACCGTATTACCTCTTTAAAATTATAGAAGAAGTCATCTGTAAAAGTAAGAAAATAAAATACTTGTAATGTAAAAGTAAGAAAATAAAATACTTAACTATACTTAAAACATTTATTGCAAAGACATTTTGTGTTAAGCAACGTATCCGAAATAAAATTTTTCGAATTATTTTAATCCCATCCTTAATACGGGATTTGAATCATAAACAATTGTTAATTTTAATCTGTATTGTTTGAAAATTTTGTCGTGTATGGTTTTGAAAACTTTTGTCAAGGCGGTCAGTTTTACCAGATTAAAATAATTCCTTTATTTACAACAGCATTAGTTACGGTAGCAATTGACTTACTACTTCTGAGGATTCAAGAATACGGCTGTAAAATATTCTATTCCATTAGAATATAGACTAAATCTATAGTTGTTAAGAATAACCTAACCATAGACCCTAAATCATTTTCTTAGTAAATTAATATGACTTACGAAAACCCAATAGAGCAAGCTAGGACTTGCCGGCTTTTAATAAGTAAACTATGCCTGCCTGTATGTTTATTTCTTATGTAGCAACCAATAATAAGCTCTCTTATTGCCCACATATCAAATGAAACAACACGCCTGATAGTAAGCGGTCTTCTATAGGATTAACATTTCAGAGCAGGTTGAACGCAGCACCATCAGTTCTTCACAGGTTCTCCGTTGAACAATGTGTTAGAAAAGGCATGGGGAGTGCGCGCGAAACGCCAGTCTGCCACCGAGTAGATGTTAGTGGGACGTCATGGTAATGATTTTAATACAAACTTTAGAGACCTATTTCAACCCTTCAGGGGTGGAATTTTAGGACAGTTGACACACGTATTTCTTTATTTTTAATTGTTCGCCAAAAATACAATTTCTTGCTTCTAGTTTTAAATAATACGGACTTCCATACATACGGTCGTTTACTTTTTAAAAACAACACATATGAAAAAAATCAGCTTCTGAGGTCCAAGGGCTGAAGTAAGGTCTTCTCCTATTATTTATTATATAGACTTACATTAAGAGTTAACCCTATCAATAACCTAGTATATATTATAAACGAAAAACATACATCTGTCTATATTATATCTAGTATATGCGTCTTGCAGAGTAGCGAAAATGCTAATTTTAAATAAAATTCCACAGTATTATACTACCACTATATTACCACTTGAAATCTTTTACAAAAAAACTAAATTCACGTTCAGATATATCTATAATTCAAAGTTATTATCAATAAATTCTAAATTATAATTTCCATATACGTCAGATAAATCTGCACAAATTGACACCAATTTTCCGCCTACATGTTTCTTTTTCACTTCACCGTGAAAAATAATACGACATCGTTTGGGTTCGTTGACATACAAATTTCTAATTTCGGTCCTATAACCCGACGAAATTTGAAATCACACCGCTGCAAGTGTTACTTTTGTGTTAAAAGACATTTAAATAAGTCGGTTTGTTCGCGAAAATTGCCCGCTTATAGTTCACGACCACTTTCTTTTATCCAAACTTGTTCATAGAGAAACTAATTGTGCATATTTACTTAACAAAAATATCAATACGCGTCTGCGATCGGTGAAAGATATATGCAAATAAAAATGTCATTTATAGTTATAGTAATATTTATAGCCCGATTTCGGAATAGTCCACTATTGAAAGGATTATGTCTCGGACTATTCAATGTCTGTAAGCTAGAAATACGTCCACTAATTTTATCGTATACTGGTGGATGTCTATACATAGAAGGTAATAACGAAAAAACTCATACCCGAGTGCACCCACGAGTCGGTAAACGATCGTTAGGTTAAGCAACTTTAGGCGCTGTCAGTCGCTAGATGGGTGCTCGCAAAGTGGTATTTCCACCGAGCATCTCCGTGCTTCGGTGCACGTAAAAAGTCGGTGCCGGCTGTTGACAATTTGACAACAGTCAAAAATCCAAGTCAGTGCCCTACGGGCGACCTAGGTTGACACTCTGACACTAGGTTGGCCACTAACCACTCGATAAGAAGAAGAAAGAAAAAATAATATAGATATACTATTGGTGGTACCTTGTTGGTGGTGACATAAAAACCGTCTGGTTAACTACCACCACAAGTTGGTGAAAACCTCGTGAATTGACTACTCGTCCGGTATGTTTCGAGGTCAGCCAGGCTGCTAGTCGCATCTTAAAGTTGGCAAAGGACCTGCATGCCTTCTGGTATTGTAGATATTCATCGGCAGCGGTATCCCTTACATCTACTGAACCTTCTGTCCATTTACCCCCTCTAACATAGAAAAATGTAATGATACCACAGGTAGAAACTAGTGTTTTTTACAGGATATAAGTTTCTGCTGAATGTTTTTAGGGAATATTTAATACGGTAAACGATACGCTACGTTTATAATAGGATAATATATAAAAAAGTACTTTAGGAAAACCCTGAAAAGATAAGAATTTACAAACTCCTAATTAAAAGCGGTTAGGTTATCGTTCTTTCAAATATGGTTATAAGTTTAAACGTCAGAAAATTTGCGCTATTTACAGTAAGGAATATTTTCGATCTAATACTGTGATAAATATATATTCTGTGATCAGAAATTTCTGAAGATGGTGACACACCGTGGCTTCTGGTGGCGATCACAAGAATATTATAAATAATAACCCTACTATTATCGGCACCGTTGGCTACTTACTATTATGGCTTTGTGGGTAGCGAGTCTGCCTGTAGTCTCGACGGTTGCGGTTTCGATTCTCGCTCGGGCAGATTTTAAAATTTCTTTTTCGATCTGGGTGTTTATCCGTGTGGGTATCCCCAGTGTGCCTCGGAGAACACGTTAAGCTGTCAGTCCCGGTTGTTATCACATAACGTCTGATAATAATCGATAGCTCTTGTCATGTAAATTGCTCTTATCCAATGAATTACAGGTTGGCACTTAGGGTTGTGGAGGTCAGATGGCAATCGCTCGGTGTAATAAGTAGTAACCTGTCAAATCCCGATAAGAGTAGTTAACCTGTATAAATAAATACCGCGAATAATGCTAGGACGAAGAAGAACCCTACTAATATTATAAATATGAAAGTTTGTGTGTTAGGATGTTTGGCTGTTTGGATGGGTGAAAGGATTTGGATAAAACTTTACATATAGATCGTTTCTATCCCCGAAAATGTTACGTTCCTGTGGAATTATCAATAAACAAACCACAGGAGGTAGCAACTTAGAACATGTTATAAATATATGTTATATGTTATGTCCTGCTGAGGTTTTCCCAACACGCTACAGTATGGGTTACTTCAAGGGAAGGTTGAAAAAGTTTTTAAGGGGTCGGCAACACGCATGCGATACCTCTGGGGTTGCGGGGCGTCCATAGGCTACGGTGACCGCTTACCATCAGGCGGGCCGTACGCTTGTTTGTCACCATCGTGGTATAAAAAAAAAATAATAATATGACAAAAATATATGTACATATTTGTTGTTTCAGCAGTATCAGAACTAGACATTCTGTGAAAATATCAAGTCTACTCTCTCTACTTTAATTGCTATTACGGTTTGTAAGATATAGCCCGCTGACAGACGTACGGACGGACGGACGAATGGACGGACAGACGGAAGCTTAGTATTCAGAAACAATTTACGCGGCATTCCCGTAGCATCATATCTTTTATTTTCGCCAGTTACAAAATAGTGTAGCTAGTTAAATTACTGGGCAATGGAGATTTGAGAAGAAATATCTCGAGGTTGGCAACGAGTGAGTGACACCTACAAATGTATGGTGTTGCAAGCGCTCATAGGTTACAACAACCGATTACCATCAGGTGAGTCGTGTGTTTGCTTGCCAGCTTAGTAACAAACAAAAAAAGAAAAAGAATGGAAAAAATGTGTAATTGGTGCCGATTAGGTGTTAAATAAACATTAATATAACAATTTTATTTAGTCCAGTTTAACAGGAAAACCACAAAAAGATATGCTTTTATAAAATAATAAATACACTGAAATAGATTTTTTTTTTTTTTTATGTAAGAGGGCAAACGGGCAGGAGGCTCGTCTGATAAGCGTTCACCGCCGCCCATGAACATCTGTAACACCAAAGGGCATGCAGGTGGTTTTTTTAAACAGGTTGCAAAAAAGTATAAGATGATGAAAATTAAAAGCGGTTAGGATAGCCGATATATTACATGAGTTAATGAGTTAATAGAATATTAGCTTATAATTGGTCTCATTTGTTAGTAAATAATATTCTATCAGACACATCTAAACCGAATTTCATTTGAGTACGTCATGTAACATGTTTTTTGATAAAAGTATTTTTTTTTTTTTTCATTCAAATAATAAGCTATCTGTGTGCAAAATTTGGTATTCCGTTTAAGCGTGATAGAATAACAAACACCTAAACATAATTCCATTTGGTTACTCCCTCAGGTTCCGCCATCATTTTGATAATCCCAAAGGAGTGTAAAATTTTTCCGCGATGAAAAGTTTTCTACGTTTTATACTAGACAACAATAGGTTGTTACAGTTTATCTGTGCCAAATTTCTTCCAAATCTGTTCTGCAGTCTTCGCGAGATTGAATAATAAACATCTAAACATCCAAACATACAAACTTTAACATTTATTATATTAGTAGGGCAAATTAGTAAACTGTCAAATCCAAGCCTCTTGACATGCTCCAATATTGGTCACCAACGAAGCTTAATCCAGAAAGAAAATATGTCATTTATCCACGCTCCTCCAAAAACTTTTGGCGTTTGCTCTACTGCCTTTGAAAGCGGCACCATACACGAGGGCCTGAGTATTAACCTCACGGAGGCTGGAAAGTTACTTCCGTCCTTAGAGTGCGTTCTGTGACCAAATCATGGTTTATAACTTAAAATAATATACGGTTATCCTTCTAAGCCCTTTTATATCTTCATGCAAATAATAATAAAATTTGAAGTCTCAATAGCTCGACGGTAGAAGGGCCGACTTCACTCCGTTACCTTGAGAGTCGCGGGTTTGATCCTGACCCCCTTGGGGTATTGTCGTACCCACTCCTAGCGCAAGCTTCGAGCTTATTTGGAGGGGCAATAGGAATATTAATAATTGAAAAATCATTGCTAATATTCTTTTAAAAAATCATTTGGAAAGTACTGAATTGATGACGAAGTTTAAACGAATTACATTCATAAGAATGAATAAATTTATAATAATAGTAAAGGAAAATTACATTCTGGAATGTATTTTAATTGATTCATTGAAGGAAAAAGGTTTTACTTTACTTAAAAGGCCTTTAAATAGGACTGCGAATTTGAGGATGAGTGTTTCAGGAAAATTCATTAATAATAAATAATCTATATAGGTAAACAGAAAAACTATTGGCAATAATTTTATGGTTTGAGTTAATTTAATAATTATTACATAAATTACATAGTTTTGGCTTGTGACTTCAATTTTATTTGGAATAAGAACTTATAGATAAGGCCTAGCAGCGGAGTGATCTCGCCAACGCAACTCTAAATATTAACAATAAGTTAAATGAATGAATGAAAACTACACACTCAACGGCCCCCATTAGGATAGTTATATCCTGTGGCGGGGGTCCGGAAACATACACAATGACAAGGACAAACACACCCAGACCGGAAAACATGCCTGTATGGTCAATACAAACATCTGCTCCGAGCGGGAATCGAACCCGCGACCTGTGGCGCTTAAGGCAGGTTCGCTACCGCTGCGCCACAAGGTCGTCAATTGTTGCATACCTTATGCAATTTGGTTTGCTGTGATTGCTGGTAATTAGTTCTTATGCTCGGATGATTTCTGTTCAGAATCTCCAGAATCCTGGAGTAAATTATCAAAAAATTCCATGAGATAAACCTGAAAGCAAAATAATAATAAAAGACGTATGACAATCGGTACACTGACGCCAAAAAAATCGCGCAACATTTACACAAAAAAAATTAATAATGTCTTAGGTTTTGAAGACGATTTAAAATACATATACTTTCGTATTTATAGGTTTATTGGTTAGACAAGTGAGATTAATATTTTATTAATCCTTATTTTTATTTAAAATTTTTTGGGGGTGATATTTTTGGTGCGTCAAAATCCTATACTATTTTTATTTTGCGAATGATTTTTGATATTTCAAAAGTAAAAAAAGCTGCCCTTTCGTAAATTCTAAAAAGGTCGTAAGTGATAAAGTAAAATTTTCGATAACTTTTACAGTTATTCCTTACCTACTTACCCCATTAGTTAAAACATCTTTTTTAAATTGTTATTGTTTAATGGCTTTTGCGCAAATGTTTTACAAATTGCAAAGTGGATTTTTAATGTTTTTATAACGTAAAAAAGTCTGTTAGTATTCTGTTGCGTAAAAATTGCGATTTTATGTTTATTACTGGAAAGTTTAAGGGCTTTCTAAGAATTTTAAGAAATTTCTTTTTAGGTTCCCTCGGACAAAATATACATTATTTTATGTCTATTCCTTCTATACGAACAAAAGTTGGCGAGTTAATTTGGCTCCATTAGCACAAATAAAAGCCATTGATCAAAGAATTAAATTGAATTGATGTTGTTTTAATTACTTACAAACCTCTTTAACATAACGATTTTGATTGATTTGACTAATTTCGAGCAATGATATAAAAAACTCCGTATTTGGGAACTAGAAAAATAAATAGAAGTCAAGTGCGTGGTGGACCACGTACAGTGGAAACTAAAGGGTTCCGCAGCTTGATGATACGGAAACTTAAAGAAATTAAAGAATTAAAATCGACCTCAAATATAATTTATTTTCAACATTCGGTTACATGTATCGACTGCTACCCTTAATTTTTATTTTTTTTATTATTGCACTATAAAAGCTTGTAGCGGTAAAATGACTGTGACATTCGCACAGATGGACATGACGAAGCTATGAGGGTTTTTGTAATTTCGCTACGGAACCCTAAAAATGTGATCTTAAGTGAGCCACTTGTCACTCCTCACGTAACCGAATACTTGACAGATAACAATATCTATTTCATCATGTAGGTATACGATATGTTATACATTTAATCTAGTCTATGTAGAATAAAGGCGTAATTGGGCTGTCCCGCGCGGTATTTTACACTTATTAATCGGGACATATAGCAATTATGACTGCGCAATATATTGGGTCCTGTTAATATTATTGATTAATTATATCCCACCATCAGGATATTTCATTCATACCAGTATTATAAAGCTGAAGAGTTTGTTTGTTTGGTTGAACGCGCGAATATCTGGAACTACTGACCACACGGACTGTCATTTCGAGAAAAACGCGTTTGAAGATTTTGAACAACTTGCTTTATATGATTTTTTTATGTATTGGTCAAGTTTTTGGTAATTTCAGATTTATGTAAGTTATTTATACTTATTTTCACAAAAATAAGTACACAAAGTACATATTTCGTATATAATATAACCCATAACGTTTAAAAATACATAAATTGCATGATTGAAGAAATGGCTTTTTTAGAAGTTTTAGATCTTAAAACCGTAGAAATATTAAAGAAAAATGTTCTACAGCCATATACCAACACTTCTTCATTTGCGTCCAACTAGTCCTTAATATTAATAGTTGATATGGTAATAAGTTTATTGGCATCGGGACGTGACGACCCCATCGCCCGCTGTTGGGATAGTATCTGTCACAACAGAGATTATTCCACCAATGCAATCAGTCAAACTGGTGGTAGGTCTTTTGTTGCAAGAGACCAGCTAGTTAGGTACCACCGCAGTGTCAAATATTCTACCGTCAAACAGTAGTGCTTAGGCATTACTGTGTTCTAGTTTGACAAGAATTGTAGGCTAGTGAAATTACTGGGCAAATGATGTTAAGGAACCAATGTCTCGAAGTGGGCAACGCGTGAGTGGCTCCTACTAATGTTGCGCGCGCTCATAGGCTACGGCAACCGCTTACCATCAGACAAGCCTTATGCTTGCTTGCCAACTTGTAACATAAAATAATAATAAAATACAGTAACCGTCTTTATAATCCATGAATAAAGATATATATCAGATATATATATTTTTTATTATCGTTTATAAATATAACATAATTAGTGATCTTAATGATATATAAATTAAAACTCTAATGTACCAACTGGTTATTATTATTGACGTAAAACCACATTGATTATAATGAAATTTTATAATTCATTAAAACCTAAATTACATGAAATATTAAAATTCTTACAAGTATCCAGTATAGGCTAAAAAATTTGCCATGATTAAGCCACCAGTGTCGATAACGAGACAAACTATGCGCAATAATCTCCGAAACTCAAATCCGATGAAAAAAATATTTTTGAGATACATAACCTGATAATTGGTATATGATAAGGTTGAAGCCCCAATAGCTCAACGGTAAAAGGGCTGACTTCGCCCGGTTAGCGCGAGAGTCGCGGGTTCGATCTTGACCCCCTTGGGCTATTGTCTTACGTGGGTAAGATTCTAAAGTTCCTAGCGCAAGCTACGAGCTTACTTGAAGGGGGAATAGGAATATTAGGAATACCTTGAAAAAGCATTGATGCTAGCTTCCGATGACGTCCTAAGGTTAGTCCAACTGCGTAGAAGGCACTAGCAATTCAGAATCCAGAACAACTAGACAATAAAAAGAATCCCAAAGTCGGGTAGTAATTGTCTAAAATACATCTGTCCTAAAAATAATGAATATCGGATTAAAATTAAGTTTAAGATAAGGTTTTATATGGACGCAAATACAATCAAAGCGAACTGCGTGATTTAATCCCTTAAACCATTTTGTTAATTAAAGCTTTTTAGCTATAAGCTTTAAGCTAAACCCATCGTAAAAGCTCCGCACATGACTAAGCCACGGTGCCTATGAGGTATTATGAGATTATTGTTTTTGAGAAATGGTTTGTATGTTTTGAACAATTTTGATTCTTAAAGTGAGTAATGACACATAAGAACTTAAAACATAGTTATAATGTGCATGGATACCATCACTAGAATTACATATTATTTAATGATGTTAAGACAAAATAATCGCTAAAACGTAATGAATGCGATAATTTATAAATGGACCCAAATAAGCAATACCATGTCAATCAACAAAGTTATTTTACTTATTTTCACAAAAAATAAGCACACAGACTACATATTTCGTATATAATATAACCCAAAACGTTTAAAAATACATAAATTGCATGATTGAAAAAATGGCTTTTTAAAAGTTTTAAAGCTTAAAACCCTACAAATATTAAAGAAAAATGTTCTTCAGCCGTTTACCAACACTTCTGCATATATAACTCAGTTTTTTCAAATTTGTGGGTTGACATGGTTTTGCTTATTTGCGTCCATTTATATGTGAATAGAATTTTTATAGTTTTTAAAAGCTATACTTCTATTAGCGAATTTTTAAATAAATTATGAAAAACATTTTTTACGATGTACACAATTATTTTTTAATTTCTTTATTCAAATAACAAAAATCCATTTTCAACCATTTTTATTATTAAAAATAAATCTTTTTTGTACAAAGCGACGCAATTTATTCCGACATCATAGAGCTTTTGTTTTTAGGAGACAGAAGAATAACATCTTACTTGTACGTTACATACTTATTTCTTCTATTAAAATAACTTACTTTAATAAAATTTAAAATATAGAATGTACTCCTATAAGGCCTGCAATTTATTTATGTAATTTTTACATAATATTATAATAATAAGTCTAAGTTTGTTCCATGGTTTCCTTTTTATAGATTAACAGGGATTATAAGGGATGATATGTAATTGAGGCACATTTGTGTCAGCCTGTGGCGAAAATATACGTTACAATGGACCAGCATCTAAGTTATAATCTCCTTAAATCATTACCGTAATTACTAAGTTAGTTCCCATCGCATTGTCTCTGCGGCATCTTTCTACGGATTATAATAGATTAGACAGACTGATAAAAAGTATTTTTAAGGTATACCTACTATAGAACTATTTTAAATTTGTATGTTAGGTAGTTTTTTCTTGTAATAACTTACTATACTAAAGACAGGCCCTTACATGCAGACAAAATGCCAACGACTCACTGGTGCTCCTTATTAAATTAAATATTAACTACTTTCATTTGCTTAGGTTGCAAACTTGTGACTAACTTCATTTTGTTACGTTGGTGTTGAATTTACGAAGGGCCACCAGCGAGCCTTTGACATTTTGTATGGAAGGGCCTGCCCATTGTATATAGTAAGTGCTTTTAAGAAGGTAGATATTTAGAAGTTTTACGCTAGTAGAGCCATGCTTCTCTCAGCACAAAAGGGCCGGCTCGACCGTGGAAGTACTACCCTTTCACAGAAAATCGGCGTAAAGTAACAGTATCAATAGGTACTGTTGCGTTTCGTGCAATGAGTGAGAGCGCCGGAGGCCCAATTTCCTACTCCCTATGATCCCTCCCTTTTTTCCCTTCTCATTCTTTACCTCCTGTTCCTTGGGTTGGCAACGCGCTTGTGATACTTGAAGTATATAAGAAGTAAGTTCATAGTTTGCGGTGCCTGCTTACCATCAAGCGAAACGTATGCTTATTTGCCAACCGTCATGATATAAAAAAATATAATCAAAATAAAACATAAAAAAGACAATTCAAAATACCTAATTAAGACTTCCTCTCTCCTACTTTGCTGTGACCGAGAGGGTCCACAATGTTTATCTATTCTGTATCCATCATCATATAACAACATACTACATATTGTGGAATGCAACTAAATAAACTACTTCCTTGTACACAAATCATTTAATCCAATATATAACGAATACAGATTATCCAAGCTAAGCTAAATAAGCGCGCGTAAGCGTAATGTTTTTATAAAATCGCATTACGTGATGTTATGGTGTTAAATTAATCTGCCTAATAAGCTTTATATTGTCACGTCTAGATCACGTTTCGCATAATGCTGTATCACAATTTTGTGTTAGGTGAAGATTATCTTTAATTTTCTTTAATATAAATTATGCTGAATATATTAATATATTTTTAATATTCGAAAAAAAATAGTTTTTGACATAATATCAAGTTACATTAGATCAATGAGTAATTAATATATGTAATCCCAGTTTTATTCTCGAGTATCAACAAGAATATTAAGTAGACTATCTGGAACAGCTTGCCTACTGGCAGCATGGCATTTTTATTTAAAAAAACTTAACATAAAAAACAAGGGCGGGGGCGCGAACGCCCACTCGGCTGAAAGCTTCCAAATTCAAATCGCAAAAAAAATACGCAACTGCGCGCGAGATCAGGTATAAAAGAAGGGCACGTGGTCGCGCAGCCACCAGTCGTAAGTGACACACTACACTGTTTGCACGTCGTTATCAAGTCCCGCGCATTGCTCATCGTAAATAAGATCGATCGCAAGAGTTCAAGGAACGTTTTAACATGGACATCAAGGTTTTAGACCCCACCGGCATCTACTAAATTTTGATAACATTCAAGAGACCAATAATTTTGGAAATTTTGAAGACAGTTATTTTCAAAGATTTTACAAAATGTTCGGCCTGGACCCAACTGGTGTTTATTGAAAATTGTGAAGATTATTTCGTTGAAATATCGGTGTTAATTTATCAAGATGTTCGGCCTTGACCCCACCGGCGTCTACTGAAAAGTGAACTGCGTTTCTCCATATCTAAAAATATCACAAGTTCCGGGAAAAATTTTCACAATGTTCGTGCTCGACCCCACCGGAGTTTATTAACGAGCGAAGAAAGTGTTGACAATTTTATTGAAATACGAGAAGAAAATCAAAATGTTCGTTCTTGATCCAACGGGAGTGTACTGAGAAAGAGACTCTAGTGTTAGTGTTCAAAATGGCTTTAGACCCGACAAATGTGTATTAATTTTAATTTAAGTAATTTAACTATTTCCATACTCTCACTATGGCTATCGTGTTAGATCCCACGGGGGTCTATTAGCTCAGTATTTTCATCCTTCTCTTCCTGTTATAAATGATTTTACACTGTTAATGTTACTTTCATATTTAATCGCAATGTTTCAATGTTGTTGCACGCATCGTCGCCACAAATTAATTTCCGTGAGTAGAAATGAAGTATCATCGAACAGAAAAAAGAGGAAAATTTATTTTTTTATTTAAATGAAATGTAATTTAATTAGGGAACCAAAGACTGCGACTGCCTGCCCAATCATAAGTCTGGCCACCAAAATAGGGTCGAATGCACTTTAATTTATTGAAGTTACCTTAGCATAAGCGATTATTTATTGAGTTATTTTAAGTAGTTTTAATTTTCGAGTTGAAAAAAATGTAAGTTTCATGTTATTATTATTTTTTTCCGATTCGTTTTTTTGTTCGTTAATTATTACTGTTTTATCCTGCATTTATTTGAACCGGATGCATTTCTTCGCTAATGTTATACTCTTGTAAAATAATAAGACTGTTAGAATACTCTAGCTAATTTTTGCAGAAGCATGTTTAGAATAAATATATTATAAAAACCTATTTGTAATTTTTTATTACCATCCTTTTATTTTGACCCTTTAAATAATTTTACTTAATTAAAAAAAAGCAACACTTGTATTCTAAATTTAAAAACGAATCAAAATTCTAAATTAAAAAAAAAGATCTAAGAAAGAATTCGAATAAAAAATCTTGAACTACATTTTAAAATATTAAGATTAAACACCTTAAAAAAAGGTTTTCAAGTGTATTAGTATTTTCTTCATAACATTGCATCAGCCATTGATAAACTGAAGGTACGAAGGTGAGGAATTAGAGGGCCAATATTTTACTATTGAAAAGTGAATGTTAAATTTGTATATTGATAAAATTTATAGTAAAAACTGACCCTGTGCCTATTTTATATTTAAAAAAGAATAGACATTAATTAAAAACTTGATTAAAGGAATCCATTTTTGCACGTGGACTTAAAATTCCGTTGATTAAAAATATATAATGTCAAAATTGTATTAAAAAATGTAGAAAAAACATTAACACAATAATAAATACCTATTATTTGTTGCTTAAAAATGCGGTTTGTATTTAATTAATATTTCGATTAAGGTTCATGTCCATATTTGATTTAAATCGCTTCAGGAGTTCCCAAGATATTCGGCCTTGTAAATTCTTTCCAACCAGTAGGTATTATTTTATAATAAATTTTTGTGCATTATGTATTTCGCTTTTGTAATTGATTCTTTTATTTTTTTATTAAAGATTTATTATTAAAAATTTTATTTAACTAAATTAAAATGTAACATATCAAGTTTTATTTAATTTATTACATTTCACGTAAATACTTGCCATTTTAAAACTGTGTTTATTATTGATTTCCTTGATTATTAAAATAGAAATAGTTTTATAGTTAATTAAAGTCTAAAGGAAAAGAAAACTGTCACATCATTCTTTTTATTCATTCAAACACAATCACATATCAAGACAAGGGAATTACAGAAATAAGTATAAGTTTAGTTGTGTTTTATATAAATCAGTTTCATCAGTTATAAGTTTGAACAGCCGACAGTTTTTCGAGTTCCAAATCCAAAAGGTGGCAACGAAATCCACAGAACCCTGTTACTAAGCCTCCGTTGTGATAGGTAATGTAATAGACGGAGAGCTGAACTTTATAAGAATGTGTATTTCTGTAGCCGGTACAACAACAAATACTAAAAATAAAACAACATTTAAAAATTAAAGGAGTCTCTATACAAGAAACACTCCTTTAAAATATAGTATTTTTGACGCTTTCTTACTTTAGTTTAATTATTCTACGGTGTTTACCTTTTTATGTGCGAGCCAAACGCACGCACTTGGCCGGTTTTTTCTTATCAATAAGTCCTTGAATGTCCTTAGCAATGATAACGCAAATACGCAAAACGAACTACCTGTTACTAGATGGCGCTCATAACTTTCATTACTGATGAAGTTTTTTTTAGAGTTCCGAAACCAATTTTTCTGTCTCACAAAATCTACGAAAATTCCAACTTAATTCTTCAATTATAGTTATTTTAGTTGTTGCAGCTATAACAATTTTCTACCTATTACGGTTCATGAGATACAGCCCGTTGACAGACAAACGGACCAACAGCAGACGCTAATAGGATTCCGTTGGCACCCTTTAAGTTGGCACCCTAAAAACTTACGAAATGAAAACTTCATATCTTTTATGACACATTATATAACAAAACCATCAAGATGTTTAGGCATTCTGTTCAAGCTAAAAGATAGACACACACTCAAATACATTACTCTCCTTTGCCAATCGGGTAAAAATAAAAGGCAGGTGCAAAATGTTTATCTTACATAAAAACAATATTTGAACACGCGCCATGATGAAGAAAGACTCCATTCATATCTTGTTAGTAACTTTTCAATGGATGTTTGAAGTTGTCATCTTGATTAACTTTTAGATATGATTATTTATCTATTACTTACTCTGTCTCTCTCTCTGTCGGTCTCTCTCTCTGTCGTTGCGCTTTCACACTACTGAACCGCTTTAAATGAAATTTGGTAGACAGATAGTCTAGAGCCTGAGGACGTAGGCTACATTTTGTGACGACGTTGTCGCGCAGCGGTAGCGAACCTGCCTTAAACGCCACTTCGATTCCCGCTCGAAGCATAATATATTTGTATTGACCATGCAAGAATATTTTCCGGTCTGAGTGTATTTGTCCTTGTCATTGTGAATGTTTCCTGACCCCCAACACAGGATATTACTATCCTAATCGGGGCCGTTGAGTGTGCAGCGTTTATTTATTTATTATTTATATAAGGGATTGAAAGAGGGATGAAAAGTTGTATGGTTATTTAGAAACTTGAACCTTACTTTTTTTAGGTTGTTGATTCGATATAAATAAAAGTGACATTAAAATGTTGTAGAAGCGGGGAGGGGGTGGTGTTCTGTTTTAGAGTTTGTATTAAAAACGTTATTCACGCGGGCGAAGCCGCTGTCAGAGGGTAGTATAGAAATAATTGGTTCCCCATAGAATCCTTCATCCCCTATATTATTGCCATTTTAATCGCAATAAAAAGAAGCCTCTCCTTTCCCAAGGTCTAGTCTATCTCTGTATCATTTTTCATCAAAATCGGATCAGTGGTCTAGGCGTGAAAGCGTGACAGACAGACAGGTAACTTTCGCATTTAATTATATAGTATAGATTAACATAGAAATGTTTGTTTTTAATTTTACAGTGTTTCTGAACTCGGAACAAAAACTAGATCTAAGACAATTTTAAAAATCTTAGTTCAATGCCCTTAAAATGTATCAACTTTATAATATTATTTTAGATATCATAGATTTCGTATCGGTAATCAAACTCTACCTGACACCGATGTGGCGTTGTGGGTAGCGAGTTTGCCTTTAGTCTCGACGGTTGCTGGTTCAATACCGCTCGGGCAGATGTTTGTTAAAAATATCTGTTTCGTTCTGGGCGTTTGTCCTTGTGGGTCTCCCCACCCAGCCTCGGAGAGCACGTTAAGCTGTCGGTCCCGGTTGTTATCACATAACATCTGATAATAATCGTTAACTCTTGATAAGTTATTTGCTCTTATCTAATAAGATACTAGTTCGCCCTTAGGGTTGCAGAGGTCAGATGGCAATCGCTCTGTGTAAAAACTAGTAACCTGTGAAATCCGGATAAGAGTAATAAGCAGACCCCGGGAGAGTAACATATCGGGAATAATGCTGGGACGAAGAAGAATCAACCTCTATCTTACACATAGTTATGTTAAGTGAATTAATGTAGCAGTTAAATATTGCTTTTTAGAGCGAACAAAGGTTTTGAAGAGTTTCCTTGATTTCTCCAGGATACCATTATACGATGCAGACCAGATGCCAATGGGAACCTCGAGAGTAGAAACATTGAAAAAAAAAAGAATGATCCTAATAGGCTTACCCGTCTTCGAATAATCAAGGGGCTTACCTAACCCTAATTGCGATTCAAATGTCTACCTAAACTGAGCTACATCGCTATTTCGAACTGTGACATACATATATATTTATACTCCATGCTCAAATAAAATCTGAATAGATTTACTGTCAGAATTGAATTGGGTCTGAATAGATTTTTACAAAAAGTTAATGGTAAGGTAACAACATACAAAAAAATACGATCGAATTGTCAACTTTCTTCTATTTGAATTTGGGTAGAAAGAGTAAGAAGATAGAAGCAACATTATCTAAAAACCGCGTGCCTATATTTTACGTATGTTGTTCAAATATATAATTGACAATATTGACCGAGTATTAAACATACCATCTATTTCTTTTACTCGTGTTAGTGCTCCGAGTGACAGACTAAGATAGCAATATCTCTTTTGAAATAAGGTTACAAGAGCGGCAACACGGTATGGCTTCGTCTATGAAATTCCTACTCTAATAGTTGAGACTTGTAAATAAGTAAACGTCAAATGAAATAATAGTTAGAGAGCGCACTGACGCCGTACCAATCAAGAAGTTTATAGCTGCCGAGTTTTCACCCGGAAACTTGGTTTCCACGGCCTTTCACTCACGCGACTGAGTAGTCCCTAGAAAATTGT
The DNA here is from genome assembly GCA_023373885.1 of Hestina assimilis. Taxonomy (NCBI): domain Eukaryota; kingdom Metazoa; phylum Arthropoda; class Insecta; order Lepidoptera; family Nymphalidae; genus Hestina; species Hestina assimilis. The sequence goes on along the minus strand of CM041762.1, from coordinate 3,906,312 downwards.
AAACTAGCTTGAGTTTGCACAGATTATTATCAATAAAAATATTTGTAGTAAAATGGATAGATCAACGGTACACACTCATCGGCCCAAATTATGGTATTTATATCCTGTGTCAGAAACATACACATTGACAAAGACAAACACACCCAGTCAGGAAAAAGATGCATGTATGGTCAATACAAATCTGCTCCGTGTGGGAATCTAACTCGTGACCTGTGGCGCTTAAGGTAGGTTCGTCACAACGTTCCGTGACAACGTTGTCTACATACGTATATAATATGTATAATTTAGGTTTATACAAAAGGCCTAGGCCTGAATTGTCACTGCACTTGTGTTTACATTCTGTTATATGCGAGTAGAGACCATCGAAACTTCAAGTGACAAATTTGACTCTTTCATCTATGGTTTTGGTACATTGTCTTCTTCATCCTAGCATTATTCCCGGTATTTTTATGTACCCAAGGTCTGCTTATTACTCTTATCCGGATTTGACAGGTTACTAGTTTTCACACGGAGCGATTGCCATCTGACCTCCGCAACCCTAAGGGCGAACCAGTAACTCATTGGATAAGAGCAATTTACTTATCAAGAGTTAACGATTATTATCAGATGTTATTGATAACAACCGGGACCGACAGCTTAACGTGCTCTCCGAGGCACGGTGCGGAGACCCACACGGACAAACGCCCAGACCGAGACAGAAATTTTAACAAACATCTGCCCGAGCTGGAATCGAACCCGCAACCGTCGAGACTAAAGGCAGACTCGCTACCCACAACGCCACAACGGTGTCGGGTTTTGGTACATTGTATGGTATTTTATTATTTTAAAATATACTCAAGTATAATAAACTTTAGCTGAGATAAGACAGCAATTATCAACTTGGTTCTGTACTTTTTTATGATGGTATCACTTGATGGTTGTCGTAGCCTATGAGCGCTTGCGACACCATACATATGTAGATGTCATTCACGTGTTGCCAACATCGAAACTTTGGTTCTTAAATTCTCATTTGCCTCTTAATTGACTAGTGTCCTTCAAACGGAATAAGCAGTATACTATGTACTGCTTTACGATAGAATAACTAATACTGCAGTGGTACCTACCTAGCCGACCTCGCGACTTAAAAGGCCTACCAGGTACTTTAGAGCTATTGTATGAAAATATAAAAATGTAGGCTCAAATATCTAAGCTGTGAAATTTTATGCATTTTCTAATTCAACTATTTAATTCGTTAAGAAATAAGCTTGAAATTAAGACATTCATATGTCGTCCGCGACAGATAATAAAATGCGTGACGTCAACAGGTGCGGATGGCGGTCAGCGGCTCCGACGCTTTCTTACTGTAACCTACTTTTGCGGACAGGTGTGCTATGGAGATGGTAATTGTTATTTAAATCTTGGTTTATTTAATATTTTTAACTTTTCACCATATTTTTTTGCAACTTAATCTATACATTAATAAATAAAGAATGAAAATAAACGCAAAAGTAGTACTAGTAGCCATGCTAGTAGTACTAGAGCCATGCTTTTCCCAGCAAAAATGGGACGGCTGAAACGGAGAAGTACCTACTACCGAAGAACTACCCTATGACAAAAAATCGGCAACAAGTAGCGGAGTATTGTTGCATTTCATGCGATGAGTGAGAGCGCCGGAGCCCTATCTCCTACTCCTTTTCCCTTCTTATCCTTTTCCTCCTATCCCTTAGGATGACAACGCGCATTTGAAACTTCAATTATAGCGCGCTTTCATAGATTGCGGTGACTGCTTACCATCAGACCGTCTGCTTGTTTGCCAACCGTTACGACATTAAAAAATTAAGTATCTGTTATTTAATATGCAATATTTTGCATGCTAATAATTTTATAGCATTTATCAAATATAATTTAATTTACTTCCTTAACATTCCTTAGATAATAACAATGAAATATTAATAAATATTAAATATTCATATTGCATTCAATTAATTTATTAGCGCGTAAAGATAATGACCTATATTAAAACTATTTAATATATTTATTTACGGAAATAGCTTTTAAATTTAAATATGCTATTAATACAAGAAATATGTATTTGTTTTTCTTATTTATTATAATTTAATTTTTTTGGTATATATTTAAAAATAGTGTTCACAAATTTATTACTTCTTAATTGTATAATTATTAAAATACAAATTAACAACTTCCCCATGAGTCATACATGAACATTTCAATTGTTTAACTATTGTAAATAAATAAATAAACGCTGAACACTCAACGGCCCTCATTAGGATAGTGATATCCTGTGTCGGGGATCCGGAAAAACATACAAAGACAACTCAGACTGGAAAATATGCTTGCATGGACAATACAAACATAATATGTTCCAAGCGGGAATCGAGTCCGACCTGTAGCGTTTTAGGCCGGCAGGACATGTAGCGTTGTCTTGGGTCTGAATGAGTTAAATAAAAAAAATTAATAGTTTTAAAATGAACGGAGTCTCTACTCACGTCACTGTCTTGAACTACATCTAAACAAAGCACAATTCCCACTCTCTCCGTACTTCAAACACAAATAGACAAATCTCTATTATCATTAATTTTAAGAATAATAATATTTTAAAAGGGCCCATTTGTGTTAGGTATAATTATAATGCCCTGACATTTTTTTTTTTGTTTTTACATTTAAACATTTTCATTAAATTTTGTATTTTTCATATTCAACATTTTTAATTTAAAATTCTTTTTTTGGTTCTAAACCATATAATTTGATAATTTGTTGTGGTATGAAATAAGTTTTTAGATTGTAGTAAAAAATACCTGTATTAAAATAACTAGTTTCACCTAGTTATGGTATAGTTAAAAACCATATCTACTAAGTCTCATTTCCACTTATTACAGCTTATTTTTTATCCCCATGCCGAAAAAGACTTCAAAATATTCATAAAAATAGAACGAATTGAGAACAAAATCATCAAACAAAATCATCAGTCGATTAAAAAATAAAGAGTAATTTTTACCAATGTTATTTTCTTACGACATTTACATACGTTCACGCATTCTTGTGCGTGATTTATAACGAAAAAATGATTTAAAACTAACATACTAAGATAGAGCACACTTATTTTCTTTTAATAATATTTCATTACTACTGTATTCATACTACAAATAGTGAAACAGGCGCGAAAATGATAAAAATCTTTAGATACACTAAGACACTGGCCAAGTGTTTTAGTGTATCAAGGATGTAGTGTATTTTTTTTTTATGTAAGAGGGGGCCAACGGGCAGGCAGGAGGCTCACCTGATGTTAAGTGATCACCGCCGCCCATGAAGATCTGCAACACCAGAAGGCATGCAGGCGCGTTGCCAACCTTTAAGGAAAGAATAGGCTCTTCTCTTGAAGGTTCCCAAGTCGTATCGGTTTGGAAAGACCGCCGGCGGAAGTTGATTTCACAGAGTGGTTGTGCGAGGAAGAAAATGTCTTCTAAATCGCGCTGTTGTGGATTTCCAGACATCGAGGTGGTATGGATGGAACTTAGAGTTTAAAAGATTCCGTAGAATATATATAAACATAATGATCAAGTTCCGTGTATAAGGACCCTTTAACTTTGGATACAAATTTGTTTTTATTTTTGTTATTAAAGTGGATATAGAAATACAAAATCACTGAAAATTCCAACTATTTACCTACATATTACAGTTCAAGAGTTACACAACAAAAATATCAACACATTATATGAAAATTTCAACTCTACCTATAACGTTGAGATACAGACAGATGGACGGAGAGTAGAGGTTTCGTTGGCACTTTTCCGGTACGAAACCCTAAAATACTACTGTATTATGACCGAAGAAGAGATTGGTTTTGTGGATTAATGAATTTCATACAATCAATTTACCCATTATTTATTATAGTTAACGTGTGTCAAGGTACAGGAAACATATAAGCAGAAACACAACCAAACAGAAATAAAGATCTAAATGTATATTACTATTTAATATTAATTTTGTTTCAAAACAATAATTTCGTAAAGTTTTTATCGATTTATAAGTAATATTCTGAAATAGCTTATAATTTTGCTCCATTTTTGCAATAGAAATAAATCATTCCCAATATAAATTTCATCCCCTACGCCACCGTCTTCAACATATGTCGAGATAAAAAATTTTCAAAATCGGTTAAGCAAGTAAGATATGAAAAGTTAAATAAAGACAAGAAAGTGAATTGAATTATACAATCAACATTTGTAAATGACTCTTAAGGTTTGCTTTACCAGCATCATACTTTTAGGACTCCACAATGCTTTTAATGACGCCAAATATGAAATCAGTCGTGGACCATATTTTTGCTCCTGCTGACCACTGTTTGGGAACCACTGACATAGCTCAATAAGAGCATTAATGTCGATGGTGAGATGGCGAGAGGTGTTTTGATAGGATCATCCAGAGATATGATCAAAAGACCTCTTGCCACCATCGATTTTTTATTCTTTATATTAAAGAATAAAATATTAAATGAATTGTAAAAATTATTGCATGAAGTTTAATGTATTGTTGTGAACGTAGAATCAAGTACGTTGCACTTTTTAATTACCATATGTTTATAAATTTACGTATAAACTTACGCAATCGCATTTTTTAACGATCAACTGTGGAATTTTTATATTCCGCTCCTTGCCCTACAAAAGGACCTTGTCTTGATTAAGAATGTACGAGTTTATTTTCGTACTTTATTAAATACTGTTTTAATATGAAATTATGAATTGAATTTTTATGAATCAAAAAAATATTTTCGAAATTTTATACTATACTTACGAAAACAAAAATGGATGTAGTAATTTGTAGTAATTCTGACATTCAGCAAACGAAAATCGGTACGAGAACGACAACTGCAGACGGCCTATTCATGCTCGAAACAAGGCTCTACTACGGCTCTAATTCTCTCAAACAGTTAGCGCTTGCTGAAGAGTCTCTCATTATGAAATTAACTAGTGATTTTTACTTGAGGCCTTTTATTTGAATAGACCGGCTAGATATGAGCCACCGCAGCTAAAGCTGTTTACTGTGTTTCGGTTTGAAGGACACTAGTGAATTTACTGTGAATTTACTGGGCAAAGGAAATTTAAGAATCTCGAGGTTGTATGGTGCTGTAAGCGTTTATAGGTTATGACAACCGCTTACCATCAGGTGGGTTGTATGCTTGTTTGCCAACTTAGCTACAAAAATAAATCACCTTTTTTGTCGTTCTTACCGCTTTGGCGTTGAGAATCACGAATCCGATATATATATATATATATATATATATAACAATTTATATATTTTTGTAGAACAATTTCAGATTGTGCTCGAAGAAAAGCCTTGGTATGTTATATGTACATATAAGGCGCAGAAAACTTGACTATAAATAAAACAGGAACAATAAATACCTTAGTCACGTGAGGAGAAATGCGGAAAATGATAAATTAAATTTAAAAATATATTAATGAATATTACAAATAGAAACTTTAATCCTACAGTAGTAGACAGCAGCTTTATATATGTATATGTATTTATGTGCAAAGTATGATAAGGCTCGAAGGGACAAGGCAAGATATAGAAATTTTACATAAGAGAGAAAGGGATAGATATTTTATGGTAGCGTGTATGTGTGTGTAGTGGAAAGCAGTTTTCTCGCTTAGGAAAAGGGAAACGTGTTGAGACTACCACAGTTTAATGGCTGCCGTTGTAGCTGACTAGCTTATAAGCTTATAAATTTTATTACTTGTATTTTACTTAAGTAATTAAAATTTGAATATGGTACAGATTTTTTTAAAGTATTTAAATTTAGAATATAACATAGCCCCAAAACGTCAGGAATCTTTTTAAATATTTGCTGATGAACGGCGTATTGGGTTATATTATCCTAGCGCCCCTCAACTTTATCTGTGTAGATACCGATCCAGATATATTGGGTTTAAAATATGTAGTTTTCTATATTCCGCAAAATTATCTTCCAATGAATTGCTATGCACCGGATTCGATAGAACAATAATATCGTTATTTTAAAATCGATCAAGATTTCCTGTTTTATAAAAACGTTTATTACTAAATAATTATTGTTGATAAACGCTTTTAATAGACGATTTATCAATACTTTTTATACACTAAGCAATTATAATGGCACTTAAAGAAAATATGCCGTTTTAGTGCGTAATCGTAATAAAAATTTAGCGTAAACACGTTCATAAAAATCCTTAGCTAAGTTTAATAGTTTTTCATAGTTTATTAAATTTCATACACAATAACATCATTGTATTAACGATGAAGGGTCCAATTTAAAAACCAATATTAATTTCGCACCTTTGAAATAGCGCAGGTGGTATCCATACGCGCCAGGCCAGTCAATCTTGTTTTAAAACCATTGAATGCTGTAGACCATTTTTTTAAGTTCGCTCTTATCAATGCCTACAAACTTGCTGTTGAATTGTACGTAAACGACGTAATTTTACGTCCATGTTAACCCTATACTGTATGGGCGGTCGGAAAAGTCTTTTCTAATGTTTTCTCCACTCGCCGCGAGATGGCAGCAATGGAAGGCGCTTTCATCATATAAACCTGCGCAGCCGCCGCTCCGCGCATAGCCCGTCACGGCGCACGCGCGAACAGACCACTGTGTTGAAAGTAATACCTCTTACATCGCGACATTGTGCACGATACGAACTCTTGTGTTATAAACTGTGCTACGCAATGGATATTGTTACATTGGACCCAACTGGACTATACTGAAAGCTGAAAACTATCAAAATGGACGTACTGACCCTAGATCCCACCGGTCAGTATTGACAGTCGATGGCTTTAAAGAGCTTGGACCCGACTGGTGTGTATTGAACTTTCTTATTAGAATCTTACTTGATAAAATGGACGTAAAGGTTCTCGATCCGACTGGACAATATTAAAGCTTAAACAATGATCGTGCTAGATCCTACTGAAATCTACTAGAAACCCCTTCCCATCTATGAGGCAACATGTGCTGTGGCAGACGGAGAATCCTAACTGGCACGCGCCCAGAAGAAACATCTTCTTGTAGGAAGCGGAGGCTCTCATTAACCTATTTGAGATCCGAATAATGACGACAGCTGTAAATAATCTGATTTATAAGAAGGGGGGGCGGCGCAAGGTCATCGGTTGGATATCAGCTGACTTGCGCGCCGCGTGCTATCCGGAAATGCAGCATAGGAAAAATACTTCTCGCAGACACATGGCTCCGAAATTACACAATAGAGAAAATTCTAATTCTGTCGACGTAAGTGTTTTTTATCGGTCTATTCCTTTGTAGTATATTTTAAAGTAATATTTTCTGATTTTTTTTTTTATAATTTATATATTTTCTTATTTTTTATATTTTATTTTTTGTTATTATGATTTGGTAAAATTTTATTTGTCTAGTTTTAATTTTTTATAAGATACAAAAACAAATAATTTTTAAGAACAGGTTAGGTCTTTGCCCTTCAAATTTTTTTCGTTACGTTTAAGACAAAAACTGAACAAGGTAACACTAAATTTCATAATAATTGCTATCGAGAATTTTAATTAAATATACTTTAGCTAATATTATGTTTGTCATTTTTAATTTTCCGCCCGAATTTCGGGCAGTATCGCGATTTTTATGGCACCGACCACGAGTTCGATGACCGGACATATTTTATTTCATCGCGCGCTTCCACGTACACACACAAACTGCACACACACATACAAGTAGATGAAAGCACGCACACTATCACAACAGATCTCCGCATGTTTGCGTCCAGTTTCGCAAAAACATTACACCGCGCTCATTTGTATTATGAATGTTATCATTTAATTCGCTACAATTAATTATCGTTGTCGCATTACTTAAATAATTTAAAAGACAAGCCTTTTACGTGTGTAAATTATCTCGACTGTGACAATTTCATAAGCTTCCTTGTTATAATTATTATATTTTACCAACACACCTTAAAGGTATTTCACAATTATTACACGGGAGTGTCATAATACGTCCAGATTAACAAAACGCGTAATGCGCCTGTGTTTGCCGAAATATCCAGTTCAACAACCCCGCGAGCGCTCGATCGGGAGTTCAAAATAGACGCGAACGCCCGGCGCTCTTCGGCGACACTCGAAAATGCTCATCATCGCGCCTTTATTCCCGCCTTTATTAGGCCACAGATTACAAATCACTATAAAAAAAACATGAAATAGGTAATAAATTATAAATTTATTATCGCCTTGATTATAATTTTCACGCTGTTGTTTTCACCTACGATGATTCAGTATGTTAAGTTGATTTCGCACATGAGACAATAAAGCGATGTTTCCGCGATGACCCTCCTTGACCCCGGTCCACTGCAGCGTGGCCTGTTTTTCGGGTTGCGTCATCATAGGTCACTACCTCCCTAGCCATATTTTTTTGCTTATAAAATTATGCTTCGCACGTGGACTTCTTCCTTTGTTAGAATCATTTAAACTCATACCAGCTATTTCGTTAACTTAATATGGTCGAGACGAGCTGTGTCGTAACTTAATGTGGCGTAATTTGATTGTGATAACAAGAGCTAAGCGACATTTTGTTTTATCTCGGCCTGCTTTACGCGTTTCATTTTGAATTGGCCGGCTCGTTTCTAAGGAAACTGTTTTATCATTAAAATCGGATGTACTAAATTATAATAACGAAAGCAAAAATTCTTACCATTTGTAAATGCAAATTAACATAATTATTTTGCTTATCGCAGGCCTATACAATTATTATCGCTAACTACGAGGCTTTATCAAAAATGTATTTAAAGTAGCCAATTGCTGTTAAGACATTGGCACGCAGCATTAATTATTTTCTACTAACACGCTCCAATTCAACAAAAATATACCAACCTTTAAAAAAAAAATTGTGACGTGTAAAAATTTGAATAGGTACCACCTAGATCGAAAAGTTTTGATACTAGATGTCAAAATGGCGGTGGTGACCACGTGGTAATAATTTTTATATATAACTTTTTTAAATATATAACCAATAAATTTATAAGCCTTAGCCTCCAAATTAGTACTATATCATTTATTTTTTAGGATTCCAAACCGACGGAACTTTTTGATGTCACAACAACAAATACTAAAAATAAAATATAATTTAAACATAAAAGGGAGCCCTTTAATGTCACAATAAACTTGATATCTTTGAAATGTTTTCCTGTTTCTCTTGAATCGTATTGTAATTGATAATAATACCTTTTCTTTGACGTTAATCTTATATTCTCTACGGTTGTACGGATCCCTTTATGAGCGACTCTGACACGCACTTTTTATACACAATATAACATTGTAATCGTTTAATTTACTGTATAATTATGTAAATAAAAGGTGGCTGTAAATATTATTATTTGTTCGCTATGCAAGACGTTTATAATATCTAAAAATATCACTAAAACGCATGTAACAATAATCGCCTGCCGCGCCATTTTTTCAACAACAAAAGTACTTATTCATAAATTAAAGTTGAAAATATGCATTTTTTGCGATGCAAAATACATGTCGCGTACAAAGGTGCATCACAAGGTCGATGGCAGGTGGTGGGTCTAATTAAAGGTTTTATGTTTAAATAATTAAATGAACACTAGTAGGTATAGTACAAGCAGGTGCCGTGCCACTTATGCAAGAATAAAATCATTATTTACGTACGTGGTACGTACCAAATTACGTACATTAATCGATTGAGTTTGAATATAAATTATTCGAATAAAGTAATCGTTCTGAAACCAATCTCCTGTATAGTCATAGTACCCTAGTATTTGTAGTCACGACCGGTTAGGTAAATGTATTTTTTTTATACAATAAATAATTTTATATCTATGTATGTATGTATATATAATTATAATAGTTTTTAAATATTTTATAATTTATTTTATTTAAGTAATTATAATTTTAATGTTAATGCAAAATATGTTTTTAAAACCATACTTATGTGTTACATAAGTCATTCATAGATATAGATTCTTTCAACGAAAATATTTTTAAGGAGTCAACAAACCTTAGTCAACTGGTTCTTTTATTAGTTTGAACTCAAATATTTTATTTGACTATTCTAATGTAATATCGAATAGGCGATGACTGTTTCTGAGTTTAATAACATCGAAATTAAGTTTTTTTAATGAAGATTTCGCTGCCATGTACAAGGAATTTATCTTAAAAAAAAAAGAGTTACCAACTTTATAATATAAAAATAAAACTTTTAAATATCAATAATTTCAATACCTATAATTTAGTGCTGTAGTAATAATAATTAAAACCGATACAGAATGATAAAATTTGTCCTTTTACCAATTGCATAGCAGATGCATAAATATTAAGAAATATGTTTCATAACATTCTCGAGACGTCTTAAGGCCGTCTGTGTGCAGTTAGTGGGTCACTTTAGACTCAGACTTAGCATTACATATTTATCAACCTTGGTTATGCCGGACCAAGTTTAGTTACATAAGTTGACTTGCATAACATTCTTGCCGTAATGCCAGTACACGGTCGATAGTTCTTTTCGGTGCTACGGTGTATTTAAAAATTTAATTATCGCTTTTATTGATCTCGACCTAAAAAGGAACCAAATATTACGAGCATATTAAAAATCCTTGACGATTTAAATCTCATGTTCTTGAACAAAAATACCAATTTTGGTAGTTATTATAAAAATACTCATGATACTAGTTGTTTGGTATGCGCAATGCAATGCTTTAAATGTTTCATTAAATTATACAATACGCGTTTTCTCAGAACTTTTACGGCTTTGATAGAATTTAGTTGTATGTTATATTTTATCATTTTTACAAAACGAATCATTTAAAATTTAAATATATTAAATTTTATACTACATAATAAATTAATTATACATAATAAATATTATTTCTTATCGATATAATAATAAATTAAACCAACAAATACTATAAAAAAAGTAAACTAATTTATGTATCGCTCCTCGATAACCAACCCTATCTAGAATCTAAGCAATGTTTTTCTGTCGATGTATTCGTCATCTATCAAGTCATTGACACCACTGCACCAGTGATACCGGGAGATGATGAGAACGTAAGCGGTTCAATCAACTCTGCACCTACCTAATCAGAGTAATTCACCCATGCGGACTGCGATACATTTCTTTCAATAATAAAACAAAATCCATTACTTACATTTGTAAGATTACTAATTACGCTCGCGCGGTGTACAGAATTGTCTTCTTACACAGAACCCTAAATAACTTTCCAAAATAAAAGTTACTCCTAAGTTCCTTATAACATTAGCTATCTTTCAGTCAAAGATCGGTTAAAATCGGTACAACCGTTTCAGAGATTAGCCGTAACAAGCAGGCAGACAAAAATTAAAAAAAAAATGGTTTTCAATGTTTTTCATAATGGAAATTACAAACAGACACTTCAATTTTATTTATTTGTTTGTATAGATGTTGCATACGAAAATATAATGCTACAAATTAATTCGTTTATTTCAATATCGTTGCCTAAACGAAGCACTAAACAGTGTTATCAGTATGCCGTATAAATGATTGTATCGACACTTCTATCGGCTCATGGTGCCCTAGTATCTAAAACACAGCAACGACTTACAAACAACATCTCTGATACAAACTTTCGTATGTGAAAATTAAACACAGAGGCAAAGTTACGTACACTAAAGATTCTACTCGTATTTTCAGGGTGCTTGTGTATGTTGTGAAAATCTGTCTTCCCTGTATCTATGAGCTTCGTGTTCGTAGTAACTACATGTTTGTAGTAGTATCTCATAGCAAAGGAGCATGTGTTAATAGCGAAGCTGTTTCCGCATAGGCAATTCTAAGAGGCAACGAACACGTCAACCGTGCCCCCGTGTGAGCACGAGATCGTCAACCTTACAAATTAGAAAAAAGCTAAATTTATGCCACTCTTAAATGTTATATCTTTGTAAATATAAAAAAGAAATATATTTTCGATAATTTTTCCAATAAATTAGGTTATAAATATTATCAAAGCAGATTAAATATAGAACGTCGCGAAAGACAAAAAGTGTTCTTGTGATGGAAATGGAATGCGTCAAAATGTCGTCAGTTGCCGTGATTGTGACGCGCCTACACGCGCTAACGCACACCTCTGTACATGTTCACAAACGCACATTCACAGTATGTATAACACATTGATACTAAATACGTCATAAGGCGGCCTCTTGCGATATCTGCGAGCCTGGTACCTCGTCTCCCCGTAATAAGCTGAAGATAAACTCACCTTTCTTGATCTTTGCTAAAGAAAGGAACAGCATTATTTATTTAACTTCCGCGTATCTTTTCGCTTATAATGTTTAAAAGTGCAATAGAATTTTCGAACTTTTAGATAATGTTTTTAAAAACAAACTTACTTCACTTTTTTAAAGCTAATCCAAATTATGGTATAAATAATGTTCCTATATTTTTATTGGTTTTATGAAATTCCTCACATATGACAGTCCAAAAAATCTGCCACTTCCTAAGTCATATTTCATCTGACCGACTCGCATTATAATATATTTATAAACTACTATACCACGCGCCTAAGAAGAAGTTAGTAAAACTCTATTGTATGTATGTTCTCCTGGTACAAAGTGTTCTAGTTGACGTACCGAGCGATCGCGAGATTCAGGATGCCAGCAGAGTAAATTAAAAAAAATGCTTTAAAATCAAAGATTTGATTTTATGGATTTAAAATTAAAATGTAAATTAGTGTAATCACTTTTTTATTTAACTAAAAATTACGTTATTTAAAAATAAAGTCAACGAAGCTTCGTGTAACGCCATCTGTTGTCGACTGGCAAGCAAATATTTATTCATGCAGTGCCGTGTTTAAAATATACTGTGTGTCAGTGTAGTTTTCAAGATACACACGATATTTGAGACACATGTCGCCAGGTTTTATATCAAACAGGTGCAAGGAGCCTGCTAAGCTAAGGATGGCCAGCGCCCGGTGCGTACTGGAACAAGTGGCGCACGCTAGCCAGTTATAGTTGTTTTTATAAGTTCTATTTTATAATAATTAGTATTTATCAGACGGTTTTAATTGATTGAATAACTTGAATGGACAAAATAACTTTAAGTTTTTATTTTTATTTTTGGTTTTCAAATGGTAATCATTAATTCTTAAAGTTCTCTGTGACCGCAATTGCAAGAACTTATGTAATAAATAACTTGTACGTAACTGGAATGAACTTCCTTTTCACATAACCTAAGCACAGCTTTATGTCATCGGTTGACCGAGCTCGTTGCATTCTGGAAGAAAAAGAGACGGAAATATATTTTTTTAATTACTGTAAGCAATTTCATAACATAGCCGCTTAAAGGGACCGCGCTATAAAAAAAAAACAATAAGCAAGTCCACAGTCTATCCAAAAACAATTACTTTGCGCAAATAGAAAAACATTTTTGTTACGAACAAATGAACACTTTTTGCAATTTTAATGTAAAAGTTCTCGCAAAAATAAGTATAACCAAGTAATAAAACGTGGTGCATACGCAATAGAATTTTGAGATAATTCTTAACACGAATCTTTTATTTGTGAATAAGGTGTCGTATTGTTTCTTAGTTGGCAAAGGCGCCGACATAATGGCGTAGATTCACACAATCGCATCCTTTGATTTTTTTATCAAACAAAATTGCACATTTTTAAAAATCGTTAATCTCTTATCTAAAATTAGCAATACTCTCACATAAAACAGACATTAAGATAATTTGAACTCTATAACAATAGACAAAAATAAAAAAGTGTATACCTCTTTCAGTGAAAATGATGTAGATAGATACATATATAACCTTTTTGAGCAGACAAAAACAAGAAAAAAATTATGAGAATTTTTTTATTACCTATTTATTTTATTTTTATTTATTTATTAAGTCAATATTTATTAACAATATGTTTTATACTAAAGTCTTACAAAACCTGACAATTAGTTTGACTGTAAGATCAGTTAAAGTTAAAAACATTAAGTTAAAACTATTAAGTCAAATAAATATACTAATAACAACAACATTTTATACATTTAACATAACAATAAAATATAACGTACCTATATCTAAGAAAAAAGGAGAAAATAATTAGAATTATAACAATTAATATACATACAAATAACTGTAACATAACTATGATAGTAAGAATGATAATAATAATAATAATAATAAAGAGAGTTATAATGATTTTTTATTTTATATTTTATTACCTCTCATATTCTTTTGGAAAAATTTCGATTACAATTTTATCCATAAAAATATCAGCTGTTTAATGCTTAGGTAGTGCACGTTGTCAAATAAAAAAGTGTTAAACGATCCACCTGACGTTATAACGAGGCTTTACTAGTAAAAACCTGTTCAGGCTTCAAGCCCACTTCATCTTACTAAAACAATATGCCGACAAAACCTTTAATTTAATATGTCGATGACTATAAAATGAATTATTCACCATAAATAGCATGTAATACATAACCATACGGTTATTATTTTTTAATGGTTATAGTATGATGGCAAAAAATGAGCATTTTACAAATTTAGAATTAAAAATCCATATATTAATAGCTTTTAAGTTATTTATACACACAGACATACACAAACGCGCTTACATACACAGACAAACACACACATATACGCATTCATACGCGCCAGAATATAAATTTCTGGTTGGTTACTCATAATTAAAAGAAAAAGATTTTTGACAAATTTTTAATGTATTTTTCTTTTTCAGATTTATTCCCGCCTCGCACAACAGCTTGCAAATTTCAAAGGACCCCTTACAAATGTATAAGATCAATACTCACTAGTTAATAAGCGACATTTTGACTGAATAAACGTTTTTTTCTCTTCAAGAACTTACATATCTTCTATGCATTTGTTTATAAATTATTATTGTATTTAAAAATATTTTAAGTTGATGCGGCTTTGTTGACGGTTGTAAAAGAGATTGTACTAGTTAAGATATATTATATATTATTATTTAAATTTAAGCTTTAGATATATTTAAGTTTAATATAAATAAAGCAATCTTTGTCCTGCCAATAAAGTAGCATCGAATTTTTAGTTTTTAAGGACGTTTAGGACAAGCAAAATGAGGCAAAGGGTTTTTTTGAACGGTTCTCTCCTTGACTGTATATTTTATAGAGATACCTTCAAAACTTACCATATATAAAAAAGTATATATAAGTATAAGTTAAATAATAATTTTCTACTATAACTTTCCGCATAATTCGAGTTACCAATTTGATTTTGCTACTAAATGTAAATAAAGTATCGCTTTTTTCTTCTATTTTTTTAAATATATCTTAACAGATAAGACTGCGTCAAGCCGTCTAATTAAATTATAATTCAGTGTTGCCATTTAAGACTGAAAAAATTAAATTAGTTTCATAATTAAATGACGTATCAAGTTTTTTTTAAAAGCCCAGAAAAAAATCGAAACTACATGAAAATTATGTTTGTAATAATTTTATCGTTTAGTTTTAGGGAGTAATAAAGATGTTATATATTATTTCGCGTTTTAATCGACCTGAAAATTAAAGCTAATATAAATAACTCTAAATAGGGTCCTCACTATGAAACCCTTTTTTTGGTAACAAGGTGGAAATCTGTTACCAGGCACCTGGCTTCCTGGAGAAGAAAACCATGTTATGTGGGGTTCCATGACCTCTAAAACCTCCTCGGTGGCCGACCTCAGTGCGTTTGTTAGGTTACGGGAACTCACGCAGAACGAACCAACGCAATCTGACAAGTACTGCGCCCCGCTTGAGGCTAGCGGAGCTCGGTCCCGGGGAGGGCGAAATGGTACAATTTCGAACCCTGACCTAAGCTGGTAGCGCAAGCTAAAGGCACTCGTTACTCCATTTTAAGTGGGATTCCACTTTCATATTATTAAAATGCTTTTCATTTCTAATACTAATACTTATGTTATAAATAGAAAGGTCTATCTGATGAATCGATATTGAAACCTTTTTGTTGGGAAACCGAAACTTAATGGGGATAAGAATCTTTTAAAAGTTTGTAGGGGGCACTTATATCACTTCAATTGAAAAAATACGTATTTCTTTATATTACGTATAACTTGATTTTTTGTTGTAAGGTCGTTCTTTTCCCTATCTTTCACAGTTGCATTACATTTTGATAAGTTATATGAGCAACAAAAAAAATATATATATAACACATATTAGATAAATAAAATAAATAAACGCTGCACACTCAACGGCCTTCATTAAGATAGTGATATCCTGTGCCGGAGATCCGGAAACACATACAAGGACACATCGGAAAATATGCTTGCATGGTCAATACAAACATGCTTTTTTTATGCTCCGAGCGGGAATCGAACCCGTGACCTGTGTCGTTCAAGGCAGGTTTGCTGCCGCTGCCCCACAGCGTTACCATTATTGGATTCTTGATGCCACTGAGCCTTTTGGAGGTAACTACATAGAGTACTATGTACATAATATTCGTTCATGGTCGGCGGTAATCGGTGCTCTTGCCACAATCGACGATTCCTGCTCTCATAGAGGAATGCGTTACTGTGTTCCGGTTTGAAGGGCACTGTAGGCTAGTGAAATTACTGGGCAGAGGAGATTTTAGAACCAATATCTCGAGGATGGCAACACGGGAGTGGCTAATGGTGTTGGGCGCGCTCATGGACTACGGCAACCGCTTGCCATCAGGTGGGCCGTATGCTTGCTTGCCAACCTGTAACATATAAAAATGTGAAAGAAGTCGAAGGCTGTCATGTGACGTCACATGCGTTGAAACATTGCACTCATCTCTTATCAGACAAATGGTGTTACGGGTAAGAACTGCTGCGGTAAGGTGAATTCAGTAAATAGCACAAACAAAAACATAGAATCACTTCGGCAATAGAATATAAGTACTTAACAATTTTTCAAGGAACATAACATAAGGGCGATTTAGCTGGAAAATGCAGCTAGTATTCTTGTCACCATTCTACGTGAACACGATTTGTATATTTATAAATATGTTGTGTTTTAAAACATCTAACTTATTTGATATATCCTTCGTAAATAGAGTAATGCTAAGGAGATAATGGCCTCTTTAAAATAACCATCATCACTTCCTTAAGACATGAGTTTAGAGACACAATTTTAAGGCAGTGGTACTAGGGGTTTATCGTGAACTCTTGTTGCGATTCAAATGACGATCTAAACATTACATTAGGGCTTAGGGCCTGCGCCCACTGGGGGCACGGTACGACAAGAGATTTTTACGTAACAAATATTCTATATTCTATATTACATAATTACAATGAAACCCTGTGAGGGCGCTGTAACTAGATGGCTTTATTAGACGAATAACAATAATTATGATAATGAACTGTATGGAAATTTCTTTATAAAACATGTCAATTATTCAGAGAGAGGCGGACTTATTCACTTAAGAAATCATTTATTTTATAGTAAGCTTTGTCAATTAAAAATTTTTTTAGTGATTTTATAAATAATTTTATATTTTCTATTTCTTTAATTTCTTCTGGGATTTTATTATATATTTTTGTGCACATAGGGTTCGGGCCGGAGCTGTGAATTTTTAAGTTTGACTGCGGAAGGATCAATTTATGTTTGCGCATGCGTCGTAATTTATTCTGCCGTGGCATGTCTACAAGTCTTTTAAAATGATTAGGGTGTTTCCTTACGAATTTACATGATTCTAATATGTATATACTGGGCAAAGTTAGTATTTTTAGTGATTTAAAATGGGGTACACAGCTTTCCGTAGTTTTTATATTTTTTATAATGCGAATACATTTTTTTTGTAGTATAAAGAGTTGGTGGGCCTCTGTACTATATCCCCATAATATAACTCCGTAACTAAGCCAAGCATTTGCGTAAGCAAAGTAGGCTAATAGCGCCACTTCTATGTCGGTCGACTTTTTTAACTCACTTAGTGCGTATGTGAATCGAGACAATTTGGTTTTTATTTTTTGGACGTGTGATTTCCAGTTCAGATTACAATCGATGTCGATTCCGAGTAGGGTAAATGAGTCTACACATTCTAGGACAGTGCCGTTATACGAGAAGTTTATAATTAAGGGTGTTTTTGATGAGGTCTAAATTGCATAATTTTGGTTTTGGAAATTTATATTTAAGTTATGGTTACTAAGCCAATTTTCAACATCATTCAAAATTTTGTATAATATAAATAAAACTTTAAAGCATGACAATATATTTGGAATTTCACAGACGTTTAATTGCTTATTTGCGTCCATATATAACCCTACATTATATATAAAGCCTACCACATTCACAAATAACAAGGCTTTCTATGGGAAGAATAATTTTCAAAATCTGTTCAGTAGATCCAGGGATTCTAGATGGGTGCATGCCTTTATTCTTTGAGAAGTTCTTTCTTTTTTTAAATATTAGCAAATTTTTCATAATTACTAATATTACAATTTCTCCTCCAACTAAGCGTACAACTTGAGCTAGGAGTACAACGATCGTTAAAAAAGGATCTATACACTTTAATATCGTACATGCATTATAAATAAACACTTGATGCATCATTCATCTTACAAGTAATAAGTAACTTGAAGATTACAAAATGATCGATAGTTCAGTATTATCTATGAAATAGGTGACAGAGTTAGTAAAAAAATAATTAGTCTGTTTCCATAAAAAATCTAACTTAATTTAACCGCCTAAGCTCTAAGACTACTGACTAAAAACCGTCAAACTGTGCGTCGTCGTGAAACGTTCTAAGGGTGGCACTAGTCTCCTCGAAGGCGGTCCTTTTTTTAGGGCTCGGTCATCCCCACCCGGGGACGCTGTCAAGGCCACTAGGGCCAACAGCAATACACAAGAAAAAAATATCGCACGACGCTACTATAGAAGTTCCATTTAAAAATATTAACAACGTGTTAGTGACATTTAACTGACGTTATAAAGTTTGTAAATTATAATAAAAATAAAAGCTACACACTCAACTGCCCCATTAGAATAGTTATATATGTCGGAGGTCCGGAAACATACACAATGACAAGGACAAATAATACACCCAGACAGGAAAACATGCCTGTATGGTCAATACAAACATCTTCTCCGAGCGGGAATCGAACCCACGACCTGTGGCACTTCAGGCAGTCTCGCTACCGCAGCGCCTCAACATCGTAAAATTACATTTATATTCCAAAGACCTATACATTTCAACCCCTACAGAATGTACTTCAAAAAGAGTAAACCAACTTAAGCCACCTCATGACTTGACCGTCAGATACGAAGGCTTTATAGTACATTATCCCACCAGTGCAATCAGTCACACTGGCGGTAGGTCTTTCGTTGCAAGAGGCCGGCTAGGTAGGTACCACCGCAGTGTCCAATATTCTGCCGCCAAATAGTAGTGCTTAGGCACTACTGTGTTCCGGTTTGAAGGGCATTGTACGCTAGTGAAATTACTGGGCGAACGAGATTTAAGAACTAATATCTCGAGGTTGGCAACGCGTGAGTGGCACCTACTAATGGTGCTGCAAGCGCTCATAGACTACGGCAACCACTTACAGGTGGGCCGTATGCTTGTTTGCCAACTACTAACATAAAAAAAAAAAACATATTTTTATTAAAACACTCAAGGTTCTTGATCTATCATTTGATCTCCGTTAACAACATAATGTTGGTCTTATTATAACATAATAAATAAGTCAAACGTTATTGATTTTGGACTAATGGCGACTGCATTGAATAACTTAAATACAAAGATAACTCTTACACGAATAGCTTATGCTATAAACCCCCGCCCGATGACGCTGTCAAGGCCAGTAGAGCCAACAGCAACTTATATTCTACTATATTCATTATTTCTGACGTATATGAAAAGGATAAATTAAGCGATTTGTGCGTTAAATGAACTATACAACATTTTACAATATAATATAAAATAATATAACATAATAAATAGGCCTATGTTAGTCTATATAAAGTACCAGGGAACCATAAATCTTAAGAGATACACAAGAACCATACCGTTACCACCTACATTCCGAGCCTATATGGCGTAATCGCGACATAAGTATAGATTTAACAAGATACCGATGCACTAACATTTGATGTATCGCCTAGCGGTACCTATGTAAGCTAGCCGGCTATGTAGGGCTGGTACCCGTTAAACATTCTTCTAGTGACGTGACATCAATTTCTAATTGTATCGATAAATTTTTCATTGTTGCATTTTAATCCAACGTAATTCAATCTACCGCAACCTACATGTAAGTGAATGATACATTTTTTTACCATATAAAATAAATTTTTGAGTGCATTACTTAATTAAAGTAACACGTATTGAATGCCACGACTATATTACTTGATCACCTTTCGAAAGTTAAGTTAAAAAGAATGCAAGGTTTTATCTGTTTACATATCAACCGCAAACTTTATCGCTTACACAATGTCAAAACTCCACCAAAAAAGGAGAAACAACGCCACCTGGTGTTGAATAAATACGCTTGTCATAGCGTCCATCTTAATACACTGTATAAGAAAATAGTATATTTTGTTTTAAAAATATGACAAACGCAAAAAGGATGGTAATATATACAAGACTAAGGGTTGTACAGGTGTTTGCAAAACATCTGTTTTGAAAACTTAAATTAACTACAAAGCCGTAGTATGTCATTGTGTCGATTTAATTACATTTTAAACTTGTATTAATATAGTTTTAACATACTTTTTATTAGTATTATTATTAAATTGCATAAACTATGTATTTTCATAAAAGACATTTACGAGTAACTGATTTTTGTTTTTTTTTTCATTCGTTTGTTCCAACATTCCAATGATATTGTTCGCATTGGAAACCTATATTTAAGATTAAAAAGTTTATATATTTT
Organism: Hestina assimilis; assembly: GCA_023373885.1. NCBI lineage: Eukaryota > Metazoa > Arthropoda > Insecta > Lepidoptera > Nymphalidae > Hestina > Hestina assimilis. The sequence continues at coordinate 3,885,468 of CM041762.1, read as the reverse complement.
ACTTTGCTAAGCCAGGATGTAAGAATAAAAATGTAAATAACGCAACTCAATTCGATGCACTTGAAGCGTAGGTAAAATTATTATTAAATAATAATAAATGGTTAATATAAATGATAACCATATTTAACCACCAACGACACAGTTATATGCAGACAAAGTCAATATTAAAAAAAAGCTAGTGATGACGGTTGCCACATATATTGTATCAAATATTTTCCAACAATTTAAACATATCTATGTAATATTTGAACCCGACAAATCAAATCGAAATATAAACGTTAGGTCATAAACTAATTTTAATTTTAATTTTATAACATTCTAAAATAACTTCGTCTAAGCTACTAATCATTATTCAAGAAATCATTATCGTGTTTTATATATCCGATATTTATCTATATAATTAGTTACTAACATAATTGCTTTTATTTTTATATGGTTATTTGTAGTAAAGGTTACAAGATATATTGTACCTACTTAGTTTTACATTTTATTACTGATTGAATGATAACAAAATAGCTTTAAAATTGTCTCATATTATAAAATTTAGAAAAAAAAATCAAGTTTTATTACCTCTACAAATAATCGAGAACCTATCCGACCTCTAGATTGATTACTGTACCTACTTCTATAACAAACCTGGAAAAGAATATTGGTGATGTCCCAAGAATTTATATAAAATACAAACAAAATATCGTAAACTATTTTCCGTCTATTCGAATCAAAAATTTCAAACTTCGATATTCTAATTTTAAAATATTTTCTATTCCTATTATCGATATCTATCGTGTACGCACAGCCCGCGGCAGGATCAGGGATAGGCGGCCAGTGGCGCACTGGGTCGCCGGCCGACAGGAATGCGGAAACTCATCCGAGCTACAGCGCGTACACGGATTTATCTCGGGATTTGTCCGTCTATCGATCATATATATAATTACTTAAAAATGTAAGATACTATATTGGTATACTAAGCTAATGAATTGCCGCCATTAATTGGAAAGGATTTAACAAATTTTTTTAGTTATATAAAGTTTAAAACTTTTTTTTACCTTTCTTCCATCCGTCGTCGCAGTTTTAATGATCCATTTTTTTATTTTAAATAGTAAAGCATTATATTAATTTCTTGTTGTAACAAAATAATTTGTCTATATAGAACAAAACTCTTCAAAATATCACTTCGATAAATATTCCCGTGAATTGCTTATGCTAAAACACCTTTAAAGTTTGAAGATGAGTACCATTAAAAATTGAGATTAAATTTTTATATATATTTAACACAAATATCTTAAGATTCATCACCGTGTCACAACATCGTTCTTATAACGGTACCTATATAACTAAAAATCTTGCGTTAGAGTTCGATAAAAAATGGATCCCTGCTTGAAAAAAACTATAGATCCTGTTACTTATGGGGTACTGACCTTAAGGGTGGAATGACCTATTTAAGTTTTGAATGATCTCATTATCTGAGGCGATATTTCAAACTCATTGTACTACGTGTAGCCATTACTACGTTAATAATGTTTTATGATAGAGAATTTTATTTTAATATTTTATATTTTTATCTGTATACATGGAAAGGTACTTTGATTAAAGGACACTGTCTAGACGGATATGTTTAGTTATTTATTATAATAAATATTTTTGTAGATTATAAACTTAAAGGGTGATAAGACTATTTTTGTTGTTTTTTTATATTTTAATTTTATGATGACAAATTAGTTTTTGTGTTTTAACACAAAATTATATATTATCAGGTATAATATTAATTCTCAATTTAAAAAAAAATCGTTTTATTTTAAGTAAATAATATTATATTGTATTGATTTTAAAATGTATAAAACCATGGAAATGATTAAAAATATAATCATTCTAATAGTTAACTTGTTTCATTCAATTTGTTAAAAATAATTATTAAAATTTTGACAACAATTTTCTTATTTCAGTTTTCATTTTATAATTTAACACTTACCACCGTTCGTCACAGGCCTGTGCTGTGTCTCCACGTGATAACATGTGGGTCTTTATTTAATACACAGTATCAAATAATTCTCAGGGAATGAGTTACATGTAAGAGGATGAGAATTATTTATTCTCCATGCGTTTCTAAATCATTGATCTGATTATGTTGATACTTTGAAAATTGTTCTGCATACAAGCGCGACGGTTCCTGGCCTTAAAATATTTCAACACTTTTTCTTTACTTAGCATTGCAAAACATGTTGGGTGCACCTAGTAAAAATATAAATTTATTAATTTATTTAACTAAGTGCAATATTTTAATTAAAGTGGACATGTTATAACAAAGCATTAAAAAAACCACAAAGGTTTGTCCTAATTGTTTATTATTATCTAATATATCCTATTATTATGTAATAAATTAATCATAAATTTATAACTACGTAAATAAATGAAAATGAAATATATAAATTATATTTGTTAGTTGTGTATCGATAGTGTTTAGAAAATGTTTTTTTAGGTTTTTTCTTATATTTTGTATTGTTAGGTTTACTGCCAAAGTAAGGGATAGTTAGTTTATTAACCATGGAATTATGTATTCTGTTGTTCTCTTACCATATTTATTGTTGTATGTTTCAATCTGTAACCGGTTATATTTATGTACACTGTACATAATTATTATAGTAGTAGAAATTTATCTGGGAAATGCGAACCTTATAGATATCAACGTAAAGTATTAGTATTGATTCCATTGCCTTTCTCTTGATGAGCTTATAAGTCATGGAGGATCAATCTCTCCCAAAATAAGAGATCACCTTATTTTTTCTCCTCTTTTCGTCTCCAGCGTCTCTATTCAAGCGACAACGCACGGTGATATTTTCTCACAACGTATACAAATGGTCATTGATATTTTGTATGGTTATAATTAAACTAGCTATACCCACGTCTTCGCTCGAATGGTCTACATAGTTATTGTTTAGTTAAACAAACAAACGAATAATTCGTTCGCGTTATATTGTGTTGCTGATCCACCAACTCACCGTATCGCATCGTCCGCCCGCGCTTGCTTTCTTATTGCTTGGTTTCTATGTAATAAAGATATAAAGAGATAAATGACGACAAAAGAGACACGCAAACGACAAAATAAATTACGACAAAATAGCACGCTAACAAACATGAACACACAAAAATATTAATTATTTTTTTATAAATCAATAAACGCTACACACTCAACGGCCCCATTACGATAGTGATATCTCCGGGTCCGGAAACATACACAATGACAAGGACAAATACACCCAGACCGGAAAATATGCTTGCATGGTCAATACAAACATATTATGCTCCGGGCGGGAATCGTAACCGCGAGCTGTGGCGTTTAAGGCAGGTTCGCTACCGCTGCGCCACAACGTCGTCTAAAATTTATTAAAATAATATTTTTTAATTTCTTTCGAAATGATCAAAAACACAAAATTTACTCTTCATATCTTTTTAATCGAATTCTTAGGAGTAAACTCAAAAAAAACAAGAGAGTGTACATGTTTATTTATTGATCGGATTCAGTTATGTTTGCTTTTAAAACTATGTTTCGAAGATTATATTTCTATTGGGAGTCTTTGAACCTTCTTTCATTATGAGAATTTTATACTATCCTTTGAAACCTTATATAAATTTTATAATGTATTTTTATATCTTTAACTGTGAGTGTTATCCATCTAGAAAAATCTAGATTTATGTATCCAAACACTAGTAAACAGTTATTCAATTAAACACTTGATCCAGTTTTTATTGATTACCACACTACAAGTGATTCAATGACCGAAAAATTAGAATTATATGAAATTAGTTCCAAAAAAACAAAAACAAGCTTTCGTAATAGTATGTATATAACTTATTTTTGTCGTTCTCCTAAACAAATATTTTGTTGCGTAAAATTTTCGTGAATATACGGATTTAACTGTCACTAGATTATCTCTTGCCTCAATCTACAGGCGTCTACTACAGAACACTCATCTCCCTCACTAGATTTTCTCTTGCCTTAATCTACAGGCGTCTACTACAGAACACTCATCTCCCTCACTTGATTTTCCCTTGCCTTAATCTACAGGCGTCTACTACAGGACATTCAGCTCTTTTACTAGATTGTCTCTTGCCTTAATCTATAGGCGTCTACTACAGGCCATTGATCTCTCTCACTAGATTGTCTCTTGCCTTAATCTACAGGCATCTACTACAGTACATTCATCTATCTCACTAGATTGTCTCTTGACTTAATCTACAGGCGTCTACTACAGGACATTCATCCCTCTCACTAGATTGTCTCTTGCCTTAATGTATGTACTACAGCTACTATATAGGTATGTACTGCAGTACATTAATCTCCAACTAACCATACCAACCAACTGGAACGATCTTGCTGCTTGAATCCAACGTCTGACTCCCACAGACTCACTATAGATGGTCTTTTCACCTCATAAAAATCTTAATAAAAAGGTAATATAAGTATATCCACATGATCGCCGAAACTGTGACTTATGAGCCACGAGCAGTACGAGCTTGCATTAGTGTCGTTTATTCACTTTGCTTACGATTGCTGCTCAATCTTTTCAATATCCGGAGCAGTACAAGCGAAGGTAGCAATGTAATGTGAAACTTACAATATAGTTAAAAATAGTATCGCCTTCTTTATCGCCTGACACAGAATATAGACGAGAAGTAGCAGTATCTCTACTTTGAGTTCGCAGAGAACAGTGTTAGAAAAGTAGTAAAGCCATGTTCCTCTCTCGGAATTATTTTCCCTCATCCCTCCCTCCCCCTTCCATTCAAGAACTACGCGTGCCGGTCTCCGATGTGACCGACTAACTGTGGCATCAATGCCATCGCGAACTAAGAAGTTTGCCAACTCTTTTCTTGTCGCACTTCCAAAAAATGGAATGCTTTACCGGCACACGTGTTCCCTCATTCTTACAACCTACAAACGAGGCGTGAAGAGGCACCTTGCGGGTAGGCAGGGCGAGGATGGCTAGTACAGTTCGCCTTCTGAAACCATATTAGCCACCTTCGCGTGTGGACTCCACTTCCACTTACCATCAGGTGGAGTGGAGTTATTTGCCCTCCGGCGTTTATAAAAAAAAGCACAAATGTTCCGGCCCGACCCTGTCAGTTCCCTTCCTGTTTTCCCTTCTCATCCCTTCTCAAGGATAGGAAATCCTTTGGGATGGTAACGCGCATGTAGTACCTCAAGTATTGCAAGCGTTCATAGGTTGCGGTGGCTGCTTACCATCAGGCGGACCGTATGCTTGTTTGTCAACCGTCATGACATCAAAAGACACTTGAGAAAGATATTGTTTCTATCAATATCCCCATTAAAATATATTAGTATTATGTTTGTCCACGATTAATAAACTTCAAATTTATGCACAAGTTATTATAAAACTGAGTGTTAATAATTATAAACGTCTGAGCCGATATTAATGTGAATTTATAATACGCATATCTAGGTCGCATGGTTGCTAGGGGACTCGAGTCTACAATTAATTATTTATTATTCTTTACTCATTGCTCATTAGCATTTATAATGTAAATGTCATTATAATTACGTTAGACTACCTTCTGCCAGCGGCTTCACCCACGTGAATTAGTTTTTAATACAAACTTAAAATCCTAATTTCAACGCTTTAAGAAATTTTATTTTAGAAAACGTTAAAGCATCAAAATGATCGCCTCAAAAGAAATGGACTCCATACAAACTTTCACCCCCTTTTCACCCTCGCAAGGGTTGATAAAGAAGGTTTAGGCTGGACGTTGATATAATATATAGATAAGATACAAACATTTTTTTAATTTTTAAAACGTAAAAAATATTGCTCTAATATTAACAAAAAGCAAGTGTTGTAAATCAATATTTAATAAAAGTTACAAAATTTGTTAACTAAAAAAGTTTTCGAAATTAAAATATTTCGATTTTCTTAATATCATTCATTCATTATATATTATTTAGTCAGAAAATAAATATACGATTTGGGCGTTATTGTTTATTTTAGGCAATTGATTTGATGGTTATCATGCAATATTGAACCATTGCAATTTGTATTATAAAAATTTATGCTTTTTATTAAATAAATCGAACGCTAAACACCTATAGGTCCCGTCAGGATATTTTCTCGTGTTTGGTCCCGTATTCAAAGTTAAACATACTTCAATTAGACTTTTAAAATTTTGTATAAGCTATATAAACTGTGTTTTAGGGTCTTAATCATTTTTATTTTGAACTCAAATGACTCCCATTGATGGCCGCTTCGCTAGTTCAATCAAAGTGTTTGAGTCCTTTACCGGTACAATAAAAAATCCTATTAATTGCGTAAGCGTTAGTAATAAACTTTTGGATTGGTTAAAAATAACCGAGGCAACGCACCACCGACAGTCCGGGTATAAATTCTTAAAAAACATAAACTTCACACAACGTTAAGAGAAACAAGAATGTCTTAAAAATAAAATCACGATTCTTAATTATCGTACAAAATCCGATCTTATAAGATTCAAATTAGAATCATCAGTATTACAGACGTGCGTCGTTCTCGTTCGGAAAACACTAAAAATCTATGATTAGAAGTGGATTCTAAGACACAAAAAATAAAGTTTAATTTGGACACCGTCGACGCTTCGATCTTTACTCCGCGCCTCGATTCCGGCTAGGATATAGGTCATTGCTCCCCTAAACCTGCGGAGCAGTCAGGGCAGTTCATAAGTACATCCATGTTTAAATTGCCCACTCGTATGTACTCTCTGTACAGGATACTCGGACATTGCGTACCCGTGACAGCCCGAATAACCGCCTCGCCGTGAAGCCGACGAGTTTTTGATCCTTCTGGAACGATCTATTATTACGCACCCATTATCTCTTTACACCAACGAAGATATTTAAATAAGATTTTTAAGAATTGTACGTACCAAACAAAACACTATGCTATATTCTTGACTCATAGAGTAATTAAGTGATTTTCATAAGTATTCTGGCATTTAAAATGTAAATTAATTACACAGTACTAATCAAATAGTAAATAGCTCCCAATTATATAATATAAATGGCGTTTCGTAAACCGATTATATAATGGAAGAATTAGATCATAAACGATTAATCGAATACATTCAGAATGCAAAGATCAAAAACAAACATCCAACGCTTCGTTATGTTTTTTACACGCTATAACATATTGCATTTTGAGCCTCTGAACAAAATTAATTTTGCCACAGATAAAAAAATATTCCGAACAATATTGGACCTTCTTGCTAAGTTTTAGTAACTGTCAAACTTTACTCGCGTTTGACAGCAAAAAGTTTTGATGTGTTTCCGGGTGTGAAATGTGGTCGGTCCATTTGGTTCGGATGCATTTGGAGTCGGTAAAAAAAAAAAAATTCGTAATAAGCGTTTCCGTGTATCGTAGCGGTATATTTTGTTTTTGCTTTGGATATATCACATGTTTATAGTCTGGGGAATCGTGCGTGAGAATAAAATATCTATGCATTTTGTATTCAAATAAGGTACGACATGTTGCCTTGCTCATAGAAACCGACATTTGTTATCTATGTACTAAATCATTGTATCCTATTTTAAATTCTTCTAACGTATTGTCTCGTCATAATATTATGTAATATTCGATTAATGCAAAAATATCAACTGTAATATTACATTAATGTTACACTAATAATATATTAGTATTTTTTTATTATTTTATTATATCGCACTTTTAGAACGAAAACGACGTAACACAAAAAGCATTCTTTTGTGAATAAGCAAAATAAATTTTAAAATATTGTCACCTGCACAATCTTTGGCATATTATATTTTCTTGGTTATTTACGTCAGTTATTTACGCTCGAATATCGCTATGTTTGGACTATTGTTATATTGATAATATCATTTTAAGTTATTGTACGCAGATAACTAAATTTTAGATTTTTTGTAATCGTGGCTTTTTCGTTCTAAAGATGCCATATTGTCCCATCAATTAGAATTTGGAAAAAAGTAAAACAGTCAAAATGAATTTTCTTTAAAAAATCACTATTTAAGGTTAATAAAGGTATGAAAATAATCGTTTCAACGTTTTGACTATCAAATTTTGTTTATTGTAACAGACTATACCAACACGTTTTAAGTCCAAAGCTAATATCTGAGGAATGTAGCTTTGCATATCATGAAAGAATTAATATTTATGTAGTGTTGATTTCATTATTTTGTTTACATTACTGATACCCAAAAACACTAGTACAGTTCATCTCATTACATATGGAACAATACTAACAATGGACTTCAAATTAGGTAGCTTGCATTTTTTCATCTATAAAATAATTATCATGTAATAATTTTTAATACTCCATTATGTCTATTTTAAAAACCAATAGCCTACTTAAATCATCAAAAGAAGGGGAAAATAAAACAATTAATCTTATAAAATTTTTAGAAGTTTTATATATCTCAGGACTCTGTAAGACAAAATTGAAAAAAAATGGTTATTAGGCTAAAAAATTTTCCATGTTAAAAGCGTTAGAATAGTTGTCATTTTTGAACTGGTAAACATCTTCTTCTTTCCCACACTAAGTAGGCTCGGCACAGCACGTCTCCTTCTTTCTATTCCTTCTTATTCTGTTCTGTCACTCGTCATCTCTGCACTCACTCCCTTTCCACGCATGGAGGGTATTTCATCCAAGTCTTTTCGGGCGTCCTTTCTTCGCATTACCATTCACTTTCAAATCCATCGTTCAAAAAAAAAGCCTCAATAGCTCAACGGTAGAAGGCCCGACTTAGCTCCGTTAACGCGAGAGTTGAGGGTTCGATCCTGACCCCCTTGGGCTATTGTCGCACCCACTCCTAGCGCAAGTTTCGAACTTATTTGGAGGGGCAATAGGAATATTAGTAATGCCTTGAAAAAGCATTGCTAGTATTCTCTAAAAAAAAAAAAAAACAAAAAAAAAATGATCCCAAAGGACACATGACTTCTTTCTCTTGGTATACCACGTCCATACCAGGATAATCTTCCACTCCTTAACTTATCAATCACTGGTTCTTCCTTTCCATGGACTAGTAACCGTATTGTATAATAACGCAGATATGTTGACGACGTTGTGGCGCAGCGGTAGCGAACCTGCCTTAAACGCCACAGGTCGCGAGTTCGATTCCTGCTCGGAGCAGATGCTAGTAATAATCATACAGGCATGTTTTCCGTTCTATGTGTGTTGTCCTTGTCATCCCCCGACACAGGATATAGCTGTCCTAAAGGGAGCCGTTGAGTGTGAAGCGTTTTATTTATATTGTATATTTATTTACAAATTTAAAATATTAATAACACAAGATAAAGCATTCCAGTTAATGATTTAAAAGTAAACGCATAGTTCGGCGAAAAAATATCATAATAATTTTAACATGGTCGTGAATAGCTTCAAAGTGAGACCCCAACTAGGATGACGGACTTCCGGATACAGAGACACGAACGAGTACCAACCAGACCATGACATATACTTTCTATATATCAAAATCTATGTGTGCATTTGGCTGTGTTTATGTACTCTAATGTGTGTAATGTACTCTAAGGTAACTGTCAAGTTAAATAGATCGAGAGAGATCAGGTGAATAGATTAGTTTACACAAACATTTTGAATTAATCAGAAACAGAAATCGAACCATTACTTATTTGCACATGTCATGTATACTTACCAATTTTGTAGAAAAATTTGTCGACGTTGTGGCGCAGCGCTAGCGAACCTACCTTAAGCGCCACGATTCGCGTGTTCATCAGTTGTTGATAAGAGCAGAGACCGACAGTTTAACGCCCCTCCCTCCCGATGACGTCCCAAGTCTAGGCTCGACCTCGCAGGAGGGGCCCTTGGGACGGATTCAACTTGTGCCCCGCGTGGCAGTCCATCTTTTACCGGCCGAGGTCTCCAGACCCGGCCCCCACCGGTGACGCTGTCAAGGCCACTAGGGCCAACAGCAATGGACATTCCGGAAAAAAAAAAAAAAAAAGTTTAACGTGCTCTCTGAAGCACGGTGGGGAGACCCTCAAGAACAAACGGTCAGATCGAAACAGATTGTGATATGAATACAACAATCTGCTCCGAACGGGATTGAACTCTCAAAACGTTCGTCACAACGTTCGTCAAATTGTTTCGCTAGCATCTATAAGACTATGAAAAAATAATGTTTTATAAAATAAATAAATCATCAATAAACAAAGCATGAGTTTCGCGTCAGTCTCCCGATGTTATCTACACTAAAAACTATATGATTAACGATACAGCAGGTGATGTTATAAAAGGGACCATTTTAAAAACGTGCAAACATTTTTTATCGTATTTTATCGTTTTTTTTCTCTCGAAATATGTACTATACCGTGAATAAGCGATGACGTTTAAAATTAAACATTTGATAACGAAGGATGTATGGCGTATTCATCAAGTTTGACCGACATGAAAAAAGGAGGAGATTCTTAATTCATCTTTTTTTTCTATGTATGTTACTCGATGACTTGGACGTGTGGACAGATTATTTTTTTTTGTTTGGAAGGTATTTTCCAGTTGGTCTCATCTTCATCCTAGCATTATTCCCGGTATTTTATGTACCCAGGGTCTGCTTATTACTCTTATCCGGATTTGACAGGTTACTAGTTTTTACACAGAGCGATTGCCATCTGACCTCCGCAACCCTAAGGGCGAACCAGTAACTCATTGGATAAGAGCAATTTACTTATCAAGAGTTAACGATTATTATCAGATGTTATTGATAATAAACCGGGACCGACAGCTTAACGTGCCCTCCGAGGCACGGTGGGGAGACCCACACGGACAAACGCCCAGACCGAGACAAAAATTATAACAAACATCTGCCCGAGCGGTAATCGAACCCGCAACCGTCGAGACTAAAGGCAGACTCACTATCCACAACGCCACAACGGTGTCTACCAGTTGGTCTCATCTAATACCTTTAAACGAGCGATTCTTCTATATACATAATCAGAATCTCGGAAACGGCGACCAACGATTTTCATGAAATTTAGTTAAGTTTTTGGGGGTGATAAATCGATCTAGCTAGGGATGTATTTTTAGATAATATCGTTTTATCCGTATTTTACCCGGTTCGAATGTTCAGATGTCTCCAGTCCGCTTATTTTTTCCATTTTCTTCAAGTTCCTTCTTTTGTGGGAAAAACTATTATTGGGCGTCCTTTTGGATTTACCAGAAAAAATATCGAGCAAAGCTCGGTCTTGGTACTTATAATTTGTTTAGGACCTGATGATGGGATCTAAGAAAAGTCCTAAAATTGTTTAGATATAAGTATTACGATTTTGATATTTTTCTAAAGTAACTTACCCATTTCTATAAGACACTAACAAATCCCGCGACTTCACTCTCGTTAATTTAAATGTTGGAAGTGTTCAAAATGTCAAGTGTCTGCATCCTGTAATTCATTTTCTGATAATCCCACAGGAAACTAACAGTTTTCGAGATAAAAAAGTTTTCTGTGTGTTAATCCATTTAATAAAGTATCTGTGTGCCAAATTTCATGCAAATCCGCTGAATCATTTTTGCATGATTGGGAAACAAACAGCTAAATTCTAAACATACAAACTCAAAAAAAAAACTTTTTCATTTGCTGGCTGGATTCTGGGTTTTAAAATTTCATTTCATTTGTTTCCAAACTAGAACTTGGGAACAAAGAGTTTTTCTTTTATTACAAAATAATATTGAACTCATAGAATTGTCAACATCAAAAACAAAGTCTCAAGAGCAATAATGTATCATTAACCAACAACTGCTGAATGGTAGCCATTTTGGAACACAGCACGGTAGTATTTTATTTTTAATAGACTATTTTTACTTTTTTTTTTAACTTATTTTATATCTTTTGTTATTTTTTTTTGTTTTAAATTGTACTCAGCTGTGTTTCCAATAAACTTGTTCTTTCTTTCTTTCTTAATGCCCAAAGAGTACTCATTAAGTCATTAATTACCTTAGTAAATTGAGTCTACACGGTATTCTTATCAAAATTAAATCGAATACTAAAAAAAATACCTATATAACAACTTTTGCGCAGAAATAAGTAGTAATATTTCAAAAAAATAAAATATATGTTTGTTTGTAACATCAAAATATTGTTCATTCTTAGCTATTTTTTTATATTTCATGACGGTTGATAAGCAAGTGTATGATCCGCCTGGTGATAAGCAGTCACTGCAACCTGTGTAACCGCGTTGTCAACCCAAGGGTTAGAAGGGAAAAAAGGTAAAAAGGGAATGGGAGATTGGGCCTCCTGCGCTATCACTCATCGCAACAGTACTTACTGATACTGTTAGTTTACGCCGATTTTCTGTGAGAGAGCAGTACTTTCGAGCCGGCCCATTTGTACTACCTAACTCTACTATCTATAAATTAATATTTCATTAGTTAAAAATACAATTTCTAGGGCACAATAGCAGGCAATAGTTAGTATTAAATAATTATCAGTCAATTGCGTTGTAGACCACGCACAGTCAAAACTAAAGGGTTCCGCAGCTTGATAATGAGGAATATAATATAGGACTTAAAAATAAAAACGAATTAAATCGACCGCAGAATTAAGTTGGTAATTTGATAGTAATTATTAAAAGCAATATGAAAAACAAAGTTATGGGAACAACTTATGTATCTCTAAAATTTGTAGACCTATCTTCTTCAAACTAAATGTGGTTGAAAGTTCTTTTGATGGTTTACAACCTCAAATTTTTTTAGAAGATTAATCCCATAGTTCAAAATTTAGAGGGGGGGACACAATTTTTATGACTTTAGGAGCTTATATCTCAACAACTATTTAAAAAGGCAAAATCAAACCTCCTTATCATTTTGAAAGACCTATCCAAAAAATCCCACGGTACCATACCTTGAAATTTTTTTTTCAACTCTCAGTTACATTTATGGACTGCTAGCCCTAATTTTTATAAATTTTAGGATTTCATTGCAAAATCGTTGTGCGGTTCATAGAATACACCTATTTACTTAATATCGTATAGATGGAGCCAACAGTCTCCGAGTAAAATGACTGTTACATACGGACGGACGGACAGACGGGCATGACGAAACTACAAGGGTTTTTGCCATTTGGCTACGGAACCCTAAAAAACTAGTTACATGATAATTGTATGTAGAACAATATTCAAATAGCATCTGATGGCGTTCCGATTAAGTAGAAATACATCAGTAGCACTGTAAAAAAAGGAATTAACAGGTGTATGAAATCAACATACTTTAATAGACTGATTTTGACAAGACAAGTGCCTTGGAATAGTGACGTGTGTGGAGATGATATTAGAACTGCAAATACTACATTGCACACCCTTCTTCCTAGCCCAGGTCCTCCTTATTTAGATTTGACAGGTTACTAGTTCTTACACGGAGCGATTGCCATCTGACCTCCGAAACGCTAAGGGCGAACCAGTAACTCATTGGATAAAAGCTTTTTTTTCGGAATTTGTATTGCTGTTGGCCCTACTGGCCTTGACAGCGAGCAGAGTACAGAGACTCGGCCGTAAAAAAGGGGCTGCTCTCATAGGGGCTCAAATTTGATTCCGTCCTTAAGGTGCCTCATGCGAAGCCGAACCACGGCTAAGGATCTACGTCATCGGATGAATAAGAGCAATTGACTTATCAAGAGTTAAAGATTATAAGGCGGACTCGCTACCAATGCCCCATATACATACGTATATACATATTTCAAAGTACTGTGTAATTCAATACACATAACACAAATTTTAATAATTCGAGTGATAATTCGGTCATAAAATGCCTAAGTGTTAAATGAATCAGATCACTTTTAAGACAATCCATACACGAAAAAGTCAACAAAAATATATAAATAACGCCCGTACACCGTTGTATTAAATGGTGAATTTAGTCAATCGAGAGGTACCTTCACACCTCAATAGTGCAATTTTGCCACATACCGTTGCACAAAACTTAGCAACTTTTTTAAATTTCGTATGGAACCCTTCAAAATAATTCTCAAACAACAACATCTCAACAATTTCCAATAGCGCGTGCCACGAACATGTGCTAAATAATTACAAGTGGAAGGGTAACACTCAATCCTCCTTGAACTTTAATTCATTGTGTTAAAGGCGACTTTATGTACTAAGATATATAAACTTTTATATAGTAGCCGATCACCTGTGCCAATTACGAGCAATATGTGTCCCTTTGCGATATATTTCAACAATTTATAATGTAACCACGGTTTTATAAAAAAAGTGGGACGTATAAAAAAAAGTTATTAGGACAAAGTTTATTATCTTGAATTTATTATAAATATACATATGTGTTTTATTTTGTATTTTAAATTTATGAGCTAAATATTAAAAAGAATACGGCCTCACTGATCAAAAGCAATTATCGTCATTATAAGAAGCCACTTATTATAGTGACTTTGTTGGTCTATCACGCTTCTACGCCTAAACCACTGAACCAATTTGTATGAAATTTAGCACAGATATAGATTGTTACCTGGGTCTTCTACTTTTCATCATCATCAGAGTTGTTCAGGTCGCCCGTATAGGCCTCTGACTTGACTTATGAAATTGAAACAGCCGAGACCGACTTTCTACACGCCCTCCAAAACACGGAGATACTCAGTTGAAATACCATTTTGCGAACTGCTTAGTTGCACCGATCGTTGAACGATCAGTGAGCGCACCCAGCTATAAGCGTGTCACCTACAGCGTTACCTGGGTAAAGACATAGGTTTGTTTTTTATCCCGGAAAATTGTTAAATTCTCGTGAGGTTATCAAATACCTACTGGTGTCAAAATATCAGGATATCAAAATAATTGGCAGTGGATACATCACTTCGAACTAAATCCGCTCGCTTTTGAGATCTGTCCCAGCAGAGATTATTCCACTGTAGTGTCTTAGGCATGACTGTGTTTCGGTTTGAAGGGCACTGTAGGCTAGTGAAATTACTGGGCAAAGGAGGCTTAAGAACCAATAACTCGTTGGCAAAGCGTAAGTGACACCTACAAATGGTGTTGCGCGCGCTCATAAGCTACGGCAACCGCTTTCCATATGGGGGGTCGTATGCTTGCTTGCCAACTTAGTAACATAAAAAAACCACGGATAAAGTCACATGCAGATGCTAGTTACCAACAAATTCTTTGAATATATTTTTAAGCTTTTCCTTTATTGATATTTTTGCAAGCTTACGTCTTATACGCGTCAACTTAAAATATTCCATTTTAAAATTCTCAACATATTAAGGTCGTCAGCATCTTAAGAAGACAACAATCTTCACTGTATGTTATAAATACGAAAGTATCATTCTCTGTCTGTCACGTTTTCAGACCCGAACTGAACTTATTTTGATGTATATTAGGTATAGAAATAGAAGAGACTTTAATGAAAGTAGTAAAAGGTTACAAAATACAGGTCACAAGCGTTTTATATAATAGGTCCTGTAAAATCCGAAAAATAGGAAGAAATCAATTACATTCATTGACATTCTATAAGCTAAGGCCCTTTCGTACACATAAAATGTCCAAAGATTTACTGGAAATTTGGTAAATTCTTGTCCGGTGTCGGGAAGTGATGACCCAATCACCCGCTGTTGGTATAATGTCTGTCACAGGAGAGATTATCACTCAGTGCAATCGGTCACACTGGTAGGTTTTTTGTTGCAAGAGCCCGGCTAGGTAGGTATCACCGCAGTGTCTATTATAAATATTCTACCGCAAAGCAGTAGTGTCTTTGGAATTAGTGTGCTTGACACTGTTTTTTTTTTCTGAATGTGTGTTGCTGTTGGCCCTACGGGCCTTGTTAGCGTCACCGAGTGGGAAAAGGTGTAAAGGACAGTGTAGTCTGGTGACAATATATAGCTATTACTATACTGGGCAAAGGAGATTTAAGAACCAATATCTCGAGGTTGGCAACGCGAGAGTGGCACCTATTAATGGTGATGCGTGCGCTCATAGGCTACGACAACCGTTTACCATTAAGTGGGCCGTATGCCTGCTTGACAACTTAGTAGGATAAAAAAAATTAACGAAACTAAGTTAGTCACACACTTACTTTCTTGGATTATGTTTTAAGCTTGTAATGCCTATCTCATGCTTGTGACTAACTTCGTTTTGTTGCGTAAATGTTATATTTACGAAGGAGCAGGCGAAAACATTTCGTTTGTATGGAAAGGCCTGTCAATGTATAATAAGTCTATGATAATAATCTAATTAACAACATTATTTTTTAACATGCCTTTGAAAATATATAAGAATTTTTCTTCTTATTCTAAAGAGACATAGACACCAATTGATGTCATTGTGAAAGGGATGAGTTTATTCTTTTATTATAATCATATTAAGATTATAAAATAACTTGGTTGTCAGTTGACTGGTTTTATATAAATAATAAATAAATAAACACTACACACCCAACGGCCCCCATTAGGATAGTGATATCCTGTGTCGGGGTCCGGAAACATACACAATGATAAGGCCAAATACATGTAATAATATATTTCACTTTCAGATGGACAATGCTGATTCGACAGTAGAGTGACGTCATCTTTTAAGGTTGCATTTTTTTCTTTTAAATTAAACATTAGAAGCACTTGAAAAAACAAATCATAATAATAAATAAATAAACCCTACACACTCAACGGCTTCCATTAGAATAGTGATATCCTGTGTCGGGGGTCCGGAAACACACACAACGGCAAGGACAAACACACCCAGACCGGGACACGTGCCTATATATTACAAATATAATAAATATATTATTAATTTATTATGTTTCTTTATATACAAATATATTCCAATTATAATATAAGATACGAAATTAAAGGAATAAAATAAAATTATTTTAAGTGATTTCAAAGCTAATTATGTTAACCTTTTCAAAGTGATATGAATACAATTTTAGAGCACAAAAACATCGCCAGTAGCGCTTAGTAACAATATAAATTCATTATTTCTTATATTAATCAGTTTGTCTAATAACCAAAATACGAACCAGTTTGAGTATTTAAAAAAAATATTCATTGCAACGGGCCGGCCGTGACATTTTCTTATTATGCCATTTATGACAAAATGCACTGTGTCAATAAATATCTGAAAGTACAGTCGTGTACGAATGCGTTTATAATATAATCGAAAAAATATAAAAATAACGATAAAGAAACTACATTTAAACCACTCTTGAGCTTTGTC
This sequence comes from Hestina assimilis, assembly GCA_023373885.1. NCBI lineage: Eukaryota > Metazoa > Arthropoda > Insecta > Lepidoptera > Nymphalidae > Hestina > Hestina assimilis. The sequence continues at coordinate 3,868,294 of CM041762.1, read as the reverse complement.
TGTTTTAATAGATACTTACTTTATTTTATTACTATAATCTTATTATGTTTTAACAAGAGTCAGTATCTATCTATATCTATATTGTTACATCTATGTATATCTGTAGCTAGACTCTTTATGTAAAATTAAAATATCTGTTTGTAATGCCCAAGTCACAGCTTTTTAGTAAATGTATATGACAGAATAATATACAATAATAATAAATAATAAACGCTACACACTCAACGGCCCCCATTAGGATAGTAATATCCTGTGTCGGGGGTCCGGAAACATTCACAATGACATGGACAAATACACCCAGACCGGAAAATATGCTTGCATGGTCAATACAAACATATTATGCTCCGAGCGGGAATCGAACCCGCGACCTGTGGCGTTTAAGGCAGGTTCGCTACCGCTGCGCCACAACGACTTACTTACTTGTAACCAAAAAACAATGTTTTTCCAATTTTTGACTAGATGTTTCTCTATGTGTCAATATGCCTGTTTCTTCCGGCTAATGTCTGAAACGATCGGATCGGTTTTGACGGAACTTACACGGTAAGCGATTGTCGTAGCCTATTATCGCACACCACCCCATACAATTGTAGATGACACAAACGAGTTGCTAATCTCGAGATATTGGCTCTTATATCTTTCCTTTGCCCGGTAATTTCACTAGCTTCAGTGTTCTTTAAACCGAAATATAGTAGTGCAAATTATGTAAAACACATTACTGTTCAAGCGTTGCGTGAGTATAACTGACATTGCGGTGGTACCTACCTAGCCTTCCTCTTGCAATAAAAAGCCGAAAAAAGTCACAAACACAGGTTGTAAAATATAATTTGTCACCAAGCACTGTTGTCAACGAATACACCGACAAGGAAACACGAATTTTAATCGGACAAGTCAATGCTAACCGTCAGCTGCAAGGCAGAGCGTAGAGCCACATTACTCGAATTATTTCTCACTTGTGTACACGCGACTTCATTGCATAAAATAATATACTTCTAGAAATATTCGGTAGCCACATACAGGTTTTATAAGAATGTCGTTTAATTTACCAATTATATAAGCCGATTCGTCATGAAAAAATCTTAATTAAAGATTTCTTAAATTTCATACATTCTGTTGCACAAGATTATGCAACATGTCTAAAACTTTTGGTCAAATCTGGGAAACGTAAAGGATATACTAATGTTTGAGTGAATGATGTCAATGAAATGACAGTCTTGTAAAGTAAAAATTCATTTGAATTGAACTAATAAGAAGAAGATTAAGATTTAAGAAGAACTTTCGGAGCCATGTTTCTCCCAACACGAATGGGCTGGCTCGTGCGAAGAAGTATCTCTCTCAAAGAAAATGGACGTAAATAAAAGTATCAGTAGGTGCTGTTGCGTTTCGTGCCATGAGTGAGAGGGCGTGAGGCCCAATCCCCCTCCCATTCTGTTCCCTTCTAAGGTGCGGTGACTGCTTACCATCAGGCACACTGTAGTGAAAAGCCAATAGACAATGGTTGGCTTGTATAATATGTGGCATTATAATCTAATGACGTTATATATGTGAAATTTATTTCATTTTCATAAGGTCTGTCTTGCCTTATGAAAGTTGATATAGCTAAGAACGACTTTTAATGGTAGCACCTACATATTAAAAGCTGGTTAACCAATTGCTTACCGACTAGTGAGCGACGTAACTATGATGCCCCACTCGGTGACACTGTTAAGGCCAGTAAGACCAACAGCAATACGCATAAAAAAGTAACTACCCTGTTCGCAATGCCTAAGTGATTACTTAGACATTGCGTACAGAGGTAGAGGCACGGGATGGCAGCCAACTGCTTTCTAAATACTAAGAAATCACGAATCTAATTAATTTTGGACCATTTAACTAATAAATCCCAAGATTGAAAATAGAGTTTTACTTTCCCTGTATATTGTTTTTAATTTTTTTAAAGAATATTAGCAATGCTTTTTCGAAGTTTGACTAATATTCCTATTGCCCTTCCAAATAATCTCAAAGCTTGCGCTAGAAGTGGGTACAACAATAGCCCAAGGGGGTCAGGATAGGACCCGCAACTCTCACGTTAACGGAGCGAAGTCTGTCCTTCTTCCGTTGAGCTATTGAATCTTCTATCAAATGTATGATTAAAATAAGTTTTTAATCTGTACTTTTCAACGAGCGAAAATGTGTTGTGTAGATATAAGTATGTATCAATTATAATGTATGAATCTTATGTAATCATAATGCTATTTTAATTAAACGCATTTATTGTCTTGTTTTCGTGAGTTTCGATACCCTCTGCGCCACACCGTACATGGCACATCATATGCTGCGTAATATATCCATAATCTCTATGTCAAATTTTAAACTAGACAGAAAAGGAGACCCTGAAAAAACGCCACGAAAAATGACAAGGGAGAACCGTACATTATCAACTTAACAAAATATACACAGGCACGTATTTGTACCTTAGTAAAGAATTCGCGACAAATGTTTTTCAAAGCCTCGAATTCCCCACGAAATTTTCCGAGGCGTTAACCTGCCGTCTCTTTTGACCGGCTAAGCCTTCTCTATATATGGTATTGTTGAAGATTCCTGATGCGTTTCGATGAGACGATTGATTCGAATTGAATCCGAACAGTTTTAAATACAATAGCGCTATTTATTGTTTATCTTTTCAACCCCCGACCTAAAAAGAGGTAATGAATTTAACTTGTATTTCTATCATAGACATCGTAGCTCCTAAACGACTAAACCAATTATGACTTTTTTTTCTTTTCAAGTAAAAATAGAATGAGAATAAAGAGAAATCCCCACCTTCATCATATCTTGTCACAGACACATTCCCTCCATCCTTTAGTGTGAATGCGAAAGTATTTTATGAATGGCTTCTTACTCGTGAAAAGGAAAAACCGGTAAAAATCATTACATGTATTTCCTTCTTATAACCTGGGGTTCATCAAACGAGGCTGAAGAGACATTTTGTTAGAAGTCCGGGCGAGGCTGGCCAGTGCAGTTCACATTCTGCAACCGTATTCCTCTATTTACCATCAGGTGGAGTAGATTAATAGCACCCTGGGGTAGCTAAAACAAGTTAAAGTGTGAACCTCTGAATGAAACGCAACAGTACAGAGACTGCTACACGCCGAAATTCAAGCGTGCCCCAAAAGAGCAAACTGCAGAGCAGTTACTACACATAATTTTTTTTATGTGAGAGGGGCCAAACGGGCAGGAGACCCACCTGATGTTAAGCGATCACCGTCGCCCATGAACATCTGCAGCACCAGAAAGCATGCAGGTGAGTTGCCGACCTTTAGGGAAAGAATTCGCTCTTCTCTTGAAGGTTCCCAAGTCGTATCGGTTCGGAAAGACCGCCGGCGGAAGTTGATTCCACAGAGTGGTTGCGCGAGGAAGAAAATGACACATAAAAGACCAAATCATATTAAAAATAACTATAGAATGAAATAACTTCCCGTAATATTGATTTTATTGGTACATGTGATATGTTATTAAGATAACCCTGCCAAAAACGAGAGTACTTATATTGGAATTACCGTGGGATTTCCCTTTCATCTCCCTACATGGAGCCCGATAATAGAATTTACGTCGCATACCATAGTATGAAGAGCCCAACCTAATTGAGTCGTATTTACAGTAATTATAGCTAATTCTGAACTCTATTGTTAATGGAATAAGTGTTAAAATAGTTTTGGTGCGTCAGTAGAAAGTTCTTCGATACTGGTAGAATTTTGATCGCAGGTCTTATAAGTTTTTGTCCGGTATTTCGGAAGGACTTTTCTTAAGAAGGCGTAATGGCACGATTATACTTAAGCAATTTTAAATAAATACTGCCCATCGACATTTTATGTATATTGTTATTTATATTACATTAAACAAATTCCCTTTCATACTTCCCGGTCGAACCGGACCGTTCATGCAAGAAACAATAAATAAAAGCTACACACTCAACGGCCCCCATTAGGATAAATATATCCTGTGTCGGGGGTCCGGAAACAGACACAATGACAAACACACCCAGACAGGAAAATATCTTATATCCTTTCTTCCTAACATCCTCTCTCCTCTTCCTCCGAGCGGAAATCGAACCAGCGACTGGCGAAGCACAAAGCAGTATCTTTATACGCATTCAGGTGTGCATTATTTTTCATGTATCTGCTTTATACAGCTACTTTATTATTGAAAACACATCTCTTTAGTAAATTTAAAAAAAGCAATTTCCTGACGATCTAACTATTTAACGCTTCAGTTTATTAATCACCTCAACAAATCTACGCTTTTAAATTATAATAGCGAATTTTGACAGACGATCCATAACGGTTTAAAAAGCATTGTTTACCAATGCGTCCGCCATTTTTTATTGAAAATCCTATCAAACCCTTTCTATTTGTGGACATCTGCCGAAATCGATTTTGCATTTTTTCTTTTAAAAAACGCGGCTGCAAAAAGGTTGCTTCGGTAGTTTTTACTCGTTTGGTAAATGGCAACCCTTTGATCAAACATGGCGGTGTGTAATCAGATTTCGGCATGTGCTATCTTTTTGCTTTTTTTAAAGGAAACACGATAGTTCTTGAGTGTGGAGTGTGCCAATCCTTTGTGGCTGTAAAATGTATTTGCTTTCGCCTCCTTCGTCTTCCGCGTAAAAAAAAATCGCACGAGCCCTTGCTGTCATTATAAGTTTGTATTGTCTGTTAACATCTTTTGATGCACCTTTTCAATGTTTGTTTTTATAATACAGAATAAAAATATTATGATATTATTGTTTTATTTAGTACGGAGTAATTGATGTAAATTTCAAAATACTTTTGTAATAAATACAATTAAAATTAGTGTTGTTCATAAAAAGGGTAATTTGCATCGATTTATAATACAATTATAAAGAATAGATACAAGCGAATTTCTATAAAATACGATGTACATCAGGAACTAATTTAGTTACACGCCAAAGGTTACGATTTGCACAACAATGAAGTTAACGTGTGACTAAGTTCGTTCCTTTGCTTTGGTGCTAAGTTTGCTAAGAGGCACAATCGAGTCTGTGACATAATAACCTGGTAGGCGTTGTTCTGCCCTAAAAAGAATTGGAATCTGAGTGTAATTTGTTAAAATGTATCTGAAGTAGCAATTCCTATAAATTAATTCCTAATTTTGTATAATTAGGTCCCCATATATGCCCTACTTCTGCTAGAGGGAATTGTCTGTTAATCCGATCCCTATAAAAATTGGCGGGATCACTCACTTCACTAATCTGACGTGTGCCTGAAAAATTAATCAAAATCGTTCCTGTTGGTAACGATTCCATACGAACCTCGATTTTTATATGGTTTTGTGATAAACATATATAAAAATTGATTATACGTGGTTCAGAATAAAAAAACCTATTCTATTTTTAATCCCGATATTTTCCAGGGTCTGCTTATTACTCTTACCCGGATTTTGCAGGTAACTAGTTTTTACACAGAGCGATTGCCATCAGACCTCCGTAACCCTAAGGGCGAACCACTAACTCATTGGATAAGATCAAATTACCTATCAAGAACTGACGATTATTATCAGATGTTGAATAACCGGGACCAACAGCTTAACGTGCTCTTCGAGGCACGGTGGGGAGACCCACATGGACAAACACTCTTACGAGACAGATATTTATCAATACAAATATCTGCCCTGAGACTTAACGCATGTTGGTACGCCACAACGGCCATATTAAAACCCAAATTTATTTTTAATTTAAAAATTACCATCCAATTACAGTAGCATTACAAACTAAAACATACAATTACATAGATAACAACGAATAGTGTCCCTGTATAGTTTCAGATGATAGACGTATGGCCGGTGGTGCTTCACCACCGGTCAGGTGCGTACCACCTTGCATCTTGTTTTGACAGGTGCCGCTACGGATTGTAATATGGGAGACTGTAGTCCTCTTTTTAGGATCTATTTTAGGACTAAGATACCGATGCCTTTTTAAGTATGACTTTTTTAACTTAATAATCGAGTTGATGCTTCCATGATATCGACTATTGTATGATTCAATGTTAATTATAAGGAATTGGTAAATTCCAGTTTCTTTGTGCTTAATTTGTGTGTCCAGACCATAGGTCTAGACTTATACTTTAGATCAATAGGTTCAGCTAAAGGTCTGGTCTATAGATGGATGGTATTTCAACTAAGATTCTCCGTTCTTCCCAGGGCATGTAATAGTCAGTTCAGGATGTTATAATTTTTTTAATAGTAAATAAATAAATAAACGCTACACACTCAACAGCCCCCATTAGGATAATTATATCCTGTGTCGGGGTTCCGGAAACATTCACACTGACAAGGACAACAACAACCAGACCGGAAAACATGCCTGTACGATTAATACAAACATCTGCTCCGAGCGGGAATCGAACCCGCAACCGTCGAGGCTTAAGGCAGACTCGCTACCCACAACGCCACAACGATGTCGAATAGTAGATAATTCAAGTAAAAAAAAAAATACGAGACTCAACATTCCGGCTGCCCTAAGAAAAGCCGAGGTCAGAGTTGTGTGGACAAAGCTAGTTGACTTTTCAGTGCAAGTACTTCAGGATAAGCAAACAAAGCTTTAGCAATTTATTTTATTTAAGGTAACATATTTTCTGCTCTTACTCTATTTACAAAGAACGTTGTAACAAAAACCCTATTGGGTTTATCCGTACAACAGTGTTCGGTGTCAACACTTCTTATATTATATTTAAATTATTACAATTTAAATAATAATATGGGATCGGACTATAATGACAGATAAAACAATCCACCACAATAGACCAGATATAACTCTACATGATAAAACTGTGTTTCTCATCGATATCTCTGTTCCTAATACACAAAATCTGCAAACCACATACACCGAGAAAATAGCAAAGTATACGGATCTGTCCATAGAACCAATTAATTTCGTTATGGCCAAAAGCCTGCGAAATTATCTTGCCAGCAATGGTAAAAACATATACACATTTAAAAACAAACATAATAATAATAATAATAATTAAGCAAAGATAGGCCCGGCTGGTTTGTGGATGGATGGTGTTTCAACTACGATTTTCCGTTTCATGTAAATTGTCGGTCCGGGGTTTTATCATTTTTTTAGTAGTCGATAAGTGAAGTTAGAGGTCTATGACAACCTAAACAACTCTGACACCACCTTGACCATAAACCACACGACAGGAAGAAGAACAGTCTAAAATAAAAAGTTGGAAGAGGTGGTGCAGAAGCCTACAATTTAATTCCTCGGCGGCGGCAAACCGCTTCTAATTGTATATGTAAAAAACCATTAAATTACTTAAGCCGCCTTAGATAAAGCTCAATAATATTTTAATACACTATGACACCGTTGTGGCGTTGTGGGTAGCGAGTCTGCCTTAAGCCTCGACGGTTGCGGGTTCGATTCCCGCTCGGAGCAGATGTTTGTATTATTCGTACAGGCATGTTTTCCGGTCTGGTTGTGTTTGTCCTTGTCATTGTGAATGTTTCCGGACCCCGACACAGGATATAATTATCCTAATGGGGGCCGTTGAGTGTGTAGCGTTTATTTATTATTATTATTATTATTACTATTTGCTGGTAGTTAGCTCGTTAACTTGTTTATTCTTTATTAAAATAATAAATATAAATTTGTATCGGAACCTCCTGGAAAAATAACTTATCTAACTGAAAAAGAATCATCAACATCGCTACACAAATACACACATAAATACGCCTAGAATGCACACAAAAAACCCAAATGCTCAACCTTCTTGTTTTTGAAGTTGGCAAAAAATATTTATCTTGAAGCAAGAGAGAATATTATTCCTAACTAAGCAAAAAGATGACATAGTTTCTTTTGCGTTTGTGTTTTTTTTACCAAATTCAAAAACACCTTATGTATTATTTATAAATAACTAAGCGCACAGGTATATACTGGGAAAACAATAGCGTCGGAATTCCTTCAAAATCCGGTAGGTTCATCAATATACCGACAAAAACCCGGACAAAAACGTCTATCCCGATTTTTATTTGAAGGAATCTGCCCTCATAAGTATGAGAACAGTCCACCACTCGCGAGAAACCGTCAAACGCGCCGCGTCGGCAAAAATGTGCATAATTGGTCTCGATCTCGAGAAAAAACCTATCAAAAAGTCGACCTCTAAATGTTTTGAAAAAGTGCACGCATACAGAGTGATCTGGAAACGATCACTCTCACTCTAATTTTATCTTATTAGCAGACATCGCAAAGGAGGTCCTCTTTTGGACATCGACAGTGGATATTAAATTTCACCTGTTCATCTGATCTAGGATTCTAGACATAGATGACGAAGCAAAGGCTCCTCCAATTCTGCATAATTTTCTGGGCCTAGTTCTTATGGTAAGTTTTTGGTTTATTAAATCCAATTATAAATATATAATATATATTTTTTTAATGTTAGAAGTTGGCAAACAAGCATACGGCCCACCTGATGGTAAGTGGTTGCCGTAGCCTATGAGCGCTTGCACCACCATTAGTAGGTGCCACTCACGCGTTGCCAACCTCGAGATATTAGTTCTTAAATCTCGTCCGCCCTAATTAATTTCACTAGCGTACAGTGCCCTTCAAACCGGAACACAGTCGTGCCTAAGCACTACTATTTGGCGGCAGAATATTTGACACTGCGGTGGTACCTACCTAGCCAGCCTCTTGCAACAAAAGACCTACCACCAGTGTGACTGATTGCACTGGTGGAATAATCTCTGCTGTGACAGAGGTTATCCCAACAGCGGGCGATGGGGTCGTCACATCTCGACGCCGATCGAATATCAAACTAATAACAGACACTAAGTATGAGCCAATATATGATACCCAAGGAAGCAGTTCAAATAGGTATACCATACAACATAAATAACTAGGAATTATAACCAGTTCTATTGCTCCATATAAAAACATTTTATCAAACTTCATGAATTAAAATTTATTAATTGACTTCAGAAAGGAGGAGGTTATCAAGTTGATTGCATTTTTTTATGTATATACTGATTACGCTGAGTTTTATGATCCGATATAAGTGATTCAATATAATTGATGCGGAATAGTCGCCATTTGGGCCTATAAAAATTAAACATAGTTTGGCCTAGTAGTTTTCATTTTATAAACATTTTTGATAATTATTTTATAATAATATGGTCCAGTTCTGATAATGACATGCGTGAGAAAACCATATATTATGTAATCACAAATTTTAAAATTGAATCAATCTTTAAGTTGCATGCTTGCATGCTTATATCATGATAATAATTTTTACATGAAAATAATTGATACTTATGTCATCATCATCATAATGACGTCCACTGCTGGACATAGGTCTCGCCCAAATGCTGCCACCGGGAACGATCTTGTGCCGCTTGCATCCAGCGGCTCCCAACGACTCTTGATTCTTATTTAACCATAGAAAAAACCATATCGCTTGATTTTTTCAAATTAAAATAAATTTATTTTATTGTTTTGTTTTTTAATAAATAGAACATATTACACGTATTTTTCGTGAATATTGTAAAGTATTTTGAAGCAGACCTGTATAATGATGCATTTCTATATAGGATTGATTTATTCAAATCGAAAAGCTTTTGATAGTGCCCTTGGCCGCGGGCCCGAGGTATTTGTTTTTGAATAGCAATTATATTTTATTTTATTATATAAACGCATCGTCTCGCATGATTCCCAACAAAATATATAAATATTTCCGTGAAAAGCGTCTGATAGAGGTTTCTAAACGATCGTATAGTTAATAAGGGCACCATGATATTATTATATTATTATGTTATTATAAGAAGCGGTGACTTTCATTTCATCTTTTGAATTTGTAACTATAGTTTATATATGCACGTTAGCTATATATATGCACGCTGTTTGTACAGTAGAAGAGACTTGCTGTTTTCAGAATGAATAGTCCGGCTCGATAGGAGAAGTTTTACCCTCCCACTGAATGGCCCAATGTATAGAAAACGTAGACTTTAATCAAATCCGGGCAAGCATCTCTGAGTTTTCAATTGCGTAATTTGTGGTTCTTTATCTTGTGCTTAGCGGTGAAGAAACCTGCAAGTTGTACAAGAAATTTTAAGACTGCAATGCTGGTAGTAGGGTTTTTTTTTATGTGAGAGGGTGCAAACGGGCAGGAGGCTCACCTGATGTTAAGCGATCACCGCCGCCCATGAACATCTGCAACACCAGAAGGCATGCAGGCGCGTTGCCGAGCTTTAAGGAAAGAATATGCTCTTCTCTTGAAGGTTCCCAAGTCGTATCGGTTCGGAAAGACCGCCGGCGGAAGTTGATTCCACAGAGTGGTTGTGCGAGGAAGAAAATGTCTTCTAAATCGCGCTGTTGTGGATTTCTAGACATCGAGGTGGTATGGATGGAATTTAGAGTTAAAGTTAAAAGGCCCGCTTGGTTAGCTACCACCGTGTGTGTAAAACTCGTAAAGTGACTGCTTGTCGTAAGTTGTATCCAGGACGACAACTCACCTTCATGTCCTGCGGTGATGCAGATGTTCATAGTAATCGCTTAGCACGGGTTAGCCTGTTTGCCCACTTTGAAATATAAAAAAAATATCAGTATATAAAAAATATACAGTATTGTTTATACAGTATTCGTACTGTCGGGTTTCGTTTAATGATCGCCCAAATCCTCATCCCTTTCTATCTTTTCCTCTTAAATCTTTTCTCTGTTCTTCTTTCTTTTGTGTCGGGTAGAAAATATTCATAAGATTCCTGGAGTCTCGAGGAATCCAAGTTAAGTGGTCATCCTCGCCATAAGTCTATACATATATTTTATACGGTAGTAGAGCCATGCTTCTCTCAACACAAACGGGCCGGCTCGTCCGGGGAAGCACTATCCTCTCACAGAAAATCGGCGTCAAGTAACAGTATCATTAGGTACTGTTGCGTTTCGTGCGATGAGTGAGAGCTCCGGAGGTCCAATATCCCACCCCCTCCGTTCCCTTCCTTTTTTTTCCCTTCTCATCCCGTCCCTCTTGTTCCTTTGGTTGGCAACGCGCTTGTGATACTTCAAGTATCGCAAGCGTTCATAGGTTGCGGTCTCTGCTTACCATCACACGGACCGTATGCTTGTCTGCCAACCGTCATGGCATAAAAAAATAAGTCTGTCCGCTCCGGGAACTCCGTAAATCGCGCCGGTGCAACCCAAAACGCGCTTTTAAGCACCACCGTTTCGAGATAGGCTATATCTAGTCCTATCAAGTATTATCTACTATCAAAACAAGGTTTACGACCGCGTCAGCTTCTTTTCCGAGTGGGATCAATAAATGCTATCAACGCTTGTAATACTACTGGTATTGCAAGCATCTATAGGTAGCAGTGACCGCTTACGATCAGGTGGGCCGTACCCTTATATTCGTCGGCGAGGACGAGGTCCTTTGTTTCGCACGTCGCGTCGCGCTCACACCGTCGGGTGAGTCTATCGTATAGAATGCGCTCGGAGCGCTGCCTCCATCTCCGATGACGTCCTTAGCCGTGGTTCGGCTTCGCAGGAGGCACACTAAGGACGGAATCAAATTTGAGCCCCTGTGAGGGCTGCCCCTTTATCACGGCTGAGTCTCTGTACTCGAGGTGACGCTGTCAAGGCCAGTAGGGCCAACAGCAATACACATTCCGAAAAAAAAATATTATACTATATTACGCCTTTAGGGTATATAATATGTATGTCAAATTCGTCAAGAGTAATTTGAGCTGATTTAAAAAGTAAAAATAATTATTATTGGATATAAAGGATGAATCATCATTTTAAATATTTCTGTGCTCTAAATCTATTTTTTTAAATCATTAAATAAAATATTTAAATTTACTTTTTAAGAAGCAAAAAAACAATTAAATTAACCACGAACTGTAATCTATGATCGAACGATTAAAGTTAAAAAAAATAGTATATATGCAAAAACGGCAGATGGCTGTCAAAAAGGCCACAGAATAAACCACTAAAAATCGCACTTCGCATAAAAAATATTGTCATCTGCATACAACATCTGGTCAATATAAAAACACATGCCGATAAATTGAAAAAAAAAACGGCTAAAAAGCGCAAAGATCAAATAAGACTAGTTTTTTTTTCGATCCTTAATGGCATGTGCCAAACTTCCGTCGATACGTTTTTTACTACAAATGGATTACAATTTTAAAAGTTCATTATACTAATATATGATACTTTATGAAGGATCATAAACATGGCGACAATATATATTAATTAAAAGATATAATTTTATTAAAAGAAATAATACATACAATGTAACCAATTATTTTGTTGGCTTAGGTATATAGCAGGCCTAGACAAAGTCACATTTTAATTTTTGATATAGAAATAAGAAGATTCGTTATGTATGGAATTGAATTGGCTTTCGAAAAACCACGGGACCTATCGTTTTCGATTGACGTCGCACAAGCGTAATTGAATTTCGAAATTAAATCGACATGGAGCCATTGCCACTTGTCTAGGCCCCCAGAACAAAACATTGATGGTGGCTAACAAGCAGACGCATAAGTGCATGCTTGATGGTAAGCGGTTCCGTAGTAAGAGTTAAGTCTTAAGCGTGTTGCCTTCCTTTTAAAAACTCTTCAGTCATTCCTTATAGAACCATTCAGTACACATAGCATTCTTTGTTTTTTTTTTTGTGACACGCTTATTACTCCAATTTCACAAAAATTTCCTTAGAAATTATCACAAAACCCCAATCCGTTACCAGATAGAGCATCACTAGGCAAGCCCTAGAAGCACGGTCTTCCCAGACAATCCAATAGTGCGTCTATTCTAGAGTCTACGTATCCAACAGCCGTATCCGAGTTGAAGGTAATAGGCTATCATGACTCGAAGTGAAGCACGCAGCTCGAGACAGAACGAAATGGCAGCGCAATGTGGACGCACTCTGTCCCATCTAGAGATTTAAGGACTTTAACGGATGTCATTACCCTAATTTAGATTTGACAGGTTACTAGATTCTTTGTAAGTATAATCTCTATGTTTTCAAAAACCATTATCATTAAAATAACTCTTAAATAATATATTGTATTAAATTTTATACACATGTATCATACCTGCACCATCTTTAACATCTGGCTGCGAATCATTGTCATTAGGCACAGCCCAGATGTCATTTTAAAAAAATAAATTTCACTATTCGCCAAAAAGTGAGAAAAAGTTCACTCATGTTTCCGTAAAAAACGAGAGTCTGAGCACGAGCCGTTCTTTTTTATTTTTTCCTTTTCATCTCGGACGTATTATAGTGCAAACAATTGCTGATCAAATTAAGAAAAAGTTTGGGTACCTTGACGTAAGAAATTTAAGGATATTCCAAATATATAGACAGCTTTAAAAGAAAATCCAATGTTCGGAAAGTTTTTGTATATTATTTTTTTAAGTGTCTTGTACTGTATTCCCTAGTGGCCTTGACAGCGTCACCGGTGGGGGTGTCGGGTCAGGAGACCTCAGCCGGTAAAAGACTGAATCCATTCCATGGGCCCCTCCTGCGAGGTCGAGCCTAGGCTTGGGACGTCATCGGGAGGGAGGATTTTAATATATTGAACTAAATTTAAGTTTAATTGTAAATTAATTTTAGTCATATTAAATTTCTTTCTAGAAAAATTTAACTTTCTACAAGTTACGGTTTGTGTCATAAGGCCCGCTGTAAGACGGCCGAGCGGACAGCGGAGGCTTAATAATAGGGTTTGGTTGGCAATCTACGCGTACGGAAACCTAAAAACTTTTTTTGTATTTATTTAAAAAATATATTAACTAAAATAATTAATATATCCTAAAGATGTTTTCAGCAAGATTTAACTGTGAATACGTGAATCATTGTAGTATGATTCATTTATAGACTACATATTATGTAAAGCTTTTCGTATTTGTTAATTGTTATTAATGAATCTGATTGAAAATTGACTGACGACGTTGTGGCGCAGCGGTAGCGACCCTGCCTTAACCACAGGTCATGGGTTCGATTCCCGCTCGGAGCATATGTTTGTATAGACCGTATAGGCATGTTTTCCGTTCTGGATGTGTGTTTCCGGACCCCCGATACAGGATATAACTATCCTAATGGGGGCCGTTGAGTGTGTAGCGTTTATTTATTTATTATGATATTAAAATCGAATGTATAGTTACTAAGTATTTTTAAATAAATAATTATTACTTATATATAGTTAACAAAAAAAGAATTATTATATCAGACATCTTATCCACATTGGTATAACGACACTAACAAACCGCGGAAGTGCCCGCAATATGCCGCCTCTTCCTGTCTTGCCTCTTGCTAAATTTGCTTTTTTATATTTTTATCAATTCCAACAACAATTAGGAGCGTATGGCTCGTGCCAGTCAGCTGCCAGTGTCTAAAAACTTTTGCTTTTTAATAAAAACTTTTTTCGCATTTCGTTTTACCAATAAAATGTTTTATTTTCTTATAGTTACTAGAAAAGACTCATTTACCCAATGAATTTTCAGTCTATATCTTTACCATCCTCTGTAACCTTGATGTTTTTTTCTTATGTTACAAGTTGGCAAGCAAGCATACGGCCCAGCTGATGGTAAGCGGTTTCCGTAGCCTATGAGCGTGCGCAACACCATTAGTAGATGCCACTCACACATTGCCAACCTCAAGATATTGGTTCTTGAATCTCCTTTGCCCAGTAATTTCACTAGCCTACAGTACCCTTCAAACCGGAAAACAGCAATGCCTATTTGGCGGTAGGCGGCGGTACCTACCAAGCCGGCCTCTTGCAACAAAAGACCTACCACCAGTGTGACTATTTTATTCGACTTTGGTATATTGAGATGATGAGAAATACGACGGAATATTGATTTCAAAGTACTGCTGTAGCTGGCCTTTAAACATTTAATTAGTAATAACATATATAACTTATTACTGTAAATATCTGAGGAGGTATCACAATTGTTCTTTTTCTTACTGGCATTATTCCCGGTATTTACCTAAAGTCTACTTTACACAGAGCGATTGCCATCCGACATCCGCAACCCAAAGGGCGAACCAGTCGTTGGATAAAGAGCCAATTACCTATGAAAAGTTAACGATTCATATTAGATGTTATGACAACTTAACTTGCTCTCCGAGGCACCGTGGGGAGACCTACAAGGGAAATTTGGACTACAAGGAGGATTCGCACTTGGCCGGGTTTTAATTATGACGACAGTTTTAAAAACAACAATTAGTCACGTTGTCTCTTCATCTTGATTTCCTATTCCGAAGGCATGAAACTTTATGCATTGGATTCAATTAAATGCAATGGATCCAGGACCGGATATAAATTACTGTTATTATGACTACATAGCCCCAACTTGTTATTTACAGTGTCTATTTGCCATACTACTACTACTACTTAAATATCTCATAAAAACCTTACTGTTAGAAAACCTAATATAATGCCTAATATAATGTACCTGATATACTTTTAAAGGATAATTAAAAATAATTTGTCGAAATTAATAACATAGTACGTTATATCCATTATATTTTTTGTAAGTTAGCGAAAATTTAATATTGAATACAGGCCATGTAGTTCCAAAAAACGGAGGTCCAAAAATTACAAAGATTTATTTTTCATTTACAAAACTTTAATTTATATACAAAAAATAATTTATAAAACCACTAGCGGGCCCGGCAGACATTGTCCTGCCCCGAAAAAAAATCTGGGATCCTATAGCAGCGCCCTCTACCCGAGTGACACCGGTGAAAGTGGTTGATTTACTAATATGGCTATTAAAAAAATAGGGGTTGATGGTAGAAGGGTGAAAATTTTTGGTCGTATGTATTATTTAATGCCACATAATAAAAAAATATTTTAAAAAAATTATCCAAAAATAAAAATAAAATTTTGGGGTGGACCACCCTTATCACTTAGGGGTTTGAAAAATAGATAGTAGCCGAATCTCAGACTTACTGAATATGCATAAAAAAATCATAAGAATCGGTCAAGCCGTTTCGGAGGAGTATGGGAACGAACATTGTGACACGACAATTTTATATATTAGATTTCGTTAATAAATCATTCAAATTAATATCTGGTGATTGAATTAAAAAAGCACCAACTGAAATCGAAATAATATTCAAAATGAAGATTTCCATAAAATTGACAGCTGCAACTAATATTCGCATTCTTTAACCGCAATTTATTCCTAATTAGGCCTCCTCTTAACAATTTTAGACAATTTCATACCGACACGACCCCACAGGAGGACGGGAGAAAAAAAATCACCGAAAACACGTGCAAGAAATTTTGAAAATCAACATCTGCGAAATTCGGTTTTTTATAGGAATTTCTTTTGCTGTTTAAAAAAGTTAAAGATCGGATGGTTTTTTTTTCATATCACATATCGGATAGATCGTGTATGGCGACTTCGCGCGTTTATGCACGGGGTGATTATATTTACCACGGTTAGTTATAAATAGGAAAATAGTTTTTTTTTTAAATAAATAAGAAATACAAACAAATTTCATTTTATATTTAGTATTCCTATTGTAGCGGCAATAAAAACACACATTATTTGTAAATTTCAACTTTAAATTTGGCATTTTTCTTGTTAATTACTAATATATCGGAAGCCCCCTGACAGATTGACGGAAAGACGGACGGACGGACGGGCAGCGGAGGCTTAGTAATATAGTTCCGTTGGCACATATTAGTACGGAACCCTAAAAACAATACAAAAATAAAAATAAACAAATTTCATCCGCCTGTAGATACTACTACTTTGATATGTCAGGTAAGGCGAAACTTTTTTTTAATAAAATGATTCCTCAAAGCCTTAATTATCTGGCACGAGATCGCATCGTTTTTTACCAATCCCTCGGCCCTTCCACGCCATTTGGCAGAATCGTGATGTTTTAAAATTCCCTATAAATTAGAAATATAATACATTGAATGGCCCGCAATAGTACTTTATTGGCCCTTTCGCGTCCGAAATTTTAATAGAAAATCCTTGAGACCTAAGCCGATGGTAAGAGAGAGAGAGAACGAGCGAGAGAGAGAGCGAGCGAGAGAGTGAGGTAGGAGCAAGGGAGGGGACAGCTTAACGCCCCCACCCTCTAGACCTTGCGAAATACTAAATTGCACTATTTAACCAATAACTATTGAAGAATATAGTCATTTTGCCCCCCTCTGAACCCTAATTTAAGAGTTTGCCCTCCCCCAGGCCCAATATTGGCTACGCCCGTGGGTGAGACGCGTACGTTTTCAAGGAATGCAAAAAGCCTTTTATTGAAACCTATAAATATAATTCCTGTTTATAAAGAATCAATATCCCATTTCATTGCCAATTCTCACTAATAATTTAATTAGTAGGTACTCTTATTATGACGTGATTCTTACCCTGTGTCCGATACTCCGATTATTCTAGAACCCCCTAAGCCTCCTTAACCGACTTCAAAAAAAGGAGGCTCTCAATTGGGGTGTATATTTTTTTGTCTTATCTTCGAACTTCGAAATTTATAAATTTGTTCTTGTTGAGGAATCGAAATAAATTTATATTTCAAGGAGCAAATAGTGAAAAATTAAGAGATGAAAAAGATCATCAACTCTGTGATGACAAACATATAATATATAAATTGTCATATCATACTTTATAAATCAATCTTTTGCGAAACTTATATTGTTGTAAACCGTGACAATGTAGGTATCTACTCAACCGATAAAAGGGACGCCACTCACAAGGACTCCACGTTGATATCGTCCATATGGTGCCGCCTTCAAAATCTATAGAACGTCTTCGGAATCATTGAATTATAAATCGATATTCAAGCTAATAGCCAAAACACGATTTGATTTTAGTCCAATCTCAGACTTTAGAATAAAATATAAGTTATTGCAAAAGTAACATAGCTTCTTAGGTCATAACCAGCTCCAGGGTGATACTACTTCCGGCTTTACCAATGACGAGGATATCGAAAAAGTACCAGTATATAAGGTATAAGAGGAATAAAGAGGTGTGATGTCCCTCCAACTCAATAATAGGATCCTCCGGTTTAATTTGAAGTATAACGTATTCATTTTTATACACTAGCGCCATCTATTACAATAAAAGTATACTAGCAAGAACTGTACCGACGTCTCTGCTTTTGCTTCGTATGTAAGGACTTTGTAAATTATTATGTTAACGCTAGATGGCGCTGTTAATTAAATATGAAAAGACAAGTTTGCTTTTGACGTTTGACAGTTGACAATACATGGGCTCTAACTTATATGATATAAACGTAAATGTCCTTGTTTAAAACTTTTTTGTTTCCATTAAGGATGTATATTTTGATATTTTCTAATTTTATTCTTTAAATAAATGTCTCAAGGATACGATTTTTTTGCCAGTAGAAATACTAATGCTAAACAAAATCTTAAAGTAATTTATTATCCATATTGCATTTTTTGTCTATACTATTGTAATATTTCTTTCGTAAAGTAACTTACGTTACGTTTTGTGCGATGCGAGCCGCACTCTCCCATCCCCTCTACTCCATTCTTATTTCATTTTCTTACTATTCCCTCCTATCCCATGGGCTACCAACACGCATGTGATACTTCAAGTATCGCAAGCGTTAAAAGGTTGCAATAACTGCTTACCATAAGGCGGACCGCATGGGTAATGGAAAAACACATACAATTTTATGTTTTAAATTTGAAATTATATTGCCATTATTTGAGTAAATGATAAATTAAAAGTAATAAAATATTAGCAAAAATAATTTATTTATCAAAATAGAAATAGAATACAAATTAAAAATATTATTTTGGTATATCTAAACCACGAGAAAATTCTATATCATAATTGTAGAGTCATCATCTTCTCAATAGTTTAAAAAAATATTTTTAAACTTAGGTATTTATTCATTCTGAAATACCACTACTTAATAAGTACAAGTCTAAACTAAATACAAAATCACATATAATTTTGATCTTACGATTTATATTTAATACTATTCTATAACAAAGTTACCGAGTACTTTCATAATAAGTACATATAGAGCGTTATTTTTTGTTTTTTTTATATTGTCATGACGATTGGCAAACTACTATGCAGTCCGCCTGACGATAAGCAGTCACCGCAACCTATGAATGCGCGTGATACTTGTATCCAAGGGATAGGAGGGAAGGGATGGGAAAGGGAAAAAGTAAGGGGATAAAAGAGGTGGGAGATTGGGCCTCCTGAGCTCTAACGCATGATCGCGTAAAATTCGTCTAAACGAGCATCCGCAAACATCGCCGACGCACTTCAGTACCTTTTAAGTACTGATAAACTATACCTAATTTTATTATATTTTATCAAATGTAATGTTAAACAACGATTTAAATAACGATTGTAGATATTTATAACAAAATATTTCAAAATTTAACTTACTGACCTTCGTGAATGTCACACGTGCTTAAAGTTCTTTTTATTTTTACCTGATTTAACATTTATCTGTAGAGTGCTGGGTTTTATTTTAATAAATACAATTAAAACACTATCCTGAGTTTTATTTTAATAATGTCCATAACTCCACTTAAAAATCTTCACTTCTGTAAGTACTCCGTAAGGCGTGGCCACTTTTTAATATATATTAAATAATATTTAATATTTTCTTATTCGGCTCGTAATGGACCATGGAAAGGGGTCAGAGGTGATTTTGGTAAATCGATTTATAATTCACGTGTGACTTAAATTAAATGAAATGACTGCACAACTTTTAAGTACCAAGTTTTATTGGCAAGAGACAATGAACTTAGCATATTACAGGTAAGTAGGCAAACGCCTGATTATTTTAAATTGCAATAACGTTATCGCCAACATTAGCTTATAAGAGAACGAGAGGCGTAAACGGCTTTCTTAGCACCGCCCTCGGCACATTGTTATATTAAACACGCAGGGCATTAAGCTTTGGGTTTATTATTAATGTAATTATGCCTCAGCTTGAAGAGCTATAACGATCGCTTACGAATGATAGAGTTTCAAGGTGAAGTTATACTATCATATAGATCAGTAAATATTGAATTGACATCATCATGCCGTTTACATGCAAGATCTTTAGTTGTAACACAGACAGGATACTTCCCATCGTAATGTTGGCTATTATATGTTATACCTAACTTTTTAACTTCGTTCAAAAGGGCCATTAAACAAGCACACTGCCATGGGTTTTGATTGAAGTAAAACTTATTCAATTTCGCGCCGGAATTTCTTAGCTCTAAACTAAAATTATCTATCAAATATGTGAATCTGTTGTTCGATAAGTTGAGGTTTTTCACAGATGTCCCTCGGAAAGCGTTGACAGGTACCGTAGATATTTGATTACGGGATAAATCTATGTTTGTCAAATACTTCATATTATTAAACATTTTTTCTGGCAGTTGTTCTATCTTGTTATCTCTTAATATAATAATTTTTAGTTTCCTCAAAGGCTTGAAGACATCCTCATGTAAAACTTCCAAAATATTATCAGATATATCAAGTTCCTCCAAATTCTCCAAATGAATAAATGTTGTCGCATTGACCAATTCCCTTATTTCATTTCCTGATAATATTAAATTTCTTAATGTTCTTAGATTTTCTCTATTCGTAAATACAGGCACTTCTTTAAACAGACATTTCGTCAAGGTCAATGATTCTAAGTTTTGAAAAGCGTGTAATAAGGTATCTGGTGCATTATTCATATCATTGTATGAGTAATCTATGACCTTTATCCCTGTGCTTTGATCAAAAATGTGAGGACTCAGTTCTTTACCTAGTAAATTGTTACTTGAAAGTGATAAATACTTTAACTTGTGTAATGGATCAAATATTCCCAACTCCAAATTACTTAGTCTATTCGTTGATAAATCTAGCACCTCTAAATTTGGGCTTTCATCAAATAAACCAAGCGGAAACTCTGTAAGAATATTCTGTGATAGGTTTAAGTGTATAACTTGTTTTAAACCATCCAATACACCTAGTTTTAAAACAGGAATTTGGTTTTGCGATAGGTCTAGATTCTTTAACGCGTATAAGTTTTCAAATGATTCGTATTCAACGCTAGAGATCCTACAGCCTTGTAGTGATATGCTTATTGTTCTGTTGTTATCGGAGACGAGTCCTCGTTCTAGTGTATAGTTTGAATCATAACTATTACTACACACGACTATAGTTTTTTGATAGTCCTTGTGTATGCAAGTCGGTATTGCCGCAACGTGAACGCAAAGTAAGAAAAGGCAAATAGCTTGCAAATGCTGGGTGGTTGGCATCTGGAAAGGAGAAAAAAATTGTTTAGTTTCCGAATTTCTATAGATCTGAAATAAACATATAGGTGCTCTGAACATAAATAAGAGATCTTCAATCTTACGCAAAGTAACAGTATTAGTAAATACTGTTGAGACACCACACCTAGGAAATGAGACAATCACTGCAGGCTTTTCAGTGAACATAATATGTAAATTATTTTGACATTAAAAAAAAATACATTAAAAAAGATATAACCCCCGAGTTTGTTGCGCCGGCTCTTCTCGGGTAGAGGTTTAATTTTTGAGCCGGTGGTAGAATATTGACTTTCAATAAATAAGTTATATGCTATTTACGTTGAATAAAAATATTTGTTTTTTTTTTTTGTTACATTTCGTGCGATGAGTGAGAGCACCGGAGGCTCAATCTGCTAATACCTCTTTTACTTCTTGCTCTTCTCATCCTTTCCCCTCCTCTCCTTTGGGTTAATAGCGCGCATGTGATACTTTGAGTATCGCATGCCCATTTCGAATTTTGTTCACGGGTGGTGGTAGCTGCTTACCATCACTAAATCACTTATAATAAAAGTAAGGGAAAATTGGGTAATACAATGACTAAGACGTATGGTTTAAGTGTAAGTACACTAAGTACTTTTCAAAAACTAACTTCTAAAACGAACTTCTAAAAAAATAAATTTCAGATATTTTTTTAAGTGACTCTAAAGGTATCCAAAATTCTAATACATATTTATATAATTGATTGTATGTTACGACGAACCAATTACAAAAATATTAAAAAAAACATATACCGCTTTGGTTTATGTTGAGAATTTTTAACCAAAATGATTTTATTTCTTGCTCAGCTTTACTATTAAAATTCTATTTTTTTTTTTGTTTAAATTATTAACAGGATATTTCGATTTAATATAACAATAATATTTTATTTACAGTAGGTACCTTTATATTCTGTGCTAAGCGCTGCGAACACTTCAGTAGATAGATACCTTTTAGGGTTGCCACCCGTACTTTATAATAAAATACTGTACGTTATTTCGGGAAATTGTACTCTATACTTTACGAGAACAATAAAGTACGAAAAAATTTTTTTGCTCAATTTGATTCTTTTGGTTTTTCGGAATTACTACACAAAAATAGAGGCAATGAGACAAACGATAGGTACTTGTACTTGTGGTACTTGATAGGTACTATTATAAAGTAATATCACTTTTAATGTCATTTCACTTTTGAAACCTCAATAGCTCAACGGTACAAGGGTTGACTTCGCTCCGTTACCGTTCTGACCGCCTTGGGCTATTGTCGTACCCACTCCTAGCGCAAGCTTTGGAGGGGCAATAGGAATATTAGTAATGCCTTTTTTTTTTTTTTTATGTTGGCAAACAAGCATACGGCCCACCTGATGGTAAGTGGCTGCCGCAGCCTATGAGCGCTTGCAGCACCATTAGTAGGTGCCACTCACGCGTTGCCAACCTCGAGATATTAGTTCTTAAATCTCGTTCGCCCAGTAATTTCACTAGCGTACAATGCCCTTCAAACCGGAACACAGTAGTGCCTAAGCACTACTATTTGGCGGCAGAATATTGGACACTGCGGTGATACCTACCTAGCCGGCCTCTTGCAACAAAAGACCTACCACCAGTGTGACTGATTGCACTGGTGGAATAATCTCTGCTGTGACAGAGGTTATCCCAACAGCGGGCGATGGGGTCGTCACATCCCGACGCCTTCAAAAGGCATTGCTAATATTCTTTAAAAAAAGATGTCTGTTAGAGAAGAATGAAACAAAACCTTCTCTGAACATAATTACTTGTACAAAAATCAATAATGTACTTTATTTTGACATCATGTACTTTTTTATTCATGCCTGTAATCACCTTCTTCATCCTAGCATTATTCCCGGTATTTTTATGTACCCAGGGTCTGCTTATTACTCTTATCCGGATTTGACAGGTTACTAGTTTTTACACAGAGCGATTGCCATCTGATCTCCGCAACCTTAAGGGCGAACCAGTAAATCATTGGATAAGAGCAATTTACTTATCAAAGAGTTACGTACAGCTTAACGTGCTCTCCGAGGCACGGTGGGGAAACCCACACGGACAAACGCCCAGACCGAGACAGAAATTTTAAAAAACATTTGCCCGAGCGGGAATCGAACCCGCAACCGGCGAGACTAAAGGCAGACTCGCTACCCACAACACCACAACGGTGTCTTGCCCGTAATCAACAATGTACTTTAAATTTAAGAAAAAAATGTGTCATCCCTCATACCTATATTACCGTTAAACAGGAAAAATATCATAAGGAGAACCTTATTATAAACGTTACATCTTTATGTGATTAATTAAGCATTAATCGCATGTTCTAATTTACTTGTAAACAAGTGATGTCACTCGCTTGATAATGACGTCGAGCGTCACTGTCTCAACCTCTAGTTCGTATCAGAATTATATACAAAACGCATGTCAATCTTGCGTGTGTGTATTATACCAATGTTATAAATGTGAATTATTACATGTTTACTTACGGTAGTAGACCAACGCTTCTCCCGGCAAAAATGGGCCGGCTCGACCGGGAAAGTATTACCCTCTCACAGAAAATAACTGTACTGTTGCGTTTCGTGCGATGACTGAGAGCGCTGGAGGCCCAATCTCTCATCCCTTCCTTTTTTCCCTCCTCATCCTTTCCTTCTTGTTCCTTGGGCTGGCAACGCGCTTGTGATACTTCAAGTATCACAAGCGATCATAGGTTGCGGTGACTGCTTACCATCAGGCGGAAAGTATGCTTGTTTGCCAACTGACATGGAAAATAATCATATCGTTAACCTAACTGAATAATATTATTGAACAATAATATGTGTACTTAATTAATTTAACTCATACATTATTGAGCGGGCCTGATCAGATCAGCCATAACGAATTTAATCGAGAATGCAGATTTGTAGAGCTAAGAAAGCCACTAGGTACATATATTTTTTTATTAAAATAATGTTAAAAAAATAACACAAATTAAAAAAACTATTTACCTACTAGCAGATATATAATAATTTTTTATAGTCTTACCTTTCGGAGTTTCGAGGTAATTTAAAAATGTGATCTCTGTGATGCGTTATTGCAGAATTCAAGCAACCAAAAATAGCACTATATGCATTTTGCCCAATTTAAATAAGTATTTGTACTTATTTCAATATAATATTTTCAAATAGGACGCAAATATTGCATAAAACTATTATAACTTTCGTTGCTCACTGTGGCGCATTCTTATACAATACACTTTTGAGAGGAGCATTAGGGACTGTACCTACGTGAGGTATTACTCGAGTTCTGACCGTTTGTATAGTGTATATTATACTGTGCTTTAGTCTTTAGAGTAGTGTCTTTAGTGTAGCGCGTGAGTGAGCTATCGATATCGATGAAAATGAGTGAATCATGTACAAAACGATGACTCCGACGATTTCGATATAAAGTTTAGAGTAGTTTATATAATTTTTGGATATAAGTATTTTATATTTTTATACATGCTTGTATAATATATCTTATTTTTTATATTTTCTTTATAACCGACGTGCGACATTAAAAAAGGAGGATTCAGTAATAATATTTGTTACCTCAGACCTCCGACTTGCAAAATTCTTTTTGTCTTTTAAGGTGCCCATTTGGTGCCATTTAAATTTTGAAGAAAAAATACAACCCTTAAAGGTGAAAAATTAAGAGATTTTTTTTGTTTGGTCTCGAAATTAGTCATTAATCTGTGTTTTACCGTAGAACTCCAACATTTTTGAAGCAATTTTTAAAATTCTTTCTTTATTTGGAAGGATATACTTTCAAGTTAGTATCATAGATATTGCAT
The DNA here is from genome assembly GCA_023373885.1 of Hestina assimilis. NCBI lineage: Eukaryota > Metazoa > Arthropoda > Insecta > Lepidoptera > Nymphalidae > Hestina > Hestina assimilis. Next base: position 3,843,208 of record CM041762.1, on the reverse strand, counting down.
CAAAATCAGTTTGATAATTTTCGAAAGTTGGTGGTATATGTGACTGATTTTTACTTAGCATCGACTTCTGTTGTATAAAATATCACTTTTTCCTTCTTAGTTTTGAAAGCGATTTCTTTGCATTACTTACTCAAATAATCAAAACAAAATCATAAACTATCGATAATGCTTATCGATAGCAACAAGATACAGCACTGCGCCTGCGAGAGGGATTAAAATACTCGTTTCTATACTGTACCAAATAAAACTGGTTTTCGTTCAACATACCCAACTCTATGCTACGTATGTTTTTGTATTGACTGTTGGATATGTCGCTTGATAATAATATTGAATGTTGTTGCTAGGGTTTCTACATGAACTATTTTACCTACAGTATAAATTACGAACGTAATAAATTGCGCTAAAATACTCTTTTTAACTAATACAAAATTTTTCAAAGTCCTTACACTTCGACTCATAACCTTCACAGGTAACAGGAGGACTGTGTCATTTTTCGGCCAATGAATCGGAATTGGAATTCAGCGGGGAAATGCAGCTAGCATTCAGGTCATCGTGCACATGATTTGTATAGTTATAATATTTGTTGTAAAACAAAAAAAATATCAAGAACAAAATAAATATTTTTGATTTTTTTTTGAAGTGGCAACCCTATTTGTATTATGGAGGATAAAATGCTTATGAGGAAAATCATACAATAAACTAGTTTTTACCTCCTTGTATAAAAAAGTTAATACTGAATATATTGCTTACCTAAAATTGTTCGTGTTTAGTGAAATTATAATGTAACTGAAACCGGCGAAATTAAAATGTAACTGGAAAAAATAATTTCGCAGAAACGGTTATACTAGGTTTGTCATAGGGTAACCGCAGAGGTAAAACTCTGCGGTACCCAGGGCTTGTCGTACCGGGGACGCTCAGTAACCGGGAGTCGAGAGGTGATTGTGCTGGTAACACCTTCGACTGCCCGTGTTAGGCGTGGGGCGTTTGACGTCAAACCAAACAGAGTCCCCACACCTCGGCGCTTGAGTGTTGATAATGCCTTGCGAATCTAGCATTTTTCCGGGATAAAAACTAAAAAGGATTCTATGTCTTTATCCAAGTAACAATTTATATTTGTACCAAGTTTCAGTGACAAACGTCCAACCATCCATACTTCCAACCATCCAAACATCCAACCATCCCACCATCCAAACATCCAGGCATTTTTTACTGGATGTGTTGCGTCTGGAAGACGTTATAATATACTAGATATGTTTTATAAATTCATAAAAGTATTCTATTGAACTTAAATTAAATAAAGAAAACCGCTTTTAATTGTATAAAACTACAATAAAAAATCTTGTACATTGTAAAAATTAAGCTTCCTGTACAAATTGCAAATCAACTCTGGACTATTTCTCGAATTTTAATGATACAAAAATACGGTAGCTATTTTTTTTTTTAAATAAAGATCTCTATACAAACTATATATTATAAACATGATGATTATAATAAAACAACAAACATTTACCTAGATTTAATCATATAAATACAGCAAAGGTCAACAAAAAATAACTTAAACACTACGTCATCAGGTTTTACAATCGTCTCGATCTGATTTGTCACAAATAACATTATTAGTATCATATGTTTGACACCCTGAGCCGTAATTAATGGACGTGTCTCTGTAATTCATAGACGCACCAGATTCATAATTATTAGATAGATTCCTTGATAAATCCAGTTCAGTTCTCAGCTGTTGAATCGATTGAATTACTTCATTTTGGAAATTCATATTCAGTTTGTACAGCTGTTCAGAATGCTCTTTTTCTTTTCTTGTTTCGTTTTTCAAATGTGTATCCTTGAACTTTTCAAATTCAGTCATTATCCTGACTTTCGATTCATAAGCGTGTTGCACCATGGACACTAAGGTAAATAGCTTCTTGATAACTTTTTCCTTGACGTCATTAGTAATATTGGGATCCGATTCAAGGTCTGATTTCGCATCGAGAGCTAAATCGTTAGCTGATGATGGGAAACCAAGTAGAGACTTGTTTGAACCGTTATTTGGTTTACTAGTTTGCGTTATTTCTGGTTTAGGCGAGTTTTCTTTCTCAATCTTCTTCGTTGTAAAAGCCCCATGGGATACGACTTCAGTGAAAACGCCGGAACTTGGTTTGTTTGATTGATATTCGGCCGCCTTTTTGTTCACTTTTTGTAGCAGTTCCTTATTTTTCTCCTTTTGAATATCGAAGTTTGTCTTCTGTAATACTTCTTCGTGTACTTTTCCATCCTGCTTTTCGTCTTTGTTCTTAAATGGACTGCCGGTTCGATTGCTGAAGCTTGTTACGTTTAACTTTGACATTTGCCTGCCTTTTAAGGGTTGGTGTAGGATTTCGAAAGTTATACGCCACTGAACTAATTTTTATATAACATAACTCTGTCCGCCCTGTCTGGTGACGTTCGAAAAACTAAACGGTTAGCTGGTTCAATGATTACGTTCTCCATATTCGTGTAGGTTTCGCTCCATAGTTTTGGTTCGTCAGCGCTTCCTAAGCGTGGCAATGAATTTATTATTATTGAGTCCGCCAACTACGCGTAGGCTTTTATGCAGTTTGCATTGAAAATCGATGACGTTGTTAGTTTAGTGAATTATTTGAACAACAAAATGTACGGCGTATTTAAAATTGAATGATGTAATCGTAAAACTAGTTTGGCTAAAAGATCATTTCAATTTAAGTTATTTTCAATGCTAATTAAAGATAACAAACGAGTGTTCTAGGCACAAAATTGTACTGCATAATTATCTGGTTACATTTGAGGACGTTGTGGCGCAGCGATAGCAAACCTGCTTTAAGCACCACCGGTGTCGGGTTTGATACCCGCTTGGAGCAGATCTTTCTATGGACCATACACGCATGTTTGCCGGTGTAGGCGCGTTTGAGCTTGAAATTGTGTATGTTTCCGGACCCCCGACACAAAATATAACAATCCTAATGAAGGCCACCGCTAAGTGTATTGCGTTTATTATTATTATTTATTACAAACATCTCCGAGCGGGAACCGAACCCGTGACCTATGGCGCTTAAGGCAGGTTCGCTACCGCTGCGCCAGAACTGCGTCAAATTTATTATGATAGTGTATATATTTTTTTTTTCAAAACCCATACCGACCGACCGAAATCCGAAGCGAAGCCAGGCCGGGACGGGAATCTTTAATATATTTAGCCTAATTCAAAAAAGGAGTACTATGTTCAACTGTACGTTTTTATTTGTATGTTCACCAATTACTCCAACTCTTCAAGTAGTATAGGCACACCTACGGAGAATTGCGGACCGTCTTTTTACGTGCCCTCCGAAGCATGGACACGCTCGGTTGAAATACCACTATGCGATCACCCATCTAGTGACTGACCGCGCCTAAAGTTGCTTAACCTACCGATCGTATACCGATCAGTGGATGCACTCGGCTATGAGCGTCTCGAGCGTATAAGAAGATCTTATTACTAAGTAATGCTTCATTATCAGTTTATATATTATAAATGAGTGATGCGATGTTTGGGAGCCGTTAGCATACTAATGGGGACCGACTCAGTCCCAATAGTTCCGCTATTGGGGAAAGTGATTGCTTCACCATTAATTATTATTACTTTGTTGAAAAAATTACAGATAATTTCTATAAGATTTTACCTTCTGCGTGAACGAAATATTATATGTTATAATCATGGGTACATAAATAAATAAACGCTACACAACGGTCCCCATTAAGATAGGTTTATACACAATGACAAGGACAAACACACCCAGACCGGAACACATGCATGTATGGTCAATACAAACATCTGCTCCGAGGAGGAATAGAACCCTCGATTAGTGGGGCTTAATCGACTACATCAATACTGTCTTTTCAGTAACAATCATACTATCTACCATACCGAGAAAGGACACACAGATAATGTCGGCTTGTAATAATGTTGTTTTTCCGCTCTTCAGCCCTTCCTTCCCCCTGCCTTTTCCTCTTTAAGTGCCAACACGGTGATATCACTTTCCATTCGACATACGCTTGATGACCACCTCAAAGCCACGAAAAAAAATTAACAAAATCTTATTGTGAGTACTTGTTAGTCTTTGATAATTTTATTCAAAACCCAAAAAACATTTTAAAATATAATACCATAAAACATAAGCATTATTACTTGTTAAAGTTTGGGGTCGTCCTAATTGGGTAACGATCGTACGACCTAAAAATTCACGATGATATTTCGTCGCGCGATGATAATGATCATGCGATGGTCCAACACTTTAATAGATCACGCGATGACCATTTCAACAATGGCTGTTTACAAAGATGCACAGATTCTATTTCCGGGCAATACTACATTGAAAATTGCTAATGACAATGAAAATAATTATCAGTCAAGTACGTTTTGGACCACGCACAGTCGAAACTAAAGGGTTCCGCAACTTGATAATGAAGAATCTAAGAACTTTAAAAATAATAACGAATTAAAAATGACCGCAAAATAAGTTGGTAATTTCGTAGTAATTATTAAAAGTAATATGAAAAACAAAATTATGGGAAAAACTTATATATCTGTTAAATTTATAGACCTATTTTCTTCAAACTAAATGTGGATGAAAGTTCATGTGGTATTCTACAAGCTCAAATTTTTCCAGAATTTTAAATCCCGTAGTTCAAAAGTTAGAGGGGGACACGATTTTTACGACTTTAGGAGCTAATATCTCAACAACTACTGGCTTAATGAAAAAACTCAAAATCAAACCTCCTTATCATTTTGAAAGACCTATCCAAAAATATCTCACATGTTGCCATACCTTGAACTTTTTTTCAACTCTCAGTTACATGAATGGACGACCCCTATTTTTTATATATTTTGGGATTTCATTACAAAATCGTAGTGCGGTTCATAGAATACACCTATTTACTAAATTTCGTGTAGACAGAGCCAACTGTCTCCGAGTAAAATGACAGTGACATATACGGACAGATATATATACGGACGGACGGACAGACGGACATGACGAAACTATAAGAGTTCCGTTTTTGCCATTTGGCTACGGAACCCTAAAAATTTAATCGTAGATCAGAAGACTACATAATGAAGTTTTGACAAAAACATCAAATCATAGCTCTCCCAAATTATCGCAAAGTATAAGTACGTCTTCCTTAGCCCTGAGTTTTGGCCACAAAGAGTAGTTTACAGGAGATATAGGGAAAGGAAATCAAAAATCGTTAGTAAATTTAAAGATTTCCTGTATTATGTGGTACTAGATTTAAGTGTATTATAATGTTTAATATGTATGTTAGTCCACAGGATATACATGTATGAGCCTTTTCACCTTTAAATAAATAAATAAAATAAAAATAAATTAGGTACTACACAACCAAAAATCAGGAAGGTGAGATTTGTACCTTTCACGACCGCGCGTACAATAATACGAGTACGATCGATTTAACCATTTCGAGATGATTATGATTACGATGATTTACAAGCTTCAATTAAGACATTCCTAAGAAATATATGTGCTTGATCTCGTCGTGCAACGAAATCGCATCGTTTGCTCGTACGGTCGTAGCCACATAGGACGACGCGACGCCTTAGTTAGTCCAGTGGAGCTTTGGGCGGAACAAGTTCGAAAAATGATTTGGTGATATCTGACCTATGTAAAAAATTACTTCCATCATATTTAAAAGAATTGCTTATTATTGAAAAACAGTTCTTCTCGATATTTAATAATCGACACTAAAATATTTGAATCAATAGAATATGTTGTCTTACAACCGCCAAGTTTCAGTCACAGTTATAAATGAGATCTCACCATTTTTTATAGTAGAAGAACTCCGTTGCGAGACTTGGATTTTCTTACATTTTATGTTTTTGATGATTGACTTTTCTACGAAAAAATATCTGATTAGGCGCTTGAATCGTAATCCACTGTCACCTTTTACACTTTAATTTACAAATTTAACAAGAGAAATTATTTATAATATATCCCAAAAATTATCTATTCATAGCGTGAAAAATCCAGATAAAATGATACAAGTTCAGTACTCTGTTGTATTTATCGACGATATTATCTCCAGAGTGACAAGTTCAATGATAGCAATTTAAACGTGATTACGTATGCGTAAAGCGCGTGCGATCTGTCTGCTCATCCATATCAAACAGATACTACGATACACACAATACCTCTCTTTCCAACACCTACGATTCTACCTCAAACAGAAGGGGACAAAAGATATGGATCACACCTTCAACGAATCAGGGTACGGTGTCACAAACAACAGAAAAGGCGCCTTAAACTCACGTTTCTAAAACGTCTGTAAATCAAACAACGATGTTAGAACATAAGCCTTTTCGATTTCGGAATCTACAGGAAGATTCATATCAAATAGCTTTCCCTTACACTTCCACCTACTACATACCGAAAGAGCGTAAGTACGCAATTGAGTAGTACATACCAAGACAATCCGTACCGGAACTGCGAACTACGTTCTGAATTTGAAATAGCTGTATAAAAGCCAATGGGTCCTTGTCGAAACTATCACAATCTCACCAACTGCTCTCCAGTCAACACCAGGGGTTAAGAAATACAAAATGGTGTCCTTGAAAGTGGTGTGTTTATTTGTCGCGGTATTCGGGGCAGCCGCGGCCCAGCCCTCCAAGCAAGGATTCTGGAAGGGGACACCTATGGATGGTATGGTCGAGGAGATGAGGTCCGGATGTGCTGAGGGAGCTGACCCAACCGCCTGCATCAAATACAAGGTCATGTCCTTGTTGGACAGCATATTCAAGAAGGACACTTTCCAGGTATCAAGAAAACTTTCGTTTTCATTTATCTAAAAATATCGAACACTTTCTAAACTCATATCATTACAGATTTCAGAAGCGGTTGAAGTGACAAAGAACGGTGCAGGCGCTGAAGCCACCGGTCGCTCTACTGGCGACTTCATGGACTCCATTGAAAACTACATCCAGTCTCACGACGTGACCTTCCAACTGCCCATCGCTGATACCAAAGTCACAGTCAGCCCTAGAAACCTTGACAACGATGAACTGAGCCTGAACATCAAGTTCAACAAGGAGGGAGCACGTTCCGTCGGTGAGGCTCGCAAGGCCAAGCTTAAGAAGATCATCGTCCCCATCCTGGTGTTCGTACTCCTCAAAGCCATGACTCTCATACCCCTGGCTATTGGTGTCCTCGGTCTGAAGGCTTGGAACGCTCTGCAGCTATCTTTCTTCTCTTTCGTCGTGTCCGTCGCTCTGGCCATCTTCCAGCTCTGCAAGAAGGTAAGCATCTACAAATAACTTTCAATATAAATCTACAATCACATCGTATGTGACCGTTTGCACTATCACCTTGAAATTTGAAAAAAAAATTCACAAATTCTTGAAGCACCTTTAAATTCCTGATCACTTTATATTAATGTAGTATTTGCACTCTTTGCCTTACACATACTGCGAAATAACTTTAACTTAAAGGATCGTTTGATCCATCACTAACTCTCAAATTTTACCCTTGATTAACGTTGTAGTTTACCCAGATCGCTGCGGACAACTCCCACCCGCAGATCTCCGCACACGGACCTTGGGATGCCGCTTACGCTGCTACCCGTCACAGGAGAGAGGCTGAACCCCAAGAGTTGGCTCAAGAACTTGCTTACAACGCGTATCATTAAAATATTATATGAAGACGCTGTGAGGGAAAACGCCGAACCAAGAGGACCTCTTTAATTTATAAGCTCGATGAAAACCCTCACCTCTTCGATAATGGAAACCGATAACCGATGACAACCCGACAACCGTCTGTTTATAAAACAAACGGGTAGAAACCAAATAGGTTTTTCGAAACCATGTATGTAAATAGTGTGGAAATATAATTTATTTAATTGTGTGATTGTCGAATGATTGCGGTGTGTGATTGTTATTTATTTTTTAAATAAATCATTTAAAAAAAAATGTTACCAATTTATTTATTTATTATAATATTATAATACAGTTTGAAATATCTTATTTAGTGCCTCCTTAAAGCAACTAAATTCTATAAAATTGCATAAATAAATAAAACACAAATTAAATTAAATACTGGCAATACAGTTTGAAATATCTTATTTAGTGCCTCCTTAAAGCAACTAAATTCTATAAAATTGCATAAATAAATAAAACACAAATTAAATTAAATACTGGCAATAAATATCTGAAAAACAGCTTTTTAAAAATAAATATAGAAGATTAAGAATTAAACAAACGAAAATATTATAATGAATGAAAGAACCTATAAATATCCTGTGTAACATAAATTTTAAGGTTCATTTATATTTCGGAAAAAAAGAAAGGTAATTAAAAATCTATGCACAGTTTTTGCTAACTTTCCCAAATAGAAAGTGATGCTTAATTCAAGTCACATGCATAACTTCGATCAAGTGATCAGGATAAAATAAAAGTAAGAGAAAATAATACAGATTTTATTGAAACCTCTTAAAAAGTAGTATAAACAGCGTATAATATTTTCTTGAACTTGACGAGGGAAAGGCTTTCCAGCGATTCCAAAATATGAACATAAGAATGAAAATTCATTAAAAAAATTAAGTCCGTGACCTTATTTCGCCAGCTTCTTATTTTGATTTCATTACCTGTCTACATCCTTTGGAGTAGAATCCAACTTCCGAATTTCAGTATGCTTTTCCCAGCACAAATAGACCATAGAAGTACTGCCCGGCAGAAAATCAGAAAATCGGCGTAAAGCAACAACATCAGGAGCTACTGTTGCGTCGGAGGCCCAATCTACTACCTCCTCTCTGTACCTTTCCATTTTTTCCTTCTCACCCCTTCCTTCCTGTCCCTTAGGTTGGCAGCATGCATGTTATATTTCGGGTATCGCATCGATAGGTTGCGGCAACTGCTTACCATCAGGCGGAGGGTATGCTTGTTTGTCAGCCGTTATGAAGTAAATAAAATAAAAAATGGGTGCGTGTACTTATGTACGCGCGTCAGAAGTTATACTTCTTTGGCATCATTAAAAACAGTTTTTAATTGCAAGCAAATAATTAATTACAATAAAATAATAAAAAGACTAGAGAAGGATAGTCTACACAGTCAATAAAGCTCAGTTTAAATTTGAAAAATTAAAAGACAGCTTTCAACCTGTGAATTTTGTGTGACGATGAGCGTCACTCCGTGCGTCATAAAATTTCACTCTCATAATTTTTTCATAACGCACCTAAAGAAGTATAACTTCAATAAAAACTTTCAACAAAAAGTTATTCATTTTATAAGGTTACAACACGATACAAAAATACATGTATAATAAGTCAATGTGAGATAAAATCCAAACTTATTGTTTAAGTCAAAGGAAGGATAAGAGTTTCTTGACGAACAACTCAACCAAGTTTAGTTTATATTCTTAATTGCTTATTTTTAAAACATCCAACACATAAAATTCCAGGTGTTTGTTACCAAACTCCTCCGAAACTCGACCTCGGCTCGACCGATTTTATGAAATTTTGTGTGCATATCGGGTAGGTCTAAGAATCGGTCAACATCTATTTTTCATACCCCTAAATGTTAAGGGTGGTTCACCATTTTTTATATTTTTATTTGTTTAAGATGTAGCATTAAAATACATTTTCACACTACTACCATCAACCCTTTTTAATAGCGATATTAGCAATTCAATAATTTTCACCGGTGTCACTTCTGTTAACAATTAGATCAGTTAGGGGGCTGATATCGGGTCCCAGATTTTTTTCGGGGCAGGACAATGTCTACCGGGCTCCCTAGTTTTTAAATATATATTTTGAATAGATTTATTAGAAAAATTGTACTTAATATTAAAGAATTACTATATATAAGCGTTGCACACTCAACGGCCCCCATTAGGGTAGTAATATCCTGTGTCGGGGTTCCGGAAACAATAACAATGACAAGGACAAATACACCCAGACCGGAAAATATGCTTGCACGGTCAATACAAACATATTATGCTCCGAGCGGGAATCGAACCCGCGACCTGTGGCGTTTAAGGCAGGTTCACTACCGCAGCGCCACAACGTCGTCGAATTCGAAAATTTATATAAAAAATAAAAAGAATTTTTACCTGAAGGACGTTATTACTTCAGGCATAACATTTTATTACATAGAAATATATCTCTATACAATATCTCTTTTTTAAAACTAGTAACCTGTCAAATCCGGATAAGAGTAACAAGCAGACCCTGGGTAAAATATAATACCAGGAATAATGCTAGGATGAAGAAGAAGAAATATATCTCTATACAATAAGATACAATCACAATATCTATCTTCGTATTCATTATCTTATTATCTATTATATAAAGATACTAGCGGGCCCGGCAGACGTTGTCCTGCCCCGAAAAAAATCTGGGACCCGATAGCAGCGCCCTCTACCCGAGTCTAGGAGTGACACCGGTGAAAGTTGTTGATTTACTAATATGGCTATAAAAAATAGGGGTTGACGGTAGAAGGATGAAAATTTAGGGTCGTATGTATTTTTCTATGCGACATAATAAAAAATATTAAAAAAACAATTATTCAAAAAATAGAATAAAAATTTGGGGTGGACACCCTTTATCATTTAGGGGTTTGAAAAATAGATAGTAGCCGATTCTCAGACTTACTGAATATGCATAAAAAATTTCATAAGAATTGGTCAAGCCTTTTCGGAGGAGTATGGGAACGAACATTGTGACACGAGAATTTTATATATTAGATTTTGGTAACAACTTATACTCGTATTACTTATTTGAATGAATCCGTTACATACCAACAATGTTCCATGCTATTTCATATTAATGACCTTTAATAATAAAAAAGGAGGTTATACTAATAAAGGGAGTCATTGTAATTCCGAAGGACGCCTCAGGATACGCCGCCATAACCAATACATTCATGACCCAGTGGCCACGAATAAGCGAAGATTGGCATTAGTGACCGATTAACACTTAGGTCCTCCGCAAACCTTGAATTTTTTTTTTTTTAAATGTGCTTTATTTTTATTAAACATGTTTTTAAAGACTATGTTAAAGATATAATTATAACACATAGAAGTATAGTAGACACGCAAAATATAGACCATTGGAGCCATATAATAGAGCCAGGTATCGTACCTGGCTCCAGTGAACTGTCAGCTGTCAGAGTACTGAGTAACAACTCTCAGTAAAATAATTACTGGAAGCCATTAAATCAGGAAAAATAAATATATGTACATCAGAACAGGCTTTGTAGGCATAGATCTCTGCCTGAGAAAAGTTAAAAAAAAATTAATTAATGAAGGAATTGTAAAAAAAAAGTAATAATTTTTTTAATTATAATTAAAAACAAAATTATTTATTATTTATTATGTACAAAAAACCTGTATACACTCAACAAAAATAATTGTCGCGACACCACACTGTTCAATGCGAAATAGAAAGACGAAACGAAAATAACTGGCTTGCTTCCTATGAGAGAGAGAGAAAGGAACACGCGTACGCCGCACGGCTTACAACTATAGCAAAAGTGTCGTTACAACTTTTGGTCTTAATTTTTTCCGTCTAGCCCCAACGCAACGCGCGACAAGGAACTTCTTTCCAAAAACACTAAAATAAATTGATTTTAAGCCTAGTTCTATAGTCCTAAATTTTGTGATTTAATTAACGTTTGAATTATGCAGTAATAGTTAGTTATGCATGCTATCGGTTAGGGCGTTGGGTTACACGACACTAAAAACGTGGGCGAGCTACGCCGACGGTGACAAAGCATCAGAGTAACAACAATATTATGATAGCGGACTTAAAGGACCATATTTTTAAAGAAATCTTTGAGTTATATCTTTCTAAGCTCAAATAGCTTAAAATCCTGTTAAGATGCTCTCCTGCTCCTAGAGGACTCCTGGTTTTCGGGTATGCTGCCGTGTTAGTCCGTTTTGAACTTGCCGCATAAGGCCTTATTAATAATCTGCCTGCAACCTAATTGTTGTACAATTTTACACTGGTGGTAGGTCTTTTGTTGCAAGAGGCCGGCTAGGTAGGTACCACCGCAGTGTCCAATATTCTGCCGCCAAATAGTAGTGCTTAGGTACTACTGTGTTCCGGTTTGAAGGGCATTGTACGCTAGTGAAATTACTGGGCGAACGAGATTTAAGAACTAATATCTCGAGGTTGGCAACGCGCGAGTGGCACCTACTAATGGTGCTGCAAGCGCTCATAGGCTGCGGCAGCCACTTACCATCAGGTGGGCCGTATGCTTGTTTGCCAACTTCTAACATAAAAAAAAAAAAAAATTTAATAGTTTCAAAACAATTTTCAAAAATATTCATACATCAAAAATAAATTTTATTCCATTTTTATTTTTATAATAAAAAATAGCGATCACGAAACTTTTAAAATTTATTCAACAAATAAATCTCCGTGACTCGGAGTCCTTAGAAACTACTCTATCTGGATGGAACTAAGTATTTTCCACGTTATTCCAAGGGAATAAGATTTAAGATACATTAACTATTTTACAAAAGATATACTAAATAAAACCATCTAACGACTTGACTTGCTTGTCACGATGTTACTTAAGTAGACTAACATGTGCGTAAGTTATTTAACACAGAAATATGTATGGTTTGTAAAAAGTAGACATAATTTACAAACTATTTAGTGTATTGGTCATTGGGTTGGTGGTGGATACTTGTTTATAACAAGTTCGTAATTCTATGAAATGAGAATGACAAGGCAGTACTACAATTGTGACTAAAACCTAGAAGCCGTACCAATATTTGATATCTAGAAAATAAAAGAGAATAGAGATTAATAGAACTCTGCCTTAAAAGGCCCTAGCCTTGTAGTCTAAGTCATAGCCAGAGGGAAGAAAATAAATAAATAAATAAATAAACGCTACACACTCAACGGCACCCATTAGGATAATTATATCCTGTGTCGGGGTCCGGAAACATTCACAATGACAAGGACAAACACAACCAGACCGGAAAACATGCCTGTACGATTAATACAAACATCTGCTCCGAGCGGGAATCGAACCCGCAACCGTCGAGGCTTAAGGCAGACTCGCTACCCACAACGCCACAACGGTGTCAAAGAAAAGTTTTCCTTTTTTTAGCAGGGCTAAGGTGTGGTGGAAGTTTGAGCCTCAAAAGTACGTTGAAATGCAACAGTCTTATACCGCTACCGCACGTTGATGTTGTGTGTTAGTATTACATCGAGTCCGTTACTGGTGGTAGAGCCGGCTAGGTTAGTAACACCGCAGTGTCTGATACTCTACCCAAAAGCAGTAGTGCGTTAGCCTTTGTAGCTAAGGAAATTACTGGTCAAAGGAGACTTAAGAACCAACATCTCGAGGTTGGCAACGCGTAAATGACACCTACGAATGGTGTTGGGAGCGCTAATAGGTTACGACAACCAGTTAAACATAAGGTAGACTTGGTAGAGGTTTGCTTGCTTAACTTAGACATTAAAAAATGTTAAACGTTAAATGTTAATCAATAGTAACTCTATTGGTGTAACTGATAGTACCATACCACGGCTCTGACTACACTGTATAATATAACGATTCAAACTGCTCGTTAAGTCTACCAGAATAAATTATATTTTCAATTGGAATTATGTTTGCATTCAAACCACAAGGTCATAACTGTTATCATGTACATACGTTTAAAAAGAAAAATATGAAGTATATGTTCAAGGAAAAATACATATAAAGATTTAGAACAGATTACTCTACTCCACCTGATGGTAAGTGGAAGTAGAGTCCACACGCGCTGGCAACTAGTACTGTTGCAAAAGGCGAACTCCACTTCCCTTGCCTACTCATAAGATGCAACTGATTATGCGCTGGCTGACCTCGAAACTCGGCTGATGACGTTATGAGTTCTCCACCATCGTGTGGTGGTAGCTAACCAAGCGGGCATTTAAGCCCTACCACCAGAAAAATATGTACTTATACGTAGCTACTTCAAAAATTATACCGCCTAGTAATTAGGTAATGCTGTCAACAAATATATATAACATTGAATTAGTCCGACATAAAAACATGAGTGGTAAGTCAAACGGAAGTGAAACAGTAATTTCACAATCCGGACATGACGGCGAATGCAAATGGCGGCGTGTGGCACGCATACAAGATGGCGGTCAACCCTTATTGCATAATTCGGCGAATACACGCGAGCTTTTTGCTAAACGATAAGTTTCACTTTCCTAGAAAAGTGTTTTTGTTTATAATTTATATAATAGCAATTTGTTTGTTTTTGTAATAAGCTATGTATTTTGTATGAATAACCTAGTTGCAGAGCTATTGAGGTCGGCAAGATAATTCTCTGATTTGTCGTAAAGACCAACCCCGATCATAACAGGTGAGACATACTTTTACGCGGCCTTCAAGACTAACACGGCCGGATTTAGGGGACGGCAAGCTGAGGAGCCCCCACAATAAAGACTTCGGGAAAAACCTTTAAAACCGACCCTGAAGACGAAGATTGTCAGTTAAAATACCACTAAGAGGTCACCCATCCATAAGGCTGATCACATTCAAAGCTACCCCAGTGATCTGTTACCGATTGCAACTAATTTCATTAAATTTATTATATACAATAACAAAACACACACATAACCTACATTTAAAAGAAACTATAAAACAGATTAGGATATCATTAAACTTTCATTATATTCCTAAAATGGTGGTAATAGAAATTAAAGTATGGTATATAGGTACATACTTAAATATAATAGATATATACAAAGAGTTAATTTTGTTTTTTCGACGTAGATGAAAATTCTGGATCATTTAAACAGATAATAAGAATTCTCCCGTGCTAGAAAGCTACACTGTCCCTGAATTTTGGAAGCCTCAATAGCTCAACGGTAGAAGGGCCGACTCCGTTCCGTTAACGCGAGAGTTGCGGGTTCGATCCTGACCCCCTTGGGCTATTGTCGTACCCCCTCCTAGCGCAAGCTTCGAGCTTATTTGGAGGGGCAATAGGAATATTAGTAATACCTTGAAAAAGACATTGCAAAAAAAAAAGAAAACAATACTAAGCCGAATGCGCTACACACTCAACATCCCCATTAAGATAGTTATATCATGTGTCGGTGGTCACGAAACATACAAAAATACTGGGACAAACACACCCAGACCGGAACACATGCATGTATGGTCAATACAAACATCTTCCCGCTTAAGGCAGGTTCGTTACCTCATTAAAAAGTTGGTCTCGGCGGGGGGAGCCCTAGGACCCAGGGCTTCTTTGGTTGGGTTTGCCGGGGCCTTCCGGTCCCGGTCTGTAGTGAAGTTGACAACCTCGTTAAAAAGTCACATATTTGTATTTATGTATTTTTATATAAGTACTAGTATGTATTATTATGTATGTATGGCGGCAGTAGGTTGCCGCTACCGGTGGGCCCCTCGGGGCAAGCGCTGGGGCGTCGCGGTGGTATGCTTCGGTGATCCCGTGACGTCCCACTATGGCGCTAGATGGGACCTTGGAGTTTTAGTGGGTAGGGGAGCTCGGCTCCGAGTCCTCACACCTCCTGCGCCATTGCACCCGTCCCGGCGCTCGAGTGCTCTCCAAGTAAAAAAAAAAAAAAAAACTGCCACAACTTCGTCAACGCTGTACACTACAATATTTTATTCTAAGCTTAACTATTGTCTTTAAACAATGTGTTCTTAATATGCCACACCCCAGTAATTAGGACTCTGCGAGTTTGATCCCTTGGGGTTACGCCCTATCAACTGTGCCTCCTGTCAGAGCTAGCATCGATACAAGTCGAAACCGCCATCAAAAGCTAGACACTAATCAGCACATAGTTTTAATAAACAAATCTTGGGACGTTTTTGTACTCTGAATTGATCTGACTTTAGGTCTCTTAAATGCTTCTCATCAGACAGACCAAATGATGATTTGCTATAATATGTTTGTATACAGAAAAAATTCTTAAGATACCACTGGCCAAAAGAAAGGTAATCAAAATTTAAAAAAATTAAGCGAATACATCAAATAAGATTTATTGTTTTTATTGCTTCCGTACATAAAAGGTGGCCAACAGAAACAATCTATCAGGGGGATATATGAATATTTCACAAACTGTAATAGTTAGAGTGTTGAAATTTTCACAGAGTGTGTATTTCTCTTGCCGTTGACGTTGCCGAAAGCGCCTACATTGAGCCTCGTCAGATATTTGTTATCTAAATATCTGTTTCGGTCTGGGCGTTTGTTCCTGTGGGTCTCCCCACCATGTCTCTGAGAGCACGTTTAGCTGTCGGTCCTTGTTGTTATTAAACATCGAATAATAATCTCTAACTCTTAATAGGTAATCTGATCTTACTTAAAGAGTAACTGGTTCGCCGTTTGGGTTGCGGAGGTCAGACGGCTATCGCTCTGTGAAAAAACTGGTAACCCGTCAAATAGTAATAGTATAAGCAGAACCGGATGAATACCGAGAATAATGGTAGGAAGGAGACGAAGTGTATTTCTCTTGCCGCTAAAACATCAAATAATAAAAATAAAATAAAATTTAAAATTAATTGCGGTCTATAATATGATATTATTATTCTAACAGTCTATGTGCGAGTCCGACGCGCACTTGGCGATTTTTATTTTATTTTCATTCGCAATACTCTTATTATGATTTAAAATTCAACAATGCTATGTTTTAGACTTAAGAAATATTTTTTGTACTACAGGCTTAACATTATTCAGTTTTAGGAAAAATTATATTTCGATCAAATAAAATTAAATATATTTACATTTTATAGGAGAATGACGTATAAATATATATGTCACGATAAGAAACAACGATGTAACTCAGTTTTTGGTCGTCATTTGAATCGCAATAAGAGTTAATGATAAGCCCCCTAAGTTATAACAAAATAGTACAACACGTAGTACCTACGTGTATTTTGAAAATATATTTAAGAGCGACGACAAACTTATACAGTTAACTGAACGAAGCGATTTGAGAAATTAGCTTTTATACTTTATGTATCTGCGAAATTCTTGACCGGATTAACACAAAACTGAAGCATTAAAATGAAAAACAAAATTGGTGACGAGAAAAATAAAATGATTAAAAATTCACAGATTTTATTTATTTATTTGTTTTTAAATAAATGCTTAGCTTATTTCTAATTAATAATAAGAAGCACAGTAATAAGTTATAAAGAGGCATTAATGCAACTATCAAAAATATACAAAAAAAAACGTTAGACTTTATGACGGTATGATAGTAACAGACATTATAATAATACTAATATTTTTATTCATGCAATTGTATAACCCTCAAATGTGTACTTAAAAACCATTTTAACAATTCACGCTCAATTATCATATACTTGTGATAACAATAAATAACGAAAACTTCAAAGAAAAACCACGTAACGTTTAGCGTAACTTGTACAAAATAATACATTATATAAAAGCTTCGTCAGGAATTCGAATGACCATTGTTTTTTGCAACAAACTAAAATGATTGATTGGTATGTACGTACAGACGGTGAGAGCTGCACTTCTGTGAATAACAATTGTTGAATAACAAAAATGTTGTGACTTCTTTTGTTATATATGATAGTGATACAATCGATTTTTGAGTATCAGACGTAATTAAAACATTTAAAGATTTGTTTACTACCAATTTTTAGCATATAGATCCCACTAACTTATACACGTAAGGGTTAAGTCGGTTAAATTTGAAATTTTGGATTTTTTTTTACGTATTCTCATTAAGTTATTAATGTTAGTACAAATATGATATTAACAATAAAACTGCACTCACTCTCACCAGCAAGACTTTCTTAAATGAAATTAAATAGTTTGCCAAGTATGAAAGCATTTTGTATTCTTAGCACGCCTTCACGCCGCGTGCCTTGCCGCCCAAAGGATCACATATAAAAACCAAGCCCATTGGAAAAATTAAATCATTGTTGTTCCATTAACCGACAGGGCGGTACGTCTTAATTAATCAAATCTAATGACAAAGTGAAAATCGCGAAAAATGAAGTGCCTTTACCTCCTACTGGCTTCTGCCGCCCTAGTACACAGTTACGCTATCCAGGACAATGAAATCGAGACGTCGCGTTTGCGTACAAGTGATGATCTACTTAGCAGTGTGATTAGTGATTGTTTCGAGACCGAATCTCCCATGTCGTGTCTTAAAGTGAAGGTCCTCTCGTTCTTGGACACCAAACTCGGTGTTACATCAGAGTCTGCGAGGGCTTTAGACGAGGACAACATCGACAAAGTGATTTTCGACCGCGTTGGGAAAATCCTGAACAACAATGAAATTAGATTCCAGTTGCCTGAATTCATCTTCCAGAACGCTGAAATCTCTTATCGTGCTGATAGAGGATTTGATGTCGACTTCCCTGAAACGGAAGCCGAAAATGGAGAAGGTATTCTGAAATTAAATTAAAAACGTAGTAAATAAAAATATTAAATAAACAAAATTAATCCTTAACATATTTTGTAGCTCGCGGCATCTTGAAGAAGAAACTCTTGCTGCCTGTTCTTCTTCTTCTCAAGCTGAAGATGAAAGCTCTGATGCCCATCCTAGTCGCCATCATTGGTATCAAGGCTGTCAAGGCACTGATCCTCAGTAAACTGGCTATCACTCTTGTCGTTGGATTCTTAGTTTACAATTTGCTGATGAAGAAAGGAGGTAATACTTTTATGATACCCTGGATAAATAGCTCGGTTTATTATTAAACAAATTTAAACACATTTTTCTTTTTTACAGCTATGCCAATGATGATGACACCAACGGAAGCGCCACCAGCACCTCAATACGGCCCACCTGCTTCTCAATACGGAACACCTTCCACACCTGCCGCTCCTCAAGACTCCTACAGCCCACAATGGGAGCCAGCTAGTTCAGGTCCCTACGCGAGAGTATGGGATCCAACCCAGCTAGCTTACAGCTCATACTACCCTGGTGATTCGAGTGCATCGTCTTCATCAAACCAATCACCGAGCTACTCTAACGTAGCATCAATCTCATCATCGTCTTCATCAGCGTCATCACCCACCTATTAAACCTAATTACCTCACATTGTAAATATGTATTTTACGCCCTCACGAACGATACGGATAGTGTTTAGATAGTTTATTTATTGACAATATTTATTACATTATTTATAACACAATAAATGGACTGTTTGTTTTTAGATTTTTTTTTTCATTTCATTTAAAGTAGGAAAAATCGCCCAAGCGCAGACATATAGAGCTCCATACCACCGTAGAATAAAAATATTAATAATTCTGAAAGTAAATTTTCACAATGTAAGAAAATCTATGTAGCTAGTACAGGCTAGGAGATATTGCAAAAAACATATCAAGTCTCTTGTATGTAAAATTAAATTTAATAAAGGGGACCCCCTTTATTTTAACTTTTTTTTTGTATTTGTTGTTGTCGCAAAATTACGTTTAAAAATAGGGAATATAAAAATACATACGACCGTTGTGTCGCAGCGTAGAGAAATTAAACGCCA
This sequence comes from Hestina assimilis, assembly GCA_023373885.1. NCBI lineage: Eukaryota > Metazoa > Arthropoda > Insecta > Lepidoptera > Nymphalidae > Hestina > Hestina assimilis. The sequence goes on along the minus strand of CM041762.1, from coordinate 3,823,725 downwards.
AAGGTCGCGTTTTAAATTCCCACTTGAAGCACATGTTTGTATTGATCATACAAGCACGGGTATGAGACTGGGTGGTTGAGCTTGTATTTGTAACTTATAGGGCTGATTGTATAATCGCTCGGAGGGCTGCCTCTATCTACAATGACGTCATTAGCCGTGGTTCGACTTCGCAGGAGGCACCTTAAGGACGGAATCAATTTTGAGGTCCCGTGAAAGCTGTCCTTTTTTCACAGCCAGGTCTCTGTACTCGACCCCCCCACTCGGTGACGCTGTCAAGGCCAATAGGGCCAATCGAGCCAAGATATGGTATCCAATTTTCATTAACGATAGAGAATCAACTACTACAAATCCTGCCCGTTTTCCTATCCTAATATAAAAAATACCGACTCTGGATGCCTCACCAGAATCGGTAGCTTATTTTTCATTGAGCATGTGACTAAGATTGGTACCCTAAAAAATTAGTAAATACTGCCAGCACTCCTGATCTCCATAACTACCGCAGAGAAACCCTTTTATCGCTCACAAATATCTTGGTTCGCACTTCCGTGGCACAGGAATGATTAGAAATAGTTTGAAGCCTCAATAGCTCAACAAAAAAATACAAAAATGGCAGAAAGTGTTTATTATTGAAGCGCTGTCAAACTAGCCTTTGAAGCGTATTATTGAAGCGTTGGGAACTAAATAATAACTTTGTACTTACGCATGCGTTAAGAAAGCCTTGCCAACCTAACTATTAAATTTCTTCACCCCATTTTTACTCTTTGCACATGCAACGTTTTAATTTTTTAAGTTCTAGGCACTTCATTAGTGGCACCATGGCACCAGCTTATGCTTCAATGTTTACCAATGACGTGATTCAATGTTATGTGACGTGTCAATGGAGTTGTGTGGAGAAAGGTCGTCGACCAATTAATGAAGGCACTTCGGAACAAGGCACTTCGCAAGATGAAGTTTGCCAATTCCAAGATCCTCAAGAAAGTAAAATTTTGCTCAATTTCAAATGTACCCTTAACAGCGCCATATATTGGATACTTACTCAATCCATTCAACGAATTACCTTATACCGCTATCTGCTAGAATATTATCGAACTAACAGAGACCATCATGGCTCTGTTAATACACAAATAATCCGCAATAAAATAGTTTAAATAATATCATTATAAATTGAGATATAAACTACCCTATCTTTCAATTTGGATGAAACATGTGTGTGCAAAATTTTATAAAAATCAGTTCAGTAATGAATCCATCGCGTACAAACAACGTGACAAGTAATTTATGATTATATTACAAACACAACAAATGCATAAAGGCAACATTTATTTAATAGTTTTTTTGTAGGCTTTTTCAAACCCTACCAGGGTTTATCGTATTTTAAGCACTATCACGTTTTTTAGACTGGCAATATGAGATCTTGTAATTACAACCGTGACTCCGCTCGCAATAATGTAGTGATTGTAGTAGTTCGATCCCACGGGAGCCTAATATATTCCCGCCGTAAAATGTATCATGTATTTTTTTTTCACTGTTGTTGCAACCCCATCTGCACAGACTTGCAGGGATTCCCTATATTTTATTTAATGCTTTGATTGTTTTAAACTGATATTAAGCGATAAATACTTCTAGAACATAAGTAATAGTGTTTAATGTTGTATAGTAGCATCTGCAAATTAGTTTTTATAGTCTAAATTTGTTTTCTGATTATTTATATTAATATTATAATAATCTTTGCTTTTTATAATAAATTAGGTTTATTTTTTGTTACATAGAGATAATCCAGATTAGTCATTAGAAACTATCTATTCTATACCAATTTATTCTAAGTGGAAATAAAGCTATCATAAGTGTTATGTTACATGACACCGTTGTGGCGTTGTGGGTAGCGTGTCTGCCTTTAGTCTCGACGGTTACGGGTTCGATTCCCGCTCGGGCAGATGTTTGTTCTGAAATTTCTGTCTCGGTCTGGGCGTTTGTCTGTGGGTCTCCCCACCGTGCCTCGGAGAGCACGTTAAGCTGTCGCTCCCGGTTGTTATCACATAACATCTGATAATAATCGTTAACTCTTAATAAGTAAATTGCTCTTATCTAATGAGTTACTGGTTTGCTCTTAGGGTTCAGAGGTCAGATGGCAATCGCTCTGTGTAAAAACTAGTAACCCGTCAAATCCGGATAAGAGTAATAAGCAGACCCTGGGTAAAATAAAATACCGGGAATAATGCTACGACGAAGATAAGTGTTATGTTGCATCAATACACACTTATATGTGATTTGTTTGTAAAACATGTAGAATAAAGTTTATAAAAAAAAGCGATGACATATTTATTCTACTCCTTGTTGACACCACTGCTAAGCCACTGCCATAGACATAGGAGACAGTAGATAGTAAAAATTTAAGAACTAACTAGCGCCCCCTACGAATTGTTTTTAATTAAAACAAGGCGCATGTACAAAGGAAAGAATATAAAATGGGCACATAGAAATTGACGTACGCGTGTACAATGGTATTACTTCGTTCCCAGTCAGCTTATAGACGGCGCTTCCATTTTAAGTTTTAACCACTTTGTCATTTTACGCCATATAGATGCGCAGTCTAGTGTGGCCTCCATATCATTAATCAATTCAAATATCACTCAGCTTAACGTTTCATTTATTTATTTATTTACATGAATTTACCTTAAAAAATATATTACATATTCACATCTGATATTCCTCATTTTTATTTAAACGAACAATTTAAAGTAATAATTATTAATAATTAACGTACTTATGGTGTCAACACTGTCATATCGGGGAAATACCGAGTGTTATATATTGCGTTAAAGTTAAACACTGAGAATATTATAAGTTGAATATAAGCGAAATCTAAATTCGTCTAATGTTCATTTGATTCTCAACACGAGTCAAGAACACAACATAAATTTCAAAACATTTGCCATCAAAATAACAACAAACTCCATAAACTATCGTCTTCAGCATATCAGTAACAATATAACATTTATCCAAGTGAGTATAATTCCTATTAGTTTTAGTAATTTTACTTTTTAGTGCAATTATTACCAGTTTTACGTTACGAAACCAAATTTTCAATTTTTTTTAGATCGTTATGGAGTCAAAGTTCCATGAGAACGGTGTTATAACTGGAATTGCCGATTCGTTCTGCTTATCGTGCCAAAAATATCTTAAGCTGAAAGATGTGCAAATCCACATTGCTGAGCCAGCTCACCAGAACACCTTCCAATCCATGGCCTATGTAGAGAATTATGAAAAGGAACGCATAAGAAAGGTATGTCTACAATGTTATTGTATAAATGGCTATCAAAGCCTATTAATTAAATTGATAATAATTTTAAAAATATAAATTTACTTGTGCCTACGTCACCAGCTCACCATTCGCGTTAATGTAGTGTAGTTTTTTTGATAACTCCACGGAAACCATAATACCACTACCATTCAATCAACTTAAACAGTGGCTTCATATTTAGTATATAGAGAAGCAGGCTAAGCACTGCTCCGAACGAAAGGATTGTAGGCAGGCCAGGCGGTCTTGCCAGACGTAGACTGCGGCCTCGCAGTTATCTTATGTTTTACGATTGAGCAGAAAAGGGCTCTTAACGGGTCACTGTCAACTAAACAAACACCTTACTAATCTAGGTGTAACGGACAGCCCCCTTTGCAGGGGTTGCCAGAGTGAGGATGAGACACCGACTCACGTCATGATGAAATGCTCTGTGATGGCTGAACAAAGGGCTACATATCTCGGTAAGCCAGACGCTCTGTGAAGCGCTCAGAGAGCCGAGGAGTGCCTTCGGTTTCTGGCGGGAGCTGGGATGGCTGAGCAAACCACCCCCATACCTCTACCTCATGTACAATGTTCTAATAGGACCAAGTGCAGAAAAAGAGCCCACGAGGAACAAAAAAAAACTATAACTCTGAGAACTTATATAGTTTAGCAGCGATATGCATACATATACATTTTTTTATATGTTGAAAATGTTTTAATAGTTTTTTTTTGCCCATGCAATAGTGTTTGTTTTTTGAATGAATATGTATAGATTCAACTTTAATTTATTTATCAATTGTTTATTTTACCATATATATTCATTTTAGGTCAAAATGGGATATTACTGTGAAATGTGCAACTTGGTGATGCAAACTCTAGCTAAAACTAAAATTCATGTAAATGAAATTACCCATGTCAACAATAAAAACTCCAAACTCCTTACGGAGTCTGATAATGGAATTATAGCTTTTGATGACATTCTGATAGAGAAAATTGCTTGGCACAGCGTTTCCGAAGGTTCATGTTTTATTTGCAATATAGATTATTCCGATGAAAATGATCACATAAATGATCAAACACATATTCTGAATCTTATTCAAAGTAAATTTGATTTAAATGAAAATGAATATGTGTATCGCAAGGTAAGTGTTTTATATATATTTTTTTATTTTATATAATTATAACATTTGATGACTATTCTAGTGTGGTGCTGAGAACCTGCCTTCAGGGTAGGTTTCATGTTGGCCATGCAAACATTTGTTTTAGTTTTGGGGCTTGTATCTTGTGGTACATATTATTTGCTTGTTTGTTGTTTTTTAAAAAATCCATACATAGGATTTAAACTTGAGTGAGTAGAATAGTGTTCAAGAACTGCTTGTTAACAAAATTTTGCATAACGCACAATATTTATTAACCAGTTAAACCAATTGATACAAAAAAAGCTTTATATGTTTTACTTCTACAATACTCTATTATTTTTAAATTTCTATTTATTACCTTTGTATTTTTCAAGTTATGTTGAACTAATAATTATTTTTAGATTGACGAGGATTCTTACAACTGCTTGGTCTGTAACATAATTATTACTAAAGATTCTAAAACTTCACACTTCAACCAGCCTGATCATAAAAAAAATTATATAATATGCCAAGAAAATAAAAAAAGTCTGACTACTGCAGAAAAACATACTAATGCCATAAGAGTTAGTAAAGTGAAGTTTGATGAATGTAATGGTTTTAAAAAAGCTGAAGTTGATTCAGAACATATTGTGAAGTCAGAGACTCAGATTGCTTGCTATAATAATGAAAATGACAATAAAAAAGATGATGATGAACTACTTCACCCTGCTGAAGCTTTAAAAAGAGCGATGGAATATGCAAAACAAAACAATTTAACATACAAGAGAAATGGAACATATTGCAAATATTGTGATGTGAAATTCTCGTCATCTCTGAAGATGATGAAGGAGCATGTTAAGGAATCGTCACATAAAGAAAAGGTTCAAAACAAAACAAATAAAAAGTTACAGAGAGTGCCGATGCATACATTTATTGAAGTTGAATCGTCCGTGGAATCCTTTGTTTTCCATTATATAATTATCAATGATGAATTTTGTTTAAGCGAAATGAGTTTCAATATGATAAAGAGCCATGGAGATAGAATGAGATGCCATGCTTGTGATGTAACCATTGATTCAAGGGACATTGAACAACACAAACATACTTTTAAACATGAGAAAGCAATGAAAGTTACACCCGTTCTTACAGATTTAAAAACTGAATTTGTAAGAGAGGTATGTTGAGTTCTAGATTTATACATTACTTTTGAAAAATTAAACTATTATTACTTAGTAAAGAATTAAGCAATCAAAAAAATACATATAAGTTATACTATCTTTTTATAGAGTAGTAATACTTTGATTTTCATTAGTAAATATAAAATATTTTGGTTTTATTTATTAGTTACATAATATTTTTATTTCAGTTGCGGCCAAAAGTATATCATTGCGGTTACTGCAATTTTGTAGAAGGTAGCTTGGATTGTATGAAAAAGCATCTAAAGTCTATTAATCACAATGAAATGAAATTTATAGCTAAAAGGTGTCTTCAGAATCTTTTACCTGACATTATAATTGAAAGAGAAAGGACAAAGGTTCGTAACATGATGAGACACATTTTTTCATTTAAATACAATTAATTTAAAGCTAATGATGACCAGAGGCAAATTATAATAATTACATATATAACACTTATATTTTTAACTATGAATCAATGAAATTATTATTTTCATACTCATAAAATACATACCTATAGTTCCTTAAATTTAAGTTGAACCAAAATGGTCGCTTCTGCGCAGGTACAATGATGGACAAAAATGTTAGACAAAAATATGATTTCGTCTTATTTAAATAGTTTTTTTATAAAGTGGGAAAACGGAATTAAGTATATATATAATATACTTATTATTTCTTCTAAATTCAATTGATTATTTATTCATTTTTGTTATTAATTACATAAATAATAGAATAAAACAAATAAATAGTATAGAAAAAAGTTATATAAAAATAATAATAATAACAGTTAATGTACATTTTTAATAACTGTCACTTATTGGAATGACACCTTATCTTATAATAAAATAAAATGTTTAAACACCTGACAAAAATAATTTAATTTTTAATAATTTATTTTTAAAGTACTAAAACAACCGTTCATATCGCAAATGGTTGAGACCCAAAAACGTGTTACTGCGGATGGTTCAACTTGCATTTAACAGACTATACTTTAAGTTTCTTTGCAATAATCATTCAATAAATTTCTAATTATTATTAATTATAATGAAATATAATGCCAATCATTAATTAATGTCTTGTCTAAATAATGATTGTTTATCCTGATTAAAATATAACAAATAACCATAGACTTGTTATATATACTACAGACAGGTCCAATGTAGACAAAATGTAATAGCCTCGTTGGTGCCACTTATTCCACATCAACACTAACGCAACAGAGCGAAGGTAGTCATACTCTAACTTCATTCGAGCCTGTTGCAAGTTTGTGACTAACACTTCGTTGCATAGGTGTTGAATAAGGATGTGGTACCAGCCAGTCTTTGACATTTGAGTTTTGACCTGTCAATAGCAGTCAATGTCCAAATCATTTAATAAATTTCTGATAATTTCTTCTCTACAATTTAATGAAAGATAATAATTTTAATAAATCTTATTTGAATGATGATAGTTCATGCCGGTTCAAATATAAATAATGATTAATTTATATTTATCTTATATCGTTTTTTTTATTTTATTTTTAAGGTATTGTTTAACTTTCTATTCATGTTTATGTTATTTTTGCATGCTTTTTTTAAATGTCTATTAATCATAGTATAAAAATATAATTTTTATTTCATTCTTAATAAAAATGTTAGAAAAAGGTGTGACTATTTTTAACGAAATTCTAATTCATGTAGGTACTTTAAAAATTAAAAACAAATTACAAACGGTTTATTTTCTTTATTATTAAAAATATATTAGTATAGGTTATTAATTAATTCGGAATTAATAGATTTTTTAATAATTCTATGATTTTCTTTTTATTAGTAGATAAGAAGCAAATTGATGTTATGAGACATTAACTTAATTTACTTCCTCTTTCATTGTTGCGAAGCGAAAGCGGCCCATCGCGGGTTCGATTCCCGCTTGGGATATATGTTTATATCATACAGGTTCGGTATGGGTTTGCTTGTGCATGTAATTTGTGAGTTTTCGGACTCTCGACGCAGGATATTATTATAGTAATGGGGACCGTTGCGTGTGTAGTTCTTATAAATCTTAAATATTTAAATAAAAAACTAAAATCTAATATACATCAAATAATATTTCATATGGACAAATAAAAATCACAAAGTTCTAAACACTTCACATAAGAAACATTTAAGCTTATTGCAATGTTTTAAGACTGAGTAAAGTCACACAGTTCACGTCACAAATCACTTTCCAACACTTCAAACACTTCGACGTATCACTTTATACGTACAAAAACGTCCCATGTTCAGGGCCTTAACATTAACAACCAAATTGTTGTTGGGATTCAAATTACACACCATACACCGTTTTTTTTTAAAGAATATTAGCAATACTTTTTTTTTTAAAGCATTACTAATATTCCTCTTGCCCCTCCAAATAAGTTTAAAGCTTGCGCTAGGATGTGGGTAAGAGTATAGTCCAAGGGGTCCCGCGACTCGAGTTAACGGAACGGAGTCTGCCCTTCTACGGTCTACCGTTGAAATATGGAGGCTTTATAATTTTTATTTTTTTTTTTCGTTATGTCTATTGCTGTTGGCCCTAGTGGTCTTGACAGCGTCACCGGTGGGGGGGGCCTGGTCTGGAGACCTCAGCTGGTAATAGATGGACTGCCCGCGCGGGGCAAAAGTTGAATCCGTCCCAAGGGTCCTTTCCTGCGAGGTCGAGCCTAGGCTTGGGACGTCATCGGGAGGGAACTTTATCATATCATGACACATTTATACGGCCTGGTCAAATAAAAATTGAATCGATTTACTGTTAATGACTGTCATTGTTATTGTCAGTAAATGACACATGTCAATTTAATGGAATTTTTACTAGAATTTAATGGTAAACCCGCTGATACCATGTTATACAATTGCTGGGCCTATTATTGAGAATGTTATTCCTGCTACAATTCCTGTAACAAGAGTCGCCGCTCCTATCATACCCGCTGTGGGCGCGTGTTCCGGTGCCACAGTACTGAAAGAAGTAATTAATAATAATAATACTTTATATCTCCTCACAAACCAGAATGAAATACACATGATATACTTATATCCAAGCCAAGTTCAGTAAACTTTATTTTACATGGGATCAGTCACACTGGTGGTAGATCTTTTGTTGCAAGAGGCCAGCTACCGCAAAGCAGTAGCGTCTTTGAAATTAATGTGTTCCGGTTTGAAGGGCACTGTAGTAAAATAACTGGCCCCCACAAAAAACACTGCTTATATATATTTAGTATAATCGTAATTGTCTATATACATGTGAATGCCTGTATTACAGAACACCAGTTCCTTACTTCACGGAAAAAACCACGAGCTTTAATAGGTGATATATAGTACACTTCAGGCAGTAAATAACTTGTTCAATCTGTGATAAAATACAGTTTTTGGATATAAGTTACAATTTTATAACAATTTGTTAGTTTTAAATATAGTTGATATTGAATTATAAATATGTTGTAATATTAGTTGTAAATTGAACATATGGTCACAAATAAGCAATACCATGTCAACCCACAAAATTGAAAAACTAAGTTATATATGCAGAAGTGTTGGTAAATGGTTGAAGAACATTTTTCTTTAATATTTGTAGGGTTTTAAGCTTTAAAAAAGCCATTTTTTAATTATGCAATTTATGTATTATGTTAAACGTTAAAATTTGAAATTGCCAAAAACTTGACCAATACATAAAAAAATCATATAAAGGAAGTTGTTCAAAATTTTCAAACGCGTTTTTCTCGAAATGACATTCGTGTGGGTTGACATGGTATTGCTTATTTGCGTCCATATAATATATAACAGATATTTCGAATTAGTAGACAGTAATACGTATAAACGATAAAAATACTTATATAAATTCAAATAATTAAATAAACAAAATACAATTGCTATTGGAACACGAAATCCCAGGAAGGCAACCCTTATCACGACAACCAGAGTCTACGATAACTAAACAGAAAAAACCATTGTAATAAATTGTTGTAATACTTGTACTGCAAAACTTTTATAAAGTATTATAAAAATTTTAACACTACATAAAAACTTTTTCAAATATTTTGAAGGTTTCGCTCGAAATTGGAAAATTATTTGAAGCACTGATTATGTTTACTTTCTATTTAAAATTAATTATTAAAATTTTACTCACCCGCCAACATACATCATGCCAAGTGAGCTGCCGTGACCAGAACTCCATCCAAGTAGAACGGACAAAGACCAGTAGACCCAATCATTTTTGACGAGCACCGGCGAAGTTCGTGTTATACCTCGCGGGTGATAATTGCAGAGGAGAAATAACGGTATGAATATTAACCGGATACTCGTGAAGATGAACAACCAACGCGGACTTGGCTAGGGAAACAAGAATAAGAAATAAATATTAATAATAATAATAAACGCTTAACACTCAACACCGACATCTGACCTCCGCAACCCTAAGAACTAACCAGTAACTCAATGGATAAGAGCTATTTAGTTATCAAGAGTTAACGGATATTATTAGGTGTTATGTGATAACAACCGGGACCGACAGCGTAGCGTGCTCTCCAAGGCACGGTGGGGAGACCCACACGGACAAGGGCCCAGGCCGAAACAGAAATTTTAACAAACATCTGCCCGAGTGGGACTCGAACCCGCAACCGTCGAGACTAAAGACAGACTCGCTACCCACAACGTCACAACGGTGTCGACAGGAAATGTATTACTCTAAATTATTGCAAAATGTGTGAGGGGACTTCACATAAAAACTTATATATGAGTCTCAGCTCTTTTGGAGCAGAAAAAATCGCTACTCCAAAATTTTTACAAAACTCAATATCGCCAACATATTTCTTGAAACAGTAAACCTCTCGTTTACTTACAATTTTCCAGTACGTTGCTGTAATACTTCCGATCAATGCAGTGAGGTTGTACGTCAGGAAGCATGTTATCCTTGTAAAATTATCACCCAAAAACCCTGGCGTCGACGGTTTTATGTCTGAAATATATATAATATACAACTCCAGCCCGCGCCTTTACCAGCGTGAATAACGATTAGGTATATTTCGCTAGTAGCTACTGAAGGTTCTAGAGCAGGCTGTGATCACTATAATTATTATATTATATAGAAATAAATTAAATTGAAGTGTCTTTTTGTAATTCCAAATTAACAGCTTTTCACTAAATGCATATGTAAGTGTGTACATCTTTTTTTAAATTTCTGTCTGCCTATATGTTCCGGCTGGACCTAATAGACAGGGACATTCGCTGGCAGATATCTGATGTTATAAGGAGTAACTTACGCTACTATAATTTTAGAAAAAAAATTAAAAAGGGTTCCGTGTGATAAAGAAAAATCGATACAACACGTGAGCGGAGCCATGGCCGCAGCTAGTGTAAAATCTTAAGTCGACTACTAGTACCTACCAAGTATTGTACAAGTAACTTCAAATAGCAGATTCTAAAATTTTAATTTTTAACTCAATTTATATTATTTGAAACTTTAAAAATTTCAAGGTCATGTCGCCTAAAATTTACTGCCGTCTATATTTACGCGAAAAAACAAAATGAGATGACTAGGCGCTGGACCTCTTTCGCTTGCCTACTCCGGCAATTAGCGGTAGGCATTCAACGTACGAGGGAGTGAAGACAACCAAATTTGTACCATTATCCATCTTAAAATTTAAGCAAATTAAATTAATTCTCACCTGCCTGAATCGACGGAAATACAGTCAGGGTTGTGAAGAACACAATAAATATATTATACAGTTGAATAATGCTCTGTCTTACTATAAGACCGTACGGTATGGGCTCTTTCTGAGACGCAACGTTCTCTCTCAACGTTGTCTCTTGTTTTGTTTCATAATAACGGAAAAAGCTCTGCAAACAAGGGTATTAATTTCCCCTTTTTTAACTACACAAAAGTGGCAAATACGCGTGTGACAGAAAAAGTCACAAATAAGGTAGAAGATTGGGTCACCAGCGCTCACATTTTGGCCGAAGCTCAACGGAACCTACGATTATTGGCATATTAGTTAAATACTTGAGCTTTGCTATTTTGATTATTAACATATATAATTTTTCGTTTAGTGAGTGAGACCATTTTAGGGTCAAATTCCCACATCTCGTGCCGTCTTCCTCCTTTGTCCCGCGGCTGCAATTTAATGGGATGCCAAATTCATGTAAACGATAAACTCTCAACATGTTAAAAAATCTTTTTATTCTTACAATAATTGTTTACATAAAACTATTCCCCATTAAGTGTTTTGGGTGCTAAATTCAATTTCAAATTTTTCATTTATGATCATTCTTCAGTTGTCAAAGCAAGTATTGTGAAGGCATCAAAGTTGGTCTTTTTATAAATGTCTTTAAAAATCAATGTCTTACTAACATTCAACGGCAAAGCGAGATATGTATCTAAGCATGCGAACAGTACAAATATGCCGCTGATGAAATAGTAGACTGCTGATGTCCTGTGGTTGTCCGTGGACACGTCGGTTGCCCACTTTATGAGTTAATTCACGAGGGTACCAACGAAGTTGGAACCGAGGACAACGGCACCTGTATACTTGGGTGGTAAACGAGCTGCAACACCGTAGACACAGTTCTGGAATATAGCGTTGAAAGCTGGAATGAAATGAATTTTTCTCCATAATTGGAACATACAACACTAACTCGGCATGTTATTACTTTTACGGTTGTTATAGTCTGTTAAATGTAACTTGAACCCTGCGCAGTAACACGTTTTCGGGTCTCAACCGTATGCGGTATGAGGGGGGCTGGGTTTAGTACACTCGCTCACGGTTGTTTTACTTCTTTAATAATAAATTATTATAAAATAAATTAAAATATAAATTAGTTTTGTCAAGTGTGTTAACTTTTATTTCAAGATAATGCCTCGACCACAATCAACTTTAAGGAGACGGGAGAGAAGGATGGTATTTGACGTTTATAGTTATTTTTTAAAAGAAAATAATATAACTAATTCTCTGAATAATACTGCGGAAGATACGAAGAAATCTGTCTCACTCATTAATAATGTACATTAATTTTTTTTTAAATATAGATACCTTTTTCTATACTATTTATTTGTTTTATTCGATTTAAGTAATTAATAACGATAATAAATAAATAATTAATTGAATTTAGAAGAAATAATAACTATATTATGTACTTCATTCCGTTTTCCTACTTTATAAAGAATCGATTTAAATAAGACGAAACCAATATTTTTGTCTAACATTTTTGTCCATTATTGTACCTGCGCAGAAGCGGCCATTTTGGTTAAAGTTACATTTAAGGAACTACGTTCCCACGTCCCACAGATTCAACGAAGTAACAGACCACCGGGTTTTCGCCGTAATAATCCAAGTAAATAAACACTTTCATTACAAACTTAAAAGTGTCGAATCTGAGTTTACCGTTAAATTTAAGATATTGATTTAATTTTATCCACACACTTGCCTCTCACATCGAGCAAGTAGTACTAGCTTTAGGTTTTATTTAATTTAATTAATCATTCATTCATTGTAGTAGAGCCATACTTCTCTCAGACCGGAGGCCCGATCTCCCACCCCCTCTGTTCCCTTACCTTCCTTTTTTTCCCTTCTCATCCCGTCCCTCCTGTTCCTTGGGTTGGCAACGCGCTTGTGATACGTCAAGTATCGCAAGCGTTCATAGGTTGCGGAGACTGACGGTATCAGGCGGACCGTATGCTTGTTTGCCAACCGTCATTAAAAAAAAAATTTAAATTGGTTTTACTTCAGCGACTCAAGAACATACGTCTTTTTAAGTTTTAAGTATTTCTAATTATATCAATAGACTGTATATTTTTGACAATACTTTAAATATAACTTACTATGTAATAGAAAAGCAGTGATCATCGTAATCCAGAAGAACACCTCGGGCCATTGAGTACTGTCGACCATAGCCAAGACAACGGTCACAACGAATATGAAAACTTCGCCACAAAGTGTCCATATGATTCTTGTTGTAAGACTGCCTCTACAGAAATCCTTTTATTGATTACGATGCAAAATAAAGCTTTAAAATTTAAATTATAAACCCCTGACAACCATTATCAATTTTCCTTGAATCAAATTGAGAACACAAAAAACTTTCATAGACATACACACATTAAACATAACATCAAAGGCTATAAACTTAAGAATTATAAATATAGAATTATAGGTACACAATAAGGCGGTCTTTTTATATATAAAATTATAAATATTTCGAATTAGTAGTGGAATTGTAAATTGGTGAAACTGCGAAAATGTACATAATAAACAAAAACGAATGTATTTTCACGGGTTGCGATATAATTATTTAGTGGTTGGCGAACTATTATTCCTAAGTTAACAGGTCTATTGCGAATATGTAAAAATTTCCTACAACACCAGTCGGTGCCCTAAGTGCCGGTATTTGACTTAGAATCGACTTCATTGTAAAAAATAATAATTTTGCTTTTTAATTTTGAAGTCGCTTTCTTTTTCAAATGAAGTATTTATTGTATAAGTAATGCTTATTATCATACCACGAAATATATCTTACCCGATTTTAATGAATATGTTGAACCAGCTAAACAGTAAGTTGGGAACCTGACTGGCCCAACCCACGTATGTCATAAAATTCTTAGAATACACAGGAGCATTCGCCAATTTATACACTCTAAAGTATTCTTCGGCTGTTATAAACATGTTCCACGCGGTGAGTGTACCGAGGCCATGCAGTATCACCGTAGAGTAGACCAAATTCCATTTGTCCTTTGGTGGGGCCAAGTCCATGGCATTACCTGTGATAAAAGCTAGACATGTATACATGTGTTTGACTACGTTGTGGCGCAGCGTTAGCAAACCCGCTTTGAGCGCCGCCACAGGTCGCGGGTTCGATTCCCGCTCGGGGCAGATGTTCATATTGATCATGCAAGCATATTTTCCGGTCTGGGTGTGTTTGTCCTTGTCATTGTGTATGTTTCCGGACCCCGAAACAGGATGTGACTAATGGGGGCCGTTGAGTGTGTAGCGTTGATAGTGGTTTTGATTCACGCTAGATCTGACTAAACTGTTATTTGTTTTGGTTTAAATATTGGATCCTCAATAGCTCAACTATAGAAGGGCAGACTCCGTTCCGTTAACGCGATAGTCGCGGGTTCGATCCTGACCTCCTTGGGCTATTGTCTTACCCGCTCCTAGCGCAAGCTTCGAGCTTATTTGGAGCGGCAATAGGAATATTACCAATGCCTTCAAAAAGAATTGCTAATATTCTTAAAATAAAAAACTTTAAAATCATTAATTTTGGTGTGTCTTAGGATAGATTTCAGCTATTCGACGCGAGATCGAGATCACATACACCACTGATCTGTTTTGCAAGATTGAGTCTCCCTCTGTCAACCATCACATTAAACTACTAAACTAAGTCGGCAGGCTGTTGGAGGGGTTAATTGCTATCCGCATAAGCAGACCGATCGCATTTAGCTCGATCTTCTTCCGACGGGGACGTTCGACAGTAGATCATTCGTGAAGGCCGCCGCTCCTTGTCGGACTAGATTATATCCCGGGGTGGAGTGTCACTGGTGATAAGCCTACGATATAAAATATCGTCAATGTTACCTACCACCATGTACTTACCGGATATGGGTGTTTTTTGGCAAGATCCCTCTATCATGGACCAGGAGTCTACACAGCATATCCTTGCAGTGAGCCCAATACGTGACGAGTGAAAAAAAAAATTATATTTAAACACTGGTGCAAAATTTAGCAAACCTGAATTTCTTTTAATGAAGCGTTGTTTTACCCACTCTAACATAGATATTGAACTAAATACTAGCCGTTGGTATTGTCAATTAATGAGAAATTTAGGTCGTTTTTCTGCGCGTTATTCGTTTATTAATATTTGTAAAAATTATATGGAAATTAAAGTCAATCTTTGTTTGTCATTTATTGACAATAAGTATTGGGTGCAGATAACTAATTTTTTTGGACTAAAAATAGTTTTAAATAAGTAAGAAGTTATACATATATAGCGAATAGCTTCTCTATGAGTTTCCGTTTTTGGAAAAACCAAGAAAATAGCACAGCCTTAGACCATTATAAATGAACAGCACAAATTAGTAAAAAACTAGTACCTGTTAAGAGATGAGAGCTGGAGGCCCAAACTTCTTCCACTCTCTCCCATCCTCCTCATCCCCTTCTTTAATGGAAAAGGCATGGTTCTTATATCTATAATATATAAATAAATGAATAATTACTACACACAAAACGCCCTCCATTATGTTAAAGACATCTTGCGTCGGAAGTCCGAAGACACACCCACGAACAATGACAAACACCCAGACTGCAACCATACCTGTATTGCTTATTTTTTTTATGTCATGACGATTGGCAAACAAGCATACTGTCCGCCTGATGGTAAGCAATCACTGCAACCTATGAAAGCTTGCAATACTTGAAGTGTCACAAGCGCGTTGCCAACCCAAGGAACACGTGGAACGGGATGAGAAGGGAACAGAGGGGGTGGGAGATTGGGCCTCCGGCGCTCTCACTCATCGCACGAAATGCAATAGTACCTAATGATACTTGAGGCCGATTTTCTGCGAGAGGGTAGTGCTGCCCCGGTCGAGCCGGCCCTTTTGAGCTGAGAGAAGCATGGCTCTACTATCGTAAATGGCTAATACAAAACAGATGCGCTACCGCCGCGCTAAAACGTTGTCAACCTGTGACTGTCTCTTTCTGTCAGTAAAAGAACCATCCCAATAATAAAAATATCAAGGAATTGAGGTCAAAAACTTGAGATAATGTTTCATTGAAAACCTTTAATAAAGTAATTTTAACCGCTGTACCAGTGTGGTTAATTATTTGTTGAGGATTCGTAGATTATAAGTAAACTCTCCGGTGGAATGTAGTGGAATAATTTATTCGAAAAGTAAACAGGTATTTATACAAAAAATGAAAAAGTAATTAGCCAATAGAAAAACAGTAAAAAAATGAAATATAAAATTATAAAATGAAATTCCAATAAAAATGGCTACTTTAATACGCGGGCTTCTCATAGGTGGCGTCCTGCTCCCCGCACGCCTCTGTCTGAAGCGGGAGGGGCGCGCGGGAGGGACGCGCGCGAATTAATAAAATTGACCGCTGCGACCCGGCGTCGCCTTAGAATCGTCGAGCGCCGAGTGCAGCGAGGTCGTGTTGTCCGTGTTCGGTTCCGGCGTCGCGTATTGCTTGAAGTAGTACTGTGTGAAGATTCTTATTGGAAGATTGAAGAAAGAAGAAACTGTAGATCTTCGGATCTGCATCTTAAAAACCGCTCTTTTCAGAGCGATCTCTTTCTGATACCAAACCACGCCTTGAAGGCATCTATAAAACAGTTCTTTTCAGAGCTATCTACGTTCATCTATTCCGAACGATGACGTAGAAAATAAAGATAAATAAAAGATGTGTTGCGTACAATTATTTCCTAACTGCACGTAGCTGATGCTGCTACAGTAATCCCCCTCAAGTGAAACGTACCGGCAACTTGATGGTACGGCCTAATCGTGTTTGCTTGAGATTAGGTTGTGACGTCATGTTGTTCGCTTGCTCTGGTAATGAGGTTTTTCTGGTAATGGTTTCTGGTTGGTATGGTATGGTAATCTTGGTAACAGGTTCTGAAGGTAAAAGGTAATCGGTATCTTGAAGTACATATGCAGGTTTCAATCGGTCGATTGATATATTTGTTTGAGGATCGGGTAATTGAATTGTAAAAACTTTATCCGTTCGTTTTACAACTCGATAGGGACCTTCATATGGTGCTTTTAAGGTTGACTTTGCTGCGTCGATTCTAATAAATACGTCGTAGGTTCAGATCCAGTTCGAGTGTTTTCTCGCCGTAGGTTGATATTATAGTGTTATTTGCGGCGTATAGTTTGAATGGTAGTGGCGTTGCTTTCTGGCCTGGTTTTCGAGGTAAGACGGATATATTAGCTCCCGTGTCTACCAAGAAAGAGTAGCATGTCCTTTTGTCCTTGACGAACAGGCGGTAGGACTTGTTGTGATCGCCGAATGATTCCGTTTCTGCCAATGTTTGATTGTGATGTGATGACTGTTTCTTGAAGCTGCAAGGGGTTGTACAGCGTGTTGCTGCGTTGCTGAATCGACGGTGATAGTAGCAGAGTGAAGAGTGTGCAGATGAAGAATGCGACCGGGAATGACGATGCGATGTGTTTCTTTGATGAGATGGGTATCGCTGGTGGTGGTTATGCGTCGGTGTTGATTTCAATTCTGCGAGTTCTGCTTGCAATGTACGTAGGACGTCGGTGAGGTATTGAGTGACGGTCTGGTTGTTGAACGTGGCTGGTGCTTGGCTGTCCTCCATTTTCCGGATGGGTTCGTCAAGCAGCGTAGCGGTATTTATGCAGAGATTCGTCACGGCAGCGTGTAATAGAAAGTTTCTATTAACAGTCGGGCAGAGATTCCACGTAGGGAGGTTTTTCTTCAGAAGGGTGCTTCGGAGCCTGGTTCCTGTCCGGTATGCTTCTGTTCCTCGGGGTCACCACTTTAACCACTGTAACCAGTGTGGTTAATTATTTGTTGAGGATTCGTAGATTATAAGTAAACTCTCCGGTGGAATGTAGTGGAATACAAAAAATGAAAAAGTAATTAGCCAATAGAAAAACAGTAAAAAAATGAAATATAAAATTATAAAATGAAATTCCAATAAAAATGGCTACTTTAATACGCGGGCTTCTCATAGGTGGCGTCCTGCTCCCCGCACGCCGCTGTCTGAAGCGGGAGGGGCGCGCGGGAGGGACGCGCGCGAATTAATAAAATTGACCGCTGCGACCCGGCGTCGCCTTAGAATCGTCGAGCGCCGAGTGCAGCGAGGTCGTGTTGTCCGTGTTCGGTTCCGGCGTCGCGTATTGCTTGAAGTAGTACTGTGTGAAGATTCTTATTGGAAGATTGAAGAAAGAAGAAACTGTAGATCTTCGGATCTGCATCTTAAAAACCGCTCTTTTCAGAGCGATCTCTTTCTGATACCAAACCACGCCTTGAAGGCATCTATAAAACAGTTCTTTTCAGAGCTATCTACGTTCATCTATTCCGAACGATGACGTAGAAAATAAAGATAAATAAAAGATGTGTTGCGTACAATTATTTCCTAACTGCACGTAGCTGATGCTGCTACAGTAATAAAACAAGGAAATAAAAACCTTATTTTTCCGAAGTATTTTATTTGAATTTTACATTTGTATTGTATGAATCGGAATAACAGTAAAAGATTATTTAAATACATTTCTATTTAAGTGTTACAAAATGATTACAACGTGGAAAAGTGAAAAAATATTACAAATAGTATCGGTTGAATGGTTCGGTTCTATTATTGTCATAACATTAATCTCTTCTATACGATTACATACTTAGGACATATCCGGGGATATTAAAAGATTTCAAACTCAACATTAGTAGGTACATAATAATATGTGGTTCATCAAAATAAACTTGCTTGATGGAATGGAATTTGCATGAATATCGGAAATAAATAATAATTTATTAATAAATATTTCATTAATTTATAACAATGAACTATATAGTATTTAGATAGGTCAAGAAGTAGAGGTTAGAATGTGTTTTTAAACTATTTGATCATCTATTTCACGATCATAATCTTCTGGGATATAATTATTTTTATTATCAAAAAAAGTCAACTCAACAACTTATTGAATTTTTAAATTTTTATATTTATTATTTGACTAATACAGCGCTTCAGTATATACGCTTTATTTACAAAATATATAATACCATAATTATATATAACTTCTATACTACCTTATATCTCTTGAAATACAAAAAATCTAAACTGGACCTATTTTTCTTCTTCGCCCTAGCCTGAGAAATACAGTGGTGTGAAAAAATATAGACTCAAAGACTTCATCTTTTCAGCAATTTAAATAAACAAACTTATTTCCAAAATAGTCAATTGTTAGCACCACGTAAGCGTAGTTATATGACCCTGAAGTTTCGCCTGCCGACCAATCCGCATAAAGATGCGTGACGTTGACGAACGAAGTCAGTCCATTCAGTTGTGAATAATTATAAACTCAGTTGCGATCAAAGCGTGCTAAGTGAGAGATATCGTTATTCTAATATTTATTTTTGAAGTTCACGACGTACGTAATACGTGACGAGTAATCGAACTTAATTTGGTTAACTATTATATTTATTTAATATGCCTCGTGGCATATAAACATATAAACAACTAACTGATATTGAAAAACAGCGAATTATCGATTTAAGAAGCTGCGGTAAAACTCAAAGACAAATAGCAGATACTATTTGTAGATCACAAAGTGTAGTAAAAAACTTTTTAAAGTTGGGTGTTGAAAATTATGGTAAAAAGAAGCGTCCCGGCCGACCAGCAAAATTTCCTCCCACCGTAAAACGCGCTGTTTTAAGAGAACTATCGGTGACCGGAGCATCGTCATAAACATTGGTACGCAGATTTAATTTAGACTGTGATTCTAGTCTCATAAGAAAATGGGCAGCCGATTCCGGACGGTTTAAACATCAAAAACTACTACCTGAACCAGTTTTAAAACCACACCATATCGTAAATAGGCTTAATTTTTTAGAAAAATATATTACAAAAGTTGATTTATGGCAACATGTTATTTTCAGTGATGAAAAAAAGTTCAATTTTGATGGTCCTGATGGATGTAAATATTATTGGCATGATTTAAGATTGGACAGAAAAATAATGTCACACAGAGCTCATGGTGGTGGATCAGTCATGATCTGGGCCGGTATGACTGGACGTTTAAAAACAGAATTAGCATTTTGTAAAGGTCGTATGAATGCTGGTAATTATCAGAGCCTATTATACGATTATCTTTTACCATTCACAACTTTGACTGAAGACGAAAATATAGTATTTCAACAAGACAATGCTCCAACTCATGGTGCCGCGTCTACAAAACAATGGTATCACGACTTCGGTGTTTCAGTAATAGAATGGCCAGCGTGTAGTCCAGATCTAAACCCGATTGAAAATGTTTGGGGAATCTTAGCAAGAAAAGTTTATGACCCAGAGAAACCGCTAATTAATAATACTCCACAACTTAAACAAAGAATTAAATCATCGTGGGCTGAAATTTCACCTGCTGTCCTAAAAAGTTGGTTGATAGTATACCTGATAGACTAATTGAAGTGATTAAAAATAAGGGTAAATGGACACATTATTGAATAAATAATCGACTCTGAGTTTATAATTTTTCACAGCTTTTGTTCATTGGGATAGGAAATTTCTTAATTATTTCTTTAAGTAAAAAAAATATGAAACGTTTATATTTAATAAGAATACACTTTCTTTGCATTATTCATCTATAATAATGATTGTAATATATATCCATTTGTTTTTTAATAAAGTAGATAATTAGTTATGAGTCTATATTTTTTCACACCACTGTATATGTCAGGGTCCGTTAGCATCAAGGTTTGACAGGTTGTTGGTTTTAATAAATAGCATCTTCCTCAGCAGCTATTTAGGTAATAACTGGAATCGATAACCGAGGGTGCCCCGAGAAGTGCGATGGGGCTTTATTACCTAATTATTGAAGAGCCTTTAAAGGATCATTATAATTATACGCAACATATTATGTGCAATTCTCAAGCTACCTACGTTCATGAGTTTATATTTAGAATAAAAATTTGTACTCGAAGGTGTGAAATGAATTTTACGTCAAATGAGATACGCTATTAATTTTTTTTTAATAGGTCGAAGTTGGTCAAAGTCCTTTTACACTTTTTTCTGTGATATTTTCAAATATTTACTCTTGTTTGTTGATAATTTAGACTTCGAAATCGGATTTTCCTGAAAGAAATTTTACTTAATTTTTACTTCGCGAGTGATGTGATGAGTGATGAAATTTTAATTTTTTAGGACATGAATCATGATGTATGCAGAACAATTTTTACAAAGTTTTGAGATAATCGAATCAATGGTTTAGAAACGCATAAAGGGTAAACCAAAAAAAATTAAGTATACAAAGATTATACCAAAAAAATTATAAATATTTCTAAAAAGTGTAAAGAAGACTTTCGAACATTGCAAATTGTGTTTTCCATTTAAAAACAATAAGATCTAATAGCGAAGGATTTGTGGTATCTACAGTGGAAAGGTTAAAGCTATTTCTTCACAGCCTTTATCTCTACGAGGAGTGCATATTATCCATAAATTCATACGTTAGCGTGATTTGAAATGTAAACAAGGCTATTTGATTTATTGAGAACAACATACCGTTCTATAAAAAAGGTATAGAAGTATATACCAATGTCTTTCACAGAATGTGAAACTCGACCGTGAAAAAAAGAACAACTACTTGTTTTCAAAATTGATTCTATCCTTAGGGTGCCTTCTGAGACAACGGACAATGGCTTACGACGTCATGAGGAAGCTCGATTAGTGAATCCAATTCATACTTTAGTGGTTTTTACTATATAATTGGCACATATATCAAATAGCCTTGCATACCATATATTCATAGTTAATTATAGATATATTTATTATGTATATATTTGTAAAGATTTTAATATAGATAGTACTAATTACCTGAAAGCTAGTCAGTTGAAAACATTCGAGTAATATGGAATAATTAGAATAGTATAAGTACTTTAAATATTAGAAGTGTGAAGTTTCGAAAGAATGCCTTAAATTGTATAATAATAAGTATCAATTTTAAACTATAGACTGTCAAAGTCATTGATTTTTAATTATTTTATTTTGTTCCATGTAATGGCAGCACTAGAATTGATTGTTGTCAAATATTCCCGTTATTGTCATGGGCTAATAACTATTTTTATGTTTGAATACTTATGTTTGTGCTTTACGAATAACTTGAAATATATATAATTTATCACTATATCATAAAGCTTAACTACTTTTGAAATCATAAACTGAAGACATCAAAATTCAATTATTTGCGTCAAAAGCGCTTAAAATTCTTATATTATAATAATATATTTGTATAAAACGAGACTATTCTAAAACTACTTTAAAAATAGTAACTTTGTTTTTATATATACACATTATTTTATATAGAGTACGATACTTTCACATATTTACAAATATTTATAATGTAAAATTATCATACATATTTACTTGTAACACTAACCCAAAAAAGTCTGCAAATTTTAGTAAAACTTGTACAAATTTAAAAAAGGCAGTTTTAATTAAACAAATATATAAATGAAGTATTATGAATTAATTAGCTGTCTATCTTTAGAAATTCCTTAGCAACGGATCCGAATCTTCTTGCAAAAGACAACAAATACAGCTTCCAATGAATCTTTGTGACTAAATTTATTCTAAGTCAATTAGTTGTGAAGTCGGTTTTTTTTTTATAAAAAGTTTTTAGTTCATAAAGAGATGACGCCATGTAATTAAAAATAAAAAAATAATATCTCTAATAACTTTAGTGGAGAACCATCGTAAAGACCAAGACCCACAATGTGTTGTAGCACAATAGGAAGTAATTAGTTTACATTACCCCATTAATAACGAATTCTGTAATAATATTGAAATAAACAACCAAATTTTATTACGAAAAGTTAAAAAAAATAAATAAAACGAAAATAAATTTCAAACAAAATCTTTACTATGTAATAAATAACTAACATCTGTTAGCACAAAAAAACAAAAAACACTAAATACCAGAGATTTGGTCTTGTATAAACACACTAAAATATCCATTCTTAGGCCTCGCGCTCATTGGCGGCACGGCTTGGTATGGGATTTTTATGTGACAAATAGAAATAAACCTTAAATGTATGACAATATATTTGAAATTTCAACGATGGTGATTGATTATGTTGGTGTGAGCTTAGGCATACTGCGTTTAGTGTAAATTCGTTCAGTGTAATTGTCACATAAAAATCGTCCGTCATACCGTACCGCCAATCATCGCAGGGCCTTGATAGCAAACACTACTAAATATTTATTTAATAGCCTCTGTGGATTTAATTTATATTTTTCATTTTCTACAAAATCCCTTCATAGTTGTATTTATAACTTCATAAATGTGCGTTCTTTCATGTTTGCTTTATTAATATTTCTTAATCAATCCCAAATTATCGATTTAAATATTTTCAAACAATCTTCAAAATATTTTGTGACATTGAGTTAAGAAATATTTCATTAATATTACTTAAAAAATATTTTACAAAGTTTTCTTACACAACTAATTATAATCGAAAAAGTTATTGAAAATCAGTCATTAAAAAATGAAAACTAAAATGCACAAATGTGATATTGTAGATTTAAAAGAATTTACAGATGTATTTCAAAAATGCTATCAGTACCTCTAGTGCGAATTTGTCACTACGATAGTTTTGTTTGAGATGTTTGTTAGAAAAAAAACTGAAAAATTCCGTAACCCACTTTAGTATTTTTCTAGTCATTTTACATTACTAAGTACCAAAGGAAATTATAACTTAATTCAATAATCATGAAAATATTAAACCATAGACACATGTCATGCCTCTTTTGGTCTTTGAATAAATATAATAATATTGCTTTCACACTTAGATCTGTCCCATCTTTCATAAAAATATTACAAATTTTTGGTTTCTTTGCCAGCTCTTTTCTGATACAGTTTTAATTTTGTAAAGCTGGTGTAAATCTGAAGAAATGGTAGAAACCTTATACATCGAATTTAAAAAATGCCACTGTTTTGACATTCAAAGTCACAAACGCAACTAGGATTAAAAAACTCCAACTAGAGGCTCTGTAATTTTTTTTTTCGGCCATTCAAATTATTTTGTATGATAAACTTTAATTTACAGCCAGCTGTAGTATTTTTAATAATTTGTTATAATAATAATATGATTAATTACATCATTGCCTTCAATATCTTCGACATTATAATTTCAAGCTTTAATATTCTTAAATAATAGCATCACTTTGGATTAATATTTTTGTTATATATTAAACTTAATTTAAGGACTTAAATATAGTTAGGGGGATGGCTGGAAATAAACTCGTATGCAATATTTATATTCAAAATTAGAGAAAAAAATCATTTACATAAATTTTCAAACGGGGTTAGTAGTTATAGGTTTTTTAATTTTTTATTCACTCACACACACACACCAGTACTTTTCATGTACAGAAAGCTATGCATGTGCTATAGTAGTTTGACTTTTCCACAAATTCTATAATTTCATTCTGTGAATAATATTACTATTTATTTTTCAAAAACAAAAAAAATTAAAACGTGTCGCGGGACGCATGGTAGGAACGAAATTCCTCATTTCATTTACCACCCATCATTACATTTCCCACCCGCCATAGAGTTGGCACCCTTGACCACCCCACCCCATAAAAGCCAAACAACGTGATGTAACGCTTTCCGCGATAAGGAACTTCGTTCCAAAAATATATATTAATGTTTTTCATTGCATCAAAGCAACATTTAATCCTAATATTGCCTTGAAAGCCGATATGTTAAATACAGCAAACTATAATCGGAGACGGATCTATTATATAATAATAAATGTATTTCAACTATAAATTTAACAATTTGTACTAGATACAATATAAATCCTCTAAGCCTCAAACATCAACAGTTATTAACTGATATAAAAGACAATCTACGTCAAAAACAAACCTAAGAGAACTTACCCATACTATGTGACATAATCATGGGGAGAAAGGGCATCTTCAAAATATCAAACTTGGTGACGAAGGGAAGGGTATGTCGAGTTTACGTCACATAGTTTTTTTTTTAATATAAGCAATGCTGTATTAAGGCTCGTAGGTTGGAGAGAGTACGACAAGAGCCCAAAGGGGTAAGAATCGAACCCGCGACACTCGTATTAACGGAGCGGAGTCAGCCCTTCTAACGTTGAGCTATTGAGGCTTCAAATACAACAACGAGTCAATATAGTTGAAAAATAAAAGACAAAATACTTATTTTATTTCGTCATACAGCAAGCGTCGAATCAATACAGACAATATGAGCCGAATATTTTTTTAACCATTTATTACTTATTTATGAATTATTTACATCAAAACTAGAGGTAGAGAGGGTCTTGGCATATAAGAGTAGTCACCGAAAGAGGGGTCTAAAAAAATTGTAGTAATGGGTCACATAGTATGGGTTCCCTAATATCCAGTATGTAACGTCAATTCAGTTATATAATATTGTGTACACAAGTTTGGGCGGTTGAACAGAGCACTGTTTAAATGCCAATCACAATCAAATTTAATGCTTTGCCATAATATTGTAAATTGCCTGCCGATGGTGAAATGAATGTGTTCAAAATTGCATATTGTCAGCACAAAGATCAGGACACTGGCAATTTTAATTGTATAAGTCGGCCCTTACACCTTCAATATAGTTCAATGCTATTGTGTGCAATATTGAATATATGTGTGTATGTGTGTGATTGTGTGTGTGTGTGTGTATGTGTAATATGTAATGTCACTTTGAATAAAGATTCAATGATATAGAATCAATAAAGCTGATGATGCATTCACATCAATATTTTCATGTTGCCTGATGACAATGTAATAATGTTGCACAAAATAAACACAAAATGCTAAAAATATTGTAGGTGTATGGGTCGCCTACAACTAATCAGTATTAATAGTTTATGATTTCTTTTTTTATTTATGGCAGTTTGTCAAACAATGTATAACAGCAGGGATTTTATTAGATATTCTATTTGAATAATATTTTCATATTATTAATAATAACTGATAATTATATAATTTTTAATATTAATTTTTAGTGCATATATTTTAATAATTCAATTCCTTTATATATTCTATTCGCTCAAAGCATAGACATACTATTTACTATTGACCGGCTCTTGTATACAGATAAAATGTCAGACACTTATGTTGCTTGGTTTCGTAAGGAAAAGGAAGATCCCCTTAGAGATGACAGCGATTCATATCGGCTCTGGATGAATCACAAGCATGATATATTGATGAAACAGGAGACAATTATCAAGTTTATCAAACTACAATGCAGATGTGCAGAACACGTTGAGAGGATAGGGTACAATAGGGCACCCAAGGTAATGAGTAAGTAGAAGCCGCAAGAGAAAAGACCAAGGGAGAGGTCGTAGATGAGATGGTGCAACAGCATTGAGGTAGATCTCGGGACCATTGGAAAGTTTACCGCCTTGAAAAGAATAGCCTAGGATCGGAATTAATAACAAAACATCATTAAGGTGGCCAAGACCCACAGAGTTGTAGCACCACAGAAAGTAAAGTAAGTTGTTGTTTATGATTAACTTCGTTCTGTTGTGTTGGTGTTGAACTTATAAAGGGGCACCGACAAGTCTATGACATTTCATCTGACGGAAGGGCCTGTCCATGGTATATAGTAAGTCTATGATTGAAGATAATTCCTTGTTGCTATTGATATTTCTAAATTACTTTTGAGATTAAGAAGTTTTCTTTATATTATAGATATAACAGAGTCATAATATATTTCTATGCACTATCAAAACTATTATATTGAATGCTTTCGTCTTATATTTATATTGATTCAAACTTCCAACTATTTATATCTGTCTCCATTACACATAATAAATACACCAAAATCAAATATTACACTAAATAATATTTCATATGCAATGGACAAATGCCAATCACAAAGTTCTAAACACTTCGTATAAGGAACATTTAAACTTATTGCAACGTTTAAGGCGTGGTAAAGGCGGGTTATCACTTTTCACAAGTCACTTTTTCCACTACACTTCAAGTCGTGTGTCACTTTCAAACGCTTCAACGCATCACTTTCCAAAACGTACCAGAACGTTCCAGAACGTCCCAATGTATGTAAGTAGTCGCTACATGGTCGACCAGATACTGTATGCGATAATTTCCGGGCACAGTATTGAGAATGTTACTCCAGCAACAATGCCAGTCACTAGTGTAGCTGCTCCTATCATGCCAGCTGTTGACGCGTGTTCTGGTGCCACAGTACTGAAAAAAAAAAAAGAAAATTTACTAAGCGATTGCCCCCGGCCATGAGCATCTGCAATACCAGAGGGCATGCAAGTGCGTTGGCGTCCTTTTTTAGCATACAACTGGCATTGCAAATAAGCACATGAAAACTCAGAGGTGCTTGCCCGGATTTGAACCCGCGATCTTCGGTTAAAGTATACGTTTTCGATCCATATAAGACAATAGATAGTGCATACCACATATTGAAATTTATAAAACTTGATGGAACTAACTAGCGTCACCTGTGAAGTGGCTAGAATTTAAAAAATTAAAACGGAGCATGTGAGAAGGCAAGAGTAAAAATGGGGATAAGAAATTGAATTTATCGTTTTTGTAGCGCATGCGTAAGATGGTGTATTTAGTTCTCAACCACTTGATAGATGGCGCTTTAATTTTAAACACTATCGTTTTACGCCATATATATGCGCTATCTAGCACATCTCTATAATCTTAGTCTATGATTATTAAAAAAGAATAAATATATAATAAATTGTTGCAAAACTTAGGTGCTCACAATTCCACGGAGAATTGCGAGTGTTTTAGTTATAGTTAAGCAATTTAATATGCCCACTTTGAAATTGTGATGATCAGTTTTATCATGAAAACCACTGCGTTGGATAGTGGGGCGAAAACATTTACTATGCCATTTTCAAATTATCATAATTTAACTTCTATTATATATCACATAAATGAAAATGGCATAGACAAATAAATATATGAAACCTTTTTCAATGATAAATTTAAGACGAGTTGTGACATTTAAAAACAAGCTTTAGTTCAAACGGCCTTAGGACCACTATGCATTGTAGTGTTTATGAAAGTAATATTATATCTATAATAGTCTCATATCTATTTGTATAAGCTCACATGATTAAATTAAAAAACATATTTTGTTGTCTCAAGATAGTATGAATAAATACTGGCTTCTGTTCTCGGCTACAGCCACGTCAATAAAGATTTTTAAGGAGACACCTTTTAATGTAATAAAAAATAAGTGTTTCCGTGTACAAACTCTATTTTACCCACTTAAAATAGTTGTTTTGTGACTGAAAAAGCATATAACTGTCACTATGGTCTCATCTATATCGGAACCAATTTATTAGATTTTGTTTAAGCGTGAAAGCTCAAACAAACTCACTTTTGTGAGTTTATAATGTTAGTTTGTTAAGTATATCCTAATGGACTTTTTATTTAAACCTTGGCACCCTAAAATTTGATGTCTAAATTTTATTATTCCTTTGATCCCATTCCGGTGGGAGTGGCAATCCCGTTCTTGGGTTTCCTATCTGTAAACTACCTACCGGAGCATAAAGATTAAGTAATACAATTTTTGGATATAAAATTACCATTGATCCAGTTCCCGTGAGAATTTTGATACGGATCCTACAATAAAAAAAATTATTATAATGATAACATAAATTCACTCACCCGCTAACATACATCATGCCAAGAGAGCTGCCGTGACCGGAGCTCCATCCAAGTAGAACAGACAAGGCCCAGTATGCCCAATCATTGTCGATTAGCACTGTCAACGTTCGTTTCACATCCCGAGGTTGATAATTGCACAGTAGGAACAACGGTATGAAGAGCAACCGGATACTTGTGAAGATGAATAACCAACGTGGACTCGGCTGGGAAAACAAGAAGACATACATTTTTATTGTTATTAAGGAACAATTTTTTTTTATTTGCTAAGTTGGCAAGCAAGCATACGAACCACCTGATGGTAAGCGGTTACCGTAGCCTATGAGATGCACAACACCATTAGTAGTTGCCACTCATGCGTTGCCAACCTCTGCCACAGTAATTTCACTAGCCTATAGTGCCCTTCAAACCGAAACACAGTATGCCTAAGACACTACTGTTTTGTGGTAGAATATTTGACACTGCGGTGGTATCTACCTGCCCGGCCTCTTGCAACAAAAGAACTACCACCAGTATGACTGATTGCAGTGGTGTAATAATCTCTGCTGTAATATCCTGTTTCTAATGTCCGACAAAATACACAAACACAAGTATAATGTTTGTATGGGCAATACAGACCATCCATTGACGACGGTCGTGTGGTCGTGTAAGTAGCGAGCTTGCCTTTAGCCGGAACGGTCTCAAGTTCGATTCTGGTTTTAACCGCTGGCTGTGGGTCCCAGTTGTTATCCGAACATCTCCTAATAATCGTTAACTCTTTTTAGGTAATTTGCTCTTATCCAATGAGTTATGGAGGTCAGGGTGAGAGTAATAAGCAGATCCTGGGTAAAATACCGGGATTAAGGAGGAAGTCAGTTAGTAAATATTTTAAAACGATTGTAATTTAAATTGTAGCAAAACTTAGGTGCACACAAATTTATTTTTTAAATATGCGTGTGTTTTAGAAGAGCATTACTGTGCCCACTGTTAAAAAGTGATGAGCACCACATAGGTGTTAACACTGCGTTGGGTAGTGGGAAATGTATATTAAACTTTGACCGTTTAGCCGTGGTTCGGCTTCGCAGGAGGCACCCTAAGGACGGAATCAAATTTGAACCCCGTGAGGGCTGCCCTTTTCACGGCTGAGTCTCTGTACTCGGTGACGGTGTCAAGGCCAATAGGGCAAACAGCAATACACATACCGAAAAAAAAAAAATCTTTGACCTCGAATAACTTTGGACCCGTAGGTCTGAAAGGTAGTTTTAAAAGTGAAACTTTTATTATACTGCCTTAAATTTTTCGTTAGTCTTTAGCATGTCGGATTATAGCCGGCCGCAGAGACTTCATTTATTTTAATTTTATTTTACTTTTTACTATTTTTATGTATGAATGTTTTTTTGTATGTTTGGTCGCATGATGTTAGCGTGTCTGTTTTGTCTTCGTTTTTTTATTTATAATTTTATATATATATTTTTGCTTTTGTTTTTTTTTTATTCATTCCATAAATCGAAAAATAAAAAGTTAAAGTTTCCTAGCGTTGTGGTTTCATAAAAGCACCAAGTTTTTTCATTGAATAAAGTTGCAGATTTTTCTTGAGATTCAGCCCGCTGACAAATAGACTGATGGACAGCGGCTTAGTAATATAGTTAAAAGTATTATTTACTCACAAATTTCCACAAGCTCGCTGTAATATTTCCAATCATGGCAGTCAGGTTGAACGTCAGGAAGCATGTTATACGAGTAAAGTTACTGCCCAAAAAGAACTCCGAAGATACTGGTTTGATATCTGAAATAGATGTTAAAAATATAAGTTATCTTAGTTTAGAAATCGTTATTTTTACAAAAAATATTTTTACTGAGTGACTAAATTAGTTATTTAACCACTGTACCAGTGTGGTTAATTATTCTTGAGGATTCGTAGTTGAATGAAGTAAACTCTCCAGTGGAATGTAGTGGAATGATTTATTGAAAAAATGTACGAGTATATATACAAAAAATGAAAAATTAAACAGCCAATAGAAAAATAGAAAACAAAATAAAATATAAAATTATAAAATAAAATTCCAATTAAAAAGTCTACATTAGTACGCGGGCTTCTGATAGGTGGCGTCCTGCTCCCCGCACGCCGCTGTCTGAAGCGGGAAGGGCGCGCGGGAGGGACGCGCGCGAATTAATAAAATTGACCGCTGCGACCCGGCGTCGCCTTAGAATCGTCGAGCGCCGAGTGCAGCGAGGTCGTGTTGTCCGTGTTCGGTTCCCGCGTCGCGTATTGCTTGAAGTAGTATTGTGTGAAGATTCTTATTGGAAGCTTGAAGAAAGAAGAAACTGTAGATCTTCGGATCTGCATCTTAAAAACGCTCTTTTCAGAGCGATCTCTTTCTGATACCAAACCACGCCTTGAAGGCATCTATAAAACAGTTCTTTTCAGAGCTATCTACGTTCATCTATTCCGAACGATGACGTAGAAAATAAAGATAAATAAAAGATGTGTAGCGTACAATTATTTCCTATAGCTGCACGTAGGTGATGCTGCTACAGTAATCCCCCTCAAGTGAAACGTACCGGCAACTTGATGGTACGGCCTAATCGTGTTTGCTTGAGATTAGGTTGTGACGTCATGTTGTTCGCTTGCTCTGGTAATAAGGTTTTTCTGGTAATGGTTTCTGGTTGGTATGGTATGGTAATCTTGGTAACAGGTTCTGAAGGTAAAAGGTAATCGGTATCTTGAAGTACATATGCAGGTTTCAATCGGTCGATTGATATGTTTGTTTGACGATCGGGTAATTGAATTGTAAAACTTTATCCGTTCGTTTTACAACTCGATAGGGACCTTCATATGGTGCTTTTAAGGTTGACTTTGCTGCGTCGATTCTAATAAATACGTGCGTGCATGTGTGTAGGTCTTCATGTACGAATATGTGTTTATTGTTTCGGTGTGCGTTCATTGGCTTCGGCTTGTTCTTTGCTATGTTCGCGCGTAATTTTTCGACGTAACTGTAGTCCATTGATGAAGTAGCGGGAGTATTCGCGTCAAAGAAGTCGCTAGGTAGTCGCAAGTTGTATCCGTAGGTAAGTTCGGCGGCGCTTACGCCGGTGTCGGTGCGTAAGGCGGCTCGCAGTCCTAGTAGTACGGTTGGGAGTTCATTCATCCATGAATTTGTATTTGATAGTTTCGCTCGTAATGCAGTCTTCAATGAACGATGCCAACGTTCTACGATTCCGTTACTTTGCGGATGGTAGGGCGTAGTACGTATTTTTTTTATACCGAGTATTTTTGTTAGATGAATGAATAGGTTACTCTCGAACTGTCGTCCTTGATCGGTCGTTATCGTAGCGGGGCATCCAAAGCGAGTAATCCAGTGCGTGTATATGGAGTCGGCGACTGTTTCTGCTGATATGTCAATGGTCGGGATCGCTTCGGGCCATTTCGTGTGACGATCGATCATTGTTACTACGTAGCGGTGTCCTTGCGCAGTTGTAGGTAACGGTCCGACTATATCGATGTGTATATGTTGAAAACGTTCGGTTGGCGGGAATGTTGCGATCTTGCTGTGCGTGTGACGTAGTATTTTACTTTTTTGACACGATAAACAGGTTTTAGTCCACTGACCTATATCGGTATTCATTGAAGGCCAAAAGTATTTTTTGTTATTAATTTTCGAGTTGTTCTTGTTCCGGGATGACTAATATTATGTATGCTATTAAAAATTTTTCTTCGATATTCGCTAGGTATGTAGGGTCGTATATATGAAGTTGATGTTTCGCAGTATAATTCGATGTTAGTATTAGGTATATTGATCTTCTTGAAGGATAAATTATTTTGATGACGTAATTGATGTATAGTGCTGTCTTTGTCTTGCGCGCGAGCGATTTCTTCGTAATCGATCGGTGAAGGACAAGTTATTGTCGCTATGTGGCTCGATTCCGCGGATCTTGTTGCGATGTCGCTTGTTTCTATGCGGCTGAGAGCGTCGGCAACTGTGTTTTGTTTGCCGCTTACGTGACGTATGTCGGTAGTAAATTCGCTAATGAATAATAATTGTCGCGTTCTGCGCGGAGTTTCGTTTGATGTAGTAATCTTGTTCGTAGCGAATGTAAGCGGTTTATGATCCGTGAATATGATGAGTTCGCGTCCTTCAAATATTTTTCGAAAATGTTTTACTGCCATATAAATAGCTAATAATTCACGATCGTATGTTGAATATTTTTGTTGCGCGTCGGAGAATTTCTTTGAGAAGTATCCTAATGGTTGCCATGTATTATTGATATATTGTTGTAAGACGGCACCGGCTGCTGTGTCTGAGGCGTCACTGAAGATTGCGAGGGTGGCTTGATGTGAAGGGTGGGCGAGTAAAGCTGCGTTTGTGATGCTGGCTTTACATGCCTCGAATGCTTCTAGTGCTTCGGTGTTCCACTCGATGATTGTTTTATCTCGCTTCTTGACGTTGTGTAGGTATGCGTTCAATGGAGCTTGTAGCGTCGCGGCGTTAGGTATGTGATCGCGGTAGAAATTTAACATACCGAGGAAACGTCTTAATTCTTCTATGGTTTTTGGTTGTGTGTACTCAGTGATAGCTTTGACCTTCTCGAGTGGCGGTTTGATTCCTGCGTGGGAAACGATGTAACCGAGAAATTTTACTTCCGGCTGGCCTAGGTTGCATTTGGCTGGGTTTATAGTGATACCGTTTTCTTCCAGACGTTTTAAAACACATTTGAGATGTTCGCGGTGTTCGGCTTCGTTTGATGAGGCGATGAGTACATCGTCGATAAATGGGAACACGTAGTCGAGTCCACGGAGTACTTCGTGTATGTAGCGTTGGAAGGTTTGTCCAGCGTTTTTCAAACCGGGACACATGCGCGGGAACTCGAATAAGCCGAATGGAGTAATAATAGCGGTTTTTTCTATGTCTTCGTTTCTTACGTTGATTTGTTGATATGCGCGGTTGAGATCGATTGTTGAAAATATTCTTTTTTCTGATAAGTGATGTGTGAAATCTTTTACTCGTGGTACTGGATAGCGATCGGGCTTTGTTATCGCGTTGAGCCTGCGATAGTCACCACACACTCCTATATCCCCGTTCTTCTTGGGTACTATATGCAGTGGTGATGACCATGGGCTTTTGCTGGGTCTGCAGAGTCCTTGTTGCATCATGTTTTCGAATTCTTTTTTGACTGTTTCGTAGCGATGTGGCGGTATAGAACGAGAACGGCAGTGTAGAGGTTGACCTTCTGTTTCTATGTAATGTTCGACGTGGATCTTCGGTTCGAGTTGCATTGCGGTGAGACGTGTGATTCCGGGAAATTCGGCTAGGATGTCGTGGTATGTGCTATGTATGTCGATACTGCGGACTGTAGGGATGTTAGTTGACATCATCGGAGCTTTGACGTTGAGATTTGTGACAGCATCAATTAATCTTCGATTTTTAACATCTACGATAAGTTGATGGTGGTTTAAGAAATCGGCTCCTAGTATCGGTTTCGAGACATCAGCGACTATGAATTTCCACTTGTATGGACGTCGTAGGTTGAGATCCAGTTCGAGTGTTTTTTCGCCGTAAGTTGATATTGTTGTGTTATTTGCGGCGTATAGTTTGAAAGGTAGCGGCGTTGCTTTCTGGCCTGGTTTTCGAGGTAAGACGGATATATTAGCTCCCGTGTCTACCAAGAAAGAGTAGCATGTCCTTTTGTCCTTCACGAACAGGCGGTAGGACTTGTTATGATCGCCGAATGATTCCGTTTCTGCCAATGTTTGATTCTTGAAGCTGCAGGGGGTTGTACAGCGTGTTGCTGCGTTGCTGAATCGACGGTGGTAGAAGCAGATTGATGAGTGTGCACGTGAAGATGAAGTATGAGACCGGGAATGACGTTGCGATGTGTTTCTGTGATGAGATAGATATCGCTGGTGAGGTTTATGCGTCGGTCTTGCTTTCAGTTCTGCGAGTTCTGCTTGTAGTGTACGTAGCACGTCGGTGAGATGTTGAGTGACGGTCTGGTTGTTGAATGTGGCTGGTGCTTGGCTTTCCTCCATTTTCCGGATGGGTGCGTCAAGTAGCAGTGTTCGAGCAGAGATTCGTCACGGCAGCGGGTAATAGAATGTTTCTATTCACAGTCGGGCAGAGATTCCACGTTGGGAGGTTTTTTCTTCAGAAGGGTGCTTCGGAGCCTGGGTCCTGTATGCTTCTGTTCTTGTCTTCGGGGTCACCACTTTAACCACTGTACCAGTGTGGTTAATTATTCTTGAGGATTCGTAGTTGTAAGTAAACTCTCCAGTGGAATGTAGTGGAATGATTTATTGAAAAAATGTACGAGTATATATACAAAAAATGAAAAATTAAACAGCCAATAGAAAAATAGAAAACAAAATAAAATATAAAATTATAAAATAAAATTCCAATTAAAAAGTCTACATTAGTACGCGGGCTTCTGATAGGTGGCGTCCTGCTCCCCGCACGCCGCTGTCTGAAGCGGGAAGGGCGCGCGGGAGGGACGCGCGCGAATTAATAAAATTGACCGCTGCGACCCGGCGTCGCCTTAGAATCGTCGAGCGCCGAGTGCAGCGAGGTCGTGTTGTCCGTGTTCGGTTCCCGCGTCGCGTATTGCTTGAAGTAGTATTGTGTGAAGATTCTTATTGGAAGCTTGAAGAAAGAAGAAACTGTAGATCTTCGGATCTGCATCTTAAAAACGCTCTTTTCAGAGCGATCTCTTTCTGATACCAAACCACGCCTTGAAGGCATCTATAAAACAGTTCTTTTCAGAGCTATCTACGTTCATCTATTCCGAACGATGACGTAGAAAATAAAGATAAATAAAAGATGTGTAGCGTACAATTATTTCCTATAGCTGCACGTAGGTGATGCTGCTACAGTTACATTGTGATATATAAGTTATTATTTTCTTATGTTTACAGATAGTCAATATGTCGGTAAGCAGACATACGACCCACCTGATGGCAAGCGGTTGCCGTAGCATATGAGCGTGCGCAGCACCATTAGGTGTCACTCACGCGTTGCCAACGAAAGATATTGGTTCTTAAATTTTCTTTGCCCAATAATTTCGCTACGTGTCCTTCAAATCGGAACACAGTAATGTTAAAGACACTGCTTTGCGGTAGAATATTTGACATTGCAGTGGTACCTACCTAGCAGGCTTCTTGCAACAAAAGAGCTACCACCAGTGTGACTTATTGTGCTGGTAGAATAATCTCTGCTGTGACAATGATTATCCCAACAGCGGGCGAAGAGGTGGTGACTTCCAACGCCGGGAAACTTAATTTTGTAAAGCTCAAAAGGCCTCAAAACGTCATCGCGAATAGCTTTATCAAGTCAGTCAGCACCTGAGTGAACCCACCTAAGTCCTATTACTGTTTTGCCATATTGTCTAAAGCAAATCTATACACATACATAAAATTGATGTGTCTGTTTGTAATTCTAAATTAACAACTACAAAGTGTGTACGGTACTTCCATAAAAAAAAAAAAAAAAATTTTTGTCTGTCTGTCTATCGGTCTGTCTATGTGTTTGTTTGTTTCTGTTCTGAGTTTTATTTTAATAATGTCCATAACTCCACTTAAAAATCTTCACTTCTGTAAGTACTCCGTAAGGCGTGGTCACTTTTTAATATATATTAAATAATATTTAATATTTTCTTATCCGGCTCGAAGGACCATGGATAGGGTCAGAGGTGATTTTGGTAAATCGATTTATAATTCACGTGTGACTTAAATTAAATGAAATGAATGCACAACTTTTAAGTACCAAGTTTAATTGGCAAGTGACAATGAACTTAGCATATTACAGTTGAGTAGGAAAACGCCTGATTATTTTAAATTGCAATAACGTTATCGTCAACATTAGCTTATAAGAGAACGAGAGGCGTAAACACCGGCTAACCTCTAAAATGGCTTGACCGATTTCAACGGGACTTTCACTGGCAGATAGCTGATGTTATAAAGAGTAACTTACTTTCATGTAACTTAGATTACTTTTTTTTTTTAGAAAAATAATTAGGGTTCTGTGAAATAAACAAAAATCGGTACACAACGCGAGCAGAGCCCCGAGGGCAGCTAGTTATAAATATATCATTATTAACCCTCACCTGCATGAACAGACGGGAACACAGCCAGCGTTACGAAGAACACAATAAATATATTGTACAGTTGTATGAAGCACTGCCGTAGTATTAGACTGTACGGTATGCGTTGCGTGGCCGGGCCCGCGTTCTGGTTAGTGGCGGCCAGCGCTGGGTTCACGCGTAACGTCCTCTCTTGTAGTGTCTCGTGATAACGATAGAACCTCTGGAAATTATTTATCCTATTATTATTAATGCGAAAAAGTGACGAAGTAAAGGGACGAAGTGTGTAACTGGAAGCCGCATAAGCGCGCGCTTTTTGATTTGACCAATGAACGTGCGCGAATCGATTGGACCAATGAATGTGAGAAATTTGATTTGACCAATGAGCGTGTGCTATTCGAATGAACCAATGAGCGTGTGAAATTTGATTTGACCAATGAGCGTGCGCTATTCGAATGGACCAATGTACTTACCGTAAGGCTCGTTAATTTTATTCTAATAATAAAAATAAAATATTGATCAGCTGTTTGACAATCTGAATACGGAAATACGGAACACTTCAAAGTATAATAGTATAGTAAAATTTTCACTCACATTCAACGGCAAAGCGAAGTATGTATCAAAACATATCAGAAGCACAAACATGCCGGTTATGAAATAATAAATGGCCGATGTCCTAGAACTGCTCGTGAACACGTCAGAGGCCCACTTGATGAGCACCACGAGGGTACCACACACGTTGGACCCTAGGATCACTGCACCAGTATACTGAGGTGGTAGCCTAGCTGCCACACCGTAGACTGAGTTCTGGAATACAGCGTTGAAACCTGGAATGAAATTAATTTTGGTATTTTTTTTTATGTGACTAACTTGGGAAGCGGTTGTTGTTGCCTATAAGCGCTTTCAACACGGTGTATTAGTGTCATTCACGTTGCCAACCTCAAGATATTGATTCTTAAATCTCCTTTGCCCAGTAATTTCACTAACTACAGTGCCCTTTATACCAAAACACAGTAAACTGCTTTGCGGTAGAATAACTGACACTGTGATGGTTCCTACCTAGCCGGGTCTCTTGCAATAAAAGGCCTACCACTAGTATTAATGTGAATACTTGGATAATCTAAAATAGCGACCATAAGTGTACTGATATGAGGGCAGGGAAGGTAACGGCCTTTCCCCCCCTCAGGATCTTGCTAAATACTGAGAAATGAACGAATATAAATCATACAGAACTATTTCATTAATAACTATCAAAGAAATTGAGAAAAGAAAAGACTTCGTGTTTTTTAGTTTTTTTTATATAATTTGTTTTATGTTATGCTTTTTTAATTGAATACTTTCTTAAAAATGTGTAGCGATATTAATTTACCGTTTAAAAGGAAAGCTGATATCATGGTGAGCCAAAAGAATGCATCGGGCCACTGTGTAGTGTCGACCATAGCCAGCACGACAGTCACAACGAATATGAGTACTTCCATACATAGCGACCAAACAATTCTTGTTGCAAGATCGCCTCTGTGAACAAAAATATTAAACAATTAATATCTATAAGGTTTTATTAATAAAATAATTGGTTTTCAAACAAAGTTCAAAGTGCACAAATGAACCAGCTCGACCGTTGAAATACTACCCTCCCACAGCAAAATAGGTGTAAAGTAATCGCCACAATCAGTACTATTGCATTTCGTGCGATTAGTGAGAGCACCGGAGGCCCAATCTCCCACACCCTCTGTCATCCCTTCCTCTTATCCCTTGGGTTGGCAACGCGTATGTGATACTTCAAGTATCGCCCGTTCATAGGTTGCGGTGACTGTTTACCATCAGGCGGAACGTATTGTTCTGAGTTACACCATCGAAATTCTAGTGATCGTTGGTCCATCTCAACATTCACTAATATCGGCCATTCACAGCAAAATATATTTCTACATCATAACGATATGCTTGTAAGGTTTGAGCCGGCTTTTTCATGCTGAAAACAAGCAAGGCACTACACACAAGTTACTGGTTTACAGACAACGCACAGCTCAAACCAGTTAAACTAGCTTAGAAGTTTGCACAAGAGTTCACAGAAACTAGATTACAATATTTTGTTTAATATATAATTAATATTGTAAATACGAAAGTAACTCTGTCTCTCTCTCTGTCTGTCTGTCGCACTTTCACGCCAAAACTACCGATTTAAATAAAATTTGTTAGTCAAGAGCATGAGAAAGAACATATCTATAGCTAGAATCTTAGAACAACAGCTAAATAAACTTGAGCGACTCCAGAACGTTGCTATTCGGTTCATATTTAACTTACGAAAATATGACCACGTATCCGAATTTCGTAAACAACTCAAGTGGCTACCCATTCGTCTTCGCCGGAATCTTCATACACTATCCCTCCTCTATTGTGTTTTATTTAGTGCCAATAGTCCGTCCTATTTAAAAGATAAATTTGTATTTTTCGATTCTCATAGTAGTAGTGACACAAGATGCAGTCGTCGCTTAATTCTTAAAATGCCGGCACACAATTCGACTTATTATAAAAAATCATTTGTTGTCTTAGCTATTAAATTATGGAATTCGTTACCTCTGGTTATTAGGCAATCTCCCAGTCTTACTACATTTAAGAAAAGATTAAAAGAATTTTACTTAGTCGGTTCTCTGTAATTTAGTGACATATTATATGAAATCTTCGTTACGTATATTTTATTTATATTTTTATTTACTTATTATTGTTTAATTTTTATTATTATAAGCACCACCTTCCAGTTTTTTATTTAAAATTTTGTTTCTTTGCTCATAGAAGGTTGTCTGGAAGAGATCGCTAACCAGCGATAAGACCGCCTTATTGTGTCTGCATTAGTTATGTAACATTCTTTCTTGTAAGTTCTCTGCTTGTGTGGTGTACAATAAAAGAATTATTATTATTATTATTATTAATCTTTTTTTTAATGCATGAAACTTATTTTTTATTTTTAGGCCGTTGATTCGATATAAATAAATGTGACATTTAAAGTTTATAAAAGGGAAGAGGTCAGAGTTTGTATTAAAAACGATATTCACGCGGTCGAAG
Source organism: Hestina assimilis (assembly GCA_023373885.1). Classification (NCBI taxonomy): domain Eukaryota; kingdom Metazoa; phylum Arthropoda; class Insecta; order Lepidoptera; family Nymphalidae; genus Hestina; species Hestina assimilis. The sequence continues at coordinate 3,783,656 of CM041762.1, read as the reverse complement.
CCACTGGCAGAAGCTAGTATTCGTATTAGTTATTTCTATCTCGAATTCAAAATCAAAAATCAAACACGAATACTCTAAAATCCATAATCAATATATAAATATTGTTATTTTTGCCACATTCTTAGTTCTTTTTTAGTGATGAAATAAATTGTTGCAAAACTTAGGTGCTCACAAGTCCACGGAGAATTGCGAGTGTTTTAGTTAAGCAATTTAATATACCCACTTTGAAATTGTGATGATCAGTTTTATCATGAAAACCACTGCGTTGGATAGTGGGGAATATAATTTGTATTAATTACAAAATTGACCGAAGCCATCTTACAATAAAAAAAAAAATCGTAAATTAAAATTAATATCATACAGGCGTCTGTTAAAACTTTCGTTAATTTATATATATATTAATACTAGCGGCCCGCTCCGGCTTCGCACGGGTATAAAATATATAGCCTATGTCATTCACTGAAAAATGATTAAAATCGATCCAGTAGTTTTAATTTATTAATTACTGCCCGTGGCCCGCACACGTTAAATGTAATTATTTACGACATCACATTAGAAACCTCAATTTTTTTTTCTGCACTATTTTTATACATATAAACCTTCCTCTTCAATCACTCTATCTATTAAAAACCGCATCAAAATCCGTTACGTACTTTTAAAGATTTAACCATACATAGGGACAGAGAAAGCGACTTTGTTTTATACTATGTAGTGATGTAATTTATTTTGTTCTGTGTTTGTACCTACTGATACTGTGACTGTTATTGCGTTGATTATCTTTGAGAAGGTGGTACTTCCCGGTCGAGTCAGCCGTTATGTGCTGGGAGAAGGATGGCTCTGCTACTAGTAAACAATAAATAGCCACTTACCCAACTCTTACGAATATGTTGAACCAGGAGAAGAGTAAGTTGGGAACCTGACTGGCCCAACCGAGGTACGTCATAAAATTCTTAGAATACGAAGGAGCATTGGCCAATTTGTACACCCTGAAGTAGTCTTCGGCTGTTATAAACATGTTCCACGCGATTAGTGTCCCGACGCCGTGCACCATCACCGTGAAATAAATCAAATTCCATTTATCCTTGGGTGGCGCTAAGTCCATTGCAATACCTGTGATAAAATAATATATATCATACAACTGTTTTCAATCCTATATTATATTATAAATGTGAAAATTTGTATATTTGGTAAATGTTTATTAGATTTAGCACACATATAGCTTATTATCTGGAAAAACAAAGGAGTCGTGTGAGGAGACTAACAAAATAACGAGAAAATGCTAAAAACAGAATCTTAAATTCTATAATTTGAATTAGTTTGGGACGCTTTCACACGTAAACGGCTAAACCGATTATGATGAATTTTGGTATACATAAAGATGGAACCATGGAGACGGTTAGACTACTTTTTGTCTCCTATAACCCTCTTGAAGGGTGGTAGGGAGTAACAGAGGATTAAAGTTTGAAAATCATTATACACGCGGGCTAAGCCGCTAGCAGATATTATATTCACGAATGTCGCAATACTTAGGTGCACACATATTTATTTAGTAAACCTGCGTGTGTTTTAGTAAAGCTCTTATTTACCCACTGTATAATATGAAAATAGTATCGAACTAAGATCACTGCGTTGGTAGTGGGTCTCGTAGCAATAACGGTCTCAAGACATTCTCAGAAAGTGATTTAGATCATATTTTATTACACATATTAATTAATCATATTTTATGAATATTTAATAAAGAAACCATGTCATTTTCTGCTTGACAACTCTTGACAATAAGTCACTATTGGTCGCAGATAACTAATTAAAACGCTTTCTTCTAAGAATTCAATTTAAAACTTTCAAAACATAAAACAAGTTCAACTTGACTACTTCAAGGAGAGTTCCGTAAAATATCATAATATAAATAAATAATAAGAGCGCAAACAAAACCGTTTTAAAATAAACCTAAAACATATCAAGATATAATAATAATAATAAATACACACACATACACACTCAACGGCCCCCATTAGGATAATTATATCCTAGGTCCGGAAACATTCACAATGACAAGGACAAACACAACCAGACCGGAAAACATGCCTGTACGATTAATACAAACATCTGCTCCGAGCGGGAATCGAACCCGCAACCGTCGAGGCTTAAGGCAGACTCGTTACCCACAACGCCACAACGGTGTCATAAAAGATACATGTATTTATAGGTAGGAAGGACACATTCTTCTGTCCACCTACACCTACAGGCCTAATATGTTTTACAATAGCTTAATAAAATACTCTTAAAATGTGCTCAAAAATATAAATGAACTTTTTGCCGTTAATGGTATAATATTTTCTCAGCTACAGGTACAGTATCTTTTAATTTTTTTAATAAAAAATATATGTAATGCTTTTTCAAGTCATTACTAATACTCCTATTGCCTTTCCTAATAAGCTAAGTTTGTAGCTCGGAGTGGGTACGACAATAGCGCAAGCGTGTCAGGATCGAACCCGCAAATCTGGCCTTTTTACCATTGAGTTATTAAGGCTATGCAGAAGTAGCAAATACGAAACTCATAATTATGTCCGTCGATCTGAGGTAACAAAAAAATACAACTGAATTGAAACCTACATCCTTTTTTGAAGTTGGATAAAATCCAATATTATTTTAACGCTATGGATATAGTATTTAAATCATATCATTATACATGAACAGTTTCGTGCTTACATTTCCATGATATTTTAACATTTTTACGAGCTACTTATGCAAAAAGGCTTATAAATTCACCATGCAATAGACGTTACTAGTTTTTCTGAATATCTAATACCTTTAAACAAGCAATTCATGTATAGATATATATGTATCTGAATCTCGGAAACAGCTCCAACGATTTTCATGAAGTTCAGTACGCAGGGGTTTCGGGGATATAAATCGATCTAATTTAGGAGCTAGAATTTATTTTTAGAAAATGTCGTTTTATTCGTGTTTTCCCGGTTCGAGTGCAGATATCTCTAGTCCGATTACTTATTAATTTTTTTTAAGTTTCTTCTTTTGTGATAAAAACTATTATTGGTATTTTTAATTTACCAAAACAAAAACCGGTCATCGAGGTTCAATAACGCTATAAATAGAATATTTATTCGGCGGATAGGGCGCGTAATGTAACATTTTTCACTGCAATGCGTGAATCTGCGGCCATTCTGCCGCAGAAAATGCTACACGTAACTTTCTAAATTAAACACCGCGGTATACAGCCCAGCTCAGGGTATATTTTGAGCTATATTTTTTACACTCTCGAAACTAAAATACCGGGGCATTATAAGACTCTTATTATCGAAGTTAATTACAACAACTAATATTATAAATGATGATGAAAGTTTACAATTTGGATGGCTTAACGGATTACGATTAAATTTAGGACACAGATAGCTTATTACCTGGATACGCAAATAGGATTTTGTCTCGGAAAACATTATTTGCTTACAATTTATTTATTTCTCTCTGGTGCCAATTCTAAGGTCACCGCGGTTGAAGTCGCGGGCAGATGCTGGTTTTTAATAAACGATACTTTATATACTGTCGTATTATTGCTTAGATTATACAATTTTGTGACTTATGTATTATCAAAACATTTATATTAACTACCCATGTAGTTAGTATTACGTATGATATATAACTTCACTCATTAACTATAAATAGATAACAAATCTCCTACAATCGCTGTTATATGTATAATAAATTAATAATCAATAACTAAGTTTATTTTATCTACCTAGTTATACTAATACAACCAAATTCGTTATACTTGAATCCCTACCTAGAGCTTAAAGTGGCTTAACGGTCCAGTTATTACTGTATTTTTTATTTTACTATGTTGGCAAGCAAGCATACGGCCCACCTGATGGTAAGCGGGTGCCGTATCTGAGCGCTTGCAAGAGCATTTGTCAATCACGCGTTGTCAACCTCGAGATATTGGTTCTTACATCTCCTTTGCCCGTATATTTACTAGCAAACACGGTATTGCCAATGACACTACTGTTTTGCGATTGCGGTGGTACCTAGCTAGCCGGTAACAGAAGATATACCACCAGTGTGACGGATTGCACTGGTGGAATAATCTCTGGTGAGACACAGATTATCCCAACAGCGAGTGATGCGGTCGTCACGTCTGTTTATATGCTTCTTGCAATAAAAGGCCTACCATAATGTAGTACATGAATCTATCAAAATAACAGTAAAACACTCAGAATATAAACACGCGTACTTTTATAGATTTCCTTAATCGTTCAAACAAATGTTAACGTTCATTCCGACGCCTCCTATATATTAGCAACCTAAATAAAGCTCGACGCGTGGGTACTGAATATTAATGTACCCCGCATTGCTATAAAAAGTGATGGAAAGATTTTAGCGGGATTTCACGGCGGGATTTTTTTTACGAAATCGGGACTTTCAGATAACATCAGATAGTTTTGTTTCAAAATTGTTGCGTCAAGCGATTTTACATGTAGCTTCCAATATTGAGAGATTGATCGGGATAAACATTGTTATTAAAGATTATTCGTATGCCATATTTCTAATTAATCCAGCCATTTCAACATTTGTTTTATCGGATTCAATGATTTTTATTTCACATTTATTTGATGAAGACCTTATAATTTTATTCGAAACGAATTCGCTGGGGTCGGTTTACTGAATGCGTGAGGGTCATCTTGTCCGAACCGTAGACAGAAAAAACCTAAACGGAGCGAACGCTACAAAATTCTTTCTAAAATTAAACTTGTTCAGCACTGTCTGATATTATGTCAATATTCAAATGTTGATCGAAAACAAAGATATGATTTGACAAAAGTTACTTAAGACGTAGAGTGAAACGTTGCACAGCTTGAATAGGTATAAACCTAGAATATATTACAGTCCATCTTTTTTTACGTGTGTACTGGTGCTTCCAATAATAGACTACGATAATACACCGTTGTGGCGTTGTGGGTAGCGAGTCTGCCTTTAGCCTCGACGGTTGCAGGTTCGATTCCTGCTCGGAGCATATGTTTGTATTAATCGTACAGACATGTTTTCCGGTCTGGGTGTGTTTGTCCTTGTGAATGTCTCGTGAATGTTTCCGGACCCCCGACACAGGATATAATTATGCCAATGGGGGCCGTTGAGTGTGTAGCGTTTTTTTTTTTAATAATATCTCGTCTGAAATATGGTCACAATAATGTTTATTTATTACTGTTATCCGGATTTGACGGGATACTAGTTTTTACACAGATCGATTGCCATTTGACCTCCGCAACCCAAAGGGTGAACCAGTAACTCATTGGATAAGAGCAAATTGCTTATCAAGACTTCACGATTATTATCAGATGTTATGATGGCCGGGACCGAGAGCTTAACGTGCTCTCCGAGGCACGGTGGGGAGACTCGCAACTACGCTACGCCCCGAGCGGGAATCGAACCCGCGACCGTCGAGACTAAAGGCAAGCTCGCTACCAGCATGCCATAGCGATTGTCTCATGCACCATAATACATTAGAACTATTTCCCGCGGTGCTGGTTGCCGCTGGACTAAAGACATCATTTCCGAATATTGATCACTTTCACAAACGAAAAAATCTTTAAAGTCGGGATGTTAAAAACAGCATCCCGCTTTTTTTCTGACAACCCTGAGTGAAACTCAATTTTCTTAATTACCTAACTTACCTTATAGGGTTTGAACATAGTCTATTAATACGTGTTGAGTATAATTACTGACAGCACTTTATGAGGGTTGAGAGGCTATTTCTATCGTATTGTTTTAGGCTGATCTTTATTTTATCTGTAGAGATTTGACTGCAAAGTAAAGGTGTAAAAGTAAAATGATACTGTTATCCAGTGACATTTTAAGGGCGAAAAACAATAAAAACCCGTTTTTCTTGCAAACTTTAAAGTACTTAAAATCACAGTTATACCTGTGTCATTTTTGTACATACAGCCTTTTAAAAAAACCATTCCAAATATAGTATCAAATATCAATGACTATTTACAACAATAAATGTATACAACTAAAAATAATATTTGAAGCCTCAATAGATCAACGGTTAAAGGTCCGACTCCACTCCGTTAACGCGAGTTGTGGGTTCGATCATGAATCCCCTTTGGGCTATTGTCGTGCTTATTTAGAGAGGCAATAGGAGTATTAGTAAATCTACATATATATAAAAAAATATATAAAGTAAAACCTATTCGTGGTTTCACAGATCCTCTAACAATCTTAATTTACCACGAATCCATTTCTCAACAATATTGACGCAACCCTAATCACACCCAAAGACATTAATTTGTGGATTAACATAACAACTTCAAACTATATCAAAAAAGCGTGTATAGTGATAACTCATTATAATTTTTTTCACCTTGTTTATTTTCGTATGATTACCTTTTAAGTTGAGCGTGTCATTGGGCAGGTTGGAACCTTCCCACGCGGGCGTCAACTTAACAGGCTCGTTGCGAAGGAACGGAGCCTTCTCACCATCATCCCAACCTGCGAACAAAAATAAAAATTTATGATTCTTGCAACAAAAAATCGTAAAACAATGTTTTGTTTCATTCAAATATTTTCGCTGTTACGTCAAATACTTCTGATTTTGAGGATCTTTTACGATAAATGTTTATGGAGATAGATTCCTTTACTACAGTAAAAGTACAACAAATTTTCAGCGAGGATCACGTTCTGTGAATGTAAAAGCCAGTTATGGCTTTCGAAAGCGATTGTAGTTTTTCAAACTGCAACTGTTTTTCAACTTTTTGAAAACTTCTTTAGCCCTATTCAGCTATTTTTGCTTAGGATCAAGCTAAACGTAGGGATTCGTGTCACCGACTTGGATTTCACCGGACTAATGTCAATAATTTCATATAAAAAATATGAAATTTTATTTATTCATACTAGAATTAATTAAAATTTAAAAAAATCTAGTTATTACAAAGTGCCCAGTTTTCACTTCTATCGACGTCTACACGACTGTCTAAAATCAAATCACAATATTTTGTTTTTATAATTATGTTGACTACGATCCTACAATATAAAGCCCAGTATAGATTCAAAAATAGCTCATCGCTTAAAGGTTAGTAGACAGTTATAAAGCTAAGGTATTAACGGTCTAGTGAATAAATTAAGTAAAATTATATCTCAGATAGAATAAGCCTGTGTCCACGACGAAGTTTTATAAATGGGACAAACGCCACCGCCAGATGCTATCTTAAAAAAGCTTTCAAGATTTCCGTAGCGGTTACAAATTCAATATAGCAATACCTGTCTTATACATTACCGAGATCTTAAGCTCTATTACATATATCTGAATGTTATTCTTTTCTGCAATTTCATAAATAAGTTCTCAATTCGTCTATTAAGTGGAGTTTTTTTTCGGATTGTCTATTACAGTTGTCCCTAGTGGCCTCGACAGCGTCACCTTCTGGCTCCCACTTGCACGCAACACCAGGGATATTAATGTTACTTAACGTCGAAATTCTGAAGATTAGTTATAGCCTAACCTAACTTAGCAAGATTTTTTGTTATGTGAGAATATTATTGAATGTAATATAAAATAATAGAATTAATACAGTATACTTGAATGACGCTTTTGTTAACTAACAACCATTTTTACTAAATTATCATTTGATATTTGTATGCCTAGTCGGTAAAATATGATAAGACTGTTATATAAAGTTACAATCTGTAGTAAAAAAACAGTCTTGTTTGACAAATAAATTTCTTTGTTGATTTTACAGATGAACTCAATAAAAATGGAACTCTAACTACCTATTCAAATTCAATTCAAAATCAAATCTTTTTTTTAACGTAAAAAGCATTCTTTACACTTATATGTTGAAAGTCATGATTCTACCACCGGCTCCAAATTTAAATCTCTGCCCGAAAAGAGCCGGCGAAACAAACTCAAGGGGTATTATTCTAAAAAAAAAATAGCTCTTACCACACCTTGACCTTTTTTTAAATTTATTAATATAACGTTTATGAACGCTTTCTGGGATCTTATTATAAACCGTATACCGGTTACCTTTAAAGAGTTACTAATTTTATGCAGTCTAGTAACTGGCTAATATTTATTTAATTAGCCCGACTATTTATGAAATGCGGACAGACCTTTTACTTAAGATATAGTACGTATGTTGTATGCTTATAGCTTATGCGTTTCATCTAAGATTTAGAATTTCGTGTGGCTCAAATTCCGATGTCAGTACACGTTGAATCACTTACATAACAAATTCCTAAGACTCTCACTACAAATAATAATAATAATAATAATATTTATTCATGAAAAGGTATTACAACTTTTAACACTTAAAATAACAATGCAATCTGTACACATATCTTCCGATCCTCTGTGTCTAAACTAGATTTTTAGAAAATCTGTATTTCAGACTACAGAGCTCTTCCTACAAATAGTTTAACCAGTTAGTTTTAGCAATAATATTGAGTTGTTCATAATAAATAAAAATAAAACTAACAGCAAATAAAAATTAAAATTACAAAGGATTATAAACGGTAACTTACACAACAAAACACACCGTAAACCTTACAAAATTATAGTCAAACTTTACATGAACAAAAACCTACGCTTTTGGCACAAATAATTGTAGGTTTAAGGCCGTTTTCTAATTTTGATTTTTTTTAAATAACAACTTTTTACAGAATTTATAATTTCACGCACTACTGAACTAAGATTTCATTTTATTATACGATACTATATGTATAAACCAAACAATGGTGTATTATCGCAAGGTTTGCAAGTAAGCCTTTTATATTTATCGCCTATAAATTGGTACAGGCGAGTTCAGACGCCATTTCAGGACGCCGTCAATTCAAAATGGCGGGACTCATTACGCTATACTTTTTTTTTTACAAAAGTTGAAAGTAAAATGCAGTTTGCATTAAGTTCCACTTAACGAGAATTCTATTCACAGGATTTTTTATTGAAAAGCTAAATTATATTAACGTACTTTTAGAGTTTTTAGTTCTTCAGTTATGTGGCTTGGTTTTGATTTCATGATGGCTCTTTTATACTGACAAAATGACACTTTGATGCCCCTTCGCAAATTTAACACCAACGCAACGAAATGAATTTGGACACGCTAACGTCATTCGATATAATAAGTTGGTGTACATTGGTGTTGAATTTACGAAAAGACACCAACGAGTCTGTCGTTTTGTCTGTATGAAAGAGCTGATGTACAGTACATATATAGAAATTCCATGCCTACGATAAATATATTTTTAATAATATTCTGGAGAAAAGATAATTGTATAAGCATATGTTTCTAAATATTTGTTTTAACGAAAGCAACGTTACGTAACAAATATTATACAAAATTTATGATACTATGATTATAATACTGAGATAACAAGATGTTAAGAATGTTGGAGATAAATAGTCATGCGAGCATTATTTATGATATATTTATGATGTACATTCAAAATAATAACGTGTTTTACACACTATAATAGAAATTATATCTAAAGATTCAACCTACTAAGTGTACTTTAGAACCTACTATTACTATTACCACTATCACTGCTGGTTGACCTGTAACAGCAAGAGGTCGGCTAGGTAGGTGAGGGAGTGTCCGATATTATACCGCAAAGCAGTAGTGTGCTTTGCATTACTGTGTTTCGGTTTGTAGGACACTAACTTTGAAATTACTGGGCAAAGGATATCTTAGATCCAATTTATCGAAGCTGACAACGCGTGAGTGATACCAATGAATGGTAAAGAAAACGCTCATGGGCTACGACAACGGCTCACGTGGGTCGTATGCTTGCTTGCGAACTTGCTTATTGATATAAAAAAATACTGCTTTATTATGAAGACGACCCCTCATTTCGCATTCCCGCTCGGAGCAGATGTTTGTATTGACCATACAGGCATGTTTTTCGGTCTAGGTGTGTTTGTCCTTGTCATTGTGTATGTTTCCGGACCCCCGACACAAGATATAACTATCCTAATGGGGGCCGTTGAGTGTGTAGGGGTTTATTAATATAAAAGTATTTCTAACTAATCAGAGCCCCGTAATGTTACACCCAGTATAAACGTACAAACGAAACAAATTGGCGTAATTGAATCTTGGACTGTAATATGACAATTGTTGTCAGTTTATCACTTGAGTTCATCTTGCAACGTTTATATTGCGATAATAGGTTAATGTGCTATTATTGTACAATTGCCTACGAATGCCGCGCCGCACTGCTATTCATCTCAGACGAACTGAAATTGTAATACATTGCCACACATATACAGTAAAACAAATATGTGAATTTGGTAGTGGTTTTAGATTTATGAAAAAAAGGATACACATAATGTTTGAGTATGTGAGACCCTCATAGCCGGGTGCGCTCACTGCTCGGTAAACGATCGGTGGGTTAGGCAACTTTAGGCGCGGTCAGTCACTAGATGGGTGATCGCATAGTGGTATTTACAACTGAGCGTCTCCATGCTTCGGAAGGCCCATAAAAGGTGGTCCCGACTGTTGGCAATTTGATAATAGTCCGAAAAGTCAAGTCAGAGGCCTATACAGGCAACATGAACAACTCTGACACTAGGTTGGCCACTAACCACTCGAAAAAAAAATAAGTATGTAAGAAAGTTGAGATGTATGCGACCAAATATTCATTCATGCAACTAGATCCAAGCTGTTTTTAGCATGTCATTTCGTTCCATGAGAGAGAAAGAATCATCGCAAGATTGAAGATTGTCGAAAGCATAAGCTCTCTCTATCCCTTTCTTAATTCTTTAGTCGCCAAAAACGAGAATAAAGAGATAAATATAAGTTCTCAATTTTATTAAGAAACATTAAATATAGGTAATAGGAGCGAAGTTTTCGAAGAAAATTTATCAAGACAACAATGGAAATATACCGAACAGTTCAACACTTGTGCAACCAAAAATAACATTCGTCACGACCAAGAATTGACCTCTTTAATCACAAAGCTGATAACAAACTAATATCAACACAATAATGATCATAACCTATTTAACAGAAATTTTAATTAAAATTACTAAGAAGGAACACGTGTTCACTGGTCCGGCCGCATTTTATTGCAAGGGGCCGGCAAGATACAACCGGGGTGTCAAATATTCTTCCGCAAAGGTGTAGTGTAAAGGAGATTTAAGAACAAATATTACGAGGTTGGGACCGCGTGAGTGACACCTACAAAAAATGGTGTTGCAAGCGCTCAAAGGTTACGACAACCGTTTACCATTAGGTGGGCCCTATTACAAATTTAGTGGCATTAAAATAGGCTTTGGGAATGTTATTAAAAGAAATAACATGAAAGAATTCAGAGTGTGCTAGTGAATTAAACGCACGTCTGTTTTATTCTTAAAGCAGAGAGAGATGAGCTACAAACAATGGACCCAGCAGAGTATGAAGCAAACATCTTAACAGTTCTTTCATTACTTTCCGACTCCGTAATCTGAGTGAAACAAAGCTTTTGACGTTATGTATAAGCAGATATTGTTTCAAGTCTTCTTTTGTCAGTATCATTTTTTATATAAAAAAATATTCATCAGCAGTCATTGAGACTCCCAATAAAAGGAAAACTTGAAACTTTTGAATAACTGTATTTTTTTAATTAATTATAGTACGAATAATTAAAATAAACATCAGTTCGATTACCGTACCTGTTATTAACTACCAGTCTAGCTTAACACGTCACATGAAGCATGTCGTGACGTCAGGTGATGCGTATCGCTACGTTTAGGCCCTATCAAAAATTGCTTAACGCGATATTAAAACAATGTAGATCCAGTGATCTCGCATAATTAGCTATTAAACAAAGTTTGAGGAGTTCTATTCTATTTAGACCACATTAAATTACATTAAAAATACCGAATATAACATCTAGTCTTTAGAAATCGGCTCATCAAACCTTTATATAATAATAGTTTTGTATTTACAATGTTGATAGAAAAAATGGATTTCGATGACTCGTTTACGTGGTTCGCCTCGGATTCATTTTTTAATTTTGAGTCTCTGCCTCTTTTTTACTGCCGAGTCTCAGTAAATTAACACAAAGGGTGATGCTGTCAAGACTAGTAGGGCCAACAGCAATAAACATTTCGAAAAAAGCAAAAGATTAAGTGACGTCAAATTATTCATACGCACTATAAAAAAGACATCCTTTTTATTATTCGTTGATTTTTAAATCATTCTGAACTTTATTCAATGAACATTTTGAGAGTGAATGATACATTGCAAATAAAGAGGCACTAAAGTTCAATACTCGAACGATTAAATGAGTGATTGACATATGAACATCGACCTGGGTCATTTCGTACATATGTATTGATTTATGAATGATAATTGAATGAGCAATCGAACTGATTTTTGCTCATTATATTCTTGAAATGTAAACAAGACGTGAGCTCTGAGCACATAGACCATCTTTAGGCATTGGACATACATATATTGTTTTTCTTTACCTATTTGGCGCAATGGCACTGATCTTGCTTTTAAAACACCACAGGTCGTGGTTTCGACGCAAGATAAAACTATCAAAATGGGGGCTGTCGAGTGTGTAGCGTTTATTAGCAGATAATCACGTGTTTGATTTCGCAATATGAATGTAAACAAGACAGGTTTTATTTTAAGCAACCAGCCTTAGCAAGAAGTCGCATATCCGCGCGACCTTGTCGCCGCATGTGACTTATGGGCCACAAGCGGTTGGAGCATGCATTAGTGTCATTTATTAGCTTTGCTTACCACTGCTGTGTAAGCTTTTCAATATCCAGAGCGGTACAAGCTCACATAGCTCTGCGTATGTAGTAGTGATCTGTGTGGGAGAAACGTAGAGGCATGTTTCGTAAGTAATAAGCTAGTTTTAATATTTAGTACCTTATTATTGTACGATGCCTGTGAATCTTATATTTTTAAAAGAAACGGCAGAAATATGTAGTATTAGTTTATTTATCGTCTCATATCACAATTTCAACTAACTTGATTACACGATTACAAGCCCTTTTATATTTTTCAAACATCAGTTTAATTATCAACTATCCACAAACTATCAATAGTTAATAAGCTACGTACAAAAAATAGTAAAGTTATAACTACCATCTAACATTAATTTCTGAGCCTAAAAAATATCGAAAGCTGATTCGAAAGAAGTAATGATAGCTTTTCAATCGTGTATTACAAAATATTTCTTAATGATAACTCGGTCGTGTAACAAGTTGAGGTTAGGCATGCACAACGGTCAAATAGCGCTGCGGTCGGTTCAACTATCTGACTCATTGGAATGTAAATACTGTAGACGGCTCTCGTTCATTGTCTGCATAAACAATACTATCGAATTACATCACATTGAAACTTTTATGAGGTTTAGGTGATTTACAATGAAAGATTTTATATTTTAACATTGAGAGTAAATCGTGAAAAATTTTGCACACACTTCGTAGAGCAACATAACAAATGCAGAATGAAATGTTAAAGCAACGCGATATTTCATGTTAATTACGTGCAACAAAAACAACACAAACATACTAAAATCGCAATTAAAAAATGGGGGTGGAGAGATTGGGTCATGGTCGTGAAATAGGGGATAAAATGGGGAATAAATTATTTCTATATTGCAATAAAAATTCCATGCAATTATTTCTATATTATAGCGACCAGTTAACATACATTTAATATTAATACGTAAAATATAGAAATAACATCTGTACACGAATGTACTGAATATAATAAATTAACGAAAGAAATGTCCATTAAAATATTACGAGCGGAACTAAAATCGAATAGCATACAGGATCTACGCGCGTTTTTTTATCGTTCAGGCAATTAGATTTTTATATTAAATAGGTCGAGGGTACAGTTAAAATGTTATTGAATTATCGTATTGTGCATTTTTAAAATAACCCACTTCATGATTTAACTTCAGTTAAGAATGAAGGAAGATGGAGTGATAACCAACGAGTTTCCAATTTAGGAGTGTCTTTAGATACATTAACAAAGAGATTGTTTAATATTTAGCAACAATTTTAAATTTTAGTTAACTGAAAGGTGTTTTGCGCTTATTTATTAGTGTCTAATTTCACAGATGGCTGCAAAAAACAATGGAAAAACTATTGGTCATATTATCGCTTCTCTGAGGAATTATTGTAATTTTTCTAGAACTTTACGGTGCATTAAGTTTGAGGCCTTAATTAAACATAGACATTTTGCCCCTTAATTCTGCATTTTCTTCCTGCCTCTTGGGTCACCGCAACCGGTATATCAGGAAACCATCGTGGTAAGAAAGAAAAAGTATAGCAATAGTAATTTGAAATAGCGTTTCTTTAACAAAATTTAAAATGCTCAACCAATGATCAACGAATGCAATAACTTGACAATAACCTTCATAAGAATGAATCGAATCGTCCCTAACTTACACGCTGATTTAAATTTTTGGTGATCTCATGATTTCGATAAAGATTTAAAAAACTAATTATCTCTAAATATAAGAGCTAATGGTATACTGATTTTATAAATCTGTGAAATGGCGTCTAAAATTGTTTAATATTTATAGTAAACGATTTTTGTAATTGTTCGAGTAGGTCTTCATAAAATTATAAGATAAATAAAGGGGACATAGACGTATTTTCGAGAAAATAACGTCTTATTTCTAAGGATTCTCTAATTAGACGTATTTTTAGTACCCGTCGGCGCTGTTTGCTTGTAATTTTCAGAATGTCTGGGGCGGAAGACTTACGACGTAAAATTCTTATCAGCCTACGAGACAATGACCCTGTCTAATTATCTACATAGGATAAAAAATACTTGTACATAAATCTCGTCTTTTGCGGTTAATTATATCATTTGTTTTGTCCATACAGACATTTCAATCTCCCTACAATATATTAGAATCATAACCGGATTTTATCCAAAAAAAGGTGGGCGAGAGGGATTTCTGTAACTTGATTACTACGAGACGGCTTCTCTTGGTGGTCTCATTGTCATCAGGTCAGGACCTGATAATGGGATCCTGGAAAAATCTAGGGAACTCGTTAAATTTTATAGTCAATTTTGCAATTTGGGTGTGGTTGAGATCGACCAAAGAAAATCGGTTTAAACAAAATAAAAGAATTTTTAGGGGTGAATAGAAAAATCAACAATAACCAAGTGAAATTGCGATCAATGTGTAGTATTATAATAAACTGGAAGTCAAACCAAACATTTGGCAAGAGCTTTTGCCGAAACTCATAACGACCCTTTCATATCCGGCGCTAATTGCATTAGCAAGTTTCACGCTGTGAGGTCATACGTGGGTGTAGTTTAATTGAAACGCATTCACTTATTTCTGTTATTATCTAGAGATTTTTTTATTTCATGACGGTTGGCAAACATACAAAAGCATACGGTCCGCCTGCAGGTAAGAAGTCACCGCAACCTATTAACGCATGCGGTACTTAAAGTACTATATGCGAGTTGGCGAAGAAAAAGAAGGGGAGCAAAGGGGTGGGAGATTGGGCCTCCGGCGCGCTCAAACATCGCACGAAACGGAACAGTACCTACTGATACTGTTACTTTACGCCGATATTCTGTGAGCGGGTAGTACTTTCTCGGTCGAACCGGCACTTTTGTGCTGAGAGAAGCATAGCTCTACCACCGTAGTAGCCCTTTCGCTACAAGCCCTCAAACAAACTTCTCAAAGTACTACTTACAGAATAGAATGGGGTCATAAGTCATTCTAGCATTATCCCCGGTATTTTCATTTTACCCAAGGTCTGCTTAGTACTCTTATCCGGATTTGACATGTTACTAGTTTTTACACGGAGAGATTGCCATCTGACCTCCGCAACCCTAAGGGCGAACCAGTAACACATTGGATAAGAGCAATTTACTTATCAAGAGTTAACGATTATTATCAGACGTAGAACCGATGGCCGTTGGGGCGGAAAGGTTCTCGAATGGCGACCACGTACCGGAAGGCGCAGAGTAGGTAGACCCCTGACAAGGTGGACTGATGCAGGTGGCGCAGGACCGGTCATTGTGGCACTCTTTGGGGAAGGCCTATGTCCAGCAGTGGACGTCTTTCGGCTGACATGATGATGATGATGATGATGATCAGATGTTATGTGATAACAACCAGGACTGACAGCTTAACGTGCTCTACAAAGCGCGGTGGGGAGACAGAAATTTTAACAAACATCTGTCCGAGCGGTAATCGAACCCGCAACCATCGAGAATCGTATATTTCAGTTATTTTCATAGTATTATGTCATACGGTATCCTTCTTTGGGGAAAGGCGGCTGACATTATTACTATTTTTATTCTTCAAAAAAGGGTAATTCGGGCAATTTATAATTTAGGAGCGCGGGCCTCCCTAAGATATGTTTTTAAGGATATAGGTATAATGACTGTGGTGTCACAATTTATTTATTCTAACCTCTTATATATTAGGAATAATTTAAAGTCTTTTAGCAAAAATAGTGATATACATTCAGTTAACACTAGAAACAAAAATAAACTTTGTAATCCTAGCTTTCGTCTGCGTAAAGTCAGTAATTCTTTTAAGGGGCTAGGTATTCGCATTTTTAACAAAATTCCGGATTGCTTATTGCAACTGCCAGTAAGCAAGTTCCAAATGTACATAAAAATAAACTTATCAATAAAGCCTATTACTCGTTAGAAGAATATTTTTCTGATAAAAATGCTTGGGACTCTTAATATTGCTGGATCTCATTCAAGAACCAAATTTTATATTAAAAATACAATTGTAAAAACATATATTTGAAAAGAGTAACTGTCGAGTTTCTTGTCGGTTCTTCTCGATAGAATCTACCTTCCGAACCGTCGGTAGCGCTTGACTATTCAAAAGTACTTTTTAAAAGTCTACTTGAATAAAAATAATTTTGATTTTGATTTTGATTTTGATTTTTTGATCGAGGCTAAAGGCAGATTCGCTACCCACAACGCCACAACGGTGTCATAAGTCATTACGTATCTATTTAAATACATTATAGTATCTATACTTGACAGATAAAACATCGTTAACGATGCCGATGTAATTAGTACACTATAGATAAAACTATTTTTAATAACAAAATCCCGGATGTTGCAAGCTTGCGGCAAAGCATACCATTTTATATTGGTATTTCCATATTAAACAGCCGACTACCAGTTAATTTGGATCTGCGTCATAGTTTCGTCATTATAAAACCATTTATATTAACCGTGCTGCTATGGTAATAAGATTTTATCTCGAATACGACAAGATTCACTCGCGTGCTCTACAGAAATATTGTTTAGTTCTTTTTACTAAGCGAAACCATAGACCTACTATATAACTTCGATGGACAGGACCTTCCTTCTTCCTAGAATCTCGATATTTTTGCCCAGGTATTATTACTCTTATCCGGATTTGACAGGTTATAGTTTTCAGTTCACAGCGCGATTGCCATCTGACCTCCTCAACCCCAACTAGTAACTCATTGGATCAGAACATTTTACGTACCAAGAGTTAACGATTATCAGATGTTATGATAACAAACGCGATCGACAGCTTAAATTGCTTTTCGAGGCACACACAGATATTTATACAATTACACAGATCCGTCCCGACCTCGAATCGAACCCGCGGCCTATGAGACATAAGGCAGACGCTCTCAACACGCCACAACGGTCGTCTTGACAAGACCTTCCATATAGTCAAAATGTCCCAAGTCTTACTGTTGCTGATTCATTCATTTAACACCAACGCAACGGGACCAGGTGAGTCTAAGGCTAACTTCATTGTTCACAACAAAACCAAATGACGTCAGCGTGTGACTAACTTCGTTTCATTACGTTGGTGTTAAACTCACGTAGGGACACCAACGAATCTTTTACATTTTGGCTGTAGGAAAAGAACTTTACATAGCATAGTAAGTGTATGAGCAAAACCGTAAATCTTATCCAAAACTTAAAATACCCTTAGTTACTCTTTATAGCATCAGCTATCTGCCAGTGAAAATTTTGTCAAAATCTGTCCAGCCGTTTCAGAAATTAGGCGGAACAAACCTGTTAAAAGGAGTATAGTTCCTTAAATGTAACTTGAACCAAAATGGCCGCTTCTGCGCAGGTACAATAATGGACAAAAATGTTACGACGAAAATATTGGTTTCGTCTTATTTAAATCGATTCTTTATAAAGTGGGCAAACGGAATGAAGTATATAATATAGTTATTATTTCTTCTAAATTCAATTAATTGTTTATTTATTATCGTTATTAATTACTTAAATAGAATAAAACAAATAAATTAACAAAATAACTATAAACGTCAAATACCATGCTTCTCTCCCGTCTCCTTAAAGTTGATTGTGGTCGAGGCATTATCTTGAAATAAATGTTAACGCACTTGACAAAACTAATTTATTTTTTAACAATTTATTATTAAAGAACTAAAACAACCGTGAGCGAGTGTACTAAACCCGGCCCCCTTTATACCGCATACGGTTGAGACCCAAAACGTGTTACTGCGCAGGGTTCAAGTTACATTTAACAGACTATAACTCAAGCTAATTTTATTTAAGAAAAAGAATTAGGGTTATGTGCAATAGAGGAAAACGCTACACCACGCGACACACACACACACACACACACTGTTTGCTGCACTGTTTGCACACACACACACACACACACACACAACAGACACATTTTATTATAAGTCATTGTTACTAAGCCGATCCGCGCCGTTGAAGAAAAACAGTATGATCCAACAAAGGAGATAGGGATGGTATGCGCTCGCATTCAATGGTGAAACTGTGGCCCAGAAACCTAGTGAGGTCGACTCGTTATTTTTCCTCAAAACGACAGCCCTGCTGATTGAAATTTATTGTGATTCCGTGTCTATTGTTATATATAAATGCTCATTACATTGTATCATTAATTAAGAAGAACGCCATTTCTTTTTACTCAATTTTTATTTTAAATAATTAAAAGTCAAGTGCGTTGTGGACCCCGCACAGTGGAGACTAAAGTGTTCCGCCCTTAGTGATGAAGAATCATAAGGACTTTAAATATTAACGAATTAAAATCGACCGCAAAAATAAGTTTGTGATTTCATAGTAATTATTAAAAATAATATGAAACAACAAAGTTATGGGAAAAAATCTATAAAATTTGTTGACCTGTCTTCTTCAAAATGAATATCGTGAAGTTCTTTTATAAATAAACGCTACACTCTCAACGACCCCCATTAGGATATTTATATCCTGTGTTGGGGGTCCGGAAACATACACATCGACAATGACAAAGACACCCGGACCTTGCTTGTATGGCCAATACAAACATCTGCCTCCTGGTTCCGTTTCCCGAAATTATAAAGGTTTTTGCCATTTAGCTACGGAACCAAAGAATGACTACTCCATATGCCTGGGTCATTAAAAATGCATTGAAAATGCAAATGTAATTAGAAACTTGAATGAACTTTTTAAGAACTCAAAGTCTTTTGGTATAATGTCGATATTAATTATAAGTCAAAATAACAACAAGAAAATCCTAAAGAAAGAAAACATATGGTATGACTTTACACGCCTTAATGGTAGACAAAATTCAGTAAGGAAAACCAATATTAAATTTAATTGACATTGACGAACAACCTGAGAGCGTTGAATCATTCGCTCAATCCATTCAATTTCTTGGTCTTCTTTTTTTCAAAATAATCGACTTGATCAGGCATTCCATTATTCATTCATTCCAACGCACACACGTAACAACATACAATATAAACAACAGAGCAATACGATTTCAATTTGATACGGGTCATACAGAGTTCAATGACCTAGTGGAATAAAAAAAACTTGAAACGGAAAATAGCGTCATGAGAACGCATTGTCTAGGTAGTGCTATTATGCGTCGGAGGTATTAAGGGCTCTCGAAGAACTAGAGAGTGCAAAGGGGCAAGTATCAAAGAATCGTGAACAGTATACAGCAGTGAATGCCCTATACTTAACTAGTCATTTTGATACTTGTAATCGGACGCAAATAAGCAATACCATGTCAACCCACAAAATTGAAAAAACTGAGTTATATATGCAGAAGTGTTGGTAAATGGCTGAAGAACCATTTTCTTTAATATTTGTAGGGTTTTAAGCTTTAAAACTTCTAAAAAATCAATTTTTTCAATCATGCAATTTATGTATTTTTAAACGTTTTAGGTTATATTATATACGAAATATGCAGTTTGTATACTTATTTTTGTGAAAATAAGTAAAATAACTTACATAAATCTGAAATTGCCAAAAACTTGACCAATAAATAAAAAAATCATATAAAGCAAGTTGTTCAAAATTTTCAAACGCGTTTTTCTCGAAATAACTTTCGTGTGGGTTGACATGGTATTGCTTATTTGCGTCCAATTAAGACTGAATTGCAATCACAATATAATATAATCTGTAGTTATGTTTAATAATTAGGTTTTAAATTATTCGTCATATTGAAATGTTATTTTTAACATATCAAACCAAGTTAGCGAGTGTGAGAGTGTGGGACTTTGTTTCGTTGCGTTCATGTTGAATTTAAGAAGTGGCACCAGCGACTCTTCGGACATTTTGTCTTTATGGAATGGCCTGTCTATAGTTTATTGTAGTAAGTTTATATTACCTTTACTTATAACTATGTGATGGAATCTTCTATGTCGTTTTCAGCTTAATTCTAACATGTGCGTTATCGACCCAAGGGATGAGAAAGGTACACAGAGGGTGAGAGTTTGGGTCATTTATGATGCGAGAAGCATCTTCGGATGCAAAACACAAGCACAACAACATATACCAGTACACATGACAATGGTCAATAAATTAACATATAGCCAAAACATGACAGAACGAACTTAAAAGGTTTCAATTTTGGACATGTGCCTCCGAAGTCCCAAGATATATTGCCTCACATCTCTAGATGATGCTCGACGCAAATATGTATTACGAAATTTAAATATCAAAGGCATCTTAACTCATTATCATTGACACGTACTCGAGTGGACAGCTCGAAAACTTTGAACGTGTCCTCCTCTCCAGTCTTCTATGTATATTAATATTTTAAGAAAACCTGTCAACTCATATAACTATGTTTTATTCATTAAACAAGTAAAAACTTTGTTGAAGTGAAGACTTCTTTAACAATGAGCGGTTTGGTAAGGTTTTGTATTTGTAAACTTATAGGTTCGCGTCACCGACATGCTAGTGACTGCATACTGAACATAATACATTAATGAATCTTATATACTTGACTATATCATGTGCTTTTTAAGCTCTATAGATTAGTAACTTTTTGTATGTTACTAAGTTGGCAAGCATACGATCCACCTGATGCTAAGTGTTTGCCGTAGCCCACGAGAGCTTGCAACAAAATTAGTGGCTGCAACTCACGTGTTCCCAACCTCGAGATATTGATTCTTAAATCTACTATGCCCTGGTATTTACTAGCATACAGTGCCCTTCAAACCGAAACACAGTAATGCCAAAGACTACTTCTTTGGGTCGTATGCATGCTTGCTAACTTACTTACTTAAAAAATTCTTACTAGAAGCACAATTGTTATAAAATTTTACCATAAAGTCAGCTGATATTTAAGCCCATTTTCAGCGATGGTGGAAGAATTACCTATTTGCTATACATTCGCTACTAATAATGTCCTATTGTCACGACACATCGCGTTCCTATAGAATGATTAGGTCATTATTGCAAAAATTGAAACTTATTTGTAAATTAGTTAGCGAGTTCATGGCAAAAAACATGCATACTTTTATATACCTCAAGGGTGTACCGCACGATAGCTTTTAATGTATAATTTTACCCAATTCCGGCTCTTAATTTAATTTATATGTCCGAAAATTCTTTCAGTATTAGTGTTACTTGTCTATTTTGTTGGGTAAAGCTGCAATTTGATATAAATGTAAATTAAGAAGGAGTTTGACGACTGTCGTGGCGTGCTGGTAGCGAGTTTGCTTCGAGCCTCGACGGTCAATTCGATTCCCGCTCTTGTGCATCCCGTTGGTTCCGTTTGTAACATAGATACATCTGATAATAATCGTTCTCTTATCCAATGAGTTACGAGTTCACCCTTTGATGATGGCAATCGCTCTGTTTAACAATTAGTAGCCCATCAAATCAGGATATGAGTATAATCAAATAAATAATATGTAAATAGCGGGAATAATGCCAGTGTAGGTAACTTAGTATATTTATGTTTATTATATCATTAATATTTATAACACTACATATAATAATATAATTAATAATTATTTACGTAATAATATCATATACATTACACATTCAATTACACACTACACTTCATACATACACATAATAATATAATACAAAACAAGAAAATATTATTTATATTTAATTCACGCGCATACTCGGGTGAAACCAGTAGTATGCGACGGAATACCTGTTGGGACGAGTAATAATATTAAATTATTTCACATGTACCGACATTAGACACATCGAAATAACTATCCAGTCGGCCTTAACCTCTCGGTGCGATACGCAAATTAATCACTTCTCTGTCATAGTATATTGTCTTATTACGTGTGTGTTTCGTGTGTCTTATCCTCTATTTTCTTGTATCTTCTTGTCTAACCTTCTGACTGTACTTTTGTTCGTGTGTTGTGTTAAATACAAACTATCTTTAAATTCAGTGTGGACTTTCCTTTTCCTGTTCCTGCTATAAGGTAAAGATTTACAACACTACATTGGTGACCCCTACCGTACACGTGTCACAAGAAGATGATTGGCGAAGGTGATTCGAGCGCATCACATGTAAATACGGAGCCACGTCGCCCTAAAAAGATGGAGCGCTTAGATTCAACAGATGCACCTACCCCCACACATGTTTCGTCGCAGATGAAAATACCACCATTTTGGCCAGAGAAGCCCGCTATATGGTTCGCACAGGTCGAGGGTCAATTCACCATATGCCGTATCACCAGCAAAGTGGATAAATTTTACCACGTGCTAGCAGCACTCGACCGCCAGTATGCAGCGGAGGTAGAAGACCTACTTACCGGTCCACCGGATTATGAACGGTTGAAGGCAGAGCTCATCAAGAGGTTGTCGGTGTCTCGGGAGAATAAGGTGAAGCAGCTACTTATGCACGAGCACCTGGGTAACCGCAAGCCGTCGCAATTCTTGCGACACCTGCAACATTTAGCTGGACCAGAAATACCCGAGGACTTTCTGAAGACCATTTGGAGCAGTCGACTTCCCGCCGGAATGCAGCCCATAGTTGCGTCTCGTTACGATGACGCTGGATGCTCTCGCGGAGCTCGCCGATCGCATCCACGACCTAGCGATGCCGACGCAGCAGGTTGCAGCAACGACGTCATCGCCAATTGACGACCTGGTTCGTCAGGTAGCTGAGCTGACCAAACAGGTCAGTGCACTCACCGCTCAGGTGAACCACAGGCCACGATCCAGGGAGCGAAGACGAAGGGACAACGGACAGCAACGTCGATCTTCATCGCGACGGTCACAGTCGAACTACCGCCGGCATCCTATCTGCTGGTATCACTACGTGCACAAGCAGAACGCTAAAAAGTGTGTAAAGCCGTGTGATTATAGTGCGGAAAACTCCAAAGGCAATCAGTGATGGCGACCAACGATTGCCGGAGTTCGTCGGGTCGTCTGTTCGTTACGGACCGCAATACTAACATTCAGTACCTAATTGACACCGGGAGTGATATTTGTGTTTACCCCGTCTCAGTGCTACGTGTTAGTAATAGAAGCAATTTTTGTAAATCTTCCTACCAGCTCAGTGCCGCCAATGGTTCCGTTATCGACACATTCGGTTTTATCGATTTAAAATTAAACCTCGGTCTACGCCGCGATTTTCCATGGCGCTTTGTCATTGCCGACGTTACGAAAGCCATTATAGGCGTTGATTTTTTGTCACATTATGGCCTTATTGTTGACGTCAGTCACCAACAGCTTGTCGATAGCCTAACCAATGTTAGTACTGTAGCTTCCATGTATAAAAATAAAAATTGTATTGTCCATAGTGTTAAGGTTCCGATTGGTGGCGACAGTAAGTATCACGCGATTTTATCAGAATTTCCTGAGCTTACGCACCCAGCAGGTACTTCGATTACAGTCAAACACAACACTATACACCACATTCGCACTACACCAGGCCCCCCAGTTTCGTGTTCTCCTCGTCGCTTAGCCCCAGATAAACTCCGAGTCGCCAAGGCTGAGTTCGAGGCTATGCTAGCCAACGGTACAGCCCGCCCATCTGACAGTCAGTGGGCATCCCCCCTGCACCTTGCGCCCAAAAAGGATCATTCCTGGCGTCCGTGTGGGGATTATAGATTGCTGAACGCAAGGACGATTCCGGATAAATATCCAATCCGGCATATACACGACTTCACGCACTGTCTGTCTGGTTGTAAGTATTTTACTGTGGTTGACTTAGTCAAGGCATATAATTTTATTCCTGTTGCGGACAAGGATATACCCAAAACTGCCATCACCACCCCTTTCGGACTCTATGAATTTCCTTTTATGACGTTCGGTCTACGGAACGCAGGGCAAACTTTTCAGAGATTTGTTGACGAGATGACCCGAGGCCTAGACTTTTGTTATGCATACCTGGACGATTTTCTAGTGTACTCTAGGACAGCCCAGGAGCACGAAGACCATCTTCACCAGCTGTTCACCCGTATGAGAGACTACGGCGTTCTTCTCAACACAGCGAAATGCATCTTCGGTGCCTCAGAAGTCACGTTTCTTGGTTTTCGAATCTCTGAAAAGGGAACCACACCTCTCGACACTAAGGTTGAAGCCATTTCCAACTTTCCAGTGCCTAAGACTGTAAGAGAGCTAAGGCGATTTTTGGGAATGATTAATTTTTACAGACGTTTCCTGCCCAACGCCGCCCAGATCCAAGCTCCCTTACATGCTCTACTCACCGGCTCTGTGAAGGCTTCTCACCCCGTCACGATAAAAGGAAATTCATTGCTAGCCTTCGAAGCCTGCAAGCAATCTCTCTGCAATGCAGCTCTCCTCGCACACCCTGATAGTCAGGCTAAGTTAGGACTCGTCACTGACGCCTCCGATACGGCGATAGGTGGAGTTCTCCAACAGTGCAAGGATGGAGATTGGCAGCCTCTAGCATTTTTCTCACGCAAGTTGAGCCCATCTCAAACGAAATATTCTCCGTACGATCGCGAGCTCCTTGCCATCTACGAGAGCATAAAATATTTTCGGCACATGCTAGAGGCCACTCATTTCACCATCTATACTGACCATAAGCCTTTATGTTACGCTTTCCATGAACGGAAAAGTAACTGCACACCACGTCAGTATAGACATCTAGACTTCATCTCGCAGTTCACCACCGACATCCAGCATATATCAGGGAAGAATAATGTTGTTGCAGATACTCTGTCTCGCGTTGATGAACTGCAGATGCCAGTTAGTCTAGAAGAAATGGCCAATCTCCAAATAACAGATCCAGAGCTTGCAGAATTTCTACATGGCGAGACCTCACTTCACCTGGCTAAAAGGAACATTCCTGGTTGTCGTACTGAATTGTACTGCGACGTCAGTACACCGACTCCCAGGCCGTTTGTTCCAAAGAAGCTTCGTCGGCAAGTATTTAACTCTCTCCACTCCCTTAGTCATCCGGGAGCTAATACAACAGCCAAG
Source organism: Hestina assimilis (assembly GCA_023373885.1). NCBI lineage: Eukaryota > Metazoa > Arthropoda > Insecta > Lepidoptera > Nymphalidae > Hestina > Hestina assimilis. The sequence continues at coordinate 3,758,016 of CM041762.1, read as the reverse complement.
CTCGTTGCAGAACGCTTTGTCTGGCCGCTCATGCGAAAGCACTGCCGCGATTGGTCTAAGGCATGTTTGACATGCCAGCGCTCGAAGGTAACTCGACACGTCTCATCACCGACGGGTACGCTCGATTTGCCTTCAGCGCGTTTCAAACATGTCCATTTAGACTTAATCGGCCCATTACCACCTTGCGGTGATTATCGGTATTGCCTGACAGCAGTCGATCGCTTCACGCGATGGCCGGAAGCTGTACCGATTACCGACATCACTGCAGAGACTGTGGCCAAAGCGTTTATATCATGTTGGGTATCCCGGTTCGGATGTCCTACTCAGATCGTCACCGATCGTGGTAGGCAATTCGAATCGGCGCTCTTTCAGCAGTTGTCAAAGACCATTGGTTTCTGACCATAGAAACAACTCGCATACCACCCACAATGCAACGGCTTGGTTGAGCGTTTCCACCGGCAGCTTAAAACTGCTATAACTTGCCACGCTGATGCAAGGTGGGTTGAATCATTGCCGTTGGTTCTCCTTGGCATCAGAAGTTCTTTTAAAGAAGACTTAAGAACTTCATCGGCAGAGTTGGTTTATGGTGAGCCATTGCGACTCCCTGGTGAATTTTTTCGGCCACGACATCGCAGGCTATACCACCGACATCACCGATTTCTCTGCCCGCATGAAGTCTTTCGCTGAGAACCTACGACCAGTCCCAACTCAGCACCACTCTAAAGACAAAATCTTCGTGTTTAAGGATCTTGCCACCTGTAGTCACGTATTCCTTAGAGAAGAAATGTTACGGGGCTCACTTCAAGCAGCATACACAGGGCCACACGAAGTTTTGAAAAAGGGTGCCAAATATTTTAAAATAAAAGTCAAGGGCAAAGACATTACAGTAAGCATAGACCGCCTTAAGCCAGCCTATCTATTGTCAGACGACGCTGCCCCTTCCCCGCTTAAGTCACTGCCTCCCGACTTAAGCCAACCACAGTCAAATGACTTCCCCCCCTTACGAACGACTCGATACGGTAGGAAAGTACATTTCCCGGACTACTTTCGCCCGTAGACACGGTCTCTGGAGGGGAGTGATGTAGGTAACTTAGTATATTTATGTTTATTATATCATTAATATTTATAACACTACATATAATAATATAATTAATAATTATTTACGTAATAATATCATATACATTACACATTCAATTACACACTACACTTCATACATACACATAATAATATAATACAAAACAAGAAAATATTATTTATATTTATTTCACGCGCATACTCGGGTGAAACCCGTAGTATGCGACGGAATACCTGTTGGGACGAGTAATAATATTAAATTATTTCACATGTACCGACATTAGACACATCGAAATAACTATCCAGTCGGCCTTAACCTCTCGGTGCGATACGCAAATTAATCACTTCTCTGTCATAGTATATTGTCTTATTACGTGTGTGTTTCGTGTGTCTTATCCTCTATTTTCTTGTATCTTCTTGTCTAACCTTCTGACTGTACTTTTGTTCGTGTGTTGTGTTAAATACAAACTATCTTTAAATTCAGTGTGGACTTTCCTTTTCCTGTTCCTGCTATAAGGTAAAGATTTACAACACTACATTAAAAAGAAAAAGAGTAGATTATGGGAGTTAGAGAGACGAATTCTTACCGAAGAACATGTATTTTAGGGCTATAAATTATTTTTGTGTAGATAGGAATAAGGATATGGGTCATAAGACGTGTGGTGGACAGCCGTATACAATGATATGAAGCGGAAAATAATTTAAGAAACGGCAATCTAAGACTGAACGCATTGGCACCAAAAACAAGGAAGGCCGACCTTAAATATTGGGAAATAAAGACTAGGACAAAGAAGTTTTTTTATACTAATAATGTAGTTATAAGTTAGCTTTTAAAATTTAGCTTTTATTCTATACATCCGCACCCCGATTTTACTCTCTATAGACTACTATGATCTCATAAATAATCACTAATATTATAGATAGCCATATCGAAGATACAAAAACCGTACAAAAACCTGGGCAGATAACATATCTATACTAAAAAGGGGACCATATATATGAACCAATGGTTTTGGAGTTCACAATCAATGTCAATAGAAAAACAGACGTGTTTCATATGCAAATTTTGTATCACATTTTTTTTAAATTTAATATGTATATCTGTGTCTTTCTGAGCATCATACCTAACAAGCGATTGAATATTTTTTTATACCAAGATGGTGGCAAACAAGCGCACGGCCCGCCTGATGGTAAGCAGTCGCCGTAGCCTGTGAACGTTTGCAACCCCAGAGGTATCGCATGCGTGTTGCTGACCGCTTAAAAACTCTCTCAACCTTCCCTTGAACCCCATACTGTAGCGTGATTTAATTAACTAATTTTGATTTAGTTTTCTTTGTCCGAAAGGTCTCTTGATCGAGGGTGTTCTTAGCTATGTTTCAAGAAAATGTGTCCATCCGTTTTAAGATTATCATGTATATGATAACAGTTGTGAGGCTTCTGGTATCAAATACAAATTTTCGAGGCGTTTAACGGTCGGATGACCATATCTTATCGCGTCGTATCAGTGACATCATGTTTCCAAACTGGTCGAGGTGAAAGGCATCTGAAACACGAGGCCGTTACGCGTTGTAACTCAGTTGGGAAAATAAGAAAACTTGAACAACTTTGAAAGCTGGTGAAAATTGTTATCGACTTTCACTTTAGTGTAATGAATATCTGCTGCGAATAACGTAGAACTAGTCTCAATTTTTAAAAGCCTTCTGAATTTAACTACAATAAAATAAGCGGAGGTTCAGTGATCGCCGGTAATTAGCTTGAAATTAGCTATAAACTTTAGAACTTTTTTAGAGGTAGTAGCTACCTTTTATTGCAAGAGGCGAGGTAGGTAATACCGCAGTGTCAGATATTGTACCGTAAAGCATTCTAATGGGGGCCGTTGTGTGGGTAGCTTGTAATAATTTATTTATTAAATACAAACAACATTACAATACGCCATGCATAGTGTATATAAATTTAGTAAACAACAGTTTGAGCACATCGCTCGATCACAGACGTCGGAAGAACAAGATTAGATGATAGGTCAAAGGAAACGACCATTTAAAAATCATCTGCACGTACGTACGTTTTGAATTTGTATGGAGGTTTCAAGACTTCGTTGTTTATTATTGAATATTTATTCATTCATTTTAACTTACTCTTTTGCAAATGGCTAAAGAATTAATTCTTCTATAACCGATATTTAGACATACAAATTAGTAGGTAATGTATTACTAATTTCCTAAATTGCAGAACGGATTTGGATGAAATGATACACAAATGGCACAAATATAGATTGTTACCTGGTTTAAAATACATTATTCACCTCTTATCTTGAAAAAATATTAACTTCTCGTGGGATTAACTAAAGCCGCGAACTACAGGACTTGAACTTCGATAGGCTTATGTTATAGATGTGAAAGTATCTCTATTTTTTATCTTTTCGCACCTAAACGACAAAGCCGATTTTGATTTGCATTGGTATAGAAGCAAATAGGACTTTGGATAAGGACATACACGCCACTATTCGTCGCGACAAAAATATCAAATAAGGATGAAACATGAAAAATTGTTTGTATTTTGAAACATTTAATTTTATACAATAAAGCACCCCGCAAAGTTGCGGGCGCATGCTAGTATTAAAACTACATTTTTATACTACCTATGTAGTGCGTGTGTGTGTGTTTATACTAGTTCATGTAAAATTCATTGATAACACACATCCAATGAAATAAACAAATCATTGTAACACAATGCCTGATCTCGTATGCTGGACGTATACATAATCTAACTCTGGCCACTGATACGAATGAAAACTGTACGTTCTTTGATATAAAATATGAAAAACTAGATGCGCCCGCGTTTCCGTTCGCGTGGTCAACAGATTTATTGTTTAGTTAAGTTAAGGTACCCAAAATTGACCAACGAAACCCTATCAGTAAGCCTCTGTCACTCTGTCAGCGTGGTGAAGAGTAGAAGTGGACAAATCCTAAAAATAAAATTGAAATTTCAAAACTCTATATTTTATACGTTATTTGCTATTTCTTATAGACTGTAATATATAAATAAATACTTTCTTACATTAATCTTGTATATTTTACGGTGGTACGAAAACCTTCATGTGCGAATCCGACACGCCCTTGGCCGGTTTTCTCACTGTCCGGAACTCTTTTTTTTTAGCAGCCTAAGCTAGTACTTACAACATCAGCGGCCAGTAAAAGTCCTATCAAAATCGGTCTAAATGTTTCAGAGATTATCCGAAATAAACGCAGATTTTTTTAGTTATAAGAACCGTATTAGACTTTAATATGCATTTAGTAAAAGTTCTGTTTAGTACTGTTCTTTTGATATTACAAACAGACACTTCAATTTTATATAAGTGGAACTAATAAAAAAATAAAAATAAAAATCATATATTTCAAGTAACAGAGACTCTTTTAGTATTTACTGTACGAATAAGGTATAAATTAAACATGACGTGTTCTTCGATATCGGGTGGGACCATCTACAAGGGCATCCTAACCGAAATTAATTTAAAAGGTTATTTAAAAATATGACATAAGGGCCAAATGTGGTCACATTAATTTAGGCCAAGTGATAAAAACTTGGCTTCATAAAGTGAATATGTCCTTTTTGGGCCAAGGTATTCGCTTCTATAATAAAATTCCGCAGACAATTTTGAATCTGCCACTTTTGAAATTTAAATCTTATATTAAACGGTGTTTACTAAATAAAGCTTATTATTGCGATAATGAATATAAAGCAGATAATGTGGCATAGAATTAATATAATTACGTTCAATTTCCCCGCGGATATATAATTTAATTGTACATTTGACAAATGTAATGTAATTATATTTAAAAAGTAACTGTAGAGTTTCTTGTAGCTTCTTCTCTGCAGAATCTACCTTCCGAATCGGCGGTAGCTTCACTTAGGCGGACATAACAGACTGTATATTTGACGATTCAAAAGTGCTTAAAAGCCTATTTGAATAAAGAATATTTTGAGTTTGATTAACATCAGGGTCAACAGTGAACGTTTATCGAATTTAGGACAATAATAAATATAGTGGACCTAGAGTCAAAGTTGTTCAAGTATCCCATGTATTACCGGCAGGCCTTTCATTGCAAGAGGCCGGCTAGGTAGGTTTACACCGCACTCTCAGATATTCTACCGCAAGCCATTAGTGTGTTTTGCATTACTGTGTAACGGTTTAAAGGCCACTGTAGCTAGTCAATTTACTGGGCATAGGAGATTTAAGAACCAATACCTCGTGGTTGGCTACGCGTGAATGACATCTAAAATGAATGGTGTTGCAAGCGGTCATAGGCTATAATAACCGCTTATCGGCGGGAACGGGCTTGCTTATCAAATAAGGCATAAAAAACGACTCTGACTTGATATATCGATTATTATTATTAAATTGATAACAACCGGGATTCGTATTTTAACTTGGTCTCAAAAATACTGAGACGCTATACAGATCCATAGACTCACAACGACAAAAGCTACTTTGACAAGTCCATAATTGATACCACAACGCGGCCACCCATCCATAAACTGACCACGCCAAAGGTTACTTTGATAAGTCCATAATGGATACCACAACGCGGCCACCCATCCATACACAGACCACGCCAAAGGCTACTTTGATAAATCGACGACGATAAAAGACGCAGCGGTAGCGATCATGCCTACAGCGCCACAGGTCTAGGGTTCGATTCCCGCTCGGAGCAAATGTTTGTATTGGCCATGCCGCCATGTGTTTCGGTCTGGGTGTGTTTGTCCTTATCTTTGTGTGTGTTGTCGAATCCCCGACACAGGATACTATCCTAATGGGGCCGTTAAGTGTATGGCGTTAATTTATTATGAGTGGATCCAGAAGTACCGATCAGTTAGCATAACTCTATCAAAATTTCTATATTCATTTTCGAATATACAGCGATGTATACAATGTCGTAAGAGATAAATATTATTCAGTATATATACATGCAGAATTATCTTAATAACGTCATCAGTACAACCTTGATTGTCAATGTGTTGGTAATGTACGCTAAATAAATTATGTATGCCAGTAGAAAGAGAAAGAAGATAGAAGCAACATTCGATAAGAACGGCGTGCCAATATTTATTTTGACATTTAGGACATAAAAAATTATTTTCCAAACCTATATATATATCAATTTCTTTTACTCTTATTAGTGTTATTATTATTATTATTCATAAGTATTTAAAATGTAAATTTAACACTGTATATCATGTTGGCTTCCTATGAAATAAATAAATAAATAAATATCTCCTTTACGCTGTAAATAAACGCTGCACACTCAACGGCCCCCATTAGGATAGTGATATCTTGTGTCGGGGGTCCGGAAACATATACAATGACAAGGACAAATACACCCAGACCGGAAAATATCAAGCATATTTTAGACCGGAAAATATGCTTGATATTTTCCGGTCTGGGTGTATTTGTCCTTGGTCCTTGGTCCATGGTCAATACAAATATATCATGCTTCGAGCGGGAATCGAACCCGCGACCTGTGGCGTTTAAGGCAGGTTCGCTACCGCTGCGCCACAACGTCGTTGTCGTCGTCTTTGAAATAACTTTACAAGAGCGGCGACATGGGATGGAGCTGTTCATGAGATTCTTATTCTAAGTGTATGCTAAAACCAATTTCGATGTTCAAGACGTTTTAATTTCCTACATCGTTATGAGATTGATTCAGAATGGCAATTTTCTTCGACAGAATATCGTTTATTTAGGTTAAGTAAAATTTTGGAAAGGTAATTTTGAAGATTGAAATACCTGGATGTTTAACTCGAATGAATACAATTTTTACCTACGATCATGTGCACGCGACTTCGTCCGCGATGACCTTAGAATTGGCTACAGAGAAAAGTGAAATATTTTTATCTAAAATTATCCTTTTATAAAAAAAATTAAGTGAATCCGGCCTGTGGTACACATGTGTCTGAATTTTTACTAAAATATGAAGGTTTCCTCACGATGTTTCCCTTCACCGCAAAGAACGAGACGACTTCGAAACACAAATTAAGTACCTCATAATTCATAGCTGCTTGCCATGGATTTGAACCCGCGACCTTCGATTAAAAATACATTTTTTCTACGGGGCCATCTATGATTTTGATTTATATATACATATTAATATGTTAAATACGAGAACTGAGCCAAATGAAAATAATTCTAAATATAAAAGCACGAACGTTGAATTCCCAATGCATATAAATCTGTTTACAAAAATACCAATGTCGATACTATCGATCTAACCATATTATAAAGAGTCCCATTTTTGTGTATTTACACACAATGCAAGTTATATAGGTAAAAAGATATTGATCGTAGACTTTCTTCTTCCTAAAATGATTCCCGGTATATACCCACAGTCTTATTACTCTTATCCTGATTTTTTACTGACTAGTTTTTACACACAGGGATTGCCAACTGACCTCTGCAATCAAAAGGTGAACCAGTAACTCATTGGATAAGAGCAAATTACCTATCAATAATTGACGATCAGATTATTATGTGATAACAATCAAGACAGCTTAATGTACTCTCTGAGGCACGGTGGCAGATCTACAAGGACGAACCAGATATTTGTAACATCTGCCCCATCGATTTTCTTTGTTTACAGGATGATTGTGTCCATCAGCCCCAGAGACAGACATGTGCAAATGATTGAGTACCCTTTATTTGAACGAAATCTAAGCGCTGTCAATTGATAACGCAGCGCTATTAGGACCATCAGTCATGCGCTGATCATACAGAAAATTTTGCTTACCAGCTCCTGAAGTATATATAGAAGCTGTAGACAGTTATATATATTATTAAAATAATCGAATTATAAATAAAATATATGAGGAAAAGTTTTCAATATTAATAATTATTTTTTTGATAAAGATATTTGCTTATCTGCTTTTAGCGAGCTAGCAACAAAATTAATATGATCTTTAGAACTTTGAGCCTGTAATCTAGAATATTATAATTTTAATGCTTTTATTGGTATATAACTATAAATTGCATGATATTAAATTTTCGATAAGAAGACGAAAACCTATCAAAAGTAAAATAAAATTGGTTTTAGCCGATCACTTCAAATAACAAAACACGATTATGTTTTTTGGGTGCCTACATAAACTTACTATATCTCAAGACTTGCTGGTTCCCTTTTTGTAAATTCAACTTCAAAATTAACAAAAAAAAACTCGAATCAAGGTATGATTCGAGTTTGTTTTTGTTAACGGGGAAGAAATCTGTAACCAGATACCCGTCCTCCTGGGGAAGAGAACCGGATTATGTGGGGTTCGATGTCCGACCATGGCGTCCCACGAAAACCTCGGCCGACCTCAGTGCATGCGAGAGGCTCCAGAAACATTCCGGGGACAGCTGATGGTGTTACCCTCACCCGAATAGAACTGATGGAACTTTATTCGTGTTAGTTAGAGTTCGTTAAGTTAGCTCGTGACTTCGTTTCGTTGCATTGGTGTTGAATTTAATAAGGCACCAGTGAAACTTAGACATTTTATCTATATCTGGTCCGTAGTTTATACAGTTTTTTTTTTAAATAGAATATTAGCAATGGTTTTTTCAAGGCATTACTCATATTCCCATTGCCCCTCCAAATAAGCTCGAAGCTTGCGCTAGGAGTGGATACGACAATAGCCCAAGGGGTCAGGATCGAACCCTCGACTCTCGCGTTAGCGGAGCGAAGTCTGCCCTTCTACCGTTGAGCTATTGAGGCTTCTATTATATAGTTTATAGTAAGTCTATGGGTGGTATCAATTTTGACACTCCATAGCTTGATCAGTTTATAAATTAAGTATCACTGAGTCCAGTTAATAGCACTAGGGTTGGCACCCGTACTTTAGATGATGACCCGAGATGAAAGATTAATTACTTATCATTAATAATTTATAATTGATAAACCTTGCCAAAACCAATAAAAAATGTGTTTTTATTAAATATAATGCTAAAAAAATCAATGATTTTTTTTAACTTTGTACTTTTTGCTTTTTGCCTGATCCTTTAATTCCATGAATAAAAGGTGGCAACCCTATTTAGCATGAATGGTAGTCAGGTATACAATTTGTTTAACAAGCAAGTTAGAACTTTAATGATTAGAACTATGAAATAATATTGAAATTCTTTTATCATAACCGTTTTCCAATCCATCACCTGTTGAAATTAAACCAATTGATCAGGGATTAATTTAACGATTTCTGGTGGCAGGCATGATCCTCATGCGACTTACCAATCAGACCATACGTAGTCCTTTCACCTTTTAATAAAATAAAAACACTAATGAAAAATCCATTTTCGTATATCCGACTACAAGATTGATTATCTCTCATAATAAGTTTTATCAACACCAAAATTTATAGAAAATATATACAAAACATATAGAAATATTTAACGGATACAATGAAAATTATCTTTGAATGATGCAATATAAAATCTAATAAAATTTTAAGCTAATTTATAAATAGGGAATTTATAAAATGCAACCAAAATTTTTAAAATTGCTGGTCACAAACTCACAATCATAGGCTAACGATAACCGCTTACCATCATTACCGATTTTCTTTCTTAGTATGGTGTAGGGTTTGCTACAAATGTTTCTTACTTTCTATCATTCTTTCTTTCTTTTATCAGGTGGGTTGTATGCATGTTTGCCAACTTATTTACATAAAAAAAAGTTATTTTTGAACATTCATTCCCAATAGAAATTTGTAAATATTAATACATAGTTTAGCTACATCAAGTAAAAAAAGTCTTACGTCTCTGCCCCGGCATGACGACGGCGCTCCGCTCTGAGCGGAGCAGGCTCTCGGCCTCAGCACCGCCCTGATGTGACATCTCCATCACACCCACTATCATAAAACCTTTATGCTCATCTGTGTCCTTGCAGTCTGTGAAAAAAAAACATATTATAATCCATAGAATCATAAATGTACCTATGTAAATGTCTACTTCTAAAAATTTAACCTTAACAATAAGAGTGATCCATAGCAGAATTGCGTGTATCAAAAGTTGACACAATTTCCAGTTAAAGATTTTTTTCTTTTCATAATTCATTGTTCTCCTTATTTAATGTCACAGAGCTCAAATATATAACATAATTTCATTTAGTAAAACTCGATCAAAGTACTATCCTTTTAGTCCCTACAGTACTTTTTTACAGTACAAAGTGCAGTAATAACATTGAATGAAATAAACATTTTCCCTCACAAATGAAATCGTATAAAGAGATGAGTGACTCATATCCAGTTGGTCATTGACCTATCTACCAATAACAAAGGGTTTCAAAAGTGTCATTTCAACAATACAAGATAAAAATGAAACAAGTTATATAATAAGTAGTTTAATTCAGTGTATTATTTTATCTATGGAAAACTGTTATTTTATTATTCGATTTACACATAAATATTTAAAAATGAATTAACTTAAGGATAAGCATTACTCTAGCTGTACAGAAAAATTAATTTGATGTCAACTTTAGATATTAAGTGTACGAAGAGAGTGATTTCTTATATTTTTAAAAGGAATGGCAGAAATACATAGTAGATGTTTATTGCCTCATAGCACCATTTCAACTAAACTAATTACAGGATTACAAGCCCTTTTATATTTTCAAACATCAGTACAATTATCATCTACCCACCTAATATCAGTATAGTTAAACTACCAACAAAAATAGTAAAGTTATATTTTCTTCGTCCTAGCATTATTCTCGATATTTTATTTTACCCAGGGTCTGCTTATTACTCTTATCCGGATATGACAGGTTACTAGTTTTTACACGGAGCGATTGCCATCTGACCTCCGCAACCCTAAGGCGAACCAGTAACTCATTGGATAAAAGCAATATACTTATCAAGAGTTAACGATTATTATCAGATGTTTTGTGATAACAACCGGGACCGACAGCTTAACGTGCTCTCCGAGGCACGGTGGGGACACCCACAGACAAACGCCCAGACCGAGACAGAAATTTAACTAACATCTGCCCGAGCGGGAATCGAACCCGCAACCGTCGAGACTAAAGGCAGACAAGCTACCCACAATGCCACAATGGTGTCCAGTAAAGTTATATCTAACATAAATCAAAAATAAAAAAGCCAAATATGTAACAGAGTATTTGTCTAAGCAATAAAAACAAATATAATAATAAATTTTTAATCAGAATATTAGAGTATAATTTTCAAAATTACAATAATTCTTTAAGTACCTAATTAACTTTTTCAATTTTTAGCCAATTGAATTTTTAGCATGTTATGATTTTATTTACTAATAAATAATATACGTATTTATGATATGTTTGGAGATATATATTACGAAATATTTACCATATTTATTAGTTATCCATAGTAACAAAGATAATTTAGTATTTTTAATTTTTAGTGGGATATTATTAATGATGTTTGCTATTTGTATTTCTTAATTCGTTTATAATTTTTTTTTAATTATTGTACATCCTAATAATACTGTGCTAAGTTTTAAGTTAAACATTTTCAGCAAAATGGTTATTGTTATTATTAAATATTTATGTACATATCTTTGTAAGTTTATAAATAAATAAATAATAAATAAACGCTACACACTCAACGGCCCCCATTAGGATAATTATATCCTGTGTCGGGGGTCCGGAAACATTCACAATGACAAGGACAAACACAACCAGACCGGAAAACATGCCTGTACGAATAATACAAACATCTGCTCCGAGCGGGAATCGAACCCGCAACCGTCGAGGCTTAAGGCAGACTCGCTACCCACAACGCCACAACGGTGTCTAAAGCGGTGTCTTAGTTAGTAAGTGTCTTATAACACAAAAACTGTTAGGTATTTTAACTCTTAATTAGTAACAACATATTTAATTATTATTCATTATTTTGTTATATAAAACCATATATGATAAAAATTAAAAAAGGTTTTTATATATTGAATATTTTGATCATTACAAAGAATGATTCATAGCTTCTTGGCTGAAAGGCCAGGAAGTGTTGTGTAGTTATTACTTCTGATAAAGCCAACAACCTAACAATGACCTAAGTAATATAGTTAAAATAAACTCAAATCGTGGATGTTCTTTGCAACTTAATTTCTATAATAAAGAAAAATTACTGATTCTAAAAATTAAAAAAAAATATATATTTACTAACAATATTTATCTGCAATCTCGTTAATGATGTTACTAAGGATAGAGACATTTACTGTACCTTACTATCAGACTTCATGCATAATTACAAAATATAAAGAGGACGCAAGGTACGATTAGTTGGGTCCGTTGGACCACCTTTATTATTTCAGAGGGAAAAGTTGATAAATTTTAAATGTAACGTAATTTATTCACTATTCAAAATCAATTCATAAATTAGCCAACTAATAAGTATAAGATATAACAATGAAACTTAACGATAAACGGGACAATCAACAAAACTATATATTATTCAAGCAGGAAGAGTTAAAAGTACACGCTGTAAAATGAATTATCTAGCAATAATAAGAATTAAAATTAAAATATAAAGTTTTAAAGAAAACAGTTAATTAAACATTAAATAACTGAACATCTATTGAAACGTGCCGAGCGCGTGGTAGTATTAGGCATTCGAAAAATCAAATACATTTTGTACTCACCAGACCGTCCAATTGATCAAAATGATTTTTAATTATTTTTTAACCATCTATTAATTCACAATAAATACTAATCATAATGAATTAAAAGGTTACTATAAATTGAAACTACACGATACACGTGCATCTAATACACGACCGCCCACGATCACATCGTTGTCCGACATCAGGCATCCTTATTCTATTCCGCGATGAGTGATCCGTTTTCCGTTATGCCGTATCCGTATTCCGTATTCCATCGTCATTCTTTGTCATAGATTATAGAGGATTACAGATTTGTTGAAAAAGTTACCTAAACAATTTTTCAACATATATTTAAGTTTTATTGCTATCAGTCACATAAAAAGCCACTGCCATGCCGTGCTGCTGATTACCGGAGGACCTTAGACCTTAGCATGGCTTCACAAGGGCATTCTATAATTGTGTCAGTTCATAAAGATCCTCAAGCCATTTAGAAGAGATGTTTGGTACATCTATAAGGACCATAGCTATAGAGGACAATATTGTGTATCCATGTATTCATATTGGATAAAAAGAAAAAAAACTACCATCATCGACCAGCATCTAAAGTGATTCAAATTTAAAAAATATGGTGCATGTAAAGTAAGTATTGGTCAATTTCCCATATTTACCAATAACTTTCAAGTTTTAGTAACACATACATACTATGGTATTATTACGTTCTTGCCACTTGTTGATGTCGCTTTTATGCTTTATAAATCTGGTCTTTCCTATATCTATGGTAAGGACTAACGATCACCTAGACGATATTAACGATTTTTTTATAAAGAATATTGGCATTACTAATATTCCTATTGCCCTCCAAATAAGCTCGAAGCTTGCGCTAGGAGTCGGTACGACAATAAGCCAAGGGAGTCAGGATCAAACTCTCGACTCTAGCGTTAATGGAGCGGAGTCGTGGCGGAGTCGGTACTTCTGCCGTTGAGCTATTGAGGCTTCGAAATATGCTATACGAAACAGGGCTGCTTTGTTTTGCTACGTTGGAATGTATGGACGTCTGACTTGTGGTCTTGTGTTCATTTAACCACAGAGCATGCATTTAACACCTCGCCACCCTGTTACGAAATGTCAAACTCAAGTCTCCAATGACTTAATTCTCTGTACTGTAAAACCCTCGTTCTATTTTTAAAATTTGGTTCTAAATTGTTCTCCTTATTTCTTAACTATCTTTTGTTAAAATTATCCAAACAAAAGCAATTTAAGTAATTAATTGTAATTTAACAATTATTTTTTTACAATGGTGAATTCAAGCTTAGCTTATGAAATACTTTTATATATAAATTCATTTTACTTCGGACTCTTTGCTACGTGTGAATTAGGTACATTAATCCTGAAGTCTGTATTGATTGGTGGGAAATATGACGATATGGAGAAAAATAGGACAAGATTGGGTCAAGATTATGGAGTTCTGGTGGCTCTTTTTATTATAGAAGCTGCTAGACTGTTTTTGGGTCGTAAAGGAAGTCTCAGTGAAAAAGGTAATTCAATAAATTATAATTATTTTGTTTTAAAAGTCAAAGATTTAATTATTTTTCTAATTCATAATAACTTAAAAAATATTTTAATTATAACATTAATTAATTTGCCCCCTCACATAAAAGAAAAGTATTAACTTATTTTTTAACTGGTGATAGGTCTTTTGGTGCAAGAGACCAGCTAGGTAGGTTCCATCGCAGGGTCATATATACTACTGCAAAACAGTAGTATCTTCGGCATTGCTGTTTTGGTTTGAACAGCACTGTAGGTGAGTGAAATTACTGGGTAAAGAAGATTTAAAAACCAATATCTCGAAGTTGGTAACATGTGAGTGGCACCTACAAATGGTGTTCCAAACACTCATAGTCTAGGGCAACTGTTTACCATCAGGTAGGCCGTTGTTTGCTTTGTATTTAGTAAAATAAAAATACTTTTAACATTTTTATTGCAGATGTACCAGTCATGTGTTCAGTATTGCTGACAGTTCCTTCCATAGTTGGAGTTCTCTACTTATTAATATGGCAAGTTGTGGTTTTAAGAATTGAGTACATTTGGTGTACTCTCATGCTATCTTTACAGATGCTAGAATTCATGTTTGCGTCCATGTTTATAGTCACAATGTGTAGAGGTCCTTCGTATGACTAAAATATTGCCTTTGTATACATTATATGGTCCAAATTAAAATATTGACTAACATTGATATACAGGATTTAGAATTTTGATCTATAGATATTATGACATTAGTTAAACAAATGTTAACCAGATTTTTAGTATGATTAGTGAAAATATTTATCATTTTTAAAATTACACTCTTAACACTATAATATAAAAATGATGAGATGATTAATCCTACTAATATTATTTTATATACAAGTAAATAGATTCATTTTTCTTAATACAATAAGTATAATCTTGTCTGATATTCTTTAACAATATGCTAGAAAGAGCCAAAGAGATGATAATTCTAGTCTTATATACATTGACATACTATGTACTATAGACAGGCCCTTCCATGCAGACAAAATTTCAAAGACTCACTTTCCCCTTTGTATATTCAGTACCAACACAAAATTAAGTTAGTCAAAAGCTCACTTCATTGTAAACAACAACTGAATGAAGTAGCATGTTTTTTATCTTTTATATTTTGTCTGTATGGAAAGGCCTCTCCATAGTATATATTAAGTCTATACTTATATCAAATACAATAACCAAATAATTAATATGTTATTGATACATATATTCAAATACATTTATCATAATTTTAAGTGATTATTTATATGATTATAATCAAGCTTAAGTATTAGCTTTTTCTTATATAGTTTAAAATTAATTATACATTTTATTCATAGATTGAACACAATACATTTGCTGCTTAAGTATTACTGTATACATAGAACTATAAAATCTATGTTTTTAAAGCTTTGGACTTTAGGTAGTTGAAACTATTTTCACCATAACATTATCAAGTTTTAGGTGCTGACTATACATTCTATTCGGAGTCAGATTTGTCTCGATTTAATTGTTAGAATGACGTTAGATTGATGACCCAGAATGAAGATTAATTTCATATAATTTATTATTCTATCAATCTGGTGCAAGCTTCATTGTGATAAAATTATGGAATGGACCAACACCAGATAAAACTTGTATAGATAAGTATTGTATTGTGCGTCTATTTTAAGTAAAATTACCTTAAGGCCTTAAAATGTTGATCTTAAATCTTTTTACAAGAATTAATTTATAATTTTTAGTAATTCTATCAAAAAAAAACATTTTAATACGGCTGTTCCTATAGAATGGATATATTATTATACAGGCAGTTCCCACACCCACCTATAACATTTATAGTTTCTAACTATAACATCATAATCATTAACTTGATGATATTTATCTATAATCTGACATATAAGTAAGAAAAAAGTGGCGACTGTCTATGGAACTTATTTAACCCTTAGCAGTATTTTCCTATCCCTAAGGAAAAGTGTGATTAAAAAGTGGCCTTTTCAATAGCATTACATGTTTATCATTGTGAATCTTCCATTGTAAAGTAGATATATATGACACCAAATGTTTACAAGTTTTGAAATTATATATATTTAAGACAATTTTACCCAATACTTAGAAAAAAGCATATATATACCTATATATTGCATTGTGTACGAAATGTTACAAATATTAAAATGTGTTAATAAATATTCTAGTCATTGCAATTTTTTTTAAATACATCCCCACCCCTGATGTTTCAGCTTGTCCTGGGTTTCTTAATAGATTAAATAAATAAATGCTACACACTAAACAGCTCCCATTAGGATAGTTATATCCTTTGTCTTGTGTTGGGGTCTGGAAACATACACATGATAAGGACACACATCTCCGGACCGGAACACGTAGCTGTATGGTCAATACATTTGCTCCGAGTGGGAATAGAACCTGGCCCTTGTAGCATTTAAGGCAGTTTCATTACTGCTGTGCCACAAGAACAAACCATTGAAATTTCAATTTCTTTTTGAAGCTTATTTATATTGAGCTTGCAAATATAATGGCACTCGGCCTTTGGCCATTTTTTCTCTTTTATGAACCCTTATTTCGTGTCTTAAAAGGGCTTTCTTAGTACCATATTTATTGTCACACGTTTTGCATGCAAAATCTTTAATTCCAACATGATCAGTTGTATAGTGAACATCCATATCACGCTTTGTGTAAAATCCTCTACTACATTCGCCACATTTGAAAGGCTTCTGTTTATTGTGAGTTAATAAATGCCTATTTAAGTTGCTTCTAGTCAAAAAATGTAACTGGCATTTATCACAGGTAAAAGGTTTTTGGCCTGTGTGTGTCCTCATGTGTAATTTTAAAGATTCCTGATATCTTCCTCTGTAAGGGCAAATTTTACATAAATATGGTAGTTCATAGTTATGTAACTGGAGATGTCTAAATAAATTGTCTTTTCGGTATAACTTTCCACAAACATCACAAACAAGATGAGAAGCTGAATTATGACGTTCTAAATGTTTTTTATACAGCTGAGTTGTTAGCAAACCATTGCAAATGGGACATTGGATTCGTACATTTTTGTGCAGTTTAGAACTGTTGTGCAGCACAAATGCTTTCAAAGTCCTAAAATTATCATTACAAATTTCACATCTATATATTTGAATCCCTTCCTTTTTACATTTTTTTTTTACTTCTAATTCTTCAAAGTCTTCACTTATATCGTCTGCAATGTCATTAGAGAAAGTAGACTGCTCGTTTGATATTAAAGTTTGTCTAAGTATAAAATTCGTTTCTTGAGCCTTCTTTCGAAATAACATCGCATTTTGGAGAAGAGTGTAACAAGAACTGCATAGATATTTAGGTAAATTGTCATGTTCAGAAATCTCAATATCGCCAAATATTTTAACAGACTCAGTTATGATTTTTGAACCTTCACTAAATATTGGTATAACCCCATCAAGTAAACAAACTCTACATTTATTTTTTTTATTCCTCGTGAAATATTCTTCATTATTCAATGAGTAACATTCGTTATTTAAGTCGATATCCTCTTTAATTTTATTTTGATTATAGCGTTTTCTTTTCAGAATTCTTAACTTAAAAAAAGAAGATGCCATTATTATTTCTGAGAATTGTTAGACAAATTTGATTTTTATGATTCAATTTTGCATTTTTTAGTAAGACGTTACTGTAAGTATTATTAGAATTAATAATAATTAGTGTTTATTTCTATTATTGTTGTTTATTTTGTCGAAATGTCAAAGTCTAAAATCACAATCACAGATTAAATTACAAAAAAGATTATTTAATATAATAGGACCTATACCTACTCTGTGGCATAGATATAGATGATACCGTGAAGATTTAAAAATATTCTCAATTTTTAAGATTTATTATGTTTTGCAAGAAATAATAATGCTATCAAAACGACTACTTTTTGTATGGTATCCTCACAAGATCGTCACGGTATCCTCCATATACCAAAAATTAAAGAACTTAATACCCTTTGATCCCCTGACTGCCGCCCATTCTAATAGAAGCAATTTAAGCTACTTCAAGATTGATATGAATCTACCGACCCTCAATTGATAAAATCCACAGTGCTAAGTGGGTGCAGACTTCTTTCTAGGCTTGTTAATTTTGTTCAATCTTACATTTCATTCTAACTCCCTAGTAAATTGAAATAGATCACGGGAGTTTTTGTCAAAAATTGCAACATGAAAGATAAGGTGAATAAACAAATGATACACATTCAACAATCAGGATAGTAACAACCTGTGCCAGAAGTCCGGAAATACACACGATGACAAGCATAAACAAACCCAGACCGATTCACATGCCCGTATAGTATCGTCAATACAACGATTGACCCGAGAGAAAATCAAATCCGCGCCCTGTGGCGCTTGAGGCAGGTTCGCAACCGATGCGCCACAATGTCCTCAAATGTCATGTCATGTCATTTATATTACTAAAATCATTGAATTATTAATTACGTTGTTATATTTCTTCAATTTATTTCAAAATTAAATTAGTTATTTCCATAGAAAAATGATTATTGTTTTGTGATAAAAGTACTGTATATAAAGACACACACATGAAAAATAGATAAATACATAATTATCCAAATTCAAAAACTTTAATTAAGTACTTTGTCATACAAAATGTTATACTAAATCATTAAAAATGAACAACTGTCCCAAGTAAAACCGACCCGATTCTAGCTTTACTTTTTCCCGAACTGCTAGTGGATATGGTTTTTAGAGGCAACTGACGGCATGATTAAATTTAGAATGCCAGTAAAATAGTAATACAGATCCTATATCCAATACTGATATTTTATAATTCAATAGTATTAGATTTAAAAATATTTTAGCTGACATTATTATTATCTACACTTGACGGTTTATGGCTGAACCTTAATTTTTCTCTTTTGTGCACCCTTCTCTGATGCTTCATCATAGCATTCCTATAACCAAAGGCCCTTCCGCATATATTACAAACATGACTTTTTATACCTAAATGATCAACTTCATTGTGTCTTTGGAGCTTTAATTTAGTATGAAATAGTTTTTCACATCTATCACATTTATATTGGGGCTCTTTGTGTTTCAACAATACATGACTGTTGAAATTACCCTTAAACAAAAATCTGGCTGGACATTCTGTGCACATATACCGGTATTCACCTGAATGTGTGCGCATGTGACTTTTGAGACGCTCTGAATATCTTCCTTTGAATGGGCAAAATTGGCACTTAAAAGGATAGTCAGTCCGATGACGAAGTCTATGGTTGTGGTATCCAACTCTCAGTCTAAATGTTTTACCACAAATATCACAGATATATTTATGATGATCTGGATCGTGCATAGTCATGTGTATTTTATAGTAAGACTTTTTAATTGTTTTTTTACATGTTTGACACTGGACTTTTATATCTCTACTCTGCTTTTCTTCTATTGTTTCTATAAATGAATTATATCCAACATGATTCTCATTATTTCCTAAGCGTGAATTGTTCTCATTAAATATATCATGCTCATCACTGCATACAAATTTAGATGAACTTGCAATGAGTTTTTTTAATGTATCATTCGTTTGTTGCGCTATTTTTCTAAACATTATAGCGCTCTTAATAAATTTATAGCAAATATTACACAAGCTTTTTAGATTTATATCATCTTCTTTAAGTTCAATATTAGCAAAAAACTTTAAAGCTTCAATTAAACCAGCAGCATTTTCATCGTCAAAAATAGATATGGTTCCGTGTTTTAGACAAACTCTGCACTTCGTTTTTTTATTGTGCAAAACGTTTGGATGTGGTTCATTGTATAAATTATTAAAGTATTCATCTGTATCTACATGTTTGTTGTTTTTCGTCATTTTCATTATGTAATAGGCTGTCACCATTTTTAGACGAAACTGACTAATAAGGATAATTTATGAACTAACTAAAATAACTATAACTTCAGTTATTTACGCGCTTAAATAAATAAAAATAAACAGAGAATTGAGAAATTAATTGACAAAATGACAATTGAGAAATGACATTTGATTTGAATTTTAACAATTGAAATGTCAATTTTGAAATGCCCATAGATATAGAACACGATAGACAGTGTATCCATATAGTGAAATAAATTATTGGTAAAAATTGAGGGATGGATTAGAGCCACCTATGAAGCGCTTCGAACTAAAAAAAAGTGGCACATCTGCGAAAGCAAGAATGGGGCTTGGAATTAGGATATATAACACTGACATGGAGCTGGGAAATTTACCACTAAATTAGATTTGGATTGTTGACCATTGAAATGTGGCTGGGCTATTGAACAATCATAGAAGTATTATAAGTTCTTATGAAACTTCTATTGTATATCGCATACTATTATTTAGTTCCCAGACAGTTGGTTGGTGGCGCTTTAATATTAACACTTGCATGTCGTTTTATGCAAAATAAGCCCATAGTTCCGTTGTTTTGGAGGTTAGTGGCTTAAAGCCTTTTATATTTTATTTCATATATTTATACATCACACCTTTAAATATATATTTAAAGTACATAACATTTTATTCAAATTTTTAGTTTCACATAATTTTACTTAAGATCATAATTATACTTTAATTTCATATTTATTTATATAAATAATTCATCAATAATTATTAAAAAGGGGAAATAAAAGCGCCACAATGAAGCTGACGTATTTAATTCTTGTATAATAACTATTCTAATATAAAATATATTCATCAAACTTGCGTTCCTTGATTTTTATCTTCAGCTTGTAAATATGATGGCATTCTTGAAAACATCATTTTTTCTCTTTTATGAACCCTCCTTTGATGTTTCATCATTGCATTTCTATACCCAAAAGCATTACCGCAAATATTGCATACATGAGTCTTTACACCCAAATGATCAACTTCAAAATGTCTTTGAAGAGCTAACTTTGTATGAAAAGCCCTTTTACAGGCATCGCATTTGTGCTCTCTTTCTTTGTGTTTATTTAATACATGACTATTTAAGTTACTCTTAAATAAAAACCTAGCAGGACATTCAGTACACATATATCTATAGTCACCAGTGTGGGTACGCATATGAGTTTTAAGGAGTTCTGCATATTTTCCTTTGTATGGACAGAGCTTACATTTAAATGGAAAGCCATTACCATGCCGCAGGCTATGATTGTGGTATGCACAGTGTAACCTAAACGACTTTCCACAAATGTCGCAAACATACTTATGATGATTTGGATCATGCATAGTTAAATGTTCTTTATAATATGACTTATTAACAACTTTATTGCAAACATAGCATTGAACTTTTGACATTGTTTTTGTTTTGTAATTTTTATGTTTGTCTGATTGTTTATCTGAAGTCACAGTGACTGGCCAAGCTTTAACTGACTCTTTATTATCAATTTCTTCAGAATAATCATGGTCTGGTGATTCCAGAGCCTCCTCTTTAACAGTGGTTTTTAATATTTTATCAGTCTGTTCCGCAATTTTTTTAAACGAAATTGCACCTTTTATAAATTTATAACATATTTTACATAGATGTTTAGGATAATCGTCGTCTTCGCTAATGTCTAGGTTAGCGAAACTTCGTAATGCTTCAACTACATAGGAATTTTCAGAAAAATCGATGGGTATTGAACCCACTTTCATACAAACTCTGCACATGGCTTGGTCTTTATGGAATACACTTTTTAGATTTGATTCGTTTTGTATATCGCTATAATAATCATTTATGTCCATATTTTTATGATTTTTGGACATTTTCATTATATAATACGCGGTCACCATGTTGTTATCAATTTATAAGCTTTTGAAAACGTGTATAAACAAGGCACCTCTCGTAACGATTTTTAAAATGACGAGATTCTTTACTTAATTAGTTATTATCTACTCTTTTCAAGTTTTTGATCCACTTTATTTATTTTGAATTTTTTGTAAGATTTGACAATCTGCTGTTTGACACTTATACATGACAGTAATCTTAAAATTTGTCAAAGACAATGTAGAATTGTAGAGCTACCTGCTAGTACTACTAAATTACAAAAATATTGATTTATAAGCATCTAAATACAGTTTAGAATTATCATGTGGTCATATTGCCATATATCATTTTGCACATATTTAAAAAAATATTAAAATTAACCCACTTATTTTGTCTATATGATATAATTAACTAAATAAATGTTGGCCAATATTTGTATTTCCGGCTTCCCGTTGAAGAAAAGTGTTGAATTTTTTTAAAGAATATTAGCAATGATTTTTCAAGGCATTACTAATATTCTTATTGCCCCTCCAAATAAGCTCGAAGCTTGCGCTAGAAGTGGGTACGACAATAGCCCAAGGGGTCAGGATCGAACCCTCGACCCTCGCGTTAACGGAACGAAGTCGGGCCTTCTACCGTTGAGCTATTGAGGCTTATATATAGGTATTAGGTCTTTCCGAACCGATACGACCTGGGAAGCTTCAACAGAAGAGCCTATTGTTTCCTTAAATGTCAACGACGCACCTGCGTACCCTCTGGTGTTGCAGCTGTTCACGGGCGGCGATGATTGCTTAGCATCAGATGACTCCTGCCCGTTTGCCGTCACATATAAAAAAACCTTCCCAGCAAACCGGCGCTTTATAAAACAGGAAAAAGGGAAAGGACGCTTCTAAGTAAGATCTCACTTTGGTTTTCAAATAAAAAACCAAGATCTTTTAAGCAATTTTATGTATACATAAATTATAAAACAGAACATTATTTCATTATAAATAATACAATCACAGACAAAATAAACAATTTGTAATTTAAAATAATCATAAATTGTTATAATTTCATGTCCTACTATCATTTATTAGTCGATACTAATAATAATTATTGTAATTTGTTTTAAAATAACGGTTTTGTACAATTTTTGTAACTGGTTGAAAAATAAAATCATGTCATAATAATGTTTTTTTGTTAACAGAAAAACATATTTTGAATTTCATTGACAGTAGACTTTAGAAAGGATTTATCTACAGAAAATATTGTTAAATAAGTTATACATAATGGAAATGAAAAAGTCTACATTTATGTTTCAGTAATACTTAGGTACATCTGGAGTATATTATATAAAGCATATATTAACTGTTACCTATTTACTTTATATATTTTCGTTGAAATTTTATTTATATAACATATTACGTAATATTTCAAACCGCTAACATATATTTTTGTCACAAACACTTCTACGCTATCACAAATACAATGCATTTATAATTATATATCTAAGTGCAATTAAATAATAAAAAACATCAATATTATTTTTAATTAAAGAAGTCTAGATACAATATTTGCAGAAATTAAAATATTTAACATTTTATAGATTAATATTTCAGTAATGTTTAGGAATTAGCATGGGACTTTTTGACTAATATAGGTACATTATGTTATCAAAAGATTACTAAGCAGAAATATAATTTTGGTATATAATATTTTCTATAAAATAATTTAACTGTATAAGTATCGAAAAGGGAGTAACTACCAGTTTCGTGTACATTTATAAAAGCACAGTAAAATACATTCTATAAATAGTTAGAATAGTACATAATTATTTAAAAAAAAATCAATGATAAACTCAATATTGACAAAAAGTTCTATGTGAATAAGTCGAGGATATACTAAAAAAAGACGAGAAAATAGAATTGACCTATTATTATTTCTGACAATGTCACGTACTTCTTAGCCAAGTTTACATGTACCGAGGATTCAAAAAATATTTAGCTACTCTTTGCATCTATTACAAATACAATCACTCACCACATTTTGATTAAAAATATTTTAGCTCGTGAATTGATGTCGGGATGGTGACCATAATACTAATATAATAATTTGAGTTTGAGTTTGAAAGGAAACTGAGATCATAATTATGTATCAGATTGGATTGGATTTAAGTTTTAAAAATTTGTTGCAATGAACATGGCTAACCAGGGTCCTTTTTCACATAGAACATAATATTGTTATATCATTAACGATTTATGAAACCAGTAAAAAATATACGTTTCATATATTTTTATTGGTTTCATAAACCGACTTTCAATTCATTTTCACACTTGATAAGGTAAGCTAATAAAAAATAGATATAATAAGAAGATAGACAATAGTATTACAAAATACATAATTTTGTTTGTGTGGCATTAGCTTAAATAAGCTGTATATATTTCTATCTAAAATAGAAGTATTTTGGGAGGTGATTGTTATTAATAATGATAGAGTGATAAATATTATTTACTTATGCTTGTAAATTTAAAAAATATCTAATGCCAATGCCGAATACATAGATAATAAACAGGAACGTGCTACAGATTACAATCATAAAATCATATTATGTCAAATAGTACTATATATGTTTAATTTTTTTAGGCGACTAAGTTTTTGTTGGGTTTACTTATAGACCATGAACATATCAATATAAGAAACTTCAAACAAAATTAAAATAAGAAACTTCTTCCGGCCACATTATGTATATCCAGCGCTACTACTACTACTACTACTTACAGAAATTTCGGCAATATCGAAAAAAAATTGCCATAAAAACAATTAAAAGAAAAGAATTTGAAAAAAAAAACAAATAAAAAATACACCTTTTTAAAAGAATTTACGTCTATCATCCCTCAAAACTAAGCTAAGGCTTTGGGTGAGGAGTTTGTATCTTATAAAAATTTTGGACTTAGAAATTTCGAGAATTACCGTGCCCCAAAAACAAGAGACAAAAATGGTCTGTGTATATCAGCTGTTGACAATATTTTGAATAGAACTAACTAATATATATCAATTTCAATAAATCGGATCCAATTATTAATAAGTACAGTGAAATTTAAATACTATTATATAATACGAATAAATACATTTTTTGAGTATAATTTATAACTACATATTATAATACTGTACGTTACTTGCGATCGATGAGGTAATAAGCTATAATTGATTCTATGTATATTTTTAATATAATTAGAAAAAAGCAAACAATTTGTAGGCCAACTTTTAGTCACCGAACACCGTCACTGGATTTTTAGAATATTGTAAATGTGTTGATAATTACTAATATTCCTATTGCCTTTTATAATAAGCCCGAAGTTTGCGCTAGAAATAGGTACGACAATAGCCCAAGAGAGTCGAACGAACAGGAAGAAAGCAGCCGTATAAATAGTAAAAGTTAAGATATTTTGAGTGTTTTAAAATCGTTGCTTTGGAAATAAAACGTTTTTTTTTTTTTTTTTTATGTTAGAAGTTGGCAAACAAGCATACGGCCCACCTGATGGTAAGTGGCTGCCGCAGCCTATGAGCGCTTGCAGCACCATTAGTAGGTGCCACTCACGCGTTGCCAACCTCGAGATATTAGTTCTTAAATCTCGTTCGCCCAGTAATTTTACTAGCGTACAATGGCCTTCAAACCGGAACACAGTAGTGCCTAAACACTACTATTTGGCGGCAGAATATTGGACACTGCGGTGGTACCTACCTAGCCGGCCTCTTGCAACAAAAGACCTACCACCAGTGTGACTGATTGCACTGGTGGAATAATCTCTGTTGTGACAGAGGTTATCCCAACAGCGGGCGATGGGGTCGTCACATCCCGACGCCGTTAAACGTAGTCGTACTTCACTAAAAGTCGGGCGACAAATCGTCTACTGTGTAAAATATTAGATATATTAGATAAATATGTAGGAAATTAAGTGCATTATAAACCTAGCAACGACGTTACAAATTACATTGAAATTTATTCTAAGTATTAATATGGAATGTCATTTACGCTAAAAAGCTAAAATATTAAAACTTTTACGACCCTGACAAGTCATAGACATTCGTGACAAGCTAAATTGTATGTTATATACATAGAAATCTTAATAATAAGGTACTAGAAGTCGCGTATCCACATTACTTGTGACTTATGAGCCACGAGTGGTGTGAACATGCATGAGTGTCATTTATTCATTTTGCTTACCATCGCTGTATAAGTTATTCAATATCTGCAGCGGTACAAGCGCGCTCAGCAATGTAAAGTGAAACTTACGAGATCGTCGTTTGCGTATGTAGTCGTGATAACAAGGAGGGGGAATCTATAGGTATGTTGTAGGTAATAAGCGACTTTTAACATTTCTAGTACCTTGTTATTAAGATTTATGTGGTCATAATATATTTAATTTTCTACCCGTTGTCTACGCGAATTCATTATGCCATACTAATTCATATTAATGGGCGCTAGAAATGCTATAAATATAATTGCATGAAAAAATTACTACTTACGTAATACGTGAAATATATTAAAAATCATCAATTTAAACTATTGATCGGAAATAGTTATTTTTAATCGGGTAATTAAGAAACCTAACAACGACAATACGTAATTTTTTAAATTTATTTACTTTGAATTTTTTCTAAATAAGTTTTTGCACGAGTTTAAATAGTTTATATAGTGTTTGTTATATATTGAGTAATTAATAATTATTTGCAGATTTATGTACTATAGATAGCTATGACTACTTAATTCAATATCATTGTATTATCTCATTATAAGTCCGGCACCATACAATCGTTAGGTTCTAATACAGAACAAATAGCCATCAATAAGGCATTCCACGGCTGAACCCAAACTGCATTTTAATAAGAAAAAAAATTAAAACGTCTTTGGCATATATTGTACAACGTAATTAATTTTAGTTTCACATTCCTTTGCATGTTTTTTAAGCAATTGAAGAGATATTTAAAAAAAAAATTGTTAAACATAGTCGAATGTCTAGCGCCGGTCTAACATATTTTAGTTTTACTAATTACATAACAATTAATTTCTAAATTACTCGAATTGGAGTCAATGTCAACCCTAAAACGGTTACATAATTATATTAATATTATAATAATTCAAATTAATACTTTATTCTAATAATTGAACTAAGCAAAGGAAACCGGCTTTTGCCTATAATTTATAAGCACTGAGATGTTTTAACGCATTATAATATTAAGTATTTAAATTATATTTTGTGACTGGAAGTACTATTTTTTAATATATTTTTTTACCTTTATTTTTTAAGGTGGTAACATAATGAAGCTTGGTAATAGCAACACTGTTCAAAGAGCGACGAGGCGAGTGTTGCAACCCTGCCATTTCTCCTGCAGTTTTTTGTGTTCCTCGTACTGTTGCTCGGATATGTGCTTAACTGTACCTTGGACCTATAACACATACAATTATTTTTTAATAATATTTTATTTCAACTTTTCTATAAGTTATCGTAAGTGCAGCGCCATACTAAGAATAACGAGCGATGTGGCATCACGCCACTAGGAGAGCTACAAATCAATGAATTTACGTCTGTTTGTTGGTCGTATCAGTATGCTTAGTCTTGATGGCACTTTGTAATTATTATCAAAAATACACTGAAACTTTTTGAATTTTGAATAGGAGGGCCATGTATTCGTAGTCAAACTTTACGCATATTTTTTTATTTCATGACGTTTGGCAAACTCATGGTCCACCTGATTGTAAGCTGTCACTGCAACCTACGAACGCGCGCAATACTTGAAGTATCATATGCGCTTTGCATTAGGAACGGAGCAGAGGAGGTGGGAGATTGGGACGCCGATTTTCTGTGAGAGGGTAGTCCTTTCCTTCTCGAGCTGGTCAATATTTAATCAAGAAATTTATTCCATAAAGTTATAAAATAAATAAAAAATACAAATACCTTTATTTTCCTTGGATCCAAATTGGCTCCCAAAGATTGGACGCCTTTGGCCAACTTTGAAAGGAGATAGAACCATTTCTCTAGTAGCACTCGATACAGGACTGGCGATATTTTTCAACTGCCTCAAAGCCGATTCGCTATGTGACTGAGCTATATTTAATGTTATCTCATGTTGGGAATTGGACCGATGATAATTGACGCCGTCTGGAACATTCTGTCCATCTTCAAAGTTAATATAACCAGAACTTTGGGATAGTTTCTGCGATAGCATTAGAGAATTCGGTGGCAACGGCTTAGTGGATTCGGAATCAATTTGAATCTCTGGCGTTATATCCGTATCGAATGGATTCCTTTTCGCTGTTGTACTTGGAGTTTTTAGAGTATGTTTTTCTTTGACAACAGAAGTGCTAGCTTCGAAGATTTCATCGTGTGGTTCTATTTTTGACGAGTACAAAGGATTCTCTATCAAATCGCAATCGTTTTCATCCTTTCTATGTTGATCACCAATATAGTGTTGCATGTTTTCGAAATTGTCCAAAGTTGGTTCAAAAATGTTGGTCCTATTGTCGTCATCGGATGAGTAATCAGAGCTCATGCCGTCTGAAAGGCTTCCCTTCTTCTTGTTGTCACTTTTATTTTGTCCCAAAGTGAATATTTTCTTAGTTCTCGAAGCGCTTTGATCGAGTTTCAATTGAAGGCTCGGTCTAGCTCTAGCGTTTAGAGAGTGACTCAGCTTGTTAAGTTTGCTGAATTGCTCTGACATGTTGTTTAGGGCTTTTGATCCTGATGATGATGTTAAATAATTAATAATGATTAGACAATTTTGGTCTTTCCGAATTTAAAGTGCGATAGAGATAAACGCATCTTAAAACACTAAACCTTAGGTGCATTTTCCTCTAAATCCTATTTTGCTTTTATTACATTTTAAATTAGGGAGGACAGAATTGGGAGCTCCTGTGAAGTTTCTTTGAGTGTTATCTATAACAGTTATATTTACACTGGACTTACACATAAGATTAATTTAACTAAAAAAATAGTAACTACAATCTGCCCGCAGTTTAATTTGCATCATATCATAATACTAACTAATATTATAAATTCAAATGTAAGTTTCATATACTACACAACCATCATCATCATCATCATGAAATTTTGTACACAATTTTTCAGAGGTACAACCTAAGTTATAAATTACTTTTCAGGTAGAAAAAGTATTGTGCCTGAGGGATAGGCAAATAATTACTAGACTGATTTATGACAATCTCTCTTAACATAATTCTGAAAGTCCACACAGCCAAATTCACGAGCAGATTTTATGTACTATTTCATTTTTTTATGTTGCTGAGTTGGCAAGCAAGCATACGGCCCACATGATGGTAAGCGGTTGCCGTAGCCTATCAGCGCTTGCAACACCATTAGTAGGTGCCACAACGTGTCGTCAACCTCGAGATACTATTTCTTAAATCTCCTTTGGCCACTAAATTCACTAGCTACAGTGTCTTTTAAACCTTCTTCATCCTAGCATTATTCCCGGTATTTTTATGTACCCAGGGTCTGCTTATTACTCTTATCCGGATTTGACAGGTTACTAGTTTTTACACAGAGCGATTGCCATCTGACCTCCACAACCCTAAGGGCGAACCAGTAACTCATTGGATAAGAGCAATTTACTTATCAAGAGTTAACGATTATTATCAGATGTTAATGATAATAACCGAGACCGACAACTTAACATGCTCTCCGAGGCACGGTGGGGAGACCCACACGGACCAGCGCCCAGACAGAGACATACATTTTAACAAACAGCTGCCCGAGCGGGAATCGAACCCGCAACCGACGAGACTAAAGGCAGACTCGCTACCCACAACGCCACAACGGTGTCACAGTGTATTTTAAACCGAAACACAGTAATGCAAAACACACTACAAAAAAAATGGACGGATCTATGACGATCTCTGATGACAAATGTTACGTACTTATTTTAAAGTGATATATTAATATATAGAAACTAAAACTAACAGTTTGTGTGGAGGAATTCGATAGTCTTGAACCAAGATACGGCCATTGCGTACATTTGATTAGAGGTTTCGGTACTAAACGTAATATCTGATCCAGCACACTACTAGTTACTGATTCTTCTGTATCTGAGGTATTATATTAATTAAATGTTAATTATATTTAAAAATTTTAATTAATTATATATTTTACGTTAATTACGAAAGCTTTTTTATTGCAAAGAAATTTTCGGATTAAATCTTATCTATGCTCTGTATAAGTATCTAAACTAGAAAAATATAAAAAGTCAAGTTATATAGAAACTAAGTCATATAAAAGTAACAGATAGACCGACAGTACATTTGGACGCAAATAAGCAATACCATGTCAACCCACACGAATGTCATTTCGAGAAAAACGCGTTTGAAAATTTTGAACAACTTGCTTTATATGACTTTTTTAAATATATTGGTCAAGTTTTTGGCAATTTCAAGATGTATGTAAGTTATTTACTTATTTTCACATAAAATAAGCATACAAACTGCATATTTCGTATAGAATATAACTCAAAACGTTTAAAATAACACATAAATGGCATGATTAAAAATGGCTTTTTAGAAGTTTTAAAGCTTAAATAAAACCCTACAAATACTAAAGAAAAATGTTCTTCAGCCATTTACCAACACTTCTGCATATATAACTCAGTTTTTAAATTTTGTGGGTTGACATGGTATTGCTTATTTGCGTCCATTTATAAAATAATCAATTCAAATATAAAAAAGCAATGTTTCCACGACTGTCATTTTCTTTTTTTTCTGAACTTTTAATAATATTTTTTTATTAGACAGAATTAAAATTTTTGATGATCTGACCAAGGATTTTGAATGCATAGAATGAAGACTCTAAGTAACTTCTAACCCCTGATCTCGGTGACTTCCACCGGTACCCATATTCTAAATATTGCCGACGTTATGGCGAAGCGGCAGCGAACCTGCCTCAAGCGCCGCAAGTCGCGGGTTCGATTCCCGCTCGGAGCAGATGTTATCCGACGCTTGTGTATGTTTCCCGGCCCCCGACACAGGATATAACTATCCTAATGGGGCCCGTTGAGTGTGTAGCGTTTATCTAAACAACTCACCAACGCTTCGGATATCAGCAACAAGTTGTGTCTCGCTAACGTTGCGCGTGAGCGTCGGCAGTCGGGACAGATCTAGATATAGTGACGACTTGGCACCACCGGAAGGTCCCTGAGTTGGATGTACCTGAATTCAAAACAATAATTCATTTAAAGACTCCTTAGCTAAGGTTGTTAACTACAAAAAAAAAAAAATTTTTTTTACTAAGATGTAACACATTTTATATGGCCTACGGATGTACCACATATACATAATATAATATCTTCTTCTTCTTCATCCTAGCATTATTCCCGGTATTTTATTTTACCCGGGGTCTGCTTATTACTCTTATCCGGATTTGACAGGTTACTAGTTTTTACACAGAGCGATTGCCATCTGACCTCCGCAACCCTAAGGGCGAACCAGCAACTCATTGGATAAGAGCAATTTACTTATCAAGAGTTAACGATTATTATCAGATGTTATGCGATAACAATCGGGACCGACAGCTTAACGTGCTCTCCGAGGCACGATGGGGAGACCCACAGACAAACGCCCAGACAGAGACAGAATTTTAACAAACATCTGCCCGAGCGGGAATCGAACCCGCAACCGTCGAGACTTAAGGCAGACACGCTACCCACAACGCCACAACGGTGTCATATAATATAATATATCACATAATATATACTCATGAAGTATGTGTACTGTTAAATTTCATACGTTTAGAATGAAAATCGGAGGCCTAAAACTTTATCTTTTTTATTCTGTACCTCTTCCTACTCCCATCCTTTATCTCTGATAATGGTGAAGACTAGTGAATATAGACTATGGTTTCTACTTTGCGTTAGATCATAAGGACGATAGCTTGATAACGATGATGATGATGATGATGATGATGATAATGATGGTGATCATGATGACGGTGATGATGTTGATGGTGATGATGGTGATGGTGATGACGATGATGATGATGATTTTTTTTTTCTAAGTTTGAAGTTGACAAACAAGCATACGGCCCACGTCATGGTAAGTGGTTGCCGCAGCCTATGAGCGCTTACAGCACCATTAGTAGGTGCCCCTCACGCGTTGCCAACCTCGAGATATCTTAAATCTCCTCTGCCCAGTAATTTCACTAGCGTACAGTGCCCTTCAAACTGGAACACAGTAGTGCCTAAGCACTACTATTTGGCGGCAGAATATTTGACATCTACCTAGCCGGCCTCTTGCAACAATAGACCTACCACCGATGATGATGATCATGATGATGATAATGATGGTGATCATGTTGACGGTGATGATGGTGATGACGGTGATGATGGTGATGACGATGATGATGATGATGATGACGATAATAATGATGATGATTATGAAGAAATGAGAAAATCAGTTATCTATTAAATCAGTTAGGGTAAGAACCAAACGTTATAGAAAATTCTAGAAATTATTAATAACTAAAGGTTTGAACTTTACCTTTGATTTCCTCCTTTCTAGTTTAACACCATCGTGAAACGGTACAGCGGGCAGCTTGGCGACGTCGCGAGCGACGACCAACGACTCGCAGATGGAGTGCAATGATTCTGTCAAATTATTATCATTTTTATTATCTCTATAACCAAATGCTACACAATCAATGGAGCCATCCATTATACAGAGAAAAGTTGTTATTCTCCAAATTCTAAAGCCAACGAAGGCCTCCAATACTATATTAATATCATGTGTTGGGGATCCAGAAACACTCAAGTAGACAAACAAG
Source organism: Hestina assimilis (assembly GCA_023373885.1). Lineage (NCBI taxonomy): Eukaryota > Metazoa > Arthropoda > Insecta > Lepidoptera > Nymphalidae > Hestina > Hestina assimilis. The sequence continues at coordinate 3,725,246 of CM041762.1, read as the reverse complement.
CACAACCACCGCAACCGCAACTACTGCGGTTGTGAGATAAAATATATTTGTGGTATTTTAAGAAGAAACTTATATAGAATAGTATATTAGATACGTTTTACCTGAAATAAAACGATTATTATATACTTACCTTAGTAGAAGCTTAATATATTGAGAGAGGCATTAGATTTCCTGTGTAGCTTTATCTCTTTCTACCCCGTATACTGGTATGATCATTTGTCTCTTTCGCACCATCCCCACACCAGGCCCATGAAGGAGCTGTATGAAGCTTCGAGTATACTTGTCATTGAGTCGAAATATCACCAGGCAGGAATAAAAAGTAAGCTTCTACTAAGGTAAGTATATAATAATCGTTTTATTTCAGGTAAAACGTATCTATTATACACTTGACCGTTAGTAGAAGCTTAATATATTGAGACCTGTTTGTTATCGCCTGGTGTGAAATAAAAGAACGCCAATGTGAAAACTAGTTATCGAATTTTTATTTAAGAAGGTTCAATAAATATGCCTTAGTGCGAAAAACAAAAGATGAATATATTAAAAAATAGAAAAATAACACAATATCACGTATCACAATACAACAATGAGCTTAGGCCCGGATAGTGATTCACTGATTCTTATAAAACCAATTTGTAGTATAAATCAAAAATAACATAATATTATTAGAGCAATTCTGTCACCCTATAAATTGTATAATATTTATTCATTAGCCTTATATAAACTATTCGTGAAGATATTTTTGTCAAAGATCAATTTACTGGATCAAATAATGTGAAGAACGAATGAATATTGTTCATATTATTAGAGGCCATTACCTCTCGACAGTAAAATTTTTGAAAAGTTTTTACTGATTTCCAATTTCCCTTTGCTAAAATATCGTCAAGATTACAATTATCGATCCAGCTTCTAGAGGCTACAGCGGACCGTACGCTTCCTGGGGTGGCCGAGATGCCTGCGGCCTTTAACAGAGACTTGAACCATCTCGCGATAACAGTTCGAGAAGCAGGCAAAGGTATCCCTCGCAGAGTTATAAATAAATTTGAACAACCAGAGATTTTACGTCTTTCATTTAGAATCGCTATAGTTCTATTGATCCAATACACAGGGTTTAAATTTTGATTTTGTGAATTAGATAACAGTTTCCAGCCTGACTGTCTGTATTCTCTACAATCGGTCTTGGACCCAAACAGAGGCCATAAAACAATGTAATCGTCATGAATAGAACAATGGTCGCTATCTACGCTTAATAAAGTCAAATCGTGGATTCTACGTCCTGAACAAAGGCTCAACAATGCTACAGTATGCCTAACTGTTTCAAAAATATTGGTATTGTCGACATGGTAATTACTCATAAAAGAAGTTAGAATATTAATGTCCCAAACCGGTGGTTTTGGACAACTGGGACTTTTTAAGGAAATTGATTTCAATATATGTTTTACTAAAACATCTTCACTCAATTTACCAGACAACTCTGCGTTACAGAGCGTGGAAATAACAGATTTGTGAAGAAGTATCGTATTGTAAGAAAAATTAAATGTAATGTGTAAGTCAGCTAAGAATTGTGCTAACTCAGATCCATCTGGATGTGTTGGATTTATGTTATGTTGTTTTGCCCATAGCAACCAACGATTCCAGGGTGCCCTGTAAGTTTTCCAAGCGGAAGCCCGCCATGAGGCTTTGAGTAAAGAAATCTGATTAGAGTCCCATGTTTTTATTTTATCCTCCCACCCCCACATTTCCAAACTTCGAGAACCAAGTCCTGAACTTTGGGTGGTGGCAGCCCGGTCGATATATCGACCAGGGACTGTTTCAGGTTGGTCAGAGTGAAAGGGGCTGCAATGGCTCGAGACTTCAGGTCCGCGCGCCAGAAAACTTTCTCCCACCGTGGAGCCACTATTAAGTACACTCCCATGGTTTGATTGAGATGCATCAAATTTTGGGCATCAGAAATGGGGGTGGGAATATCCACGCCAATGGAAAATTCCAAGTTACGCTGAATGCATCGTGAAACATCGCTTCGTGATCGCTGAGGTCCAAAGTCACGTAGTTCGCTACTACTCGAGCCATCTTGGAGGCGAATAAGTCGATCACGGGCGTCCCCATTTTGGCAAAAATCTTTTCTGTGCAACTCGGGATCAAATGCCATTCCGGGATTCGACGGCGTCTGGACAGACTGTCTGCATGATTGTTGAACCTCCCGGGAATGTAATATATTTTGAATTGAATCTGATGATCGTCTAGGATCTGCAGGATTCGATAAGTTATATCCATAAGTATCTGAGACCTGGTCCCTCCCTCGTTGCGAAGATAAGCTACCGCAGATCTGTTGTCTGACTGAATCAGAACTGCCCCATGTGACATGCTCGTTGCGTGTATCTCTAATACTTTCTGGATGGCCAATAATTCTTTTACGTTGCAATGTTGCTTCTGTTCTTCTATGGTCCACAGACCTGACATTGCCTCGTTGTTGAGTTGAGCTCCCCATGCTACATCCGACGCGTCGGTTACCAAGAAATGAGTCGTTGGTAACAAATGTATTGGGGATGATAGGCGACAATTTTGAAGCCACCAGTGCATTTCCTCTAGTACTGATTGAGGAACAGAGTAATTTGTCAGAGTTGCTGACTCTGGTAGAGAGTTTAGAAAGACCAGGGCAGCCCTGTGATTTAACCTGCCTCGGGGAACTGCAAAACTGGCAAAGTTTAAAAGACCTACTAGACTCTGAAGCTGCTTGAGGGATATTTTTCCTGTTTTTATGATCAGAGCGACTTTTTGGATTATTGCCTCTACTTTTTCTGCCGGTAATTGTTTGTAGTTTGACCATGGGTTCCATGTGATCCTAGATAAATCATATGATTTTTCGGGACAAAGAACCGACTTTTGTAATTTACCTGTAATCCGAGAAATTCCAATGTCTCCACCAGCTTGGCTACATGTTGAATTAACATCTGTCGAATTTGATGTGCAATCAAAAAATCGTCGAGATAGACAATTATTCGTAGACCTTTGTCTCGAAGAAATTGTGAAACCCAGTTTGTTAGACATGCAAAAACCTTTGGTGCCGTGCTTAGGCCGAAAGGGAGACATGTCATTTCCAGTAATTGGTTTTTGTAGAGTAGACGTAAAAAACGTCTGTGGGACTGAGCTATTGGAACATGGAAGTACGCCTGAGCTAAGTCGATTTTGCATATCCAATCGTGAGGTTGCAGAAAATCTGGGATCCGGTACATGTTGATTAAACGAAAACGATCGGTTAGTACATGGTAATTTAATGACCGTAGGTTGAAAACGGGACGATATGAGGCGATGCTTTTCGGAACAAGAAACAGGGAGGATATGAAGCTTGGGGAAAGAGGTGCGACCTCCAAAACTCCCTGTTGTTTCATTTGACAAATGATTTGAGTCATCATGTCGGATTCCACTGTTCGTTGCCAATCGCTTTTCAGATTGGGCGTTACCAAGGGAGGCTTTTTCAGAAAGGGTATGCGGTACCCACTTATTGTCCGTAGTATAAAATCCGAGGCCCCTAGTTCTTTCCATCGCTCTACATAATGTACTAACCGACCGGCCTGGAATGACTGCGGGTCATTGCTTTGTCTTTGCTGCCCCTATGGTGAGAGGGTGAAAAGTTTCGTTTTGACCTCGTTTGTTCGATCCACGAGATCGAAAGGAACAGTTTCTAATATTATTATTATAGCTGCGAGATTCTAGGCCAGCATGAGTACGCGTATTCGGATTGTATTGAAAAGATACAGTGTTGCCTTGCGAAGGCTGAGTGTGATTATAACGCATATTGGTAGGAGTGTCATGATAAGAACAAGATTGACCATGCGGTGGTACACTGTTACGTGGTCCCTGCGTGGGGAAACGGGTATTACTAACAGCACTGTGAAGTTTTGATCGTGAAGCATTCCCACTGTTAGACTGAATAACTGTTAAGCCTTTCTAACACCACCCTGCCTTCTCTAAAGCCAACGTAAAAGTGTCAGGGTTGAAAATATGAGTATTGGATGGAGGAATTTTTCTGATAGATGCCTTAACTAACGGATCCCTGATAGGTTTTAAGATACCATCTCTCCTCATTTCTATCGTTTCTGCTCTATGGCCACAAATAATTTGTAATAAATCTTGAGAAACCTTTTGCATCTCGCCTCTTATAAAAAATTCGCTTACTTTACTATCAAGATCTGCTAGAAGAGCAGTAGGCAACTTCGACCACTCAATAAGACTACGCAAACTTTTCAAATAAACCTCTTTTTGTTTTAAAATGCCAAACGTTAGTGTATCGCGTAAGTTTTGTCGGAATACGCTAAATGACGTATATTATCATAAGGCTTAACCTCTTCGTTAACTTCCAATTCCGAAAATCCGGGTGTATGATTATATAATTTTTGAGTTTCCGCGTATCTTATATCTACCCAGGTATTTCTACCAAAATGTTGTATATCGTCTAACATTTTTAAAAATTCTATCGGAGCAGTTGGAACCACGGGATCTTTTAACTTTGTTTCAATTTCAAATGACATGTTTGAAATATCAAGATTAGGATATTCAAAATCATGAGCCTGCGAGGCCCAATTTTCATTACCAGGACTGCGACTACTACCAGAAAAACATAAATTGTTATCATTTTGAAATTCATCACTTTTTTGTAAGTAGCTAATATGATTGTAATTTTTTGATACGGCGACGATCACGCCTTTTTGTTTCCTGCGCTGACGGCGCGCCTTTTCTTTTCTCGACTCGACTCGACTCGACTCGACTAATATTGAACTCGACGACGACGATGACGTCGAGTCACTGCTAGTGCTAGAAGAAGATGAATATCGCTGCCGCTCTCGAGACTGCGAATCTCGTGTTTGTGGCCTGACATCCAATTCAGCAGCATTTTGTTCCATATTCATTTGTTTAAAATTACGATTCTAAAAGAAACAACGCAATTTGCAACTTTCGACACAAAATTAAATTAACGAGGGTAGATTATTTTCTGAATAAAAGAAATCCAATATCGAACGATAACATCGTTATAATAATAATGTACTTGTGCACTTACATGATCAGATTTTTCCTTGAAAATCACTGATTCTAAGTATTTATTTGAAAATAGAATTCGTTAAAATATCTTATTTATATTCACAAGATAACCACACAGCACAGGAAATTTCACGCCAATGACAAGTATACTCGAAGCTTCATACAGCTCCTTCATGGGCCTGGTGTGGGGATGGTGCAAAAGAGACAAATGATCATACCAGTATACGGGGTAGAAAGAGATAAAGCTACACAGGAAATCTAATGCCTCTCTCAATATATTAAGCTTCTACTAACGGTCAAGTGTATAATATAGAAGTTATAGTACTTTAGGTGTGTTTTCAAGAAAGTGTCGGTCGGACTTCCAAAATACATCAAATACAGCCTTTTTGATGCAAAAATAATAAATAACGTTAATTTTTGTATTTGTCCTTGTTGCGACAATAAAAAAAACACATTCTATAAAAATTTCAACTCTACAATTTTCTAGCATTACAGTTTATGAGATACAGCACTCTGACAGACAGACAGACGGACGAACGGACAACGGAGACTCAGTAATAGGATTCTGTTGCCAACATATGAGGAAGGACCCCTAAATAACGTATATCCCGGTCCCACATAAAACCTCTTTTTAAGTGGTTTAAAAATAAGGTAACAAACAACTCACCAATCATTTCATCCTTCGTATTAATAACGACGGCCATATTGTTGAAGAACCTCAAAGACGTCGATCGGAACATATGGAAGTACCCCGCTTCGTTATTATACGTATAATTAATTCTTATACAGTGCACCGGCTCTGTGTTGCTCTTCCTACCGACACCGAATATCTGGAATAAATAAATTAACATAAATAAACGCTACACACTCAATGGCCCCATTAGGATAGTGCCTGTGTTGGGGGTCGGGAAACACACAAAAGAACATGGACAAATATTTGCTTTGAGAAGGAACTGAACACGCGATCCGATCCGATCAGAAGATTTTGTCATTCACACAAAATCTATTGATCGGATTTGCCCGAAATTGTGCTCATAGATAGCTGGATTGACACTTCATATTTTATACTGGAAAAAAGATAGGTTTCTGTAGAATTATCAAAAACAATATAACAGTTTTTACACTTATAATTTTAGTAAGTTTTAAAGTTGATAAAAGTCCTAGCACAAAAGGGCCGGCTCTACAAAGGGAGTACTATTCTCTCAAACAAACGCCTTCGCGTTTGAACTTTATTTCCACTTACCATCAGGTGAAGTAGAGTCATCTGCCCTACTTTCCAAAAAAAAAAACAAAAATACCATTCGGCGTAAAGTAACAGTAATAGTACTGCTTCGTTTCTCGCGATGAGCACCGTACGTCTAATCTCCCGCCCTTTCTATCCCCTTCACATCCCTTCCCTGCTATCCCTGAGGTTGCCAACGTGCACGTGATAAATTTTCTTTATGTGAACATACGGCCCACCTGATGGTAAGCGGTTACCGTAGCCTATGAGCACTTGCAACACCAATAGTAGGTGTTGCAAGTGCTCATGTGTTACCAACGAGAGATATAGGTGCTTACATCTCCTTTGCCCAGCAATATCACTAGCCTACAGAGAGTGCCCTTCAAACCGGAACACACTAATGCTTTTCGGTAGAATATTTTACCTAGCCGGCCTCTTGCAATAAAAGACCTACTACCAGTGTAACCAGTGTTCCTTCTTTCTTTCAAACGAGGAAGTATAAAGATTTAGTATCGTACCGTAGCGCTAGAATCCAAAGTGCCTAGTTCAACGGAAACGACGTCACACAAAGGCACCCTCTGCACGGAGAGCAGTCGATCTGAAGTCTCGTCGTAGTCGGTGACGTAGTACGCCTCGCTCGTCAGTACCAGAACGCTGTCCATTTCCGTTTCCTGCGGATCGCCCGTACTGGAAGAGAGATTACGAAATTTTACTAATATTAATAACATATAAACGGTGTAATGGATTTTGATGAAATTTTGGCTTATTATCTGGATTAACAAAATTTTTTTCTATACCAATAAGGTAGGTTAGTTTATCTTGTTTGCCATCCTTAGCTTTTTCAAGTCATTACTAATATTCCTCTTCCCCCTCCAAATAAGCTCGTAGCTTGCGCTAGGAGGGGCTACGATAATAGCCCAAGCGGTGATGATCGAACCCTCTACTCTCGCGATAACGGAGCGCAGTCGGTCCTTTAACCGTTGAGCTATTGAGGCTTCGAATGCTTGTTTGCCAACTGTCAATAAAATCTTATTCAATATATCAGTAGCGCGTCTTTTGTTTCGTATTGACTGGTCACCCATCTTCTTCGTCCTAGCATTATTCCCGGTATTTTATTTTTCCCAGGGTCTGCTTATTACTCTTATCCAGATTCGACAGGTTACTAGTTTTTACACGGAGCGATTGCCATCTGACCTCCGCAACCCTAAGGGCGAACCAGTAACTCATTGGATAAGAGCAATTTACTTATCACGAGTTAACAATTATTATCAGATGTTATGTGATAACAACCGGCACCGACAGCTTAACGTGCTCTCCGAGGCACGGTGGGAGGACCCACGGAAAAACGCCTAGACCGAGACAGAAATTTTAACAAACATCTGCCCGAGCGGGAATCGAACCCGCAACCATCGAGACTAAAGGCAGACTCGCTATCCACAATGCCACAACGTTGTCATTGACTGGTCACCCATATTGGTGACCACTAAAGAATACACTAAAAAATATACAGTAAGTTAAGTATTAACTTGGGATCAGCATCGATGAGCCCCCACGAGCCGAGCACGGGCTCCGTGTCCACGAGCAGCTTCTTGCAGTCGTCGATGAGCGACTTGACGTGCTGCGCCATCGCCGCCGTGTCCGGGGCCGACTGCTCCTAAGGACATTCACTTCTTATTACTTACTGTCACAGCAGAGATTATTCCACCAGTGCAATCAGTCATGCTGGTGGTAGGTCTTTTGTTGCAAGAGACCGCCTAGGTAGGTACCACCGCAGTGTCAAATATTCTACCGCCAAATAGTAGTGTCTTAGGCATTACTGTGTTCCGGTTTGAAGGGCACTGTACGCTAGTGAAATTACTGGGCAGAGGAGATTTAAGAACCACTCACGCGTTGCCAACCTCCAGATATTAGTTCTTAAATCTCGTCCGCCCAGTAATTTCACTAGCCTACAGCGCCCTTCAAACCGGAACACAGTAATGCCTAAGCACTACTATTTGGCGGCAGAATATTTGACACTGCGGTGGTACCTACCTAGCCGGTCTCTGCAACAAAAACACCTACCACCAGTGTGACTGATTGCACTGGTGGAATAATCTCTGCTGTGACAGAGGTTATCCCGGGAAGACATTATATAGAAATAGCAATGCGCGCGCATCCTGCGGCTTCCTATTACACACTTCCGTCCCATTTCACCAAATCACCCCCACATATTGCAGGCAAGCGAGAGGGGAGATGTTATACATACAGCAAGCATACGTACGGTCTCCTGATCACGAATTAATATTCGTGAACCTGAATATATCACTAACGAAAAAAAATAATAAGGTTTTTTAAAATGTCAGATGCTAGCCTAATGTTAAGTGATGACCGCTCTTGAACATCTGCAACAGCAGAGGGCATGCAGGTAATTTGCCACTTTTTTATGATAGAACTGGTAGCAGCGGTAGCGAACCTGCCTTAAACGCCACAGGTCGCGGGTTCGATTCCCGCTCGGAGCATAATATGTTTGTATTGACCATGCAAGCATATTTTCCGGTCTGTTAGTATTTTTCATTGTCCTTGTATGTGTTTCCGACCCCCGACACAGGATATAACTATCCTAAAGGGGGCCGTTGAGTGTGCAGCGTTTATTATTATTATTATACCTTGGCTGACCTCAAAATGTGGCTGACGAGGTAAGATAACCAGACGGGTCTTTTAAGCCCTACCACCAGTTTATACATGTCTTAGAATTTCTTCTACGGCATGCAGATTTCCTTACCATGTTTTCACCGTTAAATTTGAAACACAAACTCAGCACTTGAACCCGCGACTTCCTTTTAAAGCCTACGTACGAAACACTACGTTTGCTGGCAGCCTAAAATAAGAATATAATCAAGCAGTACATGCACGCACTTCGACTAAGAGCACCTTAACCGATGTACACTTGGAACAGTCTGGAACGATCAGCTGCTCCGGTATCGACCTCGACTCGCCCGTCATCACGTCGATCGCTACCTGCCTCAGGGCGTCTTTAAACGTCGACAGGTAGTATCTGTAACAATTATAATAGTACAAACTGTTTAGAACGCAGGTTCGATCCCGCTCGGAGCAGGTGTTCGTATTGACCATAGGTATGTTTTCTGGTCTGGGTATGTTTGTCCTATCATTGTGTATGTTTCCGGACCCCGACACAAGATATGACTGTCCTAATGGAAGCCATTGAGTGTGTAGCGTTTATTTATTTATTACTAGCGGGCCCGGCAGATGTTGTTCTGTCTGGTAGCAGCACCCCCTAACTGAGTCTAATTGTGAACAGAATTGATACCGGTGAAAAATATTGAATTACGCTATTAAAAAATAATTAGCAGTCAAATGCGTTGTGGACCACGCACAGTTGAAACTAAAGGGTTCCGCAGCTTGGTTATAAAGATTCTTAAGGCCTTTAAAAATAATATTAATAACGAATTAAAATCGACAGCAAAATGAAGTTGGCAATCTCATAGTAATTATTAAAAGTTATATGAAAAACAAAGTTATGGGAAAAACTTATATATCTCTTAAATTTGTAGACCTATCTTCTTCAAACCAAATGTGGTTGAAATTTTATTTGATGTCCCAAATTTTTCTAGAATTTTAAATCCCATAGTTCAAAAGTTAGAGGAGGGGGACACAATTTTTATGACTTTAAGAGCTAATATCTCAACAACTACTGACTTAATGAAAAAAGTCAAAATCATACCTCCTTATCATTTTGAAAGACCTATCCAAAAATATCTCACACATTGACATACGTTGAAATTTTTTTTTTAACTTTCATTTCCATGTATGGACTGCTACCCTTAATTATTATATATTTTAATTTTTAAGATTTCATTACAGAATCGTTGTGCGGTTCATAGAATACACCTATTTAATAAATTTCGTATAGATAGAGCTAAATGGTAAAAGGTCTCCGAGTAAAATGACTGTGACATACGGATGGACGGACAGACGGACATGACGAAACTATAAGGGTTCCGTTTTTGCCATTTGGCTACGGAATAATAGGGGTTGATGGTAGAAGGGTGAAAATTTAATTTATGCTATTAAATTTATAACAATAATTATATTTTAACAGATTAGAAGGATAAGCCACAAAAAAGACACCAACCATTGTTATTGTTTAAAGATACTAATATTAATAAGATTTAGAAAAAGTTAAAAGCGTTAACATAAACGTATGGGACAGAAATAAAAGCGATAACACAAAAACGGCGAGGAGGTCATAGATCATAGACCAAAAGCCAGATAAGTGAACTCAAAACTGACCTCCCCAATCCGTACGTAATTTCCATAGACACCATTTCACTTGTCAAAGAGTGTCCAAAGTAAGATGGCATCATTTCTAATTTCGGCATCTCTGTGTCTATGTTTTCGTAGACCAGCAAAGAGGCGGTTTTTATATCGTACCACAGATTATCTATATTGTCTATGGCTACCATGTTGACGGGTTGACCGAGCGCGATGTCTATGGCGCATTGTTTGATTACGTCGTTAAAATGACGTATCAGGAATCTGTATTATAAATTATACTCTTTGATTTTTTTAAATATAATAAATAATATTCGCCACTAAAATATGCCATTTTTTCTCATAATGGCAAAACAAGTACATACTACAAATATAGTCAATTTTTTTTTTTTGAAAATTATCTTATTTAATATTATTAAAACTGTGTAATGGAACTCATGTGAACTCATGTCTTTAAACACAAAATCTAAAAATATTTTTTTATTTAATACTCATAGGTTTTTATTCTTTAATGTTGTGTTTGTAAACTTACCTGTTTGCGGAATTAACGCCATCTTTCATCATTCCTGTGAGCTTTCTTTCGCCTGTACGCGTGTAATCACCCTGTAACCAATTTGTGAGATTTAAGTAAATTTAAATTGAAGAACAGCTTCTTATGGTTAGGAAAGGAGACGGAGGTAAAGGGAGGGGTCGGAGGTAAGGGAAGAAAACGGAGGCAAAGGCAAGGAAAAGAGGTTAGAGAAGAAGACGGAGACAAGGGCAAAAGAAGGAAGTAAGGGAAGGGGACGGATGTAAGGGATGGGGACAAAGGAAAAAGAAGGCGTCGGAAGTAAAGGAATAGAGTTTTGGTCCCAATCGTTCACACTAAACACTCTGGATAGAGTTTCTATATTTCGAAATTGTACCGTAAGGTTCTACTATGCTAAGGTTTCTAGTATTCATCTATCTCTTCATAATCACACTAAGATGACAGAGACCCGCAGAACCTTGCCTCTCATCATCGTGGCCCACCTTCCAATGGGTCACTGTCCATACCTTGAGCGCCTTGGTCCCCGCGTACTGCCTGGAGACGAGGTCCCCGCTGTCGGCCCACATGGTGAGGAAGGCCTGCCGCAGCGCCGGCGGCAGGCCGCAGCCCGGCGTGCCCAGCCCCAGTCGGCACAGCTGCAGCTCCAGCACGTACTTGGCTATCGCTGTCTGGGAGGACAAAAGAAAATTACGTGTAGGGTAGTAGGGTGTGGGGTTAAAAGGGGTACCCTTTTAGACCCTCGGGATCGAGCTGTCAGGTCACGTTGGTCCGTTGTGCGAGTTCCCGTAAACTGACAAACGCACTGAGGTCGGCCACCGAGGAGTTTTTGAGGACCCTCCCCATGACGTTACCACCTTATCATGGAACCCCACATAACCCGGTTCTCCTCCCCAGGAAGTCGGGTATCTGATAGCAATTTCCTCCCCATCATAAAAAAGTCCTCTATAGAAACACAGTCTCTTATGCTTCTCTCCCACCTTCGAATGTAATTTGAATAAATAAATTTACTAAATAAAAAATAACAGATTAGTTTTAACGAAATTTAGGTGCGTTCAATATTGAAGTGCACAATGCACACACAGACTGCGTTGTTCTCGATATGCTCGGACAAATACCCACGCGCACGTACACAGGAACACACCCACATGTATTAAATTTGTTAATATTTAATTTATTGATGATCCTATTTAAATACATAACTAGCGATTGTAATCAGTAATTAATTCTTCTAAAAGATCTATTTATATTACAAATATACAAGTAGTTTTAACCGCTGCTCCACTCGCGTTATCTAGTTTTTCGATGACACCACGGGAACCCAACATTTCTCTGATAAAAAGTATCCTATATGTTAATCCAGTTAATAAGCTATGTGTGTACGAAATTTCATCAAAATGTGTCTAGTAGTAAGGTATTCGTTAGACGAGTCCTTTAATCAAAAGCCTACCCTAACATGGACGCAAATAAGCAATACCATGTCAACCCACACGAATGTCATTTCGAGAAAAAGCGTTTGAAAATTTTGAACAACTTGCTTTATATGATTTTTTTAATATATTGGTCAAGTTTTTGGCAATTTCAAGATGTATGTAAGTTATTTTACTTATTTTCACATAAAATATGTATACAAACTGCATATTTCGTATATAATATAACCCAAAACGTTTAAAATAATACATACATTGCATCATTAAAAATGGCTTTTTAGAAGTTTTAAAGCTTAAAAGACAACAAATGTTAAAGAAAAATGTTCTTCAGCCATTTACCAACACTTATGCATATATAAATCAGTTTTTTCAATTTTGTGGGTTGACATGGTATTGCTTATTTGCGTCCATATATAGTTAATAATTAAATTCTTATGTTGCAAAGCTTGTGGTAGAAATGGTTAAGCATCATTGACTTTCTCTCGCGCACTGTTTTATAATTGTTACAGGTTAGGTTACGATGGGGCTGACATGTCCGTGTCGGATAAAAGTCCCTAAATAAAAATAGATAAAAAAATAAAAAATGGTAAGATTAGAAATACCTGCACAACATTGGTCCGGTCCAAGCAATCGATACAATTGACTCTGAAGACTCCGTTCTGGCTGCAGATGAGGCCGCGGTCGTCTCTCCAGCAGAAGCGCATCTCGCCGATGACGTCAGCGATCGCGTTTATCAGTATACTGACGTTCTCGTAGTGCATGCCACGACTGGGAAGAACAAAAACCTGATGGATCTTTTTTTTAATTGGAAATTAGGGCAGATGAATCTACTCAACCCGATGGTAAGTGGAAATAAAGTCCAAACGCGAAGGCGGCTAACAGAGTTGTGGAATGTAACCGTCTTAGCCACCTTCACCCTGCCTAACCGCAAGATGCCTCTTCCTATCTAGTGGTTAGTGGCCAACCTGGTGTCAGAGTTGTCCAGGTCGCCCATATAGAACTCTGACTTGACTTTTCGACTATTATCAAATGGATAACAGCCGGGACCGACTTTTTACGTGCCCTCCGAAGCACGGAGACACTCAGTTGTAAATACCACTATGCGATCACCCCATCTTGTAACTGACTGCGCCTAAAGTTTCTTGACCCACCGATCGTGTCAAAATGGTATCACCTGGTGGTAAGTGGTAATTAAATCCAAACGTGAAGGCGTCTAATACAGTTGCGGGAGGCAAACTGCAAACCGCGTGTATTCCACTTATTAGAAGTGCGCCAAAGAAAAAATAGGCAAAATTCTTTTTGGAAAATCTACAAGAAAAGTCAGATTATCATATGGCGAAGACCTTGTAAATGCCTCGAGTCATAATTTAAAATGTAACTTTTAACTAACTAGTAACAAATAAAAAAAGTCACAGAAATACCTAAGCGTTAATAGCTCAACGTTAGAAGGACCGACTCCGTTAACGTTAGAGTTGCGGGTTTGATCCCTAAACCCTGATTTTTGCCGAAGCTTATTTGGAGTAGGATTATTAATAAAGATTCAAAAAAGCATTGCTAATATATTAAAAAAAAACATACCAGTATTCGTGGAAGTCAAAAGTGGCATAGATGACGTCAGGGCTGTTGTACTTCAGAACGTGATTACTGTACGCCTCCCATATGATCTTCTCCCTACCCTGTTGCTCGACAAGATTCACTATGCAGACTTGCTTGTAAATTTTGAGCTCCTCTTCGAAATGTTTCTTGAATGCCACGTGAGATTCCTCTTCGGCTAAAAATATCGAGTTTTTTTATGTTACTAAGTTGCCAAGCAAGCATACGGCCCACCTAAAGGTAAGCGCCTGTAACACCATTAGTAGGTGTCACTCACGCGTTGCTCGAGATATTGGTTATTAATTTTTTTTTTTAAAGAATATTAGCAATGCTTTTTCAGGGCATTACTAATATTCCCGTTGCCTCTCCAAATAAGCTCGAAGCTTGCGCTAGGAGTGGGTACGACAATAGCCCAAGGGGGTCAGGATCGAACCCTCGACTCTCGCGTTAACGGAGCGAAGTCGGCCCTTGTACCGTTGAGCTATTGAGGCTTAAAATTCACCTTTGCCCAGTAATTTCACTAGTCTACAGTGCCCTTCAGTAACACAATAAAGTCTAAGTGCGGTGTTACCTACCTAGCCGGCCTCTTGCAACAAAAGACCTACCACCAGTGTGGCTGATTGCACTGGTGGAATAATCTCTGCTGTGACAGAGGTTATCCCAACAGGGCGATGGGTGCAAAATTATAACAAAATTTTAAAAACTCAAAAATACGTAGGAATTTGATCATTGAATAACCAGGGCCCTGATCAAGTTAGGGGAGAAGAATGACCCTCACTAAAAAAAAAAAAAAAAAAACAGGGCGATGGGGTCGTCACGTCCCGTCACCGGTATATTAAGTGGCATTTAAAAATAGATAAGACTACAGGAGACTTAAATAAATTGGTCATTATTCTTTTTTTTTTATAAAAGTATATACATACTTCTATCGAGACGTGGCGGAGGTCGAAACTTGTAGTCTGGCTGGCTCCAGAATATTGGCACCGATCCACGTACCTAAACATGGAGAAATATAAGATAATGGATATCCTTCCTCGGCAGAGGCTAGGCTATTATATAAAATAGTTAATTTTGGCATAAAATACAGGACTGTATTTTATTCCATATTATATTAAGTATTATAATATTTTATTCCATATTATAATATTAAGTTAATTATAAGTATTGTTATATTACGGGGGTGGCATGTTCAAATCGAGCAAACTCCTTCTTTTTTTCAAATAAAGAAATAAAAAAAGAAAAAAAAGATAATGTATAGATTAAGACTAAGTATGCTTAGTTATCCAAACCATCAAATTTACTGAAACCTATTAATATATTTTTTTATTTAGACTAGGGTCCAGATGACTACTCCATAGAGTTCAAGTGTGTCCTATATGTACATTCAATATGTGATTATAATGACGACGTTGTGGCGCAGCGGTAGCGATCCTGCCTTAAGCGCCACATGTCGCGGGTTTGATTCCAGCTCGGAGCAGATGTTTGTACTGAGCTAGGTTTGTCTTTGTCGTTTTGTTTGTTTCTGGACCCCGACACAGGATATAACCATACTAATGGTTACCGTTCAGTGTATAGCATTTATCTATTTATTATATGAATTATATACATTTGTGAAATCGGTAACAGATTTATATTTTTCCGATCAAAAAAATACACTACAGTGGCTTTATAAATAATGTGTCCACATTTTTATTTCAGAATGGGACATCCAATTTATGCCATATAAATTATTACTCATACTCAGAAATAAAAACGATAAACGTAAAATGTTTCCAAGTGTTCAGTTAAATTAGTTCAGATAATTAAATGTTCAACATTTATTTGTAACCTAAGATTTTTAAAGGTATAGAAAGTCTGTTTGATTTTTATATTGATTTTTATATATAAAATAAGTCATGATAAAATATGAGATAAAGATTGAATCTTCTTTAAGAATAAATTAAAATTCATTGTGGATAAATTCGTTTTGAGCTAGTATAAATAAATGCCACTAGAGATTTTAGCCACTTATTATTATTGTTATTGCTATCATTTTATTAGATATATTTGATTAAAATTACGAAAAGTTAGGACTGTCCTGTTCAAAATGGAACACATGGTTACATGAATCACGAATTGAAATGATGAATTCACGGACGTTGCACATGTAGGCCATACTCATATATTTATGTTGTGTAATTGTATTAAATCTCAATTCAACATACGAATAATAATAAGTGTTCAACTGTATGATTCACTGTTGAGGATATGATAGTTTAGTTATAGCCTTGCCGTTTTTGGTGTTAATGTGCTGGCTTAAATTTATTTATTTATATCCATTAATCAATTCAAATTCAATTAACGATGTTGCGGCGTTGCGGTAGTGAAACTGCCTTAACGTAGGACGCGGGTTCGATTCCCACTCGGAGCAAATGTTTGTATTGACCCCCGACTTTTCCAGACCCCAGATAAACAACATAACTATTCTAATGGGAGCCATGTATATAAGATATCAAAGTCTCTAATTTTTTTTGATACAAAATTAAAAAATTATTGCATTCTGTCTATTTAAATATTTATAGTCTGGTCGAGCAAATCTCATAAGATGTTGTAATGATTTCTATAATTTGTTTACTGGTTCTTCTTCTTCTTATCGATTGGTTAGTGGTCAACCTAGTGTCAGAGTTGTTCAGGTCGCCCGTAGGGCTAGACTTGACTTATCGACTGTAGTCGAATTGTCAACAGCCGGGACCGACTTTTTACGTGCCCACCGAAGCACGGAGACGCTCGGTTGAAATACCACTATGCGATCACCCATCTAGCGACTGGCCGCTCCTAAAGTTGCTTAACCTACCTTTTATTTTAGAAAGAATAAGGATTTCGCGCATCAAAAAAATAACTACAGTAATGTGGTGTACATTACCAATGTGTGATGATTGCTGATTATTTTTAGGTCCTTATCTACTTCAAACTTACAAATTCACTTATTCAAAGATGAAATTGATGAAATTTTAAGATGACAATTTTTAGATTATTAACACACGATGGTTTTCCCAAAATGCACAAATTATTATGGTCTTCTTTGATCGAAAGGCGAAAAATTTGTACAATTTTCTATACTTCTTTGTTATACTTATTTATATTATACATATAAGCTAAATAACCTTGGTTTAAAAATCATAACAAGAATTTCTATCCGATGATCTAAAAGGCTTCAAAAACTGAAGCGCTATTGAAAACTCGTATGTAACAGTACTTATGTTCTGGCAATATACCAAATACATCGACTAGGTTCAGAAATAATGGCTCTTGAACGAAAAAGCTTCGGATTTTTAATAGAACGCTATATGGCAGAATTACTGGCAGTGCACGCGACTTTACTCACGACACCGCTGTGGCGTTATGGGTAGAGAGTCTGCCTTTAGTCTCGACGGTTGTTGGTTCGATTCCTGCTCGGGCAGATAATTGTAATATTTGTTTCGGTCTAGGCGTTTGTCCGTGTGGGTTTAATTTTGGAGCCGGTGGTAGAATCTGACTTTCAACAAATAAGTGTAATGCTTTTTATGTTGAATAAAAATATTTGATTTGATTGATTTGATTTGGGTATCTCCACCGTGCTTCGCAGAGCACGTTAAACTGTCGGTCTCGGTGGTTATCACATAACATCTGATAATAATAGTTAACTCTCTTGATATGTAAATTGCTCTTATCCAATGAGTTACTGGTTCGCCCTTTGGGTTGCAGAGGTCAGATGGTAATCGCTCTGTGTAAAAACTAGTAACCTGTCAAATAAAAGAGTAATAAGCAGACCCTGGGTAAATAAAATACCGGAAATAATGCTAGAACGAATAAGAAAACCGCGGCTTCGCTCGAGTTACAGTTAAACGTACGTCCGTCTAAAAGCTACTTTTCATGACCACTAGACATTAAACATTATTGGCAAAAGTGTGACAAAAAGTGTGTGTGTGAGCCGCATCTGTGTGCGAACCTGCCGTAAGAGCCATAGGTCGCGGGTTCGATTCCCGCTCGAGACGGATGTTTGTATTGACCATAAACGTCTTTGGGCTCATATCTGTGTATGTTTCCGGATACTCAACACAGGCTATAACTATACTAATGTAATGTGTGTGTGTATGTGTGTAGTGTTTATATTACACTAACCTGAACAAAAGACGCCCGGTGAATGCTGTCGGAGCAAATGATTGAAACAATTTGTTCTGTCTCCACATAGTTGGCCACCTTACCATCAGGTTCAATTCCTCTACGGTTATACCTAAAAGACACCAGAAATTAAAATAAAATCTTTACCGCCTTGGCCATATCTTAATAGTTACAAAAACATATTCTTACATAATTATACATGAAAAAGGACTGAATAAAATGAAGTGAAAAGTTAGTCTACTTGTGACGACTATTGTTGCTTGCCTAAAAACTTTCATGGTTGTGGTTTCTAGTCTAGGTCAGGAGTTTTTTTTTTAAATAATATTAATTCTTTTTCGAGGCATTACTAATATTCATTATGCCCCTACAAATAAGCTTGTAACTTGCTCTAGGAGCGGGTACGACAATAGCCCAAAAGGTCTTGATTGAAGCCGCAACTCTCGTGTTGACAGAGCTGAGACCAATCTTTTATCATCAAGCTATTAAGGCTTAATGAAACATGTGTTTGTATTGACCATACAAACGTATGTCTAGTTTGGGTGGTTATGTTAAAGTTTATATGTGTCCAAGAGAGGCTTTGTTTGTATGACTATAGGTTTTAGTTGCAACTCACCTAGTTCCAGCCTGATATCTTGATCGTCTTGAAATAAGACCTAAAGTGAATTTCTCATCACATGAGTTAGTACTAGATAATGATTCAGTGTTCAAAGGATTCGCATCTGGTGGTTCTACGGCTATCTGTGATAGATGCACATATCCTTGTATGATTGGTAATACCCATTGATCACAGTCGGGACTCTGGTCAACAAAGAATAGATATTATATTTACAGTCAAATTCTTAAATATATAATATGTAAAAAAAGAAGACTTATTATACTAAGTGAAATCGTCACAGATATAACACTGAAAAATTAAGGCAGATTGTAATTTTTGTTAATACTGAAATTTTTAGATAATAAGCTTTTGAACCATAATCAAGACCATCAGTCATTACTTCATCTTCATTGCTTAAAGAGGAACAGTTAATTTTTTTTATGTAACTGAGTTTGCAAGCAAGTGTACCTCTTACATGATGATAAGTGGTTGTCGTAGCCTATGAGCACTTGCAACAACATTTATTTGTAGGTGTCATGCAATGCCAGCCTTGAGTTATTGGTTCTTAAATCCCCTTTGCCCAGTAATTTCACCAGCGATAGATTTCTTCAAACCGAAACAGAGTATAGTGCTTTACGGTAGAATAACTAACACTACAATGGTACCTACCTACCTAGCCGACCTCTTGCAATAAAAGCCCTATCACCAGTAAAAACTCTGTCATTAAACAACTGGTTAAAAAGGGATAATTTATTTTATTTTTATAAATAAAATATTTAAATCATACATTTTACCTTACCTCTAAAGCTATTATATCTTTGAGCATATGTTTGTTCCAGAAAAATCTATCATCTACATATTTCCACCATCTTGTTATATCAGTGATAGGTTTGCCTGTCCCTTCTTCTGTTTCTAGAACCTTCTCTATTTCGTACTGTCGTTGCAAGCTGTTCGTTAGATCTAATGTTCGTGAATAGTAAAAACTGTCAGAATCATCAAATATCTTATGCAGCTCGTCGGTTAATCTCTTTTCAAAACGTTCAGCTATTTTTGGATCACGCTGTTTCTTTACAGTTTGTTTTACCTATTACATAATGTATTTTTATTTTTATTAGATATATTACCAGTGAAAAAAAGGATTTAGTTTCTTAAAGGCATTGATTTCATATAAACTAAGGACCAGACCTACCATACAAAAAAAAAATCTAGAAATTCGCTGGTGCTCTTTTGTGATTAAATTCAATAAAACTATGTTAGTCACACAACATTTATTACACTATGTTCTAAGCTTTCTCGACTCTTTAACTTCATATATTGTAATCTTGTGACTAAATTTTTTTTTACATTTTTGGGTTTGAATTTACAATGGAGCACCAACAAATCTATGGATATGTCTATGCTTAAAAGCCTTATGATTCTAATATGTTTAGCAGAGGTTTGATGCTAAAGTTTAATTTGTATTGATTAAATTAGACAATTTTTTTTAAATATTTTACCTGAGTGGCAGCTTGTTGTGTTGTTGTTTTAATGGTATTGCTAACATTCTTTACTGCACCCACAGTTTTATTTAGGAAAGCGGAATTTTCAAACAGTCTAGCACCCATCTTTTTACTGTTCGATCTATTTGAGTTAACCATTAGAGAAGACGACCCGTGTTTTGTACATGGACATAATTCTAATTCCTGAACAGATGAACCCATGTTTAGGAAGGATATTGATTTTATTTTGTATATTGTGTGATGGAAGTATATTTGGCCAACAGGAACACTTTCTTTTATTATCATTAGCCGCGGTTCGAAAATATTTGTATGTTCCACTTTCCCTATTATACCTTCTGTTATTCCTAAGCATTCGATGTCTTCTATGTCGGACAAGTCCCATGCTAAAAATAATTATAAGGTAAAATGATTTAAACGTGAGTAATTGTTAATTTATGTTAGGAAAACCTTATATAAAATATTTACCTGATCGCACTGAAAACGCTCCGGTTAATCGATTCCACCACAGACTTGACTCATTTCTAACAAATATATAATATAATTCCGATTTAAACAATTCCATTTTTTAATTTTTTACGTACACGTTCGTCGAATATAATTTCATGATGTTTATTGTTATTGTAATTTGTATGAAATCTGACGTTTTTCAGGAGAATGGGGGAGGGGCGGACATTTTAATTGATGATTGGCAATTTGGTTTTGGCAATGACAAATGCTTCATTTTACGTAGCTTAGTATTGTGTGGAATATATTGCTTCGTAGTTTTATAAGTTTTATTCAAATACATTCATTAATAAAATTAATACAAGATATTTATACAAAAAATATAATTAATACATAATTTCTTTATATTTTTAGAAAAATGAATTTAAATTACACACGACAAAAATCTTGGTGTACTATGAACTTTTGTAAAACGAAACGTGACCGACGCTCTGATGTCGGCTGTCATGTTGGCAATACGCTGCATTTTTCTGACATAATACGACTTCCGGTTGTAATAAATGCATAATTTTGTTGAGCTATGATCTTATTTTCTCGACCATTTTGACATTTTTCTGTGAATCATGGATTGGCAATTAACGTGCCGTGTATGCCTGGAAACAGGAGACATGGTTTCCCTATTTGACTGGGATGAAAATAATGAACAACTCGGCGACAAGTACACCTACTGTTGTGGCGTGGAGGTACGAATAATTCCAACTGCAAATGGTTGCGATGGCCACCCTATAATTTTTTCATACAATAATGTTGCTATATTGTTTTAATTGTGATTATTTTGTGATTTTTTGCTGACATCCCAGAAATATTTAATTTTCGAGAGTGATATTTTATACACAGTATTAGTAGTATTTTAATTTTAATACAGGTGACCAAAAATGACTCACTGCCGACGCTAATTTGCTTGAATTGTGTGGATCGGTTAACATTTGCGTGCCAGTTCAAGCAGCAATGCCTATCTTCCAATGAAACATTAAAAGAGTGCCTTGATGAATTTATGAAAACATCGGCTGCTGTGTCTACGAGTAAAAACGGAGAAGGTATATATTATTCACTATCCATTTAAACGACTCTCAATAGCCAAGACCTTAATACGCGCAAAACATGTAACTTATATATTTACTTGCTATTTAGCATGAAAATGAAATGTAATAAGAACCTTTATAATATCTATTTTTTTAATGGGTTTACTTAAACTACAACAACATTCTTAACTGTATCTTAATAATCAAATATTACAGGTAATGAGACAGAAACAATAACAATTAAGCAAGAGAATGGTTTGCTTCTACAATATGAGCTGCCTGTGGAGCATGACCCTCAGGTGCAGTGGACGAGAACCCTCATTAAGACACCAAACAGTGCCGTTGTCACAAAAGCACCTGGGCGACGGAAGAGGGGAAGGCCGAGGAAGTATCCTAATGAACAGGGACAGATTGGTATGAATCATTTTTTTATTCATTCCAATAATTTCAAATTGTTCAATTTTAAGGTTCAATTTTGTTATTGTGCTGTATTGTAATGTAGTTTATTTATAAGAATAATTAAAAAGAAGCCTGGAAAATATTAAAACATGTTTCTCTATGTTTAATTTCTACCAAAAAACAAAAGTTTCATGCTTCTAGTTTCCCATACAAATTTTCAACCCCTTTTCTGCCTGTTTAAGGGTTAAATTTCAAAAAGTCCTTTCTTAGTGGTTGTTTATGTTTTAAATCCAACAAAACATGTGAAAAAATTTTGCTTTCTAGTTCCAAAAGTTTCGCTGGACATTTTCAGTCAGGTCTTCTATTATATACATAGATTATTCTTTAGAACCAGAAATAATCAATTTATAAAATACAATTATTGTTAAAGATATATTACTCAAAAAAAATACATGTAAATCTTATTTCTTGTATAGATGTCTCTCCATATCAACGTAAAAAGCCAAAACCCGACCTGAAGGAACCGGAAGCATTGACTACATTAATAGCCTCCGGGTCTTTAGAGTTGAAGCAAGAACCTGAAGATGAGGAACAAGATAACTTTGATATTGAAGGTAAATACATTTTATAATAATACATTTTTTTAAAATTATTTGTACCTTAATTCTAAGACTTGAAAAAAGTTTTGTAATCTTTAAAAACTATTTTCTAAATTAATTAAATGATTGAACATAAATAAATGTGCTTTGACAATGATTCAATAATCTATACTGATTTGCAGCCTTTTACTAAATGTTTAAAAAGTGTATGGTATAGTTCTTTAAATGTAAGTTGAACCAAAATGGCCGCTTCTGCGCAGGTACAATCATGGACAAAAATGTTAGTTAAAAATATTGATTTCGTCTTATTTAAATAGATTTATATAATAAATAGAATAAAACAAATAAATAGTGTAGAAAAAAGTTAACCTATATTAAAAAAAAAGTTAATGTACATTTTTAATCACTGTCACGTATTGGAATGACACCTTATCTTCTGAAATAAAATTAAATGTTTACACATCTGACAAAAATAAATTATATTTAAATTTAATATTTAATAATTTATTTTTAAAGAACTAAAGGAACCGTGAGCGAGTGTCCTAATCGGGTGTAGCGTCGCTGCGGTGCTATAGTTACGCGACCTTTCATATCGCATACGGTTGAGACCCAAAAACGTGTTACTGTACATGGTTCAACTTACATTTAACAGACTATACCTACTTATATTAAAAAACTATTTTCAAAATTATATTTGCTTTTCTGCTGGATCTGGCTAATCTCAGAAATAGTTAAAAATATTTTGATGGGTCTTTCACTGGGACTTAACTGAATGAGTTACTTAAGAATATTTTATTTAAGCAAAAGAATTATATTCATACAAAATGAAACCATAATTTTGTATATAAGCAGCGTAAGCAGTTAATAAATAACATATGGTCATATCAACAAAATTGTCATATTGCTCTTAATAGCACTAACAACACAGCCTAAGCCTCTTGTAAATCTTTTTATTTATTTAATAATAAATTTAAAAAAAATTGTCCTATAGTTAATGTAATAATAGTAGATGTAAGACATTTAGTATATTTAACAGAACTGGAAAATAGAGATGATCCTGACTTCGTTCCTGGTGAGGAACCTGAATCAGAACCAGAACCGGAACCAGAAACTAAGAAAGAGGTTTGTTTTGATTTTACAATAAAATTTATTTTTTTCTTGACATTAACATCGAAATACTTATTATACACAAACAACGCCCGCTTTGCTCTCATGTTATTGAAGTTGTCATATTTTTCTATTTCATAATGTACATACAGACATTTAGATGCAAATAAGCAATACCATTTCAACCCACAAAATCGAAAACAAAAAAAGCAAAGAAGTGTTCATAATTGACTAAAGAAAATTTTTCTTTAAAATTTAAGATGATTTGAACTTTGATTTTGACTTTTATTAGTTCTAAGAAAGTAATTTTTATAATCATATACATACGCTATAAACGCTTTATAAATTTGTAATAATATCTTAGGTTCCTTAATTTACCATTTGAACTACTTAGTGCCATCTATGATTTTACTATAACAGTTTAATCAGCTTATGACATTATTGCAAAATTGACTGCAGCAGTTTGATTTTAAATAGCTGTATGCGGGTTACAGTAAAATCTATTTTTAACTTAAAATCATTGTTTTGTATTTTTATGCAGACTATATGTACTTTACCCCAAGGTTGTTAAGAAATATACATTTTTTGTACATAAACACTGAAATAAATGGTCTAATAAAAAGCTATCCAAGCTTATAAATTAGAAAACCTAAAAACACTGAATTATTATTTAAATTTTGGTTAAATGCATTTTTGTAGAAAAGTGACCACTTATTATTCCAAAATGTTGAATTCGTGATAACCTTTGTGATAGATATATATTATTAATTTCTTAGGCAAAAATATTGAAAAAGTATTCTCTTTCTTATAACCAGTGTTTAAGTGAGTGTGTATCTACTATTATCTAACGGTCTTATTCATAAAAAATATTACGTTTTTATAAACCCCTTATAACAGAATCATTATTCATAAATGTATTATAATAGCTTAATAGCACATCAAAAGTGTAGAGTTCTTGAGTGTAAATGCTTAATGAAGAGGGCTATGGACTGAACTTTAGGGAAGACCATTCGAGACAAGTCTGGGTGGCAGAGAAAGATATTGATGTTTCACTTTAATTTTTCTGCAAAATAGAAGTTTACATACGTAATGGGTCAACCTCGGGGATAAAGTTAGCTGCTGCGTTTTTTGCCAGAGTAACGAAAGACTTACTGTCTTTCTAGAAGAACATTATCGTATGCTGAAGAAATATTTAAGGAAACACCCACAAGGTACTCTCCCTTACAGAAGGCAATTCGGATGTCTGAAGTGAGGATGCTAAGACTATCAATAGTGCTCATACCATTTCGGAAGCCAAATTGAAAAGGAGAGAGAATATTGCTGTTTTCCACTATACTTTCCAGACAATTTTTTAAAAGATGTTCAGTAATTTTTGTAAGATAGATGATAAAGCTATGGGCCTGTAAGAATTAGAATATGAAGGGTTCTTGTCAGGTTTTAATATAAGAAGAATAATCTGTGATTTCCAGGAGTCAGAAACAGTTCCTGATTTGGACAGGTCATTGATTATATAAAAAAAATAGCATTTTGCTTTATCATTAAAATTTTGTATAAATGAGTAAGAAATGCCATTGTCCCCTGGTGAAGAACCTTTAAGGCCAGAAAGAGCTCAATGAAGCTCAGAAAAGGAGATGGGGTAATTCATATCACTTGTGGAGGATGCTGGCAATGAATGAAGGAAGCTTGAAGTCTTGTACGGACCAAAGGGAGCGAGTTTGTCAGGAAATTCATTAAGCCAATCGGAATAATTATTGATGCTAACATTATTAGGGATTAGAGTTCGATGGTAATTTTTCAGGTTAGACCAAACTAGACTTGCTGGGGAAAGAGGACTCAAAGAGTCAGTCATGGACAAACTGTAAGTTTCTTCTACATTTTTTCTTTGGTTTACCAGATTAGTGTATTCTTGATCCCACCAGGGAGCAGCAAGGTAACGCCTATTATTATTACGCTTAGTTGGGAAAATCGAATCAGCAGCAGTAAGACAACATTAAGGCACCCGTTATAGCGAAGAATGAGATCCACATCACTGCAGAAATCAGGTAGGAACTTAATGAATGCATCAACAGAGTTTAAGAGCTTTAGAGTTTAAAAGGAGATTAGGATTGATAAATGGGATATTTCTATTATTTAAATTGATAAGTATAGGATAGGTCACTGCCATAGGAGGATAAGAGAGTTTTCCAGGATACACAATGAATAAATTTTATTATAATCATTATTGAAACAAGAAACATCAAAATAATTAATTTAACAGAAATTTGTTTATGGCTATGACGGAACGCGACAAGATTGCAACATAAAAACGAAAAACTGTCACATAAACCAGTTTTAGTTGGACGCAAATAAGCAATACCATGTCAACCCACACGAATGTCATCACGAGAAAAACGCGTTTGAAAATTTTTAACAACTTGCTTTTTATGAATTTTTTTATGTATTGGTCAAGTTTTTGGCAATCTCAGAATTATGTAAGTTATTTTACTTAATTTCACAAAAAATAAATATACAAACTGCATATTTTGTATATAATATAACCCAAAACGTTTAACATAAAACATAAATTGCTTTTTTTTTTTTTTTTTTATGTTAGAAGTTGGCAAACAAGCATACGGCCCACCTGATGGTAAGTGGCTGCCGCAGCCTATGAGCGCTTGCAGCACCATTAGTAGGTGCCACTCACGCGTTGCCAACCTCGAGATATTAGTTCTTAAATCTCGTTCGCCCAGTAATTTCACTAGCGTACAATGCCCTTCAAACCGGAACACAGTAGTGCCTAAACACTACTATTTGGCGGCAGAATATTGGACACTGCGGTGGTACCTACCTAGCCGGCCTCTTGCAACAAAAGACCTACCACCAGTGTGACTGATTGCACTGGTGGAATAATCTCTGTTGTGACAGAGGTTATCCCAACAGCATGCATGCATGCATGATTAAAAATGGCTTTTTAGAAGTTTTAAAGCTTAATACCCTACAAATATTTTAAAAATGTTCTTCAGCCATTTACCAACACATCTGCATATATAACTCAGTTTTTTCAATTTTGTGGGTTGACATGGTATTGCTTATTTGCGTCCAGTTATAAAAGGTTATGAATGTTATGTTAACACTGTTATGAATAACACAAATTTTAAAACTTTTATTTGGCTTATTGGACGTATTAACCAAAACATTCATAAGTATTCAATACGATATTTTTATGAATAAGACCATGCTTGTTTTGTAGCTTTTTATATATAAATATTAGCGGTAATCGATTTTCAGATTGAACAAATATATTATTGCTTTTTCAGTGCCTACAATTATTTATTTGTAAGATATTTAATAATACACATCGTAATAATATATAAACATATTTTTGGTCATTTTTTTATGTCATGACGGTAAGCAGTCACCACAACCTACAAATGCTTGCGATACTTGAAGTATCACAAGCGCGTTGACAGAGGGGGTGAAAAACTTTTATTTCATATAAAAAATAGGTAAGTGACAGTCCTTGGGCTTTACTTACTTGGTACCCTTTCTTATATGAAATAAGATACAGACATAAGAATATGGACTGATAAAAAGTCATTGAAATTTAGCGTAGAGTATATTTTATTTTTATTACAGATGTCAGCTGATCAACATAAAAGAGCGAGAGATATTTTCAATACTTGTATAGAGCATGATATTTATAAGACCGACGATATTTCATCGAATGACCAAGAATATATTTTACCAGGTGTTGAAATACCCGATTCGAGTACCTATGGAGAGCATAATTTAGTTGTACAATCCATTGCAAATAATAATTTTGAAGTGCCATACCCACATATCGCATTTTGTTCAATGGATGACTCGATAGACAAACAAGTTGTTTATGGTACAGAATCAGTATCATTTTTGGATCAGATTGAGGTTAACCCGATTGAAATTGGTGATTCGGAAAGTCAAAATAATAGTTGTGATAGTGAAAATTTAGTAAATGTCGGTGCAGAACCCAAAAGATCACGTAGAGGACGAAAAAGAAAAATTACAGATCAAAATAGAGTGATTCGAAAGACAAGAGCTAATTTAAATGAAGACTACATTAATGCAAAAGGGAAACTAATAAAATCTAAAGTGTTTACTGGAAATTCTTTTCAATGTCAGTGCCAAAAAAAATGCACGGAAAAGCTAAGTGCAGACGAACGTAAACATGAATTTGATAAGTTTTGGAAAGCTGGGTCCTACGAAGCACGTTGCGCTTTATTACAAGGATACGTTAAAGAGGTAATAAAAAAGAGATGCTATGCAATGAACTCAAAAAGAAGATTTACAAGGATATATGAGATTAGGAATATAGAAGTATGTAAAAAAACATTATTAAATACTTTGGGAATAAGCCAAGCAAGGATAGACAAAGCTCTAACAAAAAACCGAAACTGTGAAACTTTAAACGATAGAAGAGGAGTTAATTCAGGGGGTAGAAATAGTATTACTTATGACAAACTTAATGAAATTCAAAATTTCATCAATAGTTTTCCGAGATATATTTCTCATTACTGTAGGGAAACCAGTGCTAATTACCTAGCTCCTTATTTAAATCTTTCAATTCTTTATGAAGTATATAGAGAAAACCGTAATGATGCAGTAAGTTTTTCTACATTTAGGCAGTTAGTAAAAGATTTTAATCTTAAATTCAAGAAACCGCAAAAAGATATATGTTTACATTGTGATACATATAAAGCCAACTTTATTAAAGCTAATGCTCAAAAGAGTGTTCTTCAAAGACAACACCAGGAACATATAGAGCATACTAATTCGTTGAGAGAACAAATGAACGCAGATTTAGAAGCAGCTAAATCAAATAAGTCCATTGAAACATTAACGTTTGATCTAAAAAAAACCTATTATCTACCAAGACTGCCGACCAGTGTTGCATATTATAAGAGGCAGCTCAATTTGTTCAACTTAGGTATTCATTGCGGCAGCACTGGAAAAAGCTATTTCTACGTATGGTTGGAGCACGAGGCAGGCAGAGGAACTCAAGAAGTTGGTTCATGTATAAAAAAATTTATACAAGAAAATCTCAAACCTGGTGTTACTCATCTGATTCTCTGGGCGGATTCGTGTGGAGGACAGAATCGCAGTATCAAAATGGTCTTAATGCTACTCTACAGCCTTCAACATCACTCAACCTTGGAAAAAATTACTATTCGCTTTTCGCAACCTGGTCATACTTACTTGTCTAATGATTACGAATTTGGAGACGTTGCGTGTGCTTTAAAAGCCAACACTCGGCTATACACGGTAAAGGATTTTATTGAGGTCATAAAAAATTGCCGCAGTTTAAATAAGTTTCAAGTCGAGAAACTAACAAAAGATGATTTTTATTCCATTGAACCTATTCAAAATCAAATTATAAATAAAAAAGTTGACGCAGAAAAGCGTAAAATTTCTTGCTTGAATACTTTTGAAATTCAATTAATAAAAAGCGAGCCAACAATTCTATACATGAAATCGAAACTTTCAGATAAAGCTGAAAGTATTGACTTAGGGAAAGGAGTAAAGGGCCGTAGGAAACCAATCGACTTTGAAAAAGATTTGCCTTTGTTGCACCCTGAAGGGCGAGAACTAAGCCGTGAGAAAATTAAAGACCTGAAAGATGTAATAAAATTGATTCCTGCAGATGCTAGACCGTTTTATAATTTTCTGAACACTGCACGAAGTGGCAATTTCACCGATGATATAGACGGCTTTGGCGCATCTGTAGATTTTAAGATAAATCAATTTACACGAGACAAAAATGAATGATAAAATATTAAATTAATGAAGTCTAAAGAAACTCACTCACTAACACAACATTATAATTTTTCAGAGGGCTAATTATATTTTGTATTGTTTTTTTAAGGAATTTATTACCTTATGAGTATGTTTTGATATTTTAATTTTATAGTTGTTATTTGTATTTCGAATGTCGGATACGAAATACGAAATTTGTTTTTAGAGACTTCAAAGAAGTCATAACAATGTAATTCCTAGTCTATTCAATTTAGCGTAATCCTGTGTTTCTATAGTATAGGTGATTAATGTATGCATACATTCTAACGTCATGTTTAGTTGATTTATAAGACTATAACATAACAATTATTACACTTAAGTATGTACACTCTGCATCTTCTATCGCATATATCACAAGGAATGTTCTGAGGAATTGTTTGGATTGATCGCACCGGTAGAATTTCACCATCGGACATCGCGACAAAACTCTAATTTCCATCCATACCACCTCGATGACTGGAAATGTACAACAGCGCGATTTAGAAGACATTTTCTTTCTCTCACAACCACTCTGTGGAATCAACTTCCGCCGGCGGGCTATCCGAACTGATACGACTTGGGAGCCTTCAAGAGAAGACCGTATTCTTTCCTTAAGGTCGGCAACGCGTCTGCATGCTATTTGGTGTTGCAGATGTTCATGGGCGGCGGTGATCGCTTAACATCAGGTGAGCCTCCTGCCCGTTTGCCCTCTCACATAAAAAAAAATTAAGTTAATGTTAATTTTGAGACGGATTTATTAGTTAATGATATATTATTAAATAAGTTTTTTAATTTGCTGTGTAAATAGCCTTGTCGTTAATTTTCGATGGAAAAGCAAAATTCATACAATACAATACAATTCTTGTATGTGAATTAAAGTAATTCTTTATTTTGTAGTAGAATATAGGATTAAATAAAAAAAAACACTTGTCAACTTTTAGAAATAAAAATACAATATTTCTTTTGCAATGTGTTTTAATTTTCTTAAATAACGAAATATGATTAACTAAAAAATAATAGTAAATAACAGTTTATGTAACATAACGTTTGTGTTCAAAAACTCCATAGACCGTTATAATTTTTTTGATGTTTCGGGGCACTTAACGTGTTTTGATATGAATGGCCACGCCTGATTTATTATTTAACAATAACGTTAAACTGTTTGTGTCGCAAATCAAATGGATAAAATATTTTACCATAACAAAATTCTGTTATTTCTTATAATCTGCAATGTTATTTTACTTATTTCTTGTGAAAATAAGTAAAATAACTAACATGAATCTGAAATAACAAAAACTTGACCGATACCTAAAAAAAATCATATAAAGCATTTAAAGTTGTTAAAAATTTTAGAACGCGTTTTTCTCGAAATGACGTTCGTTTTGGTTGACATGGTATTACTTATTTGCGCCTATTTATGCAGCTTACCAAAAGTTCGCTTATTAAAAATACCACGAACATTTATCCGGGATATAAAGTATCCTATGTGTTATTAATCCTGGTAATAAACTGTGCAGGTCAAATTTCATGTAAATCCGTTCAGTCGTATTTTCTTGATTGAGTAACAAAAATACAAACTTTCACATTTATAATGTATATGTATGTATGATATATAGAATAGATTAGGATATACAAATAAATACAAAATGACTTTTCACCCTATTAAATATTTGGCAACACAAATTGACAAGGTTTATTTATTTATTTATTTATTTTGTTGCATTCCACAATATATAGTATGTTGTTATATGATGATAGATACAGATATACATTGTGGACCCTGTCGGGCACAGCAAAGTAGGAGAGAGGAAGACTGATATTATTATTATTATTATTTGTATATGTATATATTAAATTTTTAATTGTTTGTTATGGTGTACAATAATTAAAATAAAATAAACTAAGTGTGTTTTTAAAAAAGCCAAGATGGCCTAGTGGATGGAAAACGTAGCCCGTAACCTAAGGTAAAATCTAGTCAAGCACGTCGGGATGTGACGACCCCATCGCCCGCTGTTGGGATAACCTCTGTCACAGCAGAGATTATTGCACCAGTGCAATCAGTCACACTGGTGGTAGGTCTTTTGTTGCAAGAGGCCGGCTAGGTAGGTACCACCGCAGTGTCCAATATTCTGCCGCCAAATAGTAGTGCTTAGGCACTACTGTGTTCCGGTTTGAAGGGCATTGTACGCTAGTGAAATTACTGGGCGAACGAGATTTAAGAACTTATATCTCGAGGTTGGCAACGCGCGAGTGGCACCTACTAATGGTGCTGCAAGCGCTCATAGGCTGCGGCAGCCACTTACCATCAGGTGAGCCGTATGCTTGTTTGCCAACTTCTAACATAAAAAAAAAAATACGTCTGAGTATTCGAGTTCTTAATTTGTGTTACAAATTCATCTCGTACCTAACAGTGAAGAGTGCTGGTAGAAATTCTGAATCATGTGTATCCACCAATCCACAGTAGACCAGCGTGTTGGATTAAACACTAAATCCATCACCTCAACAGTGGAGGTTTTTGCCCAGCTGTGGGACATTAACAGTTTTATGCTTTTTAGTTTGTACAACCAAAGAAACGCGGTAGGCCACGTAAGATGGTGCAGGAGGAATTGAAGCCGAAAGAGGAAGATGGTGACGGTGAGGATGTTCTACTCAAGGAGACCATCATGGCCTTCTCCGAGCCCATCCCGGAACACATCCTCAACCCTAAGCCGAGGAAGAAGAGGTCTCAGCCAAAGAAGAAATATGTTTATGAGAAGACGTGAGTTTAAAATCTTTGTATCGAGAAATTTCATTTGGTTTATAGAACCTTATTACTAAGTCACTGCTTTCCGTCCCCCCGCCAACAGGCTGTGTTCATATCACTACATAGTATAAAACAAAGTCGCTTCTCTGTCCCTATGTATGCTTAAATCTTTAAAACCTACGCAACGGATTTTGATGCGGTTTTTTATAATAGATAGAGTGATTGAAGAAGAAGGTTTATATGTATAATGACATCCATTTAATAGTGGAGAAAAAAAATGAGGTTTCTAATGTGATGTCGTAAATAATTACATTTAACGCGTGCGGGCCACGGGCAGCAATGAATAAATCAAAACTAATGGATCGATTTTTTCATTTTAATAATTTTTTCAGTGAATGATGTAGGCTATATATTTTATACCCGTGCGAAGCCGGAGCGAGCCGCTAGTATATGTATATTGTATTTAAAATGTCAAAAAATGTTTATTACTACTGCGGTCACAACATTAACAAGAATTAAAAATAAAATTTAAAAGCGTACCTTGATAATTTTTACGTTTTTTATCGTAACAGATAAATAGTTCGAATATTGTGTATTTCTATAGGTGCTATATTAAAATAGTCCAATGATAGTTACTGGTTCGCTCTGAGGGTTAACGAGGACACAAGAAGTTAAAATAATAAAAATATGACTTCTTCCTAGCATTTTTTCCCGGTATTTTATAAAACCATACTAGTTTTACACGGAGAGATTGCCATCTGACCTCTGCAACACAAAGGGCGAACCACTACCTCATTGGATATGAGCAAATTACTTATCAAATGTGATAACCGGGACCGACAGGTTATCGTGCTCTCCAAGGCACGGTGGGGAGACCCACAAGAACAAACAAACATCTGCTTGTGTGAGAATCGAACCCACAGCCGCCGACCCTAATAGCGGACTCGCTACCAACACGCGACAACGGTGTC
This sequence comes from Hestina assimilis, assembly GCA_023373885.1. Taxonomy (NCBI): domain Eukaryota; kingdom Metazoa; phylum Arthropoda; class Insecta; order Lepidoptera; family Nymphalidae; genus Hestina; species Hestina assimilis. Next base: position 3,691,803 of record CM041762.1, on the reverse strand, counting down.
AATAACAGAAATACAACGTTATATATGCAATTTTGTAATTTTTTATACATATTATAGTGTTAAATGTTTTTTTTTTCATTTGTAGTCATGTCTGTGAGACGTGTGGGGCGTCGTTCACGTCGAACGCTTCGCTACAGGCTCACATTCGTCGACACTTGGGGATCAAACCTTTTGTATGCAGGTGAGAATGATATTTACGAATTTTTATGATTAGGTTGATTTGTATACATTCAAGTATCTGAAATAGTTCATTACGAAAATAGTGAGTCATAGTTGTCTGCCGGCCCCCCGACCAATGAGGTAGGGATGGGATAACAAGAAAAAGGGGTGAGAGTTTGTTCTTCCGGTACTCTCAATAATCGAACGAACGATTTTACACAGACCGATGTAACCAACCGACAAAAGTAAGGCGTCCTAAGCACGTCCTGCAAGACCCTGACGATAGCATTACATTAGAAAATGCCCCTTACACAGCACAGACACGCACACAACACCGTCCTCGCCGGCGAGGACGAGGTCCTTTGTTTCGCACGTCGCGTCGCGCTCACACCGTCGGGTGAGTCCATCGTGTAGAATGCGCTCGGAGCGCTGCCTCCGATGACGTCCTTAGCCGTGGTTCGGCTTCGCTGGAGGCACCCTAAGGACGGAATCAAATTTGAGCCCCCTTGAGGGCTGTCCCTTTATCACGGCTGAGTCTCAGTACTCGGCCCCCCGCCCGGTGACGCTGTCAAGGCCAGTAGGGCCAACTGCAATACACATTCCGAAAAAAAAAAATCGAACGAAACAACTGTACTGATGCTGTTACTATTTTCTGTAAGAGGGTAGTACTTCCCTTGTCAAGCTGTCCCATTTGTGCTCGAGGAGCATGGCTCTATTACTATGGTACAAAATTAAAATGTCAAGTTCAAAATAACCACTTGAAGCCAGGCTTTCATACATTCATCATTTGATCATGGAACTCGAGGAGTTTTTTTTTTTTTAAATAATAAATACAAACGAATATTATAGCGATTATTGATTAAATATAAATATATATATTATTAATGGTTTTATTTTGATTGGAGATATTTTTAAATGGTTTGAATTTTTATTCGACTATGAACTTCTACCCTTGATGACTCACTATTTTAATTATGTATCACTAATGCTATTATGTACTTTCATTTTAAAGGCAGTGTGAATGTTATTTTTTATAAGATAATGTCGAAATAATGAAAGTTTTCGTTTAAAATAGTCATATAGTAGGCACGGGTGCGGGTCCGGATAATTCTGTGAGAGTTTGGTATAAACCGAAAATAACATTATATATTTTTAGATCTGATTAGAATGTAAGACAAAAGCCTTAAGTGTCAAAAGTTACCCGCCATTTTTAAATTTAGTAAAAGTCGAATTAAGATAAATAATATTATATGGCTTTTTAATTTATTATTGAAAAATAATTTTTAATATTATTAAATCTTTATTTTTATTTAACTGTTACGTTAACGACTGCGCCCATTTTGAGGCATTTTATAGAAACCGCACGCATCACCCGCACCCTTGTAATATATTAATTTCCTTCAAATTAAAAGTATTGTACCTATATATTTTTGTTTGTGTACACTATGAGTGGACAATTTGGCAGATGGTAGGCACACATATGCCTCCTATATACTATGAACCGACCCTTCCTTACAGACAAAATGTCATAGACTTGTTGGTGTCCCTTCGTAAATTCACATATACATAAGAATAGACCGAGGAAGTGGGCGTGATATGCGTTGACTCAGTAGAAAGAGAAGGTTTTACAACCGTCCTTGTATCTCTTTTTAGCCGCTTGCGCTCGGGTGGTTTCGATAGATTTAAAGAAAATTTCTGGAATAAAAACTTTAGTACTAAAATCAAAATAAAAAAATAATAAAAAATTGATGATTCAGTTATTGTTCAGCCATCTTATTTCCGACGTAACATAACGTCGTAAAAAATTCTCATAATTTTTTCAAAACGCCCCTAAAAAGTTTTTTTTTGCTCAGCGTTTGCGGTTACGCTTGCGTATTGAACATGGAGTTACGTCGCCACATGATGCGTCACACCGGGGTCCGACCGTACAAGTGCAGGGTCTGTGACAGGAGGTTCGGGGATTTCGGCAGTCGGCAGAAACACGAGAGGCGAGTGCCGTAGACGATAACCTCTCAACATTTAGGTCTGACTGGAGTTTTATTGTATTCCAGTGGGTTGCCGATAATGCGTGCGGTTTCGTTTTTACGCCTCGAAAGGTTGGTAGGCGATTGTTTGGAAATTATATGTACTGAACTTTTTATAGACCGTTTTGACAATGTGCGTTATCCTACCGGTATAATAGGGACGAACAGTAGTTATTACTTTAAAAATCGATTTTTAATGCTACCCTTTTAATACTGACCTCAATTGTTTATTTCTATAGCGGTGTAGCATTAGTATTCCTTCACCGTCAAACTTTTTTTTTTATAAAATATTCATGTACTTATAATTTCCATTCATGGACACAATATAAGCCTATTTCTATAATAGATCAAAGAGTATAAAGGAAATTGAAAATATTGATTATTATTTTTTTAATTTAAAGTGATGCATCACTTCCACTATACTTTCTGATCTATGTTTATCTAAACATATCGCCATCCATTAATTACGTTATTATGGGGGAAGGGTTTAAGCCTAATCATACCAAATTAACGTGGGGGTGAAAAGGGGGTATTGGCAAACGTGTGAGATATGGGGGGAATGTGATCATAATATCGGCTCATGTAATTGATGGATGCCCTCTAAACCGTCAAGCGAGTGCGACTACTCGTGCGTGCTGAAGGAGGCCCTCAAGCGCCACATGCTGCGCCACACCGGCGAGAAGCCGTACAAGTGTCGCGTGTGTGACCGACGCTACGGGGACTACGGGACGAGGCAGAAGCACGAGAGGTAATCGATTTCAGAAAAATCGATATTTAATATTGAGTATGGCCGACTGGACCGGGGAAGTACTACCCTCTCACAGAAAATCGATGTAAAGTAAAGGTATCAGTAAGTAGTAGGTCTTATGTTCCCTTCCTTTTTTCCCTTGTCATCCCTTCCCTCCTGTTCTTCGAGGTGGTAACGCGTATATCAAGTATCGCAACCGTTCATAGGTAGTGGTGACTGCTTACCATCAGGCGGACCGTATGCTTGTTTGGCAACTGGCATGAAAAAAAAACAATTTTCGATATTTCACTATCAATTTGAAACGGTAACAGTTATCGATTCTTGTGTCTTTAGTCGAAAAGTGCAGCGAAAATGATTGAGACGAGTTTAGAAATAGTAACTTCGTTCGATATTTCGTTATTAGAAAATTATCTAGAACAAAGATATCAATAGTTATTTACCAAAATATATTAAATGTTTTATTTTATGGTATGAAATCGATTGCTCAATATCGATTTTAGATTATTCATTCCAAGTATCGATTATTTGGTTACAATTTCTCATATGGGTTTTGCTGATTTATAAGTATCTGTGTCTTCAATGACGGTTCAAGTTTAACTAATAGAGGTAAGCAGACTTAATCTGACAATCTGACGTTTTCTGACAAAATTTTAAGGGAGCGTAGCATATGACTTTTTTAAAACTAAAACAATTAAGTAGTGTCAGCCGACCTGCGATGGATATGTATCATATGTGTATATTAATAAACATACGCTACACACTTAACGATCCCTTTTAGAATAGTTAAATCCTGTGACGGCGGTCCGGAAATACATATAAGGACGAGAACAAACACACCCAGACCGTAAAGTACATATGCTTGTATGGTCAATACCAAAAACCGTTGCATCATAACTTCGTCGTATATTTACCAGTACCTGGATGACCGAGCTTGGCTCGGTATTTATTTGCTTTTGGTAAATTGAAAAATATACTTAGATACTTTAATAAAAGGCTCCCAATAATGGATTTTCTCACAAAAGGAGAAACTGGAAATATTAATAATTCGGTCAAGGGGTACGGTAGACTCGATTGAAACCTCACCTGAATAACAAAACAGAAAAATAATGATTTCGAGTCGAAAACATTATCCGTAATAATTAGGTTTGTCGAGTATTTTGTTAAATTCTAATGGACGCATCCCTGTCAGTCACTGGCATGTACTAAATTAAAGAAACATCAACTGCCGTTGTAAGAATGTCTGTCATTTGATTCAATTCAATAAATCCTTTGTTGCCATAGCAAAGCGCGGCCGGCGTGAAGTGCGTGTTTTGCACAATTTTTAATTTATTTTGTTGATAATAGATGGCGTGTCAACAACAGTCTGAAAATACGAATAAAACCACGTTTTTTAAAAATAAATCCTTGCTAGATCGATTTATCACCCCCGAAAACCCCTGTATACCAAATTTCATGATAATCGGTGAAGCCAGAAGTTTTGGAGATCCCAATTATATATATATATATATATATACAAGAATTGCTCGTTTAAAGGTATTAGATACTGGCATGTGTTCCGGTCTCGGTGGTTGCACTTATGTTTGGTTTTCCGCACCATTGAAACAAGATATTGTAATCCTAATGCCCTTCTCGTTTAAAATATTGGTAAAACCAACCCAGTGCGTGCCGTATTTCCGTATATAAAGGGTTCCGTACCACCGAAAGCATGTGTTTATCTCTAACAGTTCAAGAGGTAAACCAAAAAAGGCAGAACAGTCAGAACACTTTCTGTAAAAATTTCGAATCCGTCGTGAGATACAGTCTGCCGATGGTCCTACGGATGGACAGTGGAGCCTAAATTATTATATATTAAAAGCCCTTAAATTTAACAATTGACTTCTTCTATTTTTGTAATAAATATTTCTATGTTTAGGTTACACATGGGTCTCCGGCCCTACCAGTGCTCGCTCTGCGGCAAGGCCTTCACGTACTCGTACGTGCTCGCCAACCACATGCTGACGCACACCGGCGAGAAGAAATACTCGTAAGTATTCCATCCTTTAAGGTCTTAAACTCCTTTTGTATTTTGAGTCCTTGTTAAATTTCTTCATTAATTGTTGAACTATGTTTTGATAGAATATTACCTAATTTTAATGTTTTATGTTTCAAACTTTGACAAGCTGATTTCTCATTTTCGTTTAACATTTTTCCTTTAATAATCTCCGAATTTGAGGTTCATTATATTTTTTTAACTTAGGATTGACTCGTCGCGGGAAACTTTATTATTATATTTTTTTTTTTTTAAGTTGGCAAACAAGCATACGGGCCACCTGATGTTAAGTGGTTGCCGTAGCCTATGAGCGCTTGAGACACCACTAGTAGGTGCCACTCACGTGTTGCCAACCTAGAGATATTAGTTCTTAAAATCTCGTCCGCCCAGTAATTTCACTAGCGTACAGTGCCCTTCAAACTGGAACACAGTAGTGCCTAAGCACTACTATTTGGCGGCAAAATATTTGACATCTACCTAGCCGGCCTCTTGCAACAAAAGACGTACCACCAGTGTGACTGATTGCACTGGTGGAATAATCTCTGCTGTGACAGAGGTAATCCGAACAGTGGGCGATGGGGTCGTCACATCCCGACGCCGGTGAATATTTGCAATGTTTCAGCGATTTCTAGAATTTTTTGCAACTCGAAATTCAGGGGATTTGTGGCAAAATGGACATGAGATTCGAATTCAGCGCACAGACCAGACGCTGTTGTGGTATTGGTAGCGAGTCCGCCTTTAGCCTTGATGGTTGCGGGTTCGATTCCCGCTCGGGCAGATGTTTGTATTGACCTTACAAATATCTGTTTTGGTCTAGGCGTTTGTCCTTGTGAATCCGGTTCCCGGTTGTTATCACATAACATCTGATAATAATCTTTAACTATTGAGAGGTAATACCTAACCAATGAGTTCCTGGTTGCGGAGGTCAGATGGCAATCGCTCTGTGTAAAATACGTATACGAGTAATAAGCAGACCCTGTATACATAAAAATGCTAGGAAGGAAAAAATAAATTGTTACTTCCTGTTCTTATTAATCCCATATTTTCTCCCACAGCTGCGCTCCGTGCAACAAGAAGTTCACGAAGGCCCACCACCTCAAGTACCACAACAAGGTGCACCACAAGGAGCTCTACGTGCAGCAGCAACTGGAACAGGAGGCCAAGAAGATCAGGCAACAGCTGAACGTGACCAACCTGTCCGGGGTCATCTCCGGACAGATCGTCGACGGCACCCTCCAGCTGATACAGGCCACTTCTGAAGGTGAGCTTCTTTGAGACTTGACTTGTTCGATTTCCGCACGGGATAGATGTTTGGTATTAAATAAATAAATAAACGCGGCACACTCAACGACCCCATTAGTATAGTTATATCCTGTGTCGGGACATATGACATGGACAAATACACCCAGACCGGAAAATATGCTTGCATGGTCAATACAAACATATTATGCTCCGAGCGGGAATCGAACCCGCGACTTGTGTCGTTTATGTCAGGTTCGCTACCGCTGCGCCATACAGGAGTGCGTTCCCATGTGGGTGTTTGTGCTTGTTCCTTGTGTGTATTTCTGGGCACACACACAGGATATTCATATCCTAATGAGCCTGTTGAGTGTCAAGCGTTTGTTTACAGTTTCTATTATACTGATTGTACTTCTACAAATATTATAATTATAGCTAGTCGTATTTTAAGATTAATTAATTCAGCAAAGCTTTTAAAAATTCTTGTTCTTGTAGACGGTGAACAGGAGACCGAAATGCAAGTAGTGGAAGAGCAGGACGAAGATAGCGAGGAGAAAGAGACGGATAGAGCCGTTGCTGGGATGCAGGGGGTGCGTTACTTTAGAACTTATTGTTGTGACGACGACGTTGTGGCGCAGCGGTAGCGAACCTGCCTTAAACGCCACAGGTCGCGGGTTCGATTCCCGCTCGGAGCATAATATGTTTGTATTGACCATGCAAGCATATTTTCCGGTCTGGGTGTATTTGTCCATGTCATTGTTAATGGGGGCCCCGTTGAGTGTGCAACGTTTATTTATTTATTATTAACTAGCTTCTGCCCGCGACTTTGTCCGCGGTGACCTTAAATTGTAGTACATTATTTTTTTTTATAATCCCAGAGAAATCAAACATTTTTCCAGAATAAAAAGTATATTTTGTGTTCAATCCAGATAATAAGCCATCTTTGTCCTTTTGACATTTGATTCTGCTTTTTTATTCATCAGAACAAAGTGGGTACAATGTTTTTCACTTTTTTTATTTTACTAAGTCGGCCGGCAAGCTCAGACCCACCTAATGGTAAGCGGTTGTCGTAGCCTATGAGGGCTTGCCACACCGTACATTTTTAGGTGTCATTAGCGCGTTGCCGACATCGAGATATTGGTTCTTAAATTTCCTTTGCCCAACTTCACTAGCTAGTGTCATTTAAACCGAAACAGCTCAGTTTTAGCTGGTGGTAGCATCTACTCTTACTATAAAAGGCCTACCACCAGTAACTTATTTTATTTGATAATTTATATGCAGAACGTTATTCGGTACTAGTAATAGATATTTTTCTTATATTTCAGGTTGTCCTCGAAAGCGAGTTTTCCATGGACGATGATGACAGCAAACAAAAATTCGAAAACTAGACATCCATTGTAGAAATAAGATTAATAAACAAAAATTATGTAATATAGTAATATGTTAATACCGTGCCTCGTAGAGCACGATATGCTGTCCCGGTTGTAATCATAACATCTGATAATAATCGTTAACTCTTGATAAGTGAATTGCTCTTATCCAATGAGTTACTGGTTCGCCGTTAGGGTTGCGGAGGTCAGGTGACAATCGCTCTGTATAAAAACCAGTAACCTGTCAAATCCGGATAAGAGTAATAAGCAGACCCTGGATAATATATACCTGGTTTATGTTAGGAAGAAGAAGAAGTAATATTTCAGATCTTTGTATTTTAATCATAACCGCATCATGTAGTTTTAAATTATTGTTATAGTTATAATTCAAGTTATAAGTATTTCGTTTTACTTAATATGAAATATAAATAGAATATCATGAATACAATATTGAATTTTTATTTTCCTTCTAGGTAATTTAAAAAAACAAAATTTTGCAAGAAAATTTAATGTTCAAAAATTACCGGTCAAGTGCGTGGTGGACCACGTTCAGGCGAAACTAAAGAATTCCGTAGCACACTTAAAATATTAATGAATTAAAGTCGACCCCAAAAATAAGTTAGTTTCCATAGTAATTATTAAAAATAATATGAAAAGACCAATTTATGGGTAAATCTTTAAAATTTGTATATTTAATATAATATTAAGATAAGTTATAATTACAGCCTACAAAAGAAACTCAAATTTACTTAAATTCTTAATAAGTTACATTTTTTTACATAACTGTCCTAGTGATTTTCGATCAAAGTCTGACCAAAGAGTTAGTCCGATAACTAATTTCGCTTTCACACGACCTAATTTTGAATCTAGTAGCTCGTACGCACAGTGGTAAATCCGGCGTGCACCCGGCTACCGCTTGCCGAGCAAAATTACGCCGGTGCGTTTGGAAGCTGCTGTACATGCCTATACACTTCGCTACCGGATACCCGGCGCCGGCTACCCGGCAACCGGAACATGTGTGAAGGTACTTACAGACGCTTCGGCGTCTCGACGCTCGAAGAGTTGGCCGTGACGTTACTGCTGCGTCGCGCCGCAATAGGTGTCGCCGACTATGCAATGGAATGTTTATCTGGGTCGTTGTATACGCTGAAGATTTTAGTAGGGTGACCATATGTACGGCCGTGTAGGTTGACCATACACAACGTAATTAAAAATGTGAATATTATGTAAAATTAAGTTCAGATCAGTATATAAGACGGCAGATCAATGTATGAAATAGTACAATTGTTCATGTTTTAACTAAACAACCATTGCAGTCTCCATTCATGTGGGCGAAAAGTATAATTCGCCCGCGTGAATAATGATTATAATTACATTGCATCTCATATATAATTACATTGGTAGAAATTGAAGGATCAAATAACACCATCAAAGAATTGCCACCATTTAAAGTTAGTCGTAAGTAAAAAGAAAATAAATAATAATAATAAATAATTCATTTGTAGGCCAGTCCTTAGTTAATAGTAAATCAATGCTTATAGTATAGGTTTTTGGACTGGCGGGAATGAATTTTAATAAAAAAATTGATTTAACAGTAAGTAATTTTGTTAAATAATTTGTACCCTTACTGTAAAGCTCAATCAAGCAATTTTGAGCTTTAATTGAAAAAAAATCCGTAGTTACATTACTCATAATACTAATATTATTCACACTTATTACGTGGTCCTTATTCAATGGCTATAACTAATCCCAATAAAGATAGAATCGCAATCTAAATAATTCATGCATAAATAAATAAATAATAAATAAATAAACGCTACACACTCAACGGCCCTCATTAGGATAATTATATCCTCTGTCGGGGTCCGGAAACATTCACAATGACAAGGACAAACACAACCAGACCGGAAAACATGCCTGTACGATTAATACAAACATCTGCTCCGAGCGGGAATCGAACCCGCAACCGTCGAGGCTTAAGGCAGACTCGCTACCCACAACGCCACAACTTTGTAGATATTAAAAAAAATAGAAATCAAAACGTTATAATAAATATTTTGTAATTGGCGCAACAAATTGTTTCTTTGACGACGTTGTGGCGCAGCGGTAGCAAACCTGCCTAAAACGCCACAGGTCGTGGGTTCGATTCCCGCTCGGAGCATAATATATTTGTATTGATCATGCAAGCATATTTTCCGGTCTGGGTGTATTTGTCCTTGTCGTTGTATGTGTTTCCGGACCCCCGACACAGAATATCACTATCTATGGGGGCCGTGGAGTGTGCAGTGTTTATTTATTTATTTGTTTGTTCATCTCCCACACACTTTATGCACATCTTATTCTTTGTTTTTTTTTTTTTTTTTTTAATATAATATTAGTAATGCTTTTTTAAGGCTTTACTAATACTACTATTGCCCCTACAAAGAAGCTTACGCTAGGAGTGGGATAGTAGGGAGGTCAGGATCGAACCCGCGTCTCTCGCTTTAATGCCGCGGAGTCGACCCTTCTACCGTCGAGCAATTGAAACTTTAATTATTATCAGTATTCTATCTTCTTCTCGAACGTCCATTCGTCTCTTCTTCTTGTCATTTCAGCGTTCATTGCTATGCTATTTATAATCATCTTTCGCACGTTCATTCTCGTCATACTCATAGTTATTTTTCAAATAGTACAATAATCAACTTCCGCCGGCGGTCTTCCCGAACCGATACGACTTGGGAACCTTCAAGAGAAGAGCGTATTCTTTCCTTAAAGGTCGGCAACGCGCCTGCATGCCTTCTGGTGTTGCAGATGTTCATGGGCGGCGGTGATTGCTTAACATCAGGTGAGCCTCCTGCCCGTTTGCCCCCACTTACATAAAAAAAAAAAAATGGCTGTGGCCTGATAATAAGCGCTCGTTGTTTATAGGCATGCAATAACCATCGTATCAAATTTTTTTCACGACGGTCGGCAAACAAGCATACGGTCCGCCTGATGGTAGGCAGTCACCGCAACCTATGTACGCTTTCGATACTTGAACTGTGGCGTTCGGATTTTAATTGTATAATTTTAGATACGCGTTTCCGAACGCAGCGGGGACTTTACACAGAAAAGCGAGCCGCGCCAAAAATTGTGACAGGCACTAAGATGGAGTTGAAATTGTTAATTGTGTATTAAAATTGTAAGTTACGTAATAAATATATAAAACCACTTCATTGGTGACCCCGACAAAAGCATTTCAACCTTCTTTGAGTCGCGATCCACCCTTCATCGGTGGCCACTTTCTACGAATATATTGTCGCCTGCCTTAATTGCACAACCTGGTGACTGGGAAACCAACTACTGTCAGTGTCGATAGGCTCAAGCCGGCATTTATCGAGCATCTGAATCCGTCGATTTTGCCTAGTCCGGCACCATCACCACGTGTTACTTTGCCTCAACCTGCGCGGCCGGATTCTGCCCGACCCTTGTCTTCACCTCCCATCCTTCCTGCACGCCCATTCGCTACCTCTTCACCTGCACCACAGTATACAACCCGATCAGGCCGTAGAGTCCATTTCTCGAAGCCTTTCGACCTGTAATTTTTTTTCTCCTTTCTTTTCCTCGGATTCTCCTTCTCCGTAGGGGGGTGGTGTGGCGTTCGGATTTTAATTGTATAATTTTAGATACGCGTTTCCGAACGCAGCGGGGACTTTACACAGAAAAGCGAGCCGCGCCAAAAATTGTGACAGGCACTAAGATGGAGTTGAAATTGTTAATTGTGTATTAAAATTGTAAGTTACGTAATAAATATATAAAACCACTTCAGAACTATCACGCGTTGCTAACCCAAGGAACAAGAGGGAAGGGTTGCGAAGGGAAAAAAGGCAGGGAACAGAAAGGGTGGGAGATTGGGCCTCCGCCGCTTTCACTCGTCGCACGCAACGCAACCGATTGCCGATTCCTTAAAAATTCCTTCGCCACTCCCCTTATGAACACACCACTGTAGCATATTGGGAAAACGCTTAAAATCAAATTATCAAATAACCCTGCGACACATACGTAGGTATAATATACAAACACTCACACAGCGACATTGTTTATATGTATATATAAATACAAAGAAATAACAGTTCAGGAATAAAACACTCCCCAGCGACTTACTCCCCATCAGTTTTTAAATTCGCTAAGCGCTTCACATATACAACGTGTTTTTATTAAAACTTACCAACGTTGTTTTTCCAATGTGAAAAACGTTCTCCAAATAAAAATGGACCTTATTCTTTCCAAACGTAAGCCGACTAACGATGTTTTTATTTTTTTTTTAAGTAGAGTGGGTGATATTAAAAGTTGCGCCACCCTTCTAAGTAGGCGCTTTTTCCTTTTGTTCTTAATGTAAAAAGAAAACGCGAAAAGTTTCGGGACGCGACGAGTTTAAATTTTTTCCACCCTTAATGCGCTTATTACGAGTGGGGAAAATTTTTAAGAGTTTCTCAAACCTTTTGTAATTGTATGATTATTATATATGTACATTATTTAAAAAACATAATATATTTTAGATTATAATATAATTAATTCAAGAAATTATATTAATTTACTAAACACAAAAACGAAATAATTAGATACAAAAATATTGTGTACCAACATTTTTATTTCTTCCTTTTTTTGTTTTGAAGTTTGAAGTTTTGAAGTTGGTATTTTTTAAAATTATTTTATTATAATTATATTTTTTAGTTATGTAAAAATTTAAGAGTTCCCTCGATTTCTTCAGGATCCTATCATCTGTTCCTGACCAAGTTATAATGAGAATAACTTCAAAGTGTACAATTTTAAATGAAAAAAGAGACTGAGTTATAGGTAAACATGAAACATATAGCCGAACGTAGAACTTCCTCCTTTTTTAAGTTTGTTAAAAATTAAGAAAATACAACATACTATCTGCTGTCCATCTGTCTGTCTATCAGCGAATCTTAATAGTTTACCGAGTTAAAGTTTTCACAGAATATGCCTTTCGTTGTCGCAAATACTAAAAATAAAATAAAATAACAGAGGGTTCCTCACAAGAAATTTTTTGGCTGTATCTCATGAACTGTAATTGACAAATACTAAGTGAATCTTATATATTCTACGGTGGTACGAAACACTTTACCGACTCCGACAAGCCTGGATGGTTATTGAGATTTGATTTATTCATCAGAAATCTAAGATTAACATTAAAGTAAAAAAATAATATAGTATTCAAGTTTGAACACCAGTGGCATCAGAAGCCGCACATTTGGCGCGGGCGCGGGACGTCATTTACATTTTTATTTTATTTACCGCTTGCTCCGCGCTCTTCAATTCTGTGTTACATAAAAATAAATTTGCTTTTGGTTCGTCTATTTATACTAAAAAGTACAAAGATGTACCTACACTTTCAGGTTTTAAAAAAGCTGATGAAATTACTTTTTATTAGCATAAAAACGATTGGGTCGGTACTATCTGTTATTAAATATACAAGAAATTTTGTAAAAAATTGTCTGATTATACATGTCGGACTTACAGTTAGTATAAAATAATATTACTTCAACAATAGTTAACTGTCTATGGCATAACTGTGTTTTGGTTTGGAGGACACTGTACCCAGTGAAATTATCGGGCAAAGCAGATTTAAGAACTACCTAATATCTCGAGACTGGCAACGGGTGAGCGACACCTACAAATGGGTTTTTAGGTTTTAGATTCAAGTTTAACTATCTATATAAAATTAACTCGTAAAGTTCTTCTCCTTCCTTCTTAAAACTTCTTCTCCTTCTTCCCAACAATATTACCCAGGGTTTGCTTTTGGTCTTATCTTGTATTTCTAGTTTTTACACAGAGCGATTACCATCTGACCCGAAGGACGAATCAGTAAGTCATCGGATAAGAGAAAATTACGTATCAAGAGTAAACGATTATTATCAGATGTTATGATAACAACCGGGACCCGGGAAAAGAACAAAAGCCCAGACCGGAACAGATATTTATTAAAATATCTGCTCCGAGCGAGAATCGAACCAGCACGCCACATCAGTCTTCCGTCGCAGTAAACAATAATATAATTTACATAATTTTATTTTCCGATATCAACCGGAAAATGCAAACATTTGCTTCAAATCCTCTCATAAAGTTTTATTACAGAGAAAATATAATTAAATCTCCAACCTATTACTTACGATTGAACAACACAAATGACAACTATATTGACAAAGTTGAGTGTTTGTTAAACCAATTAACTTCCCTCCGGCGAAACAAATGTGCGTAAGAAAACAAACAGACAAACAAAGCACTCGATAAAAAGCACAGATGTGACTGCGGTGATCGACCTAATTAAAATAAACTATTTGTCTATGGCTTACTTTGACCAGTATGCTCTAATTTGATTGAATATTTTTAATTAGTTTGAAACTGAATATTGATTTAATTATCATAAAACAGTATTTAAATAAGTGTTTTTATTTAATTTTACCTTGTACTATAAAAAAGCTCGAAAAATCTTTGACATTTAAAAAAAAAGATAAAATTAAGTATGAAATAATCGTCACTTTATTAATTTGTATTAATTTTATCTTCATCAGTCAATTATGGAATTATAAAAATGTGACGCAAATGCGAGCAGATTGCCGAGAAATTATTCACAAAGCACCCCGGGCACGGACTTGATGATATTGTATTAGGTGATCACATACGAATGCGATTTTAATGGATATACTGAGAGCGCCCCTCGTAAAACACCCAGCGACCTAACCTCGTATGAAAAAGAACCCAATTTTCCCGCCGTTTCGTTTGACGTTTACGTCATTTCTGCCCGCCGACGTATGGCGACCCCAATCTAAATTAAAATCTAAAACCTTGTAAACAAGGCAAGTGCTCACTTTTTCGGGGATTTTAACCCTCTGAATTAACGAGAGATATAAAAGGGGGTAGGGGTCGCCGAGCCAGCGGTTTTGTCTCGTGCTTCGGATACGTCACGGATATTAATGTGGAGTTACTTTGTTGCGAGTTTATAAATCTGAATGCATTGCCTAAACCATATCTAAGGATAAAAGTAATTATATTCTATTTCAGAACTCCTTTCGGAAAAAAGACATTCAGAAAAATTGAATCTTATCAAAATATATAATAATAATAATAAACGCTGCACACTCAACGGCCCCCATTAGGATAGTTATATCCTGTGTCGGAGGTCCGGAAACACACACAAGGCAAGGCCAAACACACCCAGACCGGAAAACATGCTTGCATGATCAACACAAACATACCATGCTCCGAGCGGGAATCGAACCCGCGACCTGTGGCGTTTAAGGCAGGTTTGCTACCGCTGCGCCACAACGTCATCCATCGTATCGTATATATAACATCGAAGTCAATTTTGTAGTAAAAAAAATATGATGAAACTGATGAGTCTTATTAAGATCCTGGGCCAAAAATAATGAACATATTTTCTGTACAAAAACCAAAACCTAGTAAGAAATAAAAACACAAAATAAGTTAAATAATTTTATAAAATATAAAAAAATGTACAATTAATATTATAAAAGCAATATATTAAAAAAACAATATAATTTAAAATTGGAAACAAAAAGTTAAACATTTCAGTTGCTAAGTGAGTGGACACGCGTAGATTCACAAGATAAAGGCGAACCTTTGATCATCATGGAGTTCACCGGAGACGATCTCGGTAGAGTAGGTTCCTTCCTATGACGTAGGGAGGTTTGTGAGACTTGCTTGTATGGCTTGTCTGTTACTCTGTGGTCTATGGAGCGTCCGCGTTGAAGTTCGGCCAAGTTACAAGCCAACTCAGCCGCTGCTTCCCCGTATAATTTTTGACCGTGACGCACCTTAAGAAAATGTCCATGACACTTTATAAAAAAAATTATAAGGCTTTTCAGTACAATATTTATATTAAAGTAGCCAGTGCCATATAATATAGCCATAACCGATTTTTGATAGAAACTGTAGTTCCATTAAAAAGTAGGTTAGTTTTTTAATTAAGACTGATCTTTCCCAAGCGAGAGTTTGAGCTTTACTTTTGTTACATTTCGTATATATTAAAAATCTTTGCGTCTACAACTAAATAATCACAATTCATAATGTAAGTTATTTTTCTTCTGGTCGAGTGGTTAGTGGCCAACGTAGTGTCAGAGTTGTTCAGATCGCCAATATACATAGGCCTCTCGACTCGACTTTTCGAATATTTTCAAATGTTAACAGCCGGAGCCGAATTTTTACGTGCCCTCTGAAGTATGGAGACCCTCAATTGAAATAACACTATTGACTGACCGGGCCTAAAGTTGCTTAACGTACTGATCGTTTACCGTGAGCGCACTCAGCTATGAGCGTCTCAAATCACTAATCGTATATAATGTTTCACAACGTAACTAAATTTATTTCGAAAAGGGGTTTTAATAAACGACTATTTTCTATTTAAAAGAAAATTATACTAGGTTAGTTATAATTTGACGGTCATGATAAAACAGCATTTAAACATTTGAAGCGCTTATCGCAAAACTATTTCGATCAAACTACTTTCCATCCAAATCCTTTGATTAGACATGCTTGTATCTACACAGACCGATGTAACCAACCGACAAAAGTAAGGCGTCCTAAGCATGTCCTGCAAGACCCTGACGATAGGATTACATTAGAAAATGCCCTTACACAGCACAGACACGCACACAACACCGTCCTCGCCGGCGAGGACGAGGTCCTTTATTTCGCACGTCGCGTCGCGCTCACACCGTCGGGTGAGTCTATCGTATAGAATGCGCTCGGAGCGCTGCCTCCATCTCCGATGACGTCCTTAGCCGCGGTTCGGCTTCGCAGGAGGCACCCTAAGGACGGAATCAAAGTTGAGCCCCGTGAGGGCTGTCCCTTTATCACGGCTGAGTCTCAGTACTCAGCCCCCCTGCCCGGTGACGCTATCAAGGCCAGTAGGGCCAACAGCAATACACATTCCGAAAAAAAAAAAAAATAATAAAACAGCAATGAGCTCTTACCTCATCCCTGAGTTCAGCTCGCCGTCGAGAAACCCACTCGATCTGTTCCTGCAGCTTCTTGCACTCTTTCTCATTGGTCAGCAGGTCGCTTCGTAGTGATTCCATAATTTCTCTATACTTCGCCTTAACGTCGTGATCTATTGCGTGCAAGTTTTCAATTTCATTCTGAGTTTCGCGGATCTTCGACTTTGATAGGCGAAGACGTCCCTCCTGAAAATATTGACACATATGAATTGCAGTGTGTGTGCCTCCCACTAAATAATTGTGCTATTATATCAGTGTAAAGACGCTCATAGCAGGGTGTGCTCACTGATCGATGGGTTAAGCAACTTTAGGCGCGGTCAGTCTATAGACGGGTGATTGCATAATGGTATATTAATTGAACGTCTCCGTGCTCCGGAGGGCACGTAAAAATTCTGTCCTAGCTGTTATCAATTTGACAATAATCGAAAAGTCAAGTTAGAGGCCTATGCGGGCGTCCTGAACAACTCTGACACTAACCACGCGATAGGAAGAAGAATTGTCGTTGTTTCCATTGATCTCAATTATACATGTGTATTTGTGTGTGTGTGGTATCTGGGCTCGGTATTGGTACTGGCCTTTAGCCTCGACTGTTGAGGTTAAAGGCAGGCTCGATTTTCCCACGGGTCAGATGTTTATAATGATCTTACAAATATAGGTATTCGTACCTTACCTTGGAGAGCATGTAGGCAGATACGTTTTCATAGTAGGTACTATGTTTTTAGAGTTATATATCCTAAAGATTTAATGCCTACGATTTATCGTTATTTCTCTCATACAAATGACGACGCTGTGGCGCAGCGATAGCGAACCTGCCTTAAACGCCACAGTCGGTCGCGGGTTCGATTCTCGCTCGGAGCACAATTTGTTTGTATTGACCATGCAAGCATATTTTCCGGTCTGGGTGTATTTGTCCTTGTCATTGTGAATGTTTCCGGACCCCGACACAGGATATTACTATTCTAATGGGGGCGTTGAGTGTGCAACGTTTATTTATTTATTTATTATAAATTGTACCTTTAGATACTAATAAAACTATATTATCACATATCACTATATCCTACTAAATATTCGAATCATGAAACTTAGATTGTTTCTCTACGCATCTCTTTCCTGCTGTTTCTAGGGTTGGCAACGCACATGTGATACTTCAAGTATCGCAAGTGTTCATAGTTTGCGCTGACTGCTTCCCATCAGACGGACAGTATGCTTGTTTACCAACCGTCATGACATGAAAAATAAGATTTGAAGTTAAATAGCAAGTAATAAATATCAAAATTCCATAATAATGCAATTAATAGTTGCTCTATAGGAATTTACATTCTTATTTTAATGTTATGGACAAACGAGCGTTTAATGTTAGGAAGTACCGCTGTTCATGATTCTTTGCAAACACCAAATTCAAAAATTCAAATTCCAATATCTCTAGGCAAGACCACCAGACCACTAGAGGGCATACAGGTCGCTTCACGAGTTTTCACCAACGTTCGGTGATATGTAACCAGGCGGGCATTTTAAGCCCTGCCACCACCAAATTCTATTCGTCATGTAAGTACCTTTTCTGCAAGTTTCCTTGTCAGGACATCCAGGTGTTCGTCTAAACTGTCCTTTTTTTCAACTTCGAAGCATTGCACGACGTTGCGATGGGGACACAGCCGATGGACCAGTTGTACTGGTGGGTTCGGTTGACAGACAGGTGCCGGCTGGAGTGAAAAATAATTTAAGAAGAAGATATATTATACAAACGTTTTGAAATAGGTTGAAAAAAAAGAAAAAATATTTTTCATAGAATTAGTCACCTGTCAAATCCGGTTAAGAGTATATAATAAGTAGAGATTACATTACGAGAAAAATGCTAGGAAGAAGATATCAATACATTTTATACGCAAACTTTTATACTACACACAGGCCTTACAGACAAATTGTCACAAGTTTTGCCCCTACGGTGTTGAATTTACGAAGGAACACCAGCGAATCTTTGGACATTTTGTCTCCATGGAAAGGTCTACCTATAGATTTTTTTTTCTTATGTTACTAAAGAAAGCAAGCATCCGGCCCATCTGACGGTAAGTAGTTTCCGTAGCCTATGAGCGCTTTTCTTAAATCTCCTTTGCCAATGAATTTGACTAGCCTACAGTGCCTTTCAAACCGATACACAGTAATGCCAAAGACGCTACTGCTTTTCGGTAGAATATTTGTCATTGAGATGGTACCTACCTAGCCGGCCTGTTGCAACAAAGTACGTCACGGCGTCACGTCCCGACGCCGAAGAAAATAATATATTCTAGATCTGTGGTTACATGATATATAATAATTATATATAGAACTTACAGTAACCTTGCTGCCCCTCCATTTCCATCTAATAAAGAGTATAAGCAGTATTAGCACCAATCCCACACCAGCGGCGGCTGTCGCGTTCATTATATAGTGTTTGTAACATATCGTCACAAACGCCTTCACAATCTATAACAACATTTTAAAAATATAATAAAATTATAAAATAGGTATTTAGCTGTCAGCGAGACTAGTATTTGGATTTGGAATGACAGACGGTTATTTTTTTTAAGTCTTTTGATCACTTTTGTTATATAAATACTTTTTGCTGTAACCTCATTGGTTGACGTTTTTCATGCAAAACTTCCTTGACTGTAGATAAAGCATGATTTTTGGAATTAAAGTATTGCTTACATAGCGCTCATAAATCATGTTTCTAAGAAAGTTTAAAACGCGTTAACCGTTGAAAGTTTAATGATTCGTCAGATTCTGTCTGCCTCTTAGATCAGGTGATCACTCAATCTAGAAGATTCTCGAGACTACTAAAATTATCCGTAGAGAAGGCACCGACTTCTGAATAAAAGGGAATCTGAGAGAAAGAGAGAGGGAGAGAGTTTCTTTTAATATAAGTAGCGTCGAGAACGTTTGTAGTCAAGTGTAAACTTTAATAAGTCCTATGATATAATATTACTTAATTTACATATCATATAAAACGTAAATCTCTCAATATTTAAAAATCAAGAACAATGTAATTACAATTCGTTATAACAACCGTATAATCTTTAGGGTCCGGCCGGTCATCCATCACGGCGGCTCAGGTGTCGATTAGATCAAATACGTGTCAAATTCTCATTGCTATCGAAGGGACGTTTTGTTATGCGGCAGCTTGCGGTTTGATCGATGTTGTAAAAAGCGGTTTCTTAATGTGGGAATTATGGGCGATGATGTCATAATTAGTGCGTGTCGGAATCGCGCGTAAAGGGTATCACAGAATAAAAATACATCGGGTTTGTTGGGGACCTTTAATTTTGAAATTAAATTTGTTTTTATTATTTGTTATTATAGTGGCCCTTTAAATGAAATTTATGAAAAATTAAAGTTCAAAAAAACATTAAAAATATCAAGATTATTGTATCCATGTATCCATACTGTATCCCCTTTGTTTTTAAATTTTAACTTTTTTGTGTTTGTTGTCATCAGAAATACACATTTTGTGAAAATTTCAACTCTACCTATTCGTTCGGTCTAACTACCGGTTCGAAAGGCAAACCATGTTTTTTTTGCTTTTAATGTCTCTATCACAAAACATTGAAAGACAATATTACAAAACAATACAGCAGTCTGTAGTCTATCCTTAGCAATCGAAAGCTCGTTAGATCCGTAATGCGACCCCCACCCCGGGCGAGGCAATTACGCTGCGATACGGGAATAATTGAAAGGGGATCGTTTTCTAATTGAATGTTTCTGGCCGACTGATTGATATGATAGAACGATTATTCCCGCCCACGATATGTGATGTAGCTAATTACTTCGCCATTTTCCATGGAATATGATAAAAGTTAATATATTAATTTTGTTCATACATATGTATATTCTGTGCATAGATTTATATATATCCTAGGAAATTAGAAGTGTTTTTTTTTAAACTCAACTTTGCAAATCAAACTAGGCGTCAAGACGTGACGACCCCATCGCCCGCTATTGGGATAATCTCTGTCCCAGCAGAGATTATTCCACCAGTGCAATCAGTCACACTGGTGGTAGGTCTTTTGTTGCAAGAGGCCGGTTAGGTAGGTACCAACCGCAGTATCAAATATTCTACGGCAAAGCAGTAGTGTGTAGGCTAGTTAAATTACTGGGCAAAGAAGATTTAAGAACTATTATCTCGAGGTTGGTAACGCCTGAGTGTCACCAACAAATGGTCTTGCAAGCGCTCATAGGCTACGGCAACCACTTACCATCAGGTGGCCTGTGTGATTGCCAACTATGTTATGTATGTTACTAACATAAAAAAAATCAATATCAAAAATATATACGTTTTATCATAATAAATATAAACTTTTTAATAAATGTTAAGATCTAAGTTATTGTACAGCGGAAACTAAGTCAGTCTTTGGAATGTTTAACGATAAGTGGTCACTACTTAAAGATATTACTGTTTAAAGTCTTTTAGAAATAGCAAGTCTATTTTATTACTTGTTTTAACTTATTAAACCAAACGAGTATATTACAAAGAGTAACTATATTTATATTATATTTAAAACGTTTTACTTCTTAATTTTCTTAGCATTATTCCAGGTGTTCAGGGTCTACTTATACTCTTATCCTGATTTGACGGGTTACTAGTTTTTACACAGATCGATTGCCATCTGACCTCCGCAACCCAAAGAGGCCAGTAAATCATTCGACAAGAGCAAATTACCAATTAAAGACGGGCAGCTTAGCGTGTTCTCTGAGGCATGGTGGGAAGATCCACAAGGACAAACTCCCAGACCGAAACAGATATTTATAACAAACCTCTGCTGTAAGTTTCGGAAATCGAAACCTTTTCTTAATCTATCAGCATGAAATTTAAATTGTACTCATTTATTGTCGACTGACTAAAAAAAGTAATATTCCTGAGGTAAAAACGGAGCTCTTAGAAAGTCGGCTAGCAAACATGTATATACATTACTTAATAAACTTGTGTATATATATTATATACCCACGTAGACAAACGTCGGAGCGGCCAATGTACTGCAATGACTTATTACCAAATAAGTTTATTTTTTAATAAATACAATAACATTATCTGTGCAGAGGAATTCCGGACACATTTGACATTAAGTGTTGCGTTCAAAAACCGCTTACTTCGTCCGTTACGTTTGACTTGAGTCGTGATCAAAGCGGCTGCGTTGACGGCGCTATATAAGTTAGATTTACAGCTTACGGAAGCTAATTAGGTGGGAGTGGGTGGATCAGTCGGCTCATGAGTCATGAGCCACGGTTCATGGTTCATGGATCACTAGCGTCGCGCCGCGCGACCATCGGTACGTGACCGTTTTAACGCTTTCAGATTATTGTTAGCGTTTCGGTATTTTAATGCTCTAGCAAAATTGGATGTATGATTTATTTTTGCGTGAATTTTTAATTTAAGTTATTAAAAAAAGGTATTCCAATTTTAAATAAACTAAATTTGGTATACATAAACGTCACTTGCAGGCCTCAGCAGAAAATCAGCGCTAAATATCTTGTACTCATGAAGAACTTGCTGAACTGTTATTGTTAGGACTTTAGCTGTTTTATTTTTTGGGTTTTTCGTCATTTTTTTATAAATAAATAAAATTTAAGTGTTTGTTTGTAGTTAGAATTTTTACTTTATGCGTATGAAATCAAATACAGTACTTCAATATTAAAGAAGTGATTAAAATTTTAGTATTAAGGAGTAACTTAGGCTGACTTCATTCGATATTGGGTTTAGATTTTCACAAAATAACCGAATGAAGTTAGCGCTACCTTTGTTCCTTTGCGTTGTCGCGTCGTTTTGTCTGTATTTTTTATTTCATGAAGATTGGTAAACAAGCCTGGTTGTAAACAAGGTTCGCCTGGTGGTAAGCAGTCACCGCAACCTATGACCGCGCGATACTTGAAGTATCACATGCACGTTGCCAACCTAAAGGTTAGGAGGGAAGGGATAAGAAGGGAAAAAAAGGAAGGGAGATGAGGTGCGAAATTGAGCCTCCGGCGCCCTCACACATCGCACGAAATGCAAGGTTTTTTTTTTTTTTTCTGAATGTGTATTGCTGTTGGCCCTACTTGCCTTGATAGCGTCACCGGGCGGGGGGGCCTAGTACTGAGACTCAGCCGTGATAAAGGGACGGCCCTCACGGGGGCTCAAATTTGATTCGTCCTAAGGACGAAATGCAAGAGTACTGTGTTATTTTACGTCGATTTTCTGTGATAGGGTGTACCCGGTGGTCCCCATTTGTGCTGGGAGAAACATGTCTCTGCTATTACTAAATGATTACTACTGCATGAAAAGGGCCGGCGGTCCATAGTATTATAATAAGTCGTGCATGGCCCATAAATAATACACGATTTAAAATTCACACGTCTGTCCTATATATCTCATTACAACAAGTGTTAGTAATTTATACAAGTATGTATTTAATTAGTGAACTATTATATTCCGATATGTCAAGACATTCCGCGTTACGGTCCATGGCGCCCCCGCTTCACATCTTGTGGCACGTTTTTACGCCATAATTCGTTACTAATTATGGCACAAAGACGCCGCTTTCGGCTTCTGTTAAAGGTTTTTTTGCTTTGATTTTATTGTTAGATGTTTTAATAAATATATCACAAAGGTTTATTGAATTTGAAGGAAAATGAAAGAATATTAAATTATATAAAGGTAGCAACGTATCGTGTTTTTACCCGTTCTTAATAAAATATGGTTTATGAACAAAAACATTGTCTGCCGTATATGAATAAAATAATAGTATTTTGCCATAACCTTGTATAAACATTAATATTATTAAAATAGCTGAAGTTCATAGACTAACTTATGGATCGACTCTTTGACACAGACTCGTTGGTGCCCCTTAGTAATTTCAACACCAACGCAACAAAACGAAGTTAGTCACACGCTCACGTTATTTCATTAAGTTGTGCAATAAAATGGCTAATGTACATCTTAGTTCTTTGAGAGGGTGCTACAATATTTGCTAAGTAACGGTGAAGGTAATGTGTTCCCTCGACGATATCTATTCTTTGTAAACCATTTAAAATTAATTATAATATTTATACTAATATTATATTAAAAATCTGAAAGTATGAATGAATGGATTTTTGTTACTCTTTCACGCAAAAACTACTGCACGGATTTGAATGAAATTTGCTACACACATAGCTTATTAGATAATAAGCTATGTGTGTGGGATTAAGATATAGGATACTTTTTATCCTAGAAAAATGTTGTTTAACGAGTAGAGCCGCGGGCTCTACTAGTATATTATATTTATGAAAACAAACGTACATTTTTTTTTTTAATGTTAAAAGTTGGCAAACAAGCATACGGCCCACCTGATGGTAAGTGGTTACCGTAGCCTATGAGCGCTTGCAGAACCATTCGTAGGTGCCACTCACGCGTTGCCAACCTCGAGATATTGGTTCTTAAATCTCGTCTGCCCAGTAATTTCACTAGCGTACAGTGCCCTTCAAACCGGAACACAGTAATGCCTAAGCACTACTATTTGGCGGCAGAATATTTGACACTGCGGTGGTACCTACCTAGCCGGCCTCTTGCAACAAAAGACCTACCACCAGTGTGACTGACTGCACTGGTGCAATAATCTCTGCTGTGACAGAGGTTATCCCAACAGCGGGCGATGCGGTCGTCACATCCCGACGCCGGTAAAACACTACAGATAAAATTACTGTTTGCATACTGTATACGTACGTACTATGTGTGTGAGTTAAAAAAATATATTTTTTGTTCACTATATCCATAACTATTATAAATAATTGTATGAATTAAATAATAAAAAGGAATACTAAAATTAAATGTGGGTTACAATAAGAAAAACAAATTCAAAATGGCGGGTGTTTGATTCGCTGACGCGTTCCTTTCCCGCGTATTACTAACATTACCATACTTCAGGCGACGAAGCTTATTTAAATGCTCCACCGACTCCATTTAGAGCTTGGAAAAATAAAACTGGCGAACGGATCCCGCGATCTCACGCTGAGCCGCTTTTGTGGTAAATATGTATAAACCTACCAACATAATGCTTACATATATCTAACTTATTTACAAGCGAAAATAAACCTTATAATCATACACGA
This sequence comes from Hestina assimilis, assembly GCA_023373885.1. NCBI lineage: Eukaryota > Metazoa > Arthropoda > Insecta > Lepidoptera > Nymphalidae > Hestina > Hestina assimilis. Next base: position 3,667,138 of record CM041762.1, on the reverse strand, counting down.
ACGAGTTTCCTCAAGTGAAATTTGATACCGTGGAAAACTTGCATGTTCCTAAGTATCTACGTTTTGTCGCGGGAGTATTTTTATTTTATCGCATTTTATTTGGAAACACAGCTGCCAGTCGTGTTGTTAGCGGCTTTTAAAATATCCTTTGTATGCCTACTTCATATCTGTAAATATTTCATGAAACACTGAAAGTGGTGAAAAAATTATAAAAATTCTTTTGAATTGTTAGCTTTATATCTTAGCTGTATAAATTAGAACAATGTAAAAATTTAGTTAAACGATTAAAACGCTGCCTCGGGGTGTTTGAACAATGATTCCATTATATCCGGACGTCGCTCCGGTACTTAGACATAAAAGATAAAGCGGAATAACCGCCAATTTTGTTCCATTACTCTTAAGCACCGCAGAATACATATTATCCGTAAAATGGAACGCAAACAAAGTGAACGTCGTTTTCCCGCCGACGATAACTTAATTTCAGTCCGCCATAAGTACGTAATTAGCGAGCCGCTGCCTTATCGGCCAGTGGGTAATTAACCTCCGAGGGAGCCTTCCTCCCAGCGCCTCCCATCCCAGTGCACCTTGAATACCTCCTCGCTTCGTAATATTTCCGCCATATTATCCGGGGGGCCGCCTACCTCCTCCGCCAATGGGGGCCGTTCCCGCGCTTTTGTTTTGCACCGTCGCGTCTCCGTTCTGAAACGTAGTAACTTTATGTAGTTTTTGTTTGAAAATTTGGTTGTATGCATGCATACTTTGGTTTGTTTTTGTTAGTGCACGTTTATTATGCTGAAGCTTCTTCTATTTTAAAATAACTTAAGTTAACTCCGAGTATAAGGCGTTTTCGTCTCTATTATGTAGTATGCACGGTACATATTGATGTTTTAATTTGTTTTTGGGCGAGGGGTTGTCGTCAGTTCATATTTCATGTGTTATCATCTTTTATTGAGTGCGAGGCCGGGTATTGTTGTCGGTTTACAGCGCGGTTATCTCCCGCGGCTGCCGGTGTTTAGTGACGCCTCGTCTGATGAATGGAATATTGGTACGACGTGTTACAAACTCCGTCGGGAGTTGTTCATATTTTATCCAACTATATCAAGGAAAAGCTTTTGTAAGCTATTTCGTTGAAACAACTCTTTAAATGTTGTAATTTGGCTTTATGGTTTTAAACACTTGTCTATTTTAAATATAAAAAAACTTTGACATTTGTCTGACATAAAAAAAAATTGAATCGAATATTAAAACCTTCGTGGTATTAATCGATCAAACTCCAAACAACTTTATTCCTGAACGGTCGTTTGTTAAAATTACGCGGGAGTTGTTAAGCCGCATAATTTTTGGCGCTCGTTGGTTGGCGTTCACTAATTGGGTGCCGCGGCCGTCGGCGATAAAGCTCGGTTTACACAGCGTTTTAATTAATGGAGTTCGTCGGGCCTAGGGTTGGCTATAGCCGAATTATCGGTATTATGTATTGAATAATTCCGTTATGCGCCCTTTATTACTATGGGATTTGTACTAACCGATGATTTAGCTGTTATGAGTTATAATAAGATAACATTTTGATGTAGAGATTTTATGACTGTAAACATTTTAATTAAACTTCTAAGAATCTACATTTTTAAGTATATTCATCTTCTTCATTTTTATGTTTATCTTATTTTCGTAATAAAATTTGTCAATCAAACTCTTTTATAACCAAGATATTACAAATTCTTATCAAAGTTAAACGCAACGAAAATTTCCCGAGAATGGTTCCGCTAAAATTCAATGTAATCAAGTCAAAGAATTCCCTCCACTGAGGTTCGCTACCTCGCGTCAAAGATAGAACATAATATTCTAACAATACAGATGTGCTGAAATTATAGTTTGTTTTTGAACCAGCTAAAAGTCTTATGGGTTTTACACGGTGACTTGAACCTATAGCGGCAGATTTTAGATGCGTTATCCACAAATATAGCACAAACATAATAAAGATTAGTGTAAGAAGTAGTAGTAGTGTAGTGCAGAAAACAATAATACCTTTGGGTAGGTGCATAAAAATCACAGCAAAAAAAAAACTATTAACTGACAGTCTATTAACTGACAGTCTAAAAAACTATTAACTAAAACGCGGGAAAACTTGAAGAGCCTATTTTACATCGAATAATAATTATGAAATCACCATTGTTGGGTTATATATGTCCAATGGCAACGAATGCTTAACATCAGGCGGACTGCACGCTTGTTTGCCAACGGTGTATAAGAAAATGATGATAAAAAAATGAATTCTTGCATTATAATTCTATGGAGTTCATGTATACTTTTGCTAAGTAATTAACTGACGTGAAAATCAGTAAAATGAAATAAAAGATACATTTGAAAATTATTTATTTGCTGTTGATTTGATTAGATAATAATTATAATTCAATTATTTAAATATATATCTATAACTATAGACTTACAATATACTACTATAGATAGGTACAAGATTGCAACATAATATACCTTGTAACTAACTTCGTTCCGTTACGTTAAATTTATGAAGGAACAGCAGCAGTCCTTCCACATTTTGTCTGTTGGAAGAGTCTGTCTATCTTATATATCGGCGTCCCCGACCCCGGCATCGGGATGTGACGACCCCATCGCTCGCTGTTGGGATAACCAGCTGTGACAGACACAGCAGAGATTATTCCACCAGTGCAATCAGTCACATTGGTGGTAGGTCTTATGTTGCAAGACTTCGGCTAGGTAGGTACCACCACAGTGTTAAATATTCTGCCGCCAAATAGTAGTGCTTTTGCATTACTGTGTTCCGGTTTGAAGGGCACTGTAGGCTAGTGAAATTACTGTGCAGGGGAGATTTAAGAACTAATATCTCGAGGTTGACAACGCGTGGCTGGCACCTACTAGTGGTATTGCAACCGCTCATAGGCTACGACAACCACTTATCATCAGGTGGGCCGTATGCTTGTTTGCCAACTTGTAACATAAAAAAGTCCATGCCTGTAAATATTATATACCTGCGGGCTTACCATTAACTCTTGTTGCGATTCAAATGTCGTCCAATAAATATTATGACATTTATATTTATAACTCATGCTTTTATAAAATCTGAATGTCAGAATTTAATTGGATTGATTTTGAGTCGCTAAAAGATTTTTAATCGTAAGCTCCTTGTATATTATTTATTATTCTTTGACACAAACGTTTGAAAGCACAAATTGACTTCTTGGCCGCAAAGGACACGCTATTTCCATTTCCAACCAGGATAATATTTATCTCAGAAGTCTTCGTAAAATATAAATATTATTATATTTATTTAAAATGCTGTACGTAAATAATTGTTTTATATTTTGCACATTTAAATAATTTATTACACTTAAAAATTTAAATACTTGTTTGTACGATGGTAGTTAATCATGCTTAAAGATCATCTTAAAGCAGACTTAAAAAAAAGACGTTCTTAATTTGTTTAAATTTTTGTTCTAAGTGTTTTTCTTTTCTAGAAATTGTATTAAAATGAGTTCAAACACAGTGTTGGCTAGCTAGGATTAAACGCTGAAGATCTGGATATGTTTGTATTGACCATACAGGCATGTGTCCCGGTTTGAGTGGTTGTGCGGGGCCTATGCGTAGAGTTTACCAACGCCTTTCACAATAATCCTACTAATATAATAAATGCAAATGTTTGTATGCTTGGATGTTTGATAAATACTCAACCATGCAAAAACGGCTAAACCGATTCGAATGAAATTTGCCATGTACACAGATTGTTGCTTTGATTAAGATATATCATAGTTTTTACACTCCGGTTTTGCAGTTGTTCATGGGCGGCGGTGATCACTTAACATCAGATGAGGCCTCCTGCTCGTTTGCCCCCTCTGATATAAAAAAAAATTATATTTACTTACAAATGATTAATTTCTCTCTGGGGCCAATTCGAAGATCACGGCGAACGAAGTCGCGGGCAGATGCTAGTATAGAATAAATAAGGAAATTTAGAGCGAGTTTTGTACGTGAATTATAAATGGTAACGAGCTCCCCCTGTATCGAAACAACCAAGTTTTTCTTTTGTGGATTGCGGCGGAACGTGGAATTGTTCATCTCGACGACTCGAAATTTAGTTTTAATTGCATGCGTTTTCCTTTCTTGCTTTTCTTTGTGTAGTTTTCCGTTTGATATTTTTATTTAGTTTAAGTTTAGGTCGTGGTAAAAGGTTATTATTATTTTTATTGCAAGGCTGTTTTCATTGATATCTGGCCCCCACACTAGTAAAAAAACTGAAAAATATAAATAAAATTATATTATTTAAAATATTAAAATTTCTAGTGACGCTGTTAATATTGGTAAAAATATCTTGAAAAATATTTTTTTTTCTGTATATGTTATGCACTAACGTTGTTTATTAGCCGTTTTTGATCATTGTTTTTATTAGACGGGTATAAATGTAGATGGTTGTCCACCTTATACCTATTTCCTCTTCATAACCCGATTATTTGACTATGTTTATGTGTATTTGTTATTATATTTAATTCTATATAAACTATATAACTCCGCCTGCGTCGCATTTGCGACGCTGCCGGTCCCAAGCCCGGATAAAGTGAGGAGGGTTCTTCGTAGGGCCAAAAACCCTACAAGGTAAAAACCCAAACGTTCCGAAGTCCAATACAGAAAATTCAGGATTGTCTCAAAACAAACGAACTCGGCTAAGACTAAAGGAGAAACGATATTGCCTACGGATTGGTACCTGGAATGTACAACCAAGAAAACGATTGTGGTACGATTGCGTGGAGGCAGACTTGAGAAAGATGGGCAAGTATACCAACTGGAGACGGACAGCCAAGCTTCGCGACAACTGGAGGAAGATTGTAAAGGAGGCCATGACCCACAGAGGGTTGTAGCGCCAACGGAAGTAAGAAGTAAGTAATTAATAGATTAAGATATATCCTTGTACCACTATTTAAGTATGAGGAGTGACAACATAGGTAAAGTTAGTATGAAAAAGGAGAGCAAAACAGATGAAATGTTAGTATGTACGTATTTGTATGGTAATGTTTTTTTATGTATGTATGTTGGCAAGCTAGCATATGGCTACCTGATAGTGAGCGGTTGCCGTAGCCTATGGGCGATTGCAACACTATATACATATTTGTAGGTGTCACTAACGCGTTACCAATCGAGATATTGGTTCTTAAATCTCCTTTGCCCGGGAATTAATGCAAAATACACTACTGCTTTGCGGTAGAATATCTGACACTTTTTTTTTGGAGTGCTAACCGTCTCTCCTTTTAATAGAAACAAGAATATCTGACACTGCGGTGATACTTACTTACCCAATCTCTTGCAAATAAAAGGCGTACCACCAGTAAATGAATATAATAAAAATTATAAATTTCTTCTTCTTCTTATTTAGTGGCTTCCAAATGGATTCGCCAGTGTCAGAGTATCTTGGTGTAATTTAGATAAAAGTAATTTCTGACATCGACTGATAGTGGCTTTATGAAAGTACAAGGGGGCTGACAAATTGACAATAAAGATTATAAATTTAATAACTTAAATAAAACTTCGATTATTTACATTCATACTATCAATGTCTGACACATGTCTGTTATTTGATACGATTAAATTCAGAATATACTAAACTACTCTATGTACTCGTATTAAGCTACGCGTATATAGAGTCACTTTGACTACGTCACAAGCGTGTGAATTCCTGCAGTTTTAGCGACCCTTTTTTCAACGCCTCGGGCTGAGTGGGACCGGGTATTAAAACTTGTATATCGGATTAGACGAAATTACTAAGTGGATAGAGTTAAGTGTGTGTCCGTAGTAGGGCGATTTGAATCTCTGCGTTAAGTCTAACTTGAAATACGGTTGGTTAAATAATATCATTTAGCTGAGTGGAAAATGATTTTTAAGTTTTTATTTTTATTTTTTATGTAAGAAGTTGGCAAACAAGCATACGGCCCACCTGATGGTAAGTGGTTGCCGTAGCCTATGAGCGTTTGCAGCACCATTAGTAGGTGCCACTCGCGCGTTGCCAACCTCGAGATATTAGTTCTTAAATCTCGTTCGCCCAGTAATTTCACTAGCGTACAATGCCCTTCAAACCGGAACACAGTAGTGCCTAAGCACTACTATTTGGCGGCAGAATATTGGACACTGCGGTGGTACCTACCTAGCCGGCCTCTTGCAACAAAAAGACCTACCACCAGTGAAAAATGTTAATATTATACATTTAATATTCATACACAAAATATACATCATTTAGGATATAGGTTGCCATGATATAGGCAGCCGCAGGTTTTGTTCCCACTTAGGCATATAATTGCAATTTATTCATCTCAACCCGTGTTTACAGGACGACTGATGATGATGATGCAAAAACTACGTTTCAATTATATTGTTTATGATACATAAATCCTTGTTATTATTAGTAAGTTGTATTCGTTAAGTATTTCATTTTTATTTAGTACAGAACTAAATGTATGTGAAGCTGTCATTATATGGCTGTGAAGTATGCCGTGAAGCTAGCTAATAGTCAGACGCGAGATATTCTTCCATTCCTCGTAAACAGTACTTTTTCCTTGGAAGAAGCTAACCCACATCCTTTCCTTATACTTCTGAAAACATCTATCCAAAAACTTCATTATGATTGATTGAGTACTTAAAGCGTGAAAATTGAACAAACAAATCCACCAAATAATTAGGATTTATTATAGCATATAATATATAGCTTAGATCATTATCATATACATTATGACGTCATAAAATCCCGTGGAAAAACATTACACGTCACTGCGCTACATAATCGCATACGAGACTCGAGAAGCGAGAACTCCTTCTTACGTTGAATAAAAGATGGCCGACACGTGTGTCTAATGCACTCATCAATTATTACGAGATCCGCCAATCCCGTACGGATCCCGGAGTTTTGATAACGCGGGATTCAACGGGATCGAGCGACGATTATGTTATTGATGCGATCTGTTATTGTGAAATGGGTGTTAGTTAGAATTGGTTGTTTTTTAATGAAAAGAAGAATTGTTATTTTTTTTCTGAAAACTTAAAATTTTGTTTAGAGCGACCATTTCACACATTTCAGAGAACTCAATTTACCTAGTTTTCTCGACAATAACTAAATAAAAAACCTATTACACTACACACAAATAGATCGGACTAACCGCAAACCCTTCATGCAAAATAACTTTGAACTGCAAGTCTAAGGGCTCTCGTCTGGTCAAACACGACTTGTAAATTGATTGAGTCCTGACAAACCCGTAACTAGATAAGGACATACGATTTTAAGCTTTATCACTTTGATATACAGATTCTGTTCATTTCGTAAGACGAGTTAGGTAGATAAGTCCATCCTTGTACCCTTTGGGTGGTTTAAATTGAACCAAATTCAGTATTTGCATTGGTTTTTTTTTAAATATCCGCTGTTTGGTGTTTATCTCAATTACAGTTTAATTTTTTTTTATTGGCATATGAAAGAAGGCATGTGGTGCTTATTTTTGAACACTCTGTACAATTTTTCTTAAATTGAAGCGATCTATCTTTGACCAACAGACTAACAAATTAAGTGCCTTAAAACTTTTACTATATTGTATTGAGAATAATGTCCGCCCTTCGAAAGAAAATTTTGAATGATTGTCCAAACCAAGCCTTATTTCTCTCACGTTACAAAGGTCTCGAATTAGCTAATCTATCCGATACCAATATTAATAGGGTAGCTACAGAAACAAACAGCTGTTTAACGAAACAAATAAGACCACGCCATACTACTTATCAACCTTATACGGACCCTAAAAGTGCTACCGGGCGGACTTATTACGTATTTGGTATTGCTTTTCTATTACAATTTTACAGAAAAACAATACTCTTCTTCTTCCTTGCATTTTTACCGGATTTAGTAAAGTCTGTTTCTGTAAGTAAATGGTTGCTCTTTAATATTATATTATTAATATATTAAATGTAGATTAAAGAGACGACCACTATCACGAGGTAAGCGTTTGTGTTTAGAAAGTTTAAGGCTTGCCACTTGGGCAAGTCAGATGCAGACGCCTCACTAGATGCACACTATCACTAGATTGCAAGAAGAACAAATTGTTACACTGCTCAATAGGAGCAGCGGTCTTATTAGCCAAATACTTGGCTAAATTAAAAAAAAAAAATGTGACGGCGAATGAGCTATCTGTCTCATATAACAATTAGATAGGTTATATCTATGTCTAATGTAACTAATATTCTAAAATAAAGCAATGGACGAAAGATGTTCTACTTTTTCCTAAAATATAAAAAACAAGTGTCACGCTTTTTAGTATCGTAAATGATTCAACGGTTACAGCTTTTTTTTGTTTTATTCGCAAATAAATATAAAGATATTAAGGTGGTTTAGGGAAAAAGAAAATAAGGAAAACTCAAAGGAACAGCCGAAAAATTAAAAAAAAATTCAGAATTTCTTAGGATTTCGATCACATTTTTTTAAATTTTCAAAACAGGAAAACTCCGCCGGGTGCGGACCTACATGCCTCACAATAGAAATTATAATACAATACAATAGAAATTAATGTTTCCTAATTCGACACGGAATAGATTCCTTCTCGTACATTCGTTATCTTCGGGGCGTCTTAATCACGGTCTGGCTGCCATTACTCAGTAGCGACTAATTGCCACATTTGTAGGTCGCAAACTACCGCCCGAACCCCCGGGACAATGGTGCGAACTTCGTCCTCGTCGCTTTGTTCTGGAAACTTCTTCAATTTAAAATTAAATATGATATACGGATATAACATTCATGCAGCTCGTAAATCTTAGGTTGTTAGTCTGCTATTTCATTATGATCGCCTGGTACTTTTGTTGTAGGTTAATACATTGATGTTCAGAAAGAATCTAGCTATATAAAAATGATAGATTTGCCTTCCTTCACTAATATTTATTAACCAGGTGTTCTCCTGGTTTCCCTAGCTCAGTCTACAAATTTTTTTATTAATGCTCGGTACCCTAATTATTTTTTCAAAAATAATTACTTAGACTGCTTTAGTCTAGATGCAGAAGTTTTTGTCTGACTAAGTTAACTGTAAGTTACAGATAGATGGATGGATTAAACCCACTTTTTTGATGTTATTTTACGTCATAAACTTACTACATACTAAGGACCAGACCTTCCATACAATAAAATGTCACCTCGATGGTGTGCTTCGTAAATTCAACACCAACGCAACGAAATGAAGTCAGTCGCAAGCTAACTTCATTGTATACAACATAACCAAAAAGTTAGGGTATATAGTAAGTCTATGGTGTATACCATAGATTTATCATTTCTCTCTAAACCCAATTTTGTAATCTACGCAAATAAAGATGCATGCACATGCTAAAATAAATATAATATGATATCATTACCTTTAGTTATTGATCTTTGAAGGTTTTCTAGAACACTTAATTATATTATATTTCGCATCGTTACTAATATTTGTAACAAAATTTCATGATATTCTAAAAGGGTGCTTATTTATAAAATTAACAAGCCTAATAAACCTCCCTAAGCCGGGCTGTTCGGAGCATTACCACCTTGTAAAATATACGGAGGTGGCAACTGGCAACCCGAGCGCTCGAGATTGGCTCATTAATTTAACAGCGAGCAACACTTAAGCCAGTCGTGCCAACATTTTCGCAAATGAAGTGCCGGGTACAACTTTGTAAGGCTAATTATACACGGATCGTAATTTTAAATGGATTATTTTCATATTTAGGTTGATCTACTGTTGCTCATTTTATGTAATAATGATAATAATTACATTAAAATTAATATTATTTATATTTACATTTAAAATGTTTATTTATTAATTTTAACAGTTTTTTGAATAGAATACGTACGGGTACAACTTACTTATTTTTGACTACGTTGTTGCGTCTTATTTTTGTTATAGAAAATGTTATATAAATTATTAAAGTACCTATCCTATTTGGACGCAAATAAGCAATACCATGTCAACCCACAAAATTGAAAAAACTGAGTTATATATGCAGAAGTGTTGGTAAATGGCTGAAGAACATTTTTCTTTAATATTTGTAGAGTTTTAAGCTTTAAAACTTCTAAAAAGCCATTTTTAATCATGCAATTTATGTATTATGTTAAACGTTTTGGGTTATATTATATACGAAATATGCAGTTTGTATACTTATTTTTGTGAAAATAAGTAAAATAACTTACATAAATTTGAAATTGCTAAAAACTTTACCAATATATTAAAAAAATTATATAAAGCAAGTTGTTCAAAATTTTCAAACGCGTTTTTCTCGAAATGACATTCGTGTGGGTTGACATGGTATTGCTTATTTACGTCCATTTATTAGACATTCTTTTTTTTATTTCACGGTAGTAGAGCCATGCTTCTCTCAGCACAAAAGGGCCGGCTCGACCGTTGAAGTACTACCCTTTCACTAAAAATCGGCGTCAAGTAACAGTATCATTAGGTACTGTTTGTTATCTTTCGTGCGATGAGTGAGAGCGCCCGAGGCCCAATGACCCACCCCCTCTGTTCCCTACCTTTTTCCCTTTCTATCCCGTCCCTCCTGTTCCTTGGGTTGGCAACTTGCTTGTGATACTTCAAGTATCGCAAGCGTTTATAGGTTGCGGTGACTGCTTACCATCAGACGGACTGTATGCTTGTTTGCCAACCGTCATGACATAAAAAAAATTCTAACGTTTAATCTATATCTTTGTTAAGAAAACTCATCGCGTGTACACTAAGCTCTACTATTGATACAACAAAGAATTTTATAACTTAGTAACCTTTGAATAAGTATCAAAATACTTTAACGTGATTGGTAAAGTAATTTCATGTAGGTAAATCAGAATTAAGAGCATTGTCTTACTCAGGGGGTTTGATTAGTTGAGCAATTCTCTGGTTCTTTTAAGCAACACTACCTGTTTCAGTTTACAGAAATAAGACGAAATTGTAAATAAATATATGTCGCATACCAGAAGTGAGGTTATTTAAAATAAATATGCAGAACCGCTGAACCTATGTAAGTCATCGGTTCTGCTATGCTTTTCAAACACAATAATAGCAATACGATGCGTATCACATTTTGATTTTAATTATTATGAGATTAAGTAAGGTAATTTGATACAAAATTTACACATATTTAAACAAGATAACTTTAGGAATGAAAAGCAAGTAAATAATATTACAATTTTTAATAAAAGTGCCATACAGACTACTTACAGAGTTTGTGAGAGGCAGGAGCAAAAGTGATTTCACAACACAAATCATTTGCTTTATAAAGCGTTCAACGGAAGTTAATGTTACAACATATTTTAAAACAATATTTCAAAATTGCTTCGATTTTTAATAATTTTTCGAAAATACAATTGAAGGCTGCCAGGATGAAATTTTAATCTGATTTCTTTTTAATTCTGGCTTTTATTACAAATGTCAATGAAGTAAATTCACAATAAGAATTTACGTAATAATTTTATGACTTATCTATGCTTATTTATTTAAGTGATTAATCGGCGCGGCGACATATATAATAAATGAAAACTCTGGGACACGATACTTTTGACTTATCTGATAAGTATTAATTAATATTTATGAGACAACTATCTTCTGCCAAAAGGACGATATTAATACAAATTTTGAACTCCCATTTCAACCATTAAGGGGTGGAATAAAAAAAAATGTTAAAACACTTATTTCTTTATCTTTAAACAAAGTTTCATGCTTCTCGTTTCAAATATAACGAACATCCCATACAAACTTCCAAACCCATTTTTACCGCTTTAGTGGTTGAATTTTGAAAAATCCTTTCTTATTACTAGTTTGTTTTAAAAACAACACTTGTGAACAAAATCTGCTTTATACGTACAAGGGTTTAAGCTGGGATTTTATATATCAGTAAGGTCTTCTCCTTATATACTCGTAAATGTACGGGAAATGCTTAATTAAACTTTCGTCTTAATTAGACCGAAATTTTCAATATAAATATTTTAAATATAATTTATTTATTTCATTATTTTATGTGTATTATCTAATAATACTTGGTTGTTGTGATTAAATAGCTTGGTCATGGTCAATGGGTCATTGATATGAAGTCTCGAGGGATGTATTCAGAACATTTGTTCCTTTGAGTCTGCGTGCTCTGTTTGTCAATGTAACAAGCAATATAAATAGGTATTAAACCAGCCAAGTGTGTATCGGACTTGCAAATAAATGCTTTCATACCACCGTTTAATAAATAAAATTAAGAAAGTATTTATAATGAGATACAGCAAAAAATTTCAAAAATTTAAAGTTTCTTATATGGGGAACCACTTTTATTAAAGAGATACTTAATAAAACAATAATTTGATATAATGTTTCCGGCTCTTGTCATCGTAGTACCAGGACCAGTTATTCTACTCACTACTTGTATAAATATAAACTTTTTGATATAAAGTAATAAGATGTTAAGTCATAATTTATAAGATACAACATTTCGTACAGAAAATACCTAATAAAAACATTAAGAATTGAATGAAGCATAATTTTTATATGATTTGAAGTGAAGATGTAGTAAAGACCAAACGCGAAGGTGGCTAAAACCGTTCCAGGAGGCGAACTACGATAGCCACCCTTGCCCTGCCTACCTGCAAGATGCAACTGGTTATACGTCATCTGACACGCTGCTAACGAGCAGTCACTTCACGAGTTTTTTACCTCTACGGTGGTAACCAGGCGGACATTTAAGCTCACCAGGAAGTTATGCAAAACAATCAGAATGAAGTAACATACACTAAAATATAAATTAAAATAAATTGTAATTTAAACTGAATAATGTGAATACAATTATTAAAATAGATTTTTCTTTATATATATATATATATATATATTATTTACATGCCAACAATAAGGCGAAACATGACTGCACTTAATATTTTATTAGTAACATCTTTATATATTTCTACCGCGTTCTACGTAAATGAATAAATAAATAAAAAGAGAGAGAAATTTATGATGATGAATTTGGTTTCTCCAAATTCAAATTTCAACAAAAAATAAATCCTCTAAACCAGTTCACGAACGGTGAAAATATCGTCTCATATCCGTAGACTATTCTACAAAATTCATTGTAGTACAAAAAAATATTACATATAAAATCTTGATTAATGATTTTTTTTAAGTCATTGTTATCATTATTCATTTATTAGTATTTCAAGTTACATTTATTCTGTTGACTTGTGTGCTTTGTAATCATTTATATGGATTATTTAGGTTTGCCTTTATATTTACAGAGCTCTATATTGATTTGCTCTACATTAATTAATAGGTGCATTTTAGCAATATAATATTAGTGTATTATTGTTACAAAAAGTTTTGATTTGATTACTTAAATTATAATATATGTATTTTAAACAATTTTATTCTAATAATATAATAAATGTGAAAGTAAGAAACATAAATAATTTTTGGATGTCCTGCCTGCAATACTTTTAATAAAATTAAACTAACATTTATATTATAATATCACACAGCTTGTTTCTAGATTTTTAGTTATTATTTTCAATGCAGTCGGGCTTTTCAACAATCTTTTATAAAAACAAAATAAACTAAAAGTGTTATTTAAAATTTGAACATGTTTCTTTTTAACCATATTCGAGTTAAAAAAGGAAAAAATACTATATATTGTATTTTTATAAAAGAAAGGAATGATAAAACCCTATTCCTCAAATGGCAGCGTATTGTAAGGCCTCTGATATTGCTCGTATGCTTCGGTAACTGTCAATCAGGCAAACCGTAGGCTTTTTTAATAAACTATTCTTCGTCTTCCTAGCATTTTTCCCGGTATTTTTATCTACCCAGGGTCTGCTTATTACGCTTATCTGGATTTGACCGGTTACTAGTTTTTACACAGAGCGATTACCATTGACCTCTGGCGACCCTAAAGGCGAACCAGTAACTCATTGGATAAAAGCAAATCCTATATCAACGCCTATCAAGCTTTAACGATTATTATCAGATGCTAAGTGATAACAACCGGGACCGACAGCTTAACGTGTTCTCCGAGGCATGGTGGGGAGACCAACAAAGACAAAGCCCAGACCGCAACAGATATTTGTCGATGCTATAAGCAGACTCGCTGCCCACAACACCGCAGCGGTGTCAAGGTTTTTTTAATAAACTGTGATTGGGTAAAAAGATGATATTTCCTAACCGCGAAAAGGTATAAAGGTAGGTTAATTCTATGTTAAATGATAGATTAAAAAAATGTGTTTGAAAACAAATATTTCGCAGCGCAGTTTCAAGTTCAGTATTTTAACCAAATAAATCAACATCCAAAACTAACCCTCGCGTTATTACAATTGCGGTGTCCGTACATGCTTCTCATTGTTCGTTATAATGTAGTGGCATTTAAAATAAACGACACGACATAAAACACCCCGCTCCTTGGAGACTCGAAGTTCCCTTAATGACAGGCGTTTACAGCGAACACATATGGCGCAAAGTTCGTACGGGTTGCGAAATATTGCGCCTTAGATAAGATTTTTGATTGCGGTTGTGACATTTGGCTTTGTTAATTATATCTATGGAACTTTGGTCTAAAAGTATTGATTTATAGATTTTTTTTACGTCTTATTATTTTTTTAATACACGATTTCGTTTATTGATGAGGAAAGAAGTGTGATGTCTAGTAACAGGTACGTAACTAATTTATTTTTTTTGATTTTTATTATTTGTATCATTATTATTCTTATTTCAAAAAATGATTATTTTTATTAAACGTTTAGTTATTTAGTTTAAAATTACTGGAAGTAATAATTCTTCAAGTAGATAAACGTACATATAAAATATAATAATTATTATGATAGTCTAAGCGGAAACCGTATGATGAGGGTCACGCGAAACAAGTATCAAAACAATTATACCATTTGTAGACTTCAGTTAAATAATAGCTCATAGTCGGGTGCGGTCACTGATCGGTAAACGATTGGAGAGTTAAGCAACTTTAGGTGCGGTCAGTCACTAGTTACTAGATGGGTGATCGCATAGCGGTATTTCAACTGAGCGTCTCCGTGCTTCGGGTGACAAGTATAAAGTCAATCTCGCTACCAGTTTGATAATAATTGAAAAGTAAAGTCAGAAGCCTATACGGGCGATCTGAACAACTTTGACACAAGGTTGGCCACTACCTACTCGATAAGATGTTAATGAAACAATAAGCCACCGGCTTGGTAGTTTGAAACTTGATCACATGATACTTTCATTATTAATGTTTAATATTGGAAAATATTCAGTGTTGCCATTAAAATTACAGTTTGTATGGTATTTTACAAAACGTTTAAAACATTACTCGTATAGTGGTAAATGTAAACGCATTAATTACTCTAATTAAGGACGGTAATAAAGCCGTATTGTCTGGTCGGACAATTACCTTGCCGGGTCATAAATTGACTCGCGAATATTTAATAATAATTGCCATGCCTTTGTTTAAAAGGGTGGTACACCCTCCTTTGTACCGACAGCAGTAGAATTCGTCCACCTATGTAATAATTATGTAATTAAATGTATTTTTTAACTACAAAGTTTTCCCTTTTTTTTGGTGTAAAGGAATATCTCGTCATTTAAAGGCTGGCCTTTCGGAAGTCCCATGCACTTTGCGTATTCATATGGTATTGAAATTGAAAAAAGTAGAATGCTTTTTCGCTATAAATCGGTCGCTGCGACCAGATGTATATGACATATGTAGATAGTATCATATTGTGTACATACTGTTGCGTTTTATTTGATAAGAGGAGTCCAAAACATGCAACAAGTTTTCCTTTTCCTCTTTTCTGTCCTGTACATAGTCTGAAGGGACAACCGACAACCAACGATATCTTTGGTCTTATTCTTCTTCGTAGCAATATTCCCGGTATTTACCCAGGTCTACTTTTTACTCTCGTCTACCTATACCTCGTCTACGTTATACCAGGTCTACTTTTGACGACGTTGTGGCGCAGCGGTAGCGAACCTGCCTTAAACGCCACAAGTCGCGGGTTCGATTCCCGCTCGGAGCATAATATGTTTGTATTGACCATGCAAGCATATGTTCCGGTCTGGGTGTATTTGTCCTTGTCATTGTAAATGTTTCCGGAACCCCGACACAGGATATTACTATCCTAATGGGGGCCGTTGAGTGTGTAGCGTTTATTTATTATTTATTATTTACTCTCATCTGGATTTCACCGGCTACTAGGTTTGCCAGGTTCACGGTAACTTTGGTATTAGTAAAGAGAGTTAAAATAAAATTACCTGCTAACCATAGACATTATTTATTAACCATACAAGAAAAGGAATTTCGATATGAAGAAAATGGCCAAAGATTGGCGGTTGGTCCTTCATAAATTAGCACTGAAGCAACGAAACGAAGTTAGTCACAAGTTTGCAATATACAAGAAAGACGTCGAGACGTCAAGTTAGCGCGTGACTAACTTCAGCGAATTAAGGATCACCAGATAATCTTTGGACATTTTTTAATATATTTTGGAAGGCCTTAGTTTAGTCAGTCAATGCTAACGCTACAAATTGTGTCCGGGTACAGCGCTAAGCCGGTTATGACCGACCGGTAATGACGGTGTCATTTGCGCGGTGAATTATAATTGGGCTGATAACGAACCCCCTCCACCCTTGTCCCCACCCGCAACTAATAGACAAGTTAATTTAACCACCCGAAGCTGTGATACCGTTATTGTGTATGATTTGATTGAGTTATGTGTTACATATAACTTTTGCGAGTAGTGTTTATGTTTTCGTAAATAATATATAATATCTGCTCGCGTTTTGTAAAGAGGCACCTTTATGGTAACGCAACTAAATGGGTTTTGTGCATTTTCACCCTGATTACGTTTTTTTGAATGACAAAAACTGGCCTACGATCCTGTCCAAAGTCGCATCTATTTCTATACAAATTCATCTAATTTATTATTTTTAGAGTCCCGTACCTTAAAAGGTAAAAAACGAACTCTTATAAGATCACTTTCTTGTTTGTCTGTCCGTCCGTGTGTCATCACCGATTTTCTCAAGAATGGGTGGACCGAGCAAGTTGAAATTTATACCAGATAATGAAGTATATAAATCAATGTCCTCAGTTAACACGATAAAAAGATATGAGCAAATTTATATATTTGCGAAAATTTGTAACCACCAAAATTTACCTTAATTTTCAACTTTTTTATTTTTAAGAATTTTCCTTATGCTTTGCTTTTTAAAGGAAGGCTTTTAACCAAAATTGATGATTCTAGGCTAACAGGAAGTAACCGGAAGTTTGGGTCGAAAACCTATATGGTAGTTCCCGTTGACGTAGTTATAGATAATGGTTCGAAACCCTTCGTGCGCGGGTACGACTCGCACTTGGCCGGTTTTTTTTATTTTATAATAATAAAGTAGAAGTATGTAACAACAGGTGAATGCAACAGAATCGCCGTCACGTGTATAATCCAATGACACGTGTACTAAAATGATGTAATTTTACACTTCGCTGCGTCGTTCGCCATGTTTGCACGCGATCAGGGCTGTCACTTGCTTTTTATATTTTCAACGTCCCCTACTATTATATGTTCCATGAAAATTACGAAACTGAAGTGACATTTAGTTTTTTTTTGGCCTCAGAAGTTTCACTCGATAATAAAAAAATATTTTTTGTATTTTTTACAAAGTGTTGCTTGTCCCTGAAACTTAAGACTTTTTATATTTTAATTTGTCTCGTTTTAAATATTTTTAAAAGGTGATTTGTCCGGTTGGTTACCGAAGACTGTCCAGTCCTGGTTTGTACAAATTATATACTATTTTATTTAAAATTATAGTCAGAGAGTCGAAGTTGAACGAATAAAGGCAAAATAATCAAATTAAATACTTTGTATAAGTAACATTCAATTCAGTTTCAGTTTCAGTAAGTAGATGGTTGGATGTTTGTTAAAATATATTATAGTTAAAAGATATTATCACGCAAAAACTACTAAATGAAAAAACTTTTAAATCCGGAAAAAATGTTAGGTCACCGTGGGATTATCAGAACTACGTTAACATGTTCAGAGTTGCGGGCACAGCTAGATGCATCAATGTCAAAGGTATAGAAAAGGACATATGGTACCTTTTATTCTGTAAAAAACTACAGATATTTAGATACATTGCATCATGATTTGACGACGTTATGGCGAACTTGCCTTAAGCGCCACAGGTCGCGGCTTCGATTCCCGCTCGGAGAATATGTTTGTATTGCCCATACAGGTATGTTTTCTGGACTGGGTGTTTCGGGACCCCTGACACAGGATATAACTATCCTAATGGGGGACGTTGAGTGTGTAGCGTTTATTTAAAGTGCCTAGAGTAACCTAGAGTAACATAACCTGCTTTTCAAACGGTTGACCAGAAAATAATTCTGAAGTCCACGTTGAAGAAACCGCGGTCAGATGCTAGTCAATACATATATAAGGAGAATACGTAACTGACATATCAACGCCCGGCCTAATATCTTGGACCTAGAAAGCTGATTTTTTTCACAGGTTTTGTTATTAAAACGTAAGCGAGCCTTTCGAAATTCAACCCTTATGGGGATGAAAAAGGGTGAAAGTTTCCAAGGAACTCCGTCATTTTTGCAACTAGAAATATGAAAGTCTGTTTTTAGGCACGTGTTTTAACATTTTCTAAAATTCCATCCTGAAGGGTTAAAATGGGGGTTTAAATTGTCTATTAAAATCCCTATTCACGCGGGCGAAGCTGCTGGCAGGAGCTAGTATTAAATAAAGATCATCCCTAAACTTTATTTGTACACCTGTTAAAGATTACAATTATTTGTGTGAAGTCAATGATGGCTGATTTTGAAAAAGCTTAAAATGTATTGTTGCACATTTTTATAATGAGATTTCTTGTCAAAGTGTAAAGAGTCATAAGTAATGGGCACGACCGAATTGTTCCTTTCAGTATATATTACGTCTTATTTAATAATTGAGATTTTGCAAAAAAACCTATTGATATTGCACGGACAATTAGACAATGGTGAAAAGATTTCCCAATCATACTGGAAAAAGATAGGATTTTTGCAAAAACACGAGACGCTCCAGTAATATTGCGAAATAAAACAAACCTCCTGTGATTGCCATTTTAAATGTCAATCATGTCAAATCATCCTACGAATTATACAGGATCCGTACTGTTGCGTTTTGTCCTCTCTCTTCTCCTCTTCCTACTGGATAGGAGATCCATGTATGTCGCCGACACACTTTTAATAGTACTGTTATTGCAAGCGTCTATAGGCCACGGTGACCATTTATTATTATCCGATGGTATTATATCATGCGCTGTAGGTGCGTTTGTTTGCCATTGTTATGATAAAAAAAAAAAAACAAAATTACAGACACCATATTTTTAACTTATTCAATCTTAATTTTGTTACAATACTTATTTATACAAACTACTAGTTAAAAGTCAATCTGAGCGTGATTTTATAACTGTAGTTAATAATTGAAGCTATATTTACACGTTCGGAATAAACGAAGCTCACTCGCTTCACGCACTGCGCGTATGACGTTAATCCGTTACCGATTTCCCGCCAATTAGCCGTTGCCTAGCAACCGAACTGTCATGGCGGATTAACATTGATTCAATGGTGTACTCTTTATTTGGGACGACAGAATCTTCAATCCTTGGATTTGTTTTTGTAGAGACATGAAGTTTATCAAAAAACTTTATTTTGTCATAAATAAATACAGATAGACAAATATTAAACAGGAACTTATTTTGAACGAATTATGCGAATGAATTAAAACGACATTCATTATTTATATATTCTTTAAAATAAATAAGCATTAGGCTTTAAGTTATAATTTCACTGAAAAGTTCGAGTCAATAATTTCAAAGGCCAAGTTTAGGGAAAGTGCTATTTCACAAAAACGTAACGTACCTTAATATTGTGAATCAAATCAAATATATAAAGCGGATCAAAGTTCAATTTTCATTTGGCATCTTCTTGTTTTTTTTTTGCTTATATATTAGAATAAAATAACAACTGTTTTATATAAAGTATTAATACAGCGCACCTTTCAATCAACAAAATAAATTTTTAAACCTTTTTACGTCAGTTATTTACGCTCGAATATGGATATGTTTGGACTATCAAGTCATTTTACACTGATAACTAAATGATTTGGATGTTTTTTTAATTGTGGCATTTTCGTTCTAAAGGTGCGACAGAATAATTTAGTAATTTTGCATTTTCTATTTGAGTTTTATTCTAGTCTACTTTTTATTGGCGCTTTATTTGACTTCGAAAACCGAACTCGCAGTTTTGTTAATAGTTTAATCTGTATCCGTGATCGCGGTGAGCGCCGCATGAATACTTTATATTGTACGTTTGTTTATAAATGAACGCAAATAAGCAGTACCATGTCAACCCACAATATTGAAAAAACTGAGTTATATATGCAGAAGTGTTGGTACATGGCTGAAGAACATTTTTCTTTAATATTTGTAGGGTTTTAAGCTTTAAAACTTCTAAAAAAACATTTTTATAATCATGCATTTTATGTATTATGTTAAACGTTTTGGGTTATATTATATACGAAAAATGCAGTTATGTATACTTATTATTTGTGAAAATAAGTAAAATAACTTGCATAAATCTGAAATTGCTAAAAACTTGGGCAATACATTAAAAAAAATATCATATTGCTCTATATGGTTTTTGCAAAATTTTTGAATGCGTTTTCCCGAAATGACATTCGTGTGGATTGACATGGTATTGCTTATTTGCGTCCAAATGTCCCGGGAAAAAAGTTCGAATATATATTTTTTTTAATTTAAATTCGTTCATAATATCTATAAAATGTGTTAATACCACAAATTACCAGTGCTACTCTTTAAAAGTAATTGATTTTTTAAAAATAATTTCTCAATTGCATCATTGAAACATAATAAAATTTGTTATGTAAAAAATTATCTGATTTTTAGTTTTTGCTCAAAAATACTTTAAAGTTACGAGTATGTAATTACGTATGTATGTATATCAAAAAGTTCCTACGACCTATGTACACATTACAAAGTACACAGCCAGAGGGCTGATCGGCCAGTAACAATTTTCCACCATGCAGGTTATCTCGTTTCAACGCCGCAAAAGAGATTGGAAGTTTAGTAAGCCTAGTAAGTCGATAGTGCAGAAAAATGCACTTTGCAGTTCTGTTAGTTTGTGTTTTATGAAAAAAGTATACCTATTTAAAAAAGTATAATATATTTATTTCTTAATATTCACAGTATATTATCGAATGGGCTGAATAAGTTAAAGTCGGCGCCTGATTGAAGCAAGTCTGAAAAATCTAAATAATTTTAATTTAATTAAAATAATAATGATGACCGCGTTTATTCCTATCATAAGTACGTAGGTTTTAAAACTTTGTTTTAGGGTTTAGGCTTTAAAATTAACTTATCGATTATTATCAACTTTACCTTACCTGACTGATCATAATATACTGAACAGTGAGCACATCCTATAAGGGTCGCAATGAAGTTCCTTACGTTTATACTTCAACTCCGAATGTGAATCGAATTCATCTGTATTTCGATAGGTTATATGATAAAAAGAGACAGGGACAGAGAGAGATAGAGACAGAGTGAGAGTTACGCACCTGGCTGCGCACTCACTTTCCCGTGTACTTATTTGCTTGTAGTAGGCTCAACACACACACACAGCATACGGCATTTCGTTACGTGACGTTTTCTAATAAATTGCACTACCTGTAAGCCGCTTTAAGGAACTTCGTTTAAAAAAACCATTTTCATATTCGAAAATTTAAATAGGCACAATTTACTTTTGAAAAGAACAATACCATAAACAAACCATATAGTTTTTTAAACGTCACTATTATAACAAGTTTGTATGGACAAGGCTAAGTAGTTTTATACATTTAGTGCCTTTCGTTTGAGAGTGGACGAAGATTCTTAGAGGGCGAGGGTGTGTCCCGTTAAAACGTTAATCGAATCTCGACCTAATGGGATTTCTTTCTTGGGGTACATCGCTAAAGGATTAATTTATATCAATTTAAATGGGTGTCCCTTATATGGGGTGCTATGAGGAACTACTAGTTACTAAATATTTTTGTAAGAAAAATTTGGGCCAAATTAGGATAGTTATCTTCTATGCCCTGTGTCTCCTGGAAACACACGGAAACACCCAGACCAGAATAAATGCATGTATGATCAATACAGGTATCTGTTTTGTAGAGCCTTGCTTCTTTAAGGATGAAAGGCCCTATCAGCCCTCACCGAGATGGGCTCAACTAAGGGATCAGATAATCGAGCTTGCAAGTCCTCGAACGCACTGAGGTCAGCCATCAAGGAGGTTTTAGTTGGACATCAAGGTAGTAGGGTGTAGAGCCTAGGAGACACGTCATTCTCACAGAATATCAACGTGAAGTAATACTGTTGCACCCTTGTTATCATTATTTAAATTCTGTCCATTACTTCTCTTGGGTCAGTTGGTCAATAACACTAACGATGCTTCTGGTATTGCCAGCGTATAGCATACAATAACCTCTTTATCAGGCCGGCCGTAAGAGCGCTTTTAAACATAAGCACGGTTTTTGCCGAGCGCCCAACTTGTACGCGAGTGTACGCGCTCATAATCTCGTGCAGAATCATATATAGAATAAAGTTATTCTATATATGATTCTGCACGAGATCTGCTGACTGAATCTTACCACCGAGTTCTAGGGTATATAATAATTATTTATAATTAAGCAAAAAAGATATAACAAGCGGTTCTATCTTATAAAAAAGTTAAAGTCACTTGTGTAATTTCACCAGAGTTCCGAACACTCTGTGTACTCGACTATACATCGGATCCTAATCCGTCCGTCGCAAATGTATGTGGGAGCGGTCGCGTGCGAATTAAAAACATCCGACTTAGCTGATAGCGGGATTCTCACATTGGAGATTTTTCTGTCTATAGTTATCTGTGGTATTTTATTTAACATTGAAAATAACTGATTCCATCCGTCATTTTAACTGGTAGACTTTTTATTAAAATAAGCTGGTTAGGTAGGTACCACCCCAGTATCAGATTTTCTACAGCAGAGCAATAGTGTCTTAAGCATTACTGTGTTCCGGTTTGAAGAATACCGTAGTTAGTGAACTGACTGGATAAAGGAGATTAAGAACCAATATCTCGAGGCTGTCAACGCGGGAGTGACACCTACAAATATGGTGTTGCAAGCGCTCATAGATTCAGGTGGACTGTATGCTTACTTGCCCACTTAGTAACATAAACAAATAATAATGAAAAATCTACAGATTACGCAAAGAAGTTGTTTCAATCAACAGGTCTTTATTCTTTGTAGTATTGTTTTTTCTTATACTAAATTGTATTTTTTAAATGTTTACATTTATACACCAGTCAGAAAAGATTTATGAAAATAAGAAACGGAAATGTAAAAACAAAAAAAAATTAGAGAATATGTAAAAAACGTTTTTACGTATTTTTTTCTTGCTTGTTTTATTTGACAAGAAAATAGCATCTGTAATTTATACATCGTTTTAGAAAAATTACTCTATTGCTATTATACATTTTAATGTCCAAACGATTTTTTTAATTGAAAATGTTATCGATTATAAAATCGATTCGAATGTAATAGGAGCTAAAGAGCCATCGAAGTCGGAATGAAATCGATATAAACGAATCCCATCCCCCGGGACAGCGACCGCAGAAATTGATTCTATTGTCGTTGTATTGACGCAATGGGGTGCCGTTCTAGTCCCGGGATATTTATTATTGTACAATATGACTTACGAGAAATATCTAAGTCGTCGTTTTGTGAATAAAAAAAAACTAATATGTACAGGCACAATGTTGATTTAATTGTTTTGTATTTTCTCTAAGATAGCAATTGGTCGCAGGTTTAAACGCTAATATTGCATCTCATGACAAAGAAAGATTCTATTTCTACTATTCGTAGCTTCCTTCATCTCTATATATGCACTAAAAGGTTTGCTTAGAGCCGTGTGACCTCTCTGATGATAAGTGGTTACTGTGTAGTATTATGTAGCCTGTTGCCGACTCAAGATTAAGATGACAACAGGCTCAAACAGGTCTCATTTAACGAATACTATTAAAGCAATAGTACGAATACTAATGCTAGGAAGAAGGAAAAGACCGCTCTTACTACGTGTGAGGTACGATTTACGAGATATTACGATTATACGATATTACGATATATACGACTCTTATATTGTTCATATGGTAGAAAAGTTGTAGCTTTTTTGACGCTACAATTATTAAAAAATTAAATGTGGAAAATAAAAAAGTTCCATCTCGCTCACACTTTTCACGTTTTTTCTGATCTTCTGTAAAGGGTTTTGCTATTCAGGATACCCCAAAGTGCATTCGCGCGACTTTCGTCAAATTTCTCTGTCATTTTTTCCTTTAATTTCGTCACTGTTACTATAATAAAGTCTAAAGCTATCACTTATCATATATAACTAAAGCTATTTGAAATCTTCTATAAATAATAATGATTAAAACAATCTTAACAATAATAGAAAATCAATTATATTACACAATAAAAATGCAACAAACACGAGGGTCACATAATCTGCGCTAACAGGTGGGCCTCACAATAAATCAGCGTCTAGCGACTCTAGTTGTATGGTAGCATTCTTGTTACAGAGGTTAGATTGAATATTGAATAATAAATCATGAGTAGAGCTATGTTTAGATGATAGGAAAAAGCTTTTTATAAAATATATATTTTAATTACATTTAATAAAAATATGCAATATGTAATAACTCAATAAAATCGGAGGCAAGAAATGAATATATGAGAAAATGAAAAATAAAATTGTAAAGAATTGCAATCCTGAATTAGCGTTTAAAAATGCGCAATTAAGCTGCTTAAGGCGATGGGTCCAGTTGATGTACAATTTATTTTAAATAACCAATTAATTATAAAGGTAGCATTGGTCTTTGTAAATGTATCTATAAATATTGTCGGATATAATAAAGTACAGTCATTTTCCATGGCAATGTATTGTGTCTCCTACATATTTTTTAAAGTTAATTATTCAATAGTAGCATTTACATTTTATAATCTAGAGCACTACACATGATTCATGTCATAGGCCTACAAAAAACCTCTGGTAGAGAGTACAGAGAAAGATATTGAGGAGGAAGATGATCCCGCCCTAATTTTCAAATATTTAACTACAAGAAATTAGTTATACCAAAATTATATATGAAAGCATATGCTTCGTTTACTAATGTTTAGTACAACATATTTTATGTAGTAGAGTAAAAAAAAAACATTTATTATAAAAGACGAATGCGTTCACATTAACTGTAGTGAGTCAACAAAAGAGGACAGTCCCTCGTAACCAACTCATTGATTGAACTAATCCTAATGGGGAATGAATGGCAATGTTTAATGCCTTACAATATTCACTTTTATCGAAAAATAATTAAAGCAAAACGTACTAGTGAAGGACCTATTATAATATGCATCCTCCACCTGAGTCTAAAAAAGTCTACTAAGTCTCCTTTTTTAAAAAGAATATTAGCAATGCATTTTCAAGGCATTACTGATATTTCTATTGCCCTTCCCAATAAGCTGGAAGCTTTAGCTAGGCGTGGGTACAACAATAGCCCAAGGAGGTCAGGGTCGGCTGACCTATTGATATGAATAAAACAAACATACAATGAAATAATTGTTTTTTTTTTGTATAAGAACTATATAAACTTTCATATGCATTTGGTGAAATGATTTGGAATTACAAATAGAATTTAAAAAATGTATGTGTTTAAAAATAAATTATTATTCATTATGTTTAAAATCTGGTAGAAAGCTTTCTCATATCGATGATCATCAGATCAAAAATTTTTGTCGCTTATTAACAAAAAAAAATCACAAAAATGTTATTTTGAAACATTTTATTAATCGAAATAGGGTGTATAATATACCTACAAGTAGAGAGGCAATCATCAGAATCGCACCAGCTCGTTACCAACGAAATACCCTATTATGTCACAGATACAGCTCCCCCGGGCATATTATTTTACGTTGATTTATAGCCAGGGGACTGAGGTGCGATTTCGACGCGAGATAATTAGTACTAACGCGTTATATCATATAATAATTGATGTCCTCATTGCATTATTGTATTAGATTTTTTTAGAAACATGGATTTTGTTGAAATTACGTAACATTTTTTTTATTTGTACGTTTCTAAGTAAGCGGTCCGCGTAATGGTAGGCACAACCGCTACCTATGAACGCTCGCGATACTTGAAGTGTCACATGCACTTTGCCGACCTGAGGAATAAGAGGGAAGGGATGAGAAGGGAAAAAGGAAGGGTACAGAAGGGAAAGTTGGCCCTCCGGCGGTCACCACACGAAACGCAACAGTACGTACTGATACTGTTACTTTACGCCGATTTTCAATTAGCGGGTAGCACTTTCCCCGTCGAGCCGACTCATTAGTGTTAGGAGGAGCATGGCTACTACTAGTAAATCAACCAATCAATCTATATATATATATATAAATCTATCTTAATTTTTTTTGTAATTAGATAAAGAGAAATAATTAGGTTAAAATATAAAAGCGAAGTAATAGCACGCAAAATTACTTTTAATTCTATATAATTTTAATTGTATAATTATTAATAATGACATTTTAAAATTACAATATTTGCTATAAATTTATTTAAAATTAATTTAAAAAATTGATATTCTTAATGCATGTTATTATTACTTATAATTAAATATAATTTTGAATTGTAACAATTGCGCGCCATTGTATGGTTTATTGTAAACTATACAGTTATAAAAATTACTAACCTCTTATTTCTATTTACAATTTTGCAATAAATAAATGATTATGATTAATTTGAAATTCTTTTTTCACGTATGCCACTGGTGTGAAGGTCGAAGTAGTTAAAATAGGGTAATAATTCAAATTATTATCAGTTAACTTTTGTCAATAACCTATGGTAAATTAACTGCTTACATAATCTGTGAAACGGATATAAATCTAACTGACAAGTTATAAGCAATTTGCCAACAAATAACAATTCAATAATAAGGACTATGCAAATCATGTTAAAATCACGTGGCCGTGTTGAAATCGCGTAAATATAATTGTTAAATAGCGTGTAAAAATTTTGTCTTTCGCCGCCATTGTTAGAACAAGGGAAACGGGGATAATTTTATAATTCAAAGTCCAGCGCCATATTTACTATTCAGAGTCAACTGCGTGTTAAATTTAAACAAACGATATTATGCTAATGCGTTTGATATTTAAATTTTGGCGCTAATGTCGCGGTTTTGACATCTCCATTCGATATTTGAATATGACATTAGATGCGCATGAATTGATCCTTTCATACAATGCGGCAATTAGCATGTTCTTAATCGTGTTATACAAATGGTAGACATATTTGATTTATTAATAAATTTGTCGTAGTATTAAAATGGTATTTTAAATAATTATTCTTATTATTAGTTACTTTAATATTAGTATTATACGACAATATAGACAATATATTGTAATGTATATAAATCCAATAATATTTTTAGTAAAATAAGTCTAATTGTAAGCGTTTCCCACAAAAATATCACATAATTTCACATAGCAATTATGGCAGATCAACTAAATGACAATAAAATTATAACGGATCTTTTAGCACGACAATGTGTAACAGATCAATCATTAAGTGAATAAAAAATACGCCTATTTAGGAACAATATATCGTACTTTCTCGCTCTATTATGAGTATTATCCGGACTATATCTTAATATTATAAATGTAATAGTTCAGACAGAGTTATGTCTGTCTATTACATTTTTATGTTATTGTTGAAAAAGTAACACATTTTTACGCTTAAGCCAGTGAGTAATTTAAAATAAATTTTGGCATAGAAATAGATGAGACATTTTTGTCACGGAAAACAAAACTTGAAGGGACTGAAATAGAAGATAGAGTAATATTTTATATGGACAAGCAATCATTTATATTGTAATAAAGGTGTCTTATAAATAATAAAATCACACGGGCAAAGCCGCTGCCAAAAGTTAGTAACAGTATTTTTTTATGTCATGACGGTTGGCAAACAAGTATACGGTCCGTCTGATAGTAAGCAGTCACCGCTGCCTATGAACGTTTGCGATACTTGAAGTATCACAAGGGCGTTGGAAACCCAAGTAACAGGAGGGACGGGATGAGAAGCGAAAAAGGAAAGGAAGGGAACAGAGGGGGTGGGAGATTGGACCTCATGCGCTCTCACTCATCGCACGAAACGCAAGATTAACTAATGATACTGTTACTTGAAGCCGATTTTCTGTGAGAGGGTAGTACTTCCCCGGTCGAGCCGGCCCTTTTGTGCTGAGAGAAGCGTGGCTCTACTTCCGTAAAAAGTATTTTTTAAAGAACATTATAATCATTTTAAAATTCATTACTAGTGTTCCTATTGTCCCTCGCTCTATTCATGACTAGTGCAAGCAGTGGATACGACAATAGCCAAAAGATCGCACTTGCAGCTCTTGCTTTAACAGAGTCAACCCTTTTACCCTTTCCCTATAGATGTCAAGTTAACATTGAATTACTATAAATTAAGGACCGGTCTTCCCATATAGACATGTCCAAAGATTCGCTGGTGCTTTGTGAACTCAACGAAACTAAGTTCGTCACACCTTAGATTCATCCCATTATGTTGCAAGCTTGTGACTAACTTCGTTTACTTGCGTCGATGTTTAATTAACGTAGAGGTACCAACAAGTCTTTGACATTATATTGCTTGTATGGATGTCTAGTGCCCATATATACTAATACTTTAGTCCAGTCCAGTATAAATAATAAGAAGTTCTTCATAATAACGCAGGAGGGGATTCATCTTGTGCCCCGCGCGAGCAGTCCATCTCTTACCGGCTGAGGTCTCCAGACCCGGCCCCCCACCGGTGACACTGTCAAGGCCACTAGGGCCAACAGTAATAGACACTCCGAAAAAAAAAATCTTCATAACAGATAAAATATAACAAATTACTACTGTTATTATAAAGCATACATTCCGCGCCGTCAGCACGCCCAAGGGACTTTATTAGTGTTGCCAACTTGCCTTCTATTATACATTTTTAACCGTGTCCATATAAATTAATGGCAATACCGCCCTAGCGTGGTATCAATCTCGTGTAGTTCGCGGATTACGTTGCGAATAATATCATTTTGTACGGTGATTCGTTCTGTATGGTGCTACTATGGGATATTTTTTATAGTAGGAATGAATAGTTTTGATATATTTTTAATTTTCTACATTTATTAAATAGGCTGTTAACGCTACATTTGTAGTAGAATCACTTCTGGTAGGTCTTTTATTACGCGAGGCTGGCTAGGTTGGTACCCCCGCAGTATTAGTTATTCTACCAGAAAGCAGTATACTGTGTTTTGGTTTGAAAGATACTATAGCTAGTGACAAAACTGGGCGAAGAAGATTTAATAACCAATATCCCGAGATTGGTAACGTGTGACTGACACCGCTTAACATCAGGTGGGTTGTATGCTTGCTTGCCAACTTAGTCACATAAAAAAACTCGAGACGTGTATGATCTAGTTAAAATACCACTCAAGTCTGATTCCTATGAGTCAAAGTACCACTCAAATCTGATTACAGCTTAGTGTTCTCTCTGTCTCTATTTGTGTTATATATACCTAGATTTGTATGCATACATGCACAAACGCCTCTGTCAAGTAGCTTGACATAGATAAATAAAATCTAAAAATTGATGATTTAAGACCAAGAGCATCGAAATTGATACCATTTTTATTTTAGCGAATATTTTCAAGAAAACATTTTTTCTGATTGTGTATTGCTGTTGGCCCTACTGGCCTTGACAGCGTCACCGGGGCTCAAATAGGCAGTACCAATTTCTTGCGGTTCAGGTCTATTACTACTACACTTTTTATTTTGGTAGATCAAAATCATTCATTCCTAGTATCAAACGTTCCCCTCGCAATGTTGCCAACTTACCGTTTCTTTATTCCATTATGTTTTAAAACGAAATGTCAAAGCTATCGGGGAAACGCAGCGCATTCATTACCCTTAAGCGTACAGAATTAGGATTATGGATTAATTAGTGTCAATTACGAGTCTATTGTCTTTTTAATTGGATTTAATAGATACAATGATATATTTTTATGTTTATGACGTAGCTCACTTATTAATTTAATTTTTAAATTAAAAACACACATTTTTTGAGTGCCAGTGTTTTGAGAATCTTTTCAAAATTATTTGGCGTAATGAGCAAAATTTTTAGTTTAAAGGATTTTTCAGGAACTGGCTATAAATTATATACGGTTGTAAAAACGGCTGTACACTATGACAAAAAGTTCAATAGGTGGACTGATAGTCGATGTTACTTAGCGGAACTCTCTAACGTTTAAAAAAAAATGTAAATCTTTGTATTTGGTTAAATTTCGTAATTACCAAAGTAAATATTATTAACAAACTGTAGGTATATCGTACAATAATTAAAAAAATATTGGACATAAATGTATGTAATTTTTTTTTCTTTTGCTATGTTTTAATTTTAGATAAAATGACGATTATTTAAATTAGTAATAATAAGCAAGCAAATAGTAGATTTTCTGAATTAATTTATTACTAATTAATTAATAAAGGTATATTAAGCTCGAACATTTTTTTCTTTAGGTATCATCGTTATATACACAGTTTCACACGGAGATCGAAATCTTATGACCACAAAATAATTGAATTAAACAAAAATTATTATTTTGGGGCTACAATGACATCTAATCAAATAAACAAGGGATGTTCCGATTATACCTATCAGCGCAATCTCCCGCCAAATTGTTATCCGATATGCGATATTTTATCTATGGCTAAATTATACTGTTTGTTTACCCAAAGAGGTTTTATATTACACAATCAAATTATAAAAATAATAACTTGGTAAGTTACTGGTTCGAGTGAAATTTATACTTTTGTTGAAAATAGGTTGTTTACTTATTATTTACGTAACAAATTTCTTTCAATAGGAATATTAGTTACAGCTTTCAAAAATCACGAAAAAATAATATTAGCAAAATATATTACAAGACTGGCCACAAATTAAAAACTGTGTGAATGTTATTATAAAAAAGATAAATCCTATTCAAACTGGCATTATACCATAGAGTCATCCGCCAATTAGATTGTAACTCTCACGACACGTGGCTCGCACGCTTCCCGCCATATTATTTGACAGCTAAACAAACATGGCCACCGATTGTGGAATCAAATCGTTATTAATATTATATCAGCAAACACATTGTTCTTTACGTGAGCATTGTGCAAATATAATTTTTGTAATTGAGATCGCTTCTTCCCCTATTATTTTGTAGGGTCTGCGTTTTGACGTTGTTTGATTTTGAGAGTTATTTCTTAAGTAAACTTTGATCGTTGTTTGGGAAGTTGAGGGTAGCTTTAATTAATAATCGTTTATATAAGATCTATATTCTCATAAAAAGGATTTTCCTAAGTTTAATTTTAAAAATAATTGGCAACGGATTCCTAATATGTATCTACTGTAATCAAAGGGTTTAACTTTTTTTTAATATCATTTTGATAGCAAATGGTATCCTTTTTTGTATATAATATTACTTTTGATTTGGAAATGAAAGAGTTACAACGTCTGTAGCGTTTATTTATAGTGTCCATCAAATGAGTTGCGATAACAAAATCGACAACTAAAAAAAGCTCACCGAAGAATGATAGCAGACTTACAATGACGCCGTCGAGACCTAAACAAATGTTCGCATTTGAATGGCTAATACAAAATGCATCGAGCGGGAAGTATTATACAGTATTAAGAAATTATTTAAATAAACGAATATAATAATCCAAATAAATATTAATGACAATCAAAACGTGTCAATAGCACAGCTTAAGTTAATAAATTATATTCGTAGTCAAACATTATTTACTCCCCGAGTACAGCTAGTACGTCTATTAATTTACATACTAATTTATCTTGTAATTAAGTACGCCGCAAATTGCTATCTCAGCCCTTCATAATCCTTTCGCGCTGTTGCTTGTACCGACCCTGCGTTAGGTTAGTGTGGACTTATCTTTATATTTTCTTTTTCGTTGGGATAGTATCCATTATGTTAAAGACTGACACCGTTGTGGCGTTGTGGGTAGCATGTCTGCCTTAAGTCTCGACGGTTGCGGGTTCGATTCCCGCTCGGGCAGATGTTTGTTAAAATTTCTGTCTCGGTCTGGGCGTTTGTCTGTGGGGCTCGGTCCCGGTTGTTATCACATAACATCTTATAATAATCGTTAACTCTTGATAAGTAAATTGCTCTTATCCAATGAGTTGCTGGTTCGCCCTTAGGGTTGCGGAGGTCAGATGGCAATCGCTCTGTGTAAAAACTAGTAACCTGTCAAATCCGGATAAGAGTAATAAGCAGACCCTGGGTAAAATAAAATACCGGGAATAATGCTAGGATGAAGGAGTATCCATTATGTTAAAGATTTAACGCTTTCGGTTTTGTTTTCTAGTATGTGATTATGTATTTATTTTCTATCACTTTTGTTTTCGACAGGAAAATTTACGAAATATGCTCAGTCCATTAAAAAGGGGACGGGTTATATGGCATTTTTACATGTTAAGGAAGCATTTGACCCTAGTGCTCTTGAGTTACCTTCAGAGTAGGCTATAGGGCGAATGAATGGGTCCATATTATCAAAGAATCCCACTGCCACTCGGAGATAACTAGCGTGCTACTCTAAAGCAAGCGATCTCACTGTACGTGTCCTGATTAAGACAATCTGTGTTTCTCCTATCTTAACTTAAGCATTATGGTTTTGTTTTGGTGTCTAAAAAATTGATGAACTGATTAATTAAGTTAATAGTATAATACTATCTTCCGCTAACTTCGCTCGCGAGTATCAAGAAATACCTTGACCTACATCATTTACATAAACAAAACCTTATTTACGAATAGTATAGCTTTCTGTAATGGCTTTAATATCGAATAAATTATTAACCCATTAAAAATCGGGTCATAGAGAAAGAGTTATTTAAAATCAGCAATTCCCGAGATACCTAAGAAACAAAGAGAGCTTTATAACAATTATATAAATTATATGTAGGTATTATTTAATGTTAATAATTACGAAATTTAAAATAACCGTATCCTCACAAACCTATCGGCCGCCCGCGGCTGGTGTTGACACGTCGCCGACAGACAGGGATTAAGGTTATCTGCATCACAAAGCCGGCTGCATTGCGATCTACCCGCTACCAAGCTGCCGTATCTCTTACTAACCTATCTATCTTTATGGTTTAAGACACTTATTTCTCAAAAAGAATACAATTTATTTAATATAAGAAATACATATAATAATAATAGTAAGTATAAGAATTATGGAACAGGTGGGTGGTGTGCATGTGGTGTTTGCTTTAAACTGATTTTACATAATGATGTATACGTAAATTGGAACCTTATATTTGCATGTACTTAAAATGTAAAAATCGCTAGCAAACCAATAAATAAATAAATAAATATATTCTTATTCTAATTTGTTATAATTTAACATTTTTGTGGATAAAAGGATAAAGTAAGGTTTCTATTACATCGTCGCAGTTCAATGCGTTAGCGATCCCGCGACGTCCCACTATGGCGCTAGATGGGACCTTGGTGGTTTTAGTGGGAAGGGGGGCCAGGGTCCGAGTCCCAAACCTACTGCGCCATTGCAACCGTCCTGGTGCTCGAGTCACGTGCGTAACTGCATTTCGCCAAGTAAAAAAATGTTTTCTATTACATAATTATCGTTTTGCCGCATTTAATGCAATATAAAAATAATTCGTTCCCCAATATAATATTTCGTCCCCTATTTTAACTCTTTTATGCTCTTCTGCGCTATAGAAAGTACCCTATGTCCTTTCCCAATGTCTATCTCTGTGCCAAATTTCATCAAAATCGGTTTATTGGTTTACCCGTGAAAGCGTGACAGATAGACAGAGTTACTTTCGAATTTATTATATTAAGTAGGTTAGGATGTTTTAATCGTGGAAGTTTTTTTTATGTTACTAAGTTGGCAAGCAAGCAGCCGGCCCACCTGATGGTGAGCGGTTGCCGAAGCACCATTAGTAGGTGCCACTCACGCGTTGCCTCGATGTATTGGTTCTTAAATCTCGCTTGGCCATTAATTTAATTAGCCTTTAAGCCGAAATACAAGAATTCCAAAGACACTACCGATTTGCGGTAGAATATATGCCACTGTGGTGGTACCCACCTAGCCCGCTTGTAACGAAAGGCCTACCACCAGTGTGAAAGATTGCACTGGTGGAATAATCTCTGCTTCGAGAAAGATTATTCGAACAACGGGCGGTCACTTCGGGACGTCTACAATCTATTAATGGACGCAAATAAGCAATACCAAGTCAACCCACACGAATGTCATTTCGAGAAAAACGCGTTTGAAAATTTTGAACCACTTGCTTTATATGAATTTTTTTAATGTATTGGTCAAGTTTTTGGCAATTTCAGATTTATGTAAGTTATTTTACTTATTTTCCCAAAAATAAGTATACAAAATGCATATTTATTATATAATATAACCCAAATTGTTAAAAATACATAAATTGCATGATTGAAAAATGGCTTTTTAGAAGCTTGAAAGCTTAAAACCCTACAAATATTAAAGTAAAGCGTTCTCCGCCATTTACCAACACTTCTGCATATATAACTCAGTTTTTTCAATTTTGTGGGTTGACATGGTATTGCTTATTTGCGTCCATTTATCCTTAATACTAATATCCATCCCTAATACTTCCACGATGTAGCCCATTCGTTTGTGTTAGAAACAGAACATCTCTCTATTATAATAACTCGTTTGTCGTCTTGAATAGGAATAATTTACACTTAACCACCCTTGTAACTGCGGAACTAACTGATAGACTATTGATAGGGATTAAATGTAAATCCAATTCTGATCCAACCTCAATTTGGGTCAGAGAGCTCTTTGATGGTCTAAGTACGTCTGACAAAATGCTTAACATTAATTATTATTATTGTTCTTCGTCCTAGCATCATTAGTATTTCAGCTACCCAGAGTCTGCTTTTTTTTATACAGCGTGGCCGACATCTGAACTTTACAACCCTAAGGATAAACTCATTGGATATGAGCAAATTACTTATCAATGAGTTAACGATTATTATCAAATGTTATTTGATAGCAACCGGGACTGACAGCTTAATGTGCTCTCCGCAACACGGTTCGCAGACCCACAAGTCCAAACACCCAGACCGAAACAGATATATAATATCAATACTAACATTTGCCCGAGCGGGAATCGAAACCGCAACCGTCGAGGCTAAGGGCGGACTCGCAACCAATACGCCACAATGGTAACATTAATTATTATTATCAATATGAAAGTACATATATTTTATACTAGCTATGCCCACCCATGTGCTAACCTACCATATTTCTGGGATAAAATGTATTATAATGATTAATCCAGGTTATAGGCTATCTGTGTAACACAAAAGTAGTGTAGTCGCTAACGCTGTCATTAAAATTGCAATAACTTTTGATAGAGAGTGCGACACAATTTTCGTTAGTAATAGGCAATTTTAACACTTCTAAAATAATTACTAAGAATAATACGGGTTTTTTAATGTAAGAGGGGACAAACGGGCAGGAGGCTCACCTGATGTTAAGCGATCACCACCGCCCATGAATATCTGCAACACCAGAAGGCATGCAGGCGCGTTGCCGACCTTTAAGGAAAGAATACGCTCTTCTCTTGAAGGTTCCCAAGTCGTATCGGTTCGGAAAGACCGTCGGCGGAAGTTGATTCCACAGAGTGGTTGTGCGAGGAAGAAAATAGTGCGATATAACAAATTTAAAAACTCCAACAGTGAGTTATTTATTTCATTAAGGATAACTGGGTTTTTAGCCAAGTTTGCCTTTTTACACAACTATAATTAGTCTTCCTCATCAGCTATACTAAAAAAATTCGAAATCTCATTATCATGTAATGGTATGAAAATATAAAACCAAATCTCGTGCTCTACACAGAATTTCAATGGCAGTATATTAATTCCTTTCAGAGAAGCCCCTAAATCGATATACGAAGA
Source organism: Hestina assimilis (assembly GCA_023373885.1). Taxonomy (NCBI): domain Eukaryota; kingdom Metazoa; phylum Arthropoda; class Insecta; order Lepidoptera; family Nymphalidae; genus Hestina; species Hestina assimilis. The sequence goes on along the minus strand of CM041762.1, from coordinate 3,631,011 downwards.
GCCCATTTTACGGTTGAACGCGCTTGTCGAGAGTTGTGATCGAGTTTGTGCGTGGACTTTCTTATGAAGTTTTCATGCGGTTTTTATTGTAACACAAAGGTTATAATGGCTATATTGTACGATATCTTTTGATAACAATTATTGTTTGTACGGTTTTTTAAATATAGGGTTTTTGTGGCGGTAGAACTTTTATTGCACGAGGCAGACTAGGTAGGTGCCACCGCAGTGTCAGTGATTCTACCTAACGCAGTATACTGTGTTTCGGTTTGAAGGAAAGTAGCTAGTGAAACTGCTGGGCTATTAAGGTGATTTGAGTACCAATATCTTAAGGTGCAACACGTGAGTTACAACTATAAAAGTATGGTGTTGCGCGCGCTCATAGGCTACGACAACCGCTTACCATCAGATGTATGTATGCTTGCTTGCCAACTTAGTCATATAAAAAAATGTTTATTATTCTATAAGTTGAAGTTTTCTTTAATTAGTTACATTGGTCACTATTTATTATCCTCATTTTATTTTAATTTTTTCTTTCTGTATGTTCCATGAGCATTATTATTATTCTATTTTCGTCTCTCTATGTTAGAAGTGTAAGCTTGTAATTGGCTGTATTAATATTTACATATAAAGTTGTTATTTAAGTTATTGCTGTAAGCTTTTTGTCGAAATAAATGAAAATTAAATAAAATATTTGCCTAGTTCATTATTGTCATTTCGTTGAAAATGTCGGAATACTTTCACTTAGTAGAGTCACCTATAATTTGACTAATTATCTAATAATAGCTTTTATCTAAATTAGATATTAGTTTCGCCTCCTTTAAGCGTCAATAGCTCAGCAAAAGATGGCCCGACTTCGCTCTGTTAAAGCGAGTGTTGTCGTTTCGGTAGTGACCCCCTTGAGCTATTGTGGTATACTCTTAGCGCAAGCTACCAGCTCATTTGAAGGGGCAGTAGAAATTAGTAATGCCTTGAAATAGCAATGCTAGTATTCTTTTATAAAAAAACATTAATCCATTACTAAATAGGTAGTAATTTAAAAACACTTAAAGCAACAATGCAGCACGCGACCGTCCGCAGCGCAGTCGTTCGGCGACTGCATCGTTTCTAATAACACGATTGAGTAAGCAGCTAATACCGTAGAACGGTAGGGGTGGAGGGAAGCGTTTTTGAATGTGGAATGAATTCGATTTTTAAAATTATAAAATTATATTATATTCTTCATCAGCAGAAGGACGTCCACTGCTAGACATAGACCATCCCCAAAGAGTGCCACAATTACCGGTCCTGCTGCATTGTGGTGCAGCGGTAACAGACCTGTCTTAAACGCCACAGGTCACGGATTCGATCACGCTCGGGGCAGATATTTGTATGACCATACAGATATGTGTTCCGGTCTAGGTGTGTTTGTCCTTGTCCATGTGTATGTTTCCGGACTCTATTACCTACTGCCCTATATTTATTTATTTATATATATAAAAGGACGGACTAACTAAAAAACTAGTAACCTGTCAAATCCGGATAAGAGTAATAAGCAGACCCTGGGTACATAAAAATACCGGGAATAATGCTAGGATGAAGAAGATAAAAGGACGGACTGACATATTAATCTACTAGAAAGCTGAATTTTTCCCAGGTGTTGGTTTTAAAAAGTAAACGAACACTAATAAAGGGTTTTTCGAAATTAAAACCTAAGGAAATGTAAAAGAGGTTGAAAGTTTGTGTTGAAGTCATTTTTGAAAGTAGAAGCATAAAACATTGTTTTTTTTTGTGGAAAATTAAAGATAAAGAAACTTCTACCCCTGAAGGGATGAAATGTAGGCTTAAAGTTTGTATTAAAATCGTTGTTCACGCGGATAAAGCCGTTGGCAGAAGCTAATTATAAAATATGTGGTAACTCTATATGTATCTTCTGTCACGCTTTCACACCTAGGCACTGAATCGATTTTAATGATATTTGGTATAGAGATAGAGAAGATGTTGGGAATGGATATATAGCGAAACAAATTAATGAGAGATATATTCTTGTGATTGTACTATATCGCTTTGTTAAAGCGGGCGAAGCCGCAGTGTGGTCCCGACTGCCATCTCGCCCCCGGGACCTAGCTCCACTACCAATCGGAGCACTGTTATTGTCAGGTCGCGCTGGCTTGTTCTACAAGAGTTCCCGTAACCTAACAAAAACACTGACGTCGGCCACCGAGGAGGTTTTAGTGGGTCCGCATGACATTTCCACCTTGTTATGGAACCCCACATAACCCGGTTGTTTCTCCCCAGGACACCGGGTAACGGGTAGTGGATTTCCTCCCCGAAAAAAAAAGGGCGAAGCAGGCAAAGCCACGAGCAAAACCTAGTAAGCTAATATAAACATAAATATGTCGTATATTAAAACATTAAGTTGTACAGTAGCAGCTATCCCCCTATTGTAATGCTAATCGCTTCACACTCGACAATTTTTTAATTACACGCCCCGATGAGCCTTTAATAAGGGCGAAAATACTTGGGGATGAATCCGATCAAATATATGATATGTTTGGTGTTTTTTATAATTGAAACTAGCTTTCTAGGGATTTCGTCTGCATTTTGAATAGATGTTAATGAAATTCGCAAGTAAAACACACATGTGTTTTGATCTGTTTTTATTGAGATCACTATGTCCATCGTGTTTTTATGTTTCGTATTTTATTGGAAAGTGTTTTCTTTTGTGTTGGTCCAATATAAATTGAGCGAATTTTTCTAATAAGCGACAACGAAATTCTAATTTCCTTTTCTAAATATACAATTAAAGTATCGCAAAAGTGTATTATATAATTACATTTAAAAAATCATGTTATTATTATTATTTTTTTTTAAAGAATACTAGCAATGCCCTTTAATATGCCAACACTATTATATTAATATTCCTATTGCCCCTCCAAATAAGCTCGAAGCTTGCGCTAGGAGTGGGTACGATCCCCTGGGCTTGTCGTGCCGGGGGACTCAGTAGCCGGGAGTCGATTGTGCAGGTGGCACCTTCGACTGCCCGGTGAAGTTAACAGGGTCGGACGGTTCGGGCGTGGGGCGTTTTACGCTAGACCGCGCCTAGGAGGGTGGTGTCGTATGGGTCGCTCCGGTACTTTTCTGCTTATCAGAATGGACTGCGAGTGGCTCCTGCGACACCGGAGGTGTGCTTAGCCGGGGCCTTCAGCCCCGGTCGGGCGGTAGAGGAAGAAAACCTCTCTAAAAAATAACGGCGGTCGGTCGTAGAGGGAAACAACCTCATTAAAAAGTTAGTCTCGGCGGGGAGAGCCCTAGGACCCAGGGCTCCCTTGGTTGGGTTTGCCGGGGCCTTCTGGTCCCGGTCGGTGGGGCGCGAAAGCGCCGTGGTGTATTGTATTTATGTATTATATGTATTAGTATGTATTTATGGCGGCAGTAGGTTGCCGCCCTAGACGGAGGCTGACGGCCTGGGTGCGTTCGCGCACCAAGGTGTATATATATTTTGTATTTATGTATAGTATGTATTATTATGTATGTATGGCGGCAGTAGGTTGCCGCCACCGATGGGCCCTTCGGGGCAAGCGCCGGGGCGTCGCGGTGGGGCTCGGCTCGGCTCGGGTGGGAGGGGGGCTCGGCTCCAAGTCCACACACCTCCTGCGCCATTGCACCCGTCCCGGCGCTCGAGTGCGTAACTGCATTTCTCCAAGTAAAAAAAAAAAAAAAAAAGGAATGGGTACGATAATAGTCAAGGGGGTCAGGATCGAAGTCGGCTCTTCTACCGTTGAGCTATTGATGCTATATTAAAGATGAATAAATTTAACATTTTTCATTAGCGGGTATAAAAGCCTTGACTCTATTTTATTCTTGGAATATTCGTTCGTTAACATATTATTAGTTTTGCTTTTAATTCTTTTATTTATGTTTAATTAAAAATATTACATAGAGTAAAAAACTAAAATGCGAGCCATAATGGATTATATATATATATTTCTTATATTTGCTATAAAAAAGGTGAAAAAGATTTAAAAATGCAATCCATTAAATTTTCCTTATTGATTATTTGTTCACAGAAGTTTAAATATTTTAAGCATCCTTTCAAATTAGTCTTACACAGTAATTGCTACAGAGTTTATATATATACTTATTAAGATTTTTGTATTATAATAAGAGAATTATAATTTAAACCGAGTCAAATTAAAAAGATCTCAAAATTGAGGATCTCTTTAAGATAACGCAGTCCAGACCACTTTATAGGATAATGTTATTACGTAGCGGAGTTAGAGTAAAAACAAATCGGCGGAAGCAATTTTCTCTCGCGGATTTAATGCGAATGCTTACTTCGGGATGTACAGATGAACGCGGATTTATTATAATATATTTGTTGGCGTATGGCGAAGTGTCGTGTGGCAACTAAAGAACCTATTACGTACGTTAGATTAGAAGGACAATATTTGTAAAGCTGTCATTCTAGCGAAGCATCATATTGATGCTAGCGCGATGGTTACTTCAATATTCATCATGCAGAAAGTCATCGTCGTACCCCGTAAAGGAAATCCGTTGAAATCCGATGCAGTAGTTAAAGTGCTGCGCAATTTATTGTGTTATTCAGTAAATTGATTAAAAGTTTTGTTGATTGTAATAGGTTGTTCATAAAGTTAACCTACTTAAACCTACCGAGATGATGGATGAAATTGATGAAGTTTCAAAGCTATCCTTGACACAGGTGTGACTTTATAGAAATACTGTTGATCGTCTTATTTACAAAGTTATTGAAAATATTCATTGATAGCAATAATACTCGTCAAAGGCTTTAAAAATATTAATAAATTTTTATTACTTGCGTCAGTGGAACGTCAATATAATAGCCATCAATGAGACGGCCGTCGGCTGGATCGAAGAAGTTCTCTATAAAGGTTGTCTGGAAGAGATTGCTTGTAAGCAATAAGACCGCATTTTGTGCATAATTTTTGCTTTCTTTATTTTCATGTCTGTATGTTTTTGTATGTGGTGTACAATAAAGTATTATTATTATTATTACTCTCTATACAGAATATGGATGTGTTTTAATAGTACCCGTACGGTTACTTTACGATGAGCAAGAACGCTGGAGGCTAAAGACCTTTCCCCATGTACGCTTACTTCCTTGTACGACTTGGGTTGGCAACACGTATGACGTATACCGCCATTACAAACTTCTTCAAGCTGGCGAAGCTTGATAGAAAATCAAAAAAAGTTAAAAATATATAATACGCAATTTAAACTTTTATTTTCTATTTCAACAAAACTGAATTCTCCTTCGCATGTACGCTGGTACCGCTATGATTCTTTTTAAAAGCTTAAAGCTCATTCAAGATCCGCCTAAATATGCAGCTTTTAAATGAAGTCTTAGAAGGACTGTTTCCATTGACCTCGGTCTTTGTAGTTTTTAAACTTTATAGGATAATTTAATTGATGGAATTCATTAATCGTAGCTTTACCATAGGCATCACTGAGTTTTGCTATTTTTAATAGGGAAAAAGGAACAAGAGTTGGAGAGGAACAAGAAAAGGAAGGAGTCAGATGAAGAGCAGTCGGTAATTGTTTAGATCCGTGGCTCCACATTTTGACACTAAAATAACGAAAAATAGAGATATATATGCAGTTTTTGTGCTTTTTTGGCATTTGTCAAATACTAATCTTTCAAGCGAAATTTTGTTGAAAAAAAAAATTTTTTTGAAAATAAAAAAAATACAATTGACGTATTTATTATATTTGTGTACTATCATACTATTTCATAACAAAAGCCAACAACAATACGAAAGTTCTTGACTATTGATATTCTGTGACACAGTACAAAGTAGTAACAGAAAGATATTTTTTCTTTAGTGTCTTGACGGCCGATCGTCTTCTGTTTCTCTACGGGTCGTGGAAACAAACCTAGGTCTGGATATTAGAGTCAATTTATAAGAGAATTGAATACAATTACCCGCTTCCCAACACTTAAGTGCCGATCTCGATATTCGCCGATATCCCGGTAAGCCGGGTGACGGTTTTTATTATATAAATCCTATTCAATTATTCACATATTAAACTCATTCAGCAATTCATTATAGAACATGTTTATGTAGTGTACATTGAAGCTTATTTGGCGTATATTGATATTTACTAGTGGTACGCCTCTTATTGCAAGACACCGGCTAAGTAGGTACCACTGCAGTGTCAGATATTCTACCGCAAATCATGAGTTTACTTTGCACTATCGTGTTTCGCTTTGAAGGACACTGTAGCTAGTGAAATTACTAGGAAATGAGATTAAAAAAAACAACATGTTGAGGTTGACAACGTGATAGTGACACCTGCAAACGAATGTTGTTGCAACCAGTCATAGTCTACTAACGCTTACCAAGTGGGCCGTATGCTTGCTTGCCAACTTAGTCGCATAAAAAAAGTAATTTTTCCGTTTATATAAGAAACAATACATAAATATAATAAAAATTTAAGAGCTCTTAGAGTTGAGACCCTCATAGCCAGGGGCTCTCACTAATCGCCAAATTATCAGTGGGTTAAGCAGCTTTATGCGCCGTCTGCATGTGGAGAATTTGAACATGTCCGTGTTTTAAAGTAGAAAATGGATTCGATCTGAGCTATCTATAAATATAGACCTTTTGATCTTCGTCAATAAGTTGAAACTACTAGTACGAAGTCGTGGGTGGAAGCTAGTATACAATAAATTTGATATTTCCATCATTTCTAATAACATTCTCAAGCACTGCCCTCAAAACAAATTTACAAGAATCGTAAAAGATCGTTCCCAAGATGGCGGTATCGTCTAGCGAGTGTATCGAGCGACGTGCATATTTTATGTAGCTTGTGTAACTGCGATGCATTTCAGAGGACCTCAGCTTTACCCTATTTAGTTATATACATGTAGGTATCTGTGTATGATTTAAAGGATTTTAGAAGAGAAAAACAGACACGACAAGCTATTTCACTTTTATCTTTGACCGAAAATATTTTCAAAATTTTCCTGACTGTTTATATGTACTAATGTGTATTAAAGACACAAAAATATTTCAATTTATTTCACAAAGTCTCGGTAGTATAGACCCTTGTTGTTTAGGCTATCCCCTAAAAACAATATCTTCATAAATATATGTAAATGTTAGAGTTTGTTTGAATTAATTATTTTCAGAGGTTGTAGTTTGTGATATAAAATAAAGCGTGCAAGCTTTGGACATACGTTTTTTTACGGTGCGTTTTTTTTTCGAGGCAGTGCCTGTGGTGACTGACGCACTGATTGATAAAATTATCATGGCAGACACAAAATATCAACCAGGCAGTACCTGATCTAGTGGATTCAGCGACATATAAATACATCTATACATTGGTAACTGTCTTTTTTCTAGCTATCTTGATCTGTCTTATGTTGAGCAAAGGCAACGAAGAGGATGGGAATTTTGAGCCTTCCGCAGTTTCACTCAACGAACGTAATACCTCGTATGGTAAGGACGAGAAAATGCCGAGAGATATCAATATAGTTGCTAAGCTAAGCTAATAGAAAATCTTTTAAAGTCTTTTAGCAAGAATGGTAATGTATATTCAGTTAATACTAGAAACAAAAATGAACTTTGTAATCCTAGCTTTCGTCTGCGTAAAGTCAGTAATTCTTTTAAAGGGTATTCGCATCTTTAACAAAGTTCCAGATTGCTTATTGGAACTGCCAATAAACAGTTTCAAATCTACATAAAAAATAAACTTATAAATAAAGCATATTATTAGTTAGAGAAATATTTTTTTGACAAAAATGCTTGGGACTCTTAATATTGCTGGATCTCGTTCAAGAACCAAATTTTATAACAATTAATACAATTGTAAAAATATATTTGAAAACAGTAACTATCGAATTTCTTGTCGGTTCTTCTCGGTAGAATCAACCTTCCGAGCCTTTGGTAGCGTTTGACTATTCAAAAGTAATTTTAAAAAGGCTATTTGAAAAAAAAATTATTTAATTATTTTGGTTTTGAATACTACTGTCGTATATGTGTAGATTAAAAAAAAGTAACTTAACGTGTAGATTTTAAAAGTTAACACGGAAGTAGTTAAGTTAAAGCGTGGTCTCGTAAAACTGCACGGTTTACAGGCGATGTTAAAAAATGCATGCCGCTGAATCGCCATATGAAAGTTTCGTATTATTTTACATTCGACAAGCTTTTGCGCATAGCTTCATTCGCTTAGAATTATGGAGTAATAGCTTTTACCCGCGGCTTTTTATGTGGCACGTTTATTGCAATAGAAAGACTTTCACGTACAAATTTTCGTCTACTATGCAATAGTTTTTCCAAATTTTGTTTAAAACCCCAAAAAGTAGCTATATAGGTTGTCTAAGGTTTTATCTGTATTTACACTAAAAATCAACAAAATGAGATCAGTGTCTAAAGAGCGAAAACTTAACAGACAAACAGATAGAATTCATTTCGCATCTATGTCAAACTTTTTAATAAATGCATATGAAAGTATATGTGATACTTATATAAAAATGTTAAACATTTTTGGCTTTCTGTCTGTTTGTTCCGGGTAATCTCTAAAACATTTTAAGGGGACTTTCACAAGCAGATAGCTGATGTTATAAGGAGTAACTTAAGTTACCTTTAATTTTAGGAAAGAATTAGGGTTCCGTGCAATCAAGATAAAACGGTACACCACGTGAGCAGAGCCGCCGGCGAATTCAGCAAATAATCTTTGTCTAGATTATTATCTTATAGCTCACGTAGTTACTGTGTTTTGCACAAAAGAAAAATCTACCTTGTATAGTAAATAAAAGAGTCAGCAGAAGAGTGGAGTTTATCTGAGAACAAAATTGTAAACATTAGTTGCATTGAAACACAATAAACGGACCCACCTGCGGACAATAGAAAACTGTCTCAAAACAACTGCAATCTATTGGAATGCATATTTTCAAATTGTCATTTCCAATTTTTATCCCTTTCGTACAAACAAATATATAGCGCAGAATGAAAGGGATATAATTCTAGAAAGAGAAGGGGATATGTAGTAAAGACTTTCTACGATTTTTCTACCTTTGCTTTTGATCGTTTGGAAGCTTGATCTAATACACTTTGACATTTGGACGCAAATAAGCAATACCATGTCAACCCACACGAATGTCATTTCGAGAGAAACGCGTTTGAAAATTTTGAACAACTTGCTTTATATGATTTTTTTAATGTATTGGTCAAGTTTTTGGCCATTTCAGATTTATGTAAATTATTTTACTAATTTTCACAAAAAATAAGTACACAAACTGCATATTTTATATATAAATAACCCAAAACGTTTAACATAAGACATAAATTGCATAGTTAAAAATGGCTTTTTACAAATATTAAAGAAAAATGTTCTTCAGCCATTTACCAACACTTCTGCATATATAACTCAGATTTTTCAATTTTGTGGGTTGACATGGTATTGCTTATTTGCGTCCACTTATGGACTAAAAGTTAACGGGAAAATTACGTAATTTTTTTACGCTTAAGTATATGTAAGTCAGATATTAGTAAAATACTAAATGTATTATATTTGTCAATTTTTGTCTTGAACCAGTGATATAGTAGGGTAGGTGGAGTATCAGTTAGGTATGTCATTTAACGATTATAAATTACTACGCACTTATAAGCGCGTCAACGCTCATACGTGTTGGGATTGTGGTAGAAGGCGCGCTTATACGTGGGCGTAACTAGCATTTGGCCTAGCGGAGTGCAATATCTTAACTTAAGGTCCAGAGGGGGGCAAAATTAATATTTACTCGACGCCATACATTACAATATTGGTGTATTTCTCAGTTTTAGTAAGGCCCATGGGCCTGTCAAGAATGGGCGTCAGTTGTCGCCCTTGCTTCTTGCTACACCCAAGCTATAAGCCCTTCAAAAAACAAGCTCATACATTCGTATAAACGTTAATTTGAAAGCATTACATTATATTTTAGCATAAATATCTTGGTCTAGTACTAGAGGTATGTATTATGTATATTTAAAACGTTAGATTCTGAGCGCGTCGAGTCGCTGTACTAATTCTGTTTCGTATGAAAATTCAAACTAAAATACTGTTAATTTAGTAACGCTCTGGCTGTTATGTTAAGGTGAGTACATGATAGTAACTTTTAAATACTTTTTTTATATCTTGAAGTTAAAGTTGAAGTTCTTTTGTACTTATGTACTTATATTATGTGTATTTTTGTATGTCCACGACAAGTACATATCGATTTGATTGTTTTTAAGCTTTGACGTTTTTAAACTTGCAAGAAAAATAATGAAGGAAAACATTTTTGATTTTTGTTTTTTTTTTATAAATAAATAAATTGTAATAAAAAACCTATTCAATAGTATGATACCCGACATATTTATTAACCGCTTATTATAGTTGCGTAAGATTCATATTCGTAACCGACTTTTAAAGCAGACAATTTTTGAATCATTTGGAGAAAACAAAAATTAATACGAATTGACAATCTATTTCTTTAAGTAGGATAAATGATAATAGTAAAATGTATTATCATAACATTAATTAACTATAGAAAATATTTGAATCATCAAGCATGTACCACCCCTTAGTTCTGTAACCGCACATTATCAAACGAGCTTCAGTCGCCTAAAGTAGCATCTTTGAGTTGTATCCCCGTCCTTTTTACTAGCTATGTGTTAGACAGAGAGGATAACGTGTCGGATCGGTTTCAGAGTTTCGCTTAATTTAAGGAACGGTCTGTTTACTGATTATTTTGAATTATTTCGATTTGTTGAATTTTGTAAGTTTCATTGCTGCGTATTTAATATTAACAACTTTATTAATAATAGATAGATTTTAGAGATTATAGTTTAAATGGTTTTTCAAGTTTATTTTTACCTACAGGTTTCTGCGAGGCCGAAATATGACTTAGAATATCATCGGGAAAAGTTGCAAGATTCACAGAGCTTGAGTGGCGATTGTTCTTTATAAAACATATATGTTTAAAATAGACGACGTTGTGGCGCAGCGGTAGTAAACCTGCCTTAAATGCTACAGGTCGCGGCTTCGATTCCCGCTCGGAGCATAATATGTTTGTATTGACCATGCAAGCATATTTTCCGGTCTGGGTGTATTTGTCCTTGTCATTGTGAATGTTTCCGGACCCCCGACACAGGATATTACTATCCTAATGGGGGCCGTTAAGTGTGCAACGTTTATTTATATATTTATTTATAAAAACAAATGATATACATAATTATATAAGACTAAACTGGTAATTATAGATAGTCCGAAAGACGGGAAAAATATAATAGAAGCCACGTGTATAATAAATCGAATATTAAATAATAATTGTACCGCAAAAATGGGTGATAGACACACTACCATTTAAAATGTTCTTGGCCGATATAGATGCACTCACTGATGGGTAAATGATGCAATAGATGGGTGACCTTATAGTGATATTTCAACTGAGCGTAGGAAGTCACGTAAAAAAGTCCTTCCCGGTTGATTTGATGTTAATAAGTCACTGGCTTAAATGGACAACCTAAACTACTCTTTCTAGGTTGGCCACTAATCAAAAGATAAGAAGAAGAAAAAGGTTTGGTAAACAAAAATAATTTTAATGAATTGATCGTGGTTAGATAATTTTCTGTACATAAAAAATACCATACCAAAAACGAATAAATTTAAAATCGCAACAACGAAACCCCTAGTTAAATTCAGTGCAAAATATAATCATTCACGTCTGAGCTACGTAATGTTTAATTATATGTAAATTGGTCCATTAAAGCCACACTTTGATCGTATTTAGGAACGCTCCGCGTGTAATTGCCGCTAAAATTATTTATTTAATAATAACAGTCGTTTTGTTAATGTGACTCACCGTGTGGTTATTGAATACCAGCTTTGCCGGCCTCTCCGTACAAGTGAACTTACTTACGTTACTACCGTAAGGTACCTGTTTTGGCGTTGAAGAAAAAATATATATATTTTTTGTTTTTTTATGTGACTAAGTTGGCAAGCAAACATACGACCCACGTGATGGACAGCGGTTGTCGTAGCCTACGAACGTTTGCTTACGCCATTTGTAGGAATCAATCACGCGTTGCCAACCTCGAGATACTGGTTCTTAAGGCTGGTTCAGTTCTGGGAAAGACTAGTTTTTGGGCAGGCTAAACTCTCGCAAAGGGGATTTACCCAGTAATTTCACTAGCTACAGTGTCGTTAACAACGAAACACAACGTAGAATAACTGACACTGCTGTGGCACCTAGAAAGATATAAGAGTAGCACAAGTTTGATGGCCACTGTGTTGTAGCGTGTAAAATCACAATAAAAGAATGAACTCGGGAAATATAACAAATGCTAAGAAAATCTAATGCTATGAAATATCATTGACTTACTATAAACTAAAGACCGGCCCATCTATACGGAAAATAATGTCCAATAATTCTCCTAAAATTAACTGTCTTAAAATTAGCTCCTGCGTTTCAACGAAACTAAGTTAGTGACACTTTAAATTTATTCGATTATGTTACAGGCTTGTGACGCTAACTTCATACGATTTCGTTTAATTAAACTTACAGCTTGTGACTAACTGCGTTTAGCGCGAATTTACGAAGGATCACTAGCGAATCTTTGGACATTTTGATTGCCTTTGGACATGTCTAAATTCTATGTCTATAGGAAATATTTATATTTTATTCTATTTTATAAATGTATTTTTATTATAAAATCTACTGAAGTTCATGTTTTTTAAGATATATTTTATCATTATTAAGTTTGTAATATCGCGGATCAATGATATTTCTTTCATTCCTACTACAATTATAGACCTCGAAGATTATATCTTTTTTGATTCTCTCTCACATTTATTACTTTTTAATGTATTAGACGACAAGTCTATGCAATACGGCCAGTGTCACGCTACATAAACCTTTGAATGTTTGCTTTCATCTTTTTAGTACAAATTTATCATAATAAAATGAATTATGTTGTATATTAAAAAAAAATTAATCTATATTTATCATAATGTTACTTTTAAAAGACTTTAAAAAAAAAGCTTTGCAAACTAAAAACCACAGAAAAAAGCATTGATAGACTATAACACCATGGCGCCAGAATTTTTCAAATTCAAAAAAAGAACATCGCTTTCACTAAAGAAATTATTTTAATAATTGTATAGCTGTCACTTAAAGAAGTCCGCTGTGAAAAGATCAGAGGCGAATCACTTTGAAAGTGAAAACTATAACGCGACGGGCGTACATCATACCATTTGTCACTTTTAATTGCCACTTGTTGGTTGTCGAAAGTGTCTGGAGGAAAGCTATATATTACAGTTTATTGTGAAATAAACGCGGTGACTTAAGAACTTCTTGCATCGGAATTAAGACGTTAAACAAGGATTTTGTTCGGACGTATTCATACGTCGTCAATGATAGCGTCTTTGATGTTTAATGTACGTAACTGTAAACTACCGGTTCTAGTTGTAATAGTAATAACATATTCAGCGATTATAATTTTGGATCTATTGATTAAAAAAAGGGTTACTATAGACTTACTATATACTATGAACCGGCCCTTTTATCAGTGGCAGTTTTACCAACAGTCTGAGTAGGCTTGAGCCTAGGGTGGCAGATTTTTGGGGCGGCAAATTCGAGGACTGAATTTTTTTTATGTGACTGGGACTGATGTTTGATGGATGAGGATTTTCTGATGTTTTACAGGTAGAAATTTGCTACAAATTTACCGATGAAATTCCCTCTTCCCACTATCAACCAGACGCCTATACCTTGAAAATTTGTAAATCCGCTACTACCTCTCATACAATCTAAATGTCTTAGACTCGTTAGTGCCTTTTCGTAAGGGTGTGACTAACTTCGTTCCGTTGCCTTGGTGTTGAATTTAAGGGGCACCAATAAGTCTATTTCATTTTTAGAGTTTTAAAGCGGTAGTCTAAAGTACACAGTAAGTCTGTAGTCTACAATGATCTATTAATAAAATACAAGAATGACATATTATGACATTGCAAAAAATCATGTTTCTAATGAACATCGTGCACAGCCATAGTGAGACAAGGAGACGGCTTCGTTTATAAAACTATAAACTAAATATATTCGCGGTGGCGCGTAACGCGCTCCCGAACGAGCAGCTCTGACAGACAATTAAAAATGACGGATGATGCGACGCCATTTTGAGACGCGATCAAAGACACCGATATTTCCCTTGAAACTTTATGAAAAAGCGGTCAACAATTTTTTTTTTAGTTTACGCGTGATGAATTTTTAAGGTGACATCGTTATTAGACATTGAGATTTTGCTAAAATCCAATGATAATCATTATTTTTGATTTCGTTTCATCACCATCGTTGTCATCTCGTGTCATGTTAAATTTTTTGGATCCTCTTTCATATTATGTTTTGGAATAGTTGATTTTGTAACTAAAATATCAATAGCCAACTATCTTAAATTTAACTGAATTTCACACATTCTCACATCACATGACTCTCTGAAGCACGCCTGAGATGGTATGGTACAAGACCATAATTATGTGAATGAGAAGGCCCAAAGAACATATTACAAAGAAAGTCTTGCACATGAACTGGGGAACCTAAAAAGCGAGGTAGACCCTTCTAGCTACCGGTAGTCAACAGTGACCTAAAGCAAGCCCAAGTAAATAACTCGACGACCCAGAACTAAAACATCTGGCGAAGAATGACGAAGAGAGCCGAGCCTAATTAAATTGGGATAAGAAAGGCAAGCTAGGCAAATAATAACAAGAATAGATTTTCACACATTATAAATAGACTCTTTTAACCATGGTTAATTATAGTAGACTTGAATCTCTTGGTGAATGGGGAGAGCGTCTCGATGAGACACGACGCGTTAGGCAACGCATCATCGCATCAGTGCAATATTACCTAACTTCGAGTCCTGGCTTAACAGAAAGAAGGTTAGCACCACGGTAAGGTTGACACAGATTCTGACAGCCTTCCTCCGTCCTGATCCAGCCAGTGGTTCCGGGTAAAGAATAGGAGGACGGTGTTTCCTTACCTGTCGTGTGTAGAAGATGACTAAAAGGTATCCTGAGTTTTCCTGTGTTCCTGATGATTACATATTTATACTTGCGACAATAAGCGTACGGGTCCGCTTATGGACGTTTGCAACACTGGAAGTACCACAGCTGTGTTTTTTTTTATGTTACAATTTGGCAAACAAGCATACGGCCCACCTGATAGTAAGCGGTTGCCGTAGCCTATGAGTGCTTGGACCAGCATTAGGAGGTGCTACTGACCCGTTGCCAACCTCGAGATATTGGTTTTTATATATCCTTTGCCCAGTAATTTCACCAGCCTACAATGCCTTTCAAACTGGAACACAATTATGCCTAAGCACTACTGTTTGGCGGTAGAATAGTTGACACTGCGGTGTTACCTACCTAGCCGGCCTCTTGCAACAAAAGTCCTACCACCAGTGTGACACATAGCACTGGTGGAATTATCTCTACTGTGACAGAGGTTATCTCAACAGCGGGGTCGTCACGTCGTCACGCCGGTAAATTTACCGGTGTTTTGAAATCTCAATGCATCGCTTGAAAAACGATACTAAACTCCCCTTGAGAAAATCTCAGTAGGAAGCTCAGTACTGAAACTCGATTAGGAGCGTTTAGGTATATCCTTAAGAAGAACATTATGTTTAAAGCGAACGGTGAAATTATCACACGTGTAATAAAATCATAATCCCTTGAAATATAATTTAAATACATGTGATAAATTATTCAATGACTTTGCTCTACATGTGTTTCAATTTTACTCAAGCAGTTTGTTAGAAACTCAGAAAACTTCGCGGGTTAGAGTATTTCATCGACATGTCATATTAATCAGAAATTTCTATTAAGTATTTTAGGATTTTTGTCTGAGTTTGCTGGAATCTTACAACTACATAATATATATTACTAGCTACTGCCAACTGCTTTGCCAGCCCTAATAAGTTTCTTTCTTCTAGCTCTAAAATGACGATACTTCCATACAACTTTTCATCCATCCTTTTCAACCTTTACAATTCTTTCTTCAGACTAGACTATCAGTTAACCAAATTTGATTTGAATCGGTTCAGTAGTTTTGGCTTGAAAATGCGACAGACAGACAGACAGAATTAGTAAGAATGATGCAAAAAAATCTTCACTGATTTTGAATACCTATAGCTTATTAGCGCGTCAACGCTCGTACGAGTGCCTCATCTAGTAAAAGGCTCACTCATAATCACATATACGTGCTATGAAAAACGAGGTTATACAATCATATAAAACATTAAATTATATTTAAATAAAAGATTGGGATTAAAATAAAACAATAAATAACTGGAAACTATTTATAACCAACATCAATTTTATAAAGTACTTCACCGGCTAATATATACAGCGTTGAGCATTTATTCAGCGGATACACAAGCTTATATAATACATTACATTATATATTACATTATTTGTAGACATAGACTTATTACACACTATGGACAGACCCTTCCATACAGACACAACGTTAAAGACTCGCTGGTGGCCCTTCACTAACGCAACGTCACAAGCCAGGTTCTTTTTTTTCTGATTTTGTATTGCTGTTCGTCCTACAGCAAGCCTCAGACTCAGGCGTGAAAAAGGGACAGCCTTTGTGAGAGCTCAAAGTTGATTTCGTCCATAGGTTTGCCTGCGAGGCCGAACCACGGATATGGACGTCATTAGGAATGGAGGCGATGCTCCGAACGTATTCTATTCGATGGGGAAGCTAACTACATTGGGTTAAGAAATTAGTCAAAAGCTAACTTCTTTTTTTTCTGATTGCGTTTTGCTGTTCGACCTACAGTAAGCCTTGACAGCTGGGCGGGGATGGCTGGGTGCTGAAACCCAGCCGAGAAAAAGGGACAACCTTCGCGGAGGCTCAACGTTGATTTCATCCTTAGGTTCCCTGCGAGGCCGAACCACATCAACAACAGTCATTAGGGATGGAGGTGACGCTCCGAGCGTATTATTCGATGGGGAAGCTAACTTCATTGTGCCCAACATAACCAAATGAAGTTAGCTTCGTTCTGTTAATAACAGAAAGATTTCTTTTTTTTCAAAAAAAAAAAATCGTTCTGTTATTGAATTTACGTAAGCATTACGTAAAAATAACAAGTCTTTGACATTTTGTCTTTATGGGAGGGCCGGTTCATAATATAGGTATAGTAAAACGCATATAACTATGCATAATTATATATAGATGATATTTTCACAAAAGCAATTGATAAATTGTTATATTTATGTATATTACATATTGTTTTATCGATAAGATATCTTAAAATATAATTTTTATAAATAAATTACAACCAAGCAAAATCGCCCTTGATAGCTAGCTAGCAGCTTCGCTTTTTATCCTCTCTTTTATCTGTCAAATCCGTAAGAATCTAATTTATAAACAATTTTTTATAAATACAATGAAAAGCTTAAATTATTATTAAATCATCGATTTGACCAAATAAAAGGTAAATAACACAAAATACTCGCTTCTAGCTTAAAACATTATTTTATATACTCCTATTTAATATAACAGATTTTTGGTAAAAAAAAAATTTAATTTTCACGAACTGTTTAAGTTCAATATACTAACGGCCGATTTTTCAATTTTCAATAAAATATACCAACGGCCGATTTTTCAATTTTCAATAAAATATGTATCTACTAATTTGGAAGCCATGAATTCAACAATTGAATTGAACTGATTGAATTGAAAAAAATCATAAGTGTGTATACCAAAACTGTTTAGTTATTACCGATTTGAATGACAATCTTTTGAATCGTGAATAATTTTATTGAATGAGGCGCATATAATTGCGTTACCAAACGAATTAATGATAATAAAACATCAATTACACGATATAACCAAAACTAGGCGTACAAAATTTACTACATGTTCAGTTTAGCACGTTATCTTATATTTTAGTAACTAATTAATCTTAAATATTATGTTATTATAAGTATGTCACACTTTTAATTAATAAAATAAATAGAATATTGACATAATTGAAGTAGGTTTTCTTAATTCGATAATAAAGATTGTTTTGCTTGTATAATTTGACAAGATTGGTTTTCCATCTAAATTGGTCAAAATACAATAGTATAGATCCTAGAAATTGTAAAAACGTAGTCATCGATAAAACCTTATCTTTTTACTAACTCTTTATTTACAGATAAATAATAAATCTAATTTAATCTAATCTTTTATTTGTGTACCTTTGTTAAAAAAAATATAATAAAAAATACTTTATAATTGTCAACGAAACAATACATTGGAAAGTTTTAAATAAAAGTGTGGCATTACAATATCTTAATCACTTATCATAATATGTATCACAATCGATTCATAATTCAACCTTAAAATTAAATTAAATACATTAAATTGCACTATCATTTACATTAAATAAGATACAATAAAAATAGCAGAATAGAAAATGTCACAAGAAAACTAGAACAGATAAAAAATTACAAAAAAGCACTAATTTATTGATTTTTGTTGATTTTTATTTTAATGTTTTAGATTTTTTGCGTATTGTTCCTGGATACAAATTTTAAGAGATTTCTGAAGCTACAAATTTTAAATAGGGACTCTGCGATTCTATTTATTTATTTATTAAAAGAAGTCTAAACAGTAGATAGTTCCATCTGACGGTAAGCGGCTACTGTCACTTATATTTGACGATCTGATGTCTGACAATTAACGTCAGTGGACTCGCAGACGCATCGCCGGACTTTAGAGAGCAATTACTATTATATTATGAAAAAGTAAAGATTCTTAACACGCCAATTCATGTACTGTATTTTTATTAATTTTAAATTTATAAAAATTCGTTGTAGAATAATGTAATTAATATTTTGAAAAACTTCTGACTGACTTCAACCGGGTAAGCATTAAAGCATTGCTAGCAAAATAAATTGGACCGTTTTAAAAAACAACCTCATTCAGGCTAAAGTAACACAAAAATAATGAGTATTGTTATATTTCAGTATTTTTATCTCAAGAGTCATTAATAACTACACAAAATAAAAACATTATATTCTACTTAACAAAATTTTTTTGCGTAAAATACAATGAAAAAATCAGCCAAATTCATAGCCTTCTCGTTTTTGTTATTTTATGAAAACTGATATTAATAAAATATTGTTAAAAACTTTATTATATAATCTATATCGAATTTATCTGAATTATATAATTTTTTTGATATATAAATGAGGGTATTTACATTACAAATTAATATTACAAAACTTATTAACTTGTATTATTTTAAAAAAAAAGAAATTGTCAATATAGCACAGATTAAAAAGAAACTTCCCCAGCATCAAACTCAAGTGAACATCACTATCCTAAAATCCGAAGAATTATTAAATCACTATATTATTTATAATAAAATGCCATCACTAGTTCGAAAGTCCATTCTCATTGTCCGTTTCGACCCTAGGGTCTTGAGACCCTGGCCGTTGCCACAATCACGTGTGGGAGTGGCCTAAGGACCCGTGGCTGTGGTGGTGGTTTGCGGCTAAATGGTGGAAGTATGGTGCATAGGGGCCTGGCCCACTAAATGGGTAAGGCACTCCGTGGGAGTAGAGGAGGCCTCCAGGATAAGGTCCAGACGGAAAGGCCCCCGCGGGTGGAGGAGGCACCGTTGGGCTGTTCACGTCCATACCTGGGTTCTGCTTTTTCCATTTTGTGCGTCGATTTTGGAACCAAATTTTGACCTGTGGAAGAAAAAATAATTTAATCCTGAAGTTTATACGACGAGCCGACCTGCCTTAAACGCTGATTGATGATTGCCGATTATATTCCTTCTAGAGGAAATGTTTTTATTGATCACACAAACAATTGTTACGGTCTGGGTATTTGGGTCTGGGTATTTATAAGTATTTCCTTTCCAACGTCATTTATCTATAGTTATTTGCATCGAGAACTAAAGATAAAAAAAAAGAAGGAAGTAGCAGATTCACTGCAAACTTATTGCAAACGCATGCAAAACCAACCCAAATCAACTTGCAAGGAACCTAATGGTAAAGAGACCTAGTACAACATTCAGAAGACTAAGGCGTCGAGCACCACAAGATCTATAGGAAACTAAGATATTACCTCATATTTGGGCAAATCAGTGGATTTCCTAACACGACCGAACACAAACACATAAAATCCAGCTTAATGTATAGACAGCTCGCAGGAAAATTATAGTAAAAAAAAATCTATAATTATAACATCGAATAAAAAGTCTTTTACTATATTTAACTTTCTTAGCTAAGATTATTCTACTGGAGAGTAAACTATAGCAAAAGTAGTTTGCTATAAAATATCGAACATATATTCTCTTACTAGTTGAGACTAAATCTAATATACAAAAATACAAACCTGTGTTTCCGTCAAACTGAGGCTCAGCGCCAAATTGAGTCTCTCGCACACAGACAGATACCTAGTCGTTTTAAACTTATTCTCCAAAGACACAAGCTGTTCATACGTAAATGCGGTTCTGGCTCGTCTCGGCTTTGTACCACCCTTGGAATCCCTCGATGAACCATTTTTACATTTCTTAGACCCGGAACTTGTGGGGCTCTTCGGATCGCCGTTTTCGTCAAGGTCCGACTGTGTGAGGATGTCGTCATCCATGTTAGAGGTCTGGTCGTCCGTTTCAACATCGTCCGCCTCAAGATCTGAATGCTGGAGGTGGTCTTTAACTGTAACAACAATGAAAGATTGTTCAAATGTTTTAGATGTGATATGTAGAATATTCTAGAACATTCTTGTCGTTTGAATAAGTTAATCTGGATATATTTTATGTTAGACATTGATGTTAGACAAGCGATTACCGCCTCCCATGAACATTTACAACACCAGACGACATGCAGGTGTATTCTTAACCCTTAAGATGTAACTGGTTATACGCTTGCTGAAGAGCATTGACTTCACCATCTTAAGGTGGTAGCTATCATGCATCAGGCAACAGCCTTCGTGGGCTGAAATTTGATTACATACGTTTCTCACGTCGTCACCTCCACAATCAGTCTAGTTGGAAACTGCCCACAGCTTAGACCATGGTCGGAAATGAGGGAAGCGAGCTCATCGCACCGCAATGGAAGACGCATTAAAAGATTTAAAGGCACAGCGACTCGCGAAACTAAGTTTCCGGTCATCGCAGCGACATAAACAAACCAGTTACTTTTTTAATCAAAATTGGGTCACGACTAGTAAAAAAGAGTTATGTTTAGAAAATTTTTAGTTCTTTTCTCAAAATTCTCATGTTTAGTACATGACGCTTGCATAAAGTAGATACAATAGTTTCCTTTAGGAAAAGCAAGTTTTAATAATTGTATTTAAATTCAAATTCTCGTTTATTTTTAATATAAATAGCGTAGCGACTATAACAGTTTCTCATTTCACTGTGTATAATTTTTAAAATACTATAAAATAAAATATACAACGTCACAGCAAATTTAATATAATTGCTTATAAAATGCGGACATGCGTCGAACACAAATAAAATGGAAATAAATTAAACACTTTACAGTCTCTTGATAGTATGAATTAAAAAAATATATATTCATATTTTTATAAATGATATAACATTCACATCCGTTTCCTACGATGTTGCCACTGCGAAAATTTTTAAACGGCTATTAATTTTTAAAGCGTCAACATTGGCAACGATATTCGAATGTCCGGAAACATTAAAATATAATTTACGATAAGCTAAATGAAATTAGTGAAATGGTGAGCCTAATGGCCGACAGGATATATAAATATTAACGGAATTGTCCCTGTATTTAATTGTGACATTCTTATGGTGTTCGAAGCGCGAAATGGCGTTAAAACTGGCATTAATAATATACGAATTAAAATCAAAGCGTGTTTATCGTATGGGTGTAGCTTTCACCGATGTCGCTTGTCATAATTCCATATTAATATAATTGCGTTTATAGCTTACGAGTCGCGTTTTAATGAGTTTTATTAGAAGGGTAATTTTGTTTATGTCTCCGCTGCAGTTTGGTTTTACCACAGATTAGGTATTATTCTATCAGACTTCAAGAGAAAAAAAAATATTTACTTAAATTAGGTATATATTATTTATGAAATACTAAATTCTGAATGTTTCATATCTAACAAAATAAATTATTATACATTTAAAATTTTGGCTGAATAGTTTTTAGGCTTTTCTGATACATACCTTTCACTAATTATGATATCCTTTAGACATCGCCATTTTGCATTTTCAATAAATAATTAAACAAAGAACATTCTGGAATATGTCAAATAAACTAAAATAAACACAGACACATTATCAAAATTTATTTTAAATTGAACATGATGCCTCATATTTTCACTAACATATCATACCGATAATTCTAAGCTTTAACGCACAAATGAAAACATACTCTGTGACACGTCTACCAACTTACAAAAATTATAAACGTCAAAAGTATACGATATAAACAATTAAATTTGAATCTTAACAGCCAAAGTATTAAGATAGAATTCGTTTGACAGATGCATCCGTTTAAGATTTTTCTTCAAAAAGTCGGCTGTCCACATCGCGCTGTACGAATTAGCGCGATAAAATTACGAGCAGATGTTCCGACGACAGATATATTATTGAGCTTGCGATGTTAAATAAAATTTCTTATAAGGATATCATTCCAGTAAATCATAATAAATCTAGATATTATTTAAAAAAAAGTATGACTATGGTATTGGAAAATTGATAAGCAAAAATAGATCGTAGCAAAATATCTAATTCGATTTTTTTTACTAAGTTGACAAGCTATCATACGATCCACCAGAAGTTAAGCGATTGTCGGAGCATAAGAGCGTTTGCAACGCCTACATTTAAGGGTGTCACTCACGCGTTGCCAATCTTAAGATATTAGTCCTTAAATCGCCTTCGCCTAGTTATTTCACTAGAGGTAGTATTTCGGCCCATTTGTGGTGGGAGGAGCATGGCTCTACTACTACAAAACATTTATATTATGTAATTGATTTAAAAATACTCATATGTATTTTTTATATAAATCAGAAAAAGGTCTATACATCCACATCCAGATAGAATGGAACTCTAACAATTCCTAAGACAATTAGCCAATGAAAAAATTCGAGAAAAACAACATGGCGTCTACATCTGCAA
Organism: Hestina assimilis; assembly: GCA_023373885.1. Taxonomy (NCBI): domain Eukaryota; kingdom Metazoa; phylum Arthropoda; class Insecta; order Lepidoptera; family Nymphalidae; genus Hestina; species Hestina assimilis. The sequence goes on along the minus strand of CM041762.1, from coordinate 3,607,876 downwards.
CAGCTTTTAACTTATTGCATATTTGCAACGCTTACGATCGTCTTAATTGATAGAAAATAGTTAAAAAATAATAAGTATTCGCTAAACGATTAGGTGTTGAAACAACTTTGGGTGCAGTCAATTAGGGATGAGTGACCGCGTATCGTTACTGAGCATGGGTCGGCGCTTACCGGCGTCAGGATGTGACGACCCCATCGCCCAGTGTTGTGATTATTATTCCACCAGTGGAGTGGTAAGTCTTTTGTTGCAAGAGGCCGGCTAGGTAGGTACCACCGCAGTGTCAAATATTCTGCCACCAAATAGTAGTGCTTAGGCATTACTGTGTTCCGGTTTGCGGGGCACTGTACGCTAGTGAAATTACTGGGCAGAGGAGATTTAAGAACTAATATCTCGAGGTTGGCAACGTGTGAGTGGCACCTACTAATAGTGCTGCAAGCGCTCATAGGCTACGGCAACCACTTACCACCAGGTGGGCCGTATGCTTGTTTGCCAACTTATAACAAAAAAAAATAGAATTTGACCCAAGGGTGGGCAAAATCCTAATTAAGGGCCTCAATTAGGTCAAAATTCTCAATAGATTTTTCTTTCACGCGGGCTCGCTTTCCACGCTTGGTCTTATTGGACCATTGTGTGCGATCTCGTTAATAGTCATTGGTAATACAAGTTCTTAGTATTTTACAAGGTCCAGGTTGGGGCAGCTGCCTCCTTTGCTCCTATGTCGCTACGCCCATGTTATAGTGAGTATCTCCGTGCTTCTTTATCTGACCTTAGCGGTGTTATCAACCTACAAAACAAAAGCGACCTGAACACTCAAACGTAACACTAGTTTGGCCACAAAACACAAGAGAAGCAAGCAAGCAAGACAATTCTGAAACAGTGGCTATTTATTCGTAAGAGGAACGAAATATATATGTATCCCACACCGGCGAGTCAGAGAGATCTTTTTACCCCACACCGTAGGTTAAAAGTTATAGATGAGTTAAATGCGATGCGTGTTAATGCTTTAGCTCATTAAGTAAAAAAAATACATAATCTAGTGTCATTTCGAAATCATTTCTTAATAGTATCCTACTACAGAAAGCGCCAAAGGCTTTCTGTCCTCTATAATAATAAAATAATAAATAAACGATACACACTCAACGGCCCCCATTAGGATAATTATATCCTGTGTCGGGGGTCCGGAAACATTCACAATGACAAGTACAAACACAACCTGACCGGAAAACATGCCTGTACGAATAATACAAACATCTGCTCCGAGCGGGAATCGAACCCGCAACCGTCGAGGCTTAAGGCAGACTCGCTACCCACAACGCCACAACGTTGTCAAAGTATAGTTACGGGTATAGTTAGTCTCTTATGGATACAACAATACTGTACTTTTTTCATGGCGGTTGGTAAACATGCATACATTTCACCTGATGGTAGTAGGTACTGCAACCTATGAACGCGCGTGATACTTAAAATATCACATAAGCGTTGCCAACCCAAGGGATAGGAAGGAAGAGCTGAGAAGGGAAAAAGAAGGAAACAGAGGGAGATAGGGCCTTTCCCGGTCGAACTATTTGTGCTAAGAGAAACATGGCTCTACTACTAAACTACTACATACCACAAGGAGAACCACAACATATAGGATTTAGTACTCCTTGTTACTGTAATCGTATTATAATTCACTCTTGAATAAAGTTTCATACAAAACGCGACAAAGGCATCTATTATAAAATAAACAACAAAAATACCTTCCCCTAAATAGGTATTTTCGAATGTTGTAGGCTTGTAAACATCGGTAGGATTTGCAAACGCGGAGGGAGAGAAAGATACACATTATATCTATAGCATGATCTATTTTGCTAACCGACGAAGGAGGAAGTTATCAATTTGAAACTGATTCTAAACCGACTTCAAGAAAGAAATTATGAACTCGTAAATTTTTGTATGTGTCAAGGTCGTCTTAACAACTTAGACGGAATAATTAAGTCATATATGACTAACGAGACAGGGAGCTGTTAAACCATACTGGGATACTTGGTCACACCCAAATATCATCCGTGATCAATGCATGTGCATAGATTGAGAATACGAAACTATATGTTTTTAATATATTGAGAGCTGGCGGACAATAGACAAATTAATGTATCTGCTAAATGACGGTGTAGACTGACTTGTTCCTGAACTAGTATTAGTAATAGTAGACACCGTCGTGGCGTTGTGGGTAGCGAGTCTGCCTTTAGCCTCGACGGTTGCGGGTTCGATTCCCGCTCGGAGCAGATGTTTGTATTAATCGTACAGGCATGTTTTCCGGTCTGGGTGTGTTTGTCCTTGTCATTGTGAATGTTTCCGGACCCCGACACAGGATATAATTATCCTAATGGGGGCCGTTGAGTGTGTAGCGTTTATATGAAGATTATATGAAGACACTACAAAAAAAAAAAAGTATGATAAAAAAAAAAAAAAAAAGATAGTATAATTTGTATTTCAGGCACCAACTTGCCATTCTTTTACTACACAAAAGTGTGTCCAACAAAAAGTAGTAATCCTGCTAATCTGTCGAATTATAATATATTGAAGTATTGAATATACGGGGAAATTTGTAAGAATATGTTGGCACATGGCGAAGTATATTGTATTAGAAAGATAATATTTGAAAATCCGTCATTCTAACGAAGCGTCACATTTAAGGTTACTTCAATATTTCATCATGCCTAAAATCATTGGCGTAATACGTAGAAGGATGAAACGCTGAACTCCGACGTAGTAGTTACAGTGTAAAAATTATTGTGTTATATAGTAAACGGATTAAAAGCATTGCTGGTTACAATAAGTTCATAATATTAATCTACTTCAGTTAATAATGTATTGATCTGGTGGTAAGCCGTTTTTTATTCAGGAGGTCAACTAGGGAGGTACCACCGCAGTGTCAGATATTCTACAAAGCAGTGTGTTGCATTACTGTGTTTCGGTTTAAAGGACATTGTAACTAGTGAAATTACTGGGCAAAGGAGATTTAAGACCCAATATCTCTAATCTTTTTATTGAAACACCACGCCTTGGGAATGAGACAGCCACTCCAGGCTTTTCAGTGATTATAATATGTAAACTAATATCGGTTAAAAAAAATACATATAAAAAAAAAGACAAAACCCCCTGAGTTTGTTTCGCCGGTTCTTCTCAGGTAGAGGTTTAATTTTGGAGCCGGTGGTAGAATCTGATTTTCAACAAATAAATGTAATGCTTTTTATGTTGAATAAAAATATTTGATTTGATTTGATTTGAAAACGCTCATATGCTAAGATAACTTACCATCAGGTGGTTGGTATGCTTGCTTGCCATTATTCACATAAAAAGATTACAACGCTTTCTTTAATGCAGTAGAATATTGCAGTATGTCTGCAGACGAAATCGATTAACAATATTAAAGTCAGATAATGCTTGAACGAACACAGTTTTCAGCTCTCCATACTACAAATCCCGGTGAGGAAAGGCACTTGTAATCGAGAGGGGCTTTATTAATTACGAACTTGGACCGCAAGCCTCCCCTAAATTCGCAAACAATCACCAACTTTAAATCCTATGTAATAAGAGTAAAAATCCTTCAACATAACGCCATTAGCCAAAATTTCAACCTTATCTTTTGGGCGTTTATACGCCTTTGATGAAATTTCATTCGATTTTAGACTTAAATATACACGTGTTTGAGTATAGTTTTGTATAAACGAGGCACATCAATTTGTTAAATGAAGAAAATTGAGAAGTGTAATTTGGGTTGGATTCTTGGTTCGCTGATTTCGAGAATGGGGACGTGTTCGCAGTTATGTTAAGCGGTAGCGGCGTTATAGGGTTAATTTATACTATGCCGCCTTAACGAAAATTTAAAAGCTATTATTTATTTATATTTCCATAGACAATTAAAAGTACTTACTACTTACAAAAGTACCTACGACAATTAAAAGTACTTACTACTTATAAACGTTTTTTTTGGTCACATTTTTTTAAAATTATGTATACTCTTTATTTTTACTAATATTATAAATGCGAAAGTAACTGTGTCTTTCTATTGCGCTTTCATACCAAAACCGGCTATATTTTCTAATTCGTCTATAGCCCGTAGCAGTGTGGAGAAACTGAAGGAAGTTTAAACATATTTTATTTCAGAACAATGTGTCCCTTAAATCTAGGAATTCCTTTTTCTGATCTCAGATGCCTCTGAAATTTAAAGTACTGCCTTCCATAAACCACTAAAAAAGTTAGTTATAAAATTCAATCGTGTCACTGAAAACCACGGCAAAAACGAAAGTTCAAATTTAAATTTAATCAACTCAAAATTAAAGGGTGTTTATAACACAAAGTCTCGGCTTAATGTTGGCAACACTGCTCTTGACTTTTTAATTACAGCCCGAATTACGTGACAACGCCGTGAAACCGCTCTGAATGACAATGGGCTTAAGTAGGTCACAGCATTTACAATTTGTATAGATTTAATTTGTTATTTTTACTACATTTAATATAAAAATAGTAGTGTTTAAAATCTTTATTAATTTACATTTAAAAGTACTTATTCAGATTTATTTTCAAGATTGTCTGTATATTTACAATATTAGGTATTCCTAATATTTTATTTACGACCAACACAATGATGATTTTTCTATTTAAAATTAAAGTTTGCTTTGAGGAAAAGGTGTGAAGGTGTTCGATAATACGACAAATATTTCTTTAGCAGATGAATTTTCTTTTCTTACCTTAATATAAACATATTTGTTCATAATATGTGGTTCGACGATGTTGTGGCGTAGCGGTAGCGAACCTGCCTTAAACGCCACAGGTCGCGGGTTCGATTCTCGCTCGGAGCATATATGTTTGTATTGACCATGCAAGCATATTTTCCGGTTTGGGTGTGCTTGTCTTGTAATGGGGGTCGTTGAGTGTGAAGTGATACTTAATTATTTATATGAATTTAAAAACTATTAATACTTTAATAATTTAGAATGATAGAGAGAAACTCAAAAATGAGACAATAATAATGATAAAAAAAGCAATTTCATCTTCAACCCATCACTCACTCATGGTATAAGAAAGCAACAACAAAATAAATCAAACTCGAAAGGTTGATAAAAAATCGAAATCGCCCTTCGCGCCTAAAGGGCCGAAAAATAAGCCAACATGGACCGTGAACGCAGAATTTATGTCCGCTTGACCCCCCCAAACGGCTTATTCACCTTTTATTTTTATTTGAGTGAGCAAGGAACAAATCTTAGAGCAAAAGGGATAATAAAATAATCGTTAGATTCGTTTAGACGCGTCTAATTTCACGGATTGGTGCGCCAAGGGACGGCTAAGGGTTGCTTCCGTCTCGCTCTATCATATGTTTTAGATAGGCTGTCTCGCTCCGTCGTAGACCAATCGTGTCAGGAAGTGTAAGGCTAGTTTGTTTCTGCAAAGCTTGCAAAATTGCATGAATTGGTTTAGCTACGGATCTTAAAATTAAAAAGGAAATAACATGTAACATTTTCTTTGTTTTTTCTAATTAATAAATTTTAAAAATTCAACTTTTATTATTGAGTTTTTTTTTATGCAGCTTGTAGATTCCATTCACAGGATTTTTATTGGGATAAAAATATTTATATTTAATTCCAGGACTATATATAGGACACTATCTGTGATCTATATGGACACAAATAAGCAATACCATGTCAACCCACACGAATGTCATTTCGAGAAAAACCCGTTTGAAAATTTTGAACAACTTTCTCTATGTGAATTTTTTTGATGTATAGGCCAAGTTCTTGGCAATTTCATATTTATGTAAGTTATTTTACTTATTTTCACAAATAATAAGTATACAAACTGCATTTTTCGTATATAATATAACCCAAAACGTTTAACATAATACATAAATTGCATGATTAAAAATGACTTTTTTAGAAGTTTTAAACCTTAAAATCCTACAAATATTAAAGAAAAATGTTCTTCAGCCATTTACCAACACTTCTGCATATATAACTCAGTTTTTTCAATTTTGTGGGTTGACATGGTATTGCTTATTTGCGCCCATATATAGTCTAGTCTATCTATATCTATGGTAAGAATCTGTTTTTATTCTGAGAGTATACTTCTGTTGGTTGGCAGTGGGACTGGGCATCATGGGCGTACCAACATTTGTGACAGGGAGGGCTAAATCCCAATTTAGGTTTGGGGTGACTTAATGACTATTTTGTTCTATAGTAATTAGTAAGTAATATAATATCTAAGTATCTATGAAAATTCAGACACAATGTGGAGAGAGAATATTCAAAGACAAGCGATAAATATATTTAGAAGTAATTTTCAGAATCTTTACTCCTAAAATAAATGACTCGGAAACATCGATGATCGAGGGATCGAATATAAAAGTAGCCATAACGCATCAGTCGAACTTATCTTGAATCTTAATAGCGGCGCCATTTTGAATTTAACAATGCGGACATTTTGTTGACCTGGAGGTAACTCTAACATACATACCGTTTTGCTTGTATTTAACTATAACAGAAATCTCTTCTTTTCTTCTTCGTCCTAGCATTATTCCCGGTATTTTTATGTACCCAGGGTCTGCTCTTTACTCTTATCCGGATTTGACAGGTTACTAGTTTTTACACAGAGTGATTGCCATCTGACCTCCGCAACCCTAAGGGCGAACCAGTAACTCATTGGATAAGAGCAATTTACTTATCAAGAGTTAACGTTTATTTTCTGATGTTATTGATAATAACCGGGACCGACAGCTTACCTTAGCTTAGCTCCGAGGCAGGGTGGAGAGACCCACACGGACAAACGCCCAGAACGAGACAGAAATTTTAACAAACATCTGCCCGAGCGGGAATCGAACCCGCAACCGTCGAGACTAAAGGCAGAACACAAGACCACAACAGTGTCAATAGTATAGTATATCTATTATAGTAATCAAGAATTTCGAAGATAGGGAATGAAAGTCTTAAAATTGCAGGAGCTTTATAAAAGCGAAATACAACTGATAAGTTATTTGTAATTTGTCAAAAATTTAAACAATTGCAGTCACATAAGTAGAGTCATCTCTTTGTTGCACTAACGGGCTGACTCGACAGGAAAGTACTTACACCGAAAATCGACGTAAAGTAACAGTATCAGTTGCACATTTGCGTTGTACATTTGCGTTTGCTTTTTTTTTTTTTTCGGAATGTGTATTGCTTATGGCCCTACTGGCCAGAGTCACCGAGCGGGGAGGCCGAGTACAGAGACTCGGCCGTGATAAAGGGGCAGCCCTCACGGGGGCTTAAATTTGATTCCGTCCTTAAGGTGCCTCCTGCGAAGCCGAACCACGGCGGTGGACGTGATCGGAGATGGAGGCAGCGCTCCGAGCGCATTCTATACGATAGACTCACCCGACGGTGTGAGCGCGACGCGACGTGCGAAACAAAGGACCTCGTCCTCGCCGGCGAGGACGGTGTTGTGTGCGTGTCTGTGCTGTGACGTTTTCTGCGATGATTGAGAGTGCCTAAGGCCCAATCTCCTACCATCTTTGTTACCTTACTTTTTTTCGTATTCATTTCCTATCTTCCTATCCCTCGGGTTGGCAACGTGCATGTTAAAGTTACGGTGACTACAATCAGGCGGACCGTATGCTTGTTTACCAACCGCCATATTGAAAAAAAAATTCTCAATAGACTCGTGATCTATTAAAATCAAATATTTAAGATCTAAAACATTTAAATCTATTAAAGTGTCAACGTCTGTTGTAGATGACGACAGGTTTGCAGCTTCCGGTCGGACGCCGGACATTGTTTATAACTAACGTTTTTATATCTGTGCCAATTTGTTATGTTTTATAATATAGATTATAAAAAAATGAAATAAATTTAAAAAGAAAAGCCCGTTACTTTTTTTTAAACTTGGTTTTAACATCAATAAACATTCTCATTTACAATTTAATACTAACTATATTTACAATCTTTTTAAGAATATTAGCAATACTTTTTCAAGGCATATACTAGTATTCATATTGCCCCTCCAAATAAGCTCGTAGCTTGTGCTAGGAGTGGGTACGATAATAGCCCAAGGGGCCAGGGTCGAACTCGAAACTCTCGCATTAACGGAGTGGAGTGGGCCCTTCTACAGTTGAGCTATAGAGGCTTAAATTGTCTTTTTCTTTAAAGGCATTTCCCCGCTGAATCGCAATTTCGATTCTTTGGGCGAAAAATAAACCAGTCCTGTCACCTGTAAAGGCAATGAGTCTGGGTGTAATATGTGATATGATCTTAATAAATTAAACACCTAAGCGTTCTTCATTAATCACTCTGTGTAATCGTAAAAAAGCCGCATGAAAATCCGTTAAGTAGTTTTTGATTTTATCGTAAACAGCCAGACAAACCAACGCGACGGGGGTTTTATAATATCATATAATAACTATAAGTTTCGCTCGCGACGTGACCTTGTCCCGCGTACCTCATTGACTTTTTCCAAAACTTTAGATGTGTGTGATGTGTGTGCAATTCTGTTCAGGCTCACATACATATACACATGATTTCTGAAAACATTACACAGTCCTATAGAAAAGCAAGAGGCCCAAACTCCGTCCTCTTCAGAAAATTACAGGTCATACTACTGCTTACCATCACGGCAGCCAAACACTTATTGCTTACCAGCATTTTGTGAACCGGCCAAGTGTGAGTCGGACTTGCATAGGTTCCGTACCAATGTTGAATTAAAATAGTAAGTTAAGTTAATATTTTACTTTATTCTTTGTTGTTGTAGCAGAATTACATATTCTATGAACATTTCAACTCTCTACCTATTACGGCCAGTGGTGGATTTACCAGCAGGCTGAGTAGGCTTGAGCTTAGGCCGGCAGATTTTTTGGGCGGCAAATTTGAGGACCGATTTTTTTTTACTACCTCATAAAAATCAAAAAGATTTCTGCTTGTCAGTTTTCTGCTATTTTACAGGTAGAATTCTGCAACAAATTTGCCAACGACTTACCCCTCTGACTTGTCATTGTAAATTCCAAGTAGCAAACTTCCATATTCTAGAATAAAACAACTAGTAACCGCAACCACCCAGTAATCCCCAACCCAGTAATCGGCCTTTTATTGGATTGTAAAAATAATCTAGAACATGATAATTGTAGAGGCAAAGGCGGCAAAAAACTTACAGCCTATACCTTGAACATTTGTAAATCAGCCACTGATGACGGCTTGTGACAGACAAAAAGAGCAGTTTTAATAATAGTATTCCGTTGGCAACCTTTGAGTTCGGAACCCTAAAAACTAACCGTAGCCGTGCTAGAATTATATTTTTCATTTCAAAACCTAAATTAAAACTTTAATAACACAGACGGAACACATTACAATATATCATATAAAAGTAAACATGACAAAAAAAAATTGCGAAAAACCAAACGGTACTATATTAATAGCTTACATTTTAATAAAAACTAATACAAACATGTCGGAACTGTCGTTTCAATTCACGATAACTTTATTGCCATCGAATAAACTAAAAATAACACAACCTTGTTCCGCACAGTCGTCTAACATCGTATAACTTTCGTCACGTACCTAATAAAGCCATCAACTTCGATAAACAAACATAGAATACAACTAAGAAACTAAAAAATCACTCCTATTCCCATTAACTTAGAGATGTTTTTAATATTACACGATTGTAAATAGCTTGGTTATATTTTAAAAGCTGTCAAACCAACCAATCGGTAGCACAATGGCATATTAATTTCTTTAAATTGACTTTCATTCCGATGTCCATTATAATTGTAATTGCTTGTTAATATTTCATGACAGTGGATATCTTGTTAAAATAACAAAAGTGGACCTTGGAATTGAAAAAAAAATGGCAAAACATATTGCCATTTTTTTAAGAGCTGTTGTCAAATCGAAAAGCAATCTATTTTAATTGAAAAGAGATAACACTAGCGGTAGTAGACACCGTATTCTCGATATGAATATCATAATAACCTACATACTGTTTGTGTTGTAAAGACCACGGAGACCCAACTCCTTAGTGAAAATGAATTGTAACTTTTTTTTACCTAGGTACCACCGCAAAAATCAGATATTATGAAACCAATAAATATTTATTATTCAGAACCAATATCTCGAGATTGGCAACGCGTGAGTGCCACTAACAACTGGCAAACTGCTTAACCAGGTGGGTCGTCTTCTTGCTTGTTAACTTCTTCTTAGGTTAGTTAGGAGCGGTTATTGATCAACCAAATGTTTGAGTTGTTCTGGTTGCCCGTATGGACCCCTAACTTGATCTTTCGACTATTACTATAAGACCACCTATCTGACTGACCGCGCCTAAAATTGCTCAACCCACCGATTGCTTACCGACTAGTGTCAACTTAGTCGCTTAAAAAACACCATAACCGCAACAAGTCTATAAGAACGTCCAATACAAAAAAATGTAGTGAATGAGAATCGAACTAGTGACCATCGTTGCTATAACAAGTTAAGAACTACGCCAGAAGGTCGTCACGTTTTATTTGACTGTAATTTTTCCGCTCTCTTTAATGCCCGTCTTGCTCACTGATTAAAATGACATTTAATTTAGAGCATAATTTGTATAATCACAGTATTTTCCGTTAAAGATATTTATTTGATTTGATTTTTATAACGGAAACGTTTTTTATTATTAATCGAAAGTATATATACAATTAAAGATACCAATAATATTATAGGTTATAAAATAATTCCTTCCGGTTTTATTTGTATATTTATTATGATTAAGTGCGTGAGAATGTAGCGAATAACGATAATTGAAATTGTCTTTTTTATAGCACGATGGTGGCAAAGAAGCCTTTTGCACTCTCGCCGGTAATTGGGCTCGGTAACCTAAGGAATTCTTTCTCCTCCTGACTTATTACATATGGACCCTTCCGTACAAACAAAATGTTTAAAGATTGATTGAAGATGATAACTTTAGTCGATTATGCTGCAAGCTTGTGACTAACTTCGTACCGTTGCCTTAATGTGAATTTGCAAAGGAGCATCAGCGACAACTTTTCTGTACGGAACACCCTTAGTTTATAAGTAGGTCTACCTCTAGAAATATTTTTTCATTGCCTTTATTTTTTTCATCTATCATCAACAGTTTAGCCAAAAAATGCGATTTACTGTTATTTTGAAAAGAATATTGATTTTGGGAAGATTAGCAAAATGTTATGGAAACTGATTTAAAAAATATAAAGGGAATATTTAAAAATTAGCTAATATTGGCTAGCAATGGCCTAAATCAAAAATAAGAGCTAAAAAAGATCAAAATTGTTCTTTTATTATTTGCCACAAGACTTGAAATGTAGGTAAAATGTTAATAGAAAGAAATGCTCAAAAATGAAGCATTCTAATTTACAAATCAATACAAAAACACAATGCATACATAATCATAAAAAATATAGAAAATACATTAATAAACATATATAATAATGTCGCTTTTTTTTTTAAATTTTGTTGCGATAAATATTATTTGTAAACTTTTTTCCTCTAAGCTCCAAAGTATCCCAATTTACTTTCTTTCTCATCCTAACCCTTGGGTTGGCATGAAACAAACTCAGACGGCCTTTTCTTCTTATATTTTATATTTACCTACACTAAATGCCATAATGCTGAAAAGCCTTAAACGAACGTCGAATTCTCACAAAATAGTATCTTTTTATATTTTAATAAAAGTATCCGAACACTTTTGCACGCGTTTCTATTGTTAAATCGCTTATTTTTATAATAAGAGTGACTAATTTGTTTTTTTTTTTGCTAAAAGTACATTGTTTTCTTACCGGAAGTAGCACTTTGGTGAATCCTAACGTAAAGTAAATAGTTAGAAAAATATGACCATATGAAAATCATTGATTTAAAACTATAAAGGTTTTTTTTACGACATAATGTTATATTGTCACATAATTGTATATCTGTATAAATAGTTATAGTAAAAATACTTTATATAAGTAATAAATATTAATAAGAACGCAAAACTTAATTAACACAAATCACGCTGGAATCAGAATTTTATAAAATTTACCATTCAAAATAATACACGATCGTAAATTTTTTTTTTCAATATGGAATTAGGAATATAATATAATATATATATATATATATATTCCATTTATTTATTTATATATATATATATATTCGATTGATTTATTATTCGATTTATTATTAGAAACTAATAGATGAGAAAAAAAATATTATGAAATAAATTAATCTGTGAGATCTTGGTAATATGTACCGTCACTACTACTTACCAGAATCACTATCATCCCGATCATAATGCGGTCTCCAATAGGTCTCGTCATACCGCAGCGGAACTTCAGACCGGCCGGTAAATTTAGTGGGGTCTAAGATATTCTCGACGGAGAACGCTATCGCTGGTCGATCAGGCGGCCTCGTCAATCCAAGCCGCCTCGTCAGGTCGACCGGCGCGGCCTCTTCCACGCCAACCACGTCCACCTCGCCGTTCGCCTCCGCCTCTGCCTCGGCCTCGTCCTCCCGCCTGTCCTCTGAGCCTCGCGCCATCGCCAGCATCGTCATAGCAACGTCTATTCATATAAATATCTCACAAACATTTAACTTTCATTTATTTCGAATTCATTGTTACAGTATACTGTAAAATTTCACTTCACTGCTAAAGTTTTTTTTTTTTATTTTAATGTTGTTTTTTTTCAGTCAAAATTGTAACATATTTATTATTTACATAATATAATTAACATTTTTTTAAATAATAGATCTATGTTTATCGTAACTGTGGGAAGTAAATAATATCAACCCGCAAACGATCGCACTGAAATCCGACGACGCAAGCGCTGTAACAACGCAACCGTCCGCATCTAACATCGGAACTCTACGGACGATGAAATCAAGAGCAAAACGGGCGGGGACTCCACATGAGGGGGTTCGATGAAAGAAGGGGGGCACGAATCCCGCCGTCCGATTGGCCGAGGGAAACGAGGCGTGCCCGGGGTGGAGAAACGTAATCGAGCAATAAGGTTTAAACAATTTCGTTTAATACGTTGAATTATGTAAGAGAGCGGCGGGCAAGTAATCGCGCACAAGCGATAAGGCCATTTGCGCTACTTCGTTACGTATTAATGGGGCAGGAAATTGACTTATGAATATTAGAGGTCGAGGCGAGCTGAAGATCGGGCCAAAGCGGCCCCGTGCGGCACTGCGCGGGTTATTTTCGTAGTTAAGCGTTGAAACAATGATGTTTATTGAGTTTTGAACTTAATGGGTTTCGGGCTGCGGCTGCGAGCGATTTACGCCATTAACGTGTTTGTATAGGTGTTTAAATACCTGCGAGCTTGTATTAAGCGTGTTTGTTGTTACATTGTTACGTTTAGACTTTTTGATTTGTTCGTATGTACGTTACAAGTTGTGTGTTCGTTACAATTTGCATTTGTTATAAATATAATTTTGTTGTGACCTGCCTTAAACGCCACAGGTTGCGGGTTCGATTCCCTCTCGGAGCACAATATGTTTGTATAGACCATGCAAGAATATTTTCTGGTCTGGGCGTATTTGTCCTTGTCCTTGTCTCTGTATGGGTTCCGGACCTCCGACACAGGATATCACTATCGTAATTTGGGCCGTTGAGTGTGTAGCGTTTATTTATTAGTTTTTTATAATTGTCTTATATCAGTCGCGTTAAAATTGTAATGAATATAATATGTACACTAGCACACTGATTAGTTTCTTTAATTTATAAAATTAAAAATGTTTTTATAATATATAAAGGTTTTCTATTTATATTTTACAATAAATATTAATATTTAATATATGATTTCGCGACGCTCTTACGCCTATCGTATTTGAAGTTAGACATAGCAATTAAAATCTATAATTTTTAATAATTTAACAGCCGCAGGGGACGGCTTGACCGAGGAAGTATTACCCTCTCGTAAAGCAACAGTATCAATAGGTACTGTTGCGTTTCGTGCTATGAGTGAGAGCGCCGGAGGCCCAATCTTCCACCACCTCTGCTTCCATCCTTTTTCCCTTTTCATGCCTTCCCTCCTACCATTTGGGTTGGCAGCGCACATGTGATTCAAGTATCACAAGCGTTCATAAGTTGCAGTGACTGCTTACCATCATGCGGACCTTATGCTTGCTTGCGAACCGTCAAGATTTAAAAAATAAAAAATAATTAATCTTCGTTTTTTATAATACACAAGTGGCAAACGAGCGTACGGCTCGTCTGATAGTTATAATTACTATATATAAATTACTATAAGTGATTTTAATTACTTTTTTTACTTAACAAACAAAGTAAATCATCGTATTCATATTGTTAAGTATATAAAAAACACAAACACTCACACGTAAGTCCAATATCAATTATTTATTGGAAACAGTACAATTTATGAAGAACAATGAACATTCTCCTTATGCATATCCTTCGTTCGCGCGCAACCGTACCGTAAAGTGCGCGGGAGAGTTCGCCCGTAGTGATGTCCCACGCATCTAGTGATGGACATACAGTATCGGTTTATCAGTTCGGCCATCCTGCACAGCTCCTTCGGCCCCGAAGGAGAGAGACCCGTAACATCTTGAGAGTCAGTCACACACTTCCTTTCAACAGCGTATCGCAGCAGTCTTGACTTAGGATTCAGTTGATCTAACGGAAAAGGAATCTACGAGGCAACATAAGTTACTTAGCCCTGATGGCTTGTGAGTGAGCCTCAAAAGCATTTCATTAAGTCCCGAAGACAAATTACTGAGCCCCGAAGGCAAGTAACTTCGTTCCAAAGGCATATTCCTAAGCCCTAATGGCAGTTAAATGCGCCCCACATGCAGTTTGGTAAGCCCCACAGGCAGTTTGGTACGCCCCGCAGGCGGTTAGGCACGCCGCACAGGCATTTAGATACGCCCCATAGGCAGATAGGTACGCCCCGCAGGCAATCAGGTACGCCCCGTAGGCAGGTAGGTACGCCCCGAAGGCAGATAGATACGCCCCGTAGCCAGATTTGTACGCCCGTAGGCAGATAGGTACGCCCCGTAGGCAGATAGATACGCCGCGTAGGCAGATAGGTACGCCCCGTAGGCAGATAGGTACGCGCCGTAGGCAGATAGGTACGCCCCGCAGGCAATCAGTTACGCCCCGTAGGCAGTTAGATACACCCCGTAGGCAGATAGGTACGCCCCGTAGGCAGATAGGTACGCGCCGTAGGCAGATAGGTACGCCCCGCAGGCAATCAGGTACGCCCCGTAGGCAGATAGATACGCCCCGTAGGCAGATAGGTACGCCCCGTAGGCAGATAGGTACGCCCCGTAGGCAGATAGATACGCCCCGTAGGCAGATAGGTACGCCCCGTAGGCAGATAGGTACGCCCCGTAGGCAGATAGGTACGCCCCGCAGGCAATCAGGTACGCCCCGTAGGCAGATAGCTACGCCCCGTAGGCAGATTTGTAAAAGAACACTACATCCTAATGTTTCGCCCCAGAGGCTTGATCTTGTTCATCATTACCACATGTGAAACACTTTATCAACTTACAAGATTTTACTTGAGGATTCAACTGAGTTTCTATTTGGTTCTGTCCAGAAGGGACTGTTGAGGTCTTAACACTTGCCAAATACTTCAACAATGAATTAGTATTGTGACATCCAGCTGATACTGCACCAACTTCCATTAGCTTATCGCCTAGAGTACCAATAATGGCTTCAGTAATTACCTCATCGGTCATATCACATGACATACCAATACCTAGCTTTTCATAATAAAATTTTATAGGATCTTCATTTACCAACCTCATTCTGTTGACTAATTCTCTTATTTGAGAAAGTTTATTTTTAGTGAAAGGAAAAGCTCTAATTAATTTTGTTTTCCAATCCTCCCAGGTAATATCAAAAGAGGTTTGACGTTCATACCACCCCTTTGCATATCCACTTAATTTTGAGGTGCAATTAAAAATTAAGGTCTTCTCATCCCAACCATACATATTCCCAATACTTTCCAAATTCCTAATCCAATGTTCCATGGAAAACGATGAAGTCTGAGGATCAAATTCTGAAACAAATTTATTTTGCCCAACATAGCGAATGGTAGTGGATGTTGTCAATCCAGCATTTCTACAAGTAGGTGTAGTTTCTTGTATTTCTTCTACACTAGCCCCTGAAAGAAGCTGATCTTTAGTACTGTGAGAACTCTGTTTGTTACGCAGGTCTTTCACTAAATCTTCTAAAGCTTGTATGCGACAATTCTTCACTTTTAGTTTTCTCTTATATTTTCTTTTATTATAATTATTTTCAGTTTCAGCATCTGAAGAACTCACTGATCTTTTTCTTTTGTGATGACGACCCATTGTTAATCAAAAAATATATAGAACAAATTCACAAAAACACAAACAATAATAAAATATGTTAAGAGATTGTATCTCAAGTCAATAAGAGTCAATAATTAAATTATTAAAATATAGCAGCAACTAAAAATGAAAGTATTAAATTATATACAATTCTAAATCAAATAATGTCTTTAAGTAATTGCAATCAAAATTAAACTTAATAAAACATTCATATTATTATATCCACTTTTAAGTTTATATTATACTTTCACTGTGGGTAATATAACTTTTCTTATAACTGGAAGTGTTCCACACCAATATTTATATTGTTAACTTTAAAGTATTTTAGAAATATTAAGCATATTCACCAAAAACAAAAAAATAAGTCTTTTTAATATAACATAGAACAAGCTCACCAATTATCCATGCAAAGCTATTGTAGTACTTTAAATCTGCATACTTGCTGCTGTACACTTATTTTATGTTTTGCAAAGTTTTTGAAGACACATTCATGCACATATAATTATAATATCTATTTTTCAGCATTCTTTGTTGCGATTTGGCGCCATTTTTGTTGCAAAAGACACATGCAAATTCTTGTGACTTGTTGAAACTTGCTCACTCAACTTCATAGCAGTATTGTTAAAAATCAGTCTTATATTAGTTGTTATATTTATATTGTATTGCATAACATAACGAAATTATTATAAAGCAAGCTTAAGTACCGCGCAAGCGTCCATTACGAAAGTTTACTATATCCAATAGTTCTTGAAATCAATAAGTTCATACCACTTCTGAATTCTGTTAAGTATATAAAAAACACAAACACTCACACGTAAGTCCAATATCAATTATTTATTGGAAACAGTACAATTTATGAAGAACAATGAACATTCTCCTTATGCATATCCTTCGTTCGCGCGCAACCGTACCGTAAAGTGCGCGGGAGAGTTCGCCCGTAGTGATGTCCCACGCATCTAGTGATGGACATACAGTATCGGTTTATCAATATCCTGACGATTAGATCAGGTTAGACAATGCCCCATTCACATAATAGACACGCACCAACACCGTCTTCATCATCAGGTGAGTCCATCGATTTCAAAGGCGCTCTGAACGCTGCTTCGTTTTCCCGATGACGTCCTCAAACGCGATTCGTCCTCAAGGGAGGCATTCCATGTAGAAAAATCAACTGAGTCTCCAGTGGCCTCTGCCCGCAATTTCATCGACAATTAAAAATAATAATTCCTATTTAATCTAGTACATTTAATTGACCAATGATTTTCATGACGTTTAGTATGCTATGGTATGTTCAGACGAATCGATCTAGCTAGGATTCATTTTTAGAAAATGTCGTTTCATCCGTGTTTCAGGCAATGAAAACCCCAGTTTGAGTTCAGTCTGCTTATTTGTTTCCATTTTTTTCAAGTGCCTTCTTTTGTGAGAAAAACTTTTTTTTTATGTTACAAGTTGGCAAACAAGCATACGGCCCACCTGATGGTAAGTGGTTGCAGTAGCCTATGAGCGCTTGCAGCACCATTAGTAGGACCACTCACGCGTTGCCAACCTCGAGATATTGGTTCTGAAATCTCCTCTGCCCAGTAATTTCACTAGCGTACAGTGCCCTTCAAACCGGAACACAGTAATGCCTAAACACTACTATTTGGCGGAAGAATATTTGACACTGCGGTGGTACCTACCTAGCCGGCCTCTTGCAACAAGAGACCTACCACCAGTGTGACTGATTGCACTGATGGAATAATCTCTGCTGTGACAGAGGTTATCCCAGCAGCGGGCGATGGGGTCGTCACATCCCGACGCCGGGTTATTATTTTACAAAAAAAAAATTCCGAGCAAAGCTGTCGGTAAATCATCCAGGTACTGTTATTTAACTTATAACCCAACACACATCTTTATGAGATAAAATATGTTAATTTTTAAAAATTAACATGTTTTCGTTAAAACTTCCTACAAGTGTATTATAAAATTGCAGTAGAAAATTTTAACAGTGATCAGTTGTTGTTCGCTATAGTCTCATAAATCTCATTATCAGAAATGTTATTACATGTTAAAACTAACTTCTAAAGAAATAGTTACAATGTTATGCCTCCACACCATAAAGTTAAACCATTTAAATAATAGCTACCTCTGTTTCGTCACATTTCCACAACACTACACCGACGTTGGGCCGAACGTTGTTATCATAACATATAAATATCGAATGAAGTTAATGTGTGATTAGCTTCAAGTCGTTGCAGTGGTATTGAATTTACGAAAGGTTACCAGTGTGTCACGAAGCCAGTCACACGCTAACTTCATAACATAACTTTGGTTACGTTGTGCAAATTATTAGCGAATATCGAATGAATTTAGCGGAGGTCATAATCAGCACTACCTTCTTTTCGTTGTCCCCCCGCGAGAGCAGTTCTCACGTGGGCTCTTATTCACGGCTGGGTCTCATTATTAAGCTCCCCCCCACATGGTGACGCTGTCAAGGCCAGTAAGGATAACAGCAATACACATAAAAAAATGATGATGAATTTTCGAAAGAGTACTAGCAAGTACGTGTTGTCTGTGTAATGTTTTTTAACGCTAAAATTAATCTTTCAATACTCTTTCATTTCGATTAATTACTTCGGTGTAGAAACTAAGTTGTTAAAAAAACTTACATTATAAGATTTATGAGCGTATTCAAGAAGATTGCTCGGAGAGGATGATAATTAAAATAGTGATAGCAGCCCAGAAAGAGATGGTAAAGCCTACAGACAGGTTGCGTGCGTTTTTTCAATGTAACAATAGTCCAAACATAGCCCTATTCGAGCGTAAATAACTGACGTAAGTAACCAAGAAAATATGATATACGCAAGATTGTGCAGGTGTCAATATTTTAGAATTGATTTTGTTTTTTCCCAAAGAATAGCTTTTTTAGTTACGTCGTTTTCATCCTAAAGGTGCAATAGGTATCTTGCACAAATTATAATTAGGAGGTATTTTAGTTTTTTTTTTTTAATGTTAGAAGTTGGCAAACAAGCATACGGCCCACCTGATGGTAAGTGGCTGCCGCAGCCTATGAGCGCTTGCAGCACCATTAGTAGGTGCCACCTAGCCGGCCTCTTGCAGCAAAAGACCTATCACCAGTGTGACTGATTGCACTGGTGGAATAATCTCTGTTGTGACAGAGGTTATCCCAACAGCGAGCGATGGGGTCGTCACATCCCGACGCCTTTAAAGTACGAGGTACGAGTATTAGTAGGCGTTCCTGTGAAACTCAGCTCTGATTCTTTACTCCACTAGGCACAGTGACTGATTGCTATTTAATCTCGTAAAAACATACCACAAAAACTTTCATCTCGCATTTTAGACTAAAATATAATAGAATCCTATATTTAATAATTAAAAATTTAGAGTAATTTAGAAATGCCTAGATCTCTTGACCGGACCGATAAATCGTATGCCGAACAATGGAAGTGTACAACCGGCCTATAGTAGCGATAGGAATTTACACTTCACGCCTATCTCTCATGACAATGGCGTCTTGTCAATCGAATGTCAGCTGTCAAACGACAATGAGGCTATTTAATTTTTTATACCAATACATAATCGCTGTTAAAGACCCACCATTAAGTGACACCAATGATATGCACGATTTTTGATTATTCGATACGATTTTCTTTGAAATCCGTATCCAATAATCGGTTATCTTTTTTATAAAATGAATATTTTTAAGTAATAATAAATTCAAAGTGTACATCAAATATTTTAACAAAAACGTCGTTTGGTAAAAACTGGCACAAAAGAAACTTTGTTTGCAATATTACTTTCTCCAGTTCTTATGTCACGATGTTAAAATTCAATAACATTTTTGGCTGGCAATGGCTTTTTTACCTATTAAAATTAGCAAGCATACAAATGGCCTAAGTAATGGAAAGGAGTTAGCATAAATGGACGCAAATAAGCAATACCATGTCAACCCACACGAATGTCATTTCGAGAAAAACGCGTTTGAAAATTTTGAACAACTTGCTTTATATGAAATTTTTTATGTATTGGTCAAGTTTTTAGCAATTTCAGATTTATGTAAGTTATTATACTTATTTTCACAAAAAATAAGTATATAAACTGCATTTTTCGTATATAATATGACCCAAAACGTTTAACATAATACATAAATTGCATTATTAAAAATGGCTTTTTTAGAAGTTTTAAAGCTTAAAATCTTACAAATATTAAAGAAAAATGTTCTTCAGCCATTTACCAACACTCCTGCATATATAACTCAGTTTTATCAATTTTGTGGGTTGACATGGTATTGCTTATTTTCGTCCATTAATAGGCCAGCTCAACAGGGGAAGTACTGAACTTGTGTGGGAGGTAAACACACACACAGAATATTGGTGTCAAGTAACAATATGAAATATACCAATTGTTGCGATTTGGCCGACGAGTCGGAGCGCCGTAGGCCCAATCTCCTATTTCATGACGGTTGGCAAACAAGCATACGGTCCGCCTGATGGTAAGTAGTCACCGTAGTCAGAGAGTTATAGACGCTTGCTTTACAACTGCTGCCGACCCAAAAAAGGAGCAGGCAGAGATGGAAAATAAAGGGAAGGGCCACCCTTCCCTTTATAAGAAAAGATTTTGCAGTCGTATAGCGATACTCTTCCCAACACAAATAGGCCGGTTCAGCATAACTGATAAATTTAAAATGCTATAAATACTGTTTTATCAATAAATTAATAATAAAAATAATGAAAATAAATTATGCCATTTTAAATATATTTTAATTTGTAAGTTAACGAACCGTAACATTTCTTCTTATGTCTGCAAAAGTATAAAGTATATAAAATATTACTCTACCTTCTGCCAGCGGCTTCGCCCACGGTAATAACTATTTTAATACAAATCCATTTCACCCCCTCAGATGTGGAACTTTAGAAAATGTTACCACAAGGGTTTCTTTATGACGATGTTGTGGCGCAGCGGTAGCGAACCTGCCTTAAACGCCACAGGTCGCGGGTTCGATTCCCGCTCGGAGCAAATGTTTGTATGGACCATACAAGCATATTTTCCGGTCTGGGTGTATTGCCCTTGTCGCTGTGAATGTTTCCGGACCCCGACACAGGATATTACTATCCTAATGGGGGCCGTTGAGTGTGCAACGTTTATTTTTTATCTTTAATTGTTCACAAAATAAACGAAGTTCCAAAATCCCATAGAAAAAAGGATTGAAATTTTGTAAAATTTCACCTTAAGGATTGATTTTCGAAAAATCCTTTCTTATCCCATATCTGTGAAAAATTCAGCTTTCTACGTCCAAGGGTTTTAGCAAGGCGTTGATATTATTTCAGTCAGGCCTTCACTGTTTAGGTTTACATACATATATAGAGGCGCTACGCCCACGGCTCCGCTTGCGTTGTGTACTGATTTTCCTTTATTTTACAGGGAACACTTATTCTTTTACTAAAATAAAAGTTTTTTTTTTTATGTAAGAGGGGGCAAACGAGCAGGAGGCTCACCTGATTTTAAGCGATAACCGCCGCCCATGAACATCTGCAACACCAGAAGGGATGCAGGCGCGTTGCCGACCTTTAAGGAAAGAATACGCTCTTCTCTTGAAGGTTCCCAACTCGTATCGGTAAAGTAGCCTAATTTACTCAGCTTACCTTATAACATCAGCTATCTTCCAGTGAAAGTCCCGTTAAAAATCGGTCCAGCCGAATCAGAGATATGCCAGAAAAAAAAAACAGACAGACCAAAATTTTAAAAATGGTTTTTTTGTTATTGTAAGTACCGTATATTCTTTCATATACATTTAATGATAAGCTGTTTATTTGGAATTACAAACGGACACTTCAATTTTATTTATTTGTATAGATATAACTATTTAATATATTAAAAACAGATGAAGTCGCATTCGATCAGTAGTTAAAAAACAATCAATTAACAATCCAACGGATTGCGTTTAATTAAGACACCGATCAGTTAAAAGAGGAATAAAAAAATATCCCCAAACAAAATTTAAAATCATTAATAAACAAGTCTGCCGTAGAACTGAAAGTCCACTCGTTTCAGTGGACGGATTAATTAAAAAGTTTGATGCTGAAAAAAAAAATGTTGAACGAAAATCGGGCGTCCCCAATTAAAATTCTACAAGGATTCATTACGGCGCTTTATTTTTAAGTGCCTGTCACGAGATTCCGCGCTCGATTATTAGTCACGGCTACTTATGATATACTACCTGTGTTACACGGTTTCGCGTGTTAAATATAGATAGACTTTTCTCGGAAGACGACCCATATGGGCACGGCAATGCATATCAAGGGATATTTTCTCATTTGAAATCTTCTTCGTCTTAGCATCATTCCCGGTATTTACTCAGGGTCTGCTTATTACTCTTATCCCTGCTTGATAGGTTACTAATTAAGTTAAAGTTAAATAAACTAAAACTAGTTTTTACAGAGAGCGTTTGCCATCTGACCTCCACAACCCTAAGGACGAACCAGTAACTCATACTCATACTCATATAACTCAACGGACTCTCCATTGAGGTATAGCACAATTATATTGTTTACTTTTTTTAGCGTTACGTACCAAAACCCACCAACGGAACCCTATTACTAAGATTCCGCTGTCCGCCCGTTCGTCCGTCTGTCAGCACGTAGAATCTCAATAACCGTAATAGAGTGTTGAAATTTTCACAGAATGCTTATTCTTGTTCCCGCTGCTACAGTAAATACTAAAAATAAAATAATGTTTAAAAAGAAAGGGGTTTCCCATACTTGATATTAGTCATGGTTTCATAAATGTCTTCTAAATATCTAGACATTAAAGTCGAAATTTTTGTTTGAAACGGACTATAGAAAGGAAGGTCAAGATTTTACTAAAAGTTCAACATATTATAAAATGAGAGTTTGATAACGCGAATTTTTGTTTTGCCGTTGAGTTTGTAATATTAAAGCTCATTCATTCCTATCATTAGTCTTGTTCACGGGTTAAAGTACTATATTAATTTTCATCATCTATATGTATACGAGTAAAAGGAGACCTGACTGACATAATTATCAACGCCCAGAATAAATCCTTGGACCTAGAAAGCTGAATTTTTTCACTGCTGGTTTTTTTTTAAAACGTAAATAAGCACGAAAGGATTTTTGGTAATTCAACCCTTAAGGGGGTGAAAAAGGGGTTTAAAGATTGTATGTGATGTCCGTTATTGAAACTTTAATTTTAGGCTAATAATTACAGACAAAGAAACATAAAAAGCCTAAGTTCTCTGAAAGCCCCTGAATGGGTGCAAAATCCCTGAATTTGTGAAGAAGGGGTTGAAATTTTTTATGAGATATCCTTCATTTTCAAACTAGAAGCATAAAACTTTGTTTTAGGCGAATAATTAAAGATGAGAGAAACACGTCGTGTTTTAACATTTTCTAAAATTTGACCATGGAGGGGTGAAAATGGGCATTCAAAGTTTGTTACTGGTTTTTACACAGAGCGATTGCCATTTGACCTCCGCAACCCAAAGGGTGAACTAGTAACTCATTGGATAAGAGCAATTTACTTATCAAGAGTTAGCGATTACTATCAGATGTTAGGTAATAACATCCTAACCTAACAGCTTAACGTGCTCTCCGAGGCACGGTGGGGAGACCCACAAGGACAAACGCCTAGACCGAAACAGAAATGTGTAAGATCAATGCAAAATCTGCTCGAGGGGGAAACGCACACGCAACCCGACCCACAACGCCACAACGATGTCACGAAATACAATAAGATATCACTTCACTACATAGTATAAAACAAAGTCGCTTTCTCTGTCACTATGTATGCTTAAATCTTTAAAATTACTCAACGGATTTTGATGCGGTTTTAATAGATAGAGTGATTGAAGAGGAAGGTTTATATGTATAATAACATCCATAAAATAGTGGAGAAAAAAAAATTTGAGGTTTCTAATGTGATGTCGTAAATAATTACATTTAACGCGTGCGGGCCACGGGCAGTAGTGAATAAATCAAAACTACTGGATCGATTTTAATCATTTTTTCAGTGAATGACACAGACTATATATTTTATACCCGTGCGAAGCCGGAGCGGGCCGCTAGTAAATTTATAAAAGCTAAGATTTCTCATTGGATAAAAGAGTTCAATTTATAATTTCTTATGCCAACGAATCACGATTGTCAAACTCGCGCCAAGAATGTTAATAAGCAATTTGTATTTAACAAATCTCTCCGTAACGATTTACTCTCTTTGTGATACTTGTGAATGTAATTTGACGTTTGTGGATGACTATAGGCTAATTAATTTGAGGAACGTCCATTTCTGTCTTTTGAAGTTGAGGACGGCTCGTAAAAGTAAATGGATCGCTTTGTTAATAAGGGTATTTGTAGATTATTATGTTTAAAGATTATTGTTAGTCATATTTAATTTTATTAAGAAATTATCATAATTTCAATAGACTTTCGTCTTATTATCTAATATTAAAAAGGAGTAGGTTTTAACTTGGACCAAATTATTTTGCGAACTTTTAATTTTTTCTACTTAGTAAAATATTATTGTTTTACTTACTAGATCACACTTTTATATATTTAATATGTTATCATTATTATGTAAGATATACAAAATTATTGCTTTTTTATAATAAATGGCCGGACGAATAGATAGAGCTTTTTTTTAATCTATTTTAATAACCTATATAATTTATATTTATTATTAATAACCCATATAATTTATATATATTAGGTATTTTATACTGCAATAGAATGATACCATAATTTAAAGTCTATAATACTCAACGTAAAGGAATTCCAAATTATTTTTGATGTACCTACTAAGTGGTTTGCAATATAATTCTTATTCTATTCTAATTATGTCTAGGCTTTATTTAACTATATAACGACGTTGTAGTGCAGTGGTAGCGAACCTACCTGAAGGACCACAGGTCGCGGGTTCGATTCCCGCTCGAAACATATTTTACAAAGATATTTGTATTAAGTATATTTGTCCTTGTCATTGTGTAAGTTTCCGTACCCCCGGCACAGGATATAACTATCCCAATGGGGGCCGTTGAAATTGTAGCGTTTATTTTATTTATCTATGCCGCTCGAAGTCGGTCAACATTTTATTATTATTAGATTATACAAAGAAATTTTAATTTTATCGATGACATGTCCAGTGATGTACTAATATAATTCGATTCCCAATCGATATATTTGTATCGTCATATATTTGATACAAAATAGAAATACTAAATAATTTATTTTCTACATTTTCTTTTTTCGTATTTAAAGAATACATATTCATTGGCCTCAAAAATATAATTTATATAATTAGATAGTAATATATTACATAAATGATCTTTGATTTTATAATTAAATCGTACGATTAAATCGCCAATCACGAATAATAATAAGTTAATAGGAAGTCCTCCTCGCTGCTAGGTGGCGCTCGGGCAATTTGTCACACTCCCAACCAGACCTGACAGGGCCACATGATTTATCTCCGTCACAAAGGCCTCTCAAATAGACCCCCCCACGCAAAGCAAACACTCAATTTGGAAGTAATTACGGAGGGAAACTAGCCTTTATATTGTTTACGCAGAGACCACTTTCCCGCCAAAGTTTTGACAATGACAGCGCGGTGACACGATCGCTCCGTTCGGAAATTCCGCGGCTAATTGTATGTATCGCCCGTCCCAGAACACATTTGTCAATTGTCGCCAACCTCCCTTGTAACGGGACGTAATTAGTTAGTCAACTATTTCTGGAACGCTTTGACGGCTTATTAAGATTTCAAATTGGACACAAATTAGATGTCATACCGAACTGATAGCTGATCCAGTGTAGTTCGTTTCGGCTGACGTTAAATAATCATTTTATTAGAGCGAAGACAGCTTCGTTTTCTGCTTATCAAAAAACGATCTGTTCTGTGATCCGACGAATCTTAAAGTTGATATAACTAATTTATTTGGAGCTTTGTTAATTTTATTTCAATTGGCACACAACATGTGGACGATATTTCATAATTTATCATTTAAGAACACATTTATTTAATCTTGTAAAATTAATCATTGCTTGTATAATATCAAAAACATTTACATATTACTACTGTATAAAATGAATATAGCTTATTCTTATAGAGACAATGCTATTTTATTTGGATATCTGATATCCAAATAAAATAATCCAAAAAAAACTAATGAAATTTAAAAAAAAATCAAAT
Organism: Hestina assimilis; assembly: GCA_023373885.1. Classification (NCBI taxonomy): domain Eukaryota; kingdom Metazoa; phylum Arthropoda; class Insecta; order Lepidoptera; family Nymphalidae; genus Hestina; species Hestina assimilis. The sequence continues at coordinate 3,581,360 of CM041762.1, read as the reverse complement.
AATCTAAAATGATCACACACTTAATTAATTATCTTTAAAAAAAATAAGTATTAATCAAGTATTGACACCAAAGGCACACGAAAGAGGATGCATATCTATTCCCCAATAAAATCGAATGGACAAATTACGAACGCAATCAAAGCGTTCTGTAACGATTTCCGGACTGAGCGTCTACTTTTTTCATTCGCCACCTCGGATTTTTCTTTTTTTAAACGTATGTTTTCGTAAACCGAGTGATTGTGAGAGCACTCACTAATCGACGTTTCGGTATCCGGATTCGTTGCGGTGCGTTCCAGAAGGAGAATCGAATAAAAAAAATTGTTTGTATCGAATGTATCGAATCGATTGAAACGGCTGTCGACAACGATCTGTTTGCCTCTACAGATGGCACTGGAAAACATTCATACCAACCTTCCAATGATTAAAGCGCGATACTCTTTAAGTATTTCGTTTTAACTATATCTTGTCCTGCTCACACTGGTACAATTTTGGTAACCTTTGAAAAGGATAATAGATAAAGATAATTTTATACTAATCGTGGGATGTTAGCTTCGCACTTCGTGGTCGATGCTCTTATTAAAGTATAATTAATTCTATTTGTAAACATGTGTCTGTGATATAAATTAAATGTATTATTTGTATAATTAGGAGGGTAGAAATCTTGTTCTGTATAAAAATAGTTTAATGATGAGAAGGGAAATGTAACTTATTGAAACATTCAAAGTTAATGAGATTGTTTTTTATTATAAACTAGAAATGCTTACGACTTTGCTCGCGTATTAGAAGTTGATAGAAGTTCTGTTAGTTTTTTTTTAATCCCGTAGAAACCTAACGTCTTTTCGGTATAAAAATCCAATCCAATGCATTAATCCAGATACTATGTGTGTCCAAAATTTAATCACAATCCAAATTAGTGAAGACGTTTTTGCGTGAGTGGGTAACAAACACCCAAACAAATAATAATAATAATAATAATATACTTTATTTGTACACCAACACACAGAAATTAAAAACAAAGAAAGTACAAACAAAAAAGTGGTAATACAAAAGGCGGTATTATCGCTAAGGCAGCGATCTCTGCCAGACAACCTTTGGCTAGAGGACTTTAAAGAGAAGCGGTAAGGCGCTGTACTGTGGGACTAAGAGATTATATACTACATACAAAATTGTATAATAAATAAAAAATCATACATACACATAATATAAATATACAAAAATAATATACACATAAATACATTTCATTGACTTCAGAGCCCCTTTTAAGTAAGATAAGATTAATTAGAGAGAATATAATCATATATATATAATACTTATATAATATGTAAAAAAGGATCTTAAATAGCAACAAATATCTGTCTCTCTAAAAACATTTATTTCAATATTTTGGCTGATTTTGTCTACTTCATAATCTATCTGGCTACGGTTTCACGAAAAAATGGTCAACAGATTATAATACAATTTTCACCATTTGATAATTAAATATCAAAGCCAAGTTCCACTAAAATACGTTCGGCAGCGAAATCGGAGATACAGTTTGATTTAGGGTAGAGTCGCGAGGTAAGGCTCTACCAACCAAATTAAAACATAATCAATTATAACGAGACACAAAAGACACAAAACGAAAAAAAAAACATAAGACTTATAGATACATACACGTACCATAACATCAATATTAAAAAAGAAACAAAAATGGCAGCGTCGGTGAAAATATTTGGCGGCATAATATTTTCACCCACAGGGTCGGTTGCGACAACTAATTGGATTCCTGTTACAATAAACGCGTCAACCCCAATAAAAATCCACCCCTTTTAAACTTCGCAGATAAAGCCGCAATAAAAACAAAAAAGCCACCGAGCGATATTCATACGCCATTTTATTTTAAAATTTGATTACTGGCAATTTGTAGGAAAGTTTGCAACATTCGGTTTTATGTTCTCCTTTAGTAATCTCGTAATAATCATGGGTGTGCCTAGGTAGAAGAAAGAGGGGGGGGGAGCGCCTCCCTGGACCTTGCGAAAAACTGACAAATTTATGATTTTTTTTTTTTTTTATGTAAGAGGAGGCAAACGGGCAGGAGGCTCACCTGATGTTAAGTGATCACCGCCGCCCATGAACATCTGCAACACCAGAAGGCATGCAGGCGCGTTGCCGACCTTTAAGGAAAGAATAGGCTCTTCTCTTGAAGGTTCCCAAGTCGTATCGGTTCGGAAATACCGCCGGCGGAAGTTGATTCCACAGAGTGGTTGTGCGAGGAAGAAAATGTCTTCTAAATCGCGCTGTTGTGGATTTCCAGACATCGAGGTGGTATGGATGGAACTTAGAGTTTTGTCGCGATGTCCGATGGTGAAATTCTACCGGCGGGATCAATCCAAACAATTCCTCAGAACACTCTCCGTGATATATGCGATAGAAGATGCAGAGCGATCCGACATCTCTACGCAATGCCAAAGGATCAAGCCGATCGGAAAGAGCTTGATCGTCGACAATTCGAGCCGCTCTACGTTGGATGCGGTCAATTGGAAATAGCTGGTACTGGGGAGCTCCCGCCCAGAGGTGAGAGCAGTACTCCACGTGTGGTCGAATTTGTGCCTTGTAGAGCTTTAGGCGATGAGCCGACGTGAAGTAGTGCCTCGCCTTGCTGAGCACACCAAGCTTTTAGAGGCCAATTTGACCTTTCATTTTATGAATATAAATATAATGCATTTTGGACCTATTTAAGTAATAACTATAGAAGAATATAGACATTTTGCCACCTTCTGGACTCTAAATTAAGATTTTGGCCTCCAGGCCACATGCTGGCTACGGCCATATTGTAACAATATTCGAACATGAAGAAAGAAAATTCATTTCTAGTATTGGCCCGTAAATTCGCTCGCGCGAGTTTAATTTTCGTCAAATATATTAAAAAATGTAATTAAAATACATAGGACGAATATTAAACGTATTTATGTACAAGACCTACTAGCATCTAGTAATTAAGATATTATTATTATATTATGATATGCGAAATGAAATTAGAAATTGTCACAGAACAAGAAAAAAGGGTTTATTTCTTTATTATATAGTTTCTGTAGGGTGAAGGAACAAGAAGATTCTCGTTCTTTCAAAATTGTAAAGTTTTTAAAGCTTAGACGAAGAATACAAGTCTGTCTGTGCCCATTGGCAGGGGCAGGGGATTTTTATATGACGAATAGAAATAAAACCTAAAAGTAGTAAAACAATTTTGAAATTTTACTGACGGTTTGTTTGACAGACGGCTTGGTACCTACGCTGATTATCATTGAAATTTAAAATTTATAATCATACTTTTAAGGTTTATTCCTACTTGTCACATAAACATCCTCAGCCGTGCTGTGTCGCTAATGAACGTTGGGCCAATCAAATAAATAAAAAAATAAAAAAATATGTTTATTTAGTTTCTTGCTTATGTTAGTTACATACGGTTTTGTGACCTCCTAGTAAGTAGTGTTATACCTGTATCAGGAGATCACGCTCTTCCGTAACAAATTATTGGAAAGAAGCGGAAAGAAAATTTTATAAATTATGAAACGTTTAAAAACCGACTTTTTAACAGATTTGATAAATTTTTTTAGTAATTTTTTGGCTTATACAATGCTCTGAGGCTTTGCATCAAACTTCTTTATAGGTAAAGATATATACGGGTAGATATATACGGGAATTTGGCATATTTGTATGGCACTTTGAGACCCCGTGAAGGCTGTTAGAGACAGTATTGAGACAACGTCGTTATCAAGGCCAGTAGAGCCAACAACAACAAATTCTGAAAAAACTACCGCTATTGCTTCTATAACAAGTAAAAAACTGTTATTTATAATTCCATTCATTTTAAGTATTACAACAAAATGAGAACAAGGTAAAACTTACACTTAAGTAAATACTTTTTTGAATTATCGACACGACAACAATAGACTTTTTTATAACATTAATAGAATCCGATTAAATTTTACAATGGAACTTTTTTAGATGAACTGAATCAAACCTTTCTATCGTATATTTTTTATTAAATGTAATAAGTACAATTACACTTTATTGTAATAAAAAATTTCAGCACATATCTGGCAGCAGTCGAATGAAAACCGCCGAGATCTGACGGAATCGGACTTCTAAATTCTATTGACGTATTTTGGAAAAGCTCAGCAGTCACTTGGGCTAGAGACCAGCGAAATCCTCATTTAGGACCCAGTCAGTGGTGATTAAAATGACGAGATCTTTTCATGGCAGGAAAAAATGAAGGGAACGGAGAGTTTAAGAGATTGGGCTCCCGGCGCTCTCTCCTCGCACGAAACGTAACAGTAGTGACTGTAACTGTTACTTTACGCCGATTTTCTGTAAGACTGTAAGAAGAAGGGTATTACTGCCACGGTCGATACCACTCCTTATACTACTACTAATTATAAATAATCTACTCAATCTACTCAATAATAATTAATCTAGTAATACTTTTAAACGATCTCGATTGTGTATCTATTACCTATTCTTTAGATTGTCATAAAATCGCATCTATAAATTCATGCATTCCTACGAAATTTATCGTTTCCTATCCAGTGGCTCTCAATCTTGTTTTAATTGCGACTCTCTGTATGTTTTGCAATGTTTTTTAGCCCTTCTATAACTTATCTGTTAAAACTACAAAGTACTTGATGGGTGCTCTTGTAGATCACTTTAACAATATTTGAATATAAGAAGACATAAAAAAGCTGCAAGCTGTATAAGCTGGGTTTTTTGATCATAGATTATAGAATTGAGGAAGAATACGTTTTTCAAATTCGACCCCTTTAAGACGTCTTTAAGACTCTTCAAGACACTCATAACCCCTTCAAGACGTCTTTAAGAAACCCATGACAACTTTAAGACGTCTTCAAGACACGCATGGACGTCGCTACGCACAGTTTGGAAACCATTGCCTTATCCCAGATAATTAAAAAATCATCCAAATCCGATTTACAATCAATGAATTCGGCACTTCCTTTTCGTAATGGACTAAAATTACCAAACAATTGCAACAGAAATAGCTTCATCAGATTGAAAAATCTAGATTTATTTAGACTTCTGCATCTAAACAATTAATCAAACGAACAATCTAGTTACATAAAGCTACAAGAGAAAACCAACTTTATGTTAAGATTATAGAATTGCAATTACTTTAACAAACAATCAATAGTAAATTTATTTACTGACTGTAACTTACTTTTACTTTTAAAATAATGCAATATATACTCTATTGTTAGTGGCCGAAGGTCTTTATTTATTAAATGTTTTATAAAGGCTAATCATTTACGTTCAAGATCAAGGGCAATCGTTACTCAGTTCAATGAGGCTTGTAATTATTCTTTATTATCACAATTTTGTTAATTTGACAATTTTTTTTATATATTAGCAATACTTTTTCAAATCATTATGAATACTCCTATTGCCCTACCAAATAAGCTAGGAGTGTTTACGACAATAGCCCACGCGTTAACGGAACGGACACAGCACTCTATCTTTAAGCTATTGACAACTTTTTCACTGGTGGTCTTTTGTTGCAAGAGGCCGACTAGGTAGGTGCCACAGTGTCGAATATTCTACCGCCAAACAGTATTGCTTAGGCATTACTGTGTTTCGGTTTGAAGGGCACTGTAGGCTAGTGAAATTACTAGGCAGGGGAGATTTAAGAACCTATACCTCGTGTTTAATAGTTGTGCGTTGTAAGCAGAGCTGGCTCTTGGGGTTCCGGGCAACAGCCCAGGGCGCAGAGATCTACAAAGCGTCACACACGCCAGCATAACCTTACGAATTAATTTTAACAGTTATCGATTTTGTTCTTTCTTGATTTGATGAACATAAAAATATCTAAATGGCAAATTAAAAACGAGATAAACTATATATTGTCCATTATACCAAAAATATATAATAATCAGTCAGTCGTGAGACCGTGTTGAGTGTAGACGTAAATTAGTATTGTGCTATTTTTTATTATAACAAACCCCAGTTAAACTGCATTTAAAAAGTTATACTTCTAACTTGATAAACTTTTTGTGTCGAATCTCAACTTGTACATCTTTATATTCACCAAATGTTTCGAAATAATATGAAGAAAGAAGAAAAAGTAAACAAAATATAAAACGAAGCATCATCACATTCATGGAGGTATTACGAGATTTTTTCTAGAGAATTATCTAAATCACTATCCAACGTTAATACTAGTACAAATAGTTGATATTTTTCGACATTCAAGTTAATATAACCGTAGCGCAGTGTACTCATACATGTTACTGTAATCGACGATTCAAGGATCAAACCCAACATAAAAGCAAAAATTATAAAGTTTTTATTTTCACGTAAATTACATTGCCAAAGGGAACATGGAGTTTGCTTGTTGTAAAAGTGATATATCTGATGTCGATGATCCCTTAGTATGCACATCGTGTGATCGTGAGTTTCACATATCTTGCGTCTTACCAAATAGATCTAGTAACTGGGAACCTAATGAAGGTATAAGGCAGTTCTGGCGTTGTCCATCGTGTTCCAGTAATTCACCAAGTAATAATAATAATGATGACACACCAGTGCGAAATATTACTAAACGGCGTACGAAAGATAAATATACTAAGCCAGGTGCTTCATTCAATGGCAGCTCAGCAACAGAAACATCGATAAACGAGTTCCGACAAATTATTAGATCCGAGATTAAGGATGCTTTCTGCGATTTTCATAAAATTCTAGAAGACGTCAAGACTGAAATAACCACGGTTCAAAATTCTCTTCAATTTATGAGTGAAAACTATGATCTAGTGCTAACTAGGTTAGAGGCTATAGAGAGTAAAGTAAAGTATTATGATACAATTAAAACTGATATGGCACACATGAATAAATCGATAGAATTAATTCAATCTGACATAAACAAAAAGGAACAGTGGGCGCGTCGTTCAAATATAGAGGTTATTGGAGTGCCAGAGTCAAATAGCGAAAATTTAATGGATCTCGTCAGGAAGTTGTCTGACCTTATTAACTATGAATCTTGTATTAATAATGATATAGATTTTATTACACGTGTGACACCCAAAACTAATAACACAAAGAAATCGAGACCAATAGTAATGCGCTTTCTTTCCCGCTATAAAAAAGATGACTTCTTAGCAAGACTTCGAGAAAAAAAGCTATTAAAGGCCTTTGATCTTGGGTACGCAGGTAATAGCGCAAATATTTATTTCAATGACCACCTCACAAGTTCCAATAAAATGCTATTACGCAAAACTAAGGACATGGCGCGGGAGAAGCACTATAAATATGTTTGGGTCAAGAATTGTTCGATTTTGCTCAGGAAAAATGACACAAGTCCGGTTCTACATATAAACACTGAGGATGATTTAAAAAAAAATTAATATGTGTAATAATTATTTATTATTTAAGCGTTTCCAAAAATGTGCATGCCTATTTTAATTTGGTTTGCTTTTATTTTTTAACGTTGTTTATTGGTTATGTAAACCTATATTTTATCACTAAAATCAAATATGTTATTGTTTCAATTTTAACATTTGTCCTTTTAATATTGTGCGGTGTCTGGAGTGAGATGAAACATACTTGTACGTTTTATTTTGTTAATATTGATATAATTATTTGTTTTTTATTTCATATTTCATATAAAAATTATGTATTATTTATTAACATATATAATATGAGGGGATTATTTCGTAGCAAATTACTTATATTTAATTTTACAACTACTCTGCAATGGCTACAAAAATAGAATTGTACTATCAAAATGTACGTGGCTTACGTACAAAAACAAGTCAGTTTTTCTCAAATATCTTAAACTCTGACTATGACGTTATTTGCTTATCCGAAACATGGTTATTGCCGGGTATTTATGATGCCGAAATGTTTGATTGTCGCTATACAGTCTACCGGTGCGACCGCGATTATGGATCTCCGCGCAGATGACAAGGAGGAGGTGTTCTTATTGCCATTCGGAAGGGTACGGTAGTTAAGGATGTAATTATTAAGCCATCAAATAATGATATCTCTAGTGATATTGTTTCGCTTAACATTCATATTAAAATAAATCATAAATTTTATAACTGCAGAGTTTACTGCTGTTACTTTCCACAATGCAGTTCTCATTGTGATGATTTGGTAAATTTTTATGAAGAAATTTCAGAAGCAATGATTACTCACCCGAAGGATATATTTTTGATAGTAGGTGATTTTAATATACCTCTGGCTGAGTGGGCCCCATCTACAGATTTATTATCGACACAACTACGAAATTTAAATAGCTCGCAGAGGTTGGTAAATTCCTTGTCATCATTCATGTCATTTAATATTAATTTAAAACAGTTTAACTTAGTACCGAATGTAAACAATCGACAACTGGATCTAATATTTAGTAATTCACATTGTACTGTAACTCATTCTGATACACCTTTAGTTAAGGAAGATTCAAATCACCCTGCTCTTAATATAATTTTAAAAGATTTATGCATAAGTCATCTTAAAAATTCACCTAGATTAGTTAAACTTTTTCATAAAGCTAATTACGCATTAATAAATGAAGAGTTATTTAGAATTAATTGGCAATATCGCTTTGAAGGCCTAAATATTGACAAAGCTGTTGAAGTATTTTACGATATCTTAAATAAAATTATAGAAATGTACATACCCACAAAGATTGTAAAAAATTTAAGCACATATCCAGTCTGGTATACTCCAGCATTAAGGAAAATTATAAAAGAGAAACTAAAATTTCATAAAAAATGGAAGATTTATAAAAATTATAATGATTACAGTACATTCAGTTTTCTCAGAGGTAAACAAAAACGTGTAGAGGCTGAATGTTACCGCAATTATATTAACAATGCAGAAAAATGCCTACTGAAAGACTCTAAATATTTTTGGTGTTTTGTTAAATCAAAGAAGCAAGGTAATGAATTGCCGGAACGCATGTACTTAGATAATGTGTCAGCTGATAATGGTCTGGCGATTAGCGATTTGTTTAACAAATATTTTTACTCCTCGTTTGAACAAAACATGAATACTGAGACTAGTGACTGCGGTCTTGTAGATTCGAAAGATATTCTTAACAATAATTATAACTTGTCTTCTGTTGATATACCTATTGCTGCTATTTGCAAGCATTTAAAATCTTTAAATACTAAAAAAGGAATAGGCCCTGATGGAATATCACCTTTGTTTTTAAATAAGTGTTATAAATCTATCTCAATTCCTCTCTTTCTATTATTTTCCTTATCTTTACGTACCTGCACTATGCCTATTGTCTGGAAAAAGTCTTTTGTTACTCCTATATTTAAAAGCGGTGATAAACATGATATAAATAATTATCGCCCGATTTCTAAATTAAGCTGCATTCCTAAAGTTTTTGAGCACATAATATATAAAATAATATTTCCTACCATACGTCCATTAATTATAAATGAACAGCATGGGTTTATCAACAGAAGATCAACAGAAACAAACCTCTGTGAATTTACGGATTTCTTGCTAACGGAGATGGAAAGTGGTTATCAGGTAGACGTCGTATACACCGATTATTCCAAGGCATTTGACAAAATCTCGCATAACATTCTATTAACTAAACTACGGTATATCGGTGTACATGGCGACCTCCTGCGCTGGATTAAATCCTACTTGATAAATCGAAGTCAGGCAGTAACTATAAAAGGATATTGTTCCTCATTTATTCCCGTACCTTCTGGAGTCCCGCAGGGATCCCATCTCGGGCCATTATTATTTAATATCTACATTAATGATATTAAAAAGGTTTTTAAACAATCTAAATTTCTTTTATTTGCCGACGATAACAAAATATTTAAAATCGTTAAGGATTTGAATGATTGTCTAGATTTACAAAATGATCTAAATTCTTTATGTGATTACTGCTCTAAAAATGCTTTACATTTAAATATTAAGAAATGCAACATTATTTCCTTTAGTCGTAAGAAAGAACCAATTTGCTTTAATTACGTGATCAAAGATGAAAATATTAATAGGGTTACAACAGTCAGAGATTTGGGAGTGTATTTAGATTCTAAATTACTTTTCGATGAACATATTAATTACATATGTACAAAAGCATATCGTATGTTGGGTTTTGTGCTGAGGATTTCCGGGGAGTTTCAGCATATTTCTACGCTCATATTATTATACAAATCGCTTATTAGGTCTATATTAGAGTATGCTTCTACTGTCTGGAATCCCCAGTACAAAACCCATATTGAGAAAATTAATAGGATACAGAAAAAATTTATAAAACACATTAATTTTAAATTTCCCGAAGAACAAAATATACAAGGCGTTTCATCATGTTCTAATAGACGAGTACAGCGTGACCAAATCATGCTCTATAAAATTTTAAACGGAAACGTTGACTCTTCTTATCTTCTATCCAAAATTAAATTTAATTGCCCCCGAATAAACTCAAGACACAAGCCTACATTTTTGTTAAATCAAGTAAAACAAATTATGCTCGAAATAGCTTTGTTAATAGATGCTGTATACAATATAACAACTTATTCAATAAATTGGACTTGTTTCATCTCTCTCCTGATCAATTCAAGAAATCTATAAATGAGGTTTTAATTAAAGAAATTGAGTAAGCTATTTACTGTACATTTTTAAGTGTTTGTGTTTTAAGTATTTTTACATAATTTGCATGGACATTTATTGATTATTTATTTAATTTTATTGTTCTTTTAAAATTTAAAATTTTAATATTAAATTTAAATGAAAAATGTTTTTGAAGACTAGTTTTTATGCCATTAAAAGCATCTATACTCATTGTCAACTAATTATGTATTTACAAATAATTGGAAACTCTTTTGGTTTAAGACTGTTTTATATATTATTGTTTATAATAGTTATAGTACTGTATGTTTCCATAAAATAAATAAATAAATAAAAAAAAAAAAAAAAAAAAAAAATATTCCACACAGCAAGATGGTAGGCTACTTCACCTGATTACTAATAATACAATAATTAATTATTTGTTAATAAAGTTAGTGCATTTGTAATTTAAATATGTAAAAAAACTTGTAATATATATCTACGTTCCGCACAAGGTACTCATGAAGTTGACAAGCATTCAATTCTATTCTAAATGCTCTAAATTTAGTGATAAAATTTTTGTAGATAAAGAAAATAACGACATTGAAAAGTCCTCTCCTAATACCAACGTCATTCAAATTAATTGTAATTTATTTTTTACAAATAAAACAATTACCATCTCGTCATAAAAAATGTGAACGTAACCAGTCTTAAGGTAAAGGACTACTGGTTGCAAACATTATCGTAATGGCAAACCGCGTGCACGTTCATACCTACCTCATTCTATTACGAAATTTTAATTAATCTTTTCACTACCCTTTAATTAAAAATAGTATTATTAATAATAAAAATTAGTAGTTTTATAAGAATTAAATTTAAAAAAGAATAGATTAATTTTTCGCGGTTTCATTTTCATAATTCACGAAATTAATTTATTAAATGTGAAGAAATTGTTTTTGTGTTTAAATATCGAATTGTGAACTTCAGTGATGTTTGACTCGCAAATGAAAAACTTCAAATTAAAATGGCGCCAATATTTATATGCATCATTGGGTAATTTTCCTTTTATCTATTTTTCGTTATTAATCTTAAGATACTTTGTTACAATTTAAAAACAATTAAAAATTAAATCTTATGTATTTCAATTGTAATATAAATTGGTTCTAATACAGATAGTATTTACTTAATTTTTATATATAATTTTCGTTTTTTTAATTTAAATCCTTAACATACCATTTTAATTTTCAGTTAATTTAAAATAATATAAGTTTTCTGACATCAAAAAGAATGATTAGTAAATAATTATAGGTACAATTTCTATACCAATTATTGGATTGAATTCTAATATAAAACTTTTTGTGTATCAAATACCTTAGCTAGCTTTATTATTAATCATCCTAATTATTATTATAGTATTTCTTGTGTACTATTTATGAAATAAGATTTCTATATGTCCTCTAATGTGATCTTTGATTGCGACACCCCAACCTTGGGGACCATTAGGATTCATCGCAAAAATCAGGTAAAAATTGGGAATCTTTTATTATAATTTCAAATGTGGTTCACCTCCGCAAGATGTCGGAGTGACAATTGTTTCAAACAAAAACTGGGACCTGTCAAGTGCGTGATAAGTTTCTTGTCGTTGTTTCCAATATTAATTAATGCTTATAAAAAAGAAATGTATCAAAACTTTATTCTTAACTAGCGATCCACCCTTACTTTGACCACATTTTTTAGATTTAATAGAAACAGATATATAATCACTACATAGTATAAAACAAAGTCGCTTTCTCTGTCCCTATATCCCTATGTATGCTTAAATCTTTAAAACTACGCAATGGATTTTGATGCGTTTTTTTTTAATAGATAGAGTGATTGAAAAGGAAAGTTTATATGTATATTAGCATCCATTAAATAGTGGAAAAATACCGTTATTTTTGAGGTTTCTAATGTGATGTCATAAATAATTACATTTTTTCCGCTTACATTGCAACAAACGCAGGCTGAACCATACGAGATTTATCAAAATAATATATTTTATACCCCTGCGAAGCCGGAGCGGACCGCTAGTATAATATATTTCAAATTAAATTGAGACTCGAATAATTGCTGTTGGCTCTGCTGGCTTTGAGAGTCCCGTTAAACTAGTCAGGGAGTTAATGTATGGAATTTATAATAATAATAAATAAACGCTACACACTCAACGGCCCCCATTAGGATAGTTATATCCTGTGTCAGGGTCCGGAAACATACACAATGCCAAGGACAAATACAGCCAGACTGGAAAACATGCCTGTATGGTCAATAAAAACATGCTCCGACCCTACTTGTCTTAGCAAGCCTATTACATGAACTTCATTTTCTATCTTCCATGTGATTCAAAAAGCAGATAGAAAAAAACTGCAATAAATCTCCTTAAAAGGTATAGTTTTTTTCCTGAAATTGTGAGCTACTGATGAGTTTTATAGTGAACATCAATGATTTGAAACTCCATTTACACATTGGAATTCTGTTCGTTTGTGGGCTTATAATTCTCTCGAAGGGATTTTGGAATGCATGATTTTTTCTTATTTTGGAAAGGGCATACTGCTATCCTCACTAGCCTTGACAGTGTCACAAACCATCAACCGCAAACTACGCCATGCGTAAGTATAATAACAACAAAACTTTCTCTTTTGTAGTGGTCTTTTATCTCTAACTAAAGCTATATCGACTTACTATATTGACTTATTATAAACTAAGACCGGACTCGCCATACAGAAATGTCCTAAGATTCGCTGGTGCTCCTTCATAAATTCAACGAAAATAAGTTAGTCACACGCAGCATTTTTTCGATTATGTTGCAATCTTTTGACGCTAACTTCATTCGGGTATATTGCAAGCTTGTGACTAACTTTGTATCGTTGCGTTAGTGTGAATTTACAAAGGAGCACCAGCGAATCCTTGGGGCATTATGTGTAGTATGGAAGGGCATGGCTATATATATATATAATAAGTCTATGACTATATCCCTAACTTTGTCAATTATAATCATCAACATCAGCAATATTTATACAAACGAACCGACATACAGTTCAATAAACTTAATATATATATAAATATGTACAGAAAAACCGAACGCATACCCCGAGCATTATTCAAGGCTATCAAGTCACAATAATTATTATGTCCGCGTGTATATTTTATTATAATATCGATTATTAAATCAATTTTGTTCCGCAAACTATTTCATTATGGTATTTAATCAATACATCACTACGTAGCTATAATTGTTTCGCCTTCGACTGCACTGGCGCTAATTTAGTTTTTAGGGTTCCCTACCCAAAGATTGCCAAAACTACCCCCGCCCCCTTTTTTGAAAAGCGAAATTAGTAAATGATTCACCAGTGTCACTTCAGTTCACAATTAGACCAACACAGGGGCGCTACTATCGGGTCCTAGATTCTCTTGAGGCAGGACGTCTGCCGGTCACTTTAGTAATTGTATCAATTTTTCAGATTGAAACATTGATGCTGGCACTAACAAACAGATAGATTCAAAAGCTACCACATACACAAAAACAAATTAATTGATGTTAATAATAATAATAAATTAATTTAGTTTTAATTACAGTTGACGACGTTTTAGCTACCAAACTGTAGCTATACATATACCTAATAAAACTATAAAAATAAAACAAGAAGCTCTGGGCGATATTTCTAGCTAGTAAAATCTATGAATAATAATGAACACCGTGATATAGTAATTAATTATTCATACACGACTTTGTTGTTAGAATCAATTAATCCGTACAAAGGAACAGAGACGTAAATTTTTTAATAATTTACAACAGGGCCGGATTTTGGGTCTAGAAGCCTCGGGTCAACTAAGGAGTGAAAGCCCCCTAGCCCAAATTATTTTCCAAATAAAATTAACAATTTTTTTCAGTCGAGTTTCTCAATAAATAATTTATTGTGCAAACAAGTAGAATGGTTTAGTATTTACCAAACATATTTAATATAATCGAAAAATATCAAAGGAAATTATGTTTACTAGTTTTTACTAGTCGGAATTCGAAAGATTTTCCTTTTCCGAAGTCTATATTGTGTAGGGCCCGTCTTGTGTGAAGGCCTCGGAACTGTCGCCCCGGTTCTCCCTCCCTAAATTCGGTTATTTTTCTTAAATGGTTGTGAGTCATTGTGGAATAAAATGCAAATTACTTCAATAATATATATCAAAATCAACTAAAGTAAGTAATGAAAGCAGAAAAAGTCGTTAGCATGTTTTCTAAAAATAAACAACTTCCTTCCAGCGAGCTATGGCAGCCTGTGCACCGGTATGTCGATGGGCTGGACGTCACCAGTTTTCCCGCAGCTCCGATCAGATAACTCGCCGCTGTCACAAAAGCCTACTTTACAAGAAGAATCATGGATAGGATCTTTACTTGTTGTTGGAGGATTTTTGGTAAAAAAATCTAATAAAGAAATTACAAAAATACTTACTTACTTTACACACTACGAGCTTTTGCCAGCGGCTTCGCCCACGTGAATAACGATTTTATTATACAAACTCTGAATCTGAAAAAAGATGGGGATCTTTTCCTTTTACAATTATTTTCAATGTTATATTTATTTATATCGAATACACAACCTAAAAAATAAGTTTCAAGCGTCTAGCTCTAAAAACGCCATACAACTTCTCATTCCCCATTTCAACTTCTTACAACCCCTTTTTGCATGAATGTAGCCTATATCCTTTCTCAGGCTTCAGACTATCAAATTTAATTTAAATCTGTTCAGAAGTTTTTGCGTAAAATCGCGACAAATAGACAGAGAGATATTCGACTGGTAGTAACCCAATAAAACACATCAGTTGATGCTCTTTTTGGGCAAAATGAACGTCTGCTGTGCATTTCCGACCTTTAAGATATAATTGATTATAAGCTGGACGACCTTGAAACACGACTGAGGAGTAGTCACTTCGCAAGTTTTTCATCAACATACGGTGGTAGTTTAACCAGGCGAGCATTTTAAGCCGTACACATTTTTCGCTTTTTTTTCGTTATTAATTCGCTCGGCTTCTATTACCCTATTACCAATCAACCTGATTTAATGATATTATTATCTCTCATGTTATTATTGTATTATCTTCTAGGACCACTAATAACTGTCCCTCTATTGAACCGGCTTGGTCGGAGATGGATCATCATCATGTCGAACATACCCCTCCTACTCGGTTGGTTGCTCGCCGGTGTGGCAACCGACTTGCCAACTCTATATGCTGCACGCATTATGTGGGGTTGCGCTACCGGCATGCAATTCGCAACAATTCCGCTGTACATTGGTGAAATATCTGAAGTAAGATTTTAGTTTTCCAAAACCCAACTGTGAATGGTTTTTTATTACCATTTTTTTGGATCTAGCAAAACTTGAGTAATAGTTGAGGAAGACCAAATTATTTTGAAGACATGTTCTACAAGTAGGCTTGAATACTTTTGACTTAAATACTTTCAATGAAACCATGAAACCAGCTAAATAGCTGTAGTTGCGGCTCCGCTCGCGTTATGTAGTTTTTCGATGATCCCACGGAAATCCATCATTTTTCTGGGATAAAAAGTATCCTATATTTTAATCGAGGTAATAAACTATGTGTGTGCCAAATTTCATCTTAATCTGTCTAGTAGTTTTTGCGTGAAAGAGTAACAAACATTCATCCATCCATCTATCGTACCAAACTTTCACATTTATAATATTAGTTAGATTTTATTATTATTTATAATATATTAATAATTTGATTAATTGTTGTAATTGTTATTGTTAGTAATCTCATTACAATGGATTCTCAATTGTCACAAAAATATTATATGCTAATTTGTGGTTACTGTGGCTGAACTATTTCGTTATTATGTCACCTGTTTGTACCTTCAGCTTGCAAATAAATGATTTGATTTTATTAGATTAGTCAAGCTTACAATACCGCCTACAATACCACCTACCATAGCTTTAATAAGCTATACTCATACATAAGAGTCTCGAGGGAAATCAGTCGCCAAACTGATCTAACTTAGCGCTTCAATCAGATGAAGTTCCTTAGAGTTCATCTCTTACCCAAAATAACTATGATATGATGAATATAAATCATCATGGACACCATTGTGGCGTTGTGGGTAGCGAGTCTGCTTATAACCTTGACCGTTGCGGGTTCGATTCCCGCTCGGGCAAATGTTTGCATTGATCTTACAAATATCTGTTTCGGTCTGGGTGTTGTCCTTGTGGGTCTCCCCACCGTGCCTCAGAGACACGTTAAGCTGTCTCGGTTGTTATTACCAAACATCTGATAATAATCGCTAACTCTTGATAAGTAAATTGCTCTTAAACAATGACTTACTGGTTCGCCCTTAGGGTTACGGAGGTCAGATGACAATCGCTCTGTGTAAAAACTTGAAACCTGTTCAATCCGGACAAGAGTAATAAGCAGACCCTGGGTGCATACTCGTATAATACCGGGAATAATGCTAGGAGAAGATGGATATAAATCATCAAAAGACACTACGCTATTCTAAAAAGACACTATAACATTTAGTTTTATTGATATCCAGGATAAGATTCGCGGCGCCCTCAGTTCATTCTTCCTGCTCTTCATCAACATTGGTTTCCTACTCGCATACGCCATCGGTCCCTCCACCACGTACTGGGGTCTGAACGCTTCTGGCGGGATTTTGTCATTATTCTACGTACCTTTTACCTGGTTGATTCCTGAGACACCATTTTTCTTGGTATTTAAAGGTAAGTTTTACACTATTTTAGGTATTAATTATATTGATAATCTCTGTGTATTTTCGTTGATTACATTAGTTCTATTTGTATGACAATATTTTCATTTCGAGGTGTTGTTTTTAAATACAATACTTAATTATTTTTTTAAATATTCACAAGTATATTTAAGGTATTTGTATCTTACAAATTTCCCAAAGATTTTATCAAATTTATATCTTCATGTGAATTCATCTCTACAGGTAAAATCAATGAAGCGTCAAATGTACTGCAAAAATTACGAGGTTTACCAAAAGATGCCGTACAGATAGAACTTGAAGGCTTACAAGCATTGGTAGCGAGGGAGTTCAGAGTGAAACCAAGCGTGAAAGACTTGTGGGCATCGAAAGGAAATCTTAAGGCTTTGGGTAAGGTTGAAGATTACCTTAGTTTCACTAACCGCTTGAAATAAATAGCCATTTTCATGTTCAACCTATGGGTTACCTAAAATTGTGATAATATTTTTTTATATAAATAAACGCTATACACTCAATGGCCCCCATAATGACAGTAACATTCTGTGTGACGAGTCTGCAAACGCTGGGTGCGTTATCAAGCACAAATGGCCCTCGCTGCCGCTGCACAACGATGTCATCTTAAAGGTTGACTAACGATTATAAATGCTCATTATCATTGACGACTATTATCTATATTTAAAAGTCATCTAAAATTGTATTTCCTGTTACAAAATTTTAAGTAGTACATAAAATTTAGGAACTACATACTACTATAACTATATTATTAGAGGTTTGATTTAAGGGATATTTTGAGTGTCTAGACATCAAAAGTAGCTGGTTACAACGACCATATCACGGGTAAACTACAAAATATCTTCTATAAAATCTTGTTTACATGATTAAGAAAAATTTGACTATCGATGAAATTAACATTGAACAATTTTTCTCGTGATATCTTCCAAAACTTCAACTAATCAAAGTTAAAATTCGGAAATATTTTTAAATTTTCTGTTCGCCCATAACATTTTTAAAAATATCTACAAGTCTGTAAAGTGGTTGTTTTATTGGTCAGGTATTTGCGTGTTCCTTGCGATGCTTCTGCAGTTGTCGGGTATAGATGTTCTACTGTTCTATATGGAAGAATTGCTTGAAAAAGTTGGTACCAGCATATCTGCCTCTGATGGTACAATTATTATGGGAGCCGTTCAGGTGAGCAATTTTAATTATTAGCGGATTACTAGCATTACCAATATCTATTAAAAATGAATTATTCAAAAGCTCTTGATAAATTAACAAGAAAAGGAGTTCCACAAGGTTTGTATTTTAAGCCCAAATACTCGCAAAGTTTTACCAAATTTTATCATTTCCAGATAACTGATTTTAATAGTTTCCGTAACTTATGGGCCAAATCAACCGAAGGTACACAAAATATCTACGTGAAGTAACAGTATTTCTTTTAGTCGAAAGCCCAAATCCATTTTCATTTCATCCATTCATTTCCTCATTTTCCCTTTTTTTTTTTATGTTAGAAGTTGGTAAACAAGCATACGGCCCACCTGATGGTAAGTGGCTGCCGCAGCCTATGAGCGCTTGCAGCACCATTAGTAGGTGCCACTCGCGCGTTGCCAACCTCAAGATATTAGTTCTTAAATCTCGTTCGCCCAGTAATTTCACTAGCGTACAATGCCCTTCAAACCGGAACACAGTAGTGCCTAAACACTACTATTTGGCGGCAGAATATTGGATTGGATTGGATTATACTGCGGTGGTACCTACCTAGCCGGCCTCTTGCAACAAAAGACCTACCACCAGTGTGACTTATTGCTCTGGTGGAATAATCTCTGCTGTGACAGAGGTTATCCCAACAGCGGGCGATGGGGTCGTCACGTCCCGACGCCTGTCGACGTCCCTACTCTTTATCTGGTGACTCTATTTTATATAAAAAGAAACCTCTTCCATAGATTCTTCTAGCCATACTTTTTAACAATAATTCTGTATATTTAGGTGATAACGAGTTTCATAACACCTCTAGTGGTAGACCGACTTGGCAGGAAGTTTCTCATGTGGACAACATCACTTGGACTGGCGATATTCTTGGTAAAAACTATTTTAATTTTTTTTCTGGTTCTGCATGATAATTTAAAGTCAATCAAAAGTCTTGGACCCATATTTTGTGCTCTGGTACGACAAGTTATTCATTAATAAATGTAAAAAATAACATTCCTGTATTCAAGAAAAACCTCCGCTACTGTTAAGGAGAACGCTACACACTCAATAAACGCTACACACTCAACGGCTCCCATTAGAATAATAGACGATAGTGAGACGCTCATAGCCGAGTGCACCCGCTGATCGGTTAACGATTGGTAGGTTAAGCAACTTTAGGCGCGGTCAGTCATTAGATGGGTGATCGCATAGTGGTATTTCAACTGAGCGTCTCCGTGCTTCGGAGGGCATGTAAAAGTCGGTCCCGGCTGTTGACAATTAGACAACAGTCGATAAGTCAAGTCAGAGGCCTACGGGCGACCTGAACAACTCTGACACTAGGCTGACCACTAACCACTCGATAAGAAGAAGAAGAAAAAGATTAGAATAATTATATCCTGTGTTGGGGATCTGGAAACATACACAATAACAAGGACAAACACACCCAGACCGGAAAACATGCCTGTATGGTCAATACAAACATATGCTCCGAGCGGGAATCGAACCCGCGACCTGTGGCGCTTAAGGCTGGTACGCTACCGCTGCGCCACAACGTGGTCAAAGAATCAGCCATACCACTCCATTGCGTGCTTGCGATAAATAATGAAGAATTCCTTCTAAACATATTTTCTCACAATGTTCTTTACGGCAGATCAAAATCTATCTATTCAAAATACTTGAAATTTGTGACTTTGTCTTGTGTCTATCAGACCATCTCTATTTCATGTCTTTCATTTCATGTTGTATCAACGCTCATTTTTAGGGCATCATAGGTATCTATGCGCTATTGGACACCCATTTCCAATACGACGTGGAGTCCTGGGCCTTCCTGCCGCTACTGTGCCTCGTCTTCTACATGATACTCTTTACTCTTGGTATGTATGTTTTTGATAAACAATTAAAACTACATTATTATTGTGTCTTTTATCAATTACAAAAATTTATTTAATTGAATAGTTAACATTCAGCCAAATTCTTCGTCTTCTTATCGAGTGGCTAGTGGCCAACCTAGTGTGAGAGTTGTTCAGGTGGGCGACCTAGTATAGGCCTTTGACTTGACTTTTCAATTATCATCTAATTGATAGCAGCAGGCACCGACTTTTCACGTGCCCTCCGAAGCACGGAAACGCTCAGTTGAAATACCACTATGCGATCACTCATCTAGGGACTGACCGTGCCTAAAGTTGCTTAACCCACCGATTGTTTACTGATCAGTAAGAGCTATGTGCTCAATGATTTAAGCGCCTTATAATACTTCTGGTTTACCTATTTTTTTTTTTTTCGGAATGTGTATTGCTGTTGGCCCTACTGGCCTTGACAGCGTCACCGGGCGGGGGCCGAGTACAGAGACTCAGCCGTGATAAAGGGACAGACCTCACGGGGGCTCAAATTTGATTCCGTCCTTAGGGTGCCTCCTGCGAAGCCGAACCACGGCTAAGGACGTCATCGGAGATGGAGGCAGCGCTCCGAGCGCATTCTACACGATGGACTCACCCGACGGTGTGAGCGCGTCGCGACGTGCGAAACAAAGGACCTCGTCCTCGCCGGCGAGGACGGTGTTGTGTGCGTGTCTGTGCTGTGTAAGGGGCATTTTCTAATGTAATCCTATCGTCAGGGTCTTGCAGGACGTGCTTAGGACGCCTTACTTTTGTCGGTTGATTTACCTAGTGATACAGTTTTTCATATCCGATATTTTAATAGTTATTTTTATTAATATTTCGCCGGTATTCTATTGTTTTATATCTTGTGTTCATTCTCTCAGTTCATTGACGGCTAAGAAATATCGTAACGCACAGCGTGAATTGTGCTGAGAAATACGTCTTTTGATTCCAAGCTGTTTTTCTTTCGGCCTCGCAAAAGAGCAAAGTTCCATAGCTAAATTTTACCACACATAACTATATAAATTCTTCAGGCGTTGGTCCGATACCGTGGATCTTAGTAGCGGAGATGTTCCCGGTGAAGACGAAGTGTTTCGCTAGCGGGATAGCGTCCTTCATGTGCTGGTTGGCCGGCTTTATTTGGACCAGGTGAGTTTATGTTTTAATTTGATTTTCTACATTTATAACTAAGAGAAGAACATTTTGGGACTGCGCAATAAGTTCTCAACATATTTGCGACGACGTTGTGGCGCAGAGGTATCGAACCTGCCTTAAACGCCACAGGTCGCGGGTTCGATTCCCGCTCGGAGCATAATATACTTGTATTGACCATGCAAGCATATTTTCCGGTCTGGGTGTATTTGTCCATATCATTGTGAATGTTTTCGGACCTCCGACACAGGATATTACTATCCTAATGGAGGCCGTTGAGTGTGTAGCGTTTATTTATTATTTATTTATTTATTTCAAATAAATGTTCATTTATTAAGTCTTAAATTTTTTTTATTATTTTTGGATTTAGCCGTCTATGACAAGGACATCTTAGTGCAGAATTTTTAGAAGTTGTATTTTTTTAAGTAAAACAAAATTCCATTAATCTAAAAATTCATTAGGACCAAAATAACAAAAAAGTATTGTCTTGCCCAATTTTTTCTTTCAGATTTATGTGTTAAGGACGACCTTTTGACATAATACACTTAAATGCTTTCATAAATTAAATGATTCAGCCATTTTTTGACGACCTTGTGGTGCAGCCGTAGCGAACCTGCCTTAAGCACCGCAGGTCACCGGTTTGATGTTCGGGTTTGACCGCTCAGAGCATAATGTGTAAATCCTGATTGTTTGTTCGATAAATTATGGAATCCCGAATTTTCTAGATTCTTCCGTGACGTGGCAGCATCTTACGGTATCTATACAGCCTTCTGGGTGCTCGCCGTGTGCTGTTTTCTGGGCTTCGTGTTCTCCGTCAGCCCCATGCTGCCGGAGACCAAGGGGAAGACCTTCGACGAGATCCAGGACATGCTCAACAACAGGTTATTGATGCTAAGAAGCGATCAATTGCAATTGACAATTATTTTCGATGTACCGATGTTCGAGCGAACTAATTTCATCCATCGCTAACTTAGCAAATACTACCCTCTCTAAGAACCACAATTTACATTAGGAACTAACTTAGTCACACACTAAATTTATTCCTGATTTGCACAACATTACCGAATTCAGTTAGCTTGCCCACCGCAAGTTGAGTTTACGAAGGGACACCAACGAATCTGCGACATTTTGTGTTTATGCTTCTTTAGTATAATAATAAGTCTATGTACCTTATCACTATGTCGTTTAATAATTGCGGTCATTTCTTTGACGCGTAAATTGAAGAAGAAGAAAATAATCTAGTGTTAGTCTAAGTTTAATTTTTTTTTTTTAAGTTAGAAGTTGGCAAACAAGCATACGGCCCACCTGATGGTAAGTGGCTGCCGCAGCCTATGAGCGCTTGCAGCACCATTAGTAGGTGCCACTCACGCGTTGCCAACCTCGAGATATTAGTTCTTAAATCTCGTTCGCCCAGTAATTTCACTAGCGTACAATGCCCTTCAAACCGGAACACAGTAGTGCCTAAGCACTACTATTTGGCGGCAGAATATTGGACATTGCGATGGTACCTACCTAGCCGGCCTCTTGCAACAAAAGACCTACCACCAGTGTGACTGATTGCACTGGTGGAATAATCTCTGCTGTGACAGAGGTTATCCCAACAGCGGGCGATGGGGTCGTCACATCCCGACGCCTTTAATTCATTGTCCAAAGATCACTGGATTTGTCTAAGTAAAATTCAATTATCCAAGTAAAATTCCAGGGTATCCCAATTACATCAAATTATCCCCTTCCTCTCTCTTCCCGGCTATGTATCCCACATGGTGGTGGGATCCACCTTCTTTACTATTACCCTCCACTTCGCATTATCTTCGACATCCTCGTCAGACGGCTTGCACTCCCTCATTTCCTTTGATATTACATCTTTCCACCAAATTAAGTTATTATCATAAATAAATAATTTTCAAATATATTTCTAGACCAAAAAATTTCAAGCCCAATTTATCTTATCATGGATTTCATTTTTTATATTATTAGTTGAATGTGCAGCGTTTATTATTTATTTATCATTTATTTTACAAACGGGCCCGATAGATGTCCTGTCACGAAAATGAAAAAAAAAGTGAGACCCACTAGCAGCGCTCCCTACCGGGTCCAATTGTTAATCTAAACCATTCTAGAACCCGCTGGAATACACACAAAAAAACATCAAAATCGGTCCAGCCGTTTAGGAGTTCAGTGACATATACAGTAAAGGCGTCGGGATGTGACGACCCCATCGCCCGCTGTTGGGATAACCTCTGTCACAGCAGAGATTATTGCACCAGTGCAATCAGTCACACCGGTGGTAGGTCTTTTGTTGCAAGAGGCCGGCTAGGTAGGTACCACCGCAGTGTCCAATATTCTGCCGCCAAATAGTAGTGTTTAGGCACTACTGTGTTCCGGTTTGAAGGGCATTGTACGCTAGTGAAATTACTGGGCGAACGAGATTTAAGAACTAATATCTCGAGGTTGGCAACGCGTGAGTGGCACCTACTAATGGTGCTGCAAGCGCTCATAGGCTGCGGCAGCCACTTACCATCAGGTGGGCCGTATGCTTGTTTGCCAACTTCTAACATAAAAAAAAAAAAACACACGTACGGTAGAATTATATATTTATATATGAAGCTTAATTAAACAAGTTATATAACGTTTTTCTTTTTCTTTTCAGAACGAGAGAACCAAAACCGGAACCAGTTTAGTTATATTAGGTTATACAATAATATTGTAATAAAAATTGTTATTTTAAAAAATAAATAATAACCAAATACGATATAATAGTAATTTATTTATAATTATTAACATACACTTAAAAATAGATCAATAATACAATACAAAATTATCTCTGGAATTGCAACGGACAAATTCTCAAACCCAAAACATCCTTACCGATCTCGGCCACACCACAAACGGGGCACAACTTCCCTTTATGTTCTGGCATGAAACTTGCATTGCAAAGAGAACACTTCTCCTCTGGTTTCCCCCTATAAATTGGCTTGTAATTTATACCACAGATGTTAAATGGATTATGTTCATCGTACAAGAGTTGGTGCTCGTCAGTGGGTGTTTTCTCACATGCTTGGAGTATTTTCCTAGCCTGCTGAGCAACTTCCGGTCTGGGACCCAGTTCTAGAAGTCTCCTGGCGAAAGACGCAGCTGTTCTGTAGTTCTTGAGCTTGAAGAACATGTTCAGAGCCGTCCGGAGGGTGAGGATCTGGTGGACTGGTTGTAGCTTGCAGTGTGTGAAGTAGGCGGCCATTTCGCACGTTCTTTTCTGTTCTTCGAGGGTGTTTTTCGGCATCGCTATAAAAAAAATTGAATATTAAATAAAATCTTCATGAACCATTTTTTTACCAGAATATAATTATATTCCCTTACTGGTTATAACGAATATTGAATTATAAAAAAAAATTAAATATTAAAAAAAATTAAATACTTTTTATACATTTATAATTATAAACTTATTAGGTGCGTAACCTAACAAGCCTTCATTTGATTATTATAGTATTTTTTTATTCTGAAGATACATTTTTAACAGTTAAAAATTTAATAAAATTTAACTATTTATGTAAAATCTTACTACGCTTAAACGAAAAGCTTAAAACAAATAAAAATTACCAACAAAAACGTAAACTCCACAACCAAAGACGCGAACAGTACTTATAGAAACAAACTAAAAAGCTAAGAACCCACCTTTCCTAGCAGTCTCCATCTGTAAGCCCAGCAGGTAGTCCTTACAGATGGCGAGCAGCTGCATCGCCTCCGCGAGCTCCTGCTTCCCTTCCAGCTGTAACAGAGGTACGGAGAGCACCAGACGTTGCAGGCGCTCGATGGCCTCAGAGAACTTCCCGCTCGTAGTTAGCTGGTAGCACTGCTGCAGCTGGGAGACCAGGTCGTTCAGTTTTACAGCTGGAAATGATTAAATGTAATTAGCATTACACATATGTTTAACCTTTCGAATATTAGTCGGAACAAACAAGCAGAAAGACGAACAGACATGCTTTCATATGCAATTAATAAAAAGCCGAAATTTTTATATTACTAACAGACACTTCAATTTTATATATTTGTATAGATTTAAAGACGATATTTAGTGGCAGTTATGTTATACAAATTTAATTTTATAAAAAAAAATCACACATCTTAGAGATCGTCCAATAATCACGTGATGCTTTTCACCAACTTTTTAAAACCCAAGCAACTTAACGTAATTAAATATCGTCAGTTTTAGGAAAACATAAATATCGATATCTCACTACTCTCTCCCCCTCGTGATATTTCGTGATTTTTCCAAACTACCCCCTCGCATAGACAAACTACCCCCGTCATAGACAAACCACTCCCCTCATAGACAAAACCTCCCCCTCTCATAGAACAAACTACCTCCCTCCTCTCATAGACAAACCACCTCCCCCTCCTCATAGACAAACTACCTCCCCTCTCATAGACAAACTACCTCCCCCTCTCATAGACAAACTACCTCCCCCCTCTCATAGACAAACTACCTCCCCTCCTCTCATAGACAAACTACCTCCCCTCTCATAGACAAATTACCTCCCCTCTCATAGACAAACTACCTCCCCCTCTCAATAGACGATCGCTTATCATCTGTCCCGCTGTCCAGCAGTAACTCACTGAGCACGGGCAGCAGGTCCTTCCCGCTGGCCTCCTTCCAGTTCCGGTGCAGGTGCGCGCTCAGCGGCACCACGAGCGGCAGCGCGCCGAACTGCAGCCGCGAGTGAGCGAACATCGCCAGGAACGTGTCGAGGTACGGGGCGAAGTTCACTACGCCCACTTGTTCGTTGAGCAACCTGCCGACAAGATTATAAGCATCAGTCATTGCTTCCAGCACGACTGTTGTGGCATCCTGGTAGCGAGCATGCTTTGAGCCTCCACGGTTGCGGGTTCGAGTCCCGCTGATCCCTATCCTTTGTCCCTGTGGGTCTCCCCTACCATTTTTCTCGGTAGTTATCATTACATCTGATAATAATCGTTAACTCTTGATAGGGAATTTGCTTTTATCAAATGAGATCGGATTGCAATGGCTCTGTAAAAACTAGTTACCCTTCAAAACAACATAAAAGCAGACCCTGGGCAAAAGGGCAAAATACAGGAACAGTCCCTGGAACCCTGGGAGATTAGAGGGACAGTGTCAACTTTAGGCCACACGTTCCCAAAGTGGCAGATAGTGCAAAGTCAATCTAAAGTCAAAAGAGTAATAAGAACAAGAAAACAATTTGCCCAGAAAATTATTGACAGTAAAAGTTGACGAGAAATGGCTTACAAATAATTTGATAACATTATTTTCTATGCTAAAAATTTTTTAATATAAAATATAAAAAGTAAAATCTTTCTAAAATAAAATAAATGTCTACTGTTGTTTCGGATATTAGTTGACATCTTGTGTTATTTGAAAAAACTAGTATAGTATGAATGAATTTTTTTATAAAACATTAATTAATAATTTATGTATAATCAGTAATTTAGTATTAGTACAGACATGTTCCTCCAAGTACAAATGTGCAAACTCAACCAGAACGTACTAAACTCTCAAAGAAAATCGGCGTAAAGTAAGAGAGTAAGTACTGTAAAGTATCGTTCGATGAGAAAGAGCACTAGAGGCCCAATCTCCCATCCTCTGTTCTTTTTCGCTTCCCATCTCCTCCCTCCTATCCATTGGATCGGCATCGCGCATGTGATACTTCAAGTATCACGCGCGTTCATAGATGGACGCAAATAAGCAATACCATGTCAACCCACACGAATGTCATTTCGATAAAAACGCGTTTGAACTTGCTTTATATGATTTTTTTTATGTATTGGTCAAGTTTTTGGCAATATCACATGTATGTAAGTTATTTTACTTAATTTCACAAAAAATAAGTATACTGCATGTAACTGTGTGTAACTGCATATTTCGTATATAATATAACCCAAAACGTTTAACATAATACATAAACAGCATGATTAAAAAATGGCTTTTTAGAAGTTTTAAAGCTTAAAACTCTACAAATATTAAAGAAAAATGTTCTTCAGCCATTTACCAACACTTCTGCATATATAACTCATTTTTTCAATTTTGTGGGTTGACATGGTATTGCTTATTTGCGTCCAGATAGCGGTGACTGCTTACCATAAGGAGGACCGTATGTCTGTTTGCCAACCGTCAGGAAAAAAAAATAATAACAAACCTAAACGCGATCTCGAACTGTCCCGTGGCGACGTAATCGTGCGCAGTCTTCAGCTTGGCGGACAGCGCCAGGCTCACTCCTCTGGTGGGCGCCACGAAGTACTCCGACGACTCCTCCGCGCCATCTATATCCGCTGAAACGTTTCAATAATTAGTATTATTAATATTTAAATAAATAAATAAATTAACGCTACACAGTCTACGGCCGCATTAGAATATCTTGTGTCGAAGGTCCGGAAACACACAATGATAAGGAAAAACACACCCAGACCGGAAAACATGCCCGTATGGTCAATACAAATATTTGCTCCGAGCGGGAATTGAAACCGCGACGAGTGGTGATTAAGGTAGGTTTGCTACCACTGCGCAACAACGGCATCAATATTATATATTTTATAATATACTTTGGAAGACGATAACATGTTTCAACGAATTTCTTTTTATGCGACTAAGTTGGCAAGCTGCGGTGCTTTGCGGTAGAATATCTGATAAAAAGGCAAGGCAAGGCAAAGGCAAAGGCACCTAGCCGACGTTTTGCTATAAAGGGTGTTCTTACCAGGTACTGGAGCCAGCTCCTCCGGCAGTTCCAGGTCCTCGTCACCAACGTCCCAGCCGCCGTCATCGCACGCGTCTTCCATAACTTCACATTCAGCCTCTTCCTGTACCCAATCATTATTTCTTCAGATAATAAACCAACATTCATTACTGACGATTTTTGTGACGTAGCAGTAGCGCTACTGCCTTAAACGACATTAGTCTCGGGATCGATTTCTTGTTAATACAGCGTGTGTACAAGATGACCACGTTAAATATTTCATAATCGAATAAAAAAAAGAACGTTATTCAAACAGACAAGCAATAAATGCACAATGAGTATGACGGCATAAGAGAGCGTCATGCCGTTTGCCGTCGCGCGTCCATTTTACCACAAAGGCAAATTTAACAGATGATTTATATTCATTTAATTTTGAGTTTTCGAGTCATATGACCAATACTAAAACACCCCACGGACCTGGTCCCCTTGCAGCACGTCGTCGTCCCCCAGGCCCCGCCGGCCTCCAGCGGCTCGTCCACGGCGACGGCCGCCACGCCGCCGGAGCCCGCCTCCGCCGCAGTACGAGCAGCACCCGCCACCTCGAAGAAACTCCTGGAAACGACAAAACGAAAATGTCATTACACAAGTTACAGTTCTTTAGGGACGTTTTGGAAAAAAAAAAAAATAAATAAACGCTGCACACTCAACGGCCCCCATTAGGATAGTAATATCCTGTGTCGGGGGTCCGGAAACATTCACAATGACAAGGACAAATACACCCAGACCGGAAAATATGCTTGCATGGTCAATACAAACATATCCGAGCGGGAATCGAACCCCCGACCTGTGGCGTTTAAGGCAGGCTCGTTACCGCTGCGCCACAACGTCGTCACTAAACGTCACGTCGGAAAAACTATGAGAGTGCATTTTTACATAATTTAGTCAATGTTGTTATGACAGAAAAAAGATGGCGGACAAATCACAGCTGATATATTTTTTTAAACCCATAGTTACATACTTGTTACACACACTACAAAGGTGGCAAATGAGATATATAAAAATGAAAAGTTTGTTCCGACTAACCATCATAACAGTTGGGCTGAATTAAACAGGACTTTCACCTTCAGATAAAAAAATTAGGATTAAAAAAAAAAACAAATCCGTATCATCATTACTCATCTCTTTCAATCCTGCGCAAAAATATATGCTTATCCGCTCGCACAGTTATAGTCAAACTTTTCACATTAAATACTCCAGACTTACTTAGAAACAGCCAAGAGTGGCCAGTTGGGTTGTGCCTTGTGAACGGGCAGCGGTGGCCTCAGGAACACTGCATCAGGATTGGCTTCTGGTATGGGCAAGTTGGCTGCGTCCAGGGCTGCCTTCAGCTGTTCAGCCTCTTCGAACTGCTTGTGGTTTATGGCGGTGAGGTAGGCGAGTGAAAGCTGTAATTAATGATTTTTATTTTTCAACCGACTTCAAAAAAGGAGGAAGTTCTGTGTTCGATCCATATATTTTTTATATTAATTATAGCATTTATCTCCGTGTTTATAAAAATCGTTATCAAAATTTATGAAAGCAGTTACATTTTTTTTACACCACGATGGTGGCAAACAAGCGTCCAGCCCGCCTGCTGGTAAGCGGTCACCGTAGCCTATGAACGCCTGCAACCGCAGAGGTATCGCATGCGTGTTGCCGACCCTTTAAGAACTTTTTCAACCTTCTCTTGAAGAACCCCATACTGTAGTGTGTTGAGAAAACCTCAGCAGGGAGCTCGTCCCACAGCTGGAGGGTTCACGGAAGGAAATACTACAGTAAAGTCCCGTTTATGTGATACATAAATACAATTCATAATAGGGTTCCTTTGACAACCTTTAGGTGACAAAAATATATATATATGTATTACATATATAATTTAATACATTGTAATAGAACGACAGTATTTTATAACATGTCATTCTAACGAAGCATCATATTGATGGTAACTTGATTATGATTCATGCGGAAAATCATCGTATTACATAAAGGACGAATCGTTGAAATCCGACGCAGTATTTAAAGTGCTGTGCAATTTATTGTGTTATCTAGTTAAGTGAGTGAAAGCATTGCTGATTATAATAAGTTCTTTATACAGTTAACCTACTTAATCCAATAGAGATAATGAATGAAATTAATAAAGGCTCAAGGGTGTACCTTTAGCTTAGTTTGACTCAAAAAGAATTGTTAAAAGTTGGCAAACAAGCTTACGACCCACCTGATGGTAAGTGGTTGCCGTAGCCTATGAGCGCGCGCAGCACCATTAGTGGGTGCCACTCACGCGTTGCCAACATCGAGATATTGGTTCATAAATCTCCTCTGGCCAGTAATTTCACTAGCCTACAGTGCCCTTCAAACCGGAACACAGTAGTGCCTAAGCACTACTATTTGGCGGCAGAATATTTGACACTGCGGTGGTACCTACCTAGCCGGCCTCTTGTAACAAAAGACCTACCACCAGTGTGACTGATTGCACTGGTGGAATAATCTCTGCTGTGACAGAGGTTATCCCAACAGCGGGCGATGGGGTCGTCACATCCCGACGCCGGATATAACCACAAGCCTCACCTGTCCAGCATTCTTCAGCAGTCTGATTCTCTCGGTGACGTCACCCAGGAGTAGGGCCCCTTGGAACTGAGACGAAACATCCTTCCTTATCTCGGCTATCTTCATCATCTTGCGCAGCTTATCCAGATTCCCCGTTATCAGGTACAGGAAGGACAGCTTGTCGAAGTTCTTCGTACGTTGGTAGCACATTTCTACAATCTGTTTGGAGATTTTTTTTTAATAATAAATTCTTTATTGATTCACAAAGGTACAGTCTATATAGTTACAGGTTTCACTCTGACTTCCTAGCTAAGCTACTTAGCAGCTTGTATGAGAAGTCAGGCTTAGTTTCACAGAAATATAAGTGAAGTGACTGCTACAAATTTGGAGGTATAGTTAGGAATTATATTATAGATTTTATTTAAGTTGTATATTTTAATTATTTGAAGGGAATATTACGCGTACCTCTATCAAACATTGTTTTGGCTACGTGATTTTCAAATATATTGTTCTTTAGAGGTCAACATATATCTACATACAAAAGTCAAACTGCTAAAAAAATGCGATATGATAAAAATTTTAAATTTTCCTGAAAAAAGCCATTTTTACCAAAGTTAGTGGATTTTTCTCGTGAAGGTAACACTGAATAAAGCCATTTCTACCGAAGTTTTTTTTTAGCATTTACTTAGTACCCTGTATTTTACTCGAAAAAAATTTAAGTTGTTTTGTAGTTGTTTGTTGTAAAATGTGTCCATCACCTGATGGTTCCCCGTGGTGAGAGCGGCCTGCGCCAGCTTGTCCCACGCGTCCGGCTCGTCCAGGCTCTTGGCGGCCTCCAGCGCCACCTCGATGTTGCCGCACTGCAGCGCCAGCGACAGCCGCGTGCGCGCGTCCTTCACGAAGTGCAGCGCCACTTCCGGGTAGCCTGGGGGGGAGGATACTTAATTAATAAATGCTACACACTCAAAACCCCCATTAGGATAGTGATGTCCTGTGTCGGGGTCCGGAAACATACACAATGACAAACACACCCAGACCGGACACATGCCTATACGATCAATATAAACATCTGCTCCGAGACTTGTTCGATCATCCCATCCCATGGAAAGATAAAACCAAATATCTAGATAAAGCAGCGTTCGTTTTGGGAAGATTGTATGCGATGTTGGGCAGGCGGAGTAAACTGTCCCTTAGAAATAAGGTGACATTATACAAAGCCTGTATACGTCCCATACTGACCTACGCGAGCCCTGTTTTTTCACACGTCCACGCCAGAAGAATTAATCAATTACAAATAATTCAGAACCGTTTCTTACGCATGGCCTCGGGCTGTCCGTGGTACGTTCGCAACGTAGACCTCCATAGAGACTTTGAAATCGATTCGATCCCCAAACATTTGAAGCGCTTATCGCAAAACTATTTCGATCAAACTACTTTCCATCCAAATCCTTTGATTAGACATGCTTGTATCTACACAGACCGATGTAACCAACCGACAAAAGTAAGGCGTCCTAAGCACGTCCTGCAAGACCCTGACGATAGGATTACATTAGAAAATGCCCCAGCAAATTACACAGCACAGACACGCACACAACACCGTCCTCGCCGGCGAGGACGAGGTCCTTTGTTTCGCACGTCGCGTCGCGCTCACACCGTCGGGTGAGTCTATCGTATAGAATGCGCTCGGAGCGCTGCCTCCATCTCCGATGACGTCCTTAGCCATGGTTCAGCTTCGTAGGAGGCACCCTAAGGACGGAATCAAATTTGAGCCCCGTGAGGGCTGTCCCTTTATCACGGCTGAGTCTCTGTACTCGGCCCCCGCCCGGTGACGCTGTCAAGGCCAGTAGGGCCAACAGCAATACACATTCCGAAAAAAAAAAAAAAAAAAAAAAATCTGCTCCGAGCGGGCATCGAACCCGCGACCTGTGCCACAATTTTGCACCCATACGTGTTTATACAAAGAAATAGTCAAACATTCTGCCAGTTTAAAGACAAAGTGACATAAGTTTACAAGTAATATATATATAATATGGTGCCGAAACCTTCGTTTATTTTATTTAAACTTTTGGTTATGTATTTCGTTAATTTGTTATTTTTTATATTATACTTTCGCATATAAATCATTACACGGGCCGAGCCGTTCCGTTTTCCCCAACTACGGAAAAAATTAAATTATTTTTGTGATAACCAAAAACCGTATAACCGAAATCTTATGCAAACCTTTTGTGTTGAAAATAATGCATTATCTTTCTCACCTTTCTCTTGTAGATACGCGATGATGCTCTGCCCCACGAGTTTGGCTGTACGCACCATGTGCAGAACTTGGTCGTACTGACGCGTCACCAGAGCCAGCTTGAACCTGATTATAATTATTTAACTTATTAAAATAAAATATCTTTTAATTAAAACATTTTGAAAATCAATGTTTTTTTAAAATATGTATTGCTATTGGCCAAATTGGTCTTGATGGCGTCACGATGACAGATAACATCTCGTTTGAAATTAAGTTACCAGAGCGAATTTGGTATAATTATTAATCCATCTATGGTTTTTCTCTTTCTGCTATATAAATTATTCAATTCAATTGAATTCCTGAATTAATGGCTTCCAGTTGTGCCGACTGAACAAAGAGTACTTCCCCAATGTGCTCAACCTAAATTATTTCCTTTAAGTGTAAAATTTTGATTGACTTTTTTTTTTGAAATTTTGGCCCACTTTCGGAATAGATAAAAAGCATTGCAGTACGGTTTATACAAAAAACGCTCAAAACAAAAAGATTTTCTGAAAAATACCGTCGCAATTTGAACATGTTTAAATCGTGCTTTTTCTTACTTACTATATACTATGGACCCTTCAATACACACGAAATGTCAATGACTTGCTGGTGCTCCTTTGTAAACTCAACACTAACGCAACGAAACGAAGTTAGTCAAAACTTTATACGATTATGTTACAAGCATATGACTATACCTGGCTATATAGTAATTTTATGGTCACATTTTATTGATAAATTATTTGCTAAAAATGGATTTATATTTAAAATGGAAAGTCCTGTAACAGATGCCACTTTAGAGACAGGCACGCAAATTTGTACACTAATTGCTTGGTATATAAAACTCTTGATTTTTCTGTGTGTGTGTTGTCCCACGTTACCTGTACTCCGTGGGGTCGATGTTGAGCACCTTCGGCTTCGCTTCCCGGTCGAGGCACACGACGCGAGCGCCGGCCTCGCTCGCGATCACCTTCACAACGTAAACCGGCACGTCCAATGTACGGATTATACCGTAATCTCTGCGGGGAAAAACAACATTAACGATCTTGTCACGTCGTAGCGAGCGGATGCGACTCCCGCTCGAAACAAATTTTACAAATATCTGTTTCGGTCTGGGCGTTTGCCTTCATAGCCCTCCCTACCGTGCCCGTTGCACGAGCACGTTGTTGAGCTGTCGGTCCCGGTTGTTATCACATAACATCAATCACATAAAATAATCGTTAACTCTTGATAAATATTGTGCTGTATATATAAATTAACCTGTCAAATCCGTATAAAAGTATAAAGCAGACCCTGAATAAATACCGGATATAATGCTAAGAAGAAGAAGACTATCCGTCAAGATTAGCTTTACTTGTCAAAGTGAATTTCTTTGCTTCTGAGCGCAGCTTCACCGTCGTGACTAACGATATTTTATGAAGCACATTTAATTTAATATAGAAATAATTGGTTCGCTATACAAACTTCATCCCCAATTTTACCCACTTTCAATTTTTTTTTCATTATAAAAGTAGCCTCTACCCCTCTCCATGGTCCCATCTATATTTATATCAAAATTTATCATAATGGACTCAGCAGTTTAGACGTGAAAAAATTACAAATAAGTAAATTCACTTTCGCATTCATAATATTAATTAGAATTATACGAAAATAATTAAATAAAATATATATGTATATACATTAATTTGTTATTGAAGTTTGTGTGTTTTTATTTTATTTACATTTAAACTAAATTTAATTTTGACCATGAGATATTAATAGTTTGAATTTAAAAATTAAAAAATTGTTTCCGACCCAAAAAAGTAACCAAAGATAAAAAAAAAATTACATCTAAAATAATTCAAATATCATTTATATTAATCAAGGTCATTAAAAAATAAAAATAAAAACAAATAAAAACACAAAATGAAATTTGACCCCGACGTGATTTGAACACGCAACCTTCTGATCTGGAGTCAGACGCGCTACCGTTGCGCCACGGAGTCGATACAACTAGGTCTGAATTTAGCTTACATATTATAGAACATCAGTTATTCCAAAAAGTGCTTACTTTTAATTATTAATTTATGATTTTAATTTTTATTTCTCGTGTAATTATGAGAAATCGTGTTATTACGAGATTTAAATTCATTAAAGGTAGACTTTTTGATTAAAAATAACGACTACGTAGATACCATCGCAATGTCAAATATTCTACCGCAAAGCAGTAGTGTCATAGGCATTACTGTGTTCGGGTACACTGCACTGTAGGTTAGTGAAATTACTGGGAAAAGCAGATTTAAGAACTAATATATAGATTTTGCCAATGTGTGAGTAAAACCTACTAATGTATGGTGTTTCAAGCGCCCATAGGCTACGACCATTAGATGGGTCGTATGCTTGCTTGCCACCTAAAAAAAAAATCAATCTAATCTAAGTGATTTGATTGCATTGGGATAGATAGGGATGTCTTATGATATAGAAAATAGCTTTAAAACTTAACATCTAGCATATCAAGTACAATGATCAAATGGGTCGACTCAACCTGTGAAATACTACACCCTCTCACAGGAAATCAGCATAAAATAATAATATCAGAGAGCTGGAGGCCCAATCTCCCACCCCCTCTGTTCCCTTCTCATCCCTTTCCTACACACATATGACACTTCAAATATCGCAAGCGGTTAGAGGTTGCGGTAACTGCATAATATCAGGCGGACCATATAATGCTTGTTTGCCAACCGTCATGATTCACTCACCCGTCCTTACAGCAATACTTGATATGATTAGCCGTTGTGTATATGAATACTGGCTGAGGTGTTGAATCGTCGAATGCACCGGATTTTACTCTAGCACCTTCCGTTATAGAACAAAGTTGTTCCAACTTCTTAGTGCATATTGTTACTGTGTGCTTGCCGAGTAGAGCCACCAGTGACATGTCCGAGTTCCATATTGCGTAACGGCATTTTGATACTTTCACCTGTTATAGGAAAAGAGTTATTATGTATTGTTGATTCCAGCACAGAACAGATGTTTGTATGGACCATACAGGCATGTGTTCGGGTCTGGGTTTGTTTATCCATGTCCTTGTGTTTCAGGACCCCTGACACAGGATATTACTATCCCAATGTGGGCCGTTGAGTGTGTAGTGTTAGCGTTTATATTTAACAGTTAATGATCATGCATTCCACAAAACCGGAAGATATTCAGCACTCATTCATAGAGGTTTTGACATAAATATAATACGAGTTTTCAAAATTACAGGCTGCCATGAAAATATTTCAATTCCATTTTAAACGTTATACATTTTGGATATCAGTTTTAAGAATCTTCATAATCTACCACTCAAAGAATATAATATAAATATACATTGTAAATAAATAAATAAGCACTACACACTCAACGGCCCCCAATTAGGATAATGACATCCTATGTCGTGGGCCGGAAACACATACAAAGACAAGGACAAATACACCCAGACCGGAAAATATGCTTGCATGGTCAATACAAACATATATACTCCAAGCGGGAATCGAACCCGCGACCTGTGGCGTTTAAGGCAGGTTCGCTACCGCTGCGCCACAACGTCTTCAACCACAATATTTTTTATCCCACCTCATCTCGTCCCCTTTCATCTTATCTCGTCTCATCTCATCTTATCTCATCCCATCTCAATACTCACACTGGCCACGGTCCGCTTCTGCTGCACGTCGAGCAGCTGAACGCAGTCTGGTTCACGCAACAGCAGCATACCGGTCCCAGCGTACATGATCTCCTCGCAAGTCGGTGTCGCTATCTTCTTGGACACCTCGTTTTTGAGGTTCTTTATCACTAGCTGGAATTATTGATAAAAAACAAAGATTCAGTAAAATTGTATAAAATTTTTTTTTTTTTAATAAATAGTAAAGCAAAGGTGTTGTTTTCGAAGGTTTAATAAATTGTGAAAAAGTTGGTTTAAAGGCAGGCAAGGCAATATTTTTAATTTTCGTCGTTCGAGCGTGTTTGGGGGGTGTGTTACCGTGCCTGTATCGGGCGGTTGTGGAGCGTATGTGTCGAACGTGTATCGGGTGTATATCGGGTTGTTGTCGAGGCGTGTCTCACCTGGTTGTTCTTCTCGAGCGCGGCGAACCGGTTCCTCGCGACCCAGACGGCGGCGGCGGCGTGTCCGCGCTGCGGCTCGGGCGCGGCGGTCGCCGGCTCGGCGTCGCGCGGCGCCGCGTACAGCTCGTACGTGCTGTTGTCGCCCACGCGCCACGTCACCAGCACGCACCACTCCGCGTGGTTCAGCGACATACTGAACAACATTTATCACCAGATTACATTTTAGGGTTACGTAACCAGGGGTGCCACCAACCAATTAAACAAAGCGCTATGGCCTTGGTACTGGAACGCGTTTGACTCATAGCACGTAAACCGAGGCCACGTAGGCCGAAGTTTTGAAATAAGTTTCTTGCACATGTCTCCGCCTCATATTGTTTGTATTGTTTTCGTGGATGATGTTACATTTTTTGTTATTGTTGAAATTGTTAATTTTACACATAGTTATAATTTTCATAGATTGTGTATTTCTACGGCTGCTTTAATAAGAAGTAACAAAACGAAAACATAATTTCAAAATTACGGAAAATGTAAGCTATTTGATATTTTTATTTTACATTGATACCTTTATGTGCGAATCGGACATGTAATACCAATAAAAGTACTGTAATATTGTGCAATGTATGAAAACATGTATGTGCAAAAATAATAACACTGAAACTTGGGTCTGTTTTTCTTTACTAATTATATTAGTAGCCAGTACAAATTTGTATAATTTTAGCAATAAAATATTTCTTATTATTAACTAATGATGTAGTTCACACATTATAGGTGCCTTAATTTAATTAATTTTTCTGTAACTTCTAAGTCACTGATTCATAGGTTTCAACTCGGTTTTAGCAGAATAACAGCGCTGCATGCTTGTTAGCTTGCAGCAGTAATGCTGAGCTGAGACCCTTTTGTTATGACGACACACTTATGATTTTATGTTAATGATTTTAGATTCAATTTTGTAATTTTAGCTTATTTAATAAGTTATGCATACTTGTTATTTTTTATTTTTATTGTTACTTTTTTATTATTTATATTATTTTACGTTTTATTTTTTTAACGTTTTTTCATTTTAATTTTGTAAGTTTTTGCATGTTAAAACCACTTTTGTTTTATTTCATTTATATTTTTTTAGTTTCTATTATTTCTTTGTATTCTTGTGTGTTGTTATAGCAAATAAATTTATTATACATTCATTAATTCTTTCAAAATATGAAGAGCAATCTTAAATTTGAATGAGCGCCATGTAGACTTGATATTGTGCAATATTGTTTAGGCGTCCGAAAAATGCATAGTATTACAATCAGTTATAATTATTTTATGTTATACAATATCTGAATTGCTGTCTGAACTGCAACCTAGCGATATTTTAATCGAAAGTTTTTAAAAATATTAAAATATAAATAGTGTTACGGAGAACCTTATCACTGGGTCATAAGGTTCAAAATCGCTTGCTACTCTCTCTGTTTATTTCCTTAACGTCGCGTGGGTTCTAGAAAGATGTAGTATAGCGTTCCGCGGACGGAACTTTCTCGAACCCGCGTTCCGCGTTATATAAGCGGCCCGGCGCGTCGACAGACTCATTCAGGTCTGAGCAACGAGCGAAGAAACTACAAGTGACACCAGTGAATAAGTGCGACAATTAGTGACTTCGGCTATTCTTTTGGACTGTGATTGACCTGTGATTTGTGAAGTTCTGTTGTGTGTCTGGATCTCAATAAAGTCTTATTTAAAGCCATCGGGTGTTTGTTTCCAAATTCGCGAACCCCAGCCCGTAATAATAGTAATTACCTGTATGGTTGATGCCGACCGCCGCCTTTGATCTGCATCACGGGAGCATCTCTGTTTGTAGACATGTCTAACTTGCGCAGTTGCCTGGTGACAAACACAACTACTAATAATACAATACTAAATAATTAATACTATGTACTTCTACAGTATTTTACTAAACCGTTTCTTATTTACTTTAGAGTACCTTTGTCCGCGGCTCCGCTCGCGTGGTTTAAAGCATTATCATTTCGTTTTGTATTTTTGCGTAGAACTCTAGAACTAGAATTCCTTTTCTAGCTATTCGACAGATTAAGTGTGCCATTTCGGAAATTAGTGGAAGCAAACAGTGAGAAAGACAAAAATTAAAAATGATTTTTTAATATACATAAGTAACATACCATATCCTACAGTTTTGACAATTTAATCAACTAAATTTAAAAAAAAAAACTATTTAAAAAAATCATTATAATTATTATCAATGAAGACATATTTCAAAATACATACCTGTCCTTAATATAGAAGAGCATATTGTTATGCAAAGCATATGCCGGACGTTCACGTTGCAACTTGAACAGGATCATACCAGCGTCGTGTCCAGCCGCAAACAAGTTCAGTGTCGGGTGAGATGATAACACCCAATAACTGTCGACAATTGTACAATATAGCTATGTTAATTGGTTTTTTGAAGTTATACTTCTTTTGACGCGTTAGGGAAAAATGATGAGAGTCAATTTTTACGATGCGCGCGCACACCGTCACATAAAACCGACACCCTGAACTTAGCTATAATCAACGTTTTATTATGACATTTAAATAAACTTCATTTAACTAGATAATGCTTTATAATAAAACTTTCAATGTATTAAATACCTTTTTTCTATTGTTAGTGTCGTTTTTTGTACAAACGTAGAATAAGGCGAAAGATAATATATTTGAAAAGATTTTTATCTTGTTACGCCAAAGAAGTATAACTTCCAACGCGTATACATAAGTACACACACACTTTTTTATGTGAATAAGTGTGCAAGCAAACACCCACATGATGGTAAATGTTTACCGTAGCCTATGAGCTCTTACAACAACACTCATTTGTGTCACTCACGCATTGGTAACTTTGAGATATTGGTTCTTAAATCTTTTTTACCCAATAATTTCACTAGCTACAGTGTCAGTGTTTTATAAACATAGACAAACATCCAGACCGAACATGCCTGAAGGCAAATATCTACCACAAGCGGGATAAAACCCACGACTATTACCATTAAAAGGAGGTTTATAACTACCTAACAAAGGCAGTGTCAGAAACCGTCTCAAAGCAGTATTATACATACGGTTGTATTTCGTCCAATGTGTATAAACACTGGAAACTCAAACTTTTCCCTCATATCTTCTTCTTATCGATTGGTTAGTGGTCAACCTAGTGTCAGAGTTGTTCAGGTCGCCCGTAGGCCTCTGACTTGACTTATCGACTGTTGTCTAATTGTCAACAGCCGGGACCGACTTTTTACATGCAAATCCCTCATATCAAATAACAACATACAGTGGTATCTCCGGTATTGGTAGTTATCAGACACTACGGTAACTAATTTCCTTCTTTATCATTTAGGTTAAAATATATAAAAAGATAATGTATTGTGTATGTATATGTATATGTACATGTGCATATTTGATAACATTTGGTGTGGGTGTTGTTCTGTACTAACCGTTCATGTTCCCGTCGGAATGTATGCAGGCAGATCCGTTTCGTCATGTCCCACACTCGGATAGACTTGTCCTCACTATTGGATAGGATAAGTTCATGTCTCGCTTGGAACAGCGCACAGGAGACGTTGTTGTAGTGTCCACGGCATGTGTCCAATTCCCATGCCTGCAATTGAAATATATTCAATACAAATATTCTTTAATATCTGACTTAAGTAGTTTTTAAAATCAACCACCACATTTTTTGACGACGTTGTGGCGCAGCGGTAGCGAACCTGGCTCAAACGCCACAGGTCGCGGGTTCGATTCCCGCTCGGAGCATAATATATTTGTATTGACCATGCAAGCATATTTTCCGGTCTGGGTGTATTTGGCCTTGTCCTTGTATGTGTTACCAGATCCCCGACACTGGATACACTATCCTAATGGGGGCATTTGAGTGTGTAGTGTTTATTTTTTTTTTCATAAAGGTTGGCATACAGTTCACCTAATGGTAAGCAGTCACTGTAACATATGAACGCTTGCAATACTTGTATTATCACATGCATATTGCCAACCAAACAGATAGGGGGGAAGGGATAACAAGGGAAAAAGGGAAGGGAACAGACGGACGAGAGATTGGACCTCAGAAGCTCTCACTCATCACAAAAAAATGCAACAGTACTAATTCTGTTAATTTACACAGATTTCTGTAAGAAGGTAGTATTTCCCGGTCGAACCTCCCCATTTATAGTAAAATTAATAGGGTCCGACCGAAACTGGTTTTTCAGCCGAAACCGAAACCGAAACCGAACTTTCGGCCTGCCTCTCAGTTTCGGCCGAAACCGAAACCGAAACCGAAACTTTTAAAAAAATATTTAAAATTGCGTTTTTTTTACTGAAATTTGAATTTCAAGTTTTTTAAACATTGATTTGCATTTATACATTCGTAGCCAACTAATTAGGAACGGAAAATAATTTGGTTAAATATTTAAAAAGTTTAATTTTATGAGATACTGTTTGTTATAAAGTATACTGTTCAATGGTGTGTACTTTTTAAAGCTAAGAATATTTAATGGTGGTTTAAAAAGAAATCTCTCGCATCGAAATTGTTCATTTACTGGCTGACCATCTAATTAGGGACAGCAAGAGTTAGTGTTTTATTTTCGATTTTAAAAAATAAACCTGAAATACAAAAGCTATAATTTTAGATTGGCCTGCCAATAGCCTAGAGGTGAATTCTTTGGAATATTTGTGGTACAACAAACTGGAAATTTAAACCAACTCTATAGCAGTTCCAAAGACGCCTGGAAGAACTTCACTAACGAAACTTTGCATTATTTTGATCGAGTCGATGCCGCGCCGATGTCGATATGGCTATAGCTAATAATGGCAATCATTAATTTTTAATAGAAAACGTTGCTTTTTAGATGAATTTTGATAATAAATGTATATTTTTCTCTTCTATTACATTCTGCGTTCATTATTTGTAATGTTTTCTTAAGTGTCCCTAATTACTTGTCCAGAGTTATATTAGCACGAAGGAGAAGTAAAGTTGAATTTTAATTGTTGTTATTTTTAATTACAATTAATTCCAAAATTTAATAATTCTATTAAGAAAACATTGTTTAAATGATCAAGATCAGATTAACATTAAAAAAACATAATGAAGACTTAATGTAAACTGAAATTACGGAAAATATAAATAAATGTTACTCTCATTATACCAATGACTACCACTGTATATAATATAGACATTTAAATAGAGTTAAATAAAATAAATACTGAAAATTCATTAAAGTCATAACCATTATTGTCGTGAACATACAGGACATACTATTGGGAGTAAACTTAAAAATGAAACAACTTGTAGTTAGATATATTAGGTACATAAGTAAATAGTAATACGTTGTGTTCACAATATTTTAAAGATCAATCTAATACTTATTTCTGGAGATTTTTGGCCGCGTCAGCGAGCGGTCACGAGTTGGCTGCGATGTTTACCGAATAACGCACGAAAACTCACGAACAATCTAGTTTCGGCGGGGCCGAAAGTTTCGGCTATATTTTGGCCGAAACCGAAACTTAAGCCGAAACTAGGTTTTTTGGCCGAAACTGGCCGAAACCGAAACCGAAATTTCGGTCGGTCACTAAAAATTAATAAAACTATTTACAACTATCAATTTTGTGGTACCCACCTAAGTGATAAAGATAATAACTAACATCAATATAACTAAAACATTTCTAATTTACCTTAGCATCATTCATTCGCCACAGCTTCACTTGACGATCGTCAGCAGCTGACACTATAAGTGGCAGTGTAGGATGAAAAGAAGCCCAGTTCACACCACGATCGTGACCTTCCAAAACATGTTTCACAACTGCATCTGCCTGCAATATTATACACATGTAAATAAAAGCTTACATCAACTCAACTACTATCTATTACTACTAGTACTACTACAAATTTTTATTTACATTAGGAGAAATAAAAACTACAAGAATAAATGATTGATAACAAGCCCACATGCCGAAAGTCCAATTCACAAAAATTTGATTAGACTTGTTTTGATAATATATTGTTGATACAAAATTAGGTAATCTTCAAGACTGCAACTACACAAATTAACAACATCATAAATATGCACCTGTATAATATATGTATGTACCTCTACAAAAATTAAATCTATATAATTAAATAAATTCTATTTTATACAACAAATCAATTGGTCATGCTTTTCACAACATCTTCTACATTTTTATTTTTTTTTTAATTAAAATAAATATAAGCAAAAAATAAATAAAACCATGCCTTTATTACCATTACCTGTCCGAACAAGTCGGTAGCTTGTGGGTTTCTCAGGTGATCGGCCAAGCCAGTGGGCCCGGTGCTACACTTTTTCCTAAGCCCTGAGAAATCCCACACTCTCACAGACTGATCCAGAGATGCTGAAACTAGCAGATCCTCCGTAGGGTGAAATTGTGCACACATGACATAATGATTATGACCCGTTAACACACTGATGCACTGTCGAGACTGCCAATTCCATATTCTTATTGTCTGTAAAAAATATGATTTATTAAATTTATTACATTAAGGATTGTAATTTAAGTTGATTTATCTCATTATCAATATCTATCCCATCCCCAACCACCTCTAGCAAATCATAATAAATAAATTCAGAGACTACACATTAGACTACAATCAACATCATTAAGCAGTTAAGAATATCTTCAAAAATCTTAATCTATATCATATGATTATATTTCATTTACTACTTTATTCTATGAAATTTTACCTGATCGTCAGATGCACTCAAAATCCAGGGGTACTCATGGTGGAAGAAAGTTGTCCTGATATAATCCAAATGTCCAAGCAAAGTAAAAAGACATCTTCGCTGCTTGTAATTCCACACCTGAAAAACAAAAAGAACTCATTATACCACATCTACTGACAGCATTTATACATATTCTATACCTCTAATTAGTGTCAGTAATAGGTTTAATGCATATATAAGAAGACTAAAGGTCTTATAACCAGTATTTCGACTAGCATACATGTTAATTGATTCATAATTAAAAATGTTTATATTATCCCATACCTTTATTTTATAGTCATCACCACCGGATACAAATAAGGGCTGCTGAATGTGGAAACATATACCACGAACTGGACCATCGTGTTCATCAAACTTCTCTAGTAAAGTACACATACGATAGTCCCACAGCTGAATCACTCCATTGTGAAGACTCGCCAAAACCCATGGCCTCTTCGCATGGAACGATATACCCTTGACCCTCGCTGACTTAGTTTCAAATTTCGTCAGCATTTCTTATGGTCTTTCAAGTTAATTCCTTGTAATACCAAAGTATTTCTATTTCAAACCAAACTATACGCAAAGAACATCGACATCTTAAATGTCAAACCGGCTGACGTGACACGTCGAGAAAGTGATGTTGTCAAACGTAGACATGTAGAACTAGATTGCTGGTCTATATAGCGTACAGTGACAGAAAGTGCCTAAAATTAAAGTGCCACAACCAATTGACCGGGAACTGAATAACGCCATCGTACGCATACTCTACCTATCAAGGTACTAAAGCACAAATAACCACAAGAAAAGTTATTTACGCGACCACGGAATCCACTATATATTTTTGTATATCTATAGTCAAGACTTAAAAAAGTTAAAATGTCATTAGTATTTAGTAGTCAACTGTCACTGTCAGTCTGTCAACTCTGTCAATTAATTTATCAATTCAAATAACAAAGGCTGTGTGCACTGTGCCTGTGAAATGTGATTAATTAAAATTTAAAAGGTTATTGGAAACTTCAGAAA
The DNA here is from genome assembly GCA_023373885.1 of Hestina assimilis. Taxonomy (NCBI): domain Eukaryota; kingdom Metazoa; phylum Arthropoda; class Insecta; order Lepidoptera; family Nymphalidae; genus Hestina; species Hestina assimilis. Next base: position 3,536,397 of record CM041762.1, on the reverse strand, counting down.
ATATTTGTCTTCATTTGAAAGAATAATCTTTCTTTGGCCATCTAGCATGATCAAAACAATCAACTAATCGAAGTTAAAGTAATTTTTTTAATTAATATTTTGATAAACTTGTGACAAAACTATTGTTCAGGATTGTTTACAAAACGGATATTTATGTTTATCATTTCTAAATTTCAAGTATAATAATTATATTTATTCAATAAACGTAACTTGTTAAAAATGGACGAAGAAAAGATAAAAGAAATAGGAAAGATATGTATTCCCGGTATGAGGTTATGTCCTATGGACGAGAAATATATTTGTGGTCCAGGGGTATATGATCTAAAAGGATATATTTATGCATCCTTAGCAGGAGTACTGAAAATGGAACAAGATCAAGTGACAAAGGTACTTTTTATGGTTATTGTTTTTATTTAAATAATTTTAATAGTGCTTTATTAATATTTTTCTGATTGTCTGAAAGAGATCATTATCAGCAACCACACCTTTTGTGCCTTCTGATGCAAGACATATAAAATATTTACTTAAATATTAAATTTATATTCAATATGATTACTTATGCTACATCAAAAAATTATAATCCCATTTTAAACATGTTGAACACACACACACACAGGACAAATAAATAAATATTAATTTTAACAAACTTGTATTCAAAAAGACATGTGGTGGATGCAATAATTACCTAGACAAATCATAATTAATTTACACTAACAATCACTTTCAGGCTACAGTAATTTCCATATTGAGCTCGAGGACACCGAGCGTTCTACCAATGGCCGGTGATATAGTTACTGCCAAAGTAACAGTAGTAAACTCAAGACAGGTACAATGTATTATACTATGTGTAGGTCCGTCTGTTCTCGTTAGAACCTATAGAGGTATTTTGAAGAAAGAAGATATCAAATTTACAGATAAGGATCGAATAGATCCTTACAAGTGTTTCAGACCTGGAGATGTGATATTAGCTAGAGTTGTATCCTTTTCAGTTAATTTAATTTATAATTATTTTTTTATCTTTAAGATGACAACATTATACTACATTATACTATTACTGTTCAACCCACGGACACGCATGGCCGAAACCTTCGGTCAAAAGACACTTTTTTGCTTAAAATACCTTCGCACTCTTCTTCTTTCTACTCCGAATCTTTCACGGTTCATGCAGCTCGTCTGTGGAATTCCTTGCCGCTGGACATAAGACATGCCAAATCTGTTTTTACTTTTAAAAAACTATTGAAATCGTAGTACTTGTCTTTATAATTATGTAATTCTTTTTTTCACCTGTCGTTTTTATATATTTTATATATTTTGTATTTGTTTTATATATTTAAGTATGTATTTGTATCTAATTGTTTTATATATATATATGTGTGTATTGAGTATATTATGTAATTTTATTTATGTATAACATATGTATTTTATTTTATTTATGTATAATATATGTATATATTTATGTAATTATGTATATTATTATTATTTATATCATTATTCAATTTCAGCTTGTTAGTGCCACTGTACACCTCCTCCACCGCTTGTTATTCATTATCATGTCCTCTATCCAAAGGTTGTCTGGAAGAGATCGCTGCCTTAACGATAAGACCGCCTTTTGTGCTACCGTTTTATTTCTTGTTAAATTATCTGTGTTGGTTATATTGGTGTGCAAATAAAGTGTATTATTATTATTATTATATGTTCATATTATGAAACAGCAAATGCATCAACATGTTTTTTTATATGGTAGGAATTAAAATAGGAGGAAAATAAAGAGGGGTGACCTTGACTTAAAGGAGTAAAAAAAGCCGATTCTTATCACTCTGCACTCAGATCTAGAATCAAAGTTGTGACAAAGGTCTAATAACTTCTATCTATTAGATATCTATTTTTGGTTGTCTTATGCTATTTCAAAAGGATCTTCTATCACACATTTTATAATACACTAGTGGGCCCGGCAGACACTGTCCTGCCACAAAAATGAAAAAAATTTGAGACCTGGTAGCAGCACCCCCTACTGGGTCCAATTGTTAATCTAAATCATTCTTAAATTTACGGGAATTACAACAAAAAAAATCTTTAAAATTGGACCAGCTGTTTTAGAGGAGCGTAGTGACATACACACATACAGTAGAATTATATATATATATATATATATATATATAGGTTAGTTCAGGTGAAAGAAGATTAGTTCAGGTGTTTTCTTAATTACAGTGCTACCTACTGATCCAACTCTGAATTTAAACCATCCAGTTTCACTGTTTATGATGAATTCTGTAACAAAAAAATGCATAGAACAATTATTTATATAAAGATAATTAGTTCCTTAGTTTTACCCAGCTTCCAATGACAGAGATCCATTGGTATCATCTCTCAACTGCAGAGAATGAACTTGGTGTTGTCATAGCAACAGCAGAAGGCTCTCCACAGGGAGTCAACATGGTACCTATCAGTTGGTCGGAGATGCAGTGTCCAAAAACCTTGGTAAAAGAACCAAGAAAAGTGGCTAGGGTTATACCGGAGAATATAAATCAAACATTATTTCCAATTGATAACAAAGTTGATTTAAAAGAGAATGGTAATAAATAAATAAATTTATACTCTAAATAAAATTTGTTTATTTTTATATTACCTCTACAATTTTTTTTTATTATAGAAGCATTAATTTATACACGATTTCGATATCATTTATCTTGGAATATTGGATTCTTGATGCTGTTTTTTTTTTCATTTAGACTGTGATATAATTCTGTGTAATGAAAAAAATTATTTACTATTATCAAAAAACTCGATAACCAAACAATTTCTTAAGTAGTAAGCTTAAAAAAAATGAAATATAGTGGATATTTCGTTATGAAATCATTGAAATTGTAAATATAAATACGTTAGCAAAACGTTATTTTATTCGATTATAGGTAGACATATTACAGGTAAATTTTTCGGTCGAATAAAAATCGGCCTTTTTTATACTGAAGTGGCTTTACAAATTTCAATCTATTAATTCAGAACCCTGCGTAACAGGTTCCTTTCACCCGTCGTATAAATCTTTTACCTTTTGTAAATATTACAAAAGGGACTGACTTTCAGATCCGTTAAAATATTTTTAGCAGTTGCATGAACTAGTAACAATAAAATACTTTTAATGAATCAACACATAGTGTATGCTGTATATGGAGTGCATTGTTTATTTTGGAATAATTTGATGAGTTTTAAAGCGACGTATGCGTGCGTGTATCACTACTTGAATTTTTTATCTTTATTATTATGGCACCGCCATTCATTCATTATTTTTCTGCAATTCCCAAAAGTTGATTGGTAAAGAACGCCTACTGTGTTGAATCCGCCTTTTGTACCTACATATGTGGTCAATAAAGAATAAATAAATAAAAACTTGAATGCAAGGTTGAACTGAAACTTGAATGAAAGCCACAATTCAATGGTCCAGTTCAAGAAGTCCCTAAGTCCGTTTTTTCCCTTTTGAGAAAAGTGCATTAATATGTTTTACTTCGCCTTTTTTTGCCTTTGAAATAAATTTGTGATATCCAAATGTAGGTCCTAAAGTCTTTTTCCCATAGTCTTAAAATAAATATGACTTTTTCAAATTTGTTGAAGAAAATCGGAAAAATGTTGCGGAAAAAACGTGGACTTATGGACTTTATGATGGACTTAGTGACTTTCTTAAAAAAATTGATGGACTTAGGGACTTTATAGGCTAGGTTTGCAAAACAGGTAGGCACAACTACATAGACATGGATTGTACACACAAGCAACGTTTTTTGCGTCGGGAGCTAAACTATGACAGATATGATGATACCAACTCGGAAAAAAATATTTTCCCCTTAAACTGCTGTCAAAACACTTTGAAACCGCCCAACAATTTAAATACCACAAACAAAATACAACAATTAGGCATATATTATAGCATAAAGCTGCTGAAATAATACGAAAGAGTCTTTTAACATACGATGTCTATAAGTGTCTCCAGAATCATCCAGATTATAACTTATCAATGCTGATAAATATAATTCAGACCATAAGGCTTTATATGTATATTCCTTACTTAGTATTATCTGACTTTCTACAAATAAGTGTTATGCTTTTTATGTTGAATAAAAATATTTGATTTAATTTGATTGAAAAATATAAAAATATAAAGTCCCTAAATCCCAACTCACTTATTTTCATCCTAAATTTAGGGGAAAACACCTGAGTTGGAAACACTGGTTTTTGAACATTGATTTAACATTTTGAACTACATAGAGTTATAAAGTAATTAAGGCCGCTGTACCTAGAGAGTGCATAGCTTGTTTTTAAGTATCAACTATCATAATAAATATTGTACAATATTTATTATGATATGATAAATTAATTATATTTATTCATAAAGATTAAAAAGGGCACCTAAATATTATCATGCTTACATGAAATAATAATAGCTACGAGATAGCCTACTCAATTCATTATACGTGTATATAGATACATATAGATATTACTTTATAAAAAAAATAATTTTTACGGAGACAACCGACTGAAACGTACTGACAGACTGCGGTTTTTGAGAAAGACGTTCATGACGGTTTTGAGAGTTGACGAGTTCTACTGAATTCTATTCTTTGATTGAATTCATAATTCTATGTTGTATAAAAACTACGGAAATGATAACTAACTCGAAATAATGGGTATCAAGGTCAATGCCAAAATGCGACTCGAAATGGCTGCCAAGAAATGAAAAATGTTCTGAAAATCGGTTAAATGCATATAGCTTCTATTAATCGAGTCTTATATATTTATAAAACAATTTAAATTATAATCATTATTACTAACTCCAAACAAAATATTTTATTATATTTTCCTTCATATATTTTTAATGTTTATTAAATGACTTATTTATATTGTTAGTGTTGCCCAGTAAATAGCTCAAGTAAAGAAAATAAAATGAAATAGTTAAGTAAGCTGCAGTGAGTTCTATTTTAGAATGAGCATCTAAAGCAGCTCTGACGGGCTCTTTTTAAATTTGGCTAGAGAGGAGGAGGAATGCAGGCAGTGCGAGGTGAGCGTGGATGCATAACAGAAAGGAGGTCTCCTTAAACCTACAACCGGGTCTCAAGACCTGGGAAATGCTTGGAGTTTCTCCCACAACCACACGATGAATAACGCAACTCTATGTTTATTACTTCTTCGTCTTTTTATGTAATATTTGTTGACAAAAATTTTCTGTAGACGAATATGGCATCTCCATATCTTTTATACTCTTTGATAGCGACAATGGATTTGACTTATGACTTATGAGACTGATGAGACTAGACTAGACTTGTGGACTTAGGTACTTCTTGAAACTTGAGGAAAAAACATCTTTAAAAGTACGACGTAAAAATAAGTTAGAAATTAACCGATTAGACTGAACGATAGATAATGAGATTCTGTTTATTTTGGTGTTATTAATGCATAAAGTCCCTAAGTGGACTTAGGGACTTCTTGAAATGGGTCATCCAATTGCAAATAGACAGTGCTTCAGTTTTTAATACTTATAGACGCGCAATTTAGTGTATCTTCTATATCTATGATTGAATTGAATGATTGATGGTAAGGTACAATATGGTTGATTGGTTGGTAGTTGATACGTCAATGTCAATGTCAGGCTATACGAAGTAGTTGTGTACAGTGTATTTTCCTTAATTTTTATCAATTTTTACTTGTATAATTGCAAGACTTACAGTTGCTGTAGTTTTACTAGTTTAATTATATTTTTAGTATTTTTTTATGTAGATGAATTCAGACATTCCAATATATCAGTCGTAGTTATAATTGTGTTATTCGTTATCAACTTGTGTACATAAGAAGTTGCTTTAGATGCAGTCTTTTATCGTTGTCCGTTGAATCTAGTCGAGATTGGTGTAAGCACATGAAAAATGAAGTTTGCTGAACATCTTAGTGCCCACATAACTCCAGAATGGCGAAAACAATATATAAATTATGAGGTATTTACTTTTTTATTTAGAAAAACAAAATTTAAGTATCTTTAACATATAAATTTATAAATAAGAGTGGTGTGATAATATTCAAGCTACAATATGACTGTATAGTTCAAGCTACAATATGACTGTATAGTATATATAAGTTTAGTTTACTTTGAATTACTGTCACATGTTTAGATTTATTATAAACTATCTCCACTCGCGGCTACGCTTGCGATTTTTCTTTATTGCATGGAACACCAATTCTTTTACTAAAATACTTAGATACTCCTTATAACATCAGCTATTTGCCAGTGAAAGTCCCGTTGAAATTGAGCCAGGTCTTTCAAAGATTGTCCTGAACAAACTAACAGACTTTCAAAAATTTATAAAAATATTTTTTATGTAAGTGTTGTATATACTTTCATATGCATATATTAAAAAGCTGTTAATTTAGAATTACAAAAAGACATTCCAATTTTATTTATTTGTATAGATGATTCACATGATATTGAACTAAAATGAACTACTTATTGTTGACTATATGATTTCCTTTTCATTATATGAATACCATTTATATGTGAATACATATTAGATATTTTTTTATTAAACCTTTAACTTACCATTTACTAAAACATCTTAGTATTGTTTCATTCAGCTAATTGCCTTAAATTGTTGTTTTTTGGGGATGTAAAGATTTCGAAAATTATAAAAATTAATTACTAATTTTTTTTTAGGAAATGAAAGCAATGCTCTATACAGCAGTTGAAGAGGCACCATCTGCTGAGAATGTAGAACCTGAAGTGCTCTCAAGACATTTTGCTAATTTCGATGAAAGTTTTTTCCATTACTGTGATCAGGAGTTGAAGAAAATCACTACCTTCTACTCTGGTATGTTCTATGAAGTCAGTACAATGATTTAATTTTTTTAATACCCTTTATTTTTCTTTTCTTCATAATTTTTTTTTATCGTTTTAAATTAACGTTACACACTCAACAGCTCTCATTAGAATAGCGATATCTATGATATATATGATAGCGATTGTCGGAGGGCCGGAAACATACACAATGATAAGAACAAATACACCCATACAGGAAAACATACGTGTATGGTCAATACAAAGTGGGAATCGAACTTGCACCTGTGGTGCTTAAGGCAGGTTCACAACAGCTGTGCCATAATGTTTTAATTATTAATATATAAATAAAAATAGCTATTATTTCACTGACATTGGCAACATTAGTAAAATGAAAAAAGATCTATATATATTATAAGTCAGGTTGTCCTCTTTGAACATAGGACTTCTCCAGAAGTCCCCATTGCTCTATATTACAGGCAATTGTATCCCCATTGCTTGGGAGATTCTTCTCTCACCTTTTAAACTGTCTTCACTTTTTAAACACGTCACTTTTTCTTTTTCATCTCTCAGATACCAATTCATTATATGTGTCGTCCATTTTTCCGTCAGTGGTCTTGGTTATTACTTACTAGCAGTGCCCGCAGCGCCACTCTCATTAATCCAGTTTTTTGATAATACCATGGAAACCCATAATTTTTACGGGATAAAAAGTAAATTATGTTTTAATCCAGGAAGTAAGCTATATATTTAGCAAATTTCATCCAAATACATGTGATAGTTTTTGTGTGAAAAAGTAACAAACATCCATCCATCCAACCAAACTTTGACATTTATAATATTAGTTATATATATTTTTTTGTTATAGAAAAATTGGCTGAAGCAACACGAAAGTATGCCACACTGCAGAGTGAGTTAAAAACCAGGTTTGATACTATGAAGCCAAAGGGCGGTGGTGACAGTAAGAAGGCAATACCTCGCAGAAAAGTCCAAGAGCTAAAGTTAGCCTTCAGTGAATTCTACCTAAGCTTGATTCTACTACAGAACTACCAGAATCTTAACTATACTGGTTTTAGGAAAATATTGAAAAAGCATGATAAGGTAGGTTTTAATTTAATTTTATTTATAATGGATGTGAAAGTTGTATGTGTACATTTAATACAAAAATAAGAACTAAATTTTTATTTCATTGCCTTAATCTTAAAAGGTTTAAGGAAAAAACGCATTAATATATTAATCTCTTCTTCTAGGTTAACATGTTTCAGATAGTACTTAATAAATTGTAGGGTCGTACAGTTAAGCCGGCCAAGCCGACTAAAAGAGTTCGCTGAATTAGCTGTTCAGGTTAGCTTATTTAGCTAATTTGATATCAAATAACATCTGATAATAATCGTTAACTCCTGATAAGTAAATTGCTCTTATCCAATGAGTTACTTTGCCCTTAAGTTGTAAAGGTCAGATGGCAATCGCTCCGTGTAAAAACTAGTAACCTCTCAAATCCGGATAAGAGTAATAATCATCTGCCCGAGCGGGAATTGAAACGTCAAATATAAACCTACTTTAAACCATTAATAAGACTACCAAACGCTACTAAAATATCACGTTACAGTTATTAAATGTAAGCAACGGCGCACAATGGAGGGCAGAACATGTTGAGACATCACATTTCTACACCAACAAGGATATCGACAGACTCATCAGCGACACAGAAGCGACAGTCACCAATGACCTGGAGGGAGGTGATAGACAGAAAGCCATGAAGAAGCTAAGAGTGCCACCGCTTGGTGAACAACAGAGCCCGTGGACTACCTTTAAAGTTGGCTTGTTCTCTGGGTCTTTTATAGTCCTGGGTATAACAGTTGTATTATCAGGTATGAATTATTTGTTTTCCATAACTAATTAGATGTGACTGCCGTTTCAAATTATTGTTGTGTAGTTTTTGCAACGTAAGTTTCTTAAAGCGGCTTGCGGGTAGTGCGATTTAGTAAAAATCGTCACGTAACGACGTATGGTGTGTGTGTGCGTGAGTGTATCGAGCCTACTACAAGAACATGAGCACACGAGCAATCGAGTGCGCAGCCGAGTGCGCAACTCTCTCTCACACAATTTTTTCCCGCTACAAAATACTTTATTGTCCAAAGTACCATTTATTTGTATTTATTTATTTCGTATGGCACACAAAACAGGTAACAACTACAAATAATTTAACATAAACATGCGTTAAAAGTTTTAGACAAAGTTGGCACCCAAGAACATGTGTACACATCTTAACTAAATACTGAGCTAGCTACAGTTACTTATAATCGAATGAAATTGAAGATTCCATAATTATTTATACTAAGATTATTAATGTACTGTTTGTTTTTATATACAATCATAATAATATATAAAATAGCTTAAATTAAATGTTGCTGAAAAAGAAAAATAGAGTAAATTGATTATTAAGTTGGGTACAATTTAAAAAGGAAACAAAAATTGTACATTAATCGTCACGACGAGGATATGTATTGCTGAACAGTTTTCTTAAATCGGGCAATGTTATTATCAAAAATGTCTATGTTGTTATTTGTTGCTGCAATGTCATTGTAAAGACGACACATACGGACGTATCCCAAAATTCATCAAAATCGTTACAGTGATTTGAGTCATGTGTGCAACAAACATCCGAAGACCCAATCTCCCACTTCGGCTCCTTCCGTTTTTCCCTTGTCATCCCTACTCTCCTATTCCTTGCGTTGGCAACCCGCATACGTCAAATATAACGCGCATTCGTAGGTTGCGGTGACTGCATACCATAAAAAAATACAAACCTTCACATTTGGACGCAAATAAGCAATACCATGTCAACCCACAAAATTGAACTGAACTGAGTTATATATGCAGAAGTGTTGGTGGTGAAATGGCTGAAGAACATTTTTATTTAATATTTGTAGGGTTTTAAGCTTTAAAACTCCTAAAAAGCAATTTTTAATCATGCAATTTATGTATTATGGTAAACGTTTTGGGTTATATTATATACGAAATATGCAGTTTGTATACTTATTTTTGTAAAAATAACTTACATAAATGTGAAATTGCCAAAAACTTGACCAATACATAAATAAAATCATATAAAGCAAGTTGTTCAAAATTTTCAAACGCGTTTTTCTCGAAATGACATTCGTGTGGGTTGACATGGTATTGCTTATTTGCGTCCATTTATTATATTACTATAATAATAACAAAGAAAGAAAGAATTATTATAATATTATTTGCATAGAATAACGCAATTATCAAACCTTATACTACTTATCCAAACATCGTTACTCACTGCAAATACTCTTATCGTGATAACAGACAATGGCTAGTTTTGTGTCAATTTGCATAGTTGCACGGTCTATGTAAATCTTTAATAATATTTGTATATCATGCAACAACCAAGAACAAATATGAAATGAATTGTACACTATTTATCTATCTTAGTCATATAAAAGAAGTATATGTAGTTATATATGTATATGTCGCAAACCAGAAGTGAGGTTATTTAAAATAAGATGCAGAACCGCTGAACCTATATAAATCATCGGTTCTGCTATGCTTTTCAAATACAATAATAGCAAAACGCTGCGTATCACATTTTGATTTTAATTATTATTAGATTAAGTAAGGTAATTTGATACTTAATTTACACATATTTAAACAAGAATATTTTAGGAATGAAACACAAATAAAATAATATTACAATTTTTAATAAAAGTGACATAAAAACTACTTACAATGTTTGTGGCTGAAGTCGCAGGAGCAAACTGATCTCACAACACGAATCAGTTGCTTTTTAAAGCGTTAAACGGAAGTTGACATATTTTAAAAATATCTGAACCTATTCCTTCCATTCGTTTTTGAATAACAATATTTCAAAATTGCTTCGATTTTTAATAATTTGTTCGAAAATACAATTAAAGGCTGCCAGGATCAAATTTTAATTTGATTTTTTTTAATTCTTAAATAAATGGCTTTTATTACTAATGTCAATGAAGTAAATTCACAATAAGAATTTACGTAATGATTTTATGACTTATCTATGCTTATTTAATTAAGTGATGAATCGGCGCGGCGACATATATAATTTTTTGCCGATTGCTGGGCCAAAGTTTCTCCTATTAAGGTGCTCAATCAACTACGCTGCTTCACTGCCGACTGACGGATATACGAGTATTTTTTTTATTTAAATTCTTTTGTACGCCAAAAAAATATTAATATAGGATAAAAACAACACAAATAAACTTGCATGATTTGCATATAAGGCGGTTTTATCGCTTAAAAGCGATCTCTTCCAGACAAACCTTTTGAGATAAGAGATCTGCATGAAATCGTAGCTGGTGTAAAACATACAAATAAATACACACTATTACATAAACACAGTACACACAATAAATAATTATAAATATTTAATAATAAATTAATAAATATAAAAATTAATTTATGAATAGCGAATTGTCATAAGGATTAAAAACGAAGTCGTCGTATGTACATGGCCAGTAGCAATACACAATAAGAAAAACACACTATACATGTCTTAGAATTACTTCAACTATATGGAGGTCATCATGTTTTCCTTCAGCGTTAAGTTTGAGATAAATTTTGAAATAAAAATTGAGCACTTGAAAACTCAGAGGTACTTGCACGGATTTGAACCCGTGACCTTCGGTTGAAGTATACGTTTTTAGGGTTCTGTACCCAATGTCTCTCGGCCCGTCCCTCCATCTTTCAGCGGGATGTACTTCACGTCTTTTTCATTTTTTTCTTTTTTTCACAGATTGTGTATTTATGCAATATTAAAAGGGTGTACACAAGAAACTTGATATTTTAACTCTACGGTAGTACTGAACCCGTTATATGCGAGCCCGATACACACTTGACCGGTTTTTTGTATCTCTTATTTATCGTATAACTCTGCGTCAATTTTGTTAATTAAAATCACGTTGAGTTTAATAGAGCGTCTATTGAAGTTTCGAATGTTAACTATTTACTACAGTAAGATGCAGGCCTTTTTTGTCACTTGTTTTTGGGGCCACGATTATTCTGGAAAAACTATAATTTTTATATAATAAACGCCCTTGTTTTAAGGAAAAAAATAATTATTTAATTTTTTAATAACATAAATTCTTTGAATATAACGTGAACTTGATAAGAAACAACATAAATAGGGATCTTTTGTGACAACATTTTGTAGATTGACAAATCTACTTAGACAAAGGTAAAGGTTGGATGTTGTTGGACTGTTGGGATAACCTCTGTCACAACAGAGATTATTCCACCAGTACAATCAGTCACACTGGTGGTAGGTCTTTTGTTGCAAGAGGCCGGCTAGGTAGGTACCACCGCAGTGTCCAATATTCTGCCGCCAAATAGTAGTGCTTAGGCACTACTGTGTTCCGGTTTGAAGGGCATTGTACGCTAGTGAAATTACTGGGCGAACGAGATTTAAGAACTAATATCTCGAGGTTCGCAACGCGTGAGTGGCACCTACTAATGGTGCTGCAAGCGCTCATAGGCTGCGGCAGCCACTTACCGTCAGGTGGGCCGTATGCTTGTTTGCCAACTTCTAACATAAAAAAAAGGTAATTTGCATCATTACACAAAAAACGGTGACAAAAAACTCTCAAACTCTCAACTTGTATGAGAATGTCGTAGGTACGGTCTTCAGTAGATTACATTTTATATTTGGAACATTTTGAACTACTATATAAAAAGAACATTGTGACCAAATACACTTTTTATATTTTCAGTTTTTATTAATTTTTTTTCATTTTTTTGACAATTTTTTCGATGTTGTCGAAATTTTCTTTAATAATTATATTCATCTTTATACATCGCCTAGAAGCCGAGTTACATGTTAGGCAGTTACCAATAAATATTTTAACCAGGTCAATTGTTTATACAGGCAAAGTCACGGGCAGAAGAATGTGTTGATTAAATAAGTTGATACATCTTACCAGGGCTTTTTTGTGGGGGCACGCGGGGGCACGCAGTGCCCTTAATACCTCATTATGGGTCATAATATTTCAGCTCGAAGCAGATGTTTGTTATAAATACCTGTTTGTTCTTGTGGATCGTGCCTCAAATAACACTTTATGTTATTATAAAATCTGATAATAATCGTTAACGCTTAATAGGTAATTTGCTCTTATCCAATGAGTTACTGGTTCGCCCTTTATGTTGTTGAGGTCAGATACATTAAAACTAGTAACCTGTTAAATCAATAATCTAGGGGTATTAGCAAATATGAGAAAATACTATTTTTGGTAATTTTATGTAGTAAGTCCTCGCTCATCGCAGTTCTTTTGAAAACTGCTTAGCGGAGAAAGGCTAGGGAGTTTCCACCAGTTATTATCTGGTGGAAACGCAGCCTTAATCAGGTGTTCCAGTTCTGTCTACATATCTTAATCTATGCCTATTTGTCAGAACGAGCTCTTTTCATACTACACATGACAAAAAACTGAACTTTCGCTATATGTCCGCAATTATCCAATGCTATTTTTTTTGTAAATATTACTATAATCAAAACAACGGCTAGACAGATAAATTGACCTTAGACAGATATTACGTAACAATAAGGATAATATCGATGCAGACCAGACAATAAATATATTGAATGGCAAAACCGCATGTTGAAAATGACTTAAATTATTACAATTTTCCTTGTGAGACAGCAGTTTATAGAAAACTAGCTCCTGCCAGCGGCTTCGCCCGATAAAGATTTTAATACAAACTGAAAAACATCAAATTTAATTTATATCAAATCAGGAGCCTATAAGTTTCAAGCATGTAGCTAAAATGACGACACTTCCTAGAAGCTCTAAAATGATGCAACTTTTTCAATTCTCTATCTACTACGGTTCAAGTACAACCAACTGACAGACGGATGGACGAACAATAGGAAAGCTGAAGCTTAATAATAAGGCTCGGTTGGCTAGGGTTCGATACGGTACCCTAAAAACCAGCTTCGTAGCAGGTTATACAAATAAATTTGTGATTGATCGATTGTTTAAGCCTTTGCTTTATTATTATTGAAAAAAAGAAGAGAGCTTCTCAATTTATTTGATTTTTTTAAGAATATATTTATATATTACGTAGGTACCTAATAAATGTTACGTTTTTTTTTTAAATAAACGCTACACACAACACACCCCATTAGGATAGTTATATCCTCTGTCGGGGGTCCGGAAACATACATAAAGACAAGGACAAATACACCCAGACCGAAAACATGTTTGCATGGTCAATGCAAACTTATGCTACCTGTGGCGCTTAAGGCAGGTTCGCTACCGCTGCGCTACAATGTCACAAGCCGATTTTGATAGTTCGTTTTTTTTTGTTTTAGAAATACATTTTTGACTGTTTTAAAATATTAAAAAAACATCAAGACTGAAATCCAACAATTCTAGATGGCTTCGATAAATGGTTGTATGTTAAATTTCCTAATATACTTTTTAACGTATAATTACAAATCTCGTATTGTATAAAGTGTTATTTCAATTTTATAATATTAATTATTTTGTTTCAGCACTATTCCACGAGGGTGGCACAGAATACGTCAAAACCGCCTTTAGATTATACCGCGGCCCATTCCTACTAGTAGAATTCATATTTTTAATAGGCATCAATGTTTACGGATGGCGATCGTCTGGGGTCAATCATGTTCTTATATTCGAATTGGACCCAAGAAAACATTTATCAGAACAGCATCTTATGGAATTAGCCTCAATTTTCGGTGTCGTCTGGGCACTTAGTATATTAAGCTTTATATATAGTGCGAGTTTGAGTATACCGCCGTTTGTGAACCCTCTCGCGTTGGTGATAATAATGTTAGTCTTTCTTATGAATCCTCTAAGGGTTTTTAGGCATGAAGCGAGGTTTTGGTTCTTGAAGATATGTGTAAGTTGTTTTATATTAAGTTATTATTACTTGATTAATATAAGTCTGCTTTTTTATACATCTAAAAGTTATTCATTATGTTTATTAAAAGTGAAAATTTTCCATGGAAAATCCTTGTAAATTTTTTACTTGGAATAAACGAATTTCCTTCATGGTTCCATCTATATCTATACCAAAATTCATCATGAAAGTGTCACAAACAAACTCATTTTCGCCTTTGTAATATCAAAAGTTAGCGGTTATAGATTAAGAGCTAATTTATAAATAATTCAAATTCAAAAAGATTTATCTTTTAAAAATATTATTGTAATACATTAAATTGGGTGCGATCGACGCCATAACAGACACATAAAAATGACCATTGTGTCTTTTAAACTAAGTGGTGACAGATTATAATTCTCGTTTTCATTATCAAAAAATCTAAACTACAATAAAGTAATAACCCATTAACATCGACTAGAACATTTTTTTTATGTCACAGTTTATTTATATATAGTTTTATGTTATTTGACGTTTGGCAAATAAGAATACGGTCCGCCTGATGGTAAACAGTCACCGCACCTAAGAATGCGCGCGGTACTTCAAGTATCACATGCGCATTGCCAACCCAAGGGAAAGGAGGAAAGGGTACAGCGGGAGTGGGAGATTGGGCTCCAGCGTTTTCACTCATCGCAAGAAACGCCACAGTATTGATACGGTTACTATTTTCTGTTTGAGGGTAGTACTTCCCCAGTCGAACTGGCCCATTTTTTCCGGGGGAACATGGCTCTACTACGTGACACCTATATACTGACCTCTTCCAGGGTAGGATATTAGCGGCCCCGTTTATGCCGGTACTTTTCGCGGATTTCTGGCTGGCCGATCAATGGAACTCCTTCACTTACGCCTTCCTCGACTTCCATTATTTGATCGCGTTCTACATAGCTGGTGCTGATTGGTTCACTGTTAATAGTAAGATATTATAACTGTAACTCATATAACACACACATACTTACATTCGCTTGCTCTGTCTTTTTTCATAGATATAGAGGACAATAGATTGTGATCTCCATTTATTATTTAGTTCCAAGCCATTTGTTAGATGGTGCTTCAATTTTAAATGTCATTTTATCTACCTTCCTTTTTTTCTATATCTATGGTTATTTACATCACACTTTGGGCTTAAGAAGCACAGGACCCACCTGATGGTAAACCTCGAAATATTCATTCTTCTTCTTTCGTTCTTAAATCTCATTTTCCCAGTAATTTCATTAGCTACATTGTCCTTCAAAGCGAAACACTGTAATGCAAAACACTACTGCTTTGCGGTAGTGTATCTGATACTGCTGTGGTACCTAGCCGGCCTCTTGCTATAAAAGGCTGACCACTATTTCTTACGAATACACTCACAGATTGTAGGAAGGCAAGAGAAAGGTTGTCAAAGGTTGTTAAACATATCAGTAATAATTTTCAGGTGAATTCGAATCGACGAAGTGGTTTCTTCTAACAAGAGCGGCTGTTAATATAATACCGGCCTGGACAAGATTCTGGCAATGCCTACGTCGTTACAGAGACAGTAAGGAGGCATTCCCCCATTTAGTAAACGCTGGGAAGTATTCCACGACGTTCTTCGTCGTTTTATTTTCGACACTACGGACTATTTATGGTGGTAAGTATTTAGGTTTAGTAGATTAGGTGATACTATGGTAGAGAAACATAGAAATCTTAATAATAAGGTACTAGAAGTTGCGTATCTGTGTGACCTTGTCGCCTCAATGATGACTTATGAGCCACAAGCGGTGCGAGTATGCATTAGTATTATTCACTTTACTTACCATTGCTGTATAAGGTATTCAATATCGGGAGCGGTACAACCCCACGTAGCAATGTAATGTTAAACTTGTGATATTGTCGTTTAAGTATGTAGTAGTGACAGCATGGGTGAGAGGAATTTAGCGGTAAGGTGGAGACAAGTGTTTCGTAAGTAATAAGCGACTTTTTATATTTCTAGTACCTTATTATTAAGATTTCTTTGGTAGCAAAGTGTTTTTTCCTCTGGAATTAGAAGTATTAATAAATAAATAAATAAACGCAGCGGCAAACAACCGTCCGGCCCGCCTGATGGTAAGCGGTCACCGGAGCCTATGAACGCCTCCAACCCCAGAAGTATCGCTTGCGTGTTGCCTTTGAAAATTTTTCTAGCTTCGGCAGACAGCTCATTGCACAGTGAATGAGTGTAGTACTCCGTCAAGTAAGATCGTTAAAAAAAACGTTACACACTCAACGACCCTCATTAGGATAGTTATATCCTGTATGGCGGGTCCGGAAACATACACAAAGAGAAAACATGTACAAACACACCCAGACCGGAAAACATGCCTGTATGGTCAATACAAATATAGTCTCCGTGCGGGAATCGAACCCGTGACCTGTGGCGCTTAAGGCAGGTTCGCTACCTCTGCATCATCATCCTTAACCACGGAAACAACCCACAGATGCCTACGAGAACCCATACGACAATCCGTTCCTGTACATCTGGCTGGCTTGCCAGTTCGTGTCCTCGACTTACACTTACACGTGGGACGTGAAGATGGACTGGGGCTTGCTCAGCGTAGGACCGTCAGCTGAGAACAGCTTCCTGAGAGACGAGATCGTGTACAGTCCTGGGGTGAGGAATACCAAAATGTATATTCTATTCCATCATCATTAACAGCCTTTTTGACCCATTGCTGGACATAGACCTCCCCAGCTGTCTCATTTTTGTTTATAGACTTTAAAAAAATAAGCTTTAAACATTTTTTTGGTAGTAACGTAAAGTTTTTGATGGTTGTATATTGATAATTAAATTGTATTAACGATTTTTATATTTTCAATTTAATATTGCTGGACATAGGTACATTCTGTCCTCTGTTCTTCTCATCCAGCCAATACCATCTATCTTCTTAACGTCATCAGCTCATTTTCTTATTAATTAATTTTATTAATTATTATTTATGTGTGAAGCCTGATATAAATGATATTTTATTCCATGACGGTTGGTAAACAAGCATACGGTTCGCCTGATGGTAAACAGTCTCCGCTGCCTATGAAAGCGCGATACTTGAAGTATCACATGCGGACTGTGAAGGGATGAGAAGGAAACAGAGGGGGTGAGAGATTGGGCCTCCACTCTCGGAAGTACTTCCCCGGTCGAGCTGGCCCATTTTTGAGAAGCATAGCTCTATTTTATTTATTTATTTAAATTCTTTATTGTACACACAAGAGAAAATACAACCTAACACATATATATAAGGTGTTTCACTTTAAAATGCGGTAACTTTGCGGGAAGCTTCTATAAGTGTAACAGATCAAATTCTAATTACGATATATGATGTATCTTTTTGCTATATTTTAAAAAAACTATTTTCATATCATCGCTCGAACTATGACTCTAGCTGAATAAAATCTATACTTCAAGCCGTGCGCTACGTCACATCACATATGACGTAACACATAGCGCGTATAGCGGCATTGACCTGAGTCACCGACCGCGCGCCCGGTGTGTTATGTGTTTATCACAAAGTACGTGGATACATTATGACAGTAGTGTAGTATCTTGTCTGTAGCTTGCATGTCGTTTAAACTATCCTTCGCCCTTTCAAAAGTTCTTGTTCCAGCATCAATCCCGGTATTTTGCCCAGGGTCTGCTTATTACCCTTATCCGGATTTGACAAGATACTAGTTCTTACGCAGCGATTGTCATCCGAACACCGCAACCCAAGGGCGAACCAGTAACTCATTGTATAAAAGCAAGTTACTAATATTATCAGATGTTTTGATAATATCGACCGCCGACAGCTTAACGTGCTCTCCGACGCACGGTGGTGAGAACCATAAGGACAGACACCCGGACAGAGACAGATATTAATAAGATCAAACCAATATCCACCCCGAACGGGAATCGAACCCGGGACCGTCGAGTCGCCATAATTTGACTTCTTCAGAAACCACTATGATGAAATAATAAAATCAAACTGCGAGTTTACGACCTACCCCACGTAAAAAGTCGTTCACTCCGTCATTTTTAAATAAGGTTATTGACCGGTAGCATCGCTGGACGGTTTTGATGTCGCCGCTACTTGCCTTGCCTACTTAGCGCTCCACATAGATTCAAGACATCCCGCACCCCACACCTTAATCGAAATTTACTAATTTTATTTTTTAATAAATAAAACATGAATGGGTTCATCAATACTATCCGCCTCGCACGGGAATCGAACCCGTGACCATCGAAACGGTGGGCTCGCTACCTACACGCTACAACGATTTTATGCAATATTTACCTGTAAAAATTACCAAGACCGTATTCATAACGCGTATTTCATAACTCAGTGGAGTAGCCTACAAGAACAATAGCAAGATGAATATTAATCTGTAAATGTAGTCTCAAAAAGAATTGAATTATTGTCTATTATCGCATGTCCCAAATAAAGGGTAAAACTTTTCCTTAACCTTAAAATTTGTTTTATTTTTTTGCAATATTAAAGATTATCGATTGTAAAATGTTATTTTAATTTTTAACTGAATTTCAATACAGTTGAAAAATCAAGCAAATTCCAGGAATATCTTTATCTTCACAAATAACGCAATAAAATATGTATAAAACTTATACTGCTATAATTCAGTATCACACATTACTAAATAAAACATACGTAAACAGAAATGTACATCTGAATTAGCTCAAATGATTATTATTAAAAACTAACTTTAAGAGGGATAACTGTTTGCGATATTAACTTTATACTACAGCTCACACAAGTAGGTACGCAAGCGAATCAGCACACACCTTCAACTTCTTTTCCTTCACACTCCTGTCACTTTAAAAATATCAGTTAAAAATAATTCAATCCATCCAACTAGAAATCTATTATTTATCGTTAGATAAGTAGTTAGTTAGATTACTAATTTTATTTTTAATCAAGATATAATTAGTCTAATAAATTACGTACCTAGCTAATAGCTACATAGTACATTCTACAATTCGATTGAATTTATTTTGCATTTGAGTGTTTAAATTACGTAATAATTTTACCTACTTCAACCAACTCAGATCATAATTTACGTTTTAAAATATTAATAATAAATAATTTTCCTAAATAGGAAAATAGTATTTTATGGTAAATTGACACATCATAACCCTATTTAGAGTATTATTCGAAAATATCTTAACTTAAAAATTTCTTTTCTTTTCTTAATTCAAATTTAAAAATGTGACCCAATTCCTATAATCGCGGCTAAAGATTTCTTTATTTGCGGATTTAATCGGTACAAAGTACATGCATAGTAATAAAAACAATTCTAATACGTATGTTTCCAATTAAATATCCTTTTTAAATTCGCCGATAAATCGACTAATAAAAAAGTAAAAAGACCTTATTACAACCCTACAGTAAGTATGTTATTAAGTGATATCGCCGCTGTATTTTTCGGCCTTTGACATAAACCGCCTTCAACGCTGTATTGTTTCGGCCTTTGACATAAACCGCCTTCGCCGCGGTCGGTGTTTTTGAAAATGTAAACAAACAGAATTAAAGTAACCTTATTACTCAGTGCATAAAGTTTATTTTTAAAGACTACCACGTATAAGATGTTCCGTTCTTTGGTAAAACCCGCTGTGCGTGTCTTATTGTTTCATCGTTCCATTCGTTACAAAAACTCTGATCGAGTAACACGTCTCTACCGCTGTCTTCGTAATTTAAAATGTCGAAAATTGTTCGTGATCCAGCAATAGAAAAATGGAAGTGGCATTGTCATTATGGATCGAAGACCGCTAAAATCAAAACAAGGGCGACCTGCCAGTGTTTTAGCGTGCTAATAAGAAAGCGTGGTTAACAAGTGCCATTTTTTGTGACTGTGAATTCCGGAATTGTTATGTTTCTGGAGTTGAAATTAGTTTAAAAAAAAAGAATTCAGACTTTAAAGTGGTTCTAGTTTTGGACAATTCACCAGGTCATCCTCCATTTTTTTTTTTTTTAATAAACAAGTGACATTTTTACCTTCCAACACGACGGCTTTGTTTCAACCTATGGACCAAGGAATAATCCAGGTCTTTAAGCTCTATTACATTAGACGAACCTTCAAAATCATTTTGAATAATATGGAAGGTGATATGAATCCTGATATGAATGTTATGGAATGCTGGAAGAAATTTGACATAGCAAAATGCATCGTTGGAAGAACTGAAGCCATACACATTGAATTCGTGCTGGAGAAAACTGTGGCCTGCTCTGACTGTGGAAAATGACGAAGAATCTGTGCAAATGCAAACTATTACTGCAAACATAGCCGAAATTGCGAGTGGAATAGGACGAAATGGGTACGAACAGATAGAATCAAGTTACATTCAGGAGTTGCTTGTATTGCAACATTAATATTTGACTGAAACCGACTTGGAGGAAATGTTAAATTCACAGCCCATTGAAGAAGATGCTTCAACAAGCAATTTGGAAATGTGGTATTTAATCTGAAAAATTTTAGTGAAGGTTTAAGAATGGCAAATGAGCTTTGTGATTTCTTTATGAAAATTGATCCGCCTATGGAACGAAGTATTGTTTTCAAGAGGCACATTGCTAATGCAACTACTGAAGATCTGTGTGAACTGAAAGAGATTTAAAAAACTGCCAAGCAAGAAAAAATTACAAAATTCTTTAAACCGTTGCCTAAGCCTTAATGTAATAAGTATGGTCAAAAACTTCAATTAAATTTATTTTTTTATGTTTGTTTTTTATTTTGTCAGCTAGGAACGTATCCCCTATAATGCCATATAAAATACCATTTCATATTCACTGTTAAGAGCTTTTACTGTACTAATAATTTTTGGTCAGCTTTAATAATAAACTAATTAATTAATTATAATGTTAAAGTACAATAATTAAATTTATAACTTTTTAAAGACAAACGTATTTTGTTTTTGTTTCATAATTACGTATACTACGTAATAATAACTGCATTCACTACTCGCCGGTATTTCCCGGCGACTAAAGAATTTTTGACGCCATTGTTGCTAGGGAAGCGGGGAAGAGGGCAAAGGCGGAGTAAAGATTAGTAATTAGTATTGCCAGACTTTTCAAGAAAAGTGCTACTTTTGTCACTACAACCAAAATTCTAATATTCTGTAACTTACACTTTCAAATATTATTTTGCCAAATAAAATTCCACAAATACAGGAATTCAATACAAAAGAAGCACAAAATATTGTTTGTAAAAATATTAGTATAAAATGTATATCATCTTTGTTCGAGTATTTTTTTAATATTAAAAAATTTCTTTTTCCGTATTGTTTTAGTAAATTTTCACATGTATTTAATATCCTAAATCTTAACGTGCTTTATAACTCGACACCGTAATTTCCTTAAATATTTCGAAAATTTATATCTTGCCAACACTAGGCGCTACACGTATATCTATCTTGGGAGGGACTAGAACAAAAATAAGGCGTGGGGATGTGACGACCCCATCGCCCGCTGTTGGGATAACCTCTGTCACAACAGAGATTATTCCACCAGTGCAATCAGTCACACTGGTGGTAGGTCTTTTGTTGCAAGAGGCCGGCTAGGTAGGTACCACCGCAGTGTCCAATATTCTTCCGCCAAATAGTAGCACTACTGTGTTCCGGTATGAAAGGGCACTGTACGCTAGTGAAATTACTGGGCGAACGAGATTAAGAACTAATATCTCGAGGTTGGCAACGCGTGAGTGGGACCTACTAATGGTGCTGCAAGCGCTCATAGGCTGCAGTAGCCACTTACCATCAGGTGGGCCGTATGCTTGTTTGCCAACTTCTAACATAAAAAAGGCTTGGTCTACACCACGGGTTTTATTAGTTTAGTTAATTAGTACTATTTTCTTGTAAAAAAATATTGGAATTATGTTGCATTACATAATATTGTACATATTAGCTTTGCTTACCCTTGCCCTAATAATAGCAATAAAACAAATCTTTTTTTTTATTTCACGCTGGTAAATTGAAGACATAAGTATTTTAATTACATACTAGCGGTCGCTCACACTTTACCCGCGTAAAATAAAAAAAGTAATTGTTTTGTTGCTACTCATTGGATAAGAGCAATTTACTTATCAAGATTTAACGATTGTTATAGGATGTTATTGATAATAATCGGGACCGCCAGCCGAGGCACGGTGGGGAGACCCACACGGCCAAACGCCCAGACCGAGACAGAAATTTAACAAACATCTGCCCGAGCGGGAATCAAACCCGCAACCGTCGAGACTAAAGGCAGACTCGCAACCCACAACGCCACAACGGTGTATTTGTTAATTTAGTTACGTTCGACAGAAGTACATACATCCACAGATAAAAGCCTCAATAGCTCAACGGTAGAAGGGCTGGCTCTTAACGTGAGTGTGGGAAGTTTCATTTTTGTCTACTTTTTGATTATTTGGAGGGAGGACCATTAATAACAACTATTTATAATTAGAAAAAGCATTGCTAGAAATAAGCATTGCTTAGATCAATTTTTTTATTATTTTTTAATTTAACTAATTATAATTTTTAGTAGAAAAATATTGAAGACTTGATTTACTATAAAAATTATTTTGTGGAACTTATACCTACTGAACATCTTATTTTTTTTCAGTTTGGCGTTTTTTCAAATGAACATTCTGTTTGTATGCCATATTATGATAGCGCACGTATTATTATTATTACTATTGCTACTCGCTACTAAACGCTAGCGTATCAATGATTTGACGTTCAGTGCGCTGCAAAATTGATATTCAGATAAAGAAATTAAATTAAAAATTTATCTGCGATCGATCGATACATAAAATTCGTCAAAATTAATTAAATACAATAATAATAATCACGAGCGTAATCGTATGGAATACAGTAAATGAATATTAAAAAAAAGGTTTCAATACTACTATTAAATGATTTAATTAAATCAATTTTAATGATTCAGCATTTGAAATTATACTAAATAAATGAAGCTGGTTAGGTATGACTAATTCGCATTTGCAGTCACAGTAACAACAGCGTAGTGGTTCTGTGGCTCCGTATGTGACGCGGCATCCTGAGTTCGAATCTTCACTTTACAATAGTTTTTTCTTATTTTAAGATTAGTTTTGTTTTTTTGTGTTTTCCGTTTTTAAGATTTTAAGTTAGCCGTCGTGTAAAGAGGTCATGAACGAGCATTACCCAACAACTGTCTATTGAGACGAGGCGTACATCATATTTAATATGTAAATTAGAGACATAGATGTGTTCATTCTGTTCTAAAAGTATTGAAATTGTTATAAACAGTTTGTGTGGATAAATCTAAATCAAAAGGCGTTTTAGATTTCTTTTTGACTCGCACACCACCAAGACCCTGAACTTGCTAGCCGTGGTCTGGTTTTGGCTGAGTTCCAATCATTTGTAAAAACTCTCCTGGCGTCCAAACAATTTATTTAAGATTAAGTAACTAGTGGTTTATAAATATTATAAGTGTACTCAGCATCTGCTGTCTTATTTTACGTAAACCCGTAACACAATTTATTACTTATCACGCATTTTGTAAATTATTAAAATCCCCAACTCTCAAAATCCGAGGATAAAAATTTCGGACCAGTCAGGTCAGCTCGGCTAACGGCCCGAGGATTTCCATTATGTATATTATTATTATTATTATTATTATAATGGTACAGGGGTATACCTTCCTGGTAAAGTATACGCCACACCGTGCTACGGCTAATACCAAAGTCCTGTTTTGTATCTCGCCCGTCTTGTGCTTGCCATGGGACTATTTTAAAAAAAAGTTAAAATTTCTTTTTGTAAATAAACATTTAAATGGGTCCGCCTGGAATCTAACACTGGAGGCTTAAAGCTATCATAGCTCCTCATTCTTTGTTCAGGGCCAAGAATGGTTCGCTCACTGGGGCATTTCCCGTAACGTTTTAGAATTTTTAGAATAATTTAATTAGAATGCTATGGGCATTACCACCAACATTCTAATATTTTGAAACTTTTACTTCAAATATCATTTTGTTAAAAAGTATTCCATAAATTTACACAAGAATTAAACATAGTAATGGGCCAAAATATTTAATTATTGTATGTAAAAATATTAGTAGAAAATTATTGTTTTTTTTCAATTATAAATTTTAAAACATGAAAAGAAGAATCATAATTATTTACTCCTTTCTATAAACTCTACACTGTAATTTCTTTAAATCTATTATAAAGATAAAAATTTGAATTTTTGTGTGTATGTTTGTAATAAATAAACTCAAAAACTACTATTTAAAAATTTTTCACCATTGGATAGCTACATTCACCCTGAGTAACATAGGCTATATTTATTGCTAGAAAAGATTGGGATCCTTACTAAAACTTAACTACCGTAATCCAAAGTGTAAAAAATTGCCCTAAAACGTCTTTCGTCGCATGCGCTGCGGAAACTATTGATGATAGAACAAAAGTATGTTCTAAAATATTAAATAACATATTTTCAATTAAATAAATAATAATATCAACAAAGAAATATAAAAAAATATCTTATGTCCACCCGTGCGAAGCCGGGACGGGCCGCTACTATTTCATAAAATTATTATTACTATTATTATTATAACTTGCCAACACTGAGCGATAGACTTTACACGTGTAACTATCTTTCAAGGACAAGTTAAGCTTGGTCCAGACCAGGCACTTGTACGGTAAGGAATTGATTATTTTTTCTGAAATATGCTTAGCGTGAAGATTTCTTTTAGTTATGGTAATTACTATAATTCTCTTGTGAAAATACTTTTTATCAGTTAATGTTTAAAGTACCTTACCTACTCCATCGAGAAAGTTTTGGACGTTTAGAATTATTTTTGATTTCGTAATATGGTATACATATTAGATTTTACCTGTGATTTTGTTTGTGTCAATTCAATGGCAATCAATTCAAGTTTTTGTTACAAACATCGGTTAATGTACAAGTTAAAATTCAACTTTGTACTCCATTTATCATATTACAATTTATTAATTTTATATGCGCAACCGTTATGCTCGACGACCATGTAAAAGTTATTTTTCTGTTCCTCAGGAACATTACCTTTTCCTGAATGAACTTTTCATTCATTCATCCTGTATGCTTTCTAATACCCCTTGACCATGTCTATACAAAATTTGATAATGCTGGTCATTGTCGAGTAGTTAAGGTGTAAAAGTGTAACAACTAAACAAACTCACATTTCCCAAAATGTATGAGCGCCGCTTTAGGAAAGGCGGCACTTCAAAAGGCATATTTTTTCAACGATTTTGTAAAAGACATATTTTTATTACATACTAGTGGTCGCTCGCGACTTCAACCGGAAAGAATCAAAAATATCATTTGTTTTTTTTTATATCTAAGGCTCCGGTCATCGTAACAAGATAATTACTATTTAATAGTTTTTAGGTAATTTGCTGCTTACAAACATTAATGATAAAATGTGCAATTGACGATTTCTTATTTTAATTTTTTTTCCTTTAAAAAGTTTAAATTTTTAGTTTTAATTTAAATTTTTAGTTTTTTTTCCTTTAAAAACCGCTTTCAAAGTAGGTTACTGACTTAACATGTTTGTGTGCCATACATAAATACCACACGTATTATTATTATTAGACGACGTTTTGGTGCAGCGGTGGCGAACCTGCCTTGCCTGCCACCTGCCCCACATGTTTTTATGGACGATACAGGCATGTTTTCCGGTCTGGGTACAGCCACAGGTTCGATTCCCGTGCGAGGCGGATATTTGTATTGATGAACCCATTCATGTTTTATTTATTAAAAAATTAAATTAGTAAATTTCGATTAAGGTGTAGGGTGCGGGTTGTCTTGAATCTAAGTGGAGCACTAAGTAGGCAAGGCAAGTAGCGGCGACATCAAAACCGGTCAATAACCTTACTTGGAAAATGCGGGAGTGAACGACTTTTTACGTGGGGTAGGTCGTAAACTCGCAGTTTGATTTTATTATTTAATCATAGTGGTTTCTGAAGAAGTCAAATTATGGCGACTCGACGGTCCCGGGTTCGATTCCCTTTCGGGGTGGATATTGGTTTGATCGTATTGCTATCTGTCTCTGTCCAGGTGTCTGTCCTTGTGGTTCTCACCACCGTGCGGAGAGCACGTTAAGCTGTCGGTGGTCGATATTATCAAAACATCTGATATTATTAGTAACTTGCTTTTAACCAATGAGTTACTGGTTCGCCCTTGGAGTGCGGTGTTCGGATGACAATCGCTGCGTAAGAACTAGTATCTTGTCAAATCCGGATAAGGGTAATAAGCAGACCCTGGGCAAAATACCGGGATTGATGCTGGAACAAGAACTTTTGAAAGGGCGAAGGATAGTTTAAACGAAATACAAGCTACATACAAGATACTACACTACTGTCATAATGTATCCACGTACTTTGTGATAAACACATAACACACCGGGCGCGCGGTCGGTGACTCAGGTCAATGACGCTATACGCGCTATGTGCTACGTCATATGTGATGTGACGTAATGCACGGCTTACATTATAGATTTTATTCAGCTAGAGTCATAGTTCGAGCGATGGTATGAAAATATTTTTTTAAAATATAGCAAAAAGGTACATCATATATCGTAATTAGAATTTGATCTGTTACACTTATAGAAGCTTCCCGCAAAGTTACCGCATTTTAAAGTGAAACACCTTATATATTTCACAAAGATGGTACAAGGCCGGCCTTATCACTTAAAGTGATCTCTTACACGCAACCTTTATTTATAACATATCTTATTGTTGGAAAGGCTACTCGTGCACAAAAAGGTAAAATAAATACTTAATATATATTTAATATTTGTAATTACATTAAATATATTATTTATCATATATAGACTTACATATTAATACATAAATATTAAAATACACAAATTCATAGATACATACATATTCAAATATGATTACATAAAATATTATAAATTACTTTAAAAGACATACATAGACTATATATTACACTGCCAGATAATGTTTCTTAAGACGGCTTTTAAACATGCCAAGTGATTTAGATGTTCTAATATGACGAGGTAATTCATTCCACTTTACAGTTCTACCACTAATTTTTTTTTATTACAATTTTTTCAAAGCACAAAGAAGTTTTTTCTTAAATGTAGGTATAAGCTATTTTCATTTCCAGTTCTACTACTTCGCAATAATAGAAGACCTGGTGCTCAGGTTCATTTGGGCGCCATCCTTCTTCCTCACCGAGAACAAAATCGTCAGCAGCGAGACCATGGTGTCGATACAGGCGCCGCTCGAAGTTTTTAGGTGATAAATATATAAGTTGTATAAAAGTTTCTCTCTTTCTCGACGACGTTGTGGTGCAGCGGTGGCGATCCTGCCTTAAACGGCACAGGCCGCGAATTCGATTCCCGCTCGGAGCATATATGCTTGTATTGACCATGCAAGTATATTTTCCGGTCTGGGTGTATTTGTCCTTGTCCTTGTATGTGTTTCCGGACCACCGACACAGGATATCACTATCCTAATGGGGGCTGTTGAGTGTGCAGCGTTTATTTATTTTATTTATTTATTTTATTTATTTATTCTCTGTCTTAGCTTATAAATAAAAAAATAATTTTAAATTTCATCACAGAGCATGTTATTAGGAAAAGATTTACTTTTCTAGTAAAAACTGTTGAAAATATTATTCAGCTTGATCCATAAATGGACGCAAATAAGCAATACCATGTCAACCCACACGAATGTCATTTCGAGAAAAACGCGTTTGAAAATTTTTAACAACTTGCTGTATATGATTTTTTTTATGTATTGGCCAAGTTCTTAGCAATTTCAAGATGTATGTAAGTTTCACTTATTTTCACATAAAATAAGCATACAAACTGCATATTTCGTATATAATATAACCCAAAACGTTTAAAATAATACATAAATTGCATGATTAAAAATTGCTTTTTTAGAAGTTTTAAACCTTAAAACGTTAAAACCCTACAAATATAAAAGAAAAATGTTCTTCAGCCATTTACCAACACTTCTGCATATATAACTCAGTTTTTTCCATTTTGTGGGTTGACATGGTATTGCTTATTTGCGTCCAAATATACAATATTATTAATAACTTATTAACATGGTCATCTTTTTAAGGTTCCGTGGCCAAATGGTAAAAAGTGGTATTATACAAACTGTATACCGTTAATAGTTTCGGTCTGAAAATTTATTTGTGGCAAAAGAAGAAATTGTTTAATCAAACTTCGCCATAACCTTTTAAGTATTGAGTAATTTTATGATAACTGCATATAACTTGTCAAAAATAGAAATTGAAATATTGATTTACTTATAAACTTTATACTTAAACTGTGGCCCATTTTGGCCGGAAGCGGAAGTATGGTTCCATTGGAGGCTATAAACATTAATTTTCACCAGACGCTTCATCTGGAACTTCTTCCGGTTGGAGAACGAGCACCTGAACAACTGCGGCAAGTTCCGCGCAGTGAGGGACATCTCCGTGGCGCCGCTCGACTCCTCCGACCAGGCACTCATCATCCGCATGATGGACCTGCCCGACGGGGTCGTCAACAGGTACTTATCAGACCATGAGCGTTAATCGAACCCGCTACCAACCCCCTAATACCATACATATAGAGGGTACACTAAATTGCACGTCTATATGGCGTTAAATGACAAATTGTTTAAAATTGAAGCGCCATCTAATAAGGCACTGAGAACTAAATAATGCCATCATTGGTTAGTATCTCAGATATACCGGCGTCGGGACGTGACGACCCCATCGCCCGCTGTTGGGATAATCTCTGTCACAACAGAGATTATTCCACCAGTGCAATCAGTCACACTGGTGGTAGGTCTTTTGTTGCAAGAGGCCGGCTAGGTAGGTACCACCGCAGTGTCCAATATTCTGCCGCCAAATAGTAGTGCTTAGGCACTACTGTGTTCCAGTTTGAAGGGCATTGTACGCTAGTGAAATTACTGGGCGAACGAGATTTAAGAACTAATATCTCGAGGTTGGCAACGCGCGAGTGGCACCTACTAATGGTGCTGCAACATTTTTTTTACAAACCAATTCATTGGTGGCGCTAGTGTATCCTTAATCTTTGGAGTACACTATCTATTGTCCTCTATATCTATGTCTAAAACAAATATCTATAAATATAAAAATGTCATAATAAAATCTATTAATCAATCATCAAATGAAAATATTGTAAAAATTATGAAAATACTTAAAATTAATTTTGTTAACGAATTTTAATTTGAAAATAACCAAAGACAATTTATTTTTTTAGACATACAAAGAAAAAGCACCTAAAAAAGACAAAGGAGAACGACAGGAAGCCGCTTCTTAAGAAGGAGTCGATACAAGACCTGCAAATGGAACTAGACTTGTCCTCCAAGATGTTGTAACTAACTGTGATATGTACTCCTTGATATTATTTATAAGCAATGTTTAAAGTATTATTTGAATTATATTTATAAATATTATATATAATGGTTTTTATTTGACACTACTGCACCTGGTATGGTAATTTTTTTTGTTCCCTCATTCTTACAACCTGGGGTCCTTCAAACGAGGCGTGACGAGGCACCTTGCGGGTAGGCAGGGCGAGGATGGCTAGTACAGTTCGCCTTCTGCAACCATATTAGCCACCTTCGCGTGTGGACTCCACTTCCACTTACCATCAGGTAGAGTGGAGTTATTTGCCCTCCGGCGTTGATATAAAAAAAAATAAAAAAAGTATCTCACGAACCGTAGCGGTTAGAGATTTGAAATTTTCTCAAAATGTGTATTATGTGTCTAACTAAAAGTATGTATTTTTTTGGAAACTAAATAAAAAACACGTGGTTTAACATTTTTTTAAACTCCACTCCTGAATGGGTGAAATGGGGGTTCAACGTTTGTATTAAAATCGTTATTCATGCGAGCGAAGCCACTGGCAGGAGCTAGTTTCGATATACATATAACTAACTGCTTATGCACTTCAAAAGCGTTGTTTTCAGAATAAGGCGTCCCGCGTGAAAGAATTTGTTTTTTGATGGTTTTGTTTTACGACAGAATGGACACAATTAGCTATAGAGTTTATATAAATAGATGTCACGACCGTCGAATCATATAAAAATTGTACTATACACACACGCAAATTTATGAATTCTAGTTTGTTATTAAAACGAAATTAAAATATAAAACTATATCGCCCCGGGTGGGCTCGAACCACCAACCTTTCGGTTAACAGCCGAACGCGCTAGCCAATTGCGCCACGGAGGCCATATTTAAGATGGCCAAATATATATACAGATTATAACACATTAATTATGGATGCAAAATGTAGCTAATGACTTTTATTTAAAATATGGCATAGTAATAAGTTATGTATATATCATTTAGCTTCTCCCGCTTAAATAACGATTTTAATGCAAACTTTGAATCCTCATTTTATTTCTTAGGGGTGAAATTTTTGAAAATCTTAAAAAGTGTGTTTCTATGTGTGCCAAAAAACTAAGTTTCGTGCTTTTAGTTTAAAAAATGACGGACATTTTAAACAAGCTTTTAACCCCTTTTTCGCCCTCCTTAAGGGTTGAATATCGAAAAATGCTTTCTTAGTGCTAGTGTAATTTTTAAAAACAACACCTGTGATAACATTCAGCTTTCTAAGTTCAAGGGTTTAGACCCAGTCTGTACATAGTCTATATATATATATCAGTCATGTCTTCTCGTTTTATATGTATAGATAATCTGCAAAAATGTATGAAACATTTAGAGCTGCTGTGACTAAATGGTAAAATTAACATAATCTCTCTCCAGATCAGATCTCTCCTTCAATTTTCACTATCAAAATAAGTTTCTTCGTCTTCCTAGCATTATTCCCGGTATTATATTTATCCAGGGAGAGCGATTGTCAACTGACCTTCGTAACCCTGCGTTTAGTCGATGACGATAGTGCGATGGTTGCGGGTTCGATTCCCGTTAAGGACAGATGTATGTATTGATCATACAAATATCTGTTTCGGCCACGACGTTTGTTCTTGTCCACCGTGTCTTAGTGTCAACGTTCTCAACTTTAAGCTGTCGGTCGCAGTTGTTATCACAAGACATCTGATAATAAACGTTAACTCTCGATAAGTAATTTGCACCTATCCAATGAGTTACTTCGGCCTTAGAGTTGGTGGGATTTTTCAAATCCAGATAATAGTAATATACGGACCGTGGGCAAAATACCCGGATTAATGATAGGAAGAAGGTTGATTTCAACTCTGGGTAGATGTTTGTATTGACCATATTGACATTTCTTCCGGTCTGGGTAAGTTATGCTTGGATTTGAATGTTTAGCATTTATTTATTTAATGTTAAATTGCGAAAAAAATTATTTATAATGAACAAAATTGTTTTCAAAAGGAAACAATAAATCGTCTGTGACTGTTGGAGACTATGAGAAGAAAAAAAAAAATTTTGATGAATTAACTTAATCGCTATAATTTAATAAAATAATTGAAGACATGAGTGGATGAAGGCTAGATAATACTTTAAAGACTTTTTAACTGAACAAGGCTATTTTCCACAACCCAATACAAACTACATTAAATCTTTAATTAAACAATGACATTCAAGCGAAGGAGCTATTTACTAAGAAAAAACGTTCATCAATATGAATATAATATCTATATAAAAGCTTTATTCAGTGCAAAATGTCAGTGGACCAAAAAAATTAAAAATGACACCCTTCATGCAAACTTTTTCTTATTTTTTATGTGCAATACACAACAGCAATACTGTTTTGCCTTACTGGCCTTGACAGCGTCACCGGGTGGGGGAGTCGAGTACTGAGACCCAGCGTGAAAAAGCGAAAGCCCCTCCGGGGGCTAACTTTGATTCCGTCCTTACGGTGCCTCCAGCGAGGCCACATTCATGCACTAATGTCTTCAATTAATGAAATAACTTTTATAAATGTTAGGTAAAAGAAAATTAAAGATTATAAAATATTAGTGCATTTATTAAATATATTTATATACACTTTAAACAATATTTAAAAACGATAAACCTAAATAATACTAAGTATCTCAATTTTTTATTTTCTGGTCCTTTTAATCGCACGGCAGATGAGATGGTAAAAAAAATATATGCTTTAGGCCCAAATTGAAGAGTCGGTAGCTTCAAAAATACATAACAGATAATTTTTTTAATCTTATTCTTTTAAAATGGAAGACGATGATACAATGGATAAAAATAATTATTACATTAGTAAAAATATAGTATATAGGTAATATACGAACGTAATTGTTTACATAAGAATATAGAATATAAGTAATTAAATTGGAACTTTTTATTATAAATATTTTTTCTAAATGATTAATTTTTAGCAGCGCAGTGAAGAAGCTCTAACATTTTTAACTTTATAACGCCTAATATAGCTTGTACCTCTATGGTCTATTTACTCAAAATCGCGCGAAAACGTCAGCATGCTAAGATCCATATTCTTACTCATTAATTTTCAACCAGGCAATATCAATATATTTTACAAAAATTATATTGCAATTTTCAAAAGTATAATTTTCATTATTTTGTAAAAGAAATAAACAATAATAATATACTAAGTCAGAAAGACTTTTTACAACTTGTATTGAATAAATTTTAAAACGTTTATTTTAATATATTTTATTTTAATGACCAGCACTAGGTGTTAATAATAATAAATATACGTCCGAAAACACTTTACTCATATCTCAAACAAAGCTTAATATAAATATATGTATATACTACAACAATATATTGTAGTTAAGATAATTGCAACATTTATATAATAAGTTAAAGGCATTTTTTTGTATAGTTATCTCCGAACATTAAGGTGCTCCAACTCCTTGTTAATCTGTGGACAAAAAATGTATGTTTAATAGATTTTATTTAAGTCATGGCGGTTCGCAAAAGTAGTCACCGCAACCTATGAAAGCGCTATACTTTAAGTATCACATGCGCATGCGTAGATAAGAAGGAGGAATGAGGGGGTAAGAAGGGAACAGAGGGGGTGGGAGATTAGACCTATGCTCTCACTCATAGTACATCACTTTACACCGATTTTCTGTGAAAGGGTAGTATGTACTTCACGGATCATTAATTCTTGTCACACACTGATAGATCATAAAAATTCCAAGTACTAGCAGTCTCACAATCTTCAAAGAATTTAACTACCATGTAGCCTATAAAGGGAGGAAAAATGAAGAATTATAAAAAAGAAAAAGATAACGGAAACATATCGTACTACTTAAAAAGCTTTAGTGTCATACAGTTGCCAAATTTTAGTTCAAGGTTTTACTTGAGATCTGACAACTTTTTGTGGTAGAATATTGGTGTGGCGGGACTTGGATTTTTTAAAATTCTTGTTTTTTTTATAACACTGCACAAACCTGTTAAGCCTAATATTAAGAACGTAAAGCCTGTAGCCTGGACTGCATCTCGTCCAGTTCACTCTCATCCGGTTCTTCTTCTATCTGCTTGCTCGTTGAAGGTAGTGTGGAAGCACCAACAGCCGTTGGTGGTGCTGGTGCCTCGCCAAGTTTACCCTGTGTTAACTCCCATAACACCTGGAAAAGATTTTAAATTGTTATTAGTTTAATATTGCAAAAAAAAATTCTTTACTGTCTATTCAATCGGGACCATGTTTTGAATACTTTAAGAAGTTGGTCTAATTAAATTACAAAATACAATATGTTATAGCAGTAATTAATAATTATCATATAGAGGATTAAAAAAAAAAAACAAGCATTATTTAACATCCGGGCGCACTTATTGGTCAAATAAAATAGTGCGCACTACCCCATATATTGTAGAAAAGCAATAGAGAAGATGTGCACATCAAAAATTAAAAAAAACACAAATAAAATTTTCTTTCAAATTTAGTAAAATCTAGTTACAAATAACAGGAATTCCAGAGACAAAAGATAAAATGGTACAGCAAAAAAATACTGTATTCTTTATTGAATGTAATTTAATGTCAAATTAATCTAAAACTATCCCTCCTTCGTTTGAAGATGCTATCTCATTGTTACTGATAAATCTCCTGTGACATTGGCAAAGTAATCTGTGTCTCATTAGCACAACTAAATGCCATCAATTCAAAAATGCAATTTAATAAAATCTCCATACCTTGTCAACCTCACCCTGTGCCGCTTCCTCCATCTCTTCTTCATCTTCCATACCAGACATGGTCTCGTCCAGCATCTCCTCAATTATACCGGCTTTCATCATCTCTTTACTCAATTCTTGCATTGTGTTGGCTATCTCCGGGAGGCGGATAAGTGCTTGCATAGCTTGCATGACCTAAAAATATGATTAATATATTGTATTTTGAAAAATTTCAGAGTATGTTTGTTGTTATAGCAAGCCCGTTTTGAGGGACAATGTTCACCAGTTTAATTCTAAACCTCTGACAAAAACTGACTGTGTAGGCTCCATTCACATTATGTAGTTTCTTTATGATCCCATGGGAACCCAATATATTCCGGGATGAATTTTTTTTTTTTTTTTTATGTTAGAAGTTGGCAAACAAGCATACAGCCCACCTGATGGTAAGTGGCTGCCGCAGCCTATGAGCGCTTGCAGCACCATTAGTAGGTGCCACTCACGCGTTGCCAACCTCGAGATATTAGTTCTTAAATCTCGTTACCCAGTAATTTCACTAGCGTACAATGCCCTTTAAACC
Organism: Hestina assimilis; assembly: GCA_023373885.1. Lineage (NCBI taxonomy): Eukaryota > Metazoa > Arthropoda > Insecta > Lepidoptera > Nymphalidae > Hestina > Hestina assimilis. Next base: position 3,501,008 of record CM041762.1, on the reverse strand, counting down.
GGAACACAGTAGCCGGCCTCCTGCAACAAAAGACCTACCACCAGTGTGACTTATTGCACTGGTGGAATAATCTCTGTTGTGACAGAGGTTATCCCAACAGCGGGTGATGGGGTCGTCACATCCCGATGCCTTAAGTATCTCATATATTAATCCAGGTAATAAACTATGTGTGTACCATATATCATTCAAATCTATCCAGTAATTTTAGCGTGAAAGAGTGACAAACATCCACCCATCCATACAAACATTCACATTTATAATATTAGTTAGAATGATTAATGATGAAATATTAGTCAGTAGTGTTTTTTTTAATTATGAACTTACCTCCGTTGACTTTTGAAGTGATCCGGCTACTCTCAATGTTGCTGAAATAAATAATTATACATTTAAAAGTTAAGTATGGTATATTCATCATTATCCCAACCTCAATAATAGGATGATGACATTAACAAGAAATAAATTTTCAATGATGTTCACCTAATTGATTTTTCATTTGCATCTGTACTGAGTTCAAATGTGCTTTACTTGTGTAAATTTTATTAACAGTTTTTCTTGATCTTATTATCTCCTTTGCTAAAATTGTACAGATTTGCTTGTCATCTTTCGCTGCTGCCTCTTTAAGTGAACGCTTTATTTTTTCCTCTTCCCTTTGAATTGCTTGAAAGTGAATCAAGGAATATTATAAAATCTTACTGAAATAATAATTAATTCAATATCTTGAATAATACTTTATAAGAGATATTTAATTTACTGCGTATTCTCCATATTACTAAAGGTTGAAAAGGTTTGCCCGAAGGTGGTAAGGTGTTGGGCCTGAAAACTTCTGGGGTTGCAAGTATTCATAGGCTACGGTGACTAGTTACCATTAGGCGGGCCCTAAGCTTGTTTGCCAACATCGTGGTATAAAGATATCAAATATTCTACGCTTGTGTTACATATAATAAATACTTGACATATACATGTAAGTAGAGATATTGAAAAAATAAGGTGATATTTCGGAACAGTACCTCTGATTTGTCTATCCAAATTATAGCCTTCCTTACGTATCTTATGAGACCATTCGTTTACCTAAAATAAAAACAAGGTATATAATCACACCAACTTTTTATTTGAATACGAATCAAACATCGGAAAGTGGAAACTTTAGTTTCATTTTGATTATACCATCTCTTTAGGATTTCGTTCCGGGGATTTACCAAATAAACCCATTTTAATAATATAAGATTAAATATACAGTAAAATTTCTTAGGAATTATTAATAATATCCCTAAAATTAGTGTTTTGATAGTAGTAAATTAATAATTTCCATTTGCCATTGACATTTAATGACATGATCTGACATAAGCAAAACCAGCGATGACCTTATCAATGCGTCATATTCATAGATATAGACTGGGGTCTGTAAGGAGTACAATGAAAGAGCATGGGCTTAATAGATAGATAAATAAAAACCTTTCAATAAAAAATTCAATTGGTCAATTTCTTATCTCCATTCTTACTCTTCCCTTCTGTCGGCAGTTCATTGGTAGTTTAGTCTATTCTCCAATTTTTACGAATTTCAAAATATCTATCATCACTACTATGTCTATTTTCTTCTATATCTATGCTAGATATATAAATAAAACTACATTTATATCATACCTATCTAAAACTGGTCCGGAAAACGACACAAATTAGTATAACACGTTAATATTTTGTGTAACCTACTTATTTTTAGTATTAATTGAATTTTAAAGCTTAATTAATATCATTTGTAGTTGGCTCCAAAATTCTAACTTTAAATTTTTGAGTCTGTACTCTGTACTTTTGTATTTTGTAATCTGTACTAAAATTTTTGTACATCAAAATATGTCCTGCCGGTTACGTGCAGCAATGTACAAAAAAAATATAATTTCGGAATATATAGTTAATAATTTAAGCATTAGAACTATAGTGTAAGTTTTGGTATTGTGTATCAATATAAAGTAACAAATAATTCAACCGATTAACGTGCCTTCTAGTAATAATCAAATTAAGGTACGTATGTAAATATTATTTTATTATTTATTTTGTTTACTATGTTGCAATGTGCAAATTGATAGGAAAGTGTTCTTTTTTTAGCTGCAACATAATATGTAATGCAAACTTCATGGATAACTCAATTATAGAACATTTTACTAAAATCGAACGTAAATGTAGTATTTTGCTAATGAGTTTCTGATTTAAAAATACATTTTGCAAGTCTGCATTGTGCAGATCATTTGACTTGATTTTACTAATTCGTACAGTCGTGTTATGCAAAAGCTTAACGAATAATTTCTTTTTATGTAATAGAATAATGAAATGACACCATATCTCTCAATTCACTTTTCAAAACATTGAGGCAATAAACGTATTATTATATAAATTCGCTTGTTTATTTAGTAAATTAATAAAAAAGATAAGTAATGGACATTTGTATCATCATAATAACTAATATACAAATAATAAACAATAAACAAGTTTATATCTAATTACTGAAATGTATCATAAATAATATATATGCTATCTATATTTTATCAATCATTTTGTCATTTTTATAGCAAATTGTTTTCTGATTCTCAGATGCCTTAAAGTAAAAGTTTATTTTTTATAATATCCATAGACTTACTTAATGCTATAGACAGGCCCTTTCATACACACAAAATATCAAAGACTTGCTGGTGCTCTTTTATAAATTGAATACTAAAATATAGCTAGTTACATTCTTACTTCATTCGGTTATGTTACAAGCTATTACTTGACTAGATTGAGTTAATGGTAAAAACTAAGCCCACAGAAATACATATTGTATTTTTGTTGACACTCCAATAAAAAATACTAAAAATAAAATCAAATTTAAAATTAATGGCGGTCCTTATACAAAAATCTTGATATTTTTATTCTCTCCTGTATGTAGGATTCCATCACAAACTTGGCCCCTTTTTCATTATTATGCACCTGTTGACACAAGGGTGACTTTTTCGAAAGCCAACTGCTTATCTATAATTATATTGTTAGCCTCAACAATGGCCTTGATTCTAGCTAGAAGGATCTTCTCATAGCCCTTCCCGAGAGATAGACTCTCTCGTAAACTAATCGGATGGTAGCTTTTGGGCTGATTTCTTGTTTTGCCGGGTTTTTGAATACCAATAACTATGGCCTCTTTCTAATGATGAGGAAAGGAGCATCCTGCTTGTAGGGCATTGAAGATAACGACTAGAAAGTTTAGAATATGAATCAGGATGTTTTAAAGTCTAATTGGTGATGCGATCGGGGCCTGGAGATTTTTTTACATGGAGTCCTTTGATTATGGATTTAACCTCCTCTATAGACGTAGAGGCCAGCAGTTCGTCCGCCGGTGCAGTGGAGACTCTACTTTCGATTTTCAATTCTATCTTTAAGAGGTGCTCAGGATCTATTGGTTGTGTGCTTGGGGAACATTGGCTCTGCAAGCTGTCGGCTAGGCACAAAATTAACCGTTGTGCTGCGTTCCACTGGGCGATATGACTCGCCTCTTCGGATGATCCTTTCTTTGTATTGGAGGGACATTCCTCTTCTACAAATAATAACACCAATATTTAACAATAATATTGCATTATTAAATTATCTACATAAAAAATAATTTATGGTTTATTGCCCCTGAGCTATTACCGAGGGACGAGATACATTGGACGTTGTCAAATGATTACTCTTTTGTGATTCAATTTATTCATATTATCATTGAATACGACTGTTTTTGTACTTGTATTGAACAAGCTTCGCTGAATTGAGTTCAACAATAAAGCAATATCTTATAATATTCATTATAAATAGAAAGCACCCTCATAATATTATATTTTCATAAATATATTATACTAGCATATCCCTGCGGCTTCGCCCGCGTGAATGACGTTTTATAATAACCTTTTTTGCAATACAACAAAATACAATACAAGAAATACATTACCGGCGTGGACGGCATTGACGACATTGTGGCGGGACGTGACGACCCCATCGCCCGCTGTTGGGATAATCTCTGTCACAGTTACTGTGTTCCGGTTTGAAGGGCACTGTAGGCTAGTGAAATTACTGGGCAAAGGAGATTCAAGAACCAATATCTCGAGGTTGGCAACGCTGAGAGGCACTTACTAATGGTGTTGCGCGCGCTCATAGGCTACGGCAACCGCTTACCATCAGCTGGGCCGTATGCTTGCTTGCCAACTTGTAACATAAAAAAATAAAACTTTCATCTCAAATATAGACGAGTTACTTTCCAATTTATAATAATTAGTGAAGATTAGTAAAGATTACGCTTAAGCGATTAGTACCGTTGCTCGGAGGTTTCCACTCTGAGGCGGCCTTACACGCCTTAAATTAAAAAAAAAATTAAAATAGTTTCGTAAAAGTATATATAGGTAACATTACATTTTGTAACACTTATTCATCTTTTGTTAATTTTTATTTTAACATAAAAAAGAGTATTAAGAGTGTTTAAGTTTCAATGAATTCGTCTGATAAAATATTTTATTATTAAAAAAATTATAAGAACTTAACATGATCGTCATTCAATGCCAACGATTTAATGGTTTATTTTCCAAGGTTTAAGGTAAGTGAATAATTAAGAATTTATACTTGGATTTTTATAAGATCGAAATATCAAACGATTTTGTTGTAGTTATAAAGGTATTAAATAGTTATTTATTTTATTTCATTTATTTACTTATAGATTTTCATTGATTTATTTAATCTTTACGTGCATTATAAGTTAACGATTATACCTAACATACTATTTAAAACAACTTTCAAAATAAATAAAACTTATATAAAACAATATTTTTTTAAAAGTAAAAACATACTTTTTCATAGTAACACATTGGCTAACTAAACATTCTTACAGTAACTATGTAGGCGTATGCATTCTGGAATTATTATGCAACGGCTTAAATTATGTATTGCATGCAGTTTGCAAAACAATCGCCGACGTCCGATTTCACACAATACGTTATGGTGACACTCGAGATTAGACTACGATTTGAGTCACGGCTGCAGTGGCGGATTAAGCAAGCGCGGGGCCCGTAGCAATTTTTATCCCCGGGCCCTTGATCCGCTATGGGTCTGGATCTTAGTAATATGGGTACGAACAATCACTACTTAATAGGTTTATTTGCAAACTGTACCATTTATATAATAATAATAATAATCACTTTATTTCATAAAAGGTGCTGTAGTACAAAAAAAAAAGGACGTATTTAATTTTTTTCCGAAACTGTGTTAATATACTTTTGATACGTTGGCGGGCTTGGATACGCGGGGCCCCCTTTCGTGCGGGGCTCGTAGCAATTGCTACTTTTGCTACTATAATTAATCCGGCACTGCTTGGCCTTCCAGCTGACAGGCCTTTAGATTTTTGCGCTGCAAATTTCGCGTTTTTGGCATTATTTTTTTTTCGCTCGGGACACTGGAAATTACTTTTTCGGAACTAAGTGACCTAAAGACTAATGATTACTATTTTGTAATAATTGGGAACGAATAACCAGCTAATAAATGAAAATGTAAACGTTGATCTTTTCTTTATTCAACAACTTTCCGATAGTGACTAATATTTTTTTTTTTCTAAAAATATTAGTAATGCTTTTCAAGTCATTACTAATATTGCTATTGCCCCGCCAAATAAGCTCGAAACTTGCGCTAGGAGTGGGTACGACAATAGCACAAAGGGGTCAGGATCGAACCCGCGACTCTCGCGTTAACGGAGAGGAGTCGGCCTTTCTACCGTTACAATTAAATATCAAAATTTAATACTTTTACTCGACCTAAATATTAGCCTAAAATGTAATGGTTGTTTATTTTAATTTATTTTATTGAATTAGATCCTACTAATCATTAGTTATAAATATGTTTTACTTATAGAATGGATTTTTGTTATCTGAATGAAGTAATTGAAATTAAATCCAAAAGCATGACACTCACTTGTTGAAAGTCTGATTATACCACCGGCTCCAAAATTAAACCTCTACCTTAGAAGAACCGGTGGATACCATTACTGTTGTTCCTATCACTTAAACAAATCAAATAGCACTAGTAATATTTGGCGTACAGTGTTGCCATAAACGTAAATTTTAATTATTTGATTTAATCACTCGTATATCGCGTCGCGTCGCGGTCTGATGTAGCCTCAGCCAGAGAAGTATAACTATAGAAGTTGATGTACATATTTCAGTATATTAAGCTATTAAAAGCAAGCCAGTATCCATCTTCGATCGGCAAATATTTGTGCTAAATATTGTAGCCAAGCCTATAAACCTTACAAAATCAAAACACCGGGCTCAGTACTAGCACTTCCTTTTAGATGTCAAAGTACCGGAAACGACAAAACATGTACAGAATACTATAACTTATCATGAATCCTTTGTTTAAATAATAATATTATCATACGTGGAATTCATGAGATCGGGAGCGAGGGATTTAAAAAGTTAAACTCTCTGCCGCGGTCAGTTTTCCGAAACACTATGATCTGGACATTTTTAAGGCCGAAGTGAACAGACACCTTCTAGGCAAACGTGTCCCATATTAGAATGAAATGTCAACATTTTCTTCACGAGATAAATCGATAAACTTAGGTTTTAATACGGTATATTTATATGAAACGCCTTTTTTTGTAAAATCCATATTAAGCCCGGAAATAATTTGTAGCGTAAATATTTTCCAATGAGTGAAAGGAATATGAAATCTGTTCCACAGTTCAGAGTTTGTTCGCATAAACAAAGCAAAGTTTTCCACTTTATATTAATTTATATTTACAGTAAAACTATACGCAAATACGTAATTAGTATCTGACCGTTGATAAGGAGTTGCTTGTCCGTTTATCATGTTGTGCAGGAAATGGACTTTAGCTGAGAATATTACCGATATTTTAATTCTGACACCGGTCATTATCATCGTACGTACGATCGATATGTTTTGCGGTAACTAGGTTAGTTTTTTTTTCTCTTAATAATAAAATCTCGCAGACAGTTTGGCATGTGCCACTTTCGAAATTGAAAACTTATATAAAAACCGGTCAAGTGCGCGTCGGACTCGTACAAGGGTTCCGTACCATCGTAGAATTTTATTATATTTTTCGTATTTGTCGTTATAAAAATTCTGAAATTGTACAAATTCTGTGTCAACATTACCTATGTAGGTTCGTACTTTTATAAATCTAGGTATCGTTAAAACCATCTTAAAAGAATCATTCACAATGACAAGGACAGACACCCAGACCGGAAACATGCCTAACGAATACAAACATTCCTAGTGGGAATAGAACCCGCGACCTGTGACTTAAGGCAGGTTCGCTACCGCTGCGCCACAGCGTCGTCAATTATATAAATCTATATTTTACTAAAATAAATTATATTTAAATGTCTGTTTGTAATGATCAAATGTATCAAAATAACTTGGACTTCAGAATCTTAGACTAAGAATCTCATAGACGGACCCATACCATGTTGCCGCTCTTGTAACGTTATCGTCAAAGGAGATATTGTTGTCTTAGTCTGTTGCTCGTAGCATTAATAGGAGTAAAAGAAATAGATATATATAGGTTTGGTTTTTTGGTTAGGTTTTGACATTACGCATAAATATTGGCACGCGGTTTTTATCTAATGTTCCTTCTATCCTCGTTCTCTTTCTACGTTCTGAATACATATTAAAGTTTACACTATAAAAAACTACTGTTTATATTACTGTAAACTATGCGAGCAGAGCAGCGGGAACAGCTAGTAGTATATCATATGTAATAGCATTCTAAGTGCGCCTGTTCTCAATGTAAACATTTCATTACGTTGTTGTCAACTTACGTAGATAAACTCATCTTGACGTCAAGTGTATATCTTTATTGGAAGGGATTTATCTATTTTGTAAGCAAACATTCGCAACTAGCTGCAAATAGACGCACTGGTCCGTAGCGTTTTGTACAAAATTTAAGCAAGTGAAAGTATAGTATTTTTAACCGTCTTCCAAAATGACGCGTTTCTTAATTCGTTTGTTTATATAACATAAAACAATTTTTGTCGATAACGAGGTTATTTGGTGATTGTATTTTCGTCCAGCGGCGAGATGGGAAGATGACTTATATTTTTTTTACATTTTATTGTACACTGTGGGATTAAAACATTACAAAAGAATAAGAAAAGGGGCATTTAACCCATTTTACTTTTATTATATTAATATATACAGTTATACACATTACACATGTGTGTTAACTAGAAATGTTTGTGATACCACGCCTGATGTAAAAAATAATAGAGAAAAAGGGGCTAGAGTTAGGAACCCAGCTCAAAGTACAGATATTGCTACATCACAGCCGACTGTTTCTATGCGAATTATGTGCATATTATCTTCAATTCACATCTTTATACAAAGTGATCTATAATTGCGAATAAACTGGTAAGTTTGGTTAGTCCCTTCAATTATACATTGTAAGTCGTTACGTGTGTATATGTACTTATATTAATAGGTCGATTGCGTGATATCCACGTGGAAGTGGAGATGAAATATTATTTATAGAACAACAATGTTTAGCTATTTTTATTACTTAACTTTGATATTGTATTTTTGTATGGTCGTATGTTGACTATGATGAATATGATAGTTCTTTTTGGTAATTTAACTAATATTATAAATGTGAAAGTTTGGATGTATATATAGCATAGCGATGCCTTAAGCGACACAGTTCGAGTCCCGCTCGGAGATATATTTGTATTGACCATACAGGCACGTTTCCGGTTTGTGTGTGTTTTCCCTTGTCCTTGTAGGTTTTGCTGCCCCGACACAGAATATAACTATGCTACTGAGTGACCCGTTGAGTGTGTAGCGTTTATTATAATGCATTTTGATTGGCTATAAATAAATGGCTTGAATATGTCACTTGGTGCAGGCTGTCATTTCTTTTTTTGTATTTCTATTAGTCCATTGAAAAGTTACATTTGGGGTTGCGTTTTTTAGAGGACGCAATTTTATTTTTTTGATGAGGAAGGGGGGTCAGTGTAAAGCTAAAACCAAGTTTGTGGGGTCGCCACCCTTGTCCCACGGCCGCCATCTTTAAAATAGGGGTTAAAATGGTTTTTACGATATATCTCTTAAACTATTTATCTGATAAAAAAATTAACATGTTTTGTTGCAAATTAAATTCTCTACAACTTTGGTCCAGTACCTTTTTGTCGTAAAACTATAAATAAAAAAGTTATAACTGAAAATGTACGCCCCTACACATCAAAAAAATTAAATTGCGTCCTCTAAAAAACGCAAGGTAAGTCTTAAAAAATGTAACATTTCAATGGACTCTATCACTTGTGGAGTTTTTGGGTAGTCAAAGGTGAGAGCCCCTTTAAGGGTCTTATTGCATAAAGGTAGCAAGATAAGGCTATTTTAAATAAAAAAAAGTAATATAATTATTGTGATTTAATGATAACGGTTATCGGTAACATCGACAAAATCATAAACTTATATTAAAAATGAAAAAAGATTTTTAATCTTTCTTGTAATTATAAGAGATTTTGAGTGATCGATGTATATTAATTGATATTCAAATTAAATTAATAACAGGTTATCGGATGATCACCTCTGGTGTCATAGGCTAAAATATAATCAGTTTTTGTTTGTTTGCGTATTTTGAAAATATTTTTTTTCTCTGGTGGTAGGGCTTAAACGTCCGCAAGGTAAGGTATCCCCATACTTTGTTGTAAAAGTCGTGAAGTGACTGCTCGTCAGTCTGCAGGTTGCCAGGCTCCGGGGTCAGATAGCGTATAACCACTTGTGTTTTGTGGGTAGGCAGTGGAAGGTCGGCTAGTCATCATCATCATGTCGTAAGACTATGTACTGCAGAAATACCCAAATTTCCACCTTTAAATGTGTTAGCTCATCCTGCGCTGCAGGTGACAGATTGTGCAGCTCTTTAGTGCCAGTAAATATATAGAGCGGGCATTCATTAGCAATATGGGCTAAAGTGTCCTGTTCTAAACCTGTTCAGTTTGACCAGTATAGAGCGTTATGCATTAATTCCTGGGGGCTTTTATGTACGATATAGTACTAAACTTTTTCTGTGGGTGATCAAACGTTTCCCAAGATGAGCGTGTGGAGGTGACGACATGTGACGTCTCTCCAACACAAAGGGGAGGATCCTCGACCGGGCTGGTGGTATTGCCTGTCGGGCCGAAGACCGGCGACTTACGTTGGGAAGTTGTATATATAGGTTACGAGCGTAGGAAACTCTGATAGCGCGATTTAGGATCGTGACGATCATTGGTCGTCAATATTGTTGCGTAGTATAATCATATATGTGTCGCTGTAGATTGATGCCACATGTGACAATTTTGTTTTTCTATCGCGTTACGTGGTGTTGCCTGTAGATGTCGCTACAAGCGCTACGCTGATTTTACACTGAACAGTGTTTTTAGTCACATGGCGGCTAGTGCAGTTCATCTTCTGCAACGGTATTAGTCGCTCTCGCGTTTGGAATCTACTTCGTTTTACCACCAGGTAGCCAAAATAAATAAAAAAAGGAATTTTGATAGATTAATAACCATAAGTACCTACATAATAAACAGGAGATTAAATTTGTATGTTTGTCGTTGTTACGATCACGATTTGGTCTATAGGAACGAAAACGCGTGTAAAATATAGTATTGCCATTCTCGTGCATCTGGATTTGAAAGGGATTATAAAAATTCCGCTTGATATTAATTGATTGTTTATTATTATTATGATATTACCTTTGTACGTCCTTATTACAACATATTTTTATTAATTACTTTTAATCCTATAATAAACATAATTTTGTCGATCGTGTGCGTCACTGTCACTTTAGATGTTATCTTTGACTGATGTGATTTAATTATAATTTATTATTTTTTATATTATTATTTTATAAGTCATTAAGAGAACAAAGAAATTTATCAAAGTACTTTGCCCGTGTGAATAATACTTTAATTACAGTATACCACTTTTAAAACTGTAAAGAAAACCTCGTCAAGGTTTGTGTTTGCAAAAAGTAGCCTTTAACTGTCTCCATTGTCCTCTATATCTATTCCAAAATTAATCATAACATTATGAAAACCCCTTTAAGCGTGTTCTAAAAGCGCGGTCTGTGATATATCAGCGTTAAAAAAACTCATTTTCGCTTTTACAATGTTTGAAGTCTTTTTCTTTAGGTAACCACCGCATAGTCAAATATTTTAAAGCAAAGCAGTATACTGTTTTTGGTTTAAAGGGGCATGAAGACTTTTTCTTTAGGTAACCACCGCATAGTCAAATATTTTAAAGCAAAGAAATTATTGAGCAATTGAGAGTTTTTATATCTGGTGGTTGGTACTTATAACGCGTGAGTGACATTTATAAATGGCGTTGCAAAAGCTAGTAAAGATGAGGTTAATAGGAACGGTTTTATATATAATTCGTCTACAGTTACATTCATTCATTAAACATTCATTAAAAAATATGAATAAAATGAATACTTTAATTTTTTAATTTAATCTTTTACAGTTACAAAAGAAAATTTACAATTTACTTATCATTATAAAATTACAAAAAAAACACTGAGCTTTGTCTAGTCATTACAAGTTACTAATTACGCTGAAGGCTATGACCGAACTGTATTTTGATATTATTTTAAATGATTTAAAACAATGTCCATTGTCTTGGTTGCTCAGCAGATCGCTCTTATTTCGGTATCTTAATTATGAATTAAACAGGATTAAATTTAGAAAGGGTACAATGAACTGCCAAGGAAGTTGTATATATTTAAAAGCCTCAATATCTCAACGGTTAAGGGGCCGACTATTTTTTTTTTTTTTTTATGTTAGATGTTGGCAAACAAGCATACGTCCCACCTGATGGTAAGTGGCTGCCGCAGCCTATGAGCGCTTGCAGCACCATTAGTAGGTGCCACTCGCGCGTTGCCAACCTCGATATATTAGTTCTTAAATCTCGTTCGCCCAGTAATTTCACTAGCGTACAGTGCCCTTCAAACCGGAACACAGTAGTGCCTAAGCACTACTATTTGGCGGCAGAATATTGGACACTGTGGTGGTACCTACCTAGCCGGCCTCTTGCAACAAAAAAGACCTACCACCAGTGACTGCACTTTGTTAATGTAAGAGTTGCGGGTTCGATCCTGACCCCTTGGGCTACTGCCGTACCCACTCTTAAGGCAAGCTACGTTCTTATTTGGAGGGGTAATAATAATTAATAGAAGTATTAGTAATGACTTGAAAAAGCATTGTTAATATTTTTTATATAGAAATATATGCTTACTTGTATTATGAAGTCGAGACGACCCAGTAGATAGAAAACGTAAACTTTAACCGAAGGGTTCAAATCCGGACAAGTACCCCTGAATTTTGAAATGCTTAATTTGTGTTTAGAATTTATCTCGTGCTTAGTGGTGAAGGAAAACATCGAGAGGAAACCTCCAGGTCATAGAAGGAATTCACCAAAAGAGATATGTATACTCACCAATTTTAATGATGTTTTTTGCTGGTGATATTTGCTTAGATGGTTTATGACAAACCAGATCAGCCAGCATTTTTTTTTTTTTTTTTTTATGTTAAAAGTTGGCGAACAAGCATACGGCCCACCTGATGGTAAGTGGTTGCCGTAGCCTATGAGCGCTTGCAGCACCATTAGTAGGTGCTACTCACGCGTTGCCAACCTCGAGATATTGGTTCTTAAATCTCGTCTGCAAAACATATAACCAGTTGCATGTTAAGGGTAAGTAGGTTTAAGGCGGCTACTATAGTTCACCTTCTGCAGTACTATGGAAACGGCTACTTCCATTTCCCATCACGTGAAGCAGTCATCTGCCCAATAAGAAAAGGATTACTCCGAAAATTTCGAACGTTTAGGAATGATAAAAACTTTGATCGTTTGATCTTGTTTCGTTATAGCCGAAGAGCTCAGGACGGCCAGGCCTCCGTTATTTTATAAAAGTTGAAAGTTTTTCTGTGCATGTCACCTATAAAGGTAAAATGACCAGCGACTATAGAGTTAGACCTATATATTTTTTATATTTTCTTCACGGGATAACTTTAGAAATCTCGTCATCCATTGCCATTGAAATTGAGCTTTATATTTTAACGAATTTAATTTACTATTGAAGTGAAACTTCAAATGCGACTTCCAACAAGGTTGCGTTAAACGTTTAACGCACGAGGAAGAGAGAAAGAAAGATACACAAAGTACTTAGATACTTTCTAAAGTAGAAGAGAGAATGAGAGTGATCGGTCGGTAGATCCCAAACAAATGTGCGCCACTCGAAAATGACAATTAAAAGTTGCGATCAATTGTGAATTGTAAGCAATGTTAATAAAGTTAAATAAACAATATGTTTTCACTAAAAATCAACCCTTCCTATGTTGATTTCCACATTACGAATTTTCACTTCTTCCGCGCGGAGGGACTCTACGCACTATTTTTTTTAGACACCTTTACTACCTGTTACCTGCCCAAATAACCGCAACCCAAAATCAATCTCTATATGCACATACAAAATTTTAGCTCTTATAAAATAACGAAGGTCTGGCCGTCCTGGGTTCTGGCTCTATTATATAATACATTGATATCGCTTATCTATATGCTAGAGGTACCAATAGCCATTATATATACCAAAGCCATTAACTCTTAATGATCAGGTCAAAATACAAGTGCAATTTGCCTACTTCGCAATTTCGTGTCAAAGTTTATCATATAAGCGTTGACGCACATTCCTAACACCCGTTATGGAAGGAGCCAAAGGCTTATCTCAGTTTAGGTCTCTCTGACGTCATGCGACCTCCACGATCTAGTTTCTTTGACCGATTTAAGTAAATATTTACTGCTTTTAAACTGTTGAAATGTTTAAAATTGCAATATCGGTTCAAGGAATGTATTTTCGTTCAAAAAAGGCTATGTTAAACATTTTTTTACGTACATAGAATTTGAAAAACAATTTTTTACCAATTCTGAACATAGTATTCTTTGTCGTTAGTTTTACACTAAAGGTACTTTCTCATTTATTTAATAAGTTTGAAAGTATAATTTAAACTAGATTTTATGTTTTGTTTTATTAAACAAACTGTCTTAGTACTAGTTGCGTCCTGTGATTTTAATCGCACCGCTTTCGTTCATGGGGATATATCGATACAAAACAAGCATAGACACTTGTATAATTAGTTTAAGTGTTGTAGAAACACATGCAAGTTCCCCATGATTGTAATATAATGTGACAGGGGTCTGGGAACAAAGACAAGCAATCGCCCGGACCGGGACCTGATATGCCTGTATGATTGATACAGACAACTGACAGTGGAAATCGAATGATCATCATAATCCACAAAACGAGTTTTCTACAGAAATGGATAAGTCGATTGAGAACACGTAAGCTACGCCTCATATTACGAAGTAGGGGTGGGGAAAGTGAAAAGAATATCGATATATCGACATTTTCGGTATAAGTATGAGTTTTGGCCTTTTTTTTCGAAACCAAAGAACCTTCATGGTAGGGGAGCCCAAGCGGGGATTTCGGGATTTACTAAAGCGCGTCAGATTAATATACAGGGGATACCTTGTACCCGGTTAAGTACATCCACAAAACATGAGGCCCATATATAAGGCCGCCCGTAAAGGATACAGGATCAGATTAGTAAAAAAATTGACCATCAGAAATTCTCGAGCGCGTCAGATTAAGGTAGGGTGACTTAATTACATCCTAAAAAGTGTATATTCCACTAATCTGACAATTTGAGAGTGACGTAAAAAAGGGGAGGGCAAAAAAGTTGTAAAAAAAACGTCATCTCGACATTCTCGAGCGTAGCTAAATTTTTTTTATTTTGAAGGAAATAATTCAAGAATAATGAAAAATATATAATCTGACGATTTCCGCAAGCCGAAATCACAAAAATTCGTCGATAAAGCTAAATGCGTGCAGTTGCGTGATGCCTACATTTCCTTCTCCGCGTTTCTATTCCTCTCTCACTCTTTCTCTATCTATTACTCTCTCACTCCGTCCCCACTCTGGTTTCTGCTGCCATGACGCCATCACAGCTGATCATAAAGACACGTGGTATAGTCTGTTAAATGTAACTTGAACCCTGCGCAGTAACACGTTTTTGGGTCTCAACCGTATGCGGTATGAAGGGGGCAGGGTTTAGTACACTCGCTCACGGTTGTTTTAGCTCTTTAATAATAAATTATTAAAAAATAAATTAAATTATAAATTAGTTTTGTCAAGTGTGTTAACATTTATTTCGAGATAATGCCTCGGATGAAGATGATGATTAATTAATCAAATAAATATAAAATATTAAACTATTTTAAGCTTTTTTTAAGTAATTTTTTTATAAATACATTTATTCTACTAAAAAAGCATACTTATTTAATTGCATGCTATTTTCTGATCTTTTCAATTAATTAAGTTTAATGATTTAAAAGAATAGAAAAAATTTTTTTGACTTCCCGCTAAGAAAAATTAAAAATTTTAATATTAGTTCTTTGAATTCAGGTAGCTCAAAATATCACATAAATTATATTTTGAGCTCAAAAATATCATAAGTACAATTTTAAGCTCCCAGGAATGGAATTAGCGGGAAGTTACAGGGATGGCCTTTAAGGTGAACCGTTTTTCTAATTTTTTTGTCAGATCAGCCGAATCCCTCTAGATAATCGTCAGATTATGAGACAGTATGTTTAGAACATAAAAATGAACCACATATATCTTAATCTGACGCGCTTGAGTATTTCAAAATGGCGAATTTTTTTGCACATTATGAAAATGACCGCCAGTTTGCGTCCCATCGAAATCGTCAGATTAGTGAATGAGAGCTTTTTTGGTGCACTTAACACTCCCTTAGAAAATCTGACGCGCTCGATTAATTTTTTTTTTTCATTTTCAACCCTTAAATCCAACCACCCGCATCATGCAAACGATCAGATTAATATACGTACATTATTAAAAATACGTAGGGCATTGATGCTATCAATATCTGACGCGCTTGAGGATGTCCATGCAACAGTTTTTTTTACATATTTAAAAATCTATAGCCGCTTCCCCCACCGATGTAAAGGTATATATCATATAACATTTTTTTCTTCTTATCATCTAAGCTTTGCATCCCAATAGGTCTCTACAACGCTCGAGTAAATCCCCATTTAGCATCGTGGGCTCCTCTACCATCACTTGTATCTGTATATTGCCAATATTGGTAAAAGCGTGTTTTGTGATCTTTTTTTACAAAAGCCTGTACTTTTAACTTAACTATTTCGAGTGTTTGCATTTGCTACTAAAAAAATATCTAATTCGATACTCGAAAATAAATATCGATTATCGATTTATGAAGACTAAAAATATTCGACGATATTTTGCTATATCGATTATTTTTGCTCAAGCATATTATGAAGGTTGCATTTGCATGCAAAATTATATGCTAGCGCGACCTTAATCGTTATAGATTGTATTTGATTTGATGCTTATATATTTCACGAGCTTCTGCCAGTGGCTTCGCCCGCGTGAATAACGATTTTAATACAAACTGTGAATCTTCTTTTCACCTCTTCAGTTTTGGAATTTCAGAAAATGTTAAAACACACAAAAAATTTAGTTTCATGCGACTACAAAATCATTTTCACCTATTCGATTACCTATGGGTTGAATTCTGAAATATTGTTTCCTTGTGCTCGTTTACGTTTTAAAAACAACACGTGTGAAAAAAAAATCAGAAAAAGAAAAAAATATTTCTTAATTGGTTTAGGCTAGTCGTTTTCAAATGTGTCAAAATGAAATCAAAAGCACTAAAGAGTATTGATATAAATTTTAAAGCAAAATAATTTTCTATTCATTTGTTTTATATTTCTTTCAAGTAATAACTGTTTTGTTTTCCTCATTTTATTTTAATATGTGTTTTTCTCTCTTTTTTAGTCTCGTTAGAAGTGGAAGCTTGAATTTGTTAGTATTTATATTCATAATAAATAAATAAAATAAATGACGTAATTTAACCGAGGATTACAAAGATGGGCTATTTATCTATAAAGACCTGAAGTATTTATTCATGTAATATGTTATCTTTAGAAATTAATTGCGTTAACCTCTGCGCCTGTTTTTCATTGCATAATAATATGGAAGATTTATACGGAATATTTTCCATAAACCACATTATAGATTGGAAAGTTCTTTGATTAAAATTTACCTTTGCTTTGTTTAGCTGTTAACAGTATCAAAAGACAAAGAGAGAGAGAGTTGCGCACCCGGCCGCGCACTCACTTGCTCGTGTGCTCATTTGTTTGTAATAGGCTCGATACACACGCGCACACATACATATCATAAGGTATTTCGTTACGTGACGACTTCTTCTAAACGCACTAACCCTTAAGCCGCGTAAAGGAACTTCGTTCCAATAATCTTGGAATGAACGTATGCCTACATACATAGCTAAAAACGGCATGACGGCAAAGGCACATAACCGACCTTTGCTAACTTAGTGACGCAAAAAAATATTTAGACTCATAAATATGCGTCTGATGTAAAATTGCTAATGATGCTGTGTCGCAAATCCACAGGATGTATCTTTTATGAAGCAATAATAACGTCGCTCTGCTGTTGTGCAAGTTAATTTGTGCGTTTGACATGTCATTTTCATAGATCCTACCTTTTTTTAAGAGGCCGGCTGGGTAGGTATCCCCGCAGTGTCGGATATTATACCGCAAATAAGTAATGTGTTTTGCATTACTGTATTTTGGTTTGTAGGACTGTAGCTATTGAAATTACTGGGCAAAGGAAGTTTAAGAACCTATATATCTCGAGGTTGGGTCACAACGCGTGAGTGACACCTACAAATGTATGGTGTTGCGCGCGCTCATAGGCTACGACAACCATTTACCATGTACTGATACGACAACCGTTTACCATGTCCTGTAGCATGTTTTGGGATAATCCCACACGAACTGAACATTTTTCGGGATAAAAAGTATCCTCTGTGATAATCCCAATGATAAACTATCTTTGTGCTAAATTTGATCCCATGTGTCTTAACTCATTATCGAGTGGTTACTGGCCAACCTTGTGCCAGAGTTCTTCAGGTCGCCCGTATAGGCCTCTGACTTGACTTATCGACTGTCAAATTGACAGACGGGACCGACTTTTTACGTGCCCTCCAACACAAAAACGCTCAGTTGAAACACCACTATCCGATCACCCATCTTGTGACTGACCGCGCCTAAAGTTGCTTTACCCACCGATCGTTTACCGATCAGTGAGCGCACCAGGCTAGGAGCGATTCAAATGATTCATTTTTCCCTTGATATAATGTTACCGCGGATGAAGTCGCGGGCAGTTTGCTAGTTATATAATATGTAGAAAAAATTGACTTATGTCTCGACTTATACTTGATGATTGACGACGTCGCCACAGCTCGTGGGTTCGATTACCGTACCGGAATAGTGTTTGTTTTGACAATACAGGCATGTTTTCCGGTCTGGGTGTGTTTGTCCTTGTGTATGCTTCGACATTTCGACACAGCATATGGCTATACTAATGGGGGCCGTTGCGTTTATTTATATTATTATACTAGCTATAAGACAAAACAGTCTCCGTAAATTCCATTTCAGAGGATTAATCTAATTATACTTCATATAGCATGTTTTTCTGCTTTAAGAAGTTAATGATCATTCGCCACAACTCCGGATACACTAATGATAGCTTGGACATCGCAGCACCGCCTGTCTTGATGACAGCTGATCACTAACATAGATTAGCCAGGATCAAGTTTCTGATGACGTACAACGTTTAGGGTTCCTTAACAAAATCGCAAAAGGAAATCTTTTTGACATATTATTTGATTTACAATAAAATTAACACGTCAATTCTTTGAAGCAAGTTATTAAGGTTTAATCCTAAAATTTTTATTAACATTATTATATCGACGGCGTTGTGGAGCAGTGGCAGCGAACCTGCCTTAAGCGTCACAGGTCAGGAATTCGATTCCCGCTCGGAGCAAATGTTTGTATTGACCATACAGGCATGTTTTCCGATCTGGGTATGTGTAGCTATTTATATCGTATCATAACATTTGATCGCTTTGTACTAATACAGGACTAAGAAACATAAAACTTGAGTGGGCTGCGGTTCCCAAACTAGGTGACAGCTTGTGGTTTGAGAACCAGAGCTATTTTTATATGTATTTTTGTATGTACTCATAAGATGTTTGTTACTCAATGACGCAAAAACGGCTGACCTAATTTGGATGAAATTTAGCAAACAGATAGCTGGATTATATTAAAATGTTAGGTTTCGGGGCAATCATCAAAAAACATACCTACAGGGCGTATACGCTTGAAATTTGGATGGCTATATGTGTCTTATAGAACATTATTTACTCATAAATTACATTTCTTTCTGGAGACAATTCTCAGGTAGACGTAGTAAATCGTAGACGAAGTAAAATAAGTAAAGAAAGGGCTATTATAAAATTAGTGAATACCTTAAGGACACCACACCTTGGGATTTAGACCGTCACTCCAGGCTTTTCAGTGAACATAATATGTAAATTGCTTTGCATAAAAAAATACATTAAATAAATAATAATAATAATAAACGCTGCACACTCAACGGCCCCCATTAGGATAGTGATATCCTGTGTCGGGGTCCGGAAACATATACAAGGACAAGGACAAATACACCCAGACCGGAAAATTTGCTTGCATGGTCAATACAAACATACTATGCTCCGAGCGGGAATCGAACCCGCGACCTGTGGCGTTTAAGGCAGGTTCGCTACCGCTGAGCCACAACGTCGTCAAATAAAGATATAAATAACCCCTGTGTTTATTTCGATGTCCCTTCTCTGGTAAAGGTTTAAATTTGGAGCCGGTAATGCTTTTTACCTTGAATAAAATATTTTATTTGAATTGAATATCAATTTGAAGTCTTGGGCAGATCCTAGAAGTAAATATAATTTACGAATATTATATTCTTTAACAAAATGAATATTTAGGTTTTGTTGGAAAATTGGGCACGTAAGATAAGAAATGTATGTTATCTTTATTGTAAGAATATTAAACAATGTGATTAATATGGTTCAACCGGTTTTTTATTACTAGATAAATGTATAATTAAATAGATATTAAAATGAAAAACCTGATCGAAAGCAGTTTTGGGTTATTATATAGTTAAAAATTTTACATTAAATAAATAAACGCTACATACTCGACGGTCCCCATTAGGATAGTTTTGTCCTGTGTCGGGGGTCCGGAAACACATAAAAGGACAAATACACCCAGACCGGAAAATATGCTTGTATGGTCAATACAAACATATTATGTTCCGAGCGGTAATCGAACCCGCGACTTGTGGCGTTTAAGGCAGATTCGCTACCGCTGCGCAACAACGTCATCGCCATTCGAAACGAGAGTGAATTTATTAAAAAAATTAGTCTTGATGACGCTTATTCATTCACAAATAAAAAGTTACACACTCAAAGGTTTCACCATAATGTCTCTCCATTGGGATGGTAATATCCTGTGTTGGGGTCTGGAAATACACACAAGCATTGTTTGATGGTAGTAGGGCTTAAATACCCGCCTGGTTAGCTACCCCCGTTAGTGAAAAAGTCGTGAAGCGACCGCTCGTCAGCCGCGTTCCGAGGTCAGCCAGCGTATAACCAGTTGTTAATGCACCTGCATGCCCTCTTGTAGATATTCATGGACGGTATTCGCTTAACATCAAATGAGTCTTCTACCCGTTCGTACCCTCTATCATATAAAACACAACCACCAAGACTGGAACACATGTCAGTACAAAAATCTACTCGGGAACTAACTCGTGACCATTGGTGATTCAGGTTTTGAGGTCAGTGATACCGATACATCACAAAAGTGTGGATATTAAGACAGAATTTTTAAGAAGATTTATGTTTTTTCACGCACAAAAGCAATGTGAAATAGCAACGCTCGTATTGATATTTCAAATCGATAGTATGATTGAGGGTAATATTCCCCCGGTCGAGCCGGCTCGACTACACATAATAAATAAATGCTTCCAATTACACAGTTCTAAATACCATTAAAACCTGAATCATTACAATCGCAGAGGTTAAGTTGTTTGAGAGCCTATATATGTTTTAATTTACCATAAAGTTATCTCGGAGCATTTTACTTACGCAAAACTTAATACTTATTTGGAAATGCAATCCAGCAAGCAAATTGGTCGACGTAGAATATCCATCCGGATTTGTCCCAACATGATATTTATGTATGCCCCGTATTTCGTCCTTAATACTGCTTTTTATTTTACTTTATCATGTGCAACAGGTTTACAGAAATAGCTAGAGGGGGACCGTCCCCGCAATCCATACGCTCCCTGCGCCAGTTATGTGCAATGCGTGTGGTAGTTATTTTCATTTTGGAAATTGAAAAGCCCTTTCCTAAAATAGTCGAAAATCACTGGACATCGACCTAACTAATTACTTTAAAACACTTAAGCCAAAACTTAATCTAAAGAGATCAAAAAAACACCATGTCGTGTTCAAGGGTTAAGAAAAAGAAGGGAAGTTACAATAATTCCGATATCAAATTTCAGGATAAATCTTTCAAGGAAGCAAGTCCTTGAAATATTTTCAAAAATATTATCTTGGACTTAAAACATGCAATCAACCAGTAGCGTCACAAGTCTTATTTTAAAATTCTCTTAATTTGACGCATCAACCTTTTCCAAATTTAGGCCATTTCCTTCTTCTGTATTTATCATGTTTGTGAGGTTTTAAAATAACCCCTCAAGTTGCGTGTCGGTTCATTCGAGAGCTATCAATTACCAGTGTTAAGCAATTGTCGGTCGGTCCGTCACAATTGTGTCGCTAACAACCTATTGCCTCATGAAACCACATTACATATTTTAAAGAATAGCTCTTAGGACTGATTGATTTTTTATCGAGTGCTTCCTGGTTATCACTTGTACCAATAATGATAAATCAATGAATTAGTCACTGTAATTGACTTTTAAAATAACTAACCATTTCATTATTATCACCTAATTGAAGTTATCTTAACATTGTTAATCTTTTTGCGATTGCGATTGATATCTTTTTAGGTCTAAATTTTCAATCTTTTTATTGAAAGTCTGTGTCACAAAGTTTAGTTATTTTGTTTTAATTTCGACGTCTTTCAATATAACTAGATTTTATTAACCTTTAAACCACAAAACACTTTTTGTTTGTTATTTTATTTACTCGTGGAAAATTACCACGTGAAACAATTATTATATGTGAACTACAATAGTAAACTAATGTTAATTGATACTAAACGAAACGAAAATTTATAAACGTTGCGCATGACTAAAATTAATCTTTTTTTTTCTTATGTCATGATGGTTGCCAAACATGCATACGATCCGCCTGATGGTAAGTAGTCACCGCAACCTATGAACGCTTGCAATACTTGAAGTATCACAAGCGCGTTGCCAATCCAAGGAAAAAAAGGAAAGGAACAGAGAAGGAGGTGGGATATTGGACCTCCGGAGCTCTCACTCATCGCACGAAACGCAACAGTACCTAATGATACTATTACTTGACGCCGATTTTCTGTGAGAGGGTAGTTCTTCCACGGTCGAGCCGGCCTTTTGTGCTGAGAGAATCATGGCTCTACTACCGTAATCTTCATCTTCTTCATCGTCTTATCATTTGGTTAGAGGCGAACCTAGTGTCAGAGTTGGTCAAATGGTCTGACTTTTGACCTCCGGGGCACTGTGACTTAGTTGAAATAACAGTATGCGGTTACCAATCTCTTATTTATTTTTTTATTCACATGAAAAACGGTGGAAATGTATAAAGATGATACAAATAAAATATAAAGTACAGTCATGTTCCACCTTATCGCTGGCATGTAAATAATAAAATTAAACTATTAATTATTAATTAGACAATAACATTTTGCTGTATAATATTATGTTTACAATTCTACATGAAAAAAAAAACTATTTTATCATTTCTATTCACATTATACTATAAAAATTATACAATGACATACTTATATGCTTACAATTAAATAATTTTAACGTTTTTATATCATTCAATTCGTCAGATAGTTTATTGTAAATTTTAATCAGCATACCAACGCAACTTTTTTTATAAAATGAAGTATGAGGTTTGTGGGACAATATCAATTTATTAAAGTTCCTTGTACATCGCGGAAAAATATCACTAGCTTTATTGAACAGATATTTGTGTTTAAATACAGAACAACAGGCCTCCAAAATATACAAGCAAGGTAATGTTAATAAAGATCATTTTTTGAACAGAGGCCGACAAGCTTCCTTGGGAGAAACACCACATATAGCCCGAAAAGCTTTTTTGTGCAATAAAAGCTCTCTTAATATTAAGACCGGTGCTAAGTAGCCATGATATGCAGTTAAAGCATTTCTCATTGAGGTATTTTGTCGTAATCTTATTAAATCGTAAGAAAAACTATTGACTTTATTACATATTACATTAACGTGGTTAGTCCAATCGCTGACCGCACCTAAAGTTGCAGCAGGCTATGAGCGTCTCAATATTAATTAAATTAACTTTATCGGAATAAAATGTTGATAAATAAAATCAATATGAAAAAACTTTAGCCTTTTTGAAGGTTATCAGTTATTATAGACAATTTTCTGCTATGAATATTGATGAACGCTTGTGACCCTATGGCATTGAAGGTTAGTAATCAGAAAAACAAACCTTCCAAAACTTGTTATAGATTAAGTAGTTCAATAAATTCTAAACATAGTCTTATTTATAATTGACGCTATTTGTGTACATATAAAAAATACAAAGATTAAAATTATCAAAGGTATTCTATTAATATAATAAATTTGTATATTTGTATGTTGGTTGTTGATGAAATTTGGCACCTAGGTAGTTTGTTACCTGGATTAACACACAGTATAATTTTTTATTAATTAAGTAATTTATATTATTCAGACTAATATTATAACATTGAATTGATTAATATAAATTAGTGTGGATTCATACGACCTAATCCTGCGGGAATGTGACATTTTAATGGCATAAAAAGTATATATGTGTCAATCCTGGAAACGTTAACGTTTTTACGTGTTTGAGTAACAAACATCTAAACTTAAAAACTTGCACATCTATATTACGAGGATAGGATATTAGCAGTGACAAAAAGCGAAACGATCCGGCATCAGAATGGTGCCAACTACGCCAAGAAATGGTAAACATTAAACATTTCTTTTTGCTGGCCGCTTTTATACTAATGCGAAAAAGAACACGACGGACTGTGTGCCATGCTATGGCGTGTCGAATTGTCGATTCAGTAATTCAGTTATACATTTATCTTGCGCGTGGGCAGACGTCGCCCGTTCGCGCAAAATACTTCGATCGACGTCGCGCTGTTATATAAAAAAATACTATTTTCTACTGTTTTTCCTTTATCAACATTAGTTAAAAGTGCATTTTTATATCATTCCACGACTTATTTATTACTTATATTTATATCAAGAAAGTGAAAATTCAATTTGTGTACAGTCGATTCCTGTGAGGTAAACGTCAAAAATTGTGAAATGTTTTTCGTATTACAATCTTCATTATTTATTTTAATCAAACATTCAACAAATTTTTCTTACAAACACCTTGTCGATTTCTCTTTCCATTCACGCGATGCACCGGAATTTGATACGTTCATAAAAATCGGTTGTTTGTTAAGTGCTGTTACGTTTTCGTGAAAATTTCGTCAGACGATTACGCTGTAAGATTTTAGTGTAACATTTTGTCCACGAACTTACATGACAAGTAGTCACGGTCCAAATATTTCGTTTTATAATTCATGAAGTTTGTGAATACTGATCGATCTAACTGTACTGCTGGCTCAATGAACTTTGCCATTGTTTTAGATATAATCGTAGGTTTAAAAACTGGTGAAGCGTTCAAAATGTGTGTTATTTTTATTGTGTATCATAAGACTGTTGCGTCATAATAACGTGACAGTGTGACTGAATTTTTAAAGAGCTCCACGTTCATTTGTTTTTAATTAGGTTGACATATTGAACCCAGTTAGGAAATTTTCCCGTATTGTTTTAATGTAGCTGCTATGTTATTTACCTTTGTTTTTATTCGACCTGCAACGACGCCTAATTTTTTTGCTACTTGGTCTAGTTATAAAAACTTGTTTCGTATGCAATGATCTCTTCAAATTTATGCAATTTTTATATTTTTATACTCAAGGTTGGTTGCGACAGTAATCATGATTGATTATTTATTGATCTTTTTTGTTAGGATGAAAATATTTAGTTTTTGGTGAATTCTCTCTCTACCTAATTCGTATGGATTACTATAATAATGACCATGTTTTATTATCATATTTTTTAAATTTAAAAACTACTGAATATTATTCTTATCTTTTATGTTTCATTTACATTAAATAGTCCAAATTTTTAAAGTGATTTCATATCCATCCTTGTCTTTAACTTTTTAAAATACATTTCTTCACGATTCTAAAGTAATTTATGCACATACCTTTTAGAATCGCAATAAATTGATTTAATTTATCGTTTGTATTAATTCAACCAACGAAAAACCTTGGATCATTTCTAGTTCGTAGTATTTAGGTACCTTTGGACTTGTTTAATGGACGCCTAATTAAGAAGCTAATATAGCTTGAAAGATAAATAATAATAATAACAACTTAGTGTCTAATTTCTTTATGCCAATTTTTGTACAGGAACTAATCTTTGTTTTATTCTCGTTTTATAATAACTACAACTCCGCTTTGTATGGTTCTTTCTGGATTCTGTTATTTTACCTGATTTTTTCGGGTAGATTGCGATCGGAGTGCTGCCTCCATTTCCGATGACATCCTTAGCAGTAGTTCGGCCTCGCATGAGGCACCCTAAACCGTATCAATTTTGAGCTCCCGTGAGGGCTGCTTTTTAAGGCCAGCGGGGTCAGCAGCAGTACACATTCCGAAAAAAATTATCGTTGTTGTTGTTGTTGTATATAACTTTGTTGTACAAATATTATAAAAATTACAAAAATTTTCATAGAAATGTCATTTGTACAAAGGCGGGCTTATCCCAATAAGGGATCTCTTCCAGCCAACCTTTGAGTTACTAAAGGAATATGTATACCAAGGGTAGAAATTGCAGAAAAAAAATACAGCACATAATAAATAACAATGAGTAACAATAAACTTATAATAAGTGCACAAATAAATAAATAAATTTATTTATATATAAGAGATGAAGAAAAAAAAAATATATATATATTAATAATATAGAAATATGTACATATTAATAATACATATATATACAATATCATACACTAAACCCCCATACAGAAACCCCCATCGTTCTAAGGAATTCCTGGATAATATCAGCAGTTGATGACAAATACAATCAAATGTATTGTAATTGCATATCTACATCGAAAAAAAAAAAATTAAAGTGTTGAAAAATTTTCTAGAAAATTCCAGTTTTCAGGAATTAGTTACATAGTCTGTATTAAACTAAAAATAGGTTTTAGTTAAACGAATTAAGGTCGGAATTACAAATAAATGATTGCGTAAAACTGATTCATTTGGTTACAATGACGGTGCTAGGTATTGTGCGGTCGGGACGCTTGATACTTTATTGTGTAATTCTTTTATCAGGTTACATTTGAAATTGAAACGAAAATGTATCTAAATATAAGATGCACCACTACCATACCACTGCCTACCTGACGAGTATACTTGCACACACACACACACTCACGTGCAGTGGTGTCCGTAAGTGCATTTCTCAGCGAAAAGGAAGAAAAGGCAATTTGAGGACAGAGCCCCGTTCGGTGACCCTGTCAAGGCCAGTAGGGCCAACAGTAACACACATTCAGGAAAAATTAAATAAAATGTTTTGTATTCGTTGATACAGAAAATTATTGTATAGAAATAAAAATTAAGCATTTCATCATTTAATTAAACAGTTTAATATAAGTTATTCGTAAAGTACATATATTGACAATCATTATTAGAGTTTTTATCTAAATATTGCAAACGGAAGCCTATTACTAAGCCTCCGCCGTCTGTCCGTCCGTCAGCGGGCTTTATGTCTCGAACAGTAAGAGGCAAAGAGTTGACATTTTCACAGAATTTGTATTTCTGTTGCCGGTATAACAACAAATACTAAATTATATATATTATAATAAAATAAGAAGAGGTCCCTATTGAAGAAATTTCATATATTTGACGACTTTTGCTGTATTTCATGAACTGTAGTAGATAAAACTTTCTTGTGTTAATCTTACATATTCTACGGTTGTAAGGTATTAAGAGAATTCATATTGAATCAACATTAGATATATTTATTAACTTTTAAGGGTTATCTTTGTTCTCTTACCCAATATTAATCAGAACTGGGGAGCTACCATGAACTTTTAGTATACAATTCTATTGTTACAATAAAGTTCAGGAGATGTTCAGGTAGTGAATGCGCGAGGTAACGTTCTTAAATAAATTAAACGTAATTGTTGTAACTTTCTATTTTGATTAAAAATAAATCCCTAGTTTCTATGGTACGAAGTAAGTATCGTCATTTCAACCGCAATAAGATTTCACGGTAGACGCCCTGGCTTTAGTATAGATCATTACATCCAAAGTGCAATCGTCACAAAATAGACTTTTTTTTTTTTTTATGTTAGAAGTTGGCAAACAAGCATACGGCCCACCCGATGGTAAGTGGCTGCCGCAGCCCATGAGCGCTTGCAGCACCATTAGTAGGTGCCACTCGCACGTTGCCAACCTCGAGATATTAGTTCTTAAATCTCGTTCGCCCAGTAATTTCAGTAGCGTACAATGCCCTTCAAACCGGAACACAGTAGTACCCAAGCACCACTATTTGGCGGCAGAATACTGGACACTGCGGTGGTGCCTACCTAGCCGGCCTCTTGCAACAAAAGACCTACCACCAGTGTGACTGATTGCACTGGTGGAATAATCTCTGCTGTGACAGAGGTTATCCCAACAGCGGGCGATAGGGTCGTCACATCCCGACGCCTTAAAACTTATCAAAATAATCTTTAAAATATTATAACAATGACTGTTACTCTTTATATTTTTCAAAACAAATTGTAGATTGTTATCTTTATTTTTATACAAGTCATGGCATGATTTTTATTATGATAATTGATATTTTAAAGCTAATAATAAATCTTTGTTATTCTAAATGGACAATTTAATATAACAAAGATTTGTGTTTTCATTGTTATTATCTTACTAGCTTCTGCCCGCTTCTTCGCCCGCATGAATAACATTTTGCTTTCTAATACTTTCCCTATTCCCTATAGTTATTTTACATCCTTGAGGGTAAAACGCTTACAAACCTTAAATGTCATATTTATTAATATCGAATCAACAGCTTACAAAATAAGTTTCAAAGCATTTACGTCTAAAAACGACGATGCTACCATACAACTTTTCATCCCTCCTTTCAACCCTATATAACCCTTTTTCGCATTAAAAGGAGCCTATGTCCCTTCTCAAGCTCTAGGCTATCTGTGTACCAAATTTCATTTGTTTTTAATGTTACAAATTTGCAAACAAGCACACGGCCCACCTGATGGTAAGTGGTCGCCGTAGCATATGAGCGCTTGCAGCACCATTAGTAGGTGCCACTCACGCGTTGCCAACCTCGAGATATTAGTTCTGAAAATATCCTCTGTCCAATAATTTCACTGGCGTACAGTGCCCTTCAAACCGGAACACAGTAATGCCTAAGTACTACTATTTGGCGGCAGAATATTTGACACTGCGGTGGTACCTACCTAGCCGGCCTCTTGCAACAAAAGACCTACCACCAGTGTGACTGATGGCACTGGTGTAATAATCTCTGCTATGGCAAAGTTATCCCAACAGCGGGCGATGGAGTCGTCACATCCCGACGCCGGTAAATGTATTTATATCGGTTCATTAGCTTTGGCTCGAAAGCGCGACAGACAGACAGAGCTACCTACTTTCGCATTTATAATATTACTAGTAAGGATTATAGTCATTGTGACTTTAAGCCTTCGTAATCTAGCATTATTTAAATTGATTGAGAAATGGAGACTATGTACCTTATTATCAGATGTTATCTGTATTAAATTGTACTCGTTTTGTTTTGACATTTTTTGTTCGTTCAAATAATTTCGTTTCTTAATTTCTTAATAGTTTCCATCCATTTGTTCTGATTAATGTGGCAATAGTTTTTGATATTTATAATTTATATTCATTAACAATCTGGTGCTAACTTCATGTCTTAAACTTATTATTATTATATTTTATTATGTCTTAAACTATATGTACTAGTAAATCTGACCACGCGTTGCTATGGCAACAAAAGATTTACTGAATAGACATGACAAAGACATTTCGTACTTAATTTTTAAATTTTATTTAATTTTTAGTATTTGTTGTTGTAGCGGCGGAAATATACATTATGTTAAAATTTCAACTCTACTTATTATTATTTGTGAAATACAGTCTGCTGACAGACAGACGGACGGACAGCGGAGAAGATTTAGTAATAGAGTTCGGTTGGCACCCTTTGGGTACGGAACTCTAACAAAAATGCCGTAAATAG
The DNA here is from genome assembly GCA_023373885.1 of Hestina assimilis. Lineage (NCBI taxonomy): Eukaryota > Metazoa > Arthropoda > Insecta > Lepidoptera > Nymphalidae > Hestina > Hestina assimilis. The sequence goes on along the minus strand of CM041762.1, from coordinate 3,471,436 downwards.
TAAAATGCCGTTCTCATATATATTATAGCATTTTCTTTACAGCCAAAGCTGTGGAACGCCCTACCGCGGGACATTAGACAAACTGAATCTCTTGGCACATTTAAAAATCCTCTAAAAAAATTCTATTTGAGGCTTAGCAAATTATTTATTTATTTATTTATTTATTTATACTTTATTGCACAAAGTGCACAAAAGACGGGCTTAATGCTAAAAGCATTCTCTACCAGCCAACCCTGGACGTGGAAGAAAGAGTGTGGGTAGGCGTGCAAAAAAATTAATAAAAAAAGCATATAATATATAGTCAAAAAGTATATCTTTATATTGTATGTATGTATCTATATGTTTTTGTATTTTAATAAGCATGTTCTACTATGTATATTAGTATTATAATTTATATAAATAAATTGCACAATTCTCACCCCTTCACACGGAAGATTCTTTCCTTGTATGAGGTTGCCTGTAAGAGATCACTTTTAGTGATAAGGCAGCCTTAGTACCGTTTATGTACATTGCTGCACCTTGTTATTCTTATAATTATATTGCGAAAATAAAATAAATAAATGCTAAATAAAAATAGATATTTAATAATATATTAGAAAAAAAAAACGGTGACATGGACATTGGAATCTTGATAAGTTTTATTATATATTAATTATATTTTTATTATATTAATAAAAATTTTATGTCATATACTTGTCAATACTGAAAATTTCCAAGCTGCATGACACGATCACGCAATATTTGAACTATTGAACTTTGCCACGTATTAATTGTTAATATCGACGTGATAGTTATAATTATAGATTGATAGCCGTCTGTTGTCTAATTTAGCTGTTTATTTTATGGTTACTTGTGTTTACGTTGATAAGAAGATTATTTGAATGGAATCAGGGTCTGTTTATTACTCTTATCCGGATTTGACCGGTTAGTAGTTTTTTCACAGAGCACTTGGCATCAAACCTCCGCAACCCTAAAGGCGAACCAGTAACTCATTGGATAAGAGTAAATTACTTATCAAGAGTTAACGGTTATTATCAGATGTTATTTGATAACAACCGGGACCGACCGCTTAACGTGCTCTCCGAGGCACGATGGGGAGACCCACAAGGACAAACGCCCAGACTGAAACAGATATTTGTAAGATCAATACAAACATCTGCCCGAGCGGGAATCTAACCCACAACCGTCAAGTAAAGGTCTTCTTTCTTAGCCGAATTTTGCTTTGTCAAGGGTACCAAAATAAGCGTAATAATAGAAATGTTCGATTTGACACCTACATAAAGAAAAACTGCTTAGCAGGAATATTGTGTCCAATGTAATTTTTTTTATCGGAATCTGAAAGTGACATAGCAATAACTTAATGATTTACCGTAAGAGACGATAAACCGACTAAAGTCCGCCTTACTTTAGCTTTCTTAAGCACGTCCTTCAAGACCCTGACGATAAGATTAGATTAGACAATGTTCCATAAACAGCTTAAACACGCACGCAACACTGTCCTCGCCAACGAAGACGAGGTCCTTTTTTTCGCACGTGACGTGACGCGCTCAGACCGTCGGGTAAGTCCAACGACCAGAATGCGCTCGGAGCGTTTCCTCCATTCCCGATGACGTCCTTAGCCGAGGCTAGGCCTCGTAGGAGGCACCCTAAGGATGGAATCAAATTTTATTCCTGTCTGGGTCACAGTATTCAGCAACCAGGTGACGCTGTCAAGGCCAGTAGGGCTAAGAGCAATAGACATAAAAGTGACGATTAATTTAAGCATAATAATCTTACGTTTGAAACTGTTGACATGACAACATGACGATTGTGAAATATTAGTAGGTACAAAGTGGTTATAAAATTAAAAAGTTTAATTTCTAAATCGCTCCAATGTTAAAGAGTTTTAATATAAATGTGCATAATCACTCCTTTGTTGAACCGATAGCACCCCGCCGTCCACGTGATCCCGGTGCAACGGTTATTAGTTTATCGATGATCATTTAGGTCGCTCGAGTTATTGTTTTCGAAATGAGCTTGACTTATCATGAGTTAGGGTACTGACACATATGCTCATTACTAGCACGGAAGCATGTTATTTATGAGCAATTGCTACTTAGTAGCATGTGTGTCTAAGCGTTGCTAGTAATAAGTATGCTTATTTCAGGCATCAACAGAGGTTTGATTTTCGAACATTCTACTTAAGGTACGGGTTGAAGGGGGCGTCCTTCGAGCGCGTCTGAATAGGTTTGCTTATGAGAATTCTAGTAAGGAATTCTAGGTAGTATCGATTTCATCAATGTATATACTGAAAACTATTATGCTTAATGCTGCATAATGTGAACAGATGGCAAGCATGCTAGTTTTAAGCATACTTACAAGCATGCTTAAATATGACCATGTGTGTCAGTACCTTTAGTGTCTGTTTTTATCTATCACGCTTCCAGGGTGATGTCGGTGGAGTCAACCGTTTAATTGTCATACGATACGACTGGTGATCGATCAGTCGACATTCGACACTCGCGGTGTCGACACGTCTAAATTGTTCTTATATGTATCCGTGAATGGAAAACGAATTGACGTAAACTTATGATTATAGGACTGTTTAAGATAATTGAATTTATTTTTGTGTTTTTGAATCGAGTGTGTGTTTTGAAATTGAGACTTCTGAGTTGTGTTAAACTGGTGATGTAGCGAGGGCTGGTGGTGAAATGGATACGATGATAAACGTGTGGACTGTTGTGGAGAATGTCCGGGTGGCCAGCAGTGCCGCAGAATTGGCCATCTTCACAGCTATACTCTACTGGTTCTTTACTTCGAGGTTAGTATATAAAAACAGTTTGCTGAAAAAAAAAACAATTTTCTGAAAAAAAGAACAGTTTGAGTCTAGAACGTATTCCGGACTTACGATTTATATATATTTTTTTTAATTTAAAATAAGTTCGAGAGGAAAGAATTGGTTAGTAAGCTTAAGGCCGCCTTTGCTTTATTCCGTTTAAATTTTTATGTTTAATCTTTGTATTTTTATTCTTTGTTCAACTCTCCGATTTTCAAAATTGAAAAAATTCGTAACAATAAAAAAATCAGCAGAGATTATTCCACCAGTGCAATCAGTCACACTGGTAGGCCTTTTCTTGAAAGAGGCCGACTAGGTATTTACCACCGCAGTGTCAAATATTCTACCGCGAAACAGTAATGCTTAGGCATTGTGTTACAAATTACTGGGCAGAGGAGATTTAAGAACCAACATCTCGAGGTTGGCAACGCGTGAGTGGCGCCTTCTAATGGTGCTGCAAGCGCTCATAGGCTACGGCAACCGCTTACCATCACGTGGGCCGTATGGTTGCTTGCCAACTTGTAACATAAAAAAATCAACCTTTTTCGTTCAATTTACGACTATTATATAATGTAATAGTAATGTATCCCTTTGTTATTTATTTGTTAATATTGACACAGTGGTAATATTTACACGTCTTAGTATTACATTATGGACATACGAAAACTAATATTTAATTATTTTAAAGTCTATATATTTGCTCGTCTTCTATATAATATTCCTTGCTGGATTTATTGTTTTGTTAAAGTAAATAAAATACTCTGTGCTATATTGACTTAATCATAAAAACAATTAGCCAATATCACTTTAGGTGTAATATTATTTGTTTTCTATTGTAAAATAAAATTATAATTATGACATGGTACCTGTAGTGTATCATCACTACATAGTATAAAACAAAGTCGCTTTCTCTGTCCCTATATCCCTATGTATGCTTAAATCTTTAAAACTACGCAACGGATTTTGATACGGTTTTTTTAAAAAAGATAGAGTAATTGAAGAGGAAAGTTTATTATATGTATAAAAATAGTGCAGAAAAAAAATTTTTTTGTGTGGGTAAATAATTACATTTAATGCGTGCAGGCCACGGGCAGTAATGAATAAATCAAAACTACTGGATCCATTTTAATCATTTTTTCAGTGAATGCCATAGGCTATATATTTTATACCCGTGCGAAGTCGGAGCGGGCCGCTAGTTAGTAATAAATAAACAAACACAGCAGAGAAGATGGTTAGTGTAACCACCTTGTAAGTGTAAATAATAAATAAACACTACACACTCAACGACGGCCTTCAAACGTACACAAGGACAATAACAAACACACCCAGATCGGAACACATGCCTGTATGGCCAATACAAATATCTGCCCTCAGCAGGATTTGAACCGGCAACCTGTTTGTTTTATTACCCTCTAAATAACAACCACTATACAATGCCCACAGCTTCTATACAAAATCGCACCGATCTTTGACAGGGTGTTCATCATCAAACTCTAGTACCTAATTGGTTACATATAGTGCGGTATCAAATAATTTCTATAAAACGAACGCTCTGGCTATGGAATAAAATCTCGAGGTTTTCACAAGCGGCTAAATTGTGGGCTAAAATTTTAATTTGGGGCTAAATATAGTGGTTCTTCATGTAAAGCCTCTGTTTTTGCAAGCTTCCATGGGGTGCGGTGATCGCTCACCATCAGACGAGCTTTAACCTCGTGAGTCACTGTCGCGTCGTGGTATAAGAAAGTAAAAATCGGTCAAGTGCGTGTCAAACTCGTACATAAAGTGTTCAATACCACTGCTGAATAAACTTATCGAGGTCTTGCTATGGGGGCCCTTAAGTTTTAAAATTGAATTTGTTTTTATTTTTTGTTATTATAGGACCCAAAATATACAATCTCTGAAATAATATACAACAAAAAAAAGTCAGAAAGATCATGTATCTTGTATGAGAACCCCTCTATTTTTTAATTTTAGCGACAATAGAAATACAAGTTCTGTGAAAGTTGCAATCTCTACCTATTACAGTGCGTAAATACGTTCCGCTGGTAGAAGTACGAACGGACTGGGGCTTAGTAATAGGGGGTTTTGGGTACGGAACCCGAAACATAGCATGATTTCCGTTTTTTACTGTTTGTATTATGTTACCAAACTTAGTAGCAGGTATATAGGTAATCTTAAATGACTAACACAGCGCCTGCATTTCTGTTACGCCTACGGAAACTCGCTTATAAAGCATTCTAATACATTTAAGAAACGGTGTTGTCAGAGATTTCGTTTGTTATTTGATTTTATCAATTTCAGTTTTCAAATTTTATTTTCTTTATTCAGATAACAAAAATCCATCAGTAAATGACTAGTACCTTATGAAATTAAATAAATATATATTAAATATAAAAACTGCGGTTTTATGAAACCACGACGCCAGTGAAACTTTTAACTTTTTTTTATTATTCGATTTAGGGGATTTGGTATTTTAGTTCCATTCTTAATTTTAATAAATATATATATATATATATATATATATATATATATCAATTAATTCAATTTAAAAAAAAATTAAGACAAAACATAAAGAACACACACAAACATACCCAGACCGAAACTTATGCCATGTGTAGTCAACACAAACATCTGCCCTGAGTGGTAATCGAACCTGCAACCTGTGGCTAAATAGGTTCCCTACCGCTGCCCCACAACAGCGTCATGGTGATATGAAGTAGGTGAATACAGTGGAATTGTTTCCTTTATACAACTTGGAATATAAACACTTTCTATAAAATAATGAACACCTGGGCAACCATAAGTCATAATACTGTATATTATATTGTACGTCTAAGCCTCAATGTTTATAATTTTCATTTACATAACTCGGATACCTGTCTGGGCATTGTTATTATTCGTATCAATGTTATGTATATTATAGTTAAACAAAATTGATAATTCGATTAAATATTACAAAGAAATATTTAGCTTTACTTAAGTAATACAAATCATCCTACTAATACAAGAGATGTATACGTTTGTATGTTTGTTACTCACGCAAAAACGTCTTAACGGATTAGCACATAAAAAGCTTATTTTCTTTATTACCACAATATAGGATACTTTTATCCCGAAAATGTTAAGTTCCTCTGGGGTTATCGAAAAACGCGTAGGTTTTTGTCTTACAATTTAGTATTAACGTGTCTTACGGAACATTATTTTCTTACAAATGTTTATTTTCTATCGGAAATCAATTCTAAGGTCGTTGCGGACGAAGTCGCGGGCAAATGATAAAGAGTAAGAAGAGTGAGAAAAGTAAGATTTAAATCGTCTGCTAAACTCGACGTCACGAGCAATTATAAATTTTGTAAACAAACATTCGGCGGCTGGTAACATTTGGATCAAATAAAAAATATATAGTATTTAGAGTAATACTTACAATCATTAAATAAAACACAACATTCATTAGAAATAAAAAAAATATCAATAACAAATTATGACTATGGAAGACTTGAACCGGTTAATTCATAATTACCCATGTAACAATTCTATTGTCATTACCGTGGAAATACGTTCTAATTATTGGCGGAATTAAGAAGTTTCTAGTCTAGTTTAGATCACATTGTCTTATGTTTGCTCTTTAAAAAATGTTGACAACTTAAAAATATATTATTGGGGTTCTGTACCTCAGAAGTTAAAAATAGGAACCCTTATAAGATCACTTTCTTGTCCACATGTCCGTCCGTGTGTCACCACCACCGATTTTATAAATGAGAAAATTTATCCTATTTCACGAAAGGTATAAATATGTTACACTAGCTTTTACCCGGGGGTATGCTCGTGTGAATGCAATTTTAAATAGGACATCTTTATTGCAATATCCTCGATAAAACTTTTGTCTTCTATTCCAACCTCTTCAAGTTTTTTTTTGGGACAAATATTATTCAAAAAAGTTTTTACGGGTTAGGCTTGAAAAGGTAACATACATACAGACAGTTACTTTCGCTACTCGCTTCTATGACATAATGGTATAATGAAATAATAAAATATATTAAACCAGCCACGAGCCGCAATAGTTTCGGGTAGGGGTTCTGAAATTCTCATAGAATGTGTATTTCTTTTGCTGCTACAACAAATAAAAATAAAGGGAGTTCCCTCATACTTAACCTTTTCGACGTTTTTGCTATATCACTAATAACTGTAATAGGAAATTTTTTTCTTACGTTAATGTTACATATACTACGGTTATACGGAGTCCTTAGTTTATTTTATTAATCGCATGTACTATAAACAAATGAATTATTTTTAATATTCCGCCCATTAATCGTTTATTTTAACAGATTAAGCACAACACTAATATTTCATAATCGGCGCGAATAGGGTCATGCCGATTATCAAAATAATAATGTCAAATGTCAACTAGGAAGTAATATAATTTTTGGACATGCCTTACTTTAAATCAATTACGCATTTAAAAGAGGTCGTTTCAAGTTATGTTTTATTAAAAACTAAGCATTCCAGAATATTCTGTGAGCGAGATTCGTTCAGAAATAAGCTTTAGTTTGATTTGATCTATTGACACTTAAAATCCACAGAATTTGTATGTTTACAACCTTGATTTAACAGCCCTGAAGCTATTATAAATTATGTTTTATTATTTTTTTAAGAAAAAATGTGATTTACGGTTTGTTGACAGAATGCAAGGTTAATTAATTATTATGTTATAAAATTAATTTTAATAGTTATGACATTATAAATTTTTAACTGTTTCAATTGTGGTTTCTTTTAGATTTTTATTAATACCATAAAAGTAGGTAACCTCAGCCTATAATACCGATTACTGCTAACAGTACCAACTATCTACGTGTTGCCGACCCAAGGGAAGTAGGGGAAGAAGAAGAGAAGTAAAGGTATACGCGATCAGGCGTTCGATGTACCTCATCGAAGGAATTACACCAGTACCGATACTGTCACTTCACATCAATATGAGGGTAGCACTTCACATGTAGTGGGAGCTGGCCTATTTGGCCCTACAAAGCACTTATTAATATTATTTTCAGCTCCCTAGCATGTTACATGCTTTGTCCGGCTCGACAGGGGAAATACTAACCTCTGAAAGGAAATCGGGGTAAAGTAATAGTATGAGTACTCTTGGGTTTCGTGCGATGAGTGATAGCTCCGTTGGCCTAATCTCCTACCCCCTCTGTTCCCTTCCTGTCCCTTCCTTCCTACCACTAGGGTTGGCAACACGTACGTGATACTTCAACTATCGCAAGCGTACATAGGTTGCGGTGACTGATTCCAATCAGAGAGACCGTATGCTTGTTTGCCAACTAATGTATATTTTCTTTTTCAGCCGTGTAGCAGACATGCTGGAAGTAGTAGGTGAGAGGGTTGGGGGGTGGTGCGGCGGTATACGCGAATCGAGTTCGTTGCGACAAGCGATGCGCTCGCGCCGGCGTGCCAACACAGATGTTTACGCTAAACTAGATGCTGAACATGCGGTGAGTGAGCTTTTACTACTCTATCTATCGCTAGCCGTTTGAAAAACAATTTTAATATAAACTTTGAACCCCCATTCGGGGGTAGAATTTTTTAAAATGTTAAAACACGTCTGTTTATCTACAATTGTTCACCATAAAACAGAGCTTCATGCTAGTTTGATAAGACCCATACAAACTTTCACCTCCTTAAGGGTTGAATTTCGAAAAATCATTTCTTAGTGCTCGTTTAAGTTTTAAAAACAACATCTGTGAAAAATACAGCATTCTCTAATTTCAAAAATGACGGACTCAAATACGACTTACATCTCTTTAAGAGTTGATATTCTAAAAATCCTGTCAAAAACAAAAGCTGTAAAAAGCACCCGTGAAAAGTAAAGCTTTCTTGGTCCAAGGGCTTAGGCTTTGTGTTGATATGTCAGTGCGTCAGGACTTCTCCTTTTATATATGTATATATATAAATAGATGAAGTATTGATGTATAGTCTTATAAATCGCTATTTATCTTCAAAACAAAAACGTATTTTATGAACGGCTATTAATATAATATATGTGATAGTTTGGATTTTTAGATGTTTCGATGTTTGTTACTTGTTACGCAAAAAAGGCTTAATGAATTAAGATTAATTTTTGCATACGAAAAGTTTATAATCTAAGTTAGCACGTAATATACTTTTGACACCAGAAAAGTATTAATTTCTATGGGATTATCAAAACAATCAACTGCAGAACGTATTTACTATTGTTTTCGTGTACGAGTAGATATGGACAGTTATTAACTCAATCATGATTCATTTCACATTAGACGCAATGGTAAAGTCAATGCGGACAAAGTCGCGGGCAGATACTAGTTTGAATGTAAAGTTTATTGTCTGGCTGTTGTCGAGTCCGATCATAATGTATTCAATCTTCTTAACAATGGCATGGAGAGATTATAAAGACTACTATTATTTAAAAAAAAAAGGGTACCTCGCAATAAAAAGAAGCCGCGGGCAGAGCTACTTTAAAATATTTATGCACGGCGCTGATCTTATAAGCATTCCGTACGATAATACCTGTCGTAACGAACTGTTCATCGCTTGTGACACACTTACATAATGTCACTAACATTTCAAAGCGGGTAGCCTCGTGTTGCTAGTATACAGCACTTACATACTATAAAATGAATCATCTATATATGATATAAAACTAGAAGACCTGACTGACTTATAAACGCCCAGCCCAAATCGTTGGATCTAGAAAGCTGTATGTTTAGGTGTTGTTTTTATAACGTAAAAGCGCACTAAGCCAAGATTTTTCGAAATTCAACCCTTAAGGGGGTGAAAAAGGGGTTGAAAGTTTGTATGGGATATCAACCATTTATATAAATTAGAATCATGAAACTTTGTTTTTAGGCGAACAATTAAATAAAAAGAAACACGTGTTTTACCATTATCTAAAATTCCTCCCCTGAAGGGCTGAAATGGGACTTCAAAGTATATATTAAAATTTTCAAAGTGCGTAAATTCACGCTAGCAGAAGCTAATTTCATGTAAAGAACTTATTTAAATTATCATTTTGTAGTTGACATACAATTTAAATTAAAACTACGTAATGAAAATGTTTGCATCATCAAATAAAATAAAAAAGAGTTTTCTATTATTTTTTTATTTTGTCAACAGACCAGAGCCTCGTCCCTGTACCGTCTCAAAGAAGGTCCACAAGTTCCACCCGCTCAGCCTGAGACGCGACCGCCCTGCGGACTCGCATGTTCAAGATGCGCTCCACTGTCCAGGGTATGTTACAATTCTTAACTAAGTATAAGGGATATTAGCCTATGGCCATTTTTAAAAACATCGTTTTATAGCCACTTCAATTAACAACTAAACAACAACACGACAAAACAATAAACAATTAGGTTTTCACAAATATGCAAAAAAATTCAAGATTGTTTTTAATTTTGTCGCTATTTAGAAGAAAGCTATTTATTAAGCGGGGATCGATCCCGTGACCGTCGAGGCTAAAGTCGATATAACCATTACAATGTATATAAAACTGATACAAAATATCCAACATTCGTGAAACATCAGTTTAGTGGCAAGAAAACAAGTTACCTAAACTGGAAGAGAGCGTTAATGGCAAGAGCTGGAATTTCTGCCGTATGCAACGCGTGACTTTTTGTCGCGTGCAATCGAATTGAGACAGTTGCGCAGGTAACAACGTAAGCACTTATGATCTCGTCATATCGAGATAAGATTGATAAGAAAACCTTGAAATGACCGCAAAAATCATTGACCGACAATATAATATAAAGAAATCAGTTTATTAAATCGTGTATTGGAGTGTTATCATATTGATATGATAATAAATAATAATACAATTGTATAGAATAACAAAATGTAAAAATAATAAGTAAAAGCGGGCCCGCGCTAATCGTTGGCGATTGCAATCTATTTAAAGTAATGTGACATTCCAAGGCGTCGGGATGTGACGACCCCATCGCCCGCTGTTGGGATAACCTCTGTCACAACAGAGATTATTCCACCAGTGCAATCAGTCACACTGGTGGTAGGTCTTTTGTTGCAAGAGGCCGGCTAGGTAGGTACCACCGCAGTGTCCAATATTCTGCCGCCAAATAGTAGTGCTTAGGCACTACTGTGTTCCGGTTTGAAGGGCATTGTACGCTAGTGAAATTACTGGGCAACGCGCGAGTGGCACCTACTAATGGTGCTGCAAGCGCTCATAGGCTGCGGCAGCCACTTACCGCACTTACGGCACTTATCAGGTGGGCCGTATGCTTGTTTGCCAACTTTTAACATTAAAAAAAAAATCCTTTATCAATCATACATTTTCTTCCTCGCACAACTATTCTGTGGAACCCACTTTCGCCGGCGGTCTTTCGGAACCGATACGATCTGGGAACCTTCGAGAGAAGAGCCTATTACTTCCTTAAAGGTCGGCAACGTACTTGCATGACCTCGGGTGTTGCAGAGGTTAATGGGCGGTGGTGATGGCTTAACATCAGCTGAACCTACTGCCCGTTGCCCCCTCTTCTATTAAAAAGAAGCAACTTCCCTGGTCTAGTAAAAATTATGTTGTACGTTTAAAAGATGAAGGCACTTGAACTTTGCACAGTTATCATCGTATTTTTTTTACCAACTTATTTTTACGATCGATTTTTTTTTTATGCCCCCATTAGGATAATAATATCCTGTGTCGGGGGTCCGGAAACATTCACAAAGACAAGGACAAATACACCCAGACCGGAAAATATGCTTGCATGGTCAATACAAACATATTATGCTCCGAGCGGGAATCAAACCCGCGACCTGTGGCGTTTAAGGCAGGTTCGCTACCGCTGCGCCACAACGTCGTCGTATTGTTAGTATGTTAAAACAATGACGACCTTGTGGACTGGTAGCCTCGCTTTAGAGGATATAATGGCACACGTGTTCCCTCATTCTTACAACCTGGGGTCCTTCAAACGAGGCGTGAAGAGGCACCTTGCGGGTAGGCAGGGCGAGGATGGCAGGATGGCTAGTACAGTTCGCCTTCTGCAACCATATTAGCCACCTTCGCGTGTGGACTCCACTTCCACTTACCATCAGGTGGAGTGGAGTTATTTGCCCTCCGGCGTTTATATAAAAATAAATAAATAAATAAAATTAGCAGCTGATATATTTCCAATGAAAAACAGTTTTTTTTTTCTACTAAATGCATATGAAAGTATATTTGTCAATTTTTAAATTTTTCATGTGGCTAATCTCTGAAAGCGTTACGACTGATTTTGACGGGACTATCACACGCAGATAATTTATGTTATAATGAGTAAGTAGGTTTTATTTCGAAGACGAATAAGTCTACACTGTACCTACTCTGTAGTGCAGTGTACCTATGTTGCTTGTTAGTTTGTTGTCATATCTTTTTATCTAACGTAACGTAACGTGACGTTACGTGTATGATGAAGTTTAGTCAAACTCATAAGGTTCCTTGTATTGTATTAGGCATCGGGATGTGACGACCCCATCGCCCGCTGTTGGGATAACCTCTGTCACAGCAGAGATTATTCCACTAGTGCAATCAGTCACACTGGTGGTAGGTCTTTTGTTGCAGGGGCCGGCTAGGTAGGTACCACCGCAGTGTCCAATATTCTACCGCCAAATATTAGTGCTTAGGCACTACTGTGTTCCGGTTTGAAGGGCACTGTACGCTAGTGAAATTACTGGGCGAACGAGATTTAAGAACTAATATCTCGAGGTTGGCAACGCGCGAGTGGCACCTACTAATGGTGCTGCAAGTGCTCATAGGCTGCGGCAGCCACTTATCATCAGGTGGGCCGTATGCTTGTTTGCCAACTTTTAACAAAAAAAAAAAAAAAGGTTCCTTGTGTCAGAGTTCTTCAGGGCGCCTGTAGCCTATCTACACACACACACTACACCTCTGACTTGACTTGTCGACTGTTGTCAACAGCCGGTACCGTCTTTTTACGTGCCTTCCAAAGCGCGGAGACGCTCAGTTGAAATACCACTATGCGATCACCCATCTAGTGACTGACCGCGCCTAAAGTTGCTTAACCTACCGATCGTTTACCGATCAGTGGATGCACTCGGCTATGAGCGTCTCAACTCATAAGGTAATATGCAACGATAAAGATTTCAATAATATGACATTGTATGATTCTTACAGTTTTCCTGGAAGCATGACTAACTGAAACCATATTCACTTGATCAAGTGGGCAATTTATTCCGGCAACGATAATCATTTGTAGAGATCAATACTACGAAATATGAATCGGACATTAAGACCTGAATTGCATTTGTAAGCATCGAATCGCATATAGCGGAATGACTTTAGATACTCTTAGAAGTATACGCATCGTATACTAAAGCATGCGGCAATCACTTATTGCACGCTTTGAGTTACTAGAAGATGCTATCACATGCTTACTGTTTGTATACCTCTCGAGTATAGGCTCGTATGATTTGATTTAACGAGTTCAAAGATTTCGCTACCTAACGAAATACTGGTGAAGAATCAGGAGGTGTATAGTATTGCCAAAAATCGTCATGTTACCAAAGTAACCAAAACTATATAGATCTATGTATAATTTTATGTATACAGCGTTAAGGGAGAAATAATCTTTTCGCGCGGCCTTATTTCATTGAAACATGTTGTGGTATATTTTGATACTTCCTACATTAAGTGACTAACAAAGAATAATATATTTATACGAATGTCTTTGTGTTTGAGTCATTGTGTTTAATAATATGTTGGTGTTTGTGAAATAAGTAGTTTTAATTAATTTTACTAAGTCACTGCTGAACTTTGTACGTCAATAAAATGGAGTGGGAATTATTAAAATGCATAATTAAGTATACGACGCGTATTTTCGTGTCATGCTATTGAACTTTTTGTGTTTTATTAATTTTTTTTCAATATATTTTATTCAGCTTTTCGTTTCTGTAGGCAGACAAAATATTAACCTAACCTCAATCGATGGACTTACAGATTAGCAATTTGGACAAGTTGTTTTTCGATAACATTTTACCTCACCTTTGATCTAGGAGCTGACCCACTTTAAAGGCTTGAAGATCCTATCAAAGAATTTTCCAAGGCTGTCCTTTTTTCTGATTGTGTCTTACGTTGATTTTGTCCTTAGGGTGTCGAGCGTGCGAGGCCGGCCCTTGACTAAAGACTTCATATGGAAAGGAAGCAAAGTGTCCTTTGGCATTCAACATTCAAAAAATCTCTCTATCAAATCTCATCAAATCATTCGTCAAGGTTTATATAGATACCCGTAACAAACAGACGTGCTCAATCGATCATGGTGAGAATTTGCATACACGTTGTCAGGGATATAGAAAAAAGGTTGTTTCATGCATAAAAATGAGTGTCAAAAAATAAGAACCCGAAACAAAGCGATGTCATTAGTATATTTATATCGGAAACGACCTTGTCACTCGTCATCCTGTCACCTTGTCAAATTGCAATTTCGGCAAACAAGTTTATTGCAATTATATGTTTTAATAACACCTTATTGACTCACCACTTAGGATACTTAAGCATCCTTTGCGTACACATGCATGCATATAACATGTTAATCCAAGCATTATTCCCGGTATTTTTATGTACCCAGGGTCTGCTTATTACTCTTATCCGGATTTGACAGGTTACTAGATTTTACACAGAGCGATTGCCATCTGACCTCCGCAACCCTAAGGCCGAACCAATAAATCATTGGATAAGAGCAATTTACTTATTAAGAGTTAACGAATATTATCAAATGTTATTGATAATTACCGGGACCGACAGCTTAACGTGCTCTCCGAGGCACGGTGGGGTGACCCACAGACAAACGCCCAGACCGAGACAAGAAATTTTAACAAACATCTGTCCGAGCGGGGATCGAACCCGCAACCGTCGAGACTAAAGGCAGACTCGCTACCCACAACGCCACAACGGTGTCAATAAAACATGTTAAATAAATGCGAAATGAAAATCAATGCTGACATGAGAATTGATTCGTACGTATCTTCATACCAAATGGGTAGTTTCGATACAGAAAATGCTAATCAATGATAAATGTAATTCGGGCCTTAGTAAAATAGCACCATAGTTCATTGACCAATATCACTATTTGGTAATAGCTTGTGACCTAGAGCTTACTTCGTGCTTTCAAGATCGTATGATGTAAGCAAGACGTTATATTATCCTTCAAACATATTATTCCATATTATGCAATGTCACAAAGGCTACACATTATTTATAATCTATTCCACACATTTAATTAAATTTCACATATAATATGACAAAAAAAAATGTTAATTAAATACCTAGTGCCCCTCCAAATAAGCTTATACCTTGTGCTAGGAGTGTGTACGACTATAGCACAATGGGGTCAGGATCGACACCTAAACGTCGCGTTAATAGATTCGGCCCTACCTACGATTTCGGGCTACCGTTGAGCTGTTGAGGCTTCAATTATTTATTTCATAAAGGGCCCCAAAATGTTGTGCGCACAGGGGCCTCAGCATGGTTGTAGACGCTCCTGTTTCTGTGGAGTCCTTGATCGTCATTTTTAAGTGGGTGCAAAACTTTAATAACTAACCGACTTCAAAAATAGGGAGTAGGTTCTCAATTCGTGTGTATTTATTTTTTTATGTTTCTTAGCTCATAACTTTCGGTGAAGCAATTTTGATGATTCTTTGTTTATTTGAAAGCTGTTGCTTCTGCTGTTGCAATTTATTCAGTCCAGTTCTGACAATGGCATCCATGAGTAAACCATATAAGTCTAGAAGTTTGCATTAATCATTCGTAACTAAAAGTTTTTTTTTTTTTTTTTTTTTTTTTAATTTTATTTATGAGCGCTTGCAGCACAATTAGTAGGTGCCACTCACGCGTTGCCAACCTCGAGATATTAGTTCTTAAATCTCGTTCGCCCAGTAATTTCACTAGCGTACAATGCCCTTCAAACCGGAACACAGTAGTGCCTAAACATTACTATTTGGCGGCAGAATATTGGACACTGCGGTGGTACCTACCTAGCCGGCCTCTTGCAACAAAAGACCTACCACCAGTGTGACTGATTGCACTGGTGGAATAATCTCTGTTGTGACAGAGGTTATCCCAACAGCGGGCGATGGGGTCGTCACATCCCGACGTATAAAAAAATAATTTAAAAATACCAAATTCAAAACTAAAATGCCATATGCGGCGATGTTTTACTTACCGAGTCCTGTTGTAGAAAATATTTTTTTCTTTTTAGTTTTTAAAAAGCTCTAACTTTACTACTGAATAATCTAAAAGACTCGTTCAATTTTCTACTCGTACCAAATTACTCATAATGGATCACGTAGTTCCTTATTATGAAGAACAAAAAAGGTATAATAATACACCGTACGACCACAATGCGTATGATATCATGTTTACTAATACTATGAACCGTTAGCCGATACCGTCTACCTTTTCGCAATTTCGTACGATGACCCTTTCACTACCTAGTAAGTGAATATTTAACTGACCCATACAACATGACAAGAATATAAGATCTATTTTTGTAATAGTTAAATTTTGCACTAGCTGTACGCGCAGTTCCGCTCGCTTTATGTAGTGTTTTCAATGAAATCTAACATTTTTCCGGGATAAAAAGTATCCTTTGTGTGTGCCAAATTTTATCTAAATCTGTCCAGTATTTTTTGCGTGAAAGAATAACAAACATCCATCCATCCATCCATCCAAATTTTCACACTTGTAATATTAGTTACATTACTGTCGGGAAAGATACGTATAAGCTTTGGAAAAGGTACTGTTTACTGGTGGTAGGTCTTTTGTTGCAAGAGGCCGGCTAGGTAGGTACCACCGCAGTGTCCAATATTCTGCCGCCAAATAGTAGTGTTTAGGCACTACTGTGTTCCGGTTTGAAGGGCACTGTACGCTAGTGAAATTACTGGGCGAACGAGATTTAAGAACTAATATCTCGAGGTTGGCAACGCGCGAGTGGCACCTACTAAAGGTGCTGCAAGCGCTCATAGGCTGCGGCAGCTACTTACCATCAGGTGGGCCGTATGCTTGTTTGCCAACTTCTAACATAAAAAAAAAAAGCCAAATATAGGACGGAACTCTTCAATATGTTATAAAAAAAAAAGATCTTCTTCTTTGCGTTTCGTTGGCAAACACCTATATTATTGTGGCCCAAAACGCAACCACATTGACTGCGTTGTCGGAAGCTGCCATCAGGTCTTCCCGCGTGCATTGTGTAAATATTGTGATAATTTCGACGCCATTCTGAGCCGAAACCTCACAAGAGTTAATGCTTACGCCGGGAGCAACAAACACTGCGTTACCGTGCTTTGGGTGACAGATCTCGGCGATAAGCGTGAGTCTAGGTATGTGTGGCTGGCTCTGAGTCTCATCTCTATGGGTTTCTTGAACACACATAACGTCCCAGTGTATCGTACGGCATCATTCAGACAGTAACTCTGATTTGTCCTGAGAGAAACCCTCCACATTAACGGAGACTATACGGAGAGCCGGTTTTAAAGCTGGATTGGTTGGGTTTGCCATCGTGGTGAAAGGATTGGTCAATCAGAGACAGGTAGACGCTGATTGTTACCGGGATGCGCCGGACGTATAAGACTTTTAGGATACTTCACACTCCTTTCATGCATCCCTAAAAAGATAACCCACTATAATACCAAAAAGCAAAAAATATAAAATATTTCTATTATAGAAGTTGGTGCTAAGTAGAACACCGGCAAATATTAAGCCATCGACATACATCAAATTTGATAAGGTCTCTCGATTTCAATGGGACCACCTCAGGACCAACCATTAAATGAAATTATCATTTTCCGTGATGCCATCTTCAAGTAGCCAGGTAACAAACTTACAAAAAAATATTTGGTCGAATTTATAACCTAGCTTCGCTCGCTTCTCGCTTCGATTTAAAAGCTAGCTTTCACCCGTTGCTGAGCGGGCTACATTAAAACTTAACATACAGACAGAGTTACTTTTAAATGTATAATAATAGTCAATAATATTAATAACACAGACCCATCTATACTGGAGTTTAAGTCCTGTAGTTCATTTTTTGCTCAATCCATAGGGGATTGAGTTTTGGCAATGAATGTCTAAATCCTGTTAAAAATCTATCTATGTACCCAATTTCATCCAAATCCTTCAGCTATTTTCGCGTCATTGACTAACAAACATCCAAACACGGAAACATTCACATTTATGATAAGTATTTTATACTGCAACATTTCTAATAGAAATTGAACTATTTAATTAAACATTTCTCGGTGTACATTTTATCGCTCCTTGTCAGTTTATCATGTAAATGTCATTATTAGCTGACCGTTGGTACGACATTGTACCAAGGGCGGGTCACGGTCAGCGAATATGTATTCAACTAACGTACATCTGATCGGACGCCTTGGGACATATTGTTTTATCTGTTCTTTCCTTGTCTAGGGAACAATGGATTTGGTTTAAGTTATTGTTTACATGTGTGTGTCTTCGCACACATTGACAGTATTTAAAATTAATTCGATTTCAAAATGGAGGAGGCTCTAACTTTTTTGTTTTTAAGGGTCCGTCCGCGTACGCCTGTCTGTAATAGGTAGAACGTTGAAGTTTTCACAGAATGTGTGAAAAGTTCAAATTAAAAACAATAAATACTAAAAATTAAATGATATTTAAAACATCTTTTTCTAATGAAAATAAATACCTTTTTACGTTAATCGTATATATTCTACGGTGGTACGCGGAAAACGAACCCACGACCTGTGGCACGACCACTATAATTATAATACCTATCTTAGCGAAAGTGACAAGTTTTTTTAAATACTATTCTTATGGTTGACGTTATCAATTATTTGTTTTTGGTTGCTACATGCACACATGCAACAAATGGGCCGGCTCGACCGGGAAAGTACTGCCCTATCACAGAAAATCGTAAAGTAGCTGTATCAGTAGGCCCTGTTGCGTTTCGTGCGGTGAATGAGAACGCCGGAGGCCTAATCTGCTACTTCCTCGGTTGCCTCTATCCCTTGAAGTACCGCGTGCGGTCATAGGTTGCGACGACAGCTTACCATCAGGCGGATCGTATGCTTGTTTGCAAACCGTGAAATATAAAAAAATATCAGACTTATTAAAGTTATCATGAACAAAATGGCGGTATGTTAAATACGGTATTATTTTACAGAACAAAGTTGCAATTAACATACGTATCATAAAAATATAAAGAAACAAAACGTTACAAGGTTATTGATTGTATAATTATTCGCATTATTAAATTATTTTGTTAAGTGACTACGTTTTCAAGTAAATACTTTAAAAGTGTTGATACGAAAACACTTTCCAAGGAATTAATTAAAATTTCAAATGAAAATTAAACTGTTACTATCGTTGCTGTGCCAAAACAATATGAGGTGTACTTGATAAATACATTTTTAGGGTTTCGTAATGCCGAAATAGGAACCCTTATAATTTCATCATGTCCGTTTGTCCGTCCGTATGTCAGTCATTTCACTCGCAGACTTTTGGCGATTTATTTATTCACTATTATTTAAAGTCTTAAATTAAAAATTCTTCATAAACAAGCTGCGGAATCCATTACTTTTCACTTTGCGTGGTCCATCACCCACTTCACTGCTAATTATTATCCGATTCGTCCCACAATTACAATAAAAAGTAATTATACTGTTTAAACAAAATAACAGACCAGAATCAACTGTCAAGGTCTAGGACAGGTTCTCAAAAGTGATGTGAAGGCAGTGATCGGGTGACCTACTAGTTTTTCGCCTTCGGTTTTCCATTCGCCGGAGCCCTTAATCAAAAATGGAAACAAATGTAATTGTAATCATTGTTGAATTTAAGCACTCAGATAACTTATTAGCTGTATTTATATACGATGCTTTTTATCTCGGAAAAATGTTAGGTTCCTTTGGGATTATCAAGAAACATGCTACGGGATGTATTCAATGGAAATTCGGTATAGATGTGTCTTATCAAACATTATTTACATATATGCGATTCATTTCTCTCTGGAGCCAATTCTAAGATTACCGCAGACGAAGTCGCGGGCAGATGCTAGTGTACGAATATCAGTGCAAAATTGACATACATTAAATAATAAAACTTTTCAAATTTAATTTTGATGAAAAATATAGGTCTAAATAAAATCCAAAATTGAGAAAATAACCGACGCCGACGCAGACACGAGTAGGTACGACCCTGTAACTAAATTATCATACCACTATTATCTATTCAAGAATTTCGACAAGGTGTAAACAAACTCGATACCTATTAAATACGGCAGATTACAGAGACAACAAAAAATAACCGGATTATGTCATTCTCACTCGTTTGAACTGTTGACATTTCATTTGTATTCCAGTCTTCTAGACTATTTAATCGTAACTAATATTATAAATGCGAATGTTTGTTTGTGTGAGGCGAAATGCGAATGTTTGAGTGTCTGAGGACTACTTTTTGTCGCAAAAACAAAACTTGTATAGGGCGAAATAAAAATAAAAATAGACGCTACACACTCAACGACCCCCATTAGGATAGTGTGTAGTGATAATGTGTAGGGGGTCCGAAAACTCATACAAGGGACAAGGACAAATACAGGTTGGTTATTACCGGAATATATGGCTGCATTGTCAATACATACATAGACTCCGAGCGGGAATGGAACCCGCGACCTGTGGCGTTTAAGGCAGGTTGGGTACCGCCGCGCCACAACGTCGTCCGGTTAAGACGATGAGGGTTTTATAGGGAACTATTCATTTCTATTAGGTACAATAAAGCTGACTCATCAACAATCGTTATTCACGTGGTCGAAGCCGGGTCAAGAGGTAGTAAATATTAAGTGAGATAGATATTATATGCACATTGATAAATGCGGTTTTGAAATAATCTTGTTTGTGCTAAATTATTATGTTATTGTTTAATTTATTCAAAGAACTGATAAACAAATATGATACGAGGAAATATAAATGTATTATTTCACAAGGGAATCTTCAACTTTTTTGTGTTTTTATGTTTTGACAAGCAAGCATACGATCCACCTGATAGTAAGCTGTTGCTACTGAACGCTTGCAATACTATTTATTTGTAGGTATCACTCACGCGTTGCCAATCTCGAGATATTGATTTTTAAATCTCATTTGTACAGTTTTTTTAAATTAATATCACTAGCGACAGTTCTAAAACAGTCATGCAAAATATACCTACTATTGCTTTGCAGTAGGTACCTACCTCTTGTAATGAAGAACTAGGTACCACCAGTAGAACGTGGTATTAACGCTGAAATAAATTTTCTTTCGTGGTTCCGTTTTCGCTCACTTAAATCATCCGATTACGTCGAAACGGTGCTTAACGGTGAAGAAACGTGCTGGTCTTAGAAGAAATTCAAATATGTGTATCCGCCAATATTAGTCGTAGTCCCTTGCTGGTAGGGCTTAAACGCGCGCCTGGTTAGCTGGTACCGTACGATGGTGAAAAACTCGTGATTGTTCGTCAATCGTGACAACGAACCTTCTAATGTTACAGATGGTCATGAGCACCTAACATCAGATGAGATTCTTGTCCATTTGCCTTCTCTAACATTAATAGTGCTTCCTCCGGTTTCACCACTTCTAGTAACCTAATTACAAAATAGAATGTTATGTGTATCATAATGATATTTATAACTCATGTCGTAATAATATTGGCATCTTATTAACATTAAAGAATACATTGAAATGGACTGAGTTTCATTCATACGAAGATTGTAATAGACGCTTTATGTAAACTCATGCGCGTCGCGATGGCGTGACATACGCGAGCCAACCAACGCGAGGCGCGGTGCGTCGACCTCGCACACATAAACATGACGTACATATATACGTACTAGCTTCTGCCAGCGGCTTCGCTCGTGTGAATAACGATTTTAATACAAACTAAACGACCTCCCCCCACCCCCTTTTCAAACTTTGAATGTCATATTTATTTCTATCGAATCAACAGCCTAAAAAAATAAGTGTCACGATAGTTCCACTACTAACTAAAAAGTAGTAAATGTCCTTCCTTTCTCAGGCTCTAGACTATCTGTTTATCTATTTCAATGAAATAGATTCAGTAGTTTGGTGTGAAAGTGCGACAGATAGACAGACAGAATTACTTTCGCATTTATAATATTAGTAAGGAAGTGAGGATAAAAATATAGGTAACCAATAAAGGTTTTATTTTATAAACAATAAAAAAAGTATCGCGTTTCAACAACTAGTTTTTGATTTAAAGAGATAATGATGCAATTTTTACTTTTTACTTTACGATATAGGTAGGTACGAACTTTATACTTATCAATAATACAGATGACCTTCTTGAGTGATAGTTGATGGATATCGGAGTTAAAATTTGGTTGCGATGAGTTCACCGGTCGGTGTCTTAAACTTCATTCATTCTTCATCATTGCGAACAATTTTTTGACAATCTTCCGTATTGAATATCGATCTTGTTGGAAATAAAAATTAAACAAAAAAATCGAATTACTTTTAAGGAAATAACATGTTAAAAATCACACAGATTGTATTGGAATTTTCATAGAATCGTTATTTATATTACTGCTAATAAAAAATAACAAAAAAAAAATATTTCAAAATTAAAATACAAGATGCTTGTTTTTTTTATGTTAACAAGTTGGCAAGCAAGCATACGACCCATCTGATTGTAAGTGGTTATCGTAGCCTATGAGCTTTTGTAGGTGTCACTCACGCGTTGTCTCACTTGGTTCTTAGATCTCCAACACTAATTTACTAGATACAGTGTCCTTCAAAGCAAAACATAGTATACTGCTAGGCGGTGGAATAACTGACCCGATGGAGACAGATATTTGGACGCAAATAAGCAATACGATGTCAACCCACACGAATGTTATTTCGAGAAAAACGCGTTTGAAAATTTTGAACAACTTGCTTTATATGATTTTTTTATATGTATTGGTCAAGTTTTTAGCAATTTGAGATTTATGTAAGTTACTTTACTTTTTTCACAAAAAATAAGTATACATAACTGCATTTTTCGTATATAATATAACCCAAAACGTTTAACATAATACATAAATTGAATGTTTAAAAATTTAAAAGGCTTTTTAGAAGTTTTAAAGCTTAAAACCCTACGAATATTAAAGAAAAATGTTTTTCAGCCACCAACACTTCTGCATATATAACTCAGTTTTTTCAATTTTGTGGGTTGACATGGTATTCCTTATTTGCGTCCATTTATAATATCAATACAAACATCCCCCCCGGGAATCGAACCCGCGACCGACGAGACTTAGGCAGGTTCGCTACCAACACGGCACAACGGTCGTCTATCGTCTATTATGTATAAGGTTTTTCATAATTGAAACCAGAGCAATATTATATAAGTTACGTAATTACTAGATTTCGTTACGTGCTAAAATAAAAAGCTTTTTTATCGAAATCGCTTGAAGCAAAAGTGCGAATGTGGGTTTCGTGAAATATATTTCGTAAAATGTAAATCATCGCTCGCCATATTCATTCAGAGACTTCTTCTTCTTATCGAGTGGTTAGTCGCCAACCTAGTGTCAGAGTTGTTCAGGTCGCCCGTATAGGCCTCTGACTTGACTTATCGACTGTCATCAAATTGATAACAGCTGGTACCGACTTTTCACGTGCCCTCCGAAGCACGGAAACGCTCAGTTGAAAAACCACTATGCGATCACCCATCTAGTGACTGACCGCGCCTAAAGTTGCTTTACCCACCGATCGTTTACCGATCAGTGAGCACACCCGGCAATGAGCGATACAGACCCTGAATTACTAGTAATATTTTAGAAAGACGGAATTATTAAGTCTTTATGGTACATATCATCACAATTACTTTGTGATATCAAAAATTTAGCAAGAAATATACAGCCTATGTTGGAATGCAGTTACCGTAGCCTATCGTACACATTAAAAAGTGACAAAAATACCACTGGCACTGTAGTTCTTTGCCACCTGACATTATTAAAGAGAGCCAGAAAAATAACGGGGCAGGGATGCGTAGGAATTTGAGACCGTTGTGGCATGTTGGTAGCGAGTCTGCTTTTAGGCGCGATAGTTGTGGGTTCGATTCCCGCTCGGAGCAGATGTTTGCTATAAATATCTGTTTCGGTCTCGGCGTTTGTCCTTGTGGACGTCCACTGTGTCTCGGAGAGCACGTTAAACTGTCTGTCGGTTGTTATCACAACATCTGATAATAATCGTTAACACTAATTGCAACAAATTGAACATAACGGCTCTGCACATAAATAAATAAATAATATATAATATAATAAATTATATTATTATTATTATTTTACGTTATATTTTATTGTTATGTTAAATGTATAAAATGTTGTTGTTATTAGTATATTTATTTGACTTAATAGTATAACTTTAAATGATCTTACAGTCAAACCAATTGTCAGGTTTTGTAAGACTTTAGTATAAAACATATTGTTAATAAATATTGACTTAATAAATAAATAAATAATCGTAAACGGTCCAGCCCCTTCGAGTAATCATATCCAAATTTCAATAGGTCTGCCTCATGTTTTATCGGTTTCGCCAAGATCTCACCGGTTGTCAGTATACCTAGAACGGCTTTAAAGTCGCTTGACAAGGTTTATAAAATGATCATTTTTTTTCTCAGGAATCGTGGAAAGATCCCAAAACCGAGGAGTCTGGGTCCGTCATCAACATACTGAACATAGGCAGACAGACGTTCGCGAATGGTGGCGTTGTGTCGCGTTATCTATGCGACTTGGCGCAGTGTGTACATCTTATTAAATACGACTATAAGGATGTTCTGCCTAGTGTGAGTATAGCTTTATGCGTTTTTATTTTTTGTAATTAACTAGTACCTAGGCGGTCGACGGAGCTCCGCTTGGCGTGTTTTCATTTTTAAGGTTCCGTACTCAAAATATAATACTAAGCTTCTGTCTGTCCGTCTATCAGCAGCATTTATGTCACAAACCGTAATAGATAGAGTTGGAAATAACACAGGATGGGTATTTCATTTGCCGCTACCAACACAAATACTAAAATTAAAATATTTAAGAAACTCGATATCTTTGACATTTTTGCTGTATCTCATGAACTGTAATAGATAAATAGTTGCAATTTTCATACATTGTGTAGTGTCTATGAGCGCTATAATAACTAATAATTTTAAAGGCGTCGGGATGTGACGACCCCATCGCCCGCTGTTGGGATAACCTCTGTCACAACAGAGATTATTCCACCAGTGCAATCAATCACACTGGTGGTAGGTCTTTTGTTGCAAGAGGCCGGCTAGGTAGGTACCACCGCAGTGTCCAATATTCTGCCGCCAAATAGTAGTGTTTAGGCACTACTGTGTTCCGGTTTAAAGGGCATTGTACGCTAGTGAAATTACTGGGCGAACGAGATTTAAGAACTAATATCTTGAGGTTGGCAACGCGTGAGTGGCACCTACTAATGGTGCTGCAAGCGCTCATAGGCTGCGGCAGCCACTTACCATCAGGTGGGCCGTATGCTTGTTTGCCAACTTCTAAAATAAAAAAATAATAATAAAAAATATATTTTCAAAATTAAAGGAGGTCTCCATACAAGAAACTTGATATTATAACTCTACAGTGGCACGAAACCAACGCAATTGACTGGTTTTTTCTTCTTGCCATCATTATGTTTTTGTAATCCATTTTAAATTAAAATCGTATACGTGCAAAAAATTGAGAGCTATTTTTATGTTATGATCATTATTCTTACACAGGTTTTTAATGTTTTTAGGTTTAAACCTCCATTTCATAGCAATAAAACTGAAGTTTTTAAAACGAGAAATAATTAACTCCTATTTATATGATCAAACCTTTCCGCTATCAATAATAATAAAAAAAAACTGAAATAACAGCGCTGATGCCCTACCTATCTATAGTAGTTATTTATGCCTAAAGTGACCATACGTTTCGTTTTGACTGGGACTGTCCTGTTTTTCGGCGATGCATTCCCGGTATCCCCGAAGTGAACTTCGGGATTCTTGTATGTGAAATATCAATTGACTTCAACAAATTTATATGCTATGCCCTATATGGGCTCACGGGTAGGATTAAAATCTATGTGCAGTCTCAGAAAGTAGAGATCCCGCCTCAAGACTGCTGAGGGACAAAAAAGGTTCGATATCTGCTCGCTTTAACGGATGTTCTGATGAAAATGCGCAATAGATGGAATTTTTTTCATTGTTTTTTTATTGTCCCCGTAATATTAACAACGTTCCGTTTTGACTCAAAGTATTAATGGCCACATTATTTAGGCCACATTGTAAATCTTACTAAGGGCATATTCTTACTTATCAACTACTTAAAATGGTTCTCCATAATAGAAATTGTATAACAAAACCAGCCGCCAAAGCGATTCTGGAATAATTATGACGTATAAGAATATTCCCTTCTTCTCCAGGTGGTGAAAGACGAACAGTTCCAACGCGCTATAGAAGAAACGACTCGTGAGGAATTGAAGACGACAGCCAACGGCAAGCATGGTGGAGAAAAAACATATGCTAGTGTCAGAAAACGTGTTGAAGAAAGAGCCATGAAAGTTTTGCAGGATATATCGTCGTCTATGTCCAATAATGTTCTGAGGTTAGTCCTTTACAATATTAGCAATGCATTTTTAAGCTATTACTAATACTCTTATTGTCTTTCCAAATAAGCTCATAGTTTACTCTAGGAGTGGGTACGATAATAGCCTAAAGGTTCAGGTTCGAACCCGCATTTCTCGAGTTGACTCAGTGGGCCTTTCTATCGTTGAGTTGTTGAGGCTATAAAAATAACGTCGAATATTTTCGACCATATATCGACTTATACAAATTTTTAATTGTGATAGCGCTTACAAAATAAACTGCCTGACAGTAAACGGTTACCGTTCTCTATAGACGCTTTTTTATGTTTATGGCTGTTGGCCCTACTGGCCTTGACAGCGTCACCGGGCAGGGGTTGAGAACTAAGATCCTCCCGTGAAAAAAGGACAGGCCTCTGCAGAGGGAGACATTAAGTCATTGGTCTAGATATTGGGGAGGCAGGGGAAATTTCAGTGGTTGGGAATTTTTGGGAGCGGCCTTCGGCGTTTTCAATCACTGCATCTTTCTTCAATATGAACAATTGAAACAACAGTCAATCATTTATTTTATAAATTTTTGGCAAGCTGAAGTTTTTGCTTTATTATTAGTATGTGGCCAATTATTTAAGTATAGAAAAGTAGAAAAGGTGGATCTTAATCGGATTTGAGAGGTTACTACTTTTTACACAGATCGATTGCTATTTGACCTCCACAATCATAACCTGGACGAACCAGTAAACCAATAAAAATAATAAACCAGTAAATATAAGAGAAAATTGGTGTTCTTTCTAATGTCTTAAGTGTAATGTGTAATAATGTGGATATCAGGCTGGTGGCGTGGCTGTGCCACAAGGCGGTGCGGCGCATCGCGGGCGGCGGGTGCGGCACGCGCGGCGCGTGCGTGGAGCGCCTCCGCCGCGCGAAGGCGGCCGGCCTGCCGCTCGTGTTCGTGCCGCTGCACCGCTCGCACTTCGACTACATCCTCGTCACGTTCACGCTCTACCTCACGGGGCTGCGGCCGCCGCTCGTCGCCGCCGGGGACAACATGAGGATACCGTTCTTTGGGTAACCACCCAACATCAACACACACACACAGTCTACAACCCACAACCACCCAGACCGGAATACATGCCTGTATTTTCTTTATGTGTTTTAGTTGGCAAGCAAGCATGCCACTACCCGGTGGTAAGCAGTTGTCGTTTTTTTTTTTTTTTGGTGTCGGCGAGGAAATCTACTACTAGATACCCGGCGTCTTGGGGAGGACAACCGGGTTATGTGGGGATCCACGGCAAGGTGGAAACGTCATGGGGACCCACTAAAACCTCCTCGGTGGCCTACCTCAGTGTGTTTGTCAGGTTACGGGAACTCTCGCAGAACATACCAACGTGACCTGACAATCATGGTGCCCCGATTGGTAGCGGAGCACAGTCCCGGGGGGTCGAGTTGGCAAAGCTCCCCCAGCGCTTCCCATGCAAGCGTACGGCAGTCGGGACCACACCGGCTGCCTTCCTCCTCAGGGCCGCCCAAGCAGTTGTCGTAGTCTATGACCGCTTTCACCACCATTTGTAGGTGTCAGTCTTGTCAACCTCGAGTTATTGGTTCTTAAACCTTTTTTCCCCAGTAATGCCAAACACACTACTGTTTTGCGGTAGAATATCTGACACTGCGAGTGTACTTAGCCGGCCTCGCACAATAAAAGGCCACCAGTATTATTAGAAAATCTTTCATTCTAGATGGTTCCTGCGTTGTTGTGGCGCTTTCTTCATCCGTCGAAGAGTCGACGGCTCGGAATACCACGGTGATCCTGTATATAAATCAGCACTCAGGTACTTGCTCTTTTAATTTAGCAAATTAATACAAACTACGGTGATTTTTTTTAAATAAATCACGTAAAGGTAGAATTTTTAGTAGGCAATTTCTGCTTGTCATTAGAAAGAGGCGAAAAAAATTAAAACATTAAAATTAAATAAATTCTAATATTCGTACTGTATTTGAAAATGCCTAAACCCTTTTATTCGGCCAGTTAAGGGTTCCGTTGAAACTATTTATCTATAATTGTTTTATATATTTAATATGTATTTATATTCGAGGTAAAAGTAAAACAGTCGAAAATGTCAAGTTTCTTGTATATTCCAAATTAATTTTAAATTTTATATTTTATTTTTAGTATAACAAATACCAAAAATAAAGTTGTAAATAAACATTTTGTGACTTAATTTCGTTCCGGTGATATACTTTGCTAATGGAACCCTAAAAATTTGCAAATTGTAGTTATAATGTGGTATTTTTTTTTGTTTTCAGGGCGTATATATTGAATAGTCTAGCAGCTAACAACAACCTAGAATTCTTCATCGAAGGTGGTCGCACGAGGACCGGGAAACCGCAGCTGCCAAAAGGTATATTATGTTACACTCCACAGTTTGACCTTCGATAGGATTTTAACCACAGATTTAGAGTAGACTAGATGCCGCAAGCCGTCATAGCGATAGCGTATCTGAAGTTTGTGCAATGCACAAACTTGACGAGATACTACTTTGTTATTGATATATTAAGAAATATCGATAATTAGCATTACAATGATTTTGTTTACGTTGAGCACATCACTAAATATTTAGGGTGACGTCATCGTAGGTAAAAATATAGGCTTGGTTTTCATACTATCTTATGAACATGCGGTATCTAGCCTACTCTAAATCTGTGTTTTTGACCGACTTCTAAAAAGAGGAGGTTATCAAATTTCATTGTGTATAATATGAATAATAGTATGTGTGAAGAGCCACTCCACTTTCACTTACCATGCGGTGGAGTGGAGTCATTTGGCCACCGGGGTTAATAAAAAATCTAATTTTTTATTCTTTGCACCTTGCGCCTTCTGCGACGGTATTACACATCCGTGTTTGAGACTCTACGTCTTGCCATCAGGTGGTGTAGAGTCATCTGACTCCCGAACTAAATTAAAAAAAAAAAACATGAAAAAGTTTATATAAAAATTAATTCTTGTAAATAATAATAAATGTATTTTATTTTTAATGCTTTACTTAATGAAGGATACATTTCAAGTAGGTATATGCTAACGATAAAAGAAGTAAGTAATCAAAAATGTAGTGCAATTTTTGAAATAAAAACACTATTTTTTAAAGTTATTTTTCATTTTGACACATTTTTGTGTAGAGATTCTGGCAAATTTTTGCTTGACGCTACATGTTTCATTTACGATAAAAAAGTGTGAAAAATCAATTTGCATATAATTACAAAGTCAAGTTCACAGCGACCACATGATTCACAGTGACTTTCGTACGACACATGGAACACGCATAACTCAATCCTGTTCAACTAGCTTTTGCCCGCGGATACAAATGCGTTATTTTTAATATATGTTATATATAATTAATATTGTACATGTTTCTTTATTAAGAATATACATTTCCCTTTCACATTTATAATATGCTAAAATAGTCTATATAATAATAATTAATCTAGATGCCATAAGACCCATTTTTATTTAAATTCAACTCCTGTAGTCCGTTTTTGTTAATCTTACTGGAATCTAACACTTTTCCGAGATAAAGAGTATCTAAGGATATAAACTATTTGTTAATGCAGATTATAAACTATCTGTCTTCCAATACATCTATGCTCACAAACTTTCACACTTATAATATTAATAAGAATTAGTAGAATAAATACAAATAAAATGTCTAGTGATACCGATTAAATCTAATTATCTAACTAATATTATAAATGTAAAAGTTTGGATTGATGGATGTTTGTTACTTTTTTACGCAAAAGCTTTAATGAAATTTGGTACACTAATAGCTTATTACTTGGATTATCATAAAGGATACTTTGATCCCGGAAAATGTCGGTTTCCCGTGGGATCAGTAAAAAATACATAACGCCAGGAGAGCTAGAGAATTATTTAATGACTTCATAAATAGATTTAAGATAATTAACTTTTTTTTTTAATGAAACTTATCTTTAGACACATAATGCATTTTTTATTTTTGGCACAACTTTGCACTTAAAGACTTACTATTTTCTAAAGGTGAATGAACTATAGGCATTTTTTTTAAATTCCAGCTGGAATCCTCTCAGTGATATTGGACGCGTATCTCGACGGCACAATCGACGACGCGCTGCTGGTGCCCGTCACGCTCAACTACGACCGGCTGGTGGACGGCAACTTCGTCCGGGAGCAGCTCGGGATGCCCAAGCAGATGGAGACGTTCTGGTCGGCCCTGCGCGGTATATGGAGGACGCTGAACACCAACCACGGCAGTATACGGGTGGATTTCAATCAGCCGATATCTTTAAAGGTATGTATTTAATAAATAAATAAATAAACGCTGCACACTCA
The DNA here is from genome assembly GCA_023373885.1 of Hestina assimilis. Lineage (NCBI taxonomy): Eukaryota > Metazoa > Arthropoda > Insecta > Lepidoptera > Nymphalidae > Hestina > Hestina assimilis. The sequence continues at coordinate 3,440,672 of CM041762.1, read as the reverse complement.
ACGGCCCCCATTAGGATAGTTATATCTGTGTCGGGGTCGGGGGTTCGTAAATTTAATGATAAGGATAAACACACCGAGATAAAACATGCCTGTATGGTCAATACAAACCTCTGCTCCGAGCAGGATTCGAACCTGCGACCTGTAGCTCTTTAGGCAAGTTCGCTACCGCTGTGCCACAACGTCGTAATTATCTTTAAGTTATACATGTGTCTTCGAAATTTCGATTTTTTAGGAAAATGTGGTGAATTGAAAATCTTTTAAGGCTAAATTTCGTGGCTTATTAAAATAATTTTATGATAAATTCATGTGAATAAATATATCACAAAATTTTAACCAATATTCGATCTAATAATTCAAACAACACAAGATAATTAGCGAAAGTGCTTATCTATTTCAAAATGAAGTCTAATATTCACCCTATAAAGACTAATTTTCTTTTAAGAAAAATCTTCAAAAAAACAGAAAAAAATTATTATCTTTCCGAAGAAAACTAAGACGACATTTTTATATTATTATATTTATTAGCAATTATATTATTATTTAAGTATTATGTTTACGTATTAATGTGTAGTTATTCGTATGTATGTATATATTTATAAGTATTCGCACCACCTACCTTACACTTAACATCTTTCCTAAGCCCAAGGTTGTTTAGAAGAAATCACTAAGACCGCCTGTTGTAATTTTTTTTTTATTTCTGATAAATATTGTGTTCTTTTTTCTTGTAGTGTGCAATCACTACATAGTATAAAACAAAGTCGCTTTCTCTGTCCCTATGTATGCTTAAATCTTTAAAACTACGCAACGGATTTTGATGCGGTTTTTTTAATAGATTGTGATTGAAGAGGAAGGTCTATATGTATAATAACATCCATTAAATAGTGGCGAAAAACAAAATTGAGGTTTCCGATGTGATGTCGTAAATAATTACATTTAACGCGTGCGGGCCACGGGCAGTAATGAATAAATCAAAACTACTGAATCGATTTTAATCATTTTTTTAGTGAATGACATAGGCTATATATTTTATACCCGTGCGAAGCCGGAGCGGGCCGCTATAAAGTATAAATAAGTAATGTTTAACACGGATAATTCTTTTCAGGAATTAGTAACATCGTTCCAAAAATACAACTACCTGAAGGGTCCCATTGAGAAAACTCTGACGCCTCCTAACAACAATTTAGCAGTAAATCTCGACAGACAGATACTGTACAACCACAGCCATAGCAGTCTGTTCGGAGCCGATGTTAGTACGGAACAGAAGATGATGGTGGAAGCGATCGGGAGACATCTTGTTTATGGTGAGTAATTGGGCTAAATAAAAAGTGCTTGGAGTTAATAAAAAATACAATAATTTCTACATGTAAAACATCGGCATATAAGGGCCTGTCTCCTTTGGTCTGTCATGGATTCACACTTTAAATACTGAATTGATGTTGATGGAATTTGGTACAGATATAGACTAGAAATTGGGAAAGGACAAAAAAAGTCTTGTTGCAAAAAAGGCTTGAAGGGCTTGAAATAGCGGATGAAAGTTTGTATTGGGATTTATTTATATGCAATAAAGGTATCTTAACTCTTATTTAAAATCACACGGGTGGAGGCTAGTTAGTCATACAATAAAAGTAGGGATTGTGAGGATGTTTTTTTATGTTAATAGGTTGGTAAGCAAACATACGACCCATTTGATAATGATTTGTTGTCACAGTTTTTGAGCGCGTCGATATAAAGTTGTAGGTGTCACTTATGCGTTGCCAACCTTGAGATATTGGCTCTTAAATCTCTATTGCTCAGTTATTTCACTAGCTATGGGGTCTTTTCAACCTAAGCACAATACTGATTAGCGGTAGAATATCAGACGTACTGCGTTGGCTCCTTAACCCAAAGAGGATCTTGGCCTTCGCGCACTTCACGCCAATCGGCTCTTCTTAGAGCGTTAAGGACCTTTGTTACTGAATTGTTTCAGTGATATTTAGGACGACTGACTGGCCGTTTATCGATCGGTTGTCTCATATGGGCTCTCTTCGATCTTACTCCATTATCCCTTGGTGGCCTAGCCACCGCAGTCGGGCAGATTTGCTTTCGCCAAAACATCCGACATCCTGCCACTACAGTAATTGTTGTACGTAACAGACGCCGCTCACTCGACGGCGCTGATGTGCACGAACGTCGTGTCGTACGTGCTGCTGACTGAACAGCGCGCGGGCTGCGGCGAGGCGGCGCTGTGCAGCGCCGTGGAGGCGCGCGGGGCGGCGCTGCGGGCGGCGGGCCGGGACCTCGGCTACGCGGGCGACGCGCGCCTCGTGCTGCGCCGGGCGGTGAGTAGTGTGTGTGTGGAGGCGCGCGGGGCGGCGCTGCGGGCGGCGGGCCGGGACCTCGGCTACGCGGGCGACGCGCGCCTCGTGCTGCGCCGGGCGGTGAGTAGTGTGTGTGGAGGCGCGCGGGGCGGCGCTGCGGGCGGCGGGCCGGGACCTCGGCTACGCGGGCGACGCGCGCCTCGTGCTGCGCCGGGCGGTGAGTAGTGTGTGTGTGGAGGCGCGCGGGGCGGCGCTGCGGGCGGCGGGCCGGGACCTCGGCTACGCGGGCGACGCGCGCCTCGTGCTGCGCCGGGCGGTGAGTAGTGTGTGTGTGGAGGCGCGCGGGGCGGCGCTGCGGGCGGCGGGCCGGGACCTCGGCTACGCGGGCGACGCGCGCCTCGTGCTGCGCCGGGCGGTGAGTAGTGTGTGTGGAGGCGCGCGGGGCGGCGCTGCGGGCGGCGGGCCGGGACCTCGGCTACGCGGGCGACGCGCGCCTCGTGCTGCGCCGGGCGGTGAGTAGTGTGTGTGGAGGCGCGCGGGGCGGCGCTGCGGGCGGCGGGCCGGGACCTCGGCTACGCGGGCGACGCGCGCCTCGTGCTGCGCCGGGCGGTGAGTAGTGTGTGTGGAGGCGCGCGGGGCGGCGCTGCGGGCGGCGGGCCGGGACCTCGGCTACGCGGGCGACGCGCGCCTCGTGCTGCGCCGGGCGGTGAGTAGTGTGTGTGGAGGCGCGCGGGGCGGCGCTGCGGGCGGCGGGCCGGGACCTCGGCTACGCGGGCGACGCGCGCCTCGTGCTGCGCCGGGCGGTGAGTAGTGTGTGTGTGGAGGCGCGCGGGGCGGCGCTGCGGGCGGCGGGCCGGGACCTCGGCTACGCGGGCGACGCGCGCCTCGTGCTGCGCCGGGCGGTGAGTAGTGTGTGTGGAGGCGCGCGGGGCGGCGCTGCGGGCGGCGGGCCGGGACCTCGGCTACGCGGGCGACGCGCGCCTCGTGCTGCGCCGGGCGGTGAGTAGTGTGTGTGGAGGCGCGCGGGGCGGCGCTGCGGGCGGCGGGCCGGGACCTCGGCTACGCGGGCGACGCGCGCCTCGTGCTGCGCCGGGCGGTGAGTAGTGTGTGTGTGGAGGCGCGCGGGGCGGCGCTGCGGGCGGCGGGCCGGGACCTCGGCTACGCGGGCGACGCGCGCCTCGTGCTGCGCCGGGCGGTGAGTAGTGTGTGTGTGGAGGCGCGCGGGGCGGCGCTGCGGGCGGCGGGCCGGGACCTCGGCTACGCGGGCGACGCGCGCCTCGTGCTGCGCCGGGCGGTGAGTAGTGTGTGTGGAGGCGCGCGGGGCGGCGCTGCGGGCGGCGGGCCGGGACCTCGGCTACGCGGGCGACGCGTGCCTCGTGCTGCGCCGGGCGGTGAGTAGTGTGTGTGTGGAGGCGCGCGGGGCGGCGCTGCGGGCGGCGGGCCGGGACCTCGGCTACGCGGGCGACGCGCGCCTCGTGCTGCGCCGGGCGGTGAGTAGTGTGTGTGGAGGCGCGCGGGGCGGCGCTGCGGGCGGCGGGCCGGGACCTCGGCTACGCGGGCGACGCGCGCCTCGTGCTGCGCCGGGCGGTGAGTAGTGTGTGTGTGGAGGCGCGCGGGGCGGCGCTGCGGGCGGCGGGCCGGGACCTCGGCTACGCGGGCGACGCGCGCCTCGTGCTGCGCCGGGCGGTGAGTAGTGTGTGTGTGGAGGCGCGCGGGGCGGCGCTGCGGGCGGCGGGCCGGGACCTCGGCTACGCGGGCGACGCGCGCCTCGTGCTGCGCCGGGCGGTGAGTAGTGTGTGTGTGGAGGCGCGCGGGGCGGCGCTGCGGGCGGCGGGCCGGGACCTCGGCTACGCGGGCGACGCGCGCCTCGTGCTGCGCCGGGCGGTGAGTAGTGTGTGTGGAGGCGCGCGGGGCGGCGCTGCGGGCGGCAGGCCGGGACCTCGGCTACGCGGGCGACGCGCGCCTCGTGCTGCGCCGGGCGGTGAGTAGTGTGTGTGGAGGCGCGCGGGGCGGCGCTGCGGGCGGCGGGCCGGGACCTCGGCTACGCGGGCGACGCGCGCCTCGTGCTGCGCCGGGCGGTGAGTAGTGTGTGTGTGGAGGCGCGCGGGGCGGCGCTGCGGGCGGCGGGCCGGGACCTCGGCTACGCGGGCGACGCGCGCCTCGTGCTGCGCCGGGCGGTGAGTAGTGTGTGGGTGGAGGCGCGCGGGGCGGCGCTGCGGGCGGCGGGCCGGGACCTCGGCTACGCGGGCGACGCGCGCCTCGTGCTGCGCCGGGCGGTGAGTAGTGTGTGTGTGGAGGCGCGCGGGGCGGCGCTGCGGGCGGCGGGCCGGGACCTCGGCTACGCGGGCGACGCGCGCCTCGTGCTGCGCCGGGCGGTGAGTAGTGTGTGTGTGGAGGCGCGCGGGGCGGCGCTGCGGGCGGCGGGCCGGGACCTCGGCTACGCGGGCGACGCGCGCCTCGTGCTGCGCCGGGCGGTGAGTAGTGTGTGTGTGGAGGCGCGCGGGGCGGCGCTGCGGGCGGCGGGCCGGGACCTCGGCTACGCGGGCGACGCGCGCCTCGTGCTGCGCCGGGCGGTGAGTAGTGTGTGTGTGGAGGCGCGCGGGGCGGCGCTGCGGGCGGCGGGCCGGGACCTCGGCTACGCGGGCGACGCGCGCCTCGTGCTGCGCCGGGCGGTGAGTAGTGTGTGTGTGGAGGCGCGCGGGGCGGCGCTGCGGGCGGCGGGCCGGGACCTCGGCTACGCGGGCGACGCGCGCCTCGTGCTGCGCCGGGCGGTGAGTAGTGTGTGTGTGGAGGCGCGCGGGGCGGCGCTGCGGGCGGCGGGCCGGGACCTCGGCTACGCGGGCGACGCGCGCCTCGTGCTGCGCCGGGCGGTGAGTAGTGTGTGTGTGGAGGCGCGCGGGGCGGCGCTGCGGGCGGCGGGCCGGGACCTCGGCTACGCGGGCGACGCGCGCCTCGTGCTGCGCCGGGCGGTGAGTAGTGTGTGTGTGGAGGCGCGCGGGGCGGCGCTGCGGGCGGCGGGCCGGGACCTCGGCTACGCGGGCGACGCGCGCCTCGTGCTGCGCCGGGCGGTGAGTAGTGTGTGTGTGGAGGCGCGCGGGGCGGCGCTGCGGGCGGCGGGCCGGGACCTCGGCTACGCGGGCGACGCGCGCCTCGTGCTGCGCCGGGCGGTGAGTAGTGTGTGTGTGGAGGCGCGCGGGGCGGCGCTGCGGGCGGCGGGCCGGGACCTCGGCTACGCGGGCGACGCGCGCCTCGTGCTGCGCCGGGCGGTGAGTAGTGTGTGTGTGGAGGCGCGCGGGGCGGCGCTGCGGGCGGCGGGCCGGGACCTCGGCTACGCGGGCGACGCGCGCCTCGTGCTGCGCCGGGCGGTGAGTAGTGTGTGTGTGGAGGCGCGCGGGGCGGCGCTGCGGGCGGCGGGCCGGGACCTCGGCTACGCGGGCGACGCGTGCCTCGTGCTGCGCCGGGCGGTGAGTAGTGTGTGTGTGGAGGCGCGCGGGGCGGCGCTGCGGGCGGCGGGCCGGGACCTCGGCTACGCGGGCGACGCGCGCCTCGTGCTGCGGCGGGCGGTGAGTAGTGTGTGTGTGGAGGCGCGCGGGGCGGCGCTGCGGGCGGCGGGCCGGGACCTCGGCTACGCGGGCGACGCGCGCCTCGTGCTGCGCCGGGCGGTGAGTAGTGTGTGTGTGGAGGCGCGCGGGGCGGCGCTGCGGGCGGCGGGCCGGGACCTCGGCTACGCGGGCGACGCGCGCCTCGTGCTGCGCCGGGCGGTGAGTAGTGTGTGTGTGGAGGCGCGCGGGGCGGCGCTGCGGGCGGCGGGCCGGGACCTCGGCTACGCGGGCGACGCGCGCCTCGTGCTGCGCCGGGCGGTGAGTAGTGTGTGTGTGGAGGCGCGCGGGGCGGCGCTGCGGGCGGCGGGCCGGGACCTCGGCTACGCGGGCGACGCGCGCCTCGTGCTGCGCCGGGCGGTGAGTAGTGTGTGTGTGGAGGCGCGCGGGGCGGCGCTGCGGGCGGCGGGCCGGGACCTCGGCTACGCGGGCGACGCGCGCCTCGTGCTGCGCCGGGCGGTGAGTAGTGTGTGTGTGGAGGCGCGCGGGGCGGCGCTGCGGGCGGCGGGCCGGGACCTCGGCTACGCGGGCGACGCGCGCCTCGTGCTGCGCCGGGCGGTGAGTAGTGTGTGTGGAGGCGCGCGGGGCGGCGCTGCGGGCGGCGGGCCGGGACCTCGGCTACGCGGGCGACGCGCGCCTCGTGCTGCGCCGGGCGGTGAGTAGTGTGTGTGTGGAGGCGCGCGGGGCGGCGCTGCGGGCGGCGGGCCGGGACCTCGGCTACGCGGGCGACGCGCGCCTCGTGCTGCGCCGGGCGGTGAGTAGTGTGTGTGGAGGCGCGCGGGGCGGCGCTGCGGGCGGCGGGCCGGGACCTCGGCTACGCGGGCGACGCGCGCCTCGTGCTGCGCCGGGCGGTGAGTAGTGTGTGTGGAGGCGCGCGGGGCGGCGCTGCGGGCGGCGGGCCGGGACCTCGGCTACGCGGGCGACGCGCGCCTCGTGCTGCGCCGGGCGGTGAGTAGTGTGTGTGGAGGCGCGCGGGGCGGCGCTGCGGGCGGCGGGCCGGGACCTCGGCTACGCGGGCGACGCGCGCCTCGTGCTGCGCCGGGCGGTGAGTAGTGTGTGTGGAGGCGCGCGGGGCGGCGCTGCGGGCGGCGGGCCGGGACCTCGGCTACGCGGGCGACGCGCGCCTCGTGCTGCGCCGGGCGGTGAGTAGTGTGTGTGGAGGCGCGCGGGGCGGCGCTGCGGGCGGCGGGCCGGGACCTCGGCTACGCGGGCGACGCGCGCCTCGTGCTGCGCCGGGCGGTGAGTAGTGTGTGTGTGGAGGCGCGCGGGGCGGCGCTGCGGGCGGCGGGCCGGGACCTCGGCTACGCGGGCGACGCGCGCCTCGTGCTGCGCCGGGCGGTGAGTAGTGTGTGTGTGGAGGCGCGCGGGGCGGCGCTGCGGGCGGCGGGCCGGGACCTCGGCTACGCGGGCGACGCGCGCCTCGTGCTGCGCCGGGCGGTGAGTAGTGTGTGCGCATGTACGTGCGTGCGTGTGCATGTGAGCGTGCGTGTATAATCTTAATAATTTCTGTTTAGTCTGTATGTACGTTTATTATTGTCTTACATTATATATGATGTTGTGGTTGCAGCGATAGTGAACCTGCCTTAAGTGCAACTAGTCGGTACGATTCCCGTACGTTTTCCCGGAGCAGATTTTTGTATTGACCGTGCAGGTGTTGAGTAGACGAATGTACATTTAAACAAAATCAAATTTACGAATTCACATTCTTATATCTGTTTATTACGTCACGACAACGTATGTGTTCCGGTATGGGTGTGTCTGCCCTTAGTCTTGTGTATGTCTCCGGAACCCCGATACAAAATATCACTATACTAATGGAGGCCGTTGAATGTGTAGCGATGTATTTTTAACTATGCAATGACTGCTGGCAAACAAGTATACGGTGTAGTAGTCACCGCAAACTATGGACGCGCGATACTTGAAGTATCACATACGCGTTGAGAAGGGGTGAGAAGGAAACAGATGGGGTGGGAGACTGAGTCTTCGGTGCACTCGCTCGTCGCACTAAGCCCAACAGTACTGATACTATCACTATTTTCTGTAAGAGAGTAGTACTTCCCCGGTCGAGCCGGCCGGCATGGCTCTGCTATAACATATTAAGTCGGTCCGTCCCGTAGCTGGACACGCTGGGCGGCGCGCTGGTGCGGCGCGAGGCGCGGCGCGTGCGCGCGCAGGGCGCGGTGGCGGCGGCGCTGGAGCTCGCCTACTACGCGAACGCGCTCGTCGCGCACTACGCGCCCGCCGCCGTGCTCGGTGCGTACACACACACACACACACACGCACACACACACATTACGAATTACAGGTTCACACATACCCACATAAAAGTATGTCGCACACCGTAGACATAAAACACAATAGATGTGTATGCCATATATTGAAATTGATAAAAATTTAAAGATCAACTAACGCACTCTAAGAGGTGGTTGAAACTAAATAAAATGACATATGTACGAAATTAGAAGTAAGAATGGAACTGGGATATTGTCCAATGACTTTAAGGTTTGATTTGGTTTGGCGGATGCTTACGATGGTATTATTTAGTTCCCAGCCACTTGTTAGGTGGCGCTTCAATTTTAAACACTTTCATTTTACATTTCATCATATAGACGCGTAATCTACTGTATCCTTAATATTTATGACGCATACACCCACACACACACACTGGTAACAATAATCATTCTAAAATCAAAAAAGCTAAAAGGTATTTAATTGAATTATTTGTATTAACATTAGTATTAAAATATATTTAAATAAATGTTAAAATCTATCTTAAAGTATACATAAAACTTCAACTAAAAGATAAAATTAAAATGTCTTCTTATAATATCGAAATAACATTTCTTACTGAAAGTGTATGAAATTATATACATACATACCTTATGAAGAAGACTGATTTTTTAAAATTTCGTTAATAAAAACGCAGGGTTCCGTGCAGTAAAAATACACAGCTGCTAATTTTATCTAAATATATATATTTTTATATTACAGTGACGGCACTAGAAAGTATAATCTGCAAACAGAACGAAGAGCAGACGGTCAGACATTCCGATCTGATGGAGGCCGCTCTGCAGCTGAGCGAGATCCTGAGCCAGGAGTTCATACTGTGCGCGCCCTGCACCAGGACCGAGGAGCGGCTGCAGCAGGCGCTGGCCGAGCTGCTGGCGCAGGACGTGCTGGTCGACACGCAGGTACGGCACAAGAGATATGGCGTCTCGTATATCTTCGTGGGCACAACAGACAATCGATCGGAGAAATCCCGGCGTCGGGATGTGACGACCCCATCGCCCGCTGTTGGGATAACCTCTGTCACAGCAGAGATTAGTCCGACTTGGGCCTCGGCCAAGGTCGACGTCATGGACAAGCGCCCCCTGCTACAGGTGCATGGGCATTGGCCACACAAGGCCGACCTGCCCATCTAAGGTGGAGAGAGGACGCCTCTGCAGCAGGCCGCTGCGTTGCGCGATCTGCGCGGATGCGGGGCGCCCCTCAAATCATGTGATGGGCGGGAAAGACTGTTTCCCACCCGCCACTAAGGGTGTGACGGCTCCGAGGCCCGGAGCCGCCCCTGGCCGTCAGGCCCAGGAGGGGAGTATGATGGAGCAATAAAGCTCCTCACACTGCCCTGCCAGGCTTCCCTATGTCGGTGGCCCGCGTTGGCAGGCCTTTCCGCCGGGGCGCCATGGTGGCATGCTACAGCGATCCCATGGCGTCCCAATTATGGCGAAGAGGGATCCGCAGAGTTTTAGTGGGTATTACCACCTGCTTTACAGGTGGTCGAGTCCCACACTACCACTCGCTAGCGTGCTCTTCGGAACACGCTAGGCGAGTGGTGTGCGTAAACGCGTCCGACACCGTTGTGGGTAGCGAGTCTGCCTTTGGTTTCGGCGGTTGTGGGTTCAATGCCCGCTCGTTGATTGTTAAAATGAACGATATTTGTTAAAATTTCTGTTTCGTTCTCGGCTTTTGTTCGTGGGTCCCTCGTCGTGCCTCGGAGAGTACGTTAAGCTGTCTGTCCGGGTTGTTATCACATAACATCTGATACTAATCGTTAACTCTTTGTAAGTAAATTGCTCTTAACCAAAGAGTTAATGGTTCGCCCTTGAAAGTTGCGGAGGTCAGATGGCAATGGCAAAACAATTTATTGGAATATATATCGGAGAACCCGACAAATTATATATACCACGGATATACGTGGTTGATGTTCGTGTCTGTTTTAATAATTTTATCAATCTGTGCCTCGTATACGTCCTTCCATGATTCCTTTTTAATAAAAAAATACAGTGTGTTTTATACCACACGATTGAAGTAAAACTTCTTTAGCTAAAATTAATCAGCGAGTAAAGGCTTAATCTGTCTGTCTGTCTGTCTGTCCGTCCATCCGTCCGTTCGTCGGTCGGTCGGTCAAAAGAATGAGATGAATATATACAATATATGTAAATTAGCATGTACATTTCTGTCTCGTTCATTTCATTTTTGTATTGTTGCCTCTCATCTGTCGTTTTTCCGTTGCATCCGGTTTGTCTAAATCACAACGATTCTTCATAAGTTTCGTTACAAAAACGCACCTTACAGATACGACAGATGTCAATATCAACCAGCTTACTTTATATTAAGACTACAACCTATTTCGTCTATATTTTTATATAATAAATAAATTCAACTCCCAAGTGTATCTTATATATACATTGTTATATTTGACGACGTTGTGGCGCAGCGGTAGCGAACCTGCCTTAAACGCCACAGATCGCGTGTTCGATTCCCGCTCGGAGCATAATATGTTTGTATTGACCATGCAAGCATATTTTCCGGTCTGGGTGTATTTGTCCTTGTCATTGTGAATGTTTCCGGACCCCCGAAACAGGATATTACTATCCTAATGGGGGCCGTTGAGTGTGCAGCGTTTATTTATATTATTTTATTTTATTGTTATATATATTCCAGAGCGCGGACGCGCTGGAGGAGCAGAGCTGGTCGCGCCGCTTCGCGCGCACCTTCGACGACGACGACTACCAGCCCGACCCCGCGCGACACATCAAATACAAGGTCTCCAACACCGCACAAGCTGTTGCTGAACGGTTCGTATTTAGATAAAATCTTCTTCTTCTTGTCGAGTCGCCAACCTAGTGTCAGGGTTGTTCAGGTCGCCCGTATTTTTTTAAAATGTAATAGGGGCAAACGGGCAGGAGGCTAACCTGATGTTAAGCGATCACCGCCGCCCATGAACATCTGCAACACCAGAAGGGATGCAGGCGCGTTGCCGACCTTTAAGGAAAGAATACGCTCTTCTCTTGAAGGTTCCCAAGTCGTATCGGTTCGGAAAGACCGTTAGCGGAAATTGATTCCACAAAGTGGTTGTGCGGAAGAAAATGTCTTCTAAATCACGCTGTTGTGGATTTCCAGTCATCGAGGTGGTATGGATGGAATTTAGAGTTTTGTCGCGATGTCCGTACAGGCCTCTGACTTGACTTATCGACTGTTGTCCAATTGTCAACAGCCGGGACCGACTTTTCACGTGCCATCCGAAGCACGGAGACGCTCGGTTGTAATATCGATCACACTCATCTAGGGACTGACCGCGCCTAAAGTTGCTTAACCTACCGATCGTTTACCGAGCAGTGGGTACACGCGGCTATGTGCGTCTCGATCAGATAAAATTAAATCCAGGGTTCTCAAACTGTCATACATCGTAAGGGCGGTGCGAAATACTTACCCCGTTTTCTTAGGTGAATTCTTAGCATTATACTAGGGTCCGTTCTATATAAATAATTGCCGAATTTCCCGAGTTTGTTTCACCGGCTCTTCTCGGGTAGAGGTTTAATTTTGGAACCGGTGGTAGAATTTTTTCTTTCAACGAATAAGTTATATGCTTTTTACGTTGAATAAAAATATTTGATTTTGATTTTAATTTTGAAACGCCGCACACTCAACAGCCCCCATTAGGATAGTTTGTATAACTATCCTACACCATACACCCATAGCAGAAGATATGCTTGCATGATCAATACAAATATACTATGCTCCGAGAAGGAATCGAACCCGCGACCTATGGCGTTTAAGGCAAGTTCGCTACCGGTGCGCCACAACGTCGTCATCATAATATAAGTTAGGCCTCCGGCTCCTCTTACTCATCGCACGAAACGCAACAGTAGATACTGCCACCGGATTTTCTGTGAGAGGGTATTATTTCCCTGGTCGAGCCAGCCCATTTGTGCTGAGGAAAGCATGTGTAGAGGCGTTAGACGTTAGACCCTCTGCGCCCACGGACACATCCCCCTTCAGGTATTACTCCCACTTCGAGAAAGCCTTGTAATGTATTGTTTCGTTGTACTCCACAGTCGTCGCCTCGTGAACACGATCCGGCCGCTGCTGGAGGCGTACTCCGCGACGTGCCGCGCGCTGCGCAGCGCGACGCTCAAGGACCTCGTCGCCTCCACCCTCGACAGCCTGCTGGAGAGCTTCGCGCAGAACAGGATGCTATACGGTCAGATTACAATAGACACACACACATAATACATACATACATCGTACGTAGTAATAGACAGTGGCGGATTTACCAGCAGGCTGAGGAGGCATGAGCCTAGGGCGGCAGATTTATGGGGCGCTAAATTTGGGGACCTAATTTTTTTTCCTACCTCATAGAATTCAAAAGATTTTTGACGTTTTCTGATGTTTTACATGTAGAAATCTGCAATAAATGTACCGAACCAGAGGCTAGGGCGGTAAAATCCTTACAGCCTATACCTTGAAAATTACTACTTCCACTAGTAGTAGAGCCGTGCTCCTCACAGCATAAATGGCCCGGCTCGTACTTCCCCGTCTTACAAAAAACAGTACCAGTGATGTTACGTTTTGCGCGATGAGAAAGAATGCCGGAGACCCATACTCCCACTCCATACCTTACCTTCTCATACCTATACCCTCCTATCGCTCTGGTCGGTAACGCACATGTGATACTTCAAGTATCGCGCGCTTTCGTAGGGTGCGGTGACTGCTTACCATCAGGCGAACCATATGCTTCCCTAGTGTTTTAAAAAAAAAGTAATATTACATAAGGCGTTATAAACCCCCTCCCGCCTCTTTAACGCATCGTAACGTTTTCAATCAAGCATCATTTATTTGCTGAAAGTAAATACATAATGTTGTGTTTACAATATTCTAAGCCTCGTACAATCTGCCTTAAATGAGGCATGCAAATATACATAAATAAAAATGTAAAAAATAATACTTAATAGAGTAATAAATAGAGATATTAGGAATAATTTAAAGTCTTTTAGCAAAAATAGTGATATACATTCAGTTAACACTAGAAACAAAAATAAACTTTGTAATCCTAGCTTTCGTCTGCGTAAAGTCAGTAATTCTTTTAAGGGGCTAGGTATTCGCATTTTTAACAAAATTCCAGATTGCTTATTGGAACTGCCAGTGAGCAAGTTCCAAATGTACATAAAAAAGAAACTTATCAATAAAGCCTATTACTCGTTAGAAGAATATTTTCTGATAAAAATGCTTGGGACTCTTAATATTGCTGGATCTCATTCAAGAACCAAATTTTATATTAAAAATACAATTGTAAAAACATATATTTGAGAAGAGTAACTGTCAAGTTTTTGTCGGTTCTTCTCGATAGAATCAACCTTCCGAACCGTCGGTAGCGCTTGACTATTCAAAAGTACTTTTAAAAGTCTACTTGAATAAAAATAATTTTGATTTTGATTTTGATTTGAGAATAATAAATAGTATACAATTCAAAATAGGCATAATAATTATTTGTCAAACATAAAATATAAACTGTATTATCATTTAAAGAATCATTAACCGATTAAATAAATGGATTAAATCGTTTTTTCTGGAATCTGGTATTCTGTGGTATATAATAGAACCCAGGCCCAAAACACTTTTTTATTAAATGCTGTTTTGCAAAAAACATTTCTATATTGACTCCTGACATTTTACAAGAATAATTGTGGTGCGTAATACTTGAACATCAATATACACACTATTTTACAAATGTCAAAGTAACGACTACTTTTTCACGGATAAATCAAAAGAAAATGTTTACACTTATCCATCCAAAATCTATCATGAATGATGAATGAATTAAAAACAAATAATGAAACATTATTATTTTACAGGTGAGGCGGTGTCAACAGATGCTATAAAGAACTGTCTAAGGTTGTTACGTCAGTGGGGTGTCATAGAGATGTACACAGACAATCGTGAAAGGAAAGTGCGAATATGTCCCCAATACGAAGACAAAACCAATATGGACGATGTTTGCACGAATATATACAAGTTCAACGTAGATACACCGTTGCTCAAGTGACAAGTGACAATAAGTGAAGTGTTTATAAGTGAAGTGACATCAAGTGTTTCGTTTTGAACCAGTTTAGGCACATTGGAAGTGTACTTTAGTTATATCGAAGAATGTTTTTCTGGATTTCTCGCCAAAAATTTATGCTATTTAATCTTTCTAATTTGAGTTTTTTTTATCCAATTACTGAAGCTTAGGAAAAAGAAACTGTATTTCAGTATATTAGTATGAGTAACCTTTTTTTTTTCATTTAATTCTATCTTTATTTCAAGCGACATTTTGTAAAATTATATTACAATAATATGTAACTAGAAAACAATAAAATACTTAATGGAATAACCGTGAAAGTAAGCAAGCTTAGAGGATAAATGATAGTGAAGTGCATTGCACATATGTAGACAATTAGGCAATGCCACTAACTTCTATCATATGTAGATATGATGCCTCTATGATGGATAGATCTCTTTAGATTTAGTGCAAAATTAACATTAACTCGAGATCTATATATATAAAAATATGTATAAATTACCCTGATTACATACCAACATTGTAGATGCCTAATTGCCTATAGGGAATGTATGCTATCCGTGATACAGACAAAATTGATTTAATTTTAAGCAAAAGACCGTAAAAGTCAAAAGACCTCATTTCACCAACAACAAACAATCATAGAAGATAATAGTACTATAGACCTGCCTTTTGATACAGACAAAATGTCTCAGACTCACATACCCTTTGTAAAGTCAACACCAACTCAACGGAACTAAGTTAGTCACACGCTAACTTCATAAGGTTATATTGCGCAAAATGACGACGACGTTTGACGACGTTTTTTTTTCTGATGGTGTATTGCTGTTGGCCCACTTTACAGCGTCACTGGACAGGGGTGGCCGAGTACAGAGACCCGATGACGACATTGTAACGCGGTAGCGAACATGCCTTAAGCGCCACACATCGCGGGTACGATTCTCATACGGAGCATATCTTAATAGGAGTTGTTGAGTGTGTAGCGTTATTTTAAAAAAAATGAAGTCGGTGTGTGACTAACTTCGTTCAGTTTGCAATGGTGTTGAATCTACGAAATAATGAAATTTTGTGTATATAGAAGGGCTAGTCCATAGTATGTAGGAATTATATGCATGCAATACTTATACTAGTAATTTGGGAATCTCAATTGTTTTGCATTTATCGGCCATCAATAAAGTGAGTGGATTTACTTGATGAAAACTCACAGATTTTTTACTGTTTTATTTTGTTTGAACAATTTCAAAGAGGTTCTCGACTTAGCATATTATTATAAACCAATTATTGTGATTTTTATTGGGTGGAATATGCCTATATATAAGGATGTTGTCCTTCATTTAATTAAAATCTTTTAAAGTATAATAAATAAATAAACACTACACACTCAACAGCCCCTGTTAGGATATTGATATCCTGTGTCGGTTCTGGAAACATACACAATGACAAGGACAAATGCATCCAGACCGGACATGCCTGTATATTCAATACAAACTTCTGCTCTCAGCGGTTGTAGAAATGTGATGGAAATCGCTCTGTATAAAAACTAATGACCTGTCAAAATACCGGGATTAATGCTAGGAAGAAGATGAGAACTAACTACCCACAATACAAATTGTATAATGTTTTGATTGCCTTCTGGCTATCATACTCTTGTAGTTTTTTATATCATAGAAATCTTATAACGATTTATAATGGATGGAATAATATCTTTTATAAATTGTTATAGATATTTCTGACGAATCTCAATGTAGTATTTGTTGACTGAATAGAAATTGATTTTAATCTAAAAGTTTTGTTTCATTTAACATTTTATACAGAACCTTAGTTACGTTCCTTATAGTCTATGCTATCCAATCAATTTGTTCCATCAAAATGGTTGGAGTATAATGAAAATAATAATACAGCCTAATTGAGAATCTTCATTTTTTGAAGAAGTTAAAAATAAAACCTCACAATCTGTAGCCAACAGAAAGAACAAGATTTGCTATAAATTGTTTTCTTGTTTGTTGTTTTTAAATTTTTTTTTGTTTTAATTGTTTAAAAAAAAAAACTATGTTTAACTTTTCTATTAGAAAATATTTTTTTATCTTGATTACTTCTTAAAAATAAAAAAAACCCTAGACAAAATACTTTTAATGGAATGTGTTAAACATATGTTATTTTCAATGTGCCTTTAAAAACGTTTAGCTGGCTGTGTATTTACTTCCATATCTCTATATTATAGTTATAGGTCAAGTCATGTCATAAACTTTGTCCATGTCTAAAACTCTTATTGCACGCCACTGATCTCTATGATATGGATTGCGGATCTGAATGACATAGAGTAGAATGGCATTGTTTCATATTGAATAGCCTGGGAACTAAATAATACCATAGTACGCATGCGCTACAAAATTTCAGATTTCCGTTCTTATTCTTACCTTCGCACATTTAGATTTTTTAATTCTAGCCATTCATTTGGTAGCGAGGATAACCGTGTTACCGATTTCAATACATTGTCATCAGTTCATATTATAGAGATCAGTGTTTCGCGCTCATACTTGATGATAGACTAAATAACAACGGTCACTACAAGCATTTAACGGCAACTATAGATTTTCTTTGATATTGTTTTTTATATTACTAAGAAGTAAATACTAGTGACAGGCTTGAAACACTTTACATTATCACTACATAGTATAAAACAAAGTCGCTTTCTCTGTCCCTATGTATGCTTAAATCTTTAAAACTACGCAACGGATTTTGATGCGGTTTTAATAGATAGTGATTGAAGAGAAAGGTCTATATGTATAATAACATCCATTAAATAGTGGAGAAAAAGAAACTGTTATTTTTGAGGTTTCTAATGTGATGTCCTAAATAATTACATTTAACGCGTGCGGGGCACAGGCAGTAATGAATAAATCAAAACTACTAGATCGATTTTCATCATTTTTTCAGTGAATGACATAGGCTATATATTTTATACCCGTGCGAAGCCGGACCAGGCCGCTAGTTATCTCCTAAATGATTGACCTAAAAAAAGGTCAGTTTTGCTGAGAACATAGAAGGAATCCACTCAAAGATTAAAGGCTATTTAAAATGTAAGAATTTAACCTATTCACTGTCCAGATTGTATACACAATATTTAATTACTATACTTATTTAACTATGTGGTTAATCGGACAGAGAACATGATCATTTTAGTTTTGACATATGATATTTATACATACAGTTGATATTAGTTGTCATTTCGAACTTGTTGTGTTTGTGTATAGGTATGTTTCCTGAGCCCCGACACAGGATATGACTATTCTAATGGGGGTTGTTGGTTGTGTAACGTGTGACGCTGGAAAGGTTTTTAGTTTGTGTTAGACATTCTTACTAACCATGTGGCCGCTATCCATAATATAGAGATCATTGTTTCCAGTGATATTGGCAAGGTTACGGCGGTTTTGTGATTTAGTTTAAGTTGATATTTTTATATAATAACCATAGAAATTGAATTAATAAGGTACATATTAGAAACGGTTTGATATATTTGGTTATAACCCCCACACTGTGAATTTGTCTTAGCTACGCAAATCATTTTTAATACCCATTGCTCTTTATCGATCTATAGGTAACGTATAAATACAGAACGAGCAATTAAATTAAAAATTTACAAGTTTTTGGATGATCGCAGACAATACGTTTATAAGCTACTAATATGTTATTATTACAATTTCTATGATAATAATAGTACTTGTAGCACTTGTTGCAATTTGCTCTGTGAAGAAAATTATGTTTTTGAGGGAAAATGTGTTTTCTTTTAATATAAAAATTGAAACCTCATGTTTCAAAATCATTGTGCTATTTAGCGATCTTTTTTACCTCAACAAGTACATAAATATACCTTTAATTTCTTATTCTTTCAGAGTCGTTTATATGTGAATTAATAAGTAAATCCGATTATCAGAAAATGAGAGTCATGTTAACATTATTCCCTTCATTTCAAGGGTCTTTATATTCAGATTCAAAAGTTACTCATTTTTAATAAGATTGGCCTTAATTACATTTATCAGCATGGATTCGCATTTAGCTGAGTTGTTTTGGACCCACTTATACGCATCGTATGCTGGACACGTACGCATCGCATGCTAAAGGATGCTTACGCATGCTTTCAGGCTTCAGCTGCTATAACCCGCGTTTCCCCCTCTCTCGTCAATGTTACCAACCAATGACGTCGCTTTATCTTTGATTTGTCTGTCAACATGCTTTCGCATTCTGAAGCATAATGGACGACGTTCTGGTGCAGCGGTAGCGATTCCCTCTCGGAGCAGATGTTTGTATTGACCATACATGCATGACTTCCGATCTGAGTGTACTTGTCCTTGTTATTGTGTATGTTTCCGGACCCCCGACACAGGATATCACACCCTAATGGGGGCCGTTGAGTGTTTAGCGTTTATTTATTTATACTTTAACGGCTCTAAGCATCCTTTAACATGTGTAAAATGTGCGTTACATTTCTAAATAAAGAATAAAAATGCGAATCAATGGTGATAAATGTAATTCAGGCCTTAGTTTGCCACACATGGTCTCCTTGCTTCACAAGCTTGCAATATTATCCAATGAAGTTAGCGTCACAATCGCAATATAATCGAATAAAGCTAGCGTGTGACTAACTTCGTTTCGTTACATTATTGTTGAATGTTTTTATGACATTCTTTATATGTATGGAAGGTACTGATTTTTCCCAAATTAAATTATTATATGAATGTTGCTATGGTGATAAAAGATTGTTAAATATTATAATTCTTATTGGTATGAGGTATTGTTAACGCGACATGTTTTTTTTATTTATTCAATGTAAAATTTTGTACGAGATAGAGGAATGTAAAGTTTATCTCTTTAACAAAGGCAAGAAATAAAAAAAAAATTAAAATATTTTTTAAATAATTTCCAAAAAGCTGTTTATTTACTACTCTTATTCCTAACATTATTCCCGGTATTTTTATTTACCCAGGGTCTGCGTACTACTCTTATCCGGACTTGACAGGTTAGTAACCTGGTTTAAAAATTTATACAGAGCGATTGCCATCTGACCTCCATAACCTTAAGGGTGAAGAAGTAACTCATTGAGTAGGAGCAATTTACTTATCAAGAGTTAACGATTATTTGATAATAACCGAGACCGACAGTTTAACTTGTTCCCCGAGGCACGGTGGAGACTCACAAGGACAAAGGCCCAGACCGAAACAGATTCTTGTAAGATAAATGCAAACATCTGGCAGAGCGGGAATCGAACCCGCAACCGTCAAGGCTAAAGACTCGCTACCCACAACGCCACAATGGTGTTTATTTACTACTTTATTGTAACTATTTCTTGAGCCGATGGTCTGGAAAAACAAAGAAACCAAGACCATCCAAAAACAAAAAAAAAACCTAACCTACTACATAAATAATTAAAACTGAAGCGTTTATAATGTCAAAATAACTTAAGCTTTTACTAAATGCATTTCAAAGTAGCGTAAAAAATAATTTTGATTATATTGTATGTCCATCTGTTTCGGCTAGTTTCTGAAAGGGTTGGACTGATTTTAGGAAAGACTGATACTAGTAAGCTACTATTGCGAGAAGTAGCTTTTATTTTAGAAAAATAATGAGGTTTCGCGCATTAATAAACAATAACTAATACTGTAGACCACGCGAGTGGAACCGTAGGCACATCTAGAGGTTACTAAATAATTAGTAAAGATTCACAAATTGTTGAAAGATATGTGGCCACTGTTTCCTTTTATCTCTCACTTCCTTCTGCCTCCTTTATAAACGGCTATCTGTTTTTCCGTTTGCCACAACCACTCCAGTGGCGCCATCCGAGTTAACAAATTAATGTCCATTTGTATCTACTTGATTTGTTTCATTATGGCTGTCGTTTACCACCGAGCAGATTTTAAAAACATTATTTTCGAATGAGGTAATTGTGATTAATATACGTTTTTTTACTATAACAAGTATGATATAGGCCTTTATAATAGTATTCTGGCTGCTCCATACTCACTAGCAGCCAGAATGCTGTATAAATTTGTTAACCTAGATTGTTATATGTCGCAAATAAGTTGTTTTTAGTTAGTTTACCTCGAGGGTGGCATTATCCTGGATATGTCGATAAAATCCTCTACTAATAAATAAATGATTAAAATCATTATAGCCGGTTCCGAGATTCAAATGATTGGACGATAACAAATATGTCTCATTATAATTAGGCTTCGAATATAGGTACAGTTTTTTTTATCAAATTTAGTATGCAGTGGGGCGATAAATCGATCTAGCCATGATTCATATTTAGAAAATGTCGATTTATCCGTGTTTTCAGGTTTCGAAAACCCCAGTTTCAAACCAAAAAAAACACGATACCAATAAAAAAAATACCGAGCAAAGCTCGGTCACCCAGGTACTTAAATATTATGTGTGTAAAATGCATATCATATTGATTGTCTGTCATTGTAATGCAAAATATTCAAAAATATTATATAAAATACAGACGTTCACTACTTTTGTGCTTACCTGGCCACCCATCGAACTGACCGCGCCTTATATTCGCTTATACCAATAAGAGAAGGAGAATGAACTCATTCTCTAACGAATTGAACAGAATACAAAGTTTCAGCTATACCACATGTTTCTCGGGAAAACGTCATTGAGTGCCGGAACAAACTTCTGTCTGAAGTCGAGACTACATTGACCAAAGTCTCGGACTGGGGCCGACTAAATTTAGTCCAATTCAACCACAAGAAGACACAAGTTTGCCCGTTTACCGCTAAAAAATCACCATTTGTCGTATCTCCTTGTTTTGAGAACACTCCCCTGGCTGCCACAGCTAGTATCGGAATACTTGGTGTCGACATTTCGAGCGTCGTTCAGTTCCGCGGTCAATTGGAAGGAAAGGTCAAATTGGCCTCTAAAAAGCTTGGTGTGCTCAGCAAGGCGAGGCACTACTTCACGTCGGCTCATCGCCTAAAGCTCTACAAGGCACAAATTCGACCACACGTGGAGTACTGCTCTCACCTCTGGGCGGGAGCTCCCCAGTACCAGCTATTTCCAATTGACCGCATCCAACGTAGAGCGGCTCGAATTGTCGACGATCAAGCTCTTTCCGATCGGCTTGATCCTTTGGCATTGCGTAGAGATGTCGGATCGCTCTGCATCTTCTATCGCATATATCACGGAGAGTGTTCTGAGGAATTGTTTGGATTGATCCCGCCGGTAGAATTTCACCATCGGACATCGCGACAAAACTCTAAGTTCCATCCATACCACCTCGATGTCTGGAAATCCACAACAGCGCGATTTAGAAGACATTTTCTTCCTCGCACAACCACTCTGTGGAATCAACTTCCGCCGGCGGTCTTTCCGAACCGATACGACTTGGGAACCTTCAAGAGAAGAGCTTATTCTTTCCTTAAAGGTCGGCAACGTGCCTGCATGCCTTCTGGTGTTGCAGATGTTCATGGGCGGCGGTGATCACTTAACATCAGGTGAGCCTCCTGCTCGTTTGCCGCCTCTTACATAAAAAAAAAAAAAAAAAATTCGCATACTCAATATTTTTATATACATTTTTTAAAGTATTGGGAGGTGAGTAAATTAATTGGAATAAATTATAGTCATATTATATATAATAATTTTATTTAGAATAATAAAAATTAAAAATATAAATTTTAAATGATAATCAAGAGATATTAAAACAAATAAAAGTTAGTTAAAAGCAAAACAAGTATTAGTAAAAAACCGTAACATAATCCTGTTGTATTCATGTGCATTTTATAGAATAAAAAAGAAAGTATAAACTTAAGATTAACAGATGGACAAAGAAATTATTTTATAATCAACATAACAAAAATTAACTTAAGAGATACAATCAGTCATAATATGATGAATTTTTTATCTTAATTATTTTATAAAAAGTTAATTATTTATCCAACATAATTATATATATTTTTAGTTTTATATGTTGCATTTTATCTTCTCTCTATTTTTTAGGTGTATTAAAATTGAAAGTTTCTCATTTGATTAATAAACGTTTTCTCCATAGTAATTTCAGTTAAATATTTCTGAAGACGTAGTTTAGCTGCAGATTTTTTTTCGTTGTGATTTATAGACATTAAATGCATTTCCAAACATACGAAACTAGATACTATCAAATTGCAGTACCCACAATGGTATACCTGTGGTCGTAACTGAAATAAAAATATAATTTATATTTTCTGTATTATATTATTTCAATATTATTATTTTGTTAAGAAATGCTTCTATATTAAAAATAATTAAATTCTTTGAAACATCTTCAAATTTAGATAAGCAGAATTCAACATACCTCTCTCACAAATTCTGTTTCAAAATCTGTTATAACGGGTGTAAAAAGAATTGCTTGGGCATGTTTCAATGTGTCTTTATGTTCATCAAACTCCCTTGAATCAATACTTTCATCACAAAGATGACATCTCAATCTGCCCATATATGTACGAATCATCACCATGAAACTCAATGCACTAATACAGATTTCATTATTGATGATTAAATCATGGAAAAATAAGTTCTTTACAGAAAAATCACTTTTAACAAATGAAATTGTTGGTATTTTGGTCAATTTTTTACTAATTTTGATTTTGGCCTTCTCTTTGTGAGAAGATTCTTCAACATGCTCCTTCATCATCTTTAGGGAAGATGAGAATTTCACATTACAATATTTACAATATGTTCCATTTCTCTTGTATGTTAAATTGTTTTGTTTAGCATATTCCATCGCTCTTTTTAAAGCTTTAGCCGGGTGAAGCAATTCATCATCATCTTTGTCATTGATTTTATTATTTGTTTCATTATTATAGCAACCAATTTGAGTCTCTGACTTAATATTTTCTGAATCAACTTCAGATTTTTTCAAATCTTCATTAGATTCGCCATACTTTACTTTATTAACTCCATCATGGGCATCAGTTTGTTTTTCTGAGTTAGTCAGACGTCTTTTATTTTCTTGGCATATTACATAATTTTTTTTATGGTCAGGCTCATTAAAGTGGGAACTTTTAGAATCTTTGATAATAATTATATTACAGACCAAGCAGTTGTAAGAATCCTCATCAATCTATAAGTAATAATTATTCTTTTATTAAAGAGCAGTTAAAAATAAAATGTCATGTAATAGTGAAAATTTCAAGTTTTCTTTTAAATCAATAAACAATATGATTATTAATATAAATTATGTACAATAAATTAGAAATGTTTCATTATTAAGTACAATAAAAATCTTATATACAAACTATTTACCTTGCGATAAACATATTCATTTTCACTTAATTTAAATTTACTTTGAATTAGATTTAGAATATGTGTTTGATCATTTATGTGATCATTTTCATTTGAATATTCTTTATTACAAATCAAACAGGAACCTTCGGCTAAACCGTGCCAAGAGTTTTTCTCAATAAGAATGTCATCAAAAGCTATAACTCCTTCATCAGACTCGTTGAGGAGTTGCTTGTTTATATTGTTGATATGAGCAACTTCATTTATATGAATTTTAGTTTTAGCTAAAGTTTGCAACATCAAGTTGCACACTTCACAATAATATCCCAATGGCACCTAAAAAGGTTATAATTTTATTATTTAAACTATATTAGTGCTTGCTTTTTCAAGGAATTACTAATATTCCTATTGCGCCTCCAAAAAAGCTCTAAGCTTGCGCTAGGAGTGGGTAGGACAATAGTCCAATGGGTCAGGATCGAACCCGCAACTCTCGTGTACCCGGAGCGAATTCAGCCCTTCTACCGTTATTACCTCTATTGAGGCTTCTAAATTATTCAAGTCAAATCTGATTAAAACGTTAAATTAAAAAAAAACACTCAAATCTGAAATTTTATTACTGTTTACCAAGTTCATACCTTCCTTATGCGATCTTTTTCATACTTCTCGACATAGGCCGTGGATTGTAAGGTGTCCCTGTGACCTGGCTCAGCTATGTGGAGTTTTATATCTTTCAGTTTAAGATATTTCTGACACGACAAGCAGAATGAATCCGCAATTCCAGTTATAACACTGTTCTCGTGGAATTTGGACTCCATAGCGATCTAAAACAATATTTCTGTAAATTAAAGTATTTATATTGGGTTGCCTAAGAAATAACGTACTGATTAAAACTTACAAAATTATGTTTATTAATTAAACACTTAATATGACTACTCGTATTTATTCAAATTCAAATTTGCTTGCTTACGAATAAAGCGTAGACGGTATTTTGTAGTAATTTAATGTAGCACTATAGGAAATAGTAATAAAATAAAAAAAATACCAGTATTCAACATTGATAGATTATAAATTTGGTATTCAATTATTCATTAGCTGTAGTTGGTGATTTCCCTAATCCTAAACATCGCAACCAATCGGCAGTCTCCATCTAGATTGGAGGATGGAAAATAAGGCGAACTAACTCATATACATATGCAGCTGCAAAAGTGTCAAGTTGTAAGCTGTAAATAGTAGTTCCAAATCCGATCAAAATGGCGCTAGAGTAGCAATTGTAATATAACTTGTTCGTAAAGTGTAGTGTTTCTTTAAGAAGTAATACCTACCTACTTTTAGTCATCAATGGCGTGTAATTTATTGAGTAAAAATCTTTTGGATTACCGTTATAATCATTACATTAAAATTAATGAATTTAATAAGGACTAGTTAATAAAAAAAGCCTATAAGTTTTAAAGTTAAGCAGTGTTGCCAACTTAAGAGTTTTCCTTATTAATGGATAAAAAAGATAGACCGGAGCTGTTCTCGAGGAGGGAGACAATTTCTGTTGACAATTTGACAACAGTCGAAAAGTCAAGTCAGAAGCCTACGGGCGATCTGAACAACTCGGACACTAGGTTGGCCACTAACCACTCGATAAGAAGAAAAAGAAGATCACAACACTACGAATAATAAAGGTTATATGTGAAACATTAAAAGTTAATAACTTAAATACTAAATTAAAATATATACAAAATCTAAAAAATTCACGACAAATTTCCAAAACTAATTTATAAATCCAATGTTTTAATATAATCTCAAAATGTATGCACTACTTATATTATATAAACTAAAAAAAAGATAAATTTGGTAACTCAATATCTTTTGTTTTACAGCACACACAAGTTCCCATAATTTTCACACTTTATTTTAAGTATTAATCTATTTTCAATTCAATTCAATTCAATTCTTAGGTTAATGGCTTCCAGTTGTGCCAATTTAGCACAGAGTACTTCGCCAATGTCGCGTAGAATGGAGAAGTCACGAAGGAGATTGAACAGTCAGATGATATACAAACTTAATTAATTTGTAGTCAGGTGAAATAGAAGGGATTTGTTGTTAGTCCTCAACCTAGAACAACACAAACAAAAAAAAAATATATACAGGAGGACAACACAGTTAAAAGTAACTTATATTTATTATGTACATGATATCTATTTATAATTTAATTCTATTACGTTTAATATATCTACACAAGAACGCACACAATGGACTAAATACAAACATTAATAGACATTCAACATTTATGGGACGGGGGACGTTACAGGGGAGGACATCATAGATAGGATAGAGGAGTTTTGGACAGGCGAAAAGAATATGGGATACTGTACCTCTGTCGAGGCCACATTCACACAATGAGTGGTCCCGCACCCTAATTTTTGCCAAATGTACTGGAGAACTTGAGTGGCCAAGACGCATACGACAAATAGTGCTGGTAACCCAGCGATCAGTATGTTTAAGAAAGAAAAACCAAGGGCGTCTTGGGATTTCTGGTTGAATAGTAGCGTAAAATTTACCCTTTATGGTCGAGGATTCGTTCCAGCTTGATAACCAGGATTTATCCAATTGAGTTTTCGCCAAAGTTCGTAGGTCTTGTGATAAATTTTTGTAATGAGTCAGTGAACCTGAAATAATAGCTGCCTTGGCACATGAGTCTGCAGTCTCATTACCAACAATACCGGTGTGGCTTGGGATCCAGACAAGCAAAATTTCCAGGTTGTTTTCATAGCATGATAGCAAAGCCTTCCTAATCTCCAAAATGATAGGATTTCTTAGTCTACTACGAAATGGATTTTCTTTAACTGCCAACAAACAGCTGAGGGAGTCGGTCAGAATAACAGTCTGTCTTATGTTATGGGATAATGAAAAACGAGTGGCCTCCAGGATAGCAATGGCTTCTCCTGTAAACACAGATGTTTCGGGAGGGCATTTAAATTGTAAAATAATTTTAAAATAAGGGATCCAACAGGCTGCTCCAACACAACCGTTAGAGGAGAGTTTGGAAGCATCTGTATATATTAAAAGATGGTTAGGCCAATTTAGATTGCATATACTCTGAAATTTATAGGTAGTCTCATCAGAGCCTTTGACTAATCCAAGATCTGTTAAAATAGAGGGATTGTGGATCAGAGCTTCAAAGGAGGACAGGAAGAGAGGATTTATACTAAAATTTAACAAGGGATGAGGTAGATTGGTAAATTGAGAATAACTGTCAAGAAGGCAGGACAACGATTTATGTGGATTATGAAATTGAGACAATTCGTTTAAACTCAGTAGAAGAGGATGAGAGGATAACTGTAACGTTTTGGCGATAAATCGATCGGACAAATAACGCCTTCTCAAATGTAATGGAGGATCAACGCACTCAACCTGCAAAGCATTAGTTGGAGTAGTTTTCATTGCTCCTAGTACGATCCTGAGGCATTTGTGCTGGATTCTGTCTAATTTATTGGAGACTGATTTATTTATTGGTTCCAAGACAAATAGGCCATAGTCCATATGACTACGAACTATGGCATTGTAAATTAATTTTAGCGAGTAGGGGTGAGCTCCCCACCAGACACCAGATACTGCACGAAGAGCATTTATGTTCTTTCACATTTTTATGATATGTTCGGAATGGGCGACTCCATTTAATTTTCTGTCTAAAATAATTCCTAAAAATTTAGCCTTGTCTTCAAGGACTATGCGTTGACCCTCGCAAGACAATTCGAAGGACGGGACAATTCTTTTTTTAGTGAAAGCTACTGCCCGACTTTTATCTATTGACAGCGTAAGGCCATGGTTGGACAGCCATTGACTAAGATAGTGTAAAGCGGAATTGAGACGAAAAGATATGTCTTGAGATGAATTTGATCTGTAATAAATAGCAATGTCGTCTGCATACTGTAGAATTTTACAAAAACTATTTACAGACAATTCGAGATCGTGAGTATATATGCTGTAAAGCAGAGGACTAAGGACAGAACCTTGGGGAAGACCTTTCCAGATAAGTCTGGGGGGAAGAAACGAGTTTTGGTTTTTTACTTTAATTGATCTGCAGAAAAGCAGGTGACATATGAAATGAATTATCTTCGAAGGTATACTCAGCTGTTGCATTTTCTGCCTGAGTAACGGAAGAAGGACATTGTCATATGCAGAAGCTATATCTAGGAAAACACCCACAAGGTACTCTCCCTTAGCAAAGGCTATTCGAATGTCTGTTGTAAGTATGCTAAGACTGTCTGTAGTACTCAAGCCTTTTCGGAATCCAAATTGAGAAGGCGAGAGGATATTTCTGCTTTCCACTACCCATTCCAGGCGATTTTTTAAAAGATGCTCAGTAATTTTGGCTAGGGTGGATGATAAAGCGATAGGTCTGTAGGAAGATGAATCAGAAGGGTTCTTGCCCGGCTTTAAAATAGGGAGTACAATTTGGGACTTCCATGAATCAGGAACAACTCCTGTTTTGAAGGCATCATTGATGATTTTTAAGAAAAATAATTTCGCTTTATCGTTTAAATTTTGAAGAAAAGAATAAGGAACGCCATCTTCCCCTGGTGTTGAATCTTTGAGACCAGAGAGAGCACACTGAAGCTCAGAAAGAGAAAAGGGGGCATCCATATCACAGTCAATGGATCCTGGCGATGAAGACAGAAAGCTGTCATGAAAAGGGACGAATGGGGGAGCGAGTTTATCAACAAAATCGTTAAGCCATACGGATGGGTCGTTTGAGTTAGGGTTATAGGTATTTAAAGAACGGCGAAATTTCTTTAAATTTGACCAGACTATAGATGAAGGGGACCGAGGACTCAGTGATTGACAAAAGTTAATCCAACTTTGTTTTTTTTTATATGACACAATACGCTTAAATTTGGCATTTATCTGCTGGTATTTTTATGAAATTATTCGAGACATACAGAGCGTGTAAGACTTCTCAGCTTGTCTCCTTTGATGTACTAAAGTACTGCATTCCTCATCCCACCATGGAGAGGAAAATACTTGTTTCCTATGTACACATTTTTTTGGAAAATGGGAGTCAGCTGAAGTTAATAATGAGTTAAGAAAATGCTCATAGTAGAAAATGACATCGTCATCACTGCGAGTATCAGAGAGGAGGTCTATCATGCTATCAACTGATTCAGCAAATGCTGACCAATTCACATTTTTCATTTTATATTTTAGAAGTGGAGCCGGGTTTACAACTGTACTTAATCTGATGTTGAAGCTAAGGATGATAGGAAAGTGATCACTACCAAAGGAAGATGAAAGGACTTTCCAGGACAATTGAGAAGAAAGGGAGGATGAGGATAGTGAAAGATCTACAGCGGACTTAGGGTTCTGTGTGGGATAGACTCTCCGAGTCGGGGGAATCATTGAGGATGCAAAGATTTGCATCATCAATAACATCCAACAACAAGGGAGCAAAACCATCACAGTAATGGGAGCCCCATGCTG
The DNA here is from genome assembly GCA_023373885.1 of Hestina assimilis. Taxonomy (NCBI): domain Eukaryota; kingdom Metazoa; phylum Arthropoda; class Insecta; order Lepidoptera; family Nymphalidae; genus Hestina; species Hestina assimilis. Next base: position 3,411,705 of record CM041762.1, on the reverse strand, counting down.
TATGATGGGTGTTGAAATCACCCATTATAACAACTGGGGGGGAAGAGAAGAAAAGATGGAGTGCAACTGAGGAATTAGAGAGGGAGAAGGATGAGGAATGTATACGGAAAGGAAAGAAATGTTAAAGCAAGTTTCTAACAGCAACAGCATTAAAGTGCTGTCTGTTAGGAGGAAGGGGAATTTGGGAATAAATATTGGATTGCCGAATAAAAATGGCACATCCTGCATACCCATCACTTCTGTCGTCCCTCAAACATGAGAAACCTGGAAGCCGAAAGCCGGATCCAGGAATCAGCCACGTTTCAGAGACGGCAATAATGACAGGATTATGCTGTTTCATTAATGATAAAATTTCGTGTTTCTTGGGACGGATACTTTTACAGTTCCACTGAAGGAAACTGATTGGGGCCATTACGAAGGATATTAAAGATGGAGAATAGGTTTTGGGCGACGTCGTGCGGTAGAGGAATTTCATTGCCTGTAGAAATAATACTAAGGAGAATTTGTGTGATGGATAAGAGTAGATTAGGATCAGCAGAGGGAAGCGTAGGTTGTACATTATTATTTAATGCACAGCCATTGGGAGTGAAGAAAGGACATGTGGCGGTAATGGCCTGATGAGCATGTACATCATAGCCTTTACCTAAAGGGGATCTAGGACGTGGAGCGCGGAACACTGTCTGTCTGTAAGATTGGTAAGAAGGATTAGATTTGGAGTTTGTTTTATGAGGGGAGGAGGGAGAAAATGTGGGAGGAGAGAACATTTCTTTAGCAACCTCAGAATATGATTTACGGACGGTGGGAAACGAGAGAGGCTTCTAAGTAGGATATATTTTCCGAAGACATAACAAGTTTTATAGATTGTTGACGGGAAAACTCAGGGCATTCTTTATCTGTTGCGAAATGTTTTCCAGAACAGTATAAACATGTGGAATTATCCTTAACAACGCTACAAGATTCACCAGTGTGGGATTGCGAGCATTTGAAGCATCTAGGCTGGGACCTGCATTGTGTTTTCACATGTCCATAACGGCAACAGTTCAAGCACATTATGGTGGGAAGTTTGTAAGTTTCAATTGGAAGGGAAGTGTGGAAGGAATAGATTTTGGAGGGGAGTAATTGTCCTGCAAACGTTAACACCACTGACTGGGTTGGAACTATGTAACTGTTCCTTCATTTATTACTTTTCGGCTTAATCTTTCTTGCTTTTAGAACTACGCCGCAGCCAGAAGGAAGTACCAATGAGTCAATAAGTTCGTCCATTGACCAATCCACAGGGACCCCCCTGGCTAAACCCATTCTGGTAACATTATAAGTAGGGATAATTGCCTTGTATTTACTTAGATCTAATATAGGGTTAGCCAGAAATTCATTAGCAGCTTGTCCGTTTGAGAATTCCACTGATATTCTGTTGCGTCCAATATTTTTAACACCATCATTAATAATTGAAGAAATTTTATGTGTATGAAGAAATTGACCAAATTTAATAGCGCGAATTGATGTCCCTGCGGAAGGATCGACAACTGCACGAGATACGTGAACAATGAATGGGCCTGTGTCTTCATTATTATAATTTTTAGGACCTTCAGAGAATGAAGGATGAACATAGATAATTTGGTTGGATGGATTGGTAGTGGAGGGATCAATTATTGTTCTCTTGTTAACTGGATCGTCAGAACTGATTTCGACATTTTGACGTTTGCGACCGGATGATCCTCCAGAACCTCCAGGATCAGGGTTTTGGGGGTCGAGATCCATTTCTTTAGCCTTTTTTTAAACTAAAATGTTAGAAAAGTGAAGAAGTTAGTAAAATTATAACACTTACCTCAAACCGAAACGTTAGTAAAACCCAAATACCAACTATTTACACTATAGACACAATAAACAACACTAAAATACACTAAAATCTCTCTAACACGTGTGTTAACCAAAGCTAACGCCAGCGAAGTCTAATCTATTTTCATTTGTTCCGGTAAATTCAGTGACGGCGTCATTCATCCTTGAATTTGTACCAATTTCACTAAATGGGATCCAAGCATTGATATATAAAAAACCTTGGGTTTGTTATATTTCAATGGATCCAAGGAAATTAAACACTTCTGAACTAATGATACGTGGTAACAAGAAGCCACAGGCAAAAGCTAGTTTTACTATGAATATTGTTTGCATAATTATGATTCAGATTAATTTATTGTTTAAATTAAAAATTACAGTACAAAAAAATAACAATACTAACATATAGTTAAGACTAGTTTCTTGTTATTTTATTTAGTTTTAGGAGTTTTTGACATCAAAAACGATTGGGGATAAAAATTTAGCTGTTGGCAACACTGAGCTTGTAACTTTGAATGTGTAATGTTTTATATATATTTTTAATTTTAGTATGCCAGTGGTCGGCGGGCGTCATGAAGTATTTGTAGTGCCTTGTTTTAAAAAAATATCGTATTTGTTACTTCTTAATTAAACATGCGTTTCCGTAACCATTTAGGTTGAATGTAATATTTTTTGTTCAGTGTAAAATGACACAAAAAACTTTGAATGGAAAAATGCTGAAGTGTCATCGTTTGAGTGTTTTGTGTTGGCTTGTGTTTTACTTAATTTTATTAGCCCTGACAAAGGATAGTGTAGATGCTCAAGAAATACGTAAGTTACAGTTTATTGATTTATTTGCACATACACTGAAAGATAAAAAAATGTTAATTTTTATAAATTTATATTAACTTTTTTGTCTTAGAATCTGCAACTGTACACGTGAATTTTACGTATAGGATAACAAATGAATACAATCAGTAATCATACTATATATATTGTGTAATGCATTTACTTTATTTTTCAATAACTTAATTTTTTAAAATTTTGAAAAGAAAATTTCTTTTCAAACAAATATAGACATTATACGGATTAAATTCTTCCATCCCTGTGCAAAGCTTTCACCACTTGATAATAATAACGATCATACTTAAAATAATATATAAAATGCTCAGTTGTAAGTCATCTTTAAAACAATATAAATATATTCAATATGTTGATTTAGTATTCAATTCAATTGTAATATTGCTTGATAGATAGAATCAATATTATCAATCAGTCAATATATAACATATTTTATATAACAAATTTGATCTGTATGCCAGAACACATTTATAAAGTTTTATTGTTACTTGGGCAGATCCTAAAATTTTAAGGTCAAGGTACAATTAATAAATTATGGAACCTCTCTATCTATATCTATAATAATAATAATAAATATACTTCCTTTAATGAATTTAAGAGAATGAAAATGCTTATTAAAATTATTTATTGTATATTGAATGGGAATAATTTACTCATGGTATAAGGTTAATATAAAATATTTTTCTTTGAATATATTATTATATTTAGTTGTTTTTTTTTATATAGGTAGAGGTTCTTAAATTTTTTGTTAATTTATTATAATATCCAGTTCAATGTATATGGAACCCTTGCATCTCATTAACATGGAATGAAAATGAAAACTTCCATGGAGAAGATCGGACAACATGAATTAGTGATACTTCCCAAAACCATAACTAATTTCTGTTTACCATCCAAGTAACTGGACGCAAATAAGCAATACCATGTCAACCCACAAAATTGAAAAAACTGAGTTATATATGCAGAAGTTTTGGTAAATGGCTGAAGAACATTTTTCTTCAATATTTGTAGGGTTTTAAGCTTTAAAACTTTTAAAAAAGCCACTTTTTAATCATGCAATTTATGTATTATTTTAAAGATTTTGGGTTATATTTTATACCAAATATGCAATTTGTATGCTTATTTTATGTGAAAATAAGTAAATAAAGAAAGAAAGAAAGAAAGTTATTTATTGTCTAAATCATACTACAACAATCATCATTAATAATTAGTAAAAAGAAATGTTAACAAAATGCTACAATAATAATAACATACATACATCTTGAAATTGCCAAAAACTTGACCAATACATAAAAAAAAATCATGTAAAGCACAACAACTTGTTCAAAATTTTCGAAATGACTGATTGATTGATGATTTGTGTGGGTTGACATGGTATTGCTTATTTGCGTCCAACTAAGCTTTTGAAACTTTCAACTCTCATGTTATATTTAGCTGTTCTATTGGTTTTTTTTTTTATAGTGGCCTCAAAAACTTTATGGTGGTAGGCCTCGTAAAAGGCTGACTAGGTAGGTCCTACTGCTCTGTCAGATATTCAACCGCAAACCAGTAATGTTTCAGTTTGAAGGGCATCATAGCTAGTGAAACTACTAGCCAAAAGAGATTTAAGAATCAATGTCTCGAGGTTGGCAATGCACGAGTGACACCTGCAATTAGTGTTGTAAGTAGGCTACGGCAACTTACCCTCAGGTGAGGCGGATGTTTGCTTGCCAACTTAGTCACATAAACAAAAGAAAAAAAAATGGCAGTTGTATGATATTCATATTGGTGCTAATTCTGAATTAGTCTCATGTTGTAAGTAAAGGAAAGCCATGTCTAAGGGAAGTACTGGATTGTCGATAGAAATGCAATCATTTCCCATGAATGGTTGCATTTTTATTTATCTTATAGGCTTGAAGACCCCTGACATATGATATTAATATCATTGTGGGCCACTGAGTGTGTTCATTTACTAATTTATATAAAAAAGAATACAATATTTATTTTAAAAACTACTTAATACTACTTGAAATCCACATAGTTGTTTGATATTGACAATACTTTAATTACTTCCTTTTTTAATTAAATAAATTTAAAAATTCATTGATTTGATTTTATATTTTCCTGCACTGTATGTCTAACAGAATTAAAATTATTTCAATTATATTTTGTAAATTTTACATATTCCAAAATATAAGGATATATGTATCTTTATTTTTATCTAGTTCTGTTGAATGAATTATAATTATTCATATTCACAGAAGAATTATTATATTCATTCAGTAGTTTTGAAAATTACTCATAATTTTTATTAAAATTGCAAAACTAAGTAGGTAATATGTTATACTTATAAATACAGTTCAAGTATTTGGATAACAAAATATTTATCGACTTGACGACGTTGTGGCGCAGCGGTAGCGAACCTGCGTTAAACGCCACAGGTCGCGGGTTCGATTCCCGCTCGGAGCATAATATGTTTGTATTGACCATGCAAGCATATTTTTTCTGTCTGGGTGTATTTGTCCTTGTCATTGTGAATGTTTCCGGACCCCCGACATAAGATATTACTATCCTAATGGGGGCCGTTGAGTGTGCAGCGTTTATTTATTTATTTATCCATAAATATAAATATGCCTTTTCATACTAGCCATTGCATCTATGTACCTTAATACTCGTAATAATTGTATCTACGCTAAGTTGCAATTTTTTTAGTTTTTTATGGACATAATTATATATCACACTATAGACCAAATTGTATGGTAAAAGCACGATATCGCCGGAAGTCCGGCCATCAGCGTCCGCAATTGCATGATTTTGATAAGTCTTAATAAATAATAGTTTTTTCTATAGACTACAAAAAATAGTTATTCGTTATTTATTAGACTTACGGCGCTTGGTTATTAGTTTTGGTGAACTAATTTTACCTGCTTCGGGACGTGACGACTCCATCGCCCGCTGTTGGGATAATCTCTGTGACAGCAGACTGTAGGCTAGTCAAATTACTGGGCAAAGGTCAAGAACCAATATCTCGAGGTTGGCAACGCGTGAGTGGCACCTACTAATGGTGTTGCGCGCGCTCATAGGCTACGGCAACCGCTTACAATCAGGTAAGTCGTATGCTTGTTTGCCAACTTGTAACATGAAAAAAAAAAACTAATATTGATTGAATTTTCCCGCTCGGCGACGCTGTCAAGGTTAAGGCCAGCCGCAATATTCATAAAAAAATGTTTGAACTACACATAGTATTGGTGGTTAGTGGTTACTAAAGAATGAAGTATTTAGCATAAGCTTTGTCCGACGCGAATTTCTTAATTTGATATTCTACACGAGAATGTGATTGGCACATTGATGCGGAAGTAACGAAGCACGGCCCTTTTGCAAATGAATTTCTAATTTGTTTTCCTAACTTGGCATAAAGATTTTAGCCTCAGAGGACTTTTTTTTTTCGTTTTAATTACTGGTCAAAACTATAACGTATTTTATACACTTTACGTAATAAAGACATATTATAAAAAAAACCCGGCGTGGTTCGACGTTCAATAGTAAAAAAAATGGTTAAAGCTTGCAACTGTGTTGCTTGTATATAAAATTCTTTGTCGCAATTTTTATCCGCGATGAGCTATTTATCCAAACCTATATCCCGATTATTTAATTTTTTTATTGCAACAACAGTTTATGTAAAATACGGTATTTTCATTTGGACGGAGAAACTGATTAAATATATATTAAGTGAATTAATGATTATAAAACTAGGTTCCGTTACCAACTTCATTATTTTCGGAAAGGCGGCTGTTAATTAGGCAGTCTCGCCTAAACCTATTGCAAATAAGATAGGCACGTCCGTCGTCAGTTTCAGTATTTCGATGCGTATCACGAAACACGCAGTTCCTAAGACCTTAGATAAGAAATCTAATTAGCATAATGTATCGAGTGAGTCAGTGTGCTACTACATCCGTCCGTCGGAAATCAATTGTGATTCATATGACATAGAGTATTATTCGCTTTGAACAATCGACGATATATTGAATAAATTTTCCACTACTCCAATCACATTAGATGTATAAGTATCTATCAATATTGATCTTGCAAATATCTGTCCCGGTCTGGGTGTTTGTCTTTGTGGGTCTCCCCACCGTGCCTCGGAGAGCACGTTAAGCTGTCGGTTCCGGTTGTTATAATAACATCTGATAATAATCGTTAACTCGATAGGTAATTGACTGTTATCTGGCTACTGGTTCCCGTACAGACTAGCGGAGGTGGCAATTGCTCCGTCTAAATTAAACCTGTCAAATCCGGATAAGAGTAGTAAGCAGATAATGTTTTTAAAAAAAGTAAAAGGATTTCTTATATGGTTTTATTACAAAAAGTGATTAACTAGTCGTAGACACATTTATGTCGCAGGTGGTACCACTCAATCGTTATTTGTTTAGTCAGGCTTCATTGTTATTAGTCGCTAGACTTTTATGCTTATAAAGCTTGGTTCTCTTGATGTCCAGAAGCCTACATGTATTGGCACTATATTACATATTTCTGTTTTATTTTCTTAGATAATTAAGACAATATATTTAGTAAACAAAAAATCTTATGAAGTACAGTCTTAATTTTTTCACTTCCAAATTCTTCTTATCTCAACTGCGAAGATTCTGAAGATGTATTGCGCAGTTTTTTTTAACGTAAAAGTATTATTTAATTTTTATTTCTATTTAATTTTTTATACGTGAAAGATATAAAAATTCTACTTCACGTCAATATTTTACTATCAGTTGACGTGGCTATTTGATTTTGATTTTAAATATCGAGGCTCAACTCATACTGCATCTATATTAACTATATCATTATCATTGTTTTCTATATACTATCGAACTAAACAAACATATGAAAGATATTTAATTACACACAACGTGTTCACTGGCAATTGTTAAAGCTCATTTAGACGAGATACAATAAAAATCAGAAAACATTCGGAAGCCAACGCACCCACTTCGTCAACAGCTGTTTATAGATTGACCATTATAACTTGATCTCTTTAAACTGTGTCTTCAAGCACGTCTCTAACTTAAGAGAGTTCATTCATGAATGGTGATTTTATATGTTTCTAATTCTGGCGTGTATGGGAATGATGACTTCCCCGCTGCGACACGGTGCGTTTCCTTGTGACGTCACGTCCGATTTGATTTTAATGAGAAATACATGTTCTTAATGTTATCGTACTATTTTGTTTGTGGTTTCATCTTGTTTCGTGTGTTAGTCATGTTTGTAAACCTGTTTGTCCGGACAGCTGATTTTAATTAAAACTATCTCGATTATATTGCCTACAATATTGGAAGAGATCGCTCATCGCTTTGAGCGATAATACCGCCATTTGTGCCTTGCGATGTAACCGTTTTTCTTGTTATATTCTTTTTATTAGTTTTAACTTCATAGTGTACAATAAAGTGTAAATTTGTTCGTGTGGGTGCCACGGTGCCTCGGAGAGCACGTTAAGTTGTCGGTCCCGGTTATTATCAATAACATCTGATAATAATCGTTAACTCTTGATAAGTAAATTGCTCTTATCCAATGAGTTACTGGTTCGCCCTTAGGGTTGCGGAGGTCAGATAGCAATCGCTCTGTGTAAAAACTAGCAACCTGTCAAATCCGGATAAGAGTAATAGGCAGACCCTGGGTACGTAAAAAATACCGGGAATAATGCTAGGATGAAGAAGAAGAAGAAGTGTACAATAAAGTGTAAAAATTAATAGTATTAATAATGATTAAAAACGCATAAGAAAAATGTATTAATAACAATGTTGTTATTCTTCGTAATAATTGCGGTATTAAATATAAAAAAGATAACTAATTTCAACGGTATGTAATCTATTGACACAGAAGATAAGCTGCTAATTAGGCTTATACTTGTTTTGTGAAAAATATAGATTATTTTTATTTTGTAAAATAATTAAGTTATAATAGCTTAATGTAGTTATCGATTCTGTTAACTTGAGAGCTATAAGGCCTAGCACAACAACAATAAAAAATAAAAAAATTACATGCTTAGTTGGTGGGGGACAACGGAATTTGAGTACGAAATGAATTTTTAGCCGACTTTTTAGGGTATCAATAAGTAATAAATAATTAATCGCTACACACTCAAAGGCCTTCATGAGGATAGTGATGTGATACCTGTGTCTGGGGTCCGGACACAAACAATATGGTTGAAAATATCAACTGTCAATTGTTTTTTATGCGATTAAGTTGGCAAGCATATGGCCCACCTGATGGTTAGCATTTGCCGCAGCCTATGGCCCTTTAACCAAACTCGAGATATTGCTTCTTAAATCCTTAAGACCAGAAATTTCCTTTTATTTTGCGATAGAATACCTGACACTGCGGTGGTACCTACCTAGCCGCCATCTTGTAATAAAAGACAATACGCGTAAATGTGACGTGACAATTATTACAACTTCAGCGTTCGTCAAGCGAACGAGGAAACGAAATCAATAAAATACTTTATAAGCAATTATGCATTGTCTAAATTATAAAATTGACACGTACGACAATGTACATATTTATAGAGAATACTTCTTTTAGGTACAGTTTCCTTGAGGAAAATCAACCAAATACAAAACTAGCCAAAAATATTGTTCTATTATTAACAAACGTAACACACTCAACGGCCCCCATTAGTATAGTTATATCCTGTGTCGGGGTCCGGAAACATACACAATGACAAGGACAAACAAACCCAGACCGGAAAACATGCTTAAAAAATTTTTTTATTAAGCATATTTAGAATAACTTTTTTTATTTCAAACAAAAGATTGGTCCTTATGGTAAGCAGTCACCGCGACGCTTGTGATACTTGAAGTATCATACGCGCGTTGCTTTCCTAAGGATAAGAAAGGATCAGAGTTGGTGGGAGATTGGGTCTGCGCTCTCACTCATCGCACGAAGCAACAGTACTCACTGATACTGTTACTTTACGCCGATTTTCTGTAAGTAGTACTACTCCAGGTCGAGCTGGCTCATTTGCTCATTATTATACAGTTATGTATGTAATGTTATTGTTTAAGTCCTTTGAACCGTTGTCACGTATTCACAGTACTCAATAATTCATAACGATAGGACAGAATATTCAAAGCTCATTTTCGTTTGCGCTTTTACGACTGAGTCCAGCGCACGTGCGAAAAGCTCGCGCCGTTATCGCCTTTATCTAACAATCAAATTGTTATATAGAATACTACGTGCGCCCGCGACTCCACTCGTGTAGTGTGCCGATCGTTCTCTACTGCACGGAACCGTAATCTTTCTCTAAAAAAATCTCGAAGCTTGCGCTAGTCCAAAGAATCTATAAACAACCCGCCTAAATCCTTGGACCTAGAAAACTAATGTTTTTCTCAGGTTTTGTTTTTAAAACGCAAACGAGCACCAAAAAAAGCCTCAATAGCTCAAAGGTAGAAGGGCCGATTCCATTCCGTTAACGCGAGACTTAGGGGCTTATGGGTTCGATCCTGACCTCTTGGGCTATTGCCGTACCCACTCGTAAATTAACAATGCCAGTTACTAGACTGCATAAAATTAGTACCTCTTTTAAGGGTAACTATACGGTTTTACAATAGGATCCCAGAAAGCGTTTAGAAACTTTCTATAAATAAATTTAAAAAAAGGTCAAAAAACTTTTGTGTGGTAAAGGCTATTATAAAATTGGTGAATACCTTGAGGACACCACGCCTTGGGAATGAGATAGTAACTGCAGGCTTTTTAGTGATTATAATATGTAAACGAATATCACTTAAAAAAAAAAAAAACATAAAAAAGATATAACCCCTGAGTTCATGTCGCCGGTTCTTCTCAGGTAGGGGTTTAATTTTGGAGCCGGTGGTAGAATCCGACTTTCAACAAATAAGTGTAATGCTTTTACGTTGAATAAAAATATTTGATTTGATTAAATAATAAATAAATTAATTTGATTTGATTTGATTTACTCCTAGAGCAAGCTTCGAGATTAATTGAAAGGGAAATAGCAATATTAACCTTAAAAGAAGGCATTACAAATATTCTACAAAAAAATGATATTTCGAAATTGAACCCTTAAGGATAGAAAAGGGGATTGAAAAAGAAATACGTGCTATATATGGGTATAATATGTTAATGTTCTAAAATTCCACCCCTGAAGGGTTAAAATGGGGGCTCAGTTTGTATTAAAATTTTTGTTCACGCGGGCTAAGGCGCTGACGGAAGCAGGTTTTAATATATTAATGAAGCATGTTATTGAAAATGTCAACTATTTATATAACACAATTACAAAACATTAAATATTTGAGAAACAATTGTACTTTTTCACGTTTTACGATAACTCTGTGTGGTGTATGTGATCACGTGTATAGGTACTAAATAGTAAGTCTAAGATGGCAAGGTTTGCGCTAGGAGTGGGTACGACAATAGCCCGTGGGAGTCAGGAACGATCTCGCGACTCTCGCGTTAATGGAGCTAAGTCGGCACTTCTACCGTTGAGCTATTGAGGCTTCAATTTTTTACTTACTAAATTAGGGAGATTAAAACGTGAATAACTTACCTAAGTTACTATCAATAATTAATTCTTAAACACGAAACTTGAAAAGTAGAATGATATTGTAATGAGTGTCCATAAAACAGTCACAAATAATTCAATTTTATTATACAAACTGACCTGGATTAGAAAATAGCACTAAACGGGGCGCGTCTATGCGGAGCTTTTAGTAATAATTTGCACGCGATAATTTGTCACTCCTGACTCCGGGTGGGTGCTATTAAGCTGATCAATAAAACGCTGCTAAATTGCTATGTAGCTTTGTTTTGTTATTAAGTTGGCAAGCAAGCATCCACCCACCTGATGGTAAGCTGTTGCCGTAGCCTATGAGCGCGCGCAACACCATTAGTAGGTGCCACTCACGCTTTGCAAACCTCGAGAGGTTCCAGAACCAAAACACAGTAATGCCAACGACACTACTACTTTACGGTAAAATATTTGACAATGCTGTGGTGCCTACATAGCTGGCCTCTTACAACAAAAGCCCGAGTCCGATCCGATTCCCGTTCAGAGCAGATGTTTGTGTTGACCATACAGGCATGTGCTCCGGTCTAGGTGTGTTTGTCATTGTCGCTACTTCGCACCACCGGCGAGCTTACACGTCGGTATCAGCGCATGTACTCGCGTTAGGCTGTTTAAAGCATGAAATGAAGCACACGTTTAAGCGCGTACGCCGAAGCGGCATTATACGCTTTAAAAAACCGCTTTAATTATAATTTCTTACTAACTTTTAGCGAGCAGACGATATTACCGGTTCCATTTGGCAAGTTAATTTAATTACATTTTTATTTCTCTGTCGTATAAATTAGATTCGGAATTCGTTATTTATGGTTGTTTTAACGAGTTTTACGGTTTTATTAATTAGGAATATTTGTGAGGTGAGATTATTTTGTAACATAACATTATTTTTTTATAGTTGAAAGCTTTTATGTAATTATAATAATATTTGATTGTTTTTGTATTTTAAAAGCTATGGCATTTAAATCTAACATACTAAGGTCAGCGATTGGTGGACCTCTTCCGCTTTTCCTTATGATTTGACGTGAAATTCTAATGTTAAAACGGAAAAATTACGAATCATCGTAAAAAAAAACAAAGAAACTAATCATTCATAGAAATAAACATAATTGTAGCATGGCCCTTCCGTGAGATAATTATATCTAGAAATATATTGACTTAAAGAATCGGAACTCCCTAATTACTCATTTGTAGAACTGCACGTTTCTGTATGTTGTCTCTCATTAAAATCTCATTATATAAATATAGCTGTTCTCGCTACAGCACGCCGACATCAAACCTCGTTAGTCAGCTGTACGCGAAGTTTTTTTTTTCTTTCTGAACGCGTATTGCTGTTGTTGGCCTTTATGGCTTTGACAGCGTCACTGGGCGGTGCTAAGGCCCTGACATATAGAAGAGAAAGGGGACTTGAATTAGATGCCGTCCGTAGCCTTCTGTGGCGTCGGATTATGGAATAAGACGTCATGACTTCGTCATCGATGAAGTAGTCAATGGATACATCATTACACCCGTTACCTATGGCTGAAATCAACTTTAAGCCTACGCGAAGACTCCCTTTTTCTCAGCCAACAGGAATACAATGAGAAAAAAGGCGCGATTTTGAGATTCCTACGCGATCTGCGTCTCTCGCAATCGTACTTTTCTGTGGAATAGCAAATTAATAGATACACAATACATTTTACTCTATAAACTATCGAAAGCTGGCTAAATGCCAGGTTTACCGTTTACTATAAAACATTTCATTGTTTTCTATATAAAAGCAGGGTCGATGCTCGCTAACCATTAGATTTTTTTACGTAAATTATCTACCTAAAAATTTGTTTTGAATGCCGCGAGTTCCGATATTTTCTGATAGTAAAATCGATATGATCTGCTAAAAGATATAGGCAGATAGTGCATAACCTGCGAATTAATACGTAAACAGGTACAATCGGGTGTTGCGACTAGATTATGCTAAGCTTGGTTATGTACAAATAAAATGAAATTTATAGGGCCGTTATACACGAAAAGCCGCGAGAAAATAGGTGCTGACGGAATGGCGGTGCTGAAATTGCAGCGACTGGAGTCGAGTCGTGACACCAACTTCAAATCGTATCTCCTCCAGATTGTCGCAAAGTAAAAGGACGTCTTCTTCAGCCCTGATTTTTGGCCACAAGGAGTAGTCTACCGTAGATATAGGGAAAATAAATCAAAAACTCCTAAATGATTGAAAAGATTTCCAGTGTTATGTTATGTTATGTGGTGTTAGATTTAGGAGTTTATAATATTTAATATGTATGTTAGTCTGTAAGGTATATATGTATGGGCCCTGTCGCCTGATTTTAAATAAATAAATAAATAAATTTAAAAAAAAATTATAGGGTTGCGTAGTTCTTTGGTACATGAGACGACGTTGTAGCACAGTAGTAGCTAACCTGCCTCGGAGCAGATGTTTGTATTGGCCATACAGACATGTTTTCCGGTCTGGGTGTGTTTGTTCTTGTCGTTGTGTATGTTTCTAGACCCCCGACACAGGATATAACTATCCTAATGGGGGCCGTTGAAAAAAAAAACATGAAATGTTTTATCGTGCTTTCCATACAAACATTTAATTGACTTGACTCAAATTGTGCATTGGAGCTGTACGCATTCATACGGTCGGCCTGATGGTAAGCAGTCACCACGACCTATGAACGCTTGCGATATTTGAAGTACATACATATAAGCATGCTGCCAACCAAAGGGATAGGAAAAAAGAAAATGTTATTAAAGCGGGCAAAGCCGCAGACAGAAGCTAGTATGAATATAACGTAGAGAGATATTTGAGACACAAAGAAAATTTACCCAATCGAATTAAGAAAGTTAATTGCGTAATTAAGAGACGCTTAATGTGGCAAATTAACGTGGTCATTTGACCCCAAGCCCGTGGGAAGGGAAACCCTATTTGATTAAGGTCGGGTCAATTGGGATGGGGCAGGGAAACCCCAAGATGACCCGTGTCGTAACTTAGAACTTCGGAACTTTAATTAAGTATAAGGAACAATTATATTATTTCTTACTTTTTTTTTGGACTAGTTGTGGTCCCGAATTCGCTCTCGTGGTATAAAGTATTATTGCTTTTTTTTTATTTCGCTAAACCCTAATTTAGCTTCTAAAATAAAAGTAGCTTTAGCTACTCTTTATAACATCTTCTTATCGATTGTTTAGTGGCCAACCTAGTGTCAGAGTTGTTCAGGTCGTCCGTAGGCCTCTGACTTGACTTATCGACTGTTGTCAAATTGTCAACAGCCGGGACCGACTTTCTACGTACCCTCCGAAGCACGGAGACGATCAGTTGAAATACCACTATGCAATCACCCATCTAGTGACTGACCGCCCCTAAAGTTGTTTAACCCACCGATCGTTTACCGATCAGCATTCGGCTATGAGCGTCTCATATAACATTTGTAAACCGCCAATAAATGTCAAAATTTTAATTTTTAAATTTTTAGTATTTTTTTTGTCGAAGCGGACTCAGTAACACACATTATGTGAAAATTTCAACTCTTAACCTATTACGGTTTGTGTGACATACAGTCTCCTGAAAGACGGGCGGAAAGACGGCTAAGTAATAGGGTTCCGTCGGCACCTTTTCGGTACGGAACGCAGGCTTGTTTCCCTCCACTGTGGTATAAAAAATAACGTATTTTCACTGTGAAATTGACATTTACGAATTAATAAATATTGTTTATATTGCGCGCATATGAAAGCGCGGTTCTTTATATATTTTTTGTTATAATAATAGTAAAGGAATGTATTCCTATAAGTATGGTTCTGAGTACGTCCGCATTATTAGCGTGTTAGAAATAATTGTACATTACTTGTATAGGCTTAAGTTATTACGTCAATTAAAAGCCATCAAATCAATCAATCAAGTCATTACGTCAAAGTTTGAGTAAAACAGCGATCTATACTATAACGATAGTTTTCAAATTACTTTTTTTTTATTTAGCTGTATTTGCTCTGTTCGCGTGGTCTACAAAATTATTATTTGGTTTTTATAATGCGGAACCATATTTTTGTATTAACAAAAGTACATGTAACAAATATCAGCGAAGACGCGGTTTCTTTACAAGAGGTTGGCTAGGTAGGTCAGATATTCCGTAAAGCGGTAGCGTGTTTTGCATTTCTGTTTCGGTTTGAAAGATGCTGTAGCTAGAGAAATTGCTGTTCAAAAGAGAACTAAGCACCTTATTTCTCTTCTAGCGTGGGCCCATGCTGTCTCTACTTCTAGACTCAGCCTTCCCCTCCGCCTGGTCACGATGGCCCAATAGGCCAAGAACAAAACACATTAAAAAAAAAGAGCGAAATCGCCGGCATTAATTTGTATTATCAAGAGATAAAATTGTCAAGAGATATTTTCCCGGCGTCGGGACGTGACGACCCCATCGCCCGCTGGTGGGATAATCTTTGTTTGCAGAGATTATTCCACCAGTGCAGTCAGTCAATTCAACTAGTGGTAGTGCCACGCTGCACAGTTCTTTCTGTGCAGCCGAATTGGGCCGGCACGCCCGGGGAAACACCACTCTCTAACAGAAAACCGGCGTAAAGTGGCAACTGTAACACACTCCCCCTCCAATGAAAGTGCAGAATTCGGTTTATTTACCCCAGGAGGGTACCACCAGCTTCTGCTGTGGAGAATCCCTCTCTGGATGTCCATCTTCAGGACGAACTCTTCCTGAACATGGATACCCAGGCTGCCCTCCGAATTCTGGGGGGGCAATTTTGTGCTCAATACTGATCGGGGCAAACAAAGCAAGCTACCTAAGGCTACCCCTGTCACGCTTACTGTGGACTTCTGCAACATAAGGGGGCTAAATTCCAACCTGAACGCCGTCCACCACCATCTTGAGACGGCGAAGCCGGCCTTGCTTTTCCTTACAGAGACACAGATATCTTCTCCGGCTGATACTTCTTTCCTCTCCTACCCGGGATACAATTTGGAACATTCCTTTGTACCCCGGGCTGGTGTGTGCGTGTACGTCAGAGAAGATGTCTGCTCTCGTCGCCTCGGCAGCCTTGAAGTAGGGGACCTATCGATTCTTTGGCTGCGCGTAGACTGCGATGACCATCCGCGAATCTACGCGTGCCTTTATAGGTCCCATAGCGGAAATGCCGAAACTGACCGACTCATTGAGCACATCCAAATGGCTACAGATTCCGTGCTGCAACGGATCCCATCTGCTGAGATCGTGATTCTTGGCGATTTCAACGCCCACCATGCCGAATGGCTTGGTTCACGTACCACCGATCACGCGGGGAGATCTGTTCTCGACTTTGCTTTGGCATATGATCTGACACAACTGGTAACCTCGCCAACGCGAATCCCAGATGTAGAGGATCATACACCTTCACTGTTGGATCTTCTGTTGACCTCTCATCCGGACAACTATCTGGTATCCGTCGATCCTCCTCTAGGCTCGTCGGACCACTGCCTTGTTCGGAGTACAGTGCCGGTCTCGCGCCCAGCACGGCCCCGCTTCGCGGGCTACCGGCGCGTTTGGCACTACAGGTCGGCAGACTGGGATGGGATGCGTTCTTTCTTTGCGTCCTACCCATGGGGACAGATTTGCTTCTCGCCGGATGATCCGGACGTCGTTGCCAACTCTGTCGCCGATGTGATACTCCAGGGCATGGAACTTTTTGTTCCGGCTTCTGCGGTGCCCATCGGAGGCAAGTCTCAGCCTTGGTTTGGTCGCTCCTGTAAAACGGCGTTTCGCCGAAAACGGGAATGCTACCAAGCCTGGGCTAAGGCGTCGACGTCTCGTGATGTAAATACCAGCGCACTTAGAAAGGAGTACAACTCTGCCTCCAGGTCCTTCAAAAGGGTTATTGCCAAAGCAAAGTCGGAGCACATCGGCAGAATTGGCGAGAGACTAGTGCATCTTCCTTCGGGTACACGTGCATTCTGGTCCCTCGCCAAGTCTGTCTTAGGGAATTTCTGTAAGCCATCATTTCCACCTCTGCATAGGGACGATGATTCGGTGGCCCATGCCGCGAAAGAGAAAGCTGATCTTCTGTGCTCTCTCTTCGCGTCCAACTCGACTGTGGATGACCAAGGAAAGTCACCACCGGCAATCCAGCGGTGTGATACCACGATGCCGGAGGTTAAATTCCGGCAAAGTGTAGTTCGCAGAGCACTTCTTTCCTTGGACATTCATAAGTCGAGTGGGCCTGATGGAATCCCCACGATCGTGTTGCGGACATGTGCTCCTGAGTTGGCGCCGGTTTTAACGCGTCTTTTCCGGTACTCCTACTCATCAGGCGTCGTCCCGAACTCATGGAAGACGGCTTTAGTGCACCCGATCCCTAAAAAGGCAACCGCTCGGATCCGTCCAATTATAGGCCAATTGCCATTACCTCCTTGTTCTCAAAGATAATGGAGTCCATTATCAACTGCCAGCTCCTGCGGTATCTAGAGGAGCACCAGCTGATTAGCGACCGCCAGTACGGTTTTCGTCGTGGTCGTTCAGCTGGTGATCTTTTAGTTTACCTGACACATAGATGGGCGGAAGCAGTTGAGTCCAAGGGGAAGGCATTAGCGGCCAGTCTGGACATAGCGAAGGCCTTCGATCGGGTATGGCACAAGGCGCTTCTTTCGAAGCTTCCTTCCTATGGGCTTCCTGAGAAATTATGCGAATGGGTCACCAGCTTTTTGGCAGATCGGAGCATCAAGGTCGTTGTCGACGGTGCATGCTCTGACTTAAAACCCATTAATGCTGGTGTCCCGCAAGGCTGCGTATTGTCCCCTACTTTGTTTCTTCTGCATATCAATGACATGTTGGAAATTTCCAACATTCATTGCTATGCGGACGACAGCACTGTGGACGCTTTATACACCGGCCGCGCTAATATTTCTCGGGAAAACGTCATTGAGTGCCGGAACAAACTTGTGTCTGAAGTCGAGACTACATTGACCAAAGTCTCGGACTGGGGCCGACTAAATTTAGTCCAATTCAACCCCAAGAAGACACAAGTTTGCGCGTTAACCGCTAAAAATCACCATTTGTCGTATCTCCTCGTTTTGAGAACACTCCCCTGGCTGCCACAGCTAGTATCGGAATACTTGGTGTCGACATTTCGAGCGTCGTTCAGTTCCGCGGTCAGTTGGAAGGAAAGGTCAAATTGGCCTCTAAAAGCTTGGTGTGCTCAGCAAGGCGAGGCACTACTTCACGTCGGCTCATCGCCTAAAGCTCTACAAGGCACAAATTCGACCACATGTGGAGTACTGCTCTCACCTCTGGGCGGGAGCTCCCAGTACCAGCTACTTCCAATTGACCGCATCCAACGTAGAGCGGCTCGAATTGTCGACGATCAAGCCCTTTCTGATCGGCTTGATCCTTTGGCATTGCGTAGAGATGTCGGATCACTCTGCATCTTCTATCGCATATATCACGGAGAGTGTTCTGAGGAATTGTTTGGATTGATCCCGCCGGTAGAATTTCACCATCGGACATCGCGACAAAACTCTAAGTTCCATCCATACCACCTCGATGTCTGGAAATCCACAACAGCGCGATTTAGAAGACATTTTCTTCCTCGCACAACCACTCTGTGGAATCAACTTCCGCCGGCGGTCTTTCCGAACCGATACGACTTGGGAACCTTCAAGAGAAGAGCCTATTCTTTCCTTAAAGGTCGGCAACGCGCCTGCATGCCTTCTGGTGTTGCAGATGTTCATGGGCGGCGGTGATCACTTAACATCAGGTGAGCCTCCTGCCCGTTTGCCCCCTCTTACATAAAAAAAAAAAAAAAAATAAAAACTCCGCAACACATGCATAGGATGTACACAAGGCCATTGCCTCGTATTGTTCAGTAAGCGTGCTAATATTATTATGACACTTGCTGCTCTATACTTGCAGAGTTAATGTGTAAATTGTGCGAAAAGAATCTACTAATTTATTCAACTATTATTACTGTGTCCGTTTTCATGGGCGTTTAAATTTTATATGATACTAGCTTCTGCCAGTGGCTTCGTCCGCGCGAGTAACGATTTTTAATGAGACATCTTTAATGGAATGATAACAAAGTTTCATGCTGATAGTTTCAAAAATGACGGACTTATATACAAATTTTAGACCCCCTTTTCAAGTCCCTTCAAAGGTGAAAAAATTAAAAAAATAAAAAAATATAAAAAAAGGTGGAATTTTAGAAAATGCAAAAAAACTTATTTCTTCATCGTTAATTGTTCGCCGAATAACAAAGTTTCATGCTTTTAGTTTTTTTTAGTATCGCACGAGTTCATAGGTTACGGTGACTGTTTACCATCATGCGGCCTGTATGCTTGTTTGCCAACCGACATGAAATAAAATTAATAACCGAATTTAGTTAGCTTGCGATTAACTTCGTTCCGTTAAATTGATGTAGAATTTACGGAGGAACACCAAATAAGATATGCAATTATAAGTACAATTCACAATTCTTAAAACGAAATATTCTAGTGATAATATATTAATTGTTTCGCTTTATTATATGAAAATTGAAAGTTTCTCAAATATCCCAAACCCCAATTGTAATAGCTAATTACCGAAAAAAAAAGAAACTCAAAAAAGGATCGAAATCCCGTTCTAAATTTAAAACGCCGAGATGTCAGAAGCGTGATCTATATTTGTTGGTGCGTACTGCGTCTGCGCATCTCGAATGCGAGACAAAACTGCGTTTCGGTGAAACCGAAATAGAAACGACGAACAGTTGTTCGCAAAGGTGATGGGGGTCAAAATATTTATGGTACAATGGAAATTATAATATGGACAAAAGAATTTTCTCGAATTTATCAGTCATAAATGTGGGACTAATTGGGCGATGCGAGGCCTTTCAAAATATAAGACGGCCGCCTTAGCGCATTGGTAGCGAATCATTCTTAAGCTTTTTTTTTTTTTTTTTTCGGAATGTGTATTGCTGTTGGCCCTACTGGCCTTGACAGCGTCACCGGGCGGGGGCCGAGTACTGAGACTCAGCCATGATAAAGGGACAGCCCTCACGGGGGCTCAAATTTGATTCCGTCCTTAGGGTGCCTCCTGCGAAGCCGAACCACGGCTAAGGACGTCATCGGAGATGGAGGCAGCGCTCCGAGCGCATTCTATACGATAGACTCACCCGACGGTGTGAGCGCGTCGCGACGTGCGAAACAAAGGACCTCGTCCTCGCCGGCGAGGACGGTGTTGTGTGCGTGTCTGTGCTGTGTAAGGGGCATTTTCTAATGTAATCCTATCGTCAGGGTCTTGCAGGACGTGCTTAGGACGCCTTACTTCTGGGACTTTTTCATTCTTAAGCGTTCTTGCAGCGTAACTTGCAGGTTCGATTCTCGCTCGGGACAGATGTTTGTATTGACCATACAACCATTTGTTGCGAGTGATTCTGTTGAATGATTGTGGTTGTGTTTGGTTTCTAATTTAAAAACAAGTAAAAAAAAAAGTTTCGGAAAACAGACAGAAAACATTTTTTTTTATGTATGACAATTTTATTTATTTGTATAGATAAGGACGCAGAAAACTTAAAGTGATTAAAAATCAACATTTTCAATCCATGGACAATTATCAAGCCTACAATGGTAAAAGTTTTTATGTACATTGTTCAATAGAAATCGTTCGTGATAAAGCGCACCTGCATTGTATGGCGAATGAACCGACCTAGTTTATTCAACTGTATTAACTCTTGTTAACGACAGTCGGACGGTTGACGTCGAGATATTGTATGTTGCAGTCAAAATTCTTAACCAGTCGAAAGGACTTTTAACAGAAATAAGAATATTGTGTACCACGCAAAGAGAAAACTAAAGGGTTCCGTAGCTTGTTGATGAAGAATCTTAAGGACCGCAAAAATAAATTGGTAATTTCATAGTAATTATTAAAAATGATATGGAAAACAATGTTACCGAAATAGCTTATGTATCACCTTCATCGAAATAAATGTTGAAAGTTCTTTTTTCTACAACCTCAATTTTTTTCTCAATAACTACTAACTTAATCAGAAAATGCAAAATCGAACTTACTTATTATTTTTAAAGACCTATCCAATGATATCTCACAGGTTGATACACTTTTTAAATTGTATACATTTTAGGAGATCACTAGAAAGATGTGTATACTATATACTATGTTTATATAAATCCAGTAGTTTAGTCTGTCTTTAGCTTGCCTAAGACTGCCCTTAGCCTGGTTCGATTCTCGGTCGTTCCGAAGTTTTTATAAAGTTTCTTTAACAGTTCAAGAAATAAAAAGTTCCGAGCTTTAACAGTAACAAAATACTTGCAAATTTAATGAAAAATTCATTATTATATAGTATAAGATATTTTTCATACACAGTAAAGTATTCACATCTGGTATTAAATAAGTGAATAAAACCCGAGTGAAAACAACATAAAAACGTTTCGGATTAAATAAAAACAACAGATGCACAACCCATTGCACTATGACGTCATGCGGACCGTTAGTTTGATGGTATTCATTCTCGACGGTAATGATGTTTTAGAACATTCGATATTTAAAATACTATAAAATTTTTAAAACAAATATTCTACAATAAAAGTAGGTGCTAAGAAAAACATCGAAAAACATTTAACCGACTTTTAAACCGAAATGATTTTATTTTATACTTTTTACTGTTTTAGTTACGAATGATAGTACTTAATGGTTAATGCAAATTTAACACTAATGGTTTTTCATAGATGCCATTGTCAAATTGGACCACACGGGAAGCACCAGCTTTCAAATAAAAAAGAATCATCAAAATCGGTTCACCCAGTCGAAAGTTATGAGGTAACAAACACAAAAAGGAGATTTGAGAACCTTCTTTTTTTGAAGTCGATTTAAAAGAAAAGATAAGAGTGAAGTGCCGCGCTATGAATTAAAAAAGTAGATTATAAATTCTTAAGACAGCACTATGACGTCATGAGGACCGTTAGCGCTACGTTGGCTAGTAGTAGTAGTTTTTATTGGTCTATCTTTTCCATTTTATACGGACTTAAGTTTTCAGCTTAGTGCCAATTCCAATTAACATTTTTAGGATATATATTTAGGATGGATGTCTTATTGTCTATAAACATAAAAAACTGTAATAATAGCTTAATAAGCGAATAAAAATAAGATATACTCACGTTGTAGTAGGACTCTGAACCAATAGTTTTCTTTTATCTGTAGTAATTTGGCGGGAAAAATAATCTTGACCGTACTGTCAGATGTCAAAGTTGAACTAAGAAATTATTGATCCGGCTTTACAATAAATACTAATACTAATCACCTCAATTTTTTAATCGTAATTATATTAGTCTAAAACCATATTTTTTATTTACTTTATTAATTACGTGCTATGAGTAATGGTCAAGTGTGAGTCGATTATTATACTTTAACAATTTAGTAAGTTTTTTATTTAATTTTAAAGCTCCTGTCCGTGACTTCGCAATGCTTTAATTTTTTTACGGTACACACATTATAGATTGTTCAAACAGAAATACCTGTAAAGAATTTGTATTTAATTTTTTAAAAACTAATTTAAATCATTCATTCAGGAAATGATAAACTTCTATCTTCGGTGCATTGTTCCCAGTATTAATACCAGGGCCAGTATAATTTTCTCTTAGCCGAATTTTTAAACAGAGCGATTGTCATCTTAACCCCGGAACCCTAAGGGTGAACCAGTAACTTATTGGATAAGAGCAAATTACATATCAAGAATTGACGATTATTATTACATATTATGTGATAACAAGCTCCGCTCTTGCGAGGATTTTAAGTCAGTTCGTAAATTGTTAGAGTTCTGGGGTATCCTATCCTTAAGGTTGTTTGGAAGCTTGTCTTAAGCTTGTGAGCGATAAGGCCGCCTATTGTTGCCATCTTGTTTCTTTTTTGTGTGAACAGTATTTTATCAGGACTAAACGGGAAGTAAACTCTTTAAAACAAAATAAGAATTTTCCAAATCTGATCATAAATGGAGTTCTGAGATTAGGAACATTAAAACAATACCAAGTGATTTGAGAACCTCCCGATTTTTTTTTAACTATGTTGATAAAATAAATAGGTAATTCCAATATACTCTTTTAGAAAATACGTAAAAAAATTATGGGTTTTAAAAAAATAATATCCCAAAAATAATTTATTGTATTTTTTACTTTATGTATGTTCCTAATGATTTCTTTGCTCATTTGAAATGGTGATTAGTAACGATAAAAAACATAATTATCATTTATTTTAGTTTATAAAGTAATTAAATGGTAGTTAGCTTTAATGTTGTTGGTTTTTTTTTTATAGAAAGTTTTAAAATGTAAACATATCTAATTTTGTTACGCCTTTAATAAATCGCCACAGTACGATCATTTTTGGATGATTCAAAAAACAATTGTTTTATTGAACTTAGATCTATGTATATGTATATATTGTTGGTGGATGGCGACTAGGTACTACCGCAGTATCATTCTACCGCAAAGTAGTTGCATTGAAGTGTTTCGGTTGGAAGAACACTAGCTAGTGAAATTACTGGGCAAAATAGATTCAAGAACCAATATCTCGAGATTATCGCATATCGCATGGATGACACTTTGATATGAATGGTGTTGCGCGCGCTCATAGGCTACGGCAACCGCTTATCATCAGGTAGGTCGTATGCTTGCTTGCCGGCATCGCACAGGGAAAGATTCACTCGCTAGGCTAATATCATTTCATATACATAATTATATTATACATATACATAATATGTTGCATCCGGTCATGAATACGGGATATCAACGTTTGCGGTCATGAATACGGATATGAAACTAGAAGCGATTATAATATGTATTATCAGTTATATTTTATTATTACTACATTTATAACATTTAAATGTAACAATGTATTGACGTGACGTGCAAACATTTACGAGAACTATTAAAATAGCCATTGAATGAATTGGCTGTAATTGTGGTAACGAGCGAACGCCTACTGTCTCTCTTGCTTGTGTCACTCTTAAGAAATTTAAAACAAGATCAAGTATAAAGATTGGTTTATTAAATAAATAAACGCTACACAATCAACGACCCCTATTGTGATAGTTGTGTCTTGTGTCGGGGGTCCGGAAACATACATAACAAGGACAAACACATCCAGACCGGAAAACATGCCTGTATGGTCAATACAAATATCTTCTCGGAGCGGAAACCGAAGCCGCAACATATTGGCTCCCGTTGCGCCACAACGGCATCTAAATATATGTCGCATAATTCTAGATTAGAATCTGCATGGTTGGTGTTCGTGTCTGCCATGATAATTTTATCAATCAGTGCGCCGGTCGACACAGGCCGCGAAAAACGTCCCTACATTCTCTCTCGAATAAAAACGCACCATGACAGATACGACATAAAAAACCGATTAATGTGTTTCGGCCTGAAGGACAGAAACTAGTGACTGGGCTAAGGAGATTTGGGAACCAATATCTTGCGATTGACAATGGTAAAGTGACACCTACGAATGATGTTGCAAACGCTCATAGGCTACGACAACCACTTCCCATCTGATAGGCCGTATGATTGCTTGCCAACTTAAAAAAGGTTGCAAAGCATGACTTATTTTTTATGAGTCTACGAACTTTCATTATGATGATCATAATTACTTATTCTTGTTTTTTTTTTTCTATAAATGTCTTCAATAATCTACTACATACAACAATAACTCTTAGTTGTTGCTATTCAGTAAGTAGGGCAGGAAAGTCTCAATTTGCTACAACATGTTAACGGGTATACGAGCGATGTTACATTGTGACCTATAATGAATTGTGTATGTTGATCTTTTCAATACAACCTTTAATATCGATTTTCTTTTGCATTTAGTAGTAATAGAGCCATACTTTCTTCAGCACAAATGGGCCGGCTCAACCGGGGACTGTACTACACTCTCATAGAAAATCGCCGTAAAGTAACCGTATCAGTAGGTACTGCCGCG
Organism: Hestina assimilis; assembly: GCA_023373885.1. Classification (NCBI taxonomy): domain Eukaryota; kingdom Metazoa; phylum Arthropoda; class Insecta; order Lepidoptera; family Nymphalidae; genus Hestina; species Hestina assimilis. The sequence continues at coordinate 3,386,562 of CM041762.1, read as the reverse complement.
TTTGTGCGATGAGCCCGAAGACCCAATGTACCTCCCCTCTGTACCGTTCCCTTTTTACCCTTCTCTCCTATACAAGTACTTCAAGTATCGCGCGCGTTCATAGATTGCGGTGTCTACTTACCATCAGGCGATCCGTATGCTTGTTTGCCAACCGTCATGAAATAAAAAAATATTAATTTGAAAGTTGAAATTGTTAGACGACTGGAAAAAAACTGGGACTACTAAAAAACTAAGTCTCCCTTCTTTGAGCGTGCTGTATCACCCAAACCGTAGTAGTAGTAGGCGCAGAGTAGATATTTATTTTGGGAAATTTAGCTTTTTAGGTCCAAGGGTTTAGTCTGGTCGTTGCTATGTCAGTCAGGTCTTCTCCGTTTATACATATAAATGTCTAGCAAATACATTGCCTATATTATTAAAAACGATACTAACTTATATATAAAACAGTTGCTGCAGTTACCTGACCTCCAACAAAAGTTTAAAATATTGCTTCAAGGCGTTTTGCTGTTTTCTCCTTAAAAGGCAACTGTGTCCGATTTTAGAGAAGTATAAAATAGTTGATTTCTATTTATTACGTTCAAACTAATAAAGGAATTTTGTCGATAGAGACTTTTCAGTGGTTCGGTGAACACACAAAAAAAACTGTTAGTTTCGTCGGTTTTGAATAATGTTCCATGAGACATATATACCGAATTTCAGTTGAATACGACCTTTAGTATGTGATTTGATAATACCACAGGAAAGTAAAATTTTTCAGTGATAAAAAATCTTATCCTATGTGCTACTCCAGGTAATAATCTATATCTGTACCAAATTTCATCCAAATCCGTTCTCCTGTTTTGCGTGACTGAGTATAACTCTCTCAATATAAGTTGAACCATGCGCAGTAACACATTTTTGGGTCTCAACCGAATGCCGAATGAAGGAGGCCACGTAACTATAGCAACGCGGCGAGGCTCGACCCTTTTGGAACAAATATAAATTATTTCTGTCAAGTGTGTAAACATTTTATTTTAATTTCAAGATAAGTTGTCATCCCAAAAGTGACCGTGATTAGAAATGTACATTAACTTTTTTTAATATTAAAAACGTATTTTTCTATACTATTTATTTGTTTTATTCTAAATAAGTAATTAATAACGATAATGAATAAATAATTAATTGAATTTAAAAGAAACAATAACTATATTATATACTTAATTACGTTTTCCCATTTTATAAAAAAATATTTAAATAAAACGAATTCAATATTTTTGTCTAACATTTTTGTCCATGATTGTATCTGCGCAGAAGCGGCCATTTTGGTTCATTTTAAATTGAGAAAACTATAACAAGCATTCAAACAAACAAATTTTCACAGTCATTTATTATATTAAGTTGGATTATTCTATCTCACATACGAATTTATTAAAAAGTTGTCATATTAACATTAAAAAACGCACATTTATTTTGTTTATTTGTATAGATATTATCGATAAACTAAAATAATCGCTAATTTTATCTTAGTTATAAGGGCAACTTCTCAAGGAAGTAGTAATTTTAATCGGTTAGTAACCAGTTTGATATCGATCTAGTTGCACATTTGTTACGCTGTAACTCGTTAAAGCGCGTAACTGTTTAGCAATCTAGAGATTATTTCTTATATTTTCTCATATACGTGTTGCGTTGTATGATTATAATTGCGAGTTTGTAATGGCCATGAATTAGTTTGTTTCTTTGAAATTGTTTGATTGTTTGTATTTTACGAGCTATCTCTAAAAGTTTGTAAACAATAAATATTTTTTATTTCGTTATATAAAAAGGTTAGATTTCTTTTAAACTCAAAGATTCAGTCTATTGATATACTACTTATGCACTTCAAAACTTCCACTAGGATTCATTCAATGGTTCAACATCTATCGTCAAAAAAACACACAAACATACAATCAAACGCCGGACCGTCCAAGTAGACTTAGTTTTGATCGATTAATTTTTATGTACCTACTAAATTGGAATTTCCATTTTCGTTATTTTGTACTTATCGCCCGTCGTGACTATTATGACAGTAAAAATTACAAAAAAATATGACTGACAAGTTGACATGTTTATTATAGAGTATAAGCTCAATACAGGAAGACATGGTAGATACGGCCAAGTCGATTTGCTCCTTAAATACCTCTTTTAAAGACCTCAGAGATATTGCGATAGACCTACACAACACGGAAGTAGAATTCCAGCCTGGTTGGTTGAAAAACTTTAGCCTTTCATGGAACCCCACATAACCCGGTTCTTCACCTTCGACGACGTTGTGGCGCAGCGGTAGCGAACCTGCCATAAGAGCCACAGGTCGCGGGTTCTATTATTACATACAGACATGTGTTCGGGTCTGGGTATGTTTGACTTTGTATTTGTGTTTGTTTCCGGATCCCCGACACAGGATATAAGTATCCTAATGGGGGCCGTTAAGGGTTTAGCGTTTATTTATTTATTTTTCTCTTTTCCGTCCCTGTCCCTTGCTGCTTGTACACAGTACCGTACAAATAGTCGCTGTTCCGGACAAATCCGATCGAGTCTTTATCTAGTCTGTCCTTCGCTTCGTTATATAATTTAAAAAAATTGTACTTTCATTGGACCATTATTTGTCATGAACCTAAATTATAATGCTTTTTAACCTTTAAATTTCCATAGTAAATTTTCGTGATTAACAACGCCGAAGCCTACCCTCAAGCGGTACAACCCGTTTTTGTCCTTTTGTACCATGTTGTACCTTTATATGGACAACGATTATATCTTTAATCTCAACTACCGCTTGTAAAGGATAAAATACTTCATTAGGGGAACCCTAATAATTTATTACTTATACATATATTGAGTTGTAAGAGTTTATGTACGGACCGCAGTTCAAAACATGTTACTGATTTACTAATTGGACTTATTTAAAAGCACAACTAACCAACTTCATCCACCTAATCGTAAGGACGTATTTTGTATGTTTGCTTGTGCACTGTAATCTCAATCACTTGTCCAAACTGAAAAAGGGTCCTGACTTTTAGCCAAAATTGCTACATTTTTAATATTATTTTAAAATTATAAATACATTAGTTTCACCCTTAAGAGAGTAGGATGGTAAAATCTTGTACTGGAGGTCCGTAAACAAACACTCATGTATGTATGGTCAATACAAACATCTGCCATTTATTAGAATCGCCGCGAATCAAATAAAAAGTTAGAGTTTTTCAGTTGTATGCAATTTAAATAAAACATTTGCCGAATGTATGACGTTATACAGTTTAAAATCCTTAAGTATAAATTAATATGGAACTCATATACAACGAGTGAATCCTATAAGTGCAGAACCTAAAAAGGCTTACTGGCCACTTAACAGCATTACATATACGTAATACCTCAGCGGTAACCTGACGTATGGACTTACTACTGTTTTAATCAGTATTATCTCAACAGGGCCGAACTTTTTGTAACAAGGAGAAATTGTGTGAAAACGAACTATTTTAACCAACTTTCTCCTCAATAATTTTTCAGTTTTTTACATTCTGTTACGTCGTTTTTCCTATAATTATCAATATTTTGATGGTTCTTTTTCATTAAAAAAATCCTATTATTATAGTTTCTGTTGACTTATGACTTCGGAGGTAGCAAGTGCAATTTCTCTACATATATCAGTTAATTGATTGTTATAATTATATTAACAGTTCTTAATTATGATTGTTCAGTTAAATTGAATATTTATATGTAATGTTAATTTGAAGCTGTATATTTATACGCATATTATTTTGTAAGGCTAATGACAGAGTCCGACCCTGAGTGTTGTTTTATTTATAAATGCAGTATGAACACTAGAATCTTCACATACTAAAATCGCTTGAATTTATCAAATAAAGATACAATAATCTTTAAAAAATTTCAAAAATTAATAAATAATGTGCTATTTACTACTATCTATCTGACTATCTATCGCATAGTATTTATGATAAAATTGTGAGGATACAATAAAAATGTTAAAAATTATTTCATCAAAATATAATTCATTAACTTTAAAAATTAGTATAGACCGATACTACTTTTTATAGCTTTTAAATTCTTTAATTAGATTTAAAAATATCTATCATAGTAAAACGATACTACTCGTAATGTCGTGTGTAAATAACGCCTTATCAATCATATAACACGCGCCACAGCACAATATCTATGCGTGACAATGTGATGATAAAATAGTAATACCAGGACGAACAGTCAATTGTCTAAATTAGTGGTGATTGCCATTCGAAATTGGTGACGCGTGCTAAATATATAGAAAATACAGCGTTGTACGTCAGGGGAGGGGAAAAATTTACTTTAGATATATACTGTATAATTCTTATTTACTTTAGATATATACTGTATATTGTATAGTTTAGTGTTTAAAACCTTTGGAATTGTGAAAAAAAATGGAAAATTAATAAACTTAGAATTTTTAATGGAAATCGATTTTTTTTTTGAATCTTGAAGCGATTTCAAAGAAGTGCAGCAATATAACGCTACCTTTTTTCTTGATGGTAATTGAGATAACCTTTTTCTTGGGAAAATGAATCGGACTATACGATATGTCTAACATTATGCGATCAAATATAGGATGTTACAACATCACAAATTGAACTTTTTGGTCACGGTCCGCCGATATCATCCGCTTGACCTCTGATGGGATCGGATCTGGTACGCCCTAAGGGTTGCGGAGATCAGATGGCAATCGCCCTGTGTAAAAACTGTGCCATATCCGGATAAGAGTAATAAATAGACCCTGGGCAAATACCAGTATTGATGCTAGGAAAAAGAAGAATTCTTTGATTTTTGAAAATTTATTTATTATTGAATTGACTCTTAGTGATATATTATTATAGTAGTAGCGAAACTGCGATTAAAACCAGATTGTCGTGTTTTTGTTTCCCGCTCGGGGCAGACGTTTGTATTACACCATACAGTTGGACGCAAATAAGCAATACCATGTCAACCCACAAAATTGAAAAAACTGAGTTATATCTGCAGAAGTGTTGGTAAATGGCTTTAAAACTTCTAAAAAAGCGTTATGTATTATGGTAAACGTTTTGGGTTATATTATATACGAAATATGCAGTTTGTATACTTATTTTTTTGTGAAAATAAGTAAAATAACGTACATAAATCTAAAATTGCCAAAAACTTGACGAATAGATAAAAAAAATTCATATAAAGTTGTTAAAAATTTTAAAACGCGTTTATCTCGAAATGACATTCGTGTGGGTTGACATGGTATTGCTTATTTGCGTCCAGTTATACTTGTCGTTTTTTTTAGCTCTTGAATATGTATGTTTCTCGACCCCAATAATGAAAATAATGACCCTAAAGATGGAGATCGAGTGTGTATCGTCTTAATCTAATATTATAAATGTGAAAGTTTGGATGGATGGATGATTGTTGCTCTTTTACGCCAAAACTACGGGACATATTTGGATGAAATTTGATACACAAATAACCTGGATTAATATAAAAGATACTTTTTATCCCGGATAGGTGTTGACACCGTTGTGGCGTTGTGGGTAGCGAGTGTGCATATAGTCTCGACGGTTGCGCGTTCGATTCCCGCTCAGGCAGATGTTAGTTAAAATTTCTGTCACGGTCTGGGCGTTTGTCCGTGTGGGTCTCCCCACCGTGCCTCAGAGAGCTAGTTAAGCTGTTGTTATCACATAACATCTGATAATAATCGTCAACTCTTGATAAGTAAATTGCTCTTATCCAATGAGTAACTGGTTCGCCCTTAGGGTTGCGGAGGTCAGATGGCAATCGCTCTGTGTGTAAACTAGTAACCTGTCAAATCCGGATAAGAGTAATAAGCAGACCCTGGGTAAAATAAAATACCAGGAATAATGCTAGGACGAAGGTGTTGGGTGGGATGAAAAAACTATTTAACGCGAGCGAAGTCACGGGCACTAGTGCAGCTAGTGTAACAATAAAAAACGCTGTTCATTCACTCGTGTCAAAAGTCCAGTGACACAAAAATAATAGCGTACAGTGTACTCTTTGTGTATTGTGTAATTTGTTACATTTTACAACAAAGCGGACGTTTTATGGCGTACGTTAATATTTTATCACTCATTATTCATGTCGTTTTAAGAACGTTGATCTCAATTGTAGTATATTATTTTATACCACAATAATGACGACGTTGTGGCGCAGCGGTAGTGAGCCTGCCTTAGGCGCCACACGACGCTGGTTCCGTTCCCGCTTGGAGCAGATGTTTGTATTTCCAGTCTGGATGTCTTTGTCCTTTTCTTTGTGTATGTTTCCTGACCCCCGACACAGGATATCACTATTCAAATGGGGGTCGTTGAGTGTGTAGCGTTTTTTATTAAAAGAATAACAAAGAAGTGTGGCTCGTCTGATGGTAAGCGAGCGAGAGGTTGGAGTGAGGACTATTGCGCAGTGGTAGCGAACCTGTCTTATACGCCGATGGATCACGAGTTGGATTCACGCTCTGGGTAAATTTATATATGAATAAAGAGATGTGTTTCGGTCTTAGAGGTTGTGCTTGCTTATGTGCTTCTGTATTTCTGACATTCTGCAATTATAAACTCGGTCGAACCAGCCCATTCATCATACAATAAATGTATTGAATCTAATTAACTGTCAAAGCATAGGAAAGTGAGAGTTTGATACAACATTCGAACAATGAATGTCACGTCGTTTGAGAACAACAAAAAAAGGTTTTTAGTTGCCAGACAAAGCATAAAGCTTATTATACACTGCTGTCATCTGGCATCCGGTAATTATTATCGATCCGGCGTAGCAATAATATGGATTAGCATTCGCTGCCCTTGATAAAACAGACGTCATGTATGCTATGGAATAATTAATAGTTTCTAAAAAGAAGCTTTATCTGATGATGTTAAGTTTATCGTTATAAAATTAAAATTTAAAAGAAGACGAAGAATAGGAGTTTGTAATAAAAATACGCAATTTGACATTTTTTACTTCTAGCTTACTTCTTACTTACTTCCTATAGCGCTGCAACCCTTTGTGGGTCTTGGCCTCTACCACGATGTTTCATCGCTTCAATCTTTCTTCTTTTGTTCTTTTCTTTTTTTGTTAGAAATAGGATTCAATTCAATAAAATGTTATATTTTGACTATGACAATGAACAGGTTTCTAGTTTTCGTTGGAGTATATTTTCTTGCAATGTAGGTGGCGGCTTCCACTTTACTGCGTTTTCAAACGTCAACTCTATCTTTATAAACTACCATTCTTGATAAGCAAAATTTTAGACGAATCAAGTTAAATATTACAAAACGTAAAAAATTTTTACAGCACGAACAACCCAAGTATAATGTTTTCTGATTGCATTTCACAACTAACACTACTAGATGAGTATCGTCCGGCATTTTTAGAACTTCCGACGGTAACATCCGGCATTCGAGGCCGCAACTTATTAGTCTACGGGCGGCGTTAGATGTCCCACTTAAGACGTGTTCTGTTCTTCTACTATTGAGATCTTTTATTTCCTTAATAAAAATTATATTATTAAATACTTTTTGAACGTCAGGATTAAGTCTAAGCGATTATTTTAAGAAGTATTATGATTGAATTATAAATATAGAACAGTGTTTTAGAAAGGATTTTGGTCGTAAACTGTAGACGAAAAGAAATTAAAAGGCCGTTGGTTATACAATTATACATACAAATATTGGTTATACATAAATGCCATAATTTCATTGACTATTAACCGATTTTGATGATTCCTTATAAGGTTCTGCTTTTAGGGTGATCTCATTTACATTTTGATGTTCGGGGTGAGCTCATTAACCGCGAGCATTGTTTTTCGTTAGACCTTAAAATGTTGACGTCTGTTTTTTATTTCTTTCACTTTGATGAGATGACTTACATGTATCTGTGTAGATTGGCCTTACATATATCTGTTTCGGTCTGGGCGTTAGTTCTTATGGATACCCCGACCGTTCCTCGGAGAGCACGTTAAGTTTGTCCGGTTTTTATCACATATCATCTGATATTAATAGTAAATCTTGATAAGGAAATTGCTCGTATCCAATGAGTTACTGAGTTGCAGAGCTCAGATGGCAATCGCTCTGTGTAAAAACGAGTAACCTGTCTAATCCGGGCAAGAGTAATAAGCAGACCCTGGATAAATACTCGTATAATACCGGCTATAATGTTAGGAAGAAGAAGATGATTATTTCAATTATACACTCGAAAGCGAGAGTGCATTTACAACGGCATTAAAATGAAAATGAATTGTACTCGATACACTTTCTAAATATTGTACAAAGAGATAAGTTTCAAGGAATTATTTGTTGCAAGTAAATAACAACTACAGCTGATTAATGAACGCAATTATCGTAACGACGCGATTTATCATTAGAAATAATTGAATACTTGTCTACTAGCGAATTCTCGCGACTTTGTCTGCATTGTTTAGTTATATACTGGATATCAGTTTAAGAATATGTAAGTAGTTAAAAAGACAATGAAATAAAAAAAAATCTCGTATATATTACTTAAAACATTTAAAAAAATTAGTTTTTTTGCGTGACTACAGCCATAACAAAAAAATCTCGTTTATAAATGAATATGTAATTCATGTTTTTTTGCGCAAAACCCTAATTATTTTCTAAAATGAAAGAACCGTCTAAGTTGGACCTTATAACATCTGCTATCTGCAGTGTGGTTCAACCGTTACGGAGGATAAAAAGAACAAACAGACAGGCAAGCCTAACTTTTTCTATACATTTAGTTAAAGCTGGTATTATAATATTACAAATAATTAGATAATATTATTAATTTATTCTTAAAAAGTTGAAAAAAATCACATTTATATTATTTAATGTTTATTTACGTAAGTAACCTGACCTATGTCAATAAGTGATGAAGAGCTTTCGATAACGGGAAGTTAATCACTCGTCCAATCAGGACGTCGTATCGTTAGAAAGAGACAGACATATATTATTATGCTACTTTTAATGTACTTTGGATGAATTTGTTAGTCAATAGAATATCTGGTAAGGTTATTAAAAAAGTGTTAAATAAATTTGATATTAAAAATGCAGCAGTAAGCTAAACAATTTCTAAAACTCCACAGGTGATAGAAGAGCTGGTTCATTTTTCGGTCAAAGAATCGGGATTGCGATTCAGGGGGGAAATGCAGTTAGCATTCTTGTGGCAAGAATAGCATTCTCCGTGGACATGATTTGTACTGTTGTAATTATTTACGAATATAGTTAGTATTGAATTGTAAATATATTGTAAAACAGAAACCGGTGGTAAAATCTGACTTTCAACAAAAATGGATAATAATTTATATGTCTTAATTTGAGTGAAGGAATATTAGAGGTTATTTGCTTAAACGAACTTCACAGTTAAATTGACCATACAAGCATGATTAGTATGGGTCGTTGTCGGTACTGGTCTTCCTAACCCCTTCTGTTTGAACCCCTTTATTTTTAAATTTTATTTTTGGAACGAAGTTTCGCAACGCGGTGCGGTATTTCGATTTAGTAGAAATCGTCACGTAACGAAATGCCGTATGCCGTGTGTGCGTGTGTGTGTTTTTATCGAGCCTAATACAATAAATGAGCACACCAGCAAGTTCGCAGCCTGGTGGACTCCCTCTCTCTCTCAAACTCAAGGCTCAGTCCCTGTTATCAAATAACTTATTGAAATATACAGATTTCATTTCGAATTACATTCGGAGTTGAAGAAAAACTTCTTTCGAAAAAGAACTTCGTTCCTATTGTTTTTATAGCGGTAACAGAAATACGCATTCGGGTGAAAATTTCAATTCTCTAGTAACAGTACGGACCTCTAAAATGAATTGGAATGCGATATAATACACAATGGCGCCATCTCGATACAGTCATTACATTTCACACTTTGCGTTTTTAGATCTCACGTCGTTGCACTTACACGAGGTCAAGCTCACTAGTCTAGTCGTATTGAGCGGCTGACTCACTCCTTATCTTACACATAACTTATAAATAAACATTACACAAATTATAATATACCCTATTGCATAAGGGATATGGTCGGTTTTTGTGTGTGCCGTTGATGTTGTACATGTAGGAAGTTTACAGGATGTGTGTAATATTAATTGCAACGTTCGTTTGTGTAATTAAAGCGAGTGGACAATATGATTTGTTTTGTTCATAACTTTCCCTGTTTTTGTAGTATTATTAGCTTTGCCCGCGGTTTCGTTCTTATGTAATCGAGCAATTTTTATATATAACTAGCGGCCCGCTCCGGCTTCGCATGGGTATAAAATATATAGCCTATGTCATTTACTGAAAACATTATTAAAATCGATCTAGTAGTTTTGATTTATTCATTTCTAGGCCCGCACGCGTTAAATGTAATTATTTACGACATCACATTAGAAACCTTAAATTTTTTTTTTTTCTCCACTATTTAATGGATGTTATTATACATATAAACCTTCTTCTTCAATCACTCTATCTATTTAAATAACCGCGTCAAAATCCGTTGCGTAGTTTTAGAGATTTAAGCATACACAGGGACAGAGAAAGCGACTTTGTTTTATACTATGTAGTGATCTGAATCTCGAAAACGGCTTCTATTTTTATGAATTTTAGTATGCTTGGGGGTTGGAGAATATTGTGATAAATTGATGTAGCGTAGCTAGGCTGCCATGTTTTAAAGGAATGGAAACCCCTGACATCTATTGGCGAGTAATAATACTATAATTGCTTTATCGATACATCAACATTTCAGTAGATGGTCTATTGTGTCGTTAAATTTAAATATGTCTGTTAGTGAAGAGTTATCTCTTAAATATTTTTTTTATAAAATTTGTGTTTTATCACTACATAGTATGAAACAAAGTCGCTTTCTCTGTCCATATATCCCTATGTATGCTTAAATCTTAAAAACTACGCAACGGATTTTGACGCGGTTATTTAAATAGATAGAGTGATTGAAGAAGGTTTATATGTATAATAACATCCATTAAATAGTGGAGAAAAAAATTTTTTTTTTAAGGTTTTTAATGTGATGTCGTAAATAATTACATTTAACGCGTGCGGGCCTAGAAATGAATAAATCAAAACTACTAGATCGATTTTAATCATTTTTTCAGTGAATGATATAGGCTATATATTTTATACCCGTGCGAAGCGGGAGCGGGCCGCTAGTAGGTTATAATAGTACAGCCACACAACATTACTAACTTAACTTTGTCAACGTGTATGTAAGATTTTATGATGATTGGTTGACAGGTTACATGAAAGCGTAACAAACAAACCGACATACATTTGTTATTGTTACTTAGCAAGTTAGTATTTTAGATCAATCATTCTGATATACTACCGGTTTGTAAAATCTATTTTTGTACTAAACAAAGTTCTAGAAATTAAAATAACAATGTTACCTAGAAATGCTAATCTGAGCTATATTTAAGTTCACACTCGTGTGTTCAATTTTGTTATTGAATATGGCTGAAAACCGGATGTTTATATGTATGTGTAGCGATAGATAGTAGTTTATTATGTGTAGTGTTGTATTTTACGCCAATACGTTCAGTACTGTTCAGTATTGTGGTCTAGAAGGGTCTGGCCTCTGGGTGTCAATATTTACGGTAGGAGGGCTGACTTCTCTCCGTTAACGCGAGAGTCGAGAGAGTTAACGGATTCGATCCTGACCCCTTAGGCTATTGTCGTACCAACTCCTAGCGCAAGCTTCGAGCTTATTTGAAGCGGCAATAGGAATATTAGTAATGCCTAGAAAAAGCTTTGCTGATATTCTAATTAAAATATATATAGGGTCGCCAAACCGTACCTTGAGGCTAGGAGGGTGGGTCCTTTAGGTTGGGCTCGGTTGTTATAACCTCGGATATTAATCGTAAACTCTTTATAGTAGACTAGTTCGCCAAAAATCGATCATAATCATCATTGAGAAATTCTAACGGACGGATAGCGGAGGCATAAAATAGGATTTCTTTGGTGGGTACCAAAGTATTGGTGGGTTTAGGAACGGAATCCTAAAAAGGGAAACTGTTTTGCCTTCGCCTATTTGTTTATTGGATTCAATGTTTAATTTTTATTTTATTTATTTTTATTTAATTCTTTATTGTCAGGCATCAACGACCATAGATAAAATACATACACATATAAATTATTACATTAAATACCTTACGGACTAACATACAATTGACCGCATCTAACGTAGAGCGGCTCGAATTGTCGACGATCAAGCCCTTTCCGATCGGCTTGATCCTTTGGCATTGCGTAGAGATGTCGGATCACTCTGCATCTTAGAAGATCCATAGATCGCATATATCAAGGGGAATGTTCTGAGGAATTGTTTGGATTGATCCCACCGGTAGAATTTCACCATCGAACATCGCGACAAAACTCTAAATTCCATCCATACCACCTCGATGTCTGGAAATCCACAACAGCACGTTTTAGAAGACATTTTATTGCTCGCACAAACACTCTGTGGAATCAACTTCCGCCGGCCGTCTTCCCGAACCGATGCGGCTTGGGAACCTTCAAGAGAAGAGCGTATTCTTTCCTTAAAGGTCGGCAACGCGCCTGCATGCCTTCTGGTGTTGCAGATGTTCATGGGCGGCGGTGATCGCTTAACATCAGGTGAGCCTCCTGCCCGTTTGTCCCCTATTACATAAAAGAAAAACATACATATTATTCATATATAACATAAAATAAAATATTACTAGAGTTGGGCAGTTCAGACGAAAAAACTTATGTAAAATCTTCTTAGCATTATTCCCGGTATTTTTGCTACCCAGCGCCTGCTTAATACTCTTATCCGTATTTAACCGATTACTAGTTATGTCAAATAACTAACATAATCAGACTAAAAAGAAGACAATGCAGACCCTAATGGTCTAATCAGCAGGGGATTGCCAATGTTGATATATCCAACTATATCTGGAGATTTAACCTGACGCTGTGACACAGGTGGCAAATCTCAGGAGTTTCCATTATCTCAAACGCAATAATGTCTGCCATCGATTGGGTTTTAGAGGATCGCTGTGAGGTTAGAGGCGGTTATTTAACTTTACGTAAACCAGTTTTATTCTCCAAGAGACCGGCTACCTTTTGCAGATCTCATCGGTAAAAAAATGGCGTTCTCTTTCGGCTTACGCAAATTTCTATTTACTTCATATATTCATTAGGGGAACGGTAAAAATTGGTATCATAATAATAAATAAATGCAACACACTCAACGGCCCCCATTAGGATAGTTATATCCTGTGTCAGAGGGTCCCGAAACATACACACTGACAACGACAAACACACCCAGACCAGAAAACATGCCTGTATGGGCAATACTAACATCTGCTCCTAGCGGGAATCGAACTTGAACTCTAGGGTATCTTATATTCGTCTTTTTATATAGTTTTGTTTTACTCTCGCTTATTACACTATACGTCTATGACCTTTATGAATTATTAATGAATATATTTGTAATACAATTCTAACTATAAACTAATATTATAAATGCGAAAGTGAGTTTGTTTGTTTATGACGCTTTCAAGCCGAAGCTGCTGAACCGATTATAAGTAATTTTTCTATAGACAAAGCTAGGACCGAGGAGAAGGGTATAGGCTACTTATATATGTGATAAAAATTTTCTATATTATTTTAAAGGTGGCTCATTAAAACCGTTCTTCATGTGGGCGAAGCCGCATGCAGAAGCTAATATATTATACATATGACTGTGTATTTGCATAAACATCTGACCCGTTATGGGGAAGACTTCGCCATATGGTGTTATAATTTACATAGCCATGATACACGGAAAGCCAAAACATCAATTAGAACGATAAAATTAATGTTAATTTGAACTAATTTCTATTATTATTGAGTAGTGTATAGTAGTGAGTTTGGTGCTTAAATTAGATAGACACCAGCGGGCTTTGCTCCTATTAAATTAAATAAAACTGGATACATTAAAACGCTTATTATATTTACAGCTCTATTTGCTAAACTGTATGTGTGTATGGATTTGTGTGTGTGTCTTATAGGTGTTACAATATCACTTAAAAATAAAGAATTTTACGACGTTATGAGGCAGCGGTAGCGAGCTTGCCTTAATCGTCACAGGTCGCGGGTTGATAGATTGTATTGACCCCCGACACAGGATATAACTATCCTAATGAGACGGTTAAAAAAATCAAACGATTAGCCAGTGGGCTAAACGTTTGGTTTTTAGTGAGTTTAGCATATACACAAACAGATGGCTTTGTATATAAATAACATTTGTCAACCATTTGAAACCTTTATGTTATCGCTCAGAAACGTTACGTTTTAATGTGTCAAGTGTCAGAGTGTGAATTGCGAACACCTGCTGACGCTTGACATTTTTAAGTGGAAGACGGACTTTTTAAAAAGATAAAAGTCTTTATTGTTAAGGTGTAGCGTGTTTTGTTAAGATTTCTTGAAGAATAGAGCCTTTATGCTAGCTTTGTTAGGAAAAGGGAATTTTATTTCTTGGAAATAGAAATAAAAAGATTGGTCAAGTTTGAGTTGAATTTTTGCGCAAATAGTTTTTAGGTTTTTTTAATTAATATTAATTAATTGTCATTTTCATTTTACAGTAATTCTCATAATTAATAACATCCTTAAAATATTGATTCAAGCAGTTTAATTTAATCTTTTAGACTCAAATACAAGTCGATTCGTTTACAATTTTGCTAAAGGCATAGCCACTATAATGTAGTATACCATAGTTACAGTTAATGGTGGTAAGTTTTCGTAACAACACCCACGTGCTGAGCAGCTGTAGCAATCGATTGTGTGACTCACCGCGGAACCAATGCAGGGCAGGTGTGCATTGATGCATTTAGGCAAAATTTAAAGCCTGCGCTCGAAATGGTGGGAAGAATTATTATGCAACGAATAGAAATAAAACTTTTTTAAATTATGTCAGGGCGGTTGGCAAACAAGCTTACGGTCCTGCTGATGGTAAGCAACGCGCGCGATACTTGAAGTATCACATGCGCGTTGCCAACCCAAGGGATGAGAAGGGAACATAGGGGGTGGGATATTGGGCCTCCGGCGCTCTCAGTCATCCCACGGAACGAAACAATACCTTTGTTGCTTTACGCAAAGTTTGATTTCTGTGATAGCCAGCTCATTTGTGCTAGGAGCTAGTTTCTACTACCGTGAATAAGCTATCGAAACATTTCCAACCCGTGCACGATATTACTTACGATGGAATCGGTAGCTTGCCTAATGAAGTCGCGGCATGCCTACCGATACCACGGCATATTGGCGTCGATGTGGGCTTGCATGTCCACGCCCAAGAATTCCCTGCAAATGTGTGCAGACCTTTATGCATAACTTTTTATGCGACAACTTAGCGGCAGGTGTGTTTCCAAAAATAATAAAAAAAATCGAATAAGGATGCTATTAATGCTGTCGCGTGTCAGATTCCTTGAAGCAGATGGTTCTATTGCAACTTCTTAAGCGTGTATGTGGAGTGGAATTATCGGTGATTGAAAAGTGTATTAAGCTTTTGTGTCAGTTTATTATCAAACATCTGATAATAATCGTTAAAACTTGGCTTACAATTTATTCTCGTCAAAATAGTTATAGGTTCACCTTTAGAAGATTTCAGAGGTCAGATACCAATCAGTGTATGTTAAAACAAGTAAATTAGTATTTTATAATCAATATTTTAGAGTAATAATAATATTGGCACTGGACACCGGTGCGATGTGGTGGGGTCGATTCCTGCTAGGGCAGATGTTTGTTTTAATATAAATCTATAAATAAATTTAAAAAAAAGATCAAATAACGTTTGTGTGGTAAAGGCTATTATAAAATTGGTGAATACCTTGAGGGCTCCACGCCTTGGGAATGAGACCGTCACTCCAGGCTTTTTAGTGATTATAATATGTAAACTAATATCAGTTTAAAAAATACATATAAAAAAAGATAAAACCCCTGAGTTTGTTTCGCCGGTTCTTCTCAGGTAGAGGTTTAATTTTGGAGCCGGTGGAAGAGTCTGACTTTCAACAAATAAGTGTAATGCTTTTTATGTTGAATAAAAATATTTGATTTGATTTGATAATCTGACAAATATGTGTTTCGGCCTGGGTGTTTGTCTTTCTGGCTATCGCCACTGCGCTTCGAAGAGCACGTTAAGCTGTCGCGGTTGTTAACATATAACATCTGAAAATAATCGTTAACTCTTGATAAGTAAATTGATCTTATCCAATGGTAAGATGGCAATCGCTTTGTATAGAAACTAGTAACCTGTCAAATCCGGACAAGAGTAATAAGCAGACCCTGGGTATAATGCTAGGAAGAAGAAAAATAATAATATCATACATTTATAGTAAAAATTCCAATCCTAAATCCGACATCCCAATTCTTGCCATTGACTATTTACCGTTTATTTTTATCAGTATTTATGAATTATAGATAGATAGATAGATAGATAGATACTCTTTTATTGCATATCACACAGAAAGAAATAAACACTTAAAATATAAAAGGAAATAAAAATAAAAACATGATTGTACAATAAGGCGGTCTTATCGCTTAGTAGCGATTTCTTCCAGACAACCTTTGTGTTGAAGATATTGAGCAAGGAGATTGAGAAGTGAGGCTAAAAGAGAATATAATAATGTAAATATAAACGTAAATTTAATAAATTACACAATAAATATTATAATAAATAAACGTAAATACTAACGCTAAATATATAAACAACAAACTAAATAAATATTCAATATACATACATACATATACACAAATATACATACTTAAACTATTATATTATTATATTTAAACTTTATATAATAAATACATAAATGAAAACAATAATTGTAGGCGTCGTCATTCGAATGTAAGGTAATGCGCTTTTACCCGTTCTTTAAATACGTCAATGGATGGAGATTGGCGTATATTGGCAGGGAGAGCATTCCACAGAGTAGTTGCACGGACTGTAAAAGAACCACGGTAGAACTTTGAATGGTGCACAGGCAGTGTTAGTGTAAGGTTTACAGAGGAACGCAACACTGTAATGTGGTCCCCAGTAAATTCAAACTTCTGCTTTAAATACTCAGGGCACGTTGGATTAAACAGCACACAGTACAGAAGAGTAAGAGTATGAAGATTCCGGCGAAGGCGGATGGGTAACCACTTGAGTTTAGTTCGAAATTCAGAAATGTGGTCACATTTACGTAGTCCAAATATGAACCGAATAGCAACGTTTTGAAGTCTCTCAAGTTTATTTAAGTGTTCCTCGGTTAGATTAGAATAGCTTGCGTCAGCGTAGTCTAAAATGGAGAGAAAAAGAGATTGTGCTAGCATAGTTTTGGTAGAAATAGGAAGAAGATAGCGAAGGCGCCGTAATGAGCCCATAACTTTATATACCTTTTTACTTAATTCGCTCATTTGAATAGTCCATGACAAAGTGGCGTCAATATGAATGTCCAGGTTCTTAACACTAGTACTATAGGGTATAATAATATTGTTAAACAAAATAATATTTTATTATAATTTATCCCTGTCGATAGCCTATTGAAGTAATTAGTAAAATTTTGTCCGGTTTATTCATTTATAAATAGCAAAGTAGTCGCGTTTTACTTACCTGTATTTGTTGTATATGACTCATAAATGAGACGGTTTAACATAAATCTTTTTGTCATTATATAAAACCGAGAAAAATATAATAGTTATGAGAAAAAACGTGAGTCATTTGAGTCAATTCTTACGTGATATCATTGTGTCTGTAATTACAATTTACACCTTTGCTTACATCCCATGACGGCGTTTCCGATTCTCGATGATAAAGCGAGATAACATCTTCTATCGAGCTTCAAATAGGAGTTGTGGTCTTTCTCAAAACATACACTTACGAAAATAAATTCTTCTTCTTATCGAGTGGTTAGTGGCCAACCTAGTGTCAGAGTTGTTCACATCGACCGTAGGCCTCTGACTTGACTTTTCGACTGTTGTCAAATTGATCAGCCGACTTTTAACGTGCCCTCCAAAGCACGGAGACGCTCAGTTGAATTGACACTAAGCGATCACCCATCTTGTGACTGACCGCGCTTAAAGTTGCTTAACCCACCGATCGTTTACCGATCAGTGAGCGCACTTGCCTACGAGCGTCTCACGAAAATAAATAATAATAGATAATAGATTTACCCCCGGTTTCTCGAAGGTTGATCAAGTTCATGTTAACTTAACATACCAAATATAGAACGCTCATTGGTTAAAGATAATCGATGATCAACAGGCAACCAATGAGCGTTTTATATTTGCTATGTTAAGTTGACATGATTTTGATCAACGTTCGAGAAACCAGGTGTCCATCTATTATCTATAGATTTAGCATTAATCCCGGTATTTTCCCCAGGGCCTGATTTTTACTACTATCCGGATTTGACAGGTCACTAGTTTTTATACAGAGCGATTGCCATCTGACCGCAATCCTAATGGCGAATAAGTAACACATTGGATAATAGCAAAATACCTATCAAGAGTCAACGATTACTATCAGATGTTATTTAAATTTTGTATCATCGGTAAGCGGTGTTATCGGTTGCCGTAACCTATGAGCGCTTGCAACATCATTTTTAGGTGTCACCAACCTCGAGAAATTGGTTCTTAAATCACCTTTGCCTAGTAATTTCACCAGCCTACAGAGGCCTTTACATCGTAACACAGTACCTAGCCGGCCTTTTGCAACAAAAGACCTAACACCAGCAAAAATACAATAGCAATTCCATGTCAAGCCGTGGGCTTAGCATAATTAACGACATGTACAAAATAGGTAATGAATGACAAACAAAATGTTTTCGTTAATTAAAACCATTTCAAGATTAAGATTTTAATTTTTTTTAACGACCCATTGTTTACCGAGATGCTTCATACTTGACGCCACGCGTACAAACAACATAGTTTCAACATACCTATCATATAAACTTACTAGCGGCCCGCTCCGGCTTCGCACGGGTATAACATATAATATAGCCTATGTCATTCACTAAAAAATGGTTAAAATCGATTCAGTAGTTTTGTTTTATTCATTACTAGGCCCGCACGCGGTAAATGTAATTATTTACGACATCACATTAGAAACCTCAAAAATTATTTTTTCTTCACTATTTAATGGATTTTATTATACATATAAACCTTCCTCTTCAATCACTCTATCTGTTAAATAAAACCACATCAAAATCCGTTGCGTTGTTTTAAAGATTTAAGCATACATAGGGACACAGAAATACATATATACATATATATATATAGTGATTATACATACATATATACAGGGGAAAGTCAAAGACTTTATAAGTAGTAGGAGAGCCATGCCTTACCCAGCACAAATGGGCCGGCTCGATCGGAGAAGTACTACCCTCTTCCAGAAAATCGGCGTAAAGCAAATGTATCAGCAGGTACTGTTGCGTTTGGTGCGATGAGTGAGAGCGCCGAAGGCCCGGTCTCCCATTCCCTCTGTACTCTTTCTTCCTTCCTTCTCGTCCCTTCCTTTCTATATTTGGCGTCGGGATGTGACGACCCCATCGCCCGCTGTTGGGATAACCTCTGTCACAACAGAGATTATACCACCAGTGCAATCAGTCACACTGGTGGTAGGTCTTTGTTGCAAGAGGCCGGCTAGGTAGGTACCACCGCAGTGTCCAATATTCTGCCGTCAAATAGTAGTGCTTAGGCACTACTGTGTTCCAGTTTGAAGGGCATTGTACGCTAGTGAAATTATTGGGCGAACGAGATTTAAGAACTAATATCTCGAGGTTGGCAACGCGCGAGTGGCACCTACTAATGGTGCTGCAAGCGCTCATAGGCTGCGGCAGCCACTTACCATCAGGTGGGCCGTATGCTTGTTTGCCAACTTCTAACATAAAAAAATATCCCTTTGGTTGGCTGCGCGCATGTGTTACTTCAAGTATTGCACGCGTTCATAATCATCACAATGTTTACACGGCAACGGAATTAAGTAAGAGACTCGCTAACTCCATTGGGCTATGCTGCAAGTCTTGAAATAATTACAAAAATAAGAAAGTAATGAGTGCTATTATCGGCATCATTGCACGTCACGTGTTACACGATGTCACTCCGATCTATGGTTAATTTATATGATTTGAAATTCCCGCCTGGTAGAGCCAAGTACAGGCCATTGGGGTCTTACACAATGCAAATTTAGATAAGTAAAAATATTAAAAGTTTTAAATGGTTTTATTCCGTTTAAAGTAATTTGCACGTTATTTAATAAGCCTCGATAGCTCAACGGTAGAAGGGCCGACTCCACTCCGTTAACGTGAAAGACGAGGGTCGATTTGACCTCCTTGGGCTATTGTCGTATCCACTCCTAGCGCAAGCTTCGAATTTATTGGGAGGGGCAATAGGAATATTAGTAATGCCTTGAAACAGCATTGCTAATATTCTTCAAAAAAAAGTACAGCATTGCCAATTCATTGCTTAAAAACAAAAAAAAATGTGGGGCCCCTTCTGAAATTATTGCACGCCAAAAAGGCAAAACATGATGATTTAAAAATTAAATTTCTTGTAAAACCTTGTATACTCATGTTTTAGCAAATAAATATTATTATTATTATTATTATTAAAAAAAATTGCATCTCTATTTAAAATGTCTACGATTTTTTGGACCGTTTCCTTTGTAATACGGTTCCTTTATCTACTTCAAGTGCGTCTTGACATTTTGATTGTGCCCCAGTTACTAGGTAGTCCGTAATACGTGTAAGAAATACGTAAGCACTTATCTAAGTATCTAGAACAGTTTGAAGTCTATTCTTATGTACTAGTCTGAATTCTGAAACGATACGTCTAGACAGCTAAATGTATGTACATATATTTGAATATTATGGTAAATGTTCTTTAAGAATAGATCTTCGAACAATAGATTATTCCACTAAGTTCAGGGTGATATCACCTGGGTACCGATATGTTAATCAGGTTACCAGAGTTTTTTTTTATAATTATTTCATGACGGGTGAGCAAACGAGTATACGGTCCTTCTGATGTTAAGCAGCCACCTATGAACGCTTGCAATACTTGAAGTAACACATGGGCGTTGCCGACCCAAGGAACAGGAGGGCAGGGATAAGAAGGGAAAAAAAAAAGATACAGAACGGGTGGGAGGTTGGGTCTTCGGCCCTCTCACTCGTCGCACGAAACGCAACAGTACCTATTGATACTGTTACTTTGCGATAATCTGTGAGAGGTAGGTACCACCGCAGTGTACAATATTCTGCCGCCAAATAGTAGTGCTTAGGCACTACTGTGTTCCGGTTTGAAGAGCATTGTACGCTAGTGAAATTACTGGGCGAACGAGATTTAAGAACTAATATCTCGAGGTTGGCAACGCGTGAGTGGCACCTACTAATGGTGCTGCAAGCGCTCATAGGCTGCGGCAGCCACTTACCATCAGGTGGGCCGTATGCTTGTTTGCCAACTTCTAACATAAAAAAAGGGTAGTACTTCCCCGATCGACCCGGCCGGCCGAATTATTTGTTTTCTTTGTTGCAAGTGTACTGTGGTGACTCATATTATTTTTCATTAAGGCTAGGCAGACGAAAAGTTAGAGGTAGGTTCTATTATAAGATTCATGCTTAAATTTGTCGTTTCGTTTCAAAAAAAGTACTAAGTATCGGTTTAGTTGTTAAGTGGAAATTAAAGCTGTAAATAAGATTTATAGTTCTTGAAATAAAGAAATTGTAACTTTTGAATATAAAATAAAACAAACGTTGCACACTCAACGGCCCCCATTACGATAGTAATATCCTGTGTCGGGGTCCGGAAACATTCACAATGACAAGGACAAATACACCCAGACCGGAAAATATGTTGGCGTGGTCAATACAAATATATGCTCCGAGCGGGATCGAACCCGTAACCTGTGGCGTTTAAGGCAGGTTCGCTACCGCTGCGCCACAACGTCGTCAATATATGTAGCATTAAAAAATCAATTGAATGGCTATTTGAATACTATAAAACCTATTTATAAGCAAATGAGCTCGAAGAAAGCCTCGATGGAGCGTGACCGGGGCATCGAACAATGCATCCGTGACTGTCTGTATGTCATGCACTATAACGCCTGACCGAGGGTATAGAATTCATGTGATGAATTCAAATCAAATCAAATTATTCATCACTAGCATCTGCGCTCGCCTTTGCCTGCGTTAATAACCTTTTGTAATGAGGCACCTTTATTACAGTATAACTAAAAGGTTCTTCATACAAACTTTAATCGCCTAATTCACTGTGTCAAATTTCATCCGAATCCGTTCGGCCGTTTTTGCGTGATTGAGTAACAAACATTCAAGCCTCCGAACATACAAACCTTCAGATTTACTGTATTAAGTAGGATTTATGATATTTCCCATACGCTTTTATTAGCTTCGTATGTATGTAACGGAAACTTTGAATAAGATTTTGACCTCCTTCAAAACGTCGGATTAAATCGAAATTTAGCAAACTTATCAAGGACCGATGACAATTTAATAAATTAAAAAATCCATCTTAAGACATTAACAAAATACTTCTACTCATATATAGTTGGATTTTCTAAAAGCGTGTTTTTAGTTTTTTTAACTATTAGTTATTTTATAAATGACATGTGTTATCATCTTGTATTCTACATAAGATTTTTCTTTGTCTCAATGTGAGACGACTTTTAAGCTAATGTTCCACTTCGAGGTGAATTCGTAACACCCGAATAATACGGTTAGTTTGTAATTGCGTTACGAATAACTGTTCAAAAAGACAACGCAAATATTTGTAAACGTCGTCGGGGACTGAATTTATAAGATTTGTTCACCTACTTCGAGAAATCGTGACAAGTAAGTATATTAGCTTGCTTGAGGGGAAGAGGAGAGTGGAAGGAGAGGAAAGAATAAAGAAAAGAAAATAGAAAATTCTACACGTGTAGTTTAACCACACGTATTACTGTTTTAGTAGAACTAATAGTAATATCGGAGAAAGATAGAGAATTTATCGCGATATTTACTCTAGTCGAGCGAGTGTAGTCTCGGATAAATCTAGTGTTGTTTATATTTAATATCATAAAAAACAGTATAATAATTTGTATGACAGCGTCTCCGGGATTACCACCATCGTACACAGCCCCTTTATTATTTTGTTCAAAGTTGATACTGTCCTTAAGGTGTCTCCGACGAGGTAGTTCTACGGCATAGGACGGCGTCGTCATGAATGGTGGTAACGCGCGATTATTTTTTTAACACTAATTTTTATTTGTTGAAATTAAACCATTTACATCAACCACATTATATAGCGTTATCGTTTAATTTATAATGAAAATAGCAGCCAATTATTATATATGTACGAAGTATGACGAAAACAATAAATTTGTATAATTTCCCTAACTAATTAAAAATAATTATTATATTGTAAACAATTGGTCATAAACATTTTAAAATAGTATTATTAATAATAGCATTTTATCATAATAAAAATGCGAAAGTGAGTTTGTTTGTGACGGTTTCACGCCTTATCCTCTGAACCGATTATGATGAACTTTGTTATACATACAGATGGGTTGTAGGGTTTAATCACCCAAAACACTAATTGAAAGGGGTGAAGTTGGGGTATAACAAAAGTTTGTATGCGGAACCAATTATTGGTGACTTATTCGCGGCAGGCGACGCCGTGGTTTTAAGCTAGTATCGTTATATAATTACATAATCCTTCATGACACTTGGGACTGCTATTGCATCCAATAATGTGACCGTCGAAGGTCTCTCCAGACGTCATCGTCGTCCGTCGAAGGAAGTCCAGACCTCTCTTAACTCTTACCATATCGTCTTTTCTTCCTTCCTTTCCCCTCGGGGTCGACAACATTAGTGATACTATAGTCTAGAGTTACATGCATATATAGAATAAAGTGATCGCTTATTAGCAAGCAGAGCGAATAACTTGTTTGCTTGTTTGTTTGATAAAAGTACGTGGATGGCTGAGCTTTGTTCGTTTTTTTTTTGTAACACACACAAAAGAAGGAACTTGAAACAAAGGGAAAAAAACCGGAGACATCTGAAATCGAACCGAAAAAAACACGGATATAACGAAATTTTCTATTAATGAATCTTAGCTGGAATGATTTATCGCTCTCGAAAGCCCTGCATACTAAATTTCATGAAAATCGTTGGAACTTCAGGTTATATATATAAAAGAATTCCTTGTAGTAGTATTAGATACATAGCGTATTAATGTGTAAGTGATATACCTCAAAATAAATGCAGCTTTGCGTAAGGTCTGAGCAATACTGTGCAATTGCATAATTTTTGTAATGAGAGAAAGCAGTTTCGCAGCCGACTGACCTTGCGCTACGTAAGATAATTATATAAAAAAAGTCGGAGCTAATCTTGCTACATAAATGGTTTTTTTTTTAAATTTATTTTCTTATATTTTTGGTTTTATTACTAGCAGATAAGCATGTGTAGGTCTAGAATTTTCTAAACTATATTCATTCGGCATTTGGTTGAGACCCTAAAATGTGTTACTGCGCATGATTCAATTTATATTGAGAGATTTATACAGCCTTCATGGCTTATGTTACTTTTTCTCATTGAATTATTGATTCGGAATCAGTATAGTTATCCCGGAGATTATCTATGTAAATCCGAAAAAAAAGACTTTATTATAATATGCCATCCAAGTCGCGAACAGATAAGCTAAGAAGTAGTAATTGTATACAAAAAAATAAAATTGAAATGTTTGTTTCTAATTCCAAGTAACAGCTTTTCACTAAATGCATATGAAAGTATATATACGGTAGTTATATAAACAAGTCAATTTTTTAAATTCTTGTCTGTCTGTCTGCATGTTCCGGCCAATCTCTGAAATGGCTGAATCGATTTTAAAGGGGCCTTTCACTTGTAGATAGCAGATGTTGTGAGGAGTAACTTAGACTACTTACATACTTTTGTTTTAGAAAATAATTTTATTATAGAAAAAGAACCAAGAAAAAGTATTCTATTAGATATAAAATATTAGAAAGTTTAAATCTTAAACATGCTGCAGCATGACCTGGTATATATATACTTAACATTACTCAGCTGTTGCCACCATAGTTCAAACAAATCTTTATGAACAATTCTCTTATTAGTATTGACTATTGTTTTCATTAAATTAAAAAGACAACACTATTAAGTTGAAATGAACAAAAGCAACGTACTATTCAGGATGTTAACCTCATTTATGTCACTACAAATCAAACAGGGCTGCCACCTTTCACTAACCTTTAATAGCCCTTAAAAAACAATGGTATAATAAAGTTATAAAAATATAGATTTTCCCGTGCTACAGATTTGATGGTATACCATACTAACGACAGGCCCTTACTTCGTCTGCGGGGATTTCAGAATTTATTTTCCATTCACCGGTATTTTTTGTCACGATGGTTGGCAAACAAACATACGGTCCGCCTGATGGTAAGCAGTTACCGTAACCTATGAACGTAAAAAGGATAGGAGGGGAGGAATGAGAACGGAAAAAGGAAGGGAGCGTCTGAAAGAACCTTTTATAGTTCCTTAAATGTAACTTGAACCAAAATGACCGCTTCTGCGCAGGTACAATAATGGACAAAAATGTTAGACAAAAATATTGGTTTCGTCTTATTTAAATCGATTCTTTATAAAGTGGGAAAACGGAATTAAGTATATAATATAGTTATTATTTCTTCTAAATTCAATTAATTATTTATTTAGTATCGTTATTAATTACTTAAATAGAATAAAACAAATAAATAGTATAGAAAAGAGGTACCTATATATAAAAAAGTTAATGTACATTATTAATAGTGAGACAGACTTCTTCGTATCTTCCGCAGTATTATTCAGAGAATTAGTTATATTATTTTCTTTTAAAAATAACTATAAACGTCAGATGCCATCCTTCTCTCCTGTCTCCTTAAAGTTGATTGTGGTCGAGGCATTATCTTGAAATAAATGTTAAGACACTTGACGAAACTAATTTATATTTTAAAATTTAGTTTATTTTTTAATAATTTATTATTAAAGAACTAATACAACCGTGAGCGAGTATACTAAACCCGGCCCCCTTCATACCGCATACGGTTGAGACCCAAAAACGTGTTACTGCGCAGGGTTCAAGTTACTTTTAACAGACTATACCCTAACTTTCTAACTCTTAGGAAAATAATTTTTTTCTGGATACCCTCTATCACTTGGCTCTGACAAAGTGTATGCAAAATATAATAAAGATCGATTTTTCTGAAGGCATGAAAGCGTTACAAAGAAACTCACATTCGAATTTATAATAATAGTTAAGTTTGGGCTAGGCTTTAAAAACGTTAGATCTGGCTATTAAATAGCAAAGGTGACAGCCCAAAGTGAAACTTACGATTGATATTATTCTCACAATGGGAGGAAGTCGTAATGCGTCATGGGCTGTAAAAAGGGACGAGTTTTTTTGTGTTGACGCTTTGGGGCGCGTTTAAAAATGACTCCCTTTCCGTTTCGACGTTACGAATGAATTATTATTTAATTGATGTGTTTTTATTGACTTTTTTTTCATTGTTAGCGATGACAATTATGTTAAAATCTTCTTCGTCCTCGCATTATTCCTGGTTTTTTATTTTACCCAGGGTCTGCTTATTACTCTTATCCGGATTTGACAGGTTACTAGTTTTTACACAGAGCGATTGCCATCTGACCTCTGCAACCCTAAGGGCGGACCAGTAACTCATTGGGTAAGAGCAATTTACTAATCAAGAGTTAACGATTATTATTAGATGTTATGTGATAACAACCGGGACCGACAGCTTAACGTGCTCTCCGTGGCAGATACATAGTTGTGACCCAGAAGACAAACGCCCAGACCGAGACAGAAATTTAACAAACATCTGCCCCAGCGGGAATCGAACCCGCAACCGTCGAGACTTAAGGCAGACACGCTACCCACAACGCTACAACGGTGTCGAATTATGTTAAAATATTATAAATAATTATTTATTTACATATTCAATTATTATGAATGCCTAAGATCAATTATCTGTTGTATATGCTTTATAATTGTATGAGTTTCTTTTTTCTTCCAATATTCTCAGTATTCACCCAGAATCTGCTTTTTTCTTTTATAAAGATTTGACATTACTACAGTTAACCATTATTATCAGATGTTATTGATAAGGCTGCCTTTAGCTGCAACGGTCGCGGGTTCGATTCCCTTTCCGTGTGTATGTGTGGTTGTATCTTACAAATATATGTTTCGGTCTGGGCGTGTGTGCTTCTGGGTCACACCACTATGTATCTGCCGCGGAGAGCACGTTAAGCTGTCGGAAACTCGTGATAGATATTTTATTCTTATCCAATGAGTTACTGGTTCGCCTTTAGGGCTGCGGAGGTCAGATGGCAATCGCTGTGTGTAAAAACTAGTAACCAATCAAATTAGTATAAGAGTATAAGCAACCCTATGTTAATACCGGGAAGAATGCTAAAAAGATAAAATAATAATTACTAAGCAGATTAAGATGAGGCTTTCGAAAAGTTTTACGTCCAATTAAAAGTTTAAGCTATTAGTAAGTAAGTTCACATCCAGGGTGCAAAACCGGTGTTGCTTGATTCGGCCCGATAGCCCGATAACCCGATAACCCGCTTCTGAACCTTAAGTCCTAACGTCTGATTACTGGGTCTGTCAGCTGACGTGTTATTCCGTCCTTGAATTTATTTATATTTATGTTATGTACTGTTTATATTTTATAATGTATTTATAACTTTTGATAATGATAAATATAATTTATTTATTATTGAAATATTTTTTTTCACAATGACGTGTGAAATCGATAACGAAATTATTGAACCGAATTAGACCTGTTGTTGTTCTAAAATATACCTTAAAACCCCTATAATAAGTACTAAATGCCTATGTATAAAATCATTCTTTACGGTTGGGTGATCACTGCTTTAGTACAATGCACATCACTATAAACATGCATACATTGAGGGCTTTTGATGTAAGGATTGTCACGTCAAATATAATATTGTAATGGATATTGACGCTATTATAATATTCGATTGAAAAGTTTATTTTTTATTTCATGGCAGTTGGTAAGCAAGCCTACGGTTCGCCTGATGGTAAGCATTCACCGCAACCTATAAACGTGCGCGATACTTGAAGTATCGCATGCGCGTTACCACCCAAGGGATAGAAGGAAAAAGGACAGGGACCCGAGGGGATGGAAGATTGGGCTCTTAGTCATCGCGGATCTTCTATGAGAGTAATACAGAGGCAGTACTTCCCCGGTCGAGCCGGCTCATTTGTCCTGGAAGAAGCACGGCTCTATAAATAAGTTAGGGGTTACAAGTCATAGGGACTTTTGGATGTCGAAACTTCTTTAGTGTAGTGTGACGCTAAATCAAAGTTTGAGGGCTCGACAGTTCGTAACTTATCGTCAAACAAACATACAAACAGAGCATAGACGCACAGTTACCTAAACATACAAACCCGTATACATGACTTTCTTATTGACGAATGACCAATTTAATACGCATAAACACGTCAAACGCTAGTTATGGTAATTATACTTATTGAATATTTGTTTCTGTTGCTGACCGCATGGGTTTTTTGGAATGAAGTTCACATACAGATTGAAGAGCTTCGGTAATAAAAATTAATAATACATATTTTTTCTTACAAACGAAATAGCAAAGTCGAAAATAATGAATCGAAAAGCACATCCGTAGCATCCTTTTCTCGGAGCGACTCACGGCACTTCTGGATCAAGAAAAAGATTGAATTTTTAGTGATCAAGAGAACTCACTAAAGTTATATATATTGCCAATATACTTAATAAAGTAATAATTATAACTTTCCGTTTTGCGAACTATCGCTAGTCAAAGTTCTTTAATTTTGTCACTCACGATAGATCACCGGTCACGGTGGGTTCTCAGTACCGGGTGACGCTGTCAAGGCCAGTAGGGCCAACAGCAATACACATTCAAAAAATTAACATCATGAAAATTCTTTGGTACTTCTAGAAGTCTCACAAACTTCAAGTTTTGAATGAAGTTTGCATTTAGACTATAAAGAAAAGAAGGCTTGTTAGCTTTTAAACGATAAGCATCGATTTTGATACAATTTTTCTTCGAGACAGATTACAATTTACGGGATGGGATCTAAGGATATGAGGTACATTTTTCAAAAATTCACACAGAGAAAGTAATTTATTCAAGTAAGTTGAAAATTAAATGTATTCGCGATGCCGCAGAGAAATCTGGTTCGCAATAAAAAATAAAGTTTTTTTTTTAAATTATTTATGTAAAATTACTGATATAATAGAGCTGACAACCCTCGTCTTAACTGTCACGGGTCGGTGATTACTCGCTTTGATATGCTAAACCTTGACGTCACAATGCATTTAGATTCAGTTATATTATAATAAAACGATTTCTATCATGCATAATATTAGTATCAGTTTGACGATCGAAATAAAATTTAATTAATATTTAACGATTATCTTTTTACTGAAGTGAAGAAACTGATCAGAATGATGGTTTGTTCTCATTTGAATGACAATTAAGAGTAAAGATTTCATCTTTTACACGTAATTATTAAAACGATATCTAGTTGTAAGGAATCGTCCATTAATCATGTGAATTTGTGTTTGAGATTTGTTTCAGTTTTTTGAGATGATAAGATGAAATTTGTTTTATTGGATTATTTATATTGTGGATTCTTCTGATTTCAATTCTTTATTATCTTATGTATGCATAGCCCTTACTGTTAGATAATGAGCCGATTTGGCTGAGAAGAAGATGGTAGAATTTACAGAATATCGACGTGATGTAAACTTTATCCATACTGCTGCGTTTTCTTTCTCTACTCCAGCACTCTCCTACTTACAGTCTTACATCAAGTCACAATGCACGGTGATGTTTTTGGTGTTAATATTGAAATTAGAATATGGTAACTGGTTTATATTGCTTAGGTCTCAAAGAAGCATGGTTCGCTTGTTTGAGACCTATGTGGATAAAAAATAAGTCAAGTAGAGATTCAGAGTAGAGATCCATTGGGCTAATGGATAGAAAACGTAGACTTTAACAGAAGGTCGCGAGTTTATATCCGGGCAAGCATCTCGTGAGCCTACAAGTGATTCATTTATATTCTAAATTTATCTAGTGCATAACGGTGAAGGAAAGCATTTTTAGGAAACATGCATGTCTTAGAAGACAAACATATATGCTAATCCTAATTGTGGTCCCTTGCTAATGGTAGGGCTTCAATGCCCGCCTGGTTAACTACCAACGTAAGTTGGTTAAAAAGTCGTGAAGTAACTGCTCGTCAGCCGCGTTTCGAGGTCAGTCGTATAAACAGTTGCTTCTTAAAAAGGTCGGCACCACACCGCCATGACCTCTCATGTTGCGGATGTTCACGGGCGTTGGTAATCGCTTAACCTCAAATGAGCGTCCTGCCCGATTGCCACCTCTAACATAAAAAGGTTATAAGATCGCAGAATACTATTAATATCTTTCAAGAACCGAGAGCTTGTAATAAAAAATGCTATAAAGATCTAATTTATTTATAACAAAAAAGTGTCTACAGGACAAGCTCTTGCAAAAACATAGACTTGGCGTTCTATAGGAGTCATTAATCAAAACACGTTTATTTCCTTTTGGGACTGGATTCCGATGCAACTATGAATCAGCTGATATATACGGCTCATAATAGTATTCTCTGAAGCTTCGACTGAGCGTATCGTGATGCTTAAAATAAACATAGTTATTTACGACGAATTTAATAATAATGTTTTACACTGAACAGTTTCTAAACTTACACTCTTCGACGGAAAACTACCAAACACACGAAATGTATAGAATCGTTAAGTCTAAGATACTGCTAATTTGTGAGTATTCTATCGCTTGTATGTATATCCCGAGAAAATCTTTGACATGACCAAATAGCAACTTTCTACCATTTCACGGCTCTCTGACTGCAGGGTTTTCATCCACACACATTGAAATTTATATCGTCGAGCACAGCGCGATTTCAAAGGAATGTCGGTGACCGCTTACTATCAGATCAAGCCGCACGCTTGTTTTCCACAATCCCAGTATTAAAAAGAAGGTATAAAGTGCCATGTGACTCCTCCACGGTCTTCCTTAGTGAGACCTACTTAAATTTCAGTCACAGATTGACGCAATGAAGCAATTACCATGTCTATACGTCTATTACTGTAGGCCTTAGTGGTCTTGACTGCGTCACCGGTAGGAAAGCGGAGTCAGTAAGAATGGCACTAAAAGAGGCTGTCAGCCCACGCGAAGGGTCGAAGGGTAGAATACGGCGATTTGGAGCCTAGGCTTGGGATATTACTGGGAAGGAGGGAGTGCTTCGGAGTGCAATCTAATAACTGTACGCTGCGCGACTCTTATTGTCTGGGGTGAGTGAGCGAGTTAATGCCTACAATCAGACACGACAATGGCGTATATAATAAGATTTCTAAATGAATTGAAAAAAGGTAGAGGGTTTTATTGGTATTTTTGAGTCAGTTGCAAGATATCTTTGCAAAATATTAGTTTTTATATTTTAAATATTTGATAATGCGTCAACATCAAGGATCATCATCCAGAGATATAAATAACTTTTCCTTGAATTATACTAAATCTCTGTGTTTCAATTTTTGTGTTCCGATGTCGTCGTCGCTTTTTTGTGACTATTTGCCGAATTTTGAATTACTTACCGACCCCTGTGTCCGGAAATACAACGCTGGCACCCTTGTCCGGAAATACACATAATGGAAACGCAAATATACAAACGACGAATACTCAAGACCTGAATAAATAACAGACAACCGAAAATTCGGTAAAGTAAATATGCCTAACGATAATTTTGAGCAGAGTTTTTGCTTAAAATATTTAGGGATTGAATTTCAAAAATAGTCCATTTTCAAATTTTATAAAGGTGTGTCAACGCTTACGAGCCGAGCACAAGGCGAGCGTTCGGCTGTCATACACTAGTTTTTCCCGTGACTCACTTCGTGTGAATGCACTTACTGAAGTTAACTGTGTGTCTGCCGGACGGGAACCCAACATTCTTCCGGGATAAAAAGTACCCTACATGTTAATCCAGGTAATGAGCTATATGTGTACCAAATTTCATACAAATCTGTCCAGTAATTTTTGCGTGAAGGAGTAACAAACATCTATTCATCCAAACTCACATTTATAATAATAGTTAGACAGTTAGAGGTTGCAAGCTTGTGACTAACTTCATTTCATGGCGTTAGTGAAGTGTTAGTTAGTGTGTTTCTGTGTGGAAGGGCCTGTCCTTAGTTTATAGTAAGTCAATGTAAGCAACGCTCATTTTATCATGAAAAGCTTAAGAATGAAGGTGATTTTCTACACAGAATGATAACCTGTGATTTATAACGGCTGTTGTGGATTACACGTCTTATCTTAGCGGTATTACTAAGATAGGTTAAGCGTTTCGATGTAGAAATAACGGTTAGAAATATATTCATTTAAGTTAGAAAAAGAGCATTTTTAATTGGAATTTTCTCGTCGTTATAAATGCTATTCGTATTTTTAGCATTTCTTCGATTTTTATTATTTTTTATATTTGACTGGTTACTGGTTTTGTAGGCCGATTTAATGTCTTAAGTCCGCAATCCGTTAAAGGCTAACAAGTACCTCATTCCTTAAAAGTAAAAAAAATCACGTTTATCAAAAGTTATAAATTAATAATTCCCATATTTGCTACAAACCTTTTTTATTTAAAACACTAAGCAATCCTTTTTCAAGTAATTACTTATACTCCTATTGCCCTACAAATAAGCTCGTAGCTTGCTGTAAGAGTGGATATAGCAATGACTAAGTCATTACATTATTTATACATTTATAATTTTACATACTTTTACCCGCGACTACGCCCATGAAAATGAAATTTTTAATGCGGCATCTTTATTAAAATAAAAATATTCCGTTCCCGATACAAATTTTCATCCTCTATTTCACCCTCTTCATGTTTCCCCTACAAAAAATCTTCAAAATCGGTTCAGCTCAAAAGGTGTGAAAACTAACAGACAGTTATGATAATAATCTTATTACTATTAATTAGTGTAGATCCATACCGAAATGTAAGCCTTGTAGTGAGTTTTTTTAGAGTAAC
This sequence comes from Hestina assimilis, assembly GCA_023373885.1. NCBI lineage: Eukaryota > Metazoa > Arthropoda > Insecta > Lepidoptera > Nymphalidae > Hestina > Hestina assimilis. The sequence goes on along the minus strand of CM041762.1, from coordinate 3,353,428 downwards.
AGACTACCAAACTTACATATATTTTATAATTAATAAGATAATATGGATTAAACACGTACTAATAACCATCGAGGATATACAATATGTATGTACGAATACGATCTGGGATCCTTCAATGGAAAAGCCTATTCGTTTTTTTTTTTTAATTTGGAAAGTGGGGCAGATGACTCTACTCCACCTGATGGTAAGTGGAAATAAAGTCCAAACGTGAAGGCGGCTAACAGAGTTGCGGAATGCAACCGTGTTAGCCACCCTTGCCCTGCCTAACCGAAAGATGCCTCTTCATGCCTTGTTTGAAAGAGCCCAGATTGTAGGAAGGAGTTATCGTTTCTTAAAGGTCGGCAACGCACCTGCATGCCCTTTGGTGTTGCAGATGTTGGCGGCGGTGATCGCTTAACATCATGCGAGCCTCCTTACATTCTTACATTACAAAAAAATCTGTAACCATTAACTTTATAGATATACAGTAGGTATTATATTATACGCGTAGCTAAATATTTTTTGTACTCGTAAAATGTTTGATTAATATAAACACATGTGTTACTGAAACTATACAAACAGACATAAAATATGATAAATATTTAATTTTAAATGACTGTGGTTAGGTTTATTTAAAAAACGTGCTCCACCCGAAACGGGAAACGTTGCAACTTTTGATGCTTTTACAATGACAATAAATGATTTTGGTGTTTAATATCAACATTTGCTTGGTATTTTTGTTTTTTGGAAAATAATAATTGTCGTGGAAAAGAAAGAACTTGACAAAAAAGAGAAAATATCGGACTGGTGATATCTGGACTCGAAACGGGATTGTCATTAAATTATTAAAACTATCGTGAGACATAATTAACTTAATGTAGAATTTAAACGGTTAACACTCACGTTCAATCGGTTTAAGTAACGACTAGTTTCGGACTCATCGGAGGTCCTTCATCACGAGACGGGTTGCGACCGCGAACGTAGCCCACTCACCCTGATGAAGGACTTCCGATGAGTCCGAAACTAGTCGGTACTTAAACCGATTGAACGGGATTGTCATTGCCTAAAAACACGGCTAAAACGACATTTTCTAAAAATTAATCCTAGCTAGATCGATTCATCGCCCTCAAAACCCCCTCCATACTAAAGTTCATGAAAATCATTGGAGCCGTATACAAGAATTGTTTAAAGGTATTGTGAAAAATCATTATTACAAAAAAGGTTGTATATATGTATATAGCTTTTGCGACCTCCACCTAAAATATAACTAACACACACACAACACGCTACACTAACGATTAGAACTATAACGGTTGTTACCCTATCGCGTTATGTACGCGTGACATTATTTAATGAGCGCTTCGAATCGGCCGATGTATATACATAAAATGAATGCGAAACGTTAGCTGAAAACATGAAACTACCAGTACCAGCTACTTCCAATTGACCGCATCCAACGGCTTGAATTGTCGACGATCAAGCCCTTTCCGATCGGCTTGATCCTATGGCCGGCGGTCTTCCCGAACCGATACGACTTGGGAACCTTCAAGAGAAGAGCGTATTCTTTCCTTAAAGGTCGGCAACGCGCCTGCATGCCTTCTGGTGTTGCAGATGTTCATGGGCGGCGGTGATTGCTTAACATCAGGTGAGCCTCCAGCCCGTTTGCCCCCTCTTACATAAAAAAACTCATTAGAGATTAAATAGAAGTAAAATTAATTATTGATTGTAGAAAATACCTCATACGAGCTTTTGGCCTGTCTACTCTCGTACGAGTTACGATACGTGCTAAAAACGAGCTTGTACGCTCGTATACCCTCTGTAGAACCAACTTCTGCAGGCATGGGTTAGTTTGTTGGTTGTTTCGGGTGGGTTTCAGTCTGGGTGTTTTTATCCTTGTCTTTGTGTATATTTACGGGCCCCCCCTGACACAGGATATCACTACCTAATGGGGGCCGTTGAGTATTTAGCGTTTATTTATTTACTATTATTGTTGTTATCTCCCGATAAAAGCTCGGAGCATATGTTTGTATTGACCATACAGGCATGTTTTCCGGTCTGGGTGTATTCGTCCTTGTCATTGTGTATGTTTACGGACCCTCGACACAGGATATCACTATCGTAATGGGTGCCGTTGAGTATGTAGCTTTAATTATTTACTATTATTGTCGTTATCTAGCAACCTGGTGTTAAATTCCGAGTAAAATAATAATTGTCAAAAACGCCTGTAAAGAGATAGGTTCTAGAAAATTTCGACAACATTTCAGCGTTCCAAAATAATTTTCTTTTAAAAACCAAATTGTTTTCAAAAGCTGAGCAATAACTTCGACTTAATTTCCATTCAACCAAAATTGATCGTCCAACGCCGGAGCAATGGCTAACTAACACCCCATTTCGTCTAAGATTAGGCGTATAAATAGGACAGTAATTGGGTTGGGTTTTGACACGGCCCATTTCCCGTCGACTTCACACGGCGCTAGCCTTTCGCAACTGACAACTGTGGATTATCCGTGCAGGAGTATATTTCATTGACTCTTATTTTACCCCGGGTCTGCTGTATACTCATATTCGCAATTGACAGGTTACTAGTTTTTACACAGAGCGATTGCCATCTGACCTCCGCAACACTAAGGCGCGAACCAGTAACTCATTGGGTAAGAGCAAATTACCTATCAAGAGTTAACGATTATTATCAGATGCTATGATAACCCGGACCGCCAGCATACCGTGCTCTTTGAGGCACAGTGGGGAGACCCAAAAGGACAAATGCCCAGATCAAAACAGATATTTATAACAAAGTGCTCCGAGCGGAAATCGAACCCACCGTCGCGGCTCAAAGCAAGCTCGCTACCAGCACGCCACAACGGTCGTTGTGTTAAATCTGTTAGTGGGGCCATATTAAATACAAGTATAGGCCATAATCGTAAATATAAAGTGTACCACACGCATGACTTTTCACTACCATTACGAAGTGGCCTACTTTATGTGTTATTTATAGGAAGTTTTTGCGCATTGTTAAGCGATTGTATCGCTCCCACGCACGATTATGTATACTTTTATCTTGTATGGGATAAAAATTTTAAATACGGAAGGATACTGTAAAATTTAAGGCTAAAACTCACGTTCTATCGGTTTAGGTACCGAGTAGTTTCGGACTCATCGGAGGTCCTTCATCAGGTTGAGTGGGCTACGTTCGCGGTTGCGACTCGTCTCACATTGTTAAGTATTCAGCGCCGCTTTAGCCATTTTAAATTTTACAGTAAGTTTAATAATGTCTTACGATATTTTTGACGGAAGTATACTTTGGGTTTTGGGTTCTGGGTGGTTTTCGTTGTGTTTGCGTGTGTTTCCAGAACCCCAACACAGGGTATGTTTATCCTAAAGGAAGCCGTTGCTTTCGTTGCGTTGCTTTCTTTAGTTTTAACCAAAAATCTAACGTAAAAAATAGGCACTATTGTTTCTCTTCGTCCATAGTGTTCTGAACGAATCATAAAAATTTATATTCGTAATATAGTCACTAAATTAGTTACTAAAACTACTAAGTGTTTTACGCTCTGCATTAATTTAACTGTAAATACAGGTAGGTCTTTTGTTGCAAGAGGTCGGCTAGGTAGGCACCACCGCAGTGTCAAATATTCTAAAGCAGTAATGTCATTGGCATTACTATGTTTTGGTTTGAAGGCTAGTGAAATTACAGGGCAAAGGAGATTTATGAACCAATGTCTCGAGGTTGGCAACGCGTGAGTTTAACCCTTTAATGTTGTTACAAGCGCTCATAGGCTACTTATTAGTAGGATAAAAAAAAGTTTTCAACGTTTTTAGTATTATAGTTGCTAAATTACCCGAAATATTCGCCACATGCGGACGCAACTCACCGAGCGGGCATGCTGACGAGATAAATTAAGCCGCAATTGTTAGGTCATCGATCCTTATCTAGGCAATAGAATAAGCTAGGTTTACATTTATGCCGATTGAGTCACAGGATATTTCGAAATTTGTATGAAAAAAGAAAAATTAATTTATTGGGACACATAACAAAAATAAACTAAACTTAAACATTAAAAAGCATTATAGTGCAAAAAAAAAAACAAAACATTATAATAGTAAATAGTAAAAAAACTTAATATTAAAAAGTACCTCTAGTAGTAAACAAAAAAAAAATTGAAATAAATGAATAAACGTAAACGCTGCACACTCAACGGCCCCCATTAGGATAGTGATATCCTGTGTCGGGGGTCCGGAAACATTCACAATGACAGGGACAAATACACCCAGACCGGAAAATATGCTTGCAAATAAAACAAACAAGCAGTAATAGCACAGTGTTGTGTCCCAAAAAAAAGGTCAATCATTCAGTTTCACTGTTTTTCAATGGTACACTATCTATGACGATCTATGTTATTCCAGAATCTCTTGCGGCCTAGAGAAAGTCACATTTAATTATGGATGACGAAATTATATATCATATGACGACGTTATGGCGCAGCAGTAGCGAACCTGCCTTAAACGCCACAGGTCGCGGGTTCGATTCCCGCTCGGAGCATAATATGTTTGTATTGACCATGCAAGCATATTTTCCGGTCTGGGTGTATTTGTCCTTGTCATTGTGAATGTTTCCGTACCCCCGACACAGGATATTACTATCCAAATGGGGGCCGTTGAGTGTGCAGCGTTTATTATTATTATTGAATTTCGAAATACCACGTGGTCTAACGTTTTCGATATCGCATAAGCGATTGATTGAACGATTTGCCGCTTGTCTAATAGGTCCCCTATTATGTGCTAATTCTACATGGCAAATTGAATAGGCAACGTATATGTACATTAGTTATATTGTTAATTATTCTGTTAGTTATTTTTTAATCTAATTATCTATATATGTATATTTATAAAAAAGGGGCTGACATACAAAGCGAGGATTCCTAGAAATTCAACCATTAATGGGGTAAAAGGGGGTTTAATGTTTGTGTGGACACCGTTGTGGCGTTGTGGGTAGCGAGTCTGCCTTAAGTCTCGACGGTTGCGGGTTCGATTCCCGCTCGGGCAGATGTTTGTTAAAATTTCTGTCTCGGTCTGGGCGTTTGTCTGTGGGTCTCCCCACCGTGCCTCGGAGAGCACGTTAAGCTCTCGGTCCCGGTTTTATCACATAACATCTGATACTAATCGTTAACTCTTGATAAGTAAATTGCTCTTATCCAATGAGTTACTGGTTCGCCCTTAGGGTTGCGGAGGTCAGATGGCAATCGCTCTGTGAAAAAACTAGTAACCCGTCAAATCCGGATAAGAGCAATAAGCAGACCCCGGGTAAAATAAAATACCGGGAATAATGTTAGGATGAAGAGAATGAAGAGTGGTATTTCTCTCATTTTTTAAACTAGAAGCATGAAACATTTTTCTGACGAACAATTAAAAAAAAAACACGTGTTTAAATATTTTCAACATTGTCTTTCAAATTCCACCCTTGAAGGGGTAAAAGTCGTTCGCAGAAGCTAGTAATTCATATAATTATATAACATAACTTTATTTTAGTTGTAATAGATAACCGTAACAGTAATACATAACAATAATATCAACCACCTAACCTGTCAACCTTCGTACAACTAGTTTGCATATATCCATTTGCTTTTCAATGCATTTTATAAAGTAAATAAAACAATATCCTTATTTACCAAAAGACTTATTTACTTAAGCTTAGCTCTGATAAAAAAATATTGTAATTAATACCTTAATGTACACGGACAGTTTTGGGAAAACAAAATTTGAAAGGGAGTGAAATAGGGTATAAAAGTATGTGTGGAGAAACAATCACTTCTATTGCAATAAAGATATAGATCAAAGTCGCAGGGAAAAGCTATATAGTGTATAAATATTAATCATGTTTAAGAAATTAATAATGTAAGCAAGCGTGGGCTGGCTGATAAGCGGTCATCGTAGTTTTGGACGCTTGCAGTACTAGATGTGTTAACAATCATTAGACCGAGGGAAGTAGGGGAAGGGTTTTTTTTTTTTTTTTTTTTTTTTTTTTATGGTGGAGAAATCCTCATGGATACCACCAGGTTTCGTCTCTACGCAGTCGACGGCCGGGGGCATTCGTGCTGAGCACTTGACAACAGTAGGGGAAGGGTGGGCCAACCTAACAACATGTCGTCGTTGCAAATTTAAAATCTCCTATGTGACAATTTTGTCATAAACGAGTTATTTATATATTTTAAAAGCAATTTTATATACCTACACATTGCAAAAATTCCTATGTGAATATCTTAATTCATTTTTAAAGTATTCGCTAATTTAAAAAAATTGAGATTTTTTATTTCAATATATTGTAATTCCTTTATACTTAATTATACCTTAAAAATCAAGAATGTTTTTAGATTTTTTTCTTTAAACTGTTTTTTCGTTTTTCTCGAAGAGTTACTTTTTACACATAGGAGATTTTAAATTTGCAACGACGATGTGTAAAATTTGTGTAATCTCTTAAATTTAATAACCTTTTGAAATCCTTGGCTTGTGACTAGCTTGTTTGTTTATTCAATCTATCCCCAACGTAATCTGAATTAGGGAGATGTTTGAAATGCGTGACACAATTTCACGTGTTTTGCTCCCCCATGGGGAAACTTCTCTTTATTATAATTGAAATCGCAATAGCAACCTTTTGCTACTTTAGGTACAATTGATATCGCAGTATCCATACTGCTTTCAAGCCTTTTTTTGCAATAAAAAGTAGCCTAGACGTTTCCCAAGGTATAGTATATGTAATTTCATCAAAATCAGTTCAGTGGCTTAAGCGAGAAAGCGTGACAGAGTTACTTTCACATTTATAATATCAGTAGAGAAGTAGGGATAATATCTGACTAATATTAAAAACGTAAAAGTTTGGATGGATGGATATATGTAAGGATGAATGATTGTCAGTCTCACGCAAAAACTATTGGACAGATTTGGATGAAATTTGGTACCTACATAGCTTATTACCTGGGTTAACATACAGGATTTTTTATCCCGGAAAAATGTTAGGTTCCCATGAGATCAATAAAAATACTTTATAACATGAGTGGAGTCGTGGACACAGCTAGTATTTTTCTAAATAAAGAAATGTAATTACAACAAAGCTTTTGTTTTATGAAAAACCCTGCAGTATGATTAATTAGTCTGCAATTGATTTATAATAAAATAAAATTATTTATTAAAATGAATTTCCTGTATCGTTTTCCTGCCTGTCGGTTTGTGGAATTTCATTATCGCTTACATGAACAATAACATGAATATATAGACTTACTATATACAGACAGACCCTTCCAAACAGACAAAATTATAAACAATCATCGGCGTCGGGACGTGACGACTCGCCCGCTGTGGAATAATCTCTGTTATTAATAGAGATTATTCCACCAGTGCAATCAGTCAAACTGATGGTATGTGTTTTGTTGCAAAAGGCCGGCTAGGTAGGCTACCATCGCAGTGTCAAATATTCTGCCGCAAAGCAGTAGGTGTCTTTGACATTACTGTGTTTCGGTATGAAGGGCACTGTAGGCTAGTGAAATTACTGGGCATAGGAAATTTAAGAATCAATACCTCGAGCTTGGCAACTCGAGAGTGACACTTACAAATGGTGTAGCGTGCGCTCACACACAACAGCAAACACACTCAGAACGAAACACATGCCTGCATGTTCAATATAAACATCTGTTCCGAGCGAGAATCGAACTCATCACAACCTGTGGCGCTTAGGGCAGGTTTGGCAACGCACGCAACTTTATTAATAGTAATTTTTGTTTTAATACAAAATAACTGGGAAAATGATTTTCACATATTTTTTGTGTGGCTTAGAGCTAAAGCGATTACAGAAAGCCATTTTTAACAGAACGATTATTATTTATTTAATTTTTATTTTTTGAAAATAGATTGAACTAAATTCGATTATGAAAGGTCTCTAAGACTAACTCATTATTTTAAAGATGACTTAAACCAAGGACAGGATATATAGAACGGAACATGATAATTTAAGAGCTAATTAAATCTGTTTACCGTAAATACTTCGTTTATATTTAATAATACCGTTAGTAATGTTGATATTACGGTAATAATATATTAAATTTAATAGTAGTAGTAGAGCCTTTCACCATGAATGACCAAGCTGGGCTAGAGTAGTAGTGACCTCTCAAACAATATCGACGTATAGTAGTAATAGTAAATCCATGCTATTCCCAGCATAAATGGGCCGGCTCGACCGGGAAAGTTACCTCTCACAGACAATCGGCATAATGTAACAGAGTACTGTTGCGTTTCGTGCTATGGGTGAGAGTGCCGAGCCCCAAACTCCAACCCTTCCCTCCTATCACTTAGGTCGTCAACCCGTTTGTGATACTTCAAGTATCGCGCGCGTTCATAGGTTGCGGTGACTGCTTTACTGTCAGGCTTATCGTATGCTTGTTTGCGTACTACTATTTTGTATTGTGTATCTAAAACAGGGCAGGGTTGCCTGGAAGAGATCACTCTTAGTGAAACCGCGTTTGGACCACAGAGATTCACTAGTCATAATTATTTGTTTTATATCATAATATGTGTGTGTAAAAATGTTTATAAATAAATATATTATATATTGTTACAGGAAGTCCAGCGCCAGAGTTCAGCAGACACCAACTCGTCCAGCCAGTGGTCCACCATGCGAGAACGAAGCGAGAGATCAAAACAACCAGGCACAAGGTATAAACATTAACAAAACTTCCGGTAGCAGGCCCATGCACCTCTCAGCACATATGGGCCGGCACGACCGGGGTAGTACTACTCTCTCACAGAAAATCGTTAAGTAACTGTAACGAGTGAGAGCGCCAAAGGCCCAATCTCCCACCCCTCTTTTTCCTTCCTTTTTTCCCTTCTCACCTTCATGTTCCTTGGGTTGGCAATGCGCTTGTGAGACTTCAAGTATCGCGTCCGTTCATAGCTTACGGTGACTGCTATACGGTACTATCAGGCGGATCGTATGCTTGTTTGACAACTGTCTACTACAAAAACATTAACAAATAAAATCCTTCTTTAAAGTTCAAACTTAATTCGTTAAGCTTAGTCAATTTAAATGTCGACAAAAAAGTAACAAATGGACTAAAGCAATGACTTTTGCATTTATAGTATTAATATTTTAATATATACAAGTAAATAAAATTAATGTGTCTATTTGTAATTTAAAAAAACGACTTTTTACTTAATGTATTGGAAACAAACAATTTTTATTAATATTCAGTCCGTCTTTCTGGATGTTTGTCCGGACTAAGTCTGAAACGGTTGGACAGATTTTAACGATACTGTCACTATTAGGTAGCTTATATTATAAGAACTAGACTGCGCTACTTTTATTTTATAAAAAGAGTGTGGATTCCGCGCAATAAAATATCCAAGCAATAATTCTGTAGACCACGAGCGGAGCCACGAGCTTAACTAGTGTTTTATTAAAATGACAAGCCTTTCGATATTATCTAGTAAATATGATATTATATGTGATTAATATTCCGATTTGATAATATACCTACTAATGCACTGGGCTACCTTGGACGCGTGAACTTTACAAGGCTACTTTTGATTGTTGTTTTATGCCTTTTTCATTGGAAATGAAACTATAAATAAATAAATAAACGCTACACACTCAACGGCCCTCATTAGGATAATTATATCCTGTGTCGGGGTCCGGAAACATTCACAATGACAAGGACAAACACAACCAGACCGGAACATGCCTGTACGATTAATACAAACATCTGCTCCGAGCGGGAATCGAACCCGCAACCATCGACGCTTAAGGCAGACACGCTACCCACAACGCCACAACGGTGTCAAACTATATTTAACGGTTAAGGATAATTATTTATAAACAATCGGCCGAAAGTGTGACGGAGAACTGTAGAATCTAATTATCTAACTTCTAACTGATTTTATAATTGTGAAAGTTTGGATGGATGGAAGGTTGTTACTCTTTCACGCAAAAATACGTGACAGATTTGGATGAAATTTTGTATACAAGTATTACTTGGATTAATATATAAGATACTTTTATCCCGGAAAAATCTTGCGTTCCCGTGGAATCACACTACTACAGCAACACTACTAGTATTATATATAAGATAAATGTAAGAAAGTATTTAGTTAATTATTACAGTTCTTGAGATACAGAATAAAAAAATAATAATATCAAGTTTCTTTATAGAGACTCTATATTATTAATTAAATAGAGGCAACAGTAATACACATTCTGTGGAAATTTCAACTCTCTACCTATTACGCAGCCCGCTGACCGCATCCTTTGGGTACGGAACCCTAAAAAACAACTTGTATTACCGAATTGTATAATAGCGTGATTGACCTTACTTTATGTCATAACTGCTTTATTTATATCTGTATTATTAGTTTATATCATTATGGTAGCAAAACTAATTGCAAAAGCGTCACCTTTAAGGTTTGCATTACCAGTTATATCCCAGACGTGTTGCCACCCTACTTGGATTAAGATACCCCATTAATATGGAGGAGACACCAGGTCGCGTGTAAAATGATAGAAAGCGTTTTAAATTGAAGCGCCATCTAACATGTACCTGGGCATCAAATAAGATTTTTACGACGTTGTGGCACAGCGCTAGAAAACCTGCCTTAGCGCGAAAGGTGTTCGCAGGTCGCGGGTTAGATTCCCGCTCGGAGCAGATGTATGTATGATTATAATCTATAAGAGACTTAAAGTAAAGATACCCGGGGAGGGAGGAAATATATAGAAGACATAGACTGGGCATTTTAGCCTTATGCTTATGAAACAAAACATGAACACTACTATTTCATATCGATATTCTGTGTCGGTATATACTTATAAATAATTGAAGCCTCAGTGACTCAACGGTAGAAGGACCGACTCCGCGACGTTAACGCGAGAGTTGCGGTTTCGAACCTGTTCCCTTGGGCTATTGTCGCACGTAGCGTAAGCTTCAAGATTACTTAAAAAAACAAAAATGTTAATTTTTTCTAATGCCCAGGGAATATTGCTAGGAAGAAAATAATTCGAAGACACTTTCTATGGTATTATTAGTTCTGTGGCGCGAGTCCCACGAGTCGGTACTTTATTATTGTATATTTGGACGCAAATAAGCAATACCATGTCAACCCACAAAAATGAAAAAACTGAGTTATATATGCAGAATTGTTGGTAAATGGCTGAAGAACATTTTTCTTTAATATTTGTCGGGTTTAAAGCTTTAAAACTTCTAAAAAAGCCATTTTTTCATCATGCTATTTATATATTATTTTTAACGTTATGGGTTATATTATATACGAAATATGCAGATTGTATGCTTATTTTATGTGAAAATAAGTAAAATAACTTACATACATCATGAAATTGCCAAAAACTTGACCAATATATAAAAAAAATCATATAAAGCAAGTTGTTCAAAATTTTCAAACGCGCTTTTCTCGAAATGACATTCGTGTGGGTTGACATAGTATTGCTTATTTGTGTCCATTTAGTTGGTATATATATTCATATACTGTTCAGTTACTTGGTTTAGTTTAGTGGTTAAAAGGTCCGATCGTGATATTTTTACGCATTGGCAATTAAAGAGGTCGGTCGCAAGTTTTGTGAATGACCTTAATTATAACTTAATGATACACAGTAATGTTGAGGCCAAAGCCTCGTATTATGTAGATTGTAGAGCGATCTTAAAATACAGTTTACATCAATACAAACCTTGGTGCGGCGCTTTCTTGAAATGAAAACCTCTCACTTGTTGATATAACCTTTTTTTCTTCTTTGGAATGTAAGGGCTTTGTATGTTATGTTTGTGTTCATCTTACAAATATCTGTTTCAGTCTGGGTGTTTGTCCTTGTCTCGAGTCTCCCTTTGTGGGTTAAGCTGTCGATCCCGGTTGTTATCATAACATCTGATAATAATCATTAACTCTTGCTATGTAAATTGCTCTTATCCAATGAGTTACTGGTTCGCCCTTAGGGTTGTGGAGGTGAGATAGCAATCGCTCTGTGTAAAAGCTACTAACCTGTCAAATCTGGATAAGAGTAATAAGCTGACCCTGGATAAATAAAATACCGGGAATAATCCTATGGCGAAGAAGACATCTGAAGCTAATAAAAGAGTGCTAAAAAAGATTTACTTGTGACAATATTTACAACTTATGTTCGAGTCCCGTCCCCTATTTCATCCTCTTCGCCATAACCCATTAAATATGACAGTGACAAAGGCAGTGTAGATTATATAAAAGAAAGTATAAAACGAAACCCAACAATGGGTGCGTCATTTCATAGCGCGTCCTTTAAAGGAACAATGGTATTTTTTACAGCCGCGTCTGTATGTAAAGTTGTACCAAAAAAACTTACAAAAGGCTCACGAAATAAGTAAACTTGATTTTGATTTTGTAGTCTTATATGTCCCTTATAGCGCTCGGAACGGTGCTTCCATCTCCGATGACGTCCTCAGCCGTGGGTCGGCTTCGTAGACCTAAGGATGGAATCAAATTTGAGCTCCGTGAGGGCGGTCCCTTTTTCATGTCGAGCAGACTGAGTACAGAGCGGGTCTCTGTACTCGGCAAAACCGCTGGCAATCTCGCAAACTAAAATAAAAGTAGCCTAAGTAACTCCTTATAACATCAGCTATCTACCAGTGAAAGTCCAGTTAAAATTGTACAGCCATTTCAGAGAATACTTGGAACAAACAGACAGATAGACGAAATTTTTTTTTTATGTATATAGTTTCATATGCATTTGAAATTACAAACATACACTTCAATTTTATATAATTATATAGATATAAAATACTACAGATAAACAGAAACTAGTCGATCGAAAAAGCAATACTACATCTACAGATGCGGCAAGTTTCCAAAAATGGTTCTTCTCGATACGTTCTATAAGTTGAATGCATCTTACAGCATCCAGTCACATTCCAATCAGTGACGGCAGTGTCCTATCTTGGCAATACATGAACACATTAAAAAAACCAAAGCACCAGCCATAGACTTATTATATACTATAGACAGGCCATTCCATATAGGAAAATGTCTACAGACTCGTACGGTATTTCTTTGTAAGTTCAATATTATCGCAACGAAGTTATTCACAAGCCGCCTCGACCGGAAAAGTACTAGCATCTCACAGAAAATATCAAGTAACAGTATCAGTAGTTACTGTTGCATTTCGTGCGATGAGTGAGAGTGCCGGAGGCCCAACCTTCTCTTCACCCTTCCTTTTTTCCTTCTCATTCCATCCGTCCAATACCTTGGGTTGGCAACGTGCATGTGGAACTTCTAATATCGCAAGCTTTCATAGGTTGCTGTGACTGCTTACCATATGCTTGTTTGCCAACAATCAAAAATTAAAAAAAAAACATGCTAGCGTCATAATCCAATACATTTAGCATGTGACTAACTTCGCTTCGTTGAGGTAATGTTGAATTTATAAAGCACCAGCTAGTCTTTGGACATTTTGTCTGTATGATAGGGCCTGTCTATAGCATATAGCAAGTCTATGGCATAAGCCCATCAGCTTAGTACTATTCGATAAAAGCATTCTCTAAAGATAAGGAAAAAGTAGCAGTTAAATACGATAAAGTACCGAAACTTGCAGATTTCATTACGCTTTTCTTGAGCAGAATGAAATGAATCATAATATTTTTAGGGACGGAATTACAAAAAAAAAATGTTTCCTTAGTGTACTCCGAGGTTGCTAAAACAATATCTTCTTCAGAATTTGCCAAAGCCTTCATCACTACATAGTATAAAACAAAGTCGCTTTCTCTGTCCCTATGTATGCTTAAATCTTTAAAACTACGCAACAGATTTTGATGTGGTTTTTTTAATAGATAGATTGATTGAAGAGGAAGGTTTATATGTATAATAACATCTATTAAATAGTGGAGAAAAAAATTGAGGTTTCTAATGTGATGTAAAACAATAAATCGTAATGGCGTAAGATATGTACTTGTATGTCATTAATAAAGAAATCTTGTTAGTAATCTTGTATTTGGACTTTTTTTAAAAAAACAATACACCCACTTAAGATTATAACCTTGGACGATGACACTAATATTATGGAGTACTCCCGAGTGAAAAAGATCTTAATCAAGTTCATGATCAATTTTTTTAATGTAAGAGGGAGCAAACGGGCAGGAGGCTTGCCTGATGTTAAGCGATAACCACCGCCCATGAACATCTGCAACATCAGAGGGCATGCTGACGCGTTTTTGACCTTTAAGGAAAGAATAGGCTCTTCTCTTGAAGGTTCCCAGGTCGTATCGGTTCGGAAAGACCACCGGCCAAAATTAAAAAGAAATCATTAACACATCGAGCAAAGAACTTATAACTAAAATCGATACGAATTGATAAATTACTCCTTTCTGGTGTCGGTTATAAAGGAAACGCAATTGATGTAATTACAAGCTTTCCTCAGGTTATGCAGTAGCCGAATAGCTCTTGTTATGACTCATGTGATTATCAACGGTAACTATAGTCAAAGTAGTTTCCTACTTTTTTTTTAATTGAAAGAATTGGCTACATTATTTTATAAATAGATCACATTACCTTAATTTTTATTTGCTTCTAGTACTTGCTTAGATCTGCTTTATAATCTAAGGTATATTTAAGAGGACATGACAAGGCTGAGAATTTAGTATAACGGCAATCGGCATGGTCCCGTCTGTCGTGCACGTTGCCACCTTTCTCCCATCTGCCCCTGGAACCAAGCTCTTCGAGCCGTGAGGGTAGCACAGAGCTTGTCAGGTCTCGCGCTGGCTCGGTCAGTGAGAGACCACGTAACCCATTACAAGCAGTGCCACTGAGGAAGTTTTAGTGGTTCCTATAACGTTACCAATCTTATCATGGTACAACCCCTCATAACCCTGGTAGCACATTTCCTACCCGTCACAAAGAGGTACATTTAAAAGGTTAGGTATTTTTGCGCAGATTTATAATAATATTTACTTTACCAAACCTTTAAAGGTGAACCACCATTTTTATTGGATTAGAGTAGGTTGTCTAACAAGATAATTATAAATACAAACTGCTTTAACGTAAAAATGAATTCAACAACTGAACGTGCTTTCCGCAGTATAAAACGGTAATCCACATGAACAAATTCTAGAAGAATTCTTATGATCCTAAGTTAGATAGTTGAGAAACGAGATTTTATATCATAAACATAGCAACACTAGTGGTAGGTCTTTTGTTGCAAGAGTCCAGCTAGGTAGTACCACCGCAGTGTCAAATATTCTTCCCCAAAGCATTATTGTCTTTAGCATTTCTGTGTTTTGGTTTGAAGGGGACTGTAGGCTAGTAAAATTACTGGGCGTAGGAGATTTAAGAACCCATATGTCGAGGTTGACAACGCATAAATGGCACCAAATGGAGTTAAAAGCACTCATAGGCTACGGGAACCGCTTACCATCATTGTGGGTCGTATGATTGCTTGCCAACTTAGTAACATAAAAAACATCATGTCATGTATTATGACTCGCCCTTTCTGGTTTCCGGTCGGCTCGCGGACGCTTCAACCTATTACAATATATCGACTTAAAAAACAGTATCCGTACTTTCCGTTTCCGTTTAGTTCCTTGTACTTGGGTAGGAGCGTCCCAAGCCCAAACTACATCATGTCTATTCCCTTCTTTATCCTCTCCCTATTCCTTTCTTTATCCTCTCCTTCGCTTGGGTCGGCAAGACGCTGGTGCTGGTGATGGATGCTAATTAGTTTTGTTTTTTAGTCTTTTATTGACCATTTTGATTTATTTTTTGTTAGGACTTTTTTGAACCAGTTTTGATTAACGTTAGCTGTTTCGGAATGTTCTGGGAAGAAGCGAGTTAATTAGTCAATCAATATTCATAGATGACGATGACGTTAAGGTTCACTTGCCCAACTCGCATCATAACTGATTTTAACTTCTCGAAAAGTAAAATTGTTCGCGGACTATATTTTGCCTTCTGCGGTTGCGAATGTTTGCCCAACTCGCATCATAAGTGATTTTAACTTCTCGAAAAGTAAAATTGTTCGCGGACCATATTTTGCCTTCTGCGGTTAGAGACCACTGGTATATAGGGTACGGTGACCTCTTACCATCAGGTGCATCAATAGATACTCCAGAAGACTAAAATAATTTAATTAAAATTTCAGGAGGGCATTCACCATCCGGAGGTGACGATGACGATAAACATAGATGGTGTCGATCATGTCCTTGATCTTCGACTGAACCATGACCTGGTTGCAGGGGACCACACTATCAGCTATCAGAAGGACGGGAAGACGGTGCTACATAAACCTGATATAGAAGTAAGTACATAAACGAAGTGCGGAAACCCAAAAAATATATACAAAGATACGACATGATTTGCCTCAAGCAAAGCTGTTATTGCAGCCTATGTATAATATGAAATTACTGGGCAGAGGAGATTTAAGAACTATTATATCGAGGTTGGCAACGCGTGAGTGACACCTACTAATGGTGCTGCAAGCGCTCATAGGCTACGGCAACCACTTACCATCCGGTGGGCCGTATGCTTGTTTTCCAACTTGTTACATAAAAAAAATGGATAACTTGGTGTAACACCAGGGGCAGTTAGGAAGGAAAGTTTGTTAAAATAAAATAGGGTAGTTAAAATAAAATAAATAATATATTTACATGTGTATGACAGGATATTAAAAAGTACCTGGATGAGTGCTCTGCTCAGTATTTTTTGGTTAATCGAAAAATATACTTAGATACGAATTAGATGCGTTGATAAAGGACTTCCCAATAAAAGTTTTTCTCTCAAAAGATGGAAATTAAAAAAGGGACAAAAATAATCGGACTGGAGATATTTGAATTCGAACCGGGAAAAACACGGATAAATGACATTTACTGAAAATGAATACTAGCTAGATCGATTTATCGCCTCCTAAATAAACCCATCTGCATACTAAATAATAAATTAATATAATAAAAGTTAAAGATGCAGTTCTAAAAAATTTCGTAACCGAAGGGCAGTTATTATTATTTTGTAATCGGTGACTCTTGTTTAATTTTACTTCATCCTACCAAATTGTGTTCTTTTTCCAGGAGCTAGATATATGCCAGTATTCTGGCACGGTTAGAGGAAAGAAGGGTTCTTGGGTAGCACTATCCACGTGTCAAGGCGTCAGGGGTGTCATACATGATGGAAAACAAATGAAATATATTGAACCACAAGGTAAATTCTGCCAGTTGTCAACCGATTTTATTGGATAGCCTATATCTATATTTATTTTGGCTATATAGTGCGGTTGCCTCTGATTGTGGAATGAGCTCCCCACCAAGGTTTTCCCAACAAGCTACAGTATGGGGTTCTTCAAGGCAATGGCAATACGCAACCGATACCGGTAGAATCACATAAATTTGATTATTATATGATCAAGATTTTCGGAGACATACAAGGAAAGAGCTTATTAGCCACAATCATTTTATCCAAATTATTATCGTATACGCACTAGCATTTACCCGCGACTTCGTCTGCATGGACTAATTTATGCTCCTTTAGCAGTTTGAACCGCACTTTATATACATTAAGTTACAATCGTGTCAAAAGGTTGATATTATTATGTCGGGAGGACCTTCTAAAAGCTTTTCTGTGTCTCGTGAATAGAACTTTTTTGGGTATTTTCTCATTATTCGCTCCGAGCCGGTATTCGCATTGACCATACAGGCATTAGTTTCGGTCTGGGTGTGTTTGTCCATGTCACTAGACACAGGATATAACTATCCTAATGGGAGCCGTTGAATGTGTAGCGTTTATTTATTATTTTATTTAAAGGTAACGAAATAGACTCCCAACACTACGTCTACGATCACACGGATTTAAATACTGACTTTAATTGCGGATACGTTGGGGGCGTGACGAACAATACGAATTACGATTCTGTCCTTATGAATGAATACCAGAGCGTGAAGAGCAGAGAAAACAGTAGAATTAGTAGGGTAAGTGTAATTATTATACTTAACAATATTATTAATGATTGGATCAAAGGCTTTTTTATTACCGATGAACGAACCAGCCTTCTCGGAAAGAACATCATAAGCGCCAAAATTTAAAATTGTATTTATAATTTTACCGTCGTCGGGATGTGACGACCCCATCGCCCGCTGTTGGGATAATCTCTGTCAAAGCAGAGATTATTCCACCAGTGCAATCAGTCACACTGGTGGTAGGTGTTTTGTTGCAAGAGCCCGGCTAGGTAGGTACCACCGCAGTGTCAAATATTCTGCCGCCAAATAGTAGTGCTTAGGCATTATTGTGTTCCGGTTTGAAGGGCACTGTACGCTAGTGAAATTACTGGGCAGAGGAGATTTAAGAACTAATATCCCGAGGTTGGCACCGCGTAAGTGGCACCCACTAATGGTGCTGCAAGCGATCATAATTTATGGCAACCACTTTACATCTGCTGTGCCGTAAGCTTGTTTGCCAACTTGTGACAAAAAAAAAATTGTCATCAGTATACATAAAACCTAATAACCATAAGGACACCGTTGTCGAGTATTGGTAGCGAGTCCACCTTTAGCCTCGACGGTTTTGGGTTCGATTCCCGCTCCGGCAGATGTCTATATTACAAATTGATTTTTAAACTCGTGTCCTAATCATTTTGTAGCGTCCCATTAATGGCACGAGTGCTTTTCGTTCACCGTCGTTGCGCTAAACTGTCCAAAAAGTTAATGACCTCGTTTCTCGAGATCTAATGAGGTTGAATATATAAAGTTAATTACTCCTAACTGTCTCTATATGCCAATTAAATGAACTATATGCCAATTTAGTTTCGTGACATGATAAAATCCTTTTGTTTAAGATTTGAGGGACAATATAAAACTTCCATGTACTGACCCGTTTTAATAATTATTCTGCGTAATTGGGATAATCATCATTGATAGAAATCTCCATATCATGGAAAAGAATAAGAATTTATTGATTCTATACGTCGTCTTCACAGTATTTTATCATTTGTAACGACGACGTTGTGGCGCAGCGGCAGCGAACCTGCTTTAAACGCAACAGGTCGCGGTTTCGATTTCCGCTCAGATCATTATGTTTGTATTGACCATGCAAGCATATTTTCCGGTCTGGTTGTATTTGTCCTTGTCTTTGTATGTGTTTCCGGACCCCGACACAGGATATCACTATCCAAATGGGGCCATTGAGTGTGCAGCGTTTATTTTATTTGTATTAAATTCTACAGTACAGGCGTAGTACGAACGACGATACAGAATTACGCGGACCTTTTAACGCGAACAAATTGTCCCGTTACGTGGAATTAGTTCTTGTGGCCGATAATAGAGAGTTTAAGGCGAACGGCGAGAGTATTACAACAATACATAGACAGCTAAAAGACGTGGCGAATATCATTAATTCGGTAAGTATTGAGAACTAATCCTTACTAATGCGAAAGTGACTCTGTCTGTCTGTCGTGCCGAAACTACTGAACCGATTTAAATTAAATTTGGTACACAGATAGTGTAGAGCTTTGTAAGGGGCGGTAAAAAGTTGTGTGAAAGTATCGTAATTTTTAGAGGTAGAAGTTTGAAACTTATTTTTATAGGCTGGTGATTGGATATAAATAAATATGACATTCAAAGTTTGTAAGTTTTACCCTCAGGAGTGCATTGGCATGCAAGCGACAGACAGACAGACAAAGAGTCATTTATATCGCATTGCATTTATAATATTTGTAAGGATTTATATATTAAATTAATATTTGCATGCTATGTCTTTTGGGAAATATTTTTGCTTATTTTATACGTAATTCTTTTAACTTTTTTAAATTAATTTAAATAAAATTCTAAATTTTAGGTGTATGCACCGTTAAATATTTTTATAGCGCTTGTCGGTGTGGTAGTGTGGAGCGAGCGAGACGAAATACAGTTAGAAGAGGACGGCGACAAAACTCTTACACACTTCCTACATTATAGAAGAAATAGATTATTGTATGAAATACCGAATGATAATGCGCATTTGTTAACGTGAGTGAATATATATATTTTTATGTTTACTAAGTAGGCCGGCTTGACCTAGGAAGTACTGTCACAGAAAAACGGCGTAAAATAACAGTATCAGGAGGTACTGTTGCGTTTCGTGCGATGAGTGAGAGCATAGGAGACCCAATATCCCACCACCTCTGCTTCCTTCTCATCCCCTCCCTTCTATCCCCTCCATTCTATCCCTCTGGTTGTCAACGCGCATGTGATACTTGAAGAATTGCGCGCGTTCATAGGTTGCAGTGACTGCTTACCATCAGGTGGACCGTATGCTTGTTTGCCAACCGTCAAGATAATAATAGTCATCGTCATCATCTTCAAAATAGTGTTCAAGTTTCCCATCATGATTTATGTTAAAAGTGATATTTTATTCTATACTACAATTTCCCACATAATAATTTATTCTTTAAATCCCTAAAACACTTAAAAGTTAAGAAATTTTATTTCAGACGTCAAAAATTTAAAGATGGAGTTGTAGGCAAAGCTCTAAAAGGACCAATATGTACTTACCAGTTTTCCGGTGGTGTTGCGACCAACCATTCTGAGGTGATAGGTCTAGTGGCCACCACGATCGCTCATGAAATGGGTCATAACTTTGGCATGGAACACGATACAGAAGCGGAATGTCAATGCCCCGATGAGAAGTGCATAATGAGCCCTTCGAGTACTTCAGTCACGCCCACGCATTGGTCTTCGTGCAGTCTACGGTCGTTGGCGCTTTCATTTGAAAGGGGAATGGATTATTGTTTACGGTAAGTATTTAATAATAGAAAAAAATGTATGAAACAAAATTGAGCATTAATGATCATTTTGACGAGAATGATGCGTTTCCGGTACATATTAAAAACAAGAAAGGGCCCAAGATAGAGCCTTGTAGAACACTCATTTCTATGGTATACTGGGAAGATTTTTGCAACTTTTTGTAACGTTTTGAATAGAATCAATTAAATACAATTTAAGTAGATCTAAATATCTACTACTAACCATATGAAACTTAGCTCTTCGAGAAATGTAAAAAAGTTTCATGGTCTACCCAATCCAAAGCTTTATATAAGTCAAAGAGTATAGTTGTAATATTCTGTGACTACTCTCATGCAACGTTGTTTTAAAGGTGCTAATTCTGCACCGTTTGGTGATTTTCTTTTGGTGGAATGATATCGTGCAATATATATATATAAGCATTATAATATTGAAATAATTTAAATGAAAAGACTCATACTGCTGATGGAGGAGAAAACTTAAAGCTTTAGAATAATTGTATTTTTTTAATATAGTATGTATAATTATAGTATAAATAAGTAAAATTTCAGTTTGTAATTGGAAATTATTAACAATAGTCCGGTTACATCTAAAGAGCCCAATATGCACGCGTGTCGCTAGTTTGATGTAACACGTTACATGAAGCATGTCGGTGACTCGGATCTGTTTTTTTTCCCTACTAAAATAAAAATAGCTCAACTTTTTTATCGATATCATCAGCAACAAACCGAAGCGCCTGTTCGAGTCGCCGACGTGCGGGAACGGCTTCGTGGAGCCCGGCGAGCAGTGCGACTGCGGGCTGGCGGGCGGCGCCGCGTGCCTCGCGTGCTGCGACGCGCGCGCGTGCGCGCTGCGGCCCAACGCGACGTGCGCCGCCGGCGACTGTTGCGACCCGCAGGTCAACTATTTACCGTTTCTCTTGAAGATAAACTTCATTAGAATCGTTTTGATTTGATATCGTGCAACGGAAAAACGACATGTAAGAGACACTAATACAAAAATGTGGAGGAATGAACTAGACAGAAATATACATACCAATTTATATTATCGGTCTCTCCTCTTTGCGCCATGCTTTAGTGAGCCAGAGCGAGAGAGCAAATGTCGGTGTGTATGTATATTGCACACCGTTTAATACTTGCTTTTATTTGAGCATTTAACGTGTGTTAGTATATGTGAAAAGTACGTGAGCTATTACTGCTGTACACCGTATGCGGTTGCGTATTACAGCTTTTTAGTAAGAAGTTAGCGTGGTGTGTTATTATTTAACAGTGTTTGTGAATATTTTTGTATCTTGTTATATATATATTCATCTCATTTTTTTGTCGATTTACTGAAGTATCACTTCTATCGTGTGTGAATCGCACAAATACCTTTTTTTTATTTAAAAATGGGTCAAGAGTGACCTTCATTCAGCGCGGAGGCATAGATAAGGTCTACGATGGAGTGGGCTTACTTATAAGAAGCCTGTGTACTCGCACGTTGAAGAGGTTCAGGTTGTATGTGGTCGGGAATACATTTTAATTTCTTAGTCTATATTATAGACCCTTATAACTGGGTGCGCTTATTGGTCGATGACCGACATGTGGGTAAAGCTAATTTAGGTGCAGTCAGTCTATGGATGGGTGATCGCATAGTGATATTCCAACTAAGCGTCTCTGTGCTTCGGAGGGCACGTAAAAACTTAGACCCTATAGTCTACAAGTCAAGTCCGAGACCTATATGGGCGACCTGAGCAAATCTGATTGAACGAGATTGGTCACTAACCATTCGATAAGAAGAAGAAATTCTTAGCAACATATCCTTTGCAGTTGATTTAGATCGACGTGACTGTTGACAGACTTCTAATGTACTTACGGTGCTCCCCTGTGACGCCGTAAAGACCAGTAGGGCCAAACATAATTATAGGAAAATTAATTATTGACTTATTTTCATTTATTTTATATATTAAGGGAAGGGAATAAAAGGAGTTTCAGTGATCACTATATTTATTAAATTACATGTTATTGGTCCACAGACGTGCAGACCGAAGTCGGCGGGCACGGTGTGTCGGTCGGCGGACAAGGAGTGCGATCTGCCCGAATTCTGCAGCGGATACTCCGAGTTCTGTCCCAGGGACGTCTACAAGATGGACGCGACGCCTTGCTCCAATAATGAGGTGAAATTTCATATTTACATAAAAGTGCATTGATAAATTAATAAAAACCAACTAAATATATATATGTATTTTACATAAGACAATTTTTCTTAACAATCGCATGTTGCAAAAATATTAACGGTCATTAAGATAAATACTATCGTCAAAATAATACAAATTCACGTGTTAACTTTAAGCTGACGTTTGTTGTCCAACTTCACACATTAAAAAACTGGGATATGTGTCTGAACTAGAATTATAACCTTTAACGAAATCAGGTCGGGCTAGTACCATACGAATTCAGGGCCAGATTCGCTGTCATGGGCCAGGGCATACAGGCCCGGGGCTTCCACAAAGAGGGAAACCCCATAAAAAACTTCGAAAAATCTTTTCGTACTGTTAAATAATAAATAAATAAACACTGCACACTCAACGCCCCTCATTAGAACAGTGTTATGCTGTGTCGGGGTCCAGAAACACATACAAGGACAAGTACAAAATACACCCAGACCGGAAAATATCGTATAATCGGAGCGGGAATCGCAGCCGCGACCTGTGGCGTTTAAGGCAGGTTCGCTACTGCTGCGCCACCAAAGGCCTCGACAACTCTAAATCCGGTCCTATACGAATTCTTTTCCCCTACAGGCGTACTGCGTGCACGGCTCGTGCCGGACGCACACGGACCAGTGCCGGCTGCTGTGGGGATTTACCGGCGCGATGTCCGACATACGATGCTACAATTCGTCGAATACTAAAGGCGATAAGTGAGTATTTATTCTGAAAATACTAGGTTTTTTCTGAATGCTTAATGGGTTAAGGTAAGGAGAGCCTATTGGCCTCGACAGCGTCATAGAGCTTTGTGTGAGTACCACAGACATAATAAAAATAGGTCCTATTAATGTTAAAAGTCGCATATGACTTACGAAACACGTGTCGCCGTCTTGCCATTAAATTCCTCCCACCCATGCTGTCATTACTACATAAACAGACGACGTTATAGTAAGCTTCATATTACATTGCTACGTTCGCTTGTTTAGCTCCGGCTTTAGCTACTTTATACAGCAATGGTAAGCAAAATGAAAAAAACTACACTAATGCAGCGTGCACTTACATGTGGCTCATAAGTCACAATTGCGGTGACAAAATCATACATATATCATATCAAGATCTTATTGTAGTGAGAGTAGACTCATCGTTAATTCTGTCATGGAGACCTGAATTTAGTCAATTTAAAAACATCAAGTGTTCGTTTTAAGGAAAGGTAATTGCGGCTATCGTCGCGGCGACCAGCCAGTGTTCTTCAAGTGCGCCAGCGAGGACGTCCTCTGCGGCCTCCTGCAGTGTAAACATCTCAACGAGAGACTCGAGTTTGGCATGGAGTCTGTGTCTACGCTGTCGGCTGTGTTCATCAATAATGACGGTATATTAGTTATTAAATAATAATTAAAACATTCTCTCAAAAACAATCAGGAAATGTGACAAAAAGATTACTACTTGTAATAATTGAAATTAAAATTAAACTTTGTGTAAAATAATCAAAACAATTCATCGAGTAGTTATTGAGTTCTAAACCGAAACCGAATTATTATTTATATTATTTGACAAATACATATTATACATGATATAATATAATAATGTGACTTTTTATTTTTTCAGGGAAAATATTAACCTGTCGTACTGCTATGATAGA
Source organism: Hestina assimilis (assembly GCA_023373885.1). NCBI lineage: Eukaryota > Metazoa > Arthropoda > Insecta > Lepidoptera > Nymphalidae > Hestina > Hestina assimilis. The sequence goes on along the minus strand of CM041762.1, from coordinate 3,328,860 downwards.
TCTTGGCCTTTCGGAAGTTGATCCGGGAATGGTACCTGACGGCGCTAAGTGTGGAGACGATAAGGTAACATTTTATACTAATAAATTAAAAAAAAGTAGTCTATATAATTATAAATTTGTTTCATTACAATTAACATTTAATTATAATTAATATTAAATAAATATAATGCAATTCAATTGAACTAAAAATAGTACCGGAGATCTTTAATATATACGAAGAATAAAAAAGGACTTAAGATTGAACCCTGTGGGACACCGGTTTGACTAGCAGTATGAGAGGTCGCCAATAAAATATTTTACCTATACACAATCGAACGCCTTTGACAAATCAAATAATTCTTTAGGTTCTAAAATGCTCACACCGGTATCACGTTTTATTGCTTTAAGTGAATCCAAACTTTATATATATTAAAAATTATATCAATTATTATTATTTTTTTAATTCTTGCTTTTGCCCGCGGCTACGCTCTTATTTATGCGATTTTTAAAGAGAAAATCCGAAATAAAAATCCGTTACTTCCACGGAAACTGAAACATTTTTCTAGCTTTTTTTAAATTTATATGTGGATAAAAAAATATATCAAATAGCTTAGAATTGTGACTGGGAATTTACCTTAAGTGATTTTTTTAAATATTATTGACTGCAGTAAAGAATGGATCTTAGTTTCTATTATTTCTAGTGTTTAAACTTTTTTGATTGTATTTAACTTAATTTTCAGATGTGTTTGAATCAAAAATGCGTGTCTGTAGCGGGTGTGGTTGATGAAATAGCGAGACGACCGTCGTCCGTCTGTCCGTCCAACTGCTCCGGACACGGCGTCTGTAACTCCGAAGGTATATATAATTTATATTTTATTGCCCGACTTGTAAGGTACATTCACACAATCAATTTTAACTCATACATAATTATGAATACTTTTATGTCTAAATCTATATATACACAGTACATATACTTATATAACATCTTAGTACCCTTTTTTGCGTCTATTTGTATGATGACAAGATTATGTGTGTGTGTGTGTGTGTGTGAGAGAGATTGTGTTTGTTTCCGAATCTTCATATAGTTACTATATCTCAAAGACCTACAATCTGTAATTTTTTTTTTTTTTTTTTTTTTTTTTTTTATTGATAATAACATAAACAGTTGAAATAGGTTACAACTATAACAGGTGTCTGCATAAACTCATTCGAGTTTTACCGGATACCTGTGTCGTCGAACATTATGTTTAAAACTTATGATAAATAAAAATAACAAAAGAGGAAGGTACATTTTTTTTATTTATTAAATTCTATTTATTTATTAAACTTTTTATCTCAAGGTCATTGCCATTGCGAGCCAGGCTTCGCTCCTCCATTGTGCGCTGTCCCGGGACCAGGCGGTTCCATCGATTCCGGTCCAGCCACTGATTCCAGCAGTAAGAACGATATTCCATAATTAAAAATATATTATTTAGATAATTACTTATAAAATATAATTATATTGTGTTAATTGAAGTGTCATTCCAATTTGATGTCAATATTTTAATCAGTGACTAAAATTATTTCATCTATCGCCCAACTTAACATCAATATTTTTTCAGCGCCCCTACTTGTTAATAAACTTACATTCTAAATGAGACCTTTTACCAGTAAAAGAAATTAAAACGCAATTTTATAATAAGAGTATCTTTTATTCAAATTAAAACATCGATATAAATTTCAATTTTATTACAAATTTAATGTGATGGATGAAAGGGGGAGACCCTTAAATCACTTCAAGATCCCCTATTTTTTGGGCCCCCGACCACTTTGAGAAAGACACTTTGGGGTATATATGTAGCCTTAAGTCTATTGTACTGTGAAGCATTATTTATGTTTGCCTTTCCTACTTCCGCAGTTCAACGTAACTTCATGGTGGCGATGTACGTGATCTTCCTCGGCATACTACCGTCGATACTACTGATCATGTTCCTGATGTACTACTCCAAGCACAATGTCCTCAACTGGTGGAAGAAACCTCGGAAGACGTACGTATGCTGTAGAAGTAGAAACACAACAACACCTAGAAATAACAACTTTAGTTTTAACCTATCTAAATTTTCTAATTCGTTTAGTGGTCTTCTAAATTTTAAACGTAACAAAAATGACGCGAAACCATCACACGATAAATGCGTTACAGAAAATGAAAATATTTACGCTAATGTATGTGTACAAGAGAACGATTACGAAAGTCTTAACAGTAATAATAATTTGAACACTAATAAATTGTGGCGTGATAAAATTGTTTATTTTTTCAAAAACCGAACCCAACAAGGAGGGAGTTAAAAGTTTCATAGAAAAATCAATAAAGACGATATACAAGTTGCTAACAATGAATTAGATGTTAAGACTGCTTGTAACAAAGTGACAAACATAAAAAATGATACAAGAAAAAATAAACCTAATGTAGTTATAATAAATACTGGTTTAGCTTCAACAACTAATAAAAATATAAGCACAGCTGATATAAAACCATTAACAACTGACGATAGAGTTGTTACTAATAAGAACGCACATGACAAATCAAAACCAGATAATCGTAGGGCTAAAAAAAAGATAATCTTGTTATTGTAAACGCCGGTTTAGCTTCGACAACTAATGATAAAATTAAAGATAATGGAAATGATAAAATGGATGGGATTAAAGTTAATTTTAAAGATTTGCAAAGTAAATTTAGTCAACAAATCGATCTAACTAAGGTGCCGAAACGCAATTAAATATAATGCGTTTTAATTAAGAATAGAGTCCTATTCTTAAAACCGCCACCATCTTGAACCAGAACGGTCCACAACTTCATTATATATATAGATAGCTGATGTTATAGGGGGTAACTTAGGCTACTTTAATTTTAGAAAAAGAATTAGCGTTCCGCGTTGTAAAAATAACCCAAACAATATGATTCTGTATGAAGACCATTTTAGCGAGTAATTATGATAACAAAAATTATTAGTAAAGTAATAAGAAAATTTTAATTAAAAAAGTGATTTTGGAATTTCAATCTGTGATTAGAATGACTTTTAATTTTTAATTAATATAAAAATGTAGTCTTAAGTATAAAAATAAGGAATTCATTAGTATTTAAGATGATGCAAGAAATATCTTAGTTTTAGTTAGATTTTTGTTTTTATGATTTGCTTATTGTCGTGTTGGTTAGTATGTAATATGGTGTTGGGCTCATTACACGAATCTTCATATCGAAACGTTGAGTGTATATTTTTGAGTTGTAAATTTTTGATGCACGTTTTATGGTTCACTTCCATTTAAGTTACATGTTAAAAAAATAGTATTAAAATTAACTTACTATAAACTAAGGACCAAAATGTCCATAGATTCGCTAGTGCTATTTTGTAAGTTCGCACTAACGCAACGAAACGAAGTTAATCACACTCTAGCCTTTCGATTATGTTGCAAGCATGTGACTAACTTCATCTCGTTGTGTGATTTCACGAAGGAGCACTAGAGATTCTTTGGACATTTTGGTAATTTGGAAAGGCTTATAGAAATAGCGTTCTAATAAGAGTTTCACAGACTTCATTCAAACTCCCTTCAGTGATTGTTGTACTTGTTATAAAAATATAAAAAACATATACCATATATTATGAACGCAAAAAAAATGTAATATGTAACTTAATATATAGAGGTCGTCAATAGAATGCGACCCTAAATTTTGTAATGTGGCGAAGTAATTTGTGCTCATTTGGCACAACTGAAAGTCATTGAACTTAGAATTAAATTAATAATGGCCACTGACAATAAAAATTTAGACCGGTCGCTTACTACCGAAAGCAGTAGTTTTTAACTTTTACGCTAAATGCATAATATTTCTTCTGAAAATATTTAAAAGCTTGACTCTTTGGTAATTTATAAATAATAATTCGATAATTATTATAGTGGAGTCGCAGACCAATGAGATTTTTGCACTTTGATACAGCATGACTTACTTTCGCATGCTGTTTCAGTTACGTATTCATTGTGCATGCGCGAGCGAAAGAGATAGGTGTATGACGTAGCCCTAGTTATATACGAACTTCGTCGTGTTTCTCGACTGCACTATATTAATTATAAAACTGAAAAAATATTTTCATACGAAATTTGGGACATCTATGCATTATGGAATGTCAAAAATGTTTCTGTTTTTTAATGTTTTATGCTAAGAAATTGAACAAAAAAAATGGTCTATGCCAGTTTTTGTGGCTGGTAACTCTCAAGGGCTATGCTTTTTCTATCTTCTTTATAATATATAACAAATTTCTTTTTCAGTAGCTTAGTTTTTCCACCAGCACGTGTATCCATATTTTCTTTTTAGTTTAATAATAATTTATACATTAATATGATTTATTTAATCAATAAACTTACCTAAATCTTTTTTCTTTTCTTTAATACAATGTTACCTGTCGCATACATTTTTAGCTATGTCTTACTGTCATGTCATGGTGTTGCCTGAATCTTTGGTGAGTGGTATCTGGGTTTTCTATGCTTCGCATGGTATTAACAATTATTATGGGTTTCGTGCATGCCTAACACATTTTAATATATATTTTTCTATTCTAAAACACATTGTATATATTTATTTATAAGACTAATTACTTTTTTGCAATCAATAAAAACTGCTAATAGTTTTTTCAGTTGTAAAAATTTTTCATTTATTTTTACAGAATTCAATCTCCGAAGAAGAATAGCTTGCAACGTCGTCTGTCCCGAAGTGCAAGCAAATTTGCCGCTAATTTCCAGAATAGCAATCAAAATAACGCGCAACCCGTCAACGTACATACTCTTTCCAATCCTGACGACATGAGCTCAAGTCTTTTAAGAAGCGATTCAGATCACAGTCCTTCTGGAAACATAAATCCTTCTGTGAACTTCTTTGGCAATTTCAAAGGATTTTCTCTGACACCAATTGATAAAAATCAAACACAGACAGAGAAGGATGATAAAAAGATCGAAAGTGTTCCCAAAAGTGCTAAAATTACACCTGTCCATAGAAGTGGTAGTAATAGTCAGAATATTAGTCAAGGTGCTTTAAAACCGGTTCTACGTTCGGCACCACCTTTACCTATAGTACCGAATACAACGAAATCGAGTCCGAAAAATAGTCCCTCCGTGAAAAGAACAAACAGTTCCGTTCAGAATAGAATAAAAGCTTTAATAGGTTCTGACAAAACCGAAGAGATCCCAGTTCAATCCAATCCTACTGCAAGACCAGTTATTTCAAGTCCAATACTAGAAGCTTCTACATGTACCGCTAAAGAATTGATTTCCCCCCTTCAAGGGTCCAAAACTATGGGACCTATACGTGCTGCGCCTACTGTTCCAAGTTTTTCGCCAGACTTACCTAAAAGACCTTTGAGTATGCATTCAGCTGGTAATGTCCCACAAAAACCACTCCCCGAAGAACCCAAAAAGGTGAAAGAAGGTATTTCACTCAATAGAATTGCATCGTTCCTTAAACAAGAAAAACCTAAAGAAAAAGAGCGAAATCCAGTCGAGAGAAGTCATTCTTTACCGAAAAATGCAAATAATCAATTGAAAATTGCTAAAGTCGATAAAGTCGCGTTGAGGAATCTACAAATATCTAATCCAATTCTACAAAAACAAATAGAATTAACAGTTAATACTGTACCTGTAGTTTCTGATTCAGAAGACGCGGACGATCCTAAAGCTTTCGTGAACAGAGCACAAAGTATGCGAGCTCCTATAGTGCCAAAACCAGCTATACAAAGTTTTGGTTCTATGAGACAAGCTCCAGGAGTTGCGAGACCGCTATCATGCGTTGGAAGACCAACCGCTCCACCTCCTCCATTACCCAATCAAATGTCAATAAATGAGGAACATGCGTCTGTTTATCAAAATCCAAAATCACAAACAGAAATAAAGTCTACGGACTACGTTGATTGTATAGAAGAAAAACCAGCACCTCTCGCTCATATTGATGAAGAATCCGGTGATAACATTTACGCTATAATAGAAGAGAGTCCCGAAAAACACTCTAAACCTCTCCCCGGTAGCCTACCTCCTAAAACTGTACAAGCTCCTGTGGAAGAATACAATGTTCCGAAACCCATTACTTCTAATTCAGGAAGTACTGAAAGCATGGGTCTACTCGGTGAAATTGTTAATGAAATTCAAAATCGACATTTCGAATCTATATATTCAGCATCTACCCTTGCCAGAAAGAAAGAGAAAGAAAAGCAAAAAAATACCGAGAATAACAGAGATAGCACGTACATGAACACAGATTACAAGAGGCCTGAAAGTGTCTACAACAATTCAGGAGCAAAGTCAACCACAAGCAGCGGCTATTTACATCCCTCTGCTGTAAATATACCTACTTACATGCAAAAGCATGAAGACGATAAGCAGGAAATCGAGAAACCACCATCTCCAACACTAAAAGTTAATTCAAAAATTCCAACTTTCACGAGGCAAGTCACACCGCCAGGTCTTAGAACTACTTCGACTTTTAAAGCTCAATCGCCGAAAGCTGTGACTAAAAATGTTGCACTTAAAACAATACCGAATAGTCCAGATTTAGTATCGAGTTGTGCTGTACCAGATATAAAGAATGTTAAAGCCCCAGATGTTATTAATAATAATAAACCCATAGAACCACCTAAAGTAGCAACGAAACCTAGTACAATGGCGAAACCCATAGACAACCGACCTCCTTTAAGGCCAGCGCCATCTGTAGACAAAAAACAAACATCAAAAACGCCAGTTTTAAAAACCGTCAATTCATCAACGAATGTAAATAAAACAGATAAAACTCCGCCCTTGAATCGTACAAATTCAAAAACCGATTCTAACGTTAAGGCAATAGCGGATAGTTTAAATAAGAATCGACCAAAAATCGTACCTAAACCTAGTACGATATTACAAAAGACTGATTCTAATATAAAATCAAATTCATCGAAACTATCCGCGAAACCGTCAAATGTTGCCAGTTTGCAGCAAAAATTCGAAAATAGAAAATCGCTAGGAAAAGAAATAACGGCGAAAAAATAAATATCACCATAATGAAGTTTAAGGTAAATTATTTAATAAAACCTTACAATTAAATATATTTTAGTTTATAATATGACTGTATTGTGATTATAGTTAGACGAATCTCTTTAACTCGAGAGGAAGATATGGTATTTTCTGGAATGTTATATAAATAAAACGCTTTATTGTAGCTAGAAAAAAATTGCAGCTATATTTATACAAAATGTAATGTCTAGTCGATATCTAACTAGTAGAACTTATTAACAAACAATCAGTAACATTCAAACTTTTTTTTTAAACCATAGACAACAATATTTTTTTCTTTCTATTATATCGGTGTGGTGCGCTAGAAGTTGATCTAAAGCTTCAATTTGTTGTAATTGATCTCCAATGTTTGAATTTGATGAGGCAAAATTTATGTGAAAGCGTAGACTATATACTACGTTACGGCCCCTACATACAAACAAAATGTCACAAAAAGGTTGTTGCCCTTTCATTCTATATTCGATTATGGTTTGCACAAAATAACCAAATGCACCACCAACACACGAGTTAATCATATTTTGTCTGTATGAAAGGGCCTGTCCATAGTATATAGTAAATCTTAAGTGTAGGAGTTTCAAGTATTACGTAAATTGTCGTTTTACGCCATATAGACGCGCAATCGAATGTATGCTCTATATCTATGTACCAATAAAACATTTATGCTAGTAGATAAATGTTCTAAAATAATAATTATTATTATAATAAATAACTAATATGGAAGTCCTCCCGTCACCCCTAGAAGTGCATTCGTAATACTTGACAGCTTCAAGCACATTCATAGCGTAGACAGAGAAAAACGTAGACGGAGCCATAACAAGTTGTCGTTCTTCTAATATTATTCTTCTTCTCATATTTCAATCAAGATATTGTTTGTTATATTTCTTGCGAGTTTAGCGACGTCGCGCCATATGTCTGTGTGACTTCATACAAGCAAAAATGTTAATCTTTTTTCTTGTCTATTAAACCGTCTATGTTTTTTCTTCGTTTATTAAACTAATTACTTATTTATATTTGATAACTTATCTTTTGAATAATTAAAGTGTTCATATTTTGATATGTAATGGCATTTTCAAAAATAGTAAATAATTTAGTATACTTGTAAATAACTTAGAATGAAAATACGCTGAAATTTAGTGATAAGATTCTATTCGTATTAATTTTAATGTATTGTAAATATTACTTATAGTTTACATAAAAACGATCAAAGTGTCTTAAACGTAAATATAAATTTATTTGTATTTTTATAAAGACTAAATATATTTAAGCATTTGTGTAAAGGTGCGACTGTTTTCATATGCAATATACGTATATAGTCCATTTCGTTAGAATATGTACAAAATGTAAACAACAATACGTCAAATTGATAGTTTACAAGATTTTGTTTATTTCAAGATCGTCAAAATAAATAGACCCAAATGAAATATTTTTATATTCTGTATTGTTTATTTTGTACGTATTCTGTTAAAATTGAATATATGTATGGAAATGTATGAGTGAAATAGGTCATGTTATATTCCGCTAATGGTGCTAGATATAGTGTGAGTTGGCTGCGTAGCTTTTACAGATAAAAAATATGGTTATTACTGGGCACTGATTCATTTATACAACACAAAACATTAAACTATTATAATATATATAAATTATACATAGTTACTATATTATGCTTGAATAAGAATTGTTCTATTATATATTTTATTATTACAACTCTTCTAAAATATTTACATATAGAAAGCCCGGTAATACTTACAATTGTTTCAACGCAATAATGTTTAATAATAAAATAAGTTAAACGTCCATTTATCCACTGCCAGCCTGGTACAAATCTGTGGTGCTGTTGTCGCAAATGCAATAGGTATGAAAGAGATAGACATATATATAGTATTCAAGATATATACTGTGCTAGATTCGGTTTTGAGTGAGAAACTTTTTATTTGTAATAATTGTATTCTACATATGGACTCATACTATGGGCAGGCCTTAGACTAAGAATCTTTTTTCTCTTTCAACGGGGCAGGTCCTTTCATAATGAAAAAAGTCACTCGTTGACATTTTACAACAACATGAAGCTAGTTAACACCACGCTAACTTCATTTGGACGCAAATAAGCAATACCATGTCAACCCACAAAATTGAAAAAACTGAGTTATATATGCAGAAGTATTGGTAAATGGCTGAACAACATTTTTCTTTAATATTTGTAGGGTTTTAAGTTTTAAAACTTCTAAAAAGCCATTTTTTCAATCATGCAATTTATGTATTTTTAAACATTTTGGGTTATATTATATACGAAATATGCAGTTTGTATACTTATCTTTTATGAAAATAAGTAAAATAACTTACATAAATCTGAAATTGCCAAAAACTTGACCAATACATGAAAAAATTCTTATAAAGCAAGTTGTTCAAAAATTTCAAACGCGTTTTTCTCGAAATGACATTCGTGTGGGTTGTCATGGTATTGCTTATTTGCGTCCATTTGATATTCGGTTATGATTTGCAAAATATAACACTAACAAACGAGTCACAAACTTTTTGTCTATGAGAATGGGCCGGTCCATAATATGTAAGTCCATATTTTTACATTTGTTGTAATTATTCTGTGGACTTGGAATTGATAGACATAGTTTATTAAATGGCAACAAATGTACTGCTTAATATTGGTTTTTGAACAGTGATTGTTTTAAATATTGATAAATAGTTTATTAATTGACGAAAAGCAAAATTAATTTTTTTTTTTAATTTTCAACACAAGACATCATGTTTAAAAGTACTGATAGGTCAATATTACTTCGGTTAGGTTTCCTATTTCATATATTAGAGTGAAAAAAATATGTATTTTTTAATTTTGATTTGTAATTAATTAAAAAAATTGTCAAACATAAAGCCATATAATTTATAATTACAGCCTACGTTTATATTTTATAATTTTTCCATTATGGTTGCAATGATTAATTTAAAAAAAAAGTAGGTTAGGATTTTGGGATTTTTTTTAGATTTTTCATAATGTGATATGCATAAATGAATGTGAGTAAGAGAAGTACATTTATCGTTATTGTAAATACAACCAAAGAAAATTTATTAAGAAGTGCTCGCGGATTGAATAATTCGTTTTTATTTTCTACGTCGAGACTGCAACTTTGTCGGAAATTATTTTTTTGCACTTAGCTTAAATGAAGAATTACTGTATTTATATAAGTGAATTTTATTATAGCTTATTCAATAAAACTAAATAATTATTTGCGTATGAATAAAAAAACATTTGCTATAACATATTGTTTTATTTATCCTTCGCCAAAGAACTAAATTAATTTCATAAAAGACAAAAGTACAATAAATAATTTATACACACACCACTACACACCTTGATGCCTTGGTGTCCCTTCGTACATTCAACACCAAAGCAAGGGACGAGGTTACCTACACTTTCAGTTCATTCGGGTTTTGAAACGCTCATAGCCGGGTGCTCTCAGTGATCGGTAAACGATCGGTGGGTTAAGCAACTTGAGGCGCGGTCAGTCACTAGATGGGTAATCGCGTAGTGGTATTTCAACCGAGCGTCTCCGTGCTTCGGAGGGTACGTAAAAAGTCGGTCGCGGCTGCTATCACTTTGACAATAGTCCAAATATCAAGTCAGAGGTTCGATTCCCGTTCGAAGCAGATGTTTATTATCAAAATCAAAATTATTTTTATTCAAGTAGACTTTTAAAAGTACTTTTGAATAGTCAAGCGCTACCGACGGTTCGGAAGGTTGATTCTATCGAGAAGAACCGACAAGAAACTCGACAGTTACTCTTTTCAAATATATGTTTTTTACAATTGTATTTTTAATATAAAATTTGGTTCTTGAATGAGATCCAGCAATATTAAGAGTCCCAAGCATTTTTATCAGAAAAATATTCTTCTAACGAGTAATAGGCTTTATTGATAAGTTTATTTTTTATGTACATTTGGAACTTGCTCACTGGCAGTTCCAATAAGCAATCTGGAATTTTGTTAAAAATGCGAATACCTAGCCCCTTAAAAGAATTACTGACTTTACGCAGACGAAAGCTAGGATTATAAATATCTGTTTCGGTTTGGGCGTTTGTCCTTATGGGTCTCCCCACCTTGCCTTGGAGAGCACGATAAGATGTCGGTATGTTACGATAACAACCGGGTTGTTATCGTAACATCGTTAACTCTTGAAAGATAATTTGCTCTTATCCAATGTTACGGTTTTCCCTTTGCGTTGCGGAGGTCAGATAGCAATCGGTCTGTGTAAAAACTAGTAATTTGACAGATCAGGATAAGAGTATAAGCAGACCCCGGGTAAATACCGGGAATAATGCTAGGGAGAAGAATTATGTAATGAATATCTTACGGAGACACCCTAAACTACCTATAGATAAATAGATATACGCTACGCTCAACGGGTTTTCAATTAGGTTAGTTATATCCTGTGTCAGGGGTCCGGAAACATACACAATGACAAGGACAAATACAACCAGACCGCAAAACATGCCTGTATGGTCAATACAAATATATGCTCCGAGCGGGAATCGAACCTGTGGTCTTATGGCAGGTTCGCAATCGCTGCGCCACAACGTAGTCAACAAGATTTCAAAAGATTAAATTTAATTTCTATCAAACATATTTAATGTTTCTAATCACACATACATCAATACGTTTGCCGTAAAAACTATGTTAATGGCTAAAATCAGTAAATTATTGTATTTTTCTTTATGAGGATTTAGTGTCTATTACTATTCAAGCCTTACTGTTGCGATAAAATTATATTATACAAAAAAGTTAACTCAGATATTCTGTAATTTGTTATATTATAGTTTGATAGCAATTAGACTGGTGCGATTGCAATGTATAATTTATAAAGATAATAAAATATCTGCACTGAAACAGGATAGGGTCATAGGACATGCTAATATAATAGAGATAAAAATAAAAAACCCCTTACGACGAAACATTTATTTTATAAATCAGTTACACTGAACAGTGAACATACAATATAGTAAGAATATATTTTTTTGTAAGCAATACCGAGACGATCGAGTGCAATTGGCAATAAACATACTATTGCAATTGAGGTGACATTCAATTGACCTGCCATCCGACACTTTCGCGCGTCTTGGTCGCACATAATTTACTTCATCAGTTGGAGCACCAAACAAAATTTCCTGAAAAGCTGTCAATATTTAAATCAAAATTGACAATCACTTCAATTGCTTTACTATACTTTATATGGGCAGATCCTTACAAACAAATTGTCCAGATTCACTAATGGCTCCTTCGGAAATTAGCACTAAAGCAAAGGAATGAAGTTAGTCACAAGCTTGCAACATAATCGAATAAGGTAAGCGTGTTACTAACTTCGTTTCGTTGCGTTAGTGCTAATTTATGGAAAAGCCACTAACAAATCAGTTTATAGTAAGTCAATTATGATAATTTAATACCGTAAAGATTGACAATTGTACTTGATCCTTTCAGAGTTGCGACTTAGCCTACTTTAATAATCTATAAGAATATAATTTCTACCCGATTACTTTCGTTATATTATGTCAATACATTTAAATATAACATAATAATAATTTTATATCGTAAAAAAAGAAAAGATTCCACCACTGACTTTAGGCCTGAATGTAAGAGCGGCAAGTCCCGGGTTATCTGTCATAAAATCCCGCCGTTTTGGCACTAGGATGTCAATGTCAACCTTTATTTTTTAGGCGGGAAATTAAAGTGCTTGCCCAGACTTAAAAAAAAATCTAAGATCCAGAACTGATTCACTTATAACATCTTGTAAATATGTAAACAATTTTGGTAAGTAATCGACTAACCTAACATTTAATACGTAATAGACATCTATTTAAAATAGTTTCTCCAACCTTTCATTATATAGTGTTAAATAGTTATGCTACTCAAATACTGAATCATGAGTATGTGCGTATGCAAGATTTTATTAAAAGGTAAAAATTATAAATATCTAAGACAAGGAGGCGGTATGAGTCATTTTATAAATTAATAATAAGTATGCGATCACACTAAGAATAGGAATTAAAATGACCAAATGTTCAGTGCTGGGTTCAGATTTAAATTAGGAGATAGAAATTTATTGAATATTTTTTTTTAATTAATTATTTTTTTTGGTAACCCTACCTAAACGGTTTAGAACAGCGGCTATGACGTCAAAAACTGTCCGAGTCATTCCTGTTCTTAGTTTGATCGCATGGTATAAACAAGTTTGTTTTTATATAAAGTAGAAATTTCATGGACTTTTCCATGAAATCCGTCAAAACTTAATTAAATGAGGTGTACGATTAATCCAGCTCGGAGATTTTTTAGCGTACACATGAAAATGTATGTGTGATAATTGATAAATAATTGTAGCCATAGACTAACTATTTACTATGGGCAGGCCCTTACATACAGACCAATTTTCAAGGAATCACTGATAGAAACATCTTTAATAAATAAAATTAAGTAGCGGAACGAAGTTAGTCAGAAGCTCGCAACCGATTGAAGTTAACATGTGGCTAACTTCGTTAGCATTGAATTTACAAAGGCACACCAGCGAGTCTGTAGTCTGATTTGTCTGTTTAGAACGGTCTGTCCATAGTAAAGTAAGGCCTCGATAATCCGAACACATAAAACTTAGAACCTGTTCGGATTAACGGGACATTCGGATTATAACATGTACATATTTTAAAATGTGTTTTTGAATGACTGATTAGACTCTTATGATGAAAGTGATTACAATTTTAAAGGTTGATACGTGTAGCACCCGAAGTGAGTAACACAACACTGTATTATTTTGTGTAATAGTGGCTTTATTAGGGGGTTGTTCGGATTATAGAGGATCCAGAGGTGACGATACTTATAATCCACAGATGTGAGTGTGCAAGGTAGTAGTTTATTCCGAATTTAGTCACTGTATTATAATACTACAAACGCATAACATCTCCAAGCTGATTTATCTTCTACGTTAGATGATTTTTAACATAAATTAATATGGCATCACAACATTATACGATATTTTTTTATGTAACAATACTATAATTCTTATTATTATTGTTACTAATTGAGATTCTTATAAAATTAGTCATGTTATAAAATAGTGGTATATTTTTCCGAATATTAAAATCTTTTTTTTTTGGTTTGTATACAGTAACAAGGAGATTACATCTATTCTAATATCTAACATTAATCACAACATTTATCTTTTTAATAACTTATAGTTACGTTTACAACATTGCGAATATAGATATAAAAATTTCAAGATAAAATAAATAAATATGAGAGCGAAATTAGTAAGTTATTTCAAGAATCGTAGATTTGTATGTAAATACTATTAAAAAGTCCAACTCTCATTTCTTTGTCCCCTATAATTTTCATTTTACCCTCAATTACCTAAGGCCGTTTTTTATATTAGCGTCTTTCGAGCGTGCACGCTTCTCCGACGCTAGATCAGCGTTAGCACGTGCACTTAGCTTTCGTGTTGCGTAACCCAGCGCCCGAAAATGCACGAAAATTAAACAAAAGTCTTCGAAAATCTTGTCATACAATAGGGCGCTGTGTTAAAGGATGCAAACGCCGCGTGCACGCTCGATAAATGCTAGAATGTTAACGGCCTACAATCCATAGGCTGTGATGATAGTTACCATCAGCCTGACACTACAATTACTCGCCACCGTCATAGTATAAGAAAATAGTTTAATTTTTATAAAAATAATAGTCATTATTCTAATAAAAAAGCAGACAACATTTATCACATTATTTTTTTTTTGGAACGAAGTTACTTATTGTGCGTTAGACACTGAGCGGATGGATTTCTGACATGAGTGGTCTTTCTAAAATGGTGTATTTTGCATACAGTCCAGTTTAACTTGACCTCTAGTGGAAAGACCGGCATAAGTACTTCGAAATATGTTTATATTTCGAATTTCCTCTGCTTTACTTTCCATATAGTTACTTTTTTTTAAATTATTATTTTCACTTATTAATGATTAGTTGACAGAGAAAAGAACTTCGTTCCTTTCGCGTGTTCTGCAACACGTTTTTTTATTATTTTTTTATTTCACTTAATACTTAAACAATTATTTAATAATATAATAAATAATAATAAATACACACACATACACACTCAACGGCCCCCATTAGGATAATTATATCCTGTGTCGGGGTCCGGAAACATTCACAATGACAAGGACAAACACAACCAGACCGGAAAACATGCCTGTACGATTAATACAAACATCTGCTCCGAGCGGGAATCGAACCCGCAACCGTCGAGGCTTAAGGCAGACTCGTTACCCACAACGCCACAACGGTGTCAATTATTTAATAGGAACAAAACTAAGCTAATTTTTTTTTCTTAAATAAAAATATATTAAGAAAATTTAAAAAATGCATAACACTCACAGCACTGTCAATAATTTTTTTTTTATATAAAAATATATAATTAATAAATAATCAAGAAAAAAATATAGTTGTTCAATCTCTCGAAGCTGAGTAAGCTATACTTGTAGTTGTTATCTGTGTGTGTGTGTCAAATTTGGAGACGCGCAGTGGAATCCAATTTGAAGACAATTAGACTATCGTGGCATGCAGACAGAACGAGATGGTGACGCAATGTGGAGGCTCTATGCCCAAGGGGGCTCAAGACTTTAAGTCAAGTTGTCAAATTTTAACGCGAAACAATGAACACTAGTTCGACCTGTGACTTGCGCGGATAAGAGCGCTCCCGAGCTACAAACACGACTAAAACCAACCCGACTTCGTGATACAACACAATGCACAATACCAAACTTCAAAGTAGTCTTTATACAGCTCAATTAAAAAAAATTAGATGGTAAAGCTAACTTAGGAGACCATTTCTTAATATTGATTCTTAAACATGATATAGTACTACACCAAAAATATGGCGCGTCGTCGATACTTCATACATATATACTATGGACAGGCCCTTCCATAGATAAAATGTTAAAGACTCGGTTAACCTGCTAAAGGAATTATTTCAATTGCGTTGGTGTTGAATTTACGAAGAAGCACCAGCGAGTCTTTGACACTTTGTTTATATAGAAGGGTCTGTATAGTTTATAGTAAGTCTATGGCTGTACCATCCTTTTTATTTTTTGGCACATAGTGATGGTACACTCTTATTGGTCAACGAATTTCCCGCATTTAAATTATAAAAACACACAGTTCGGCCATATAATTATGTGTATTGTACTTTTGTAACAATTTCAAAATTGGAGTAGAAAATAGAAGTATAAAAAAAATATAAAAAATGTAAATTTAATAATTTTGTGAGGCAAGATCGATTTAACCGACTTCAAATATTGGTGAAGTTACATTACTCACAATACAAAACAATTTTTGTATTGTGAGTAATGTAACTTCACCAAGGTCACTTCTAAAGTGATTGTCAGTTTTATGAAGAAAAAAATATTTTGACGTGACACATTTCACACGGACAACATTTGCCTTCACCTAGTAACCAAACAAGTAACACAAACTAGTAACCTGTCAAATCCGGATAAGAGTAATAAGCAGACCCTGGGTACATAAAAATACCGGGAATAATGCTAGGATGAAGAAGAACATTTGCCTTCACCTTTTCTGAAGTCGGTTAACGTAAAAACAAATAATTTCCAGTATTACGTAAGTATTTTAGGTTGACAATCAAAAATATGAATCTTGTTAAAGGAAAAAAATGGACTGATATTTTTATATTATTATAGAGAAAGGCTTCACAGATTTTTTTTTTTATTATTATTTTGGAGAATTTTAAATTCACTCATTGGAGTAGACGTAATTGTAAGCCCACTTACGTAATTACTGGAACGGTCAGTTGAAGTATAATTTACAAAAATTACTCTATCAAATTTAGATATACAGCCTCTGCTTCTTCGTCTTCCAAACAGGCGTGGCGTTGGAGACTACATTTTGCTGCGTATTTATGTTCGTTGTGCAATGACGTCATGAGGTGCATTTCCACATCCGACCAGGTATTTTCTAATGTATTGCAGAAACCACAGTGGAAGAGTCCAGAACGTATCTGAAAAAAACAAGCCAAAACTGCTTTACAAAATATATCTCTGATACCCAGATAATAAAAAAAACGGTAACTGAACCCTAAATTCTGCTAAATAAAAAGGGCCCAAATTGAATAAGTTAAACAAAAAAAACACTACCTATTAAAATTTTCATTTTTGTTTTTAATGTCTCTACTCTACTCAACCCTAACATTTTCATTTACTCTCGTACAAAACAAAAATTTTATAAAAATGATGTTCACAAATCAAAATTAATAACTTAAAAACCTAATTTGAGAAATTGACAAATATAATACATTTTCAACTTTTTTATTATACGAAATTAGTAAATCCACCCAGGTTAAAATTTGTAATATTGCCCCAGACCCCTTTTTTCCAAATGCTCGATACACCCGACATTTTTTTAAAGGTTAAGCATATGAAATGATTCGATGATAGTTGTAAATTCAATTGACACTAGCAAATTATAATGTAGTATTTGTTATTTAGCAGAATTGGCCTGGCGGTCGTCTGTGCTAAAGAACTTTAAAAATATCTTCAGAGAATAGTATGCTCAAAAATTCGACAATAACCCAAGCGCTGTCTACCTTCGAAATAACAGTTGCAAATTTAAATCAAGTTTTTGAAAAAGAAAAAGTTACCTCTCTTATAAATTCACCCTCGATTTGAATGACAAGTGATTTCTTCAAAAGATTGTCGTGCTTGGCCGAGGCGTAGTGAGCATCAAGAGAAGAGCAATTTACAATAACGCCACACACGTAGCACTTCATAGTAGATCTATTGATATACGCCATTAAACTGAAGCTTAGGTAGTTTATGCAGATGTTGTTATTAATTATAACGTTGCCGTTCGTGCCGATAATTGAATTGATGTAATTATTGCTCGGAATCTTCCCTGGTGGATACTGCGTTGGTACCCTGATTCCGGGATTTCCATTCCCAGCTACATTTCCATTCCCAGCTACATCTCCATTCCCAGGTACATTTTCATTCCCAGCTACATCTCCATTCCCAGCTACATCTCCATTTCCAGCTGCATCTCCATTCCCAGCTACATCTCCATTCCCAGCTACATCTCCATTCCCAGCTACATCTCCATTTCCAGCTGCATCTCCATTCCCAGCTACATCTCCATTTCCAGCTGCATCTCCATTTCCAGATACATATCTATTCCCAGCTACATCTCCATTCCCAGCTACATCTCCATTCTCACCTACATCTCCATTCCCAGCTACATCTTTTGCATTTGAATTCGATGAAGCTTCTGCGTTCTTTGTATCAACTGTGACAGGCGCTTTAGCTTTATTTGTGCCAAAAGCTTTCTCAATTAGATCGTCAGTTCTGAGATTCGCAAATATGTTGTTAGGGTCACGCTTAATAAAAAATCGCAAAAGAACCTTCTCTTCGCCTTTGGTTGGTTTCTTATCCTTATTATGTTCTATTATATGATTTTGAATGATATCATAGTCGAATTGGATATCGACTGAGCATTTCCTACAAAACGCCAATTTTGTTTCAAAGTTTATTGCAATACCATTATTTTGAAATCTACTAACAGCGTCTAAAATTTTCGCCCTATTTTTCCCCTCCATGTCAACTTCAGGTGGGACACGTCCTGTATCTCTGTTTTCTATTTCTAACCTTTCCAGACGCTCGTTGTGTAACTTTAACATTTTTTGATGATGGTTTGAGATAAGATGTATAGGCATTTCATCATCTTCAAAATGGGTATGGCAGAGTTTACACCAGAAGTTTCCACATTCATCCATGACTAAGTCATCTACGTTTAGAAACTGACAGTAAATTACCTCGGTTTTCTTAGCAGTTTTGGAATAATTTTTTTTCTTTGCTCCATCGTTGAGTTTTTCATCTTCTGCTGGTTTTTTTAAGACTTCATCTTTAGGTTCTTGATTTTTCGATTCAGTTATTCCAACGTCTTCTTCGTTGCTTGTGTCAGTTTTGTTTATCTTTAATTTTGAATCATCAACCTTACATTCAGTGTGAAAAATATTTTGAGAAAATCGATACGTTTTTTTATGTCTATCTGATGTGAAATGACCAGTCATGTTTTCAAAAGTTGCAACAGTGTTACATGTCAAACATTGGAATGTCAAATCATCGATCTGAAATAATTTGAACATTAAAATCAATATACCCGTTGTGGCGTTGTGGGTAGCGAGTCTGCCTTTAGTCTCGAAGGTTGCGAGTTCGATTCCCGCTCGGGCAGATGTTTGTTATAAATATCTGTTTCGGTCGGGCGTTTGTCTACGAGGGTCTCCCTACCGTGCTTCGGGGAGCACATTTAGCTGTCGGTCCCGGTTGTTATCACATAACATCTGATAATAATCTTTAACTCTTGATAAGTAAATTGCTTTTATCCAATGAGGTACTGGTTCACCCTTAGTGTTGCGGATGTCAGATCGCTCCCTTTAAAAACTAGTTACCTGTCAAATCCAAAAAAGAGTAATAAGCAGACCCTGGGTAAATAGCATACCAGGAACAATGCTAGGACGAAGAAGATTAAAATCAATATACCGAAAAAAAAAATATTTATGAACTCAATTTTTTACAGCTTTGTGCTCATCGGTTATTTGCTAAAAACAAATTTTTATGTATATTTATAATTAGGAGAATATATTTCAAATTTTACTAACGTTTTGTGTTTTGCAAAAATCTTCAAATTCTTTATCTTTTTGCTTTAGAACTACAATTTTTTTTAGACACTCTGAATGATATCCAAAATCATTAGTAGATTCAATTGTTAATGAAAGGTCATGATATTTATATTTTTTTTGACGACGAAACAATAACATTAGCGAGCACTTTTTGAATGATGCATTATTAAAGTCGAGTATAGTCTCTTAAATGTAACTTAAAACCTGCGCAGTAACACGTTTTCGGGTCTCAACCGTATGCGGTATGAGGGGGGCCGGGTTTAGTACAATCGCTCACGGTTGTTTTAATAAATTATTAAAAATTAAATTAAAATATAAATTAGTTTTGTCAAGTGTGTTAACATTTATTTCAAGATAATGCCTCGACCACAATCAACTTTAAGGAGACGGGAAAGAAGGATTGTATTTGACGTTTATAGTTATTTTTTTAAAGAAAATAATATAACTAATTCTCTGAATAATACTGCGGAAGATACGAAGAAGTCTGTCTCACTATTAATAATGTACATTCATTTTTTTTTTAAATATAGATACCTTTTTCTATACTATTTATTTGTTTTATTCGATTTAAGTAATTAATAACGATAATAAATAAATAGTTAATTGAATTTAGAAGAAATAATAACTATATTATATACTTCATTCCGTTTTCCTACTTTATAAAGAATCGATATAAATAAGACGAAATCAATATTTTTGTCTAACATTTTTGTCCATTATTGTACCTGCGCAGAAGCGGCCATTTTGGTTCAAGTTACATTTAAGGAACTATAGGTACATTGCTTTTTCGTTACACAAAAACACGACTTCATCTTTATCAATTTTATTTTACGTTAATTAATTTAATAATTTTTAGATGCACAAACAAAACAACAATGTAAATATAAAACGTTGTTTATTACGAACTCCAAAACAGCGTGGTTTTTATGTTAGAATAAAAATTCCGCATCTGTTCAGTTGAGAACACTAACATTCGACGCATGCGCAATGGCATAAAACCGTCGCACAGCCCGCAATCGCTATCCTCGTCTGACAAATGATGTTACGCGTTAACTCTCTTTCACTCTACCTTAAATATTTATCATCTTTAACAGCCAGCAACCCTTATTTGCGGCCAGATTTAATTAGGTTACCATATATCATAATTAATAGAAATAATTATCTTCAGTTTGATATATAATTAATAAATATACGTTATGAACGTATAAATGTATCGAAATCATACCTGTTTACACGTGTAATTGTAATTTGCCGTGAAATAAAATGAATATGTAAATTGCCGTGATGTAGACGATATTTTTTTTAGACAGTGAGCGAATTTTTTTCACAAAAAGCAATTAAAAATAATTTTATTAAAAATACAGCGGCCAAATTTTGATAGGCAACTTGGTAGATATATATTCTGCTAATTATAAATATACGTAAAAATTTGGTTTTTAGCAAATAACCCATGAGCGCACTAATCCTGTAGTCGGATATTAGGCTATATACATATATATATATATATATATATATATATATATATATATATATATATATATATATATATAATGTTAAGACTGTTATTGTGAAGCATTTGCTAAGATGGTCACGTCATTTCCAATTACTAACTCAACTCGCGTAACTCGCGTTACAATTATAAACTTTGGCAATATTAACGTCTTACACGGGAGGATTACTAAGTGAAGGGTATCTTTCGTAGAGAATGGTGGGGTACAGATTTCACAACCTCTTTCACGCGTTAATGTGGTCACCGAAAAAGTTTGTCTGACACGGAAGTGGAAGGAAAACAAAATTTACTGTAATTTTATTGCTGACGATGTTGTAGCGCAGCGCTCCTGGCAAGTCCGTGGTTCGATTCCCGCTCGGTAAATATATTTGTATTGACCATGCTAGCATATTTTCCGGTCTGGGTATATTTGTTCTTGTCCTCGTATGCTTCCGGACCCCCGACACATGGTATCACTAGCCTAATGGGGGACAGACTTCGGACCCAGATTGGCCGAAGCAAGGACAATATGTTTAGGTGGAGATTCACGGATGGTACTAACCCAGACTGTTTGTGCGGTGTAAAGCAAACGATGTCCTACCTTACATCGTGCCCTGCGTGCCCTAACACCTGCACGCGGGAAGATCTGATGGCAGCTTCCGACAACGCAGTCAATGTGGCTGCGTTTTGGGCCACAACAATATAGGTATTTGCCACCGAAACGCAAAGAAGAAGAATGGGGGTCGTTGAGTGTTGCAGCGTTTATTACAAAAAAAACAAAACTCACCTTCCGGAATACGTTTCCGTCATCATCGAATTCCACTTTCATTTGGAACATATTCAGAATATGGGTAGTGTCATTCGTATGATCGTCCTCATCTTCAAATTCTATATTGCAAATGACGCAAGAATCCCCAGATATACCCTGCCATGGGTTTTCATCTATAATAAGACTTCCAAATGCAACTATGAGTCCATCTTGTCTCCTAATCCAGGAACGTTTTTTATTCTCCAGATGCAATGGTTCAATAACATGTAGTCGAACTCTGGACATCAAGTGTAGTATTTTATTGCAATAGTCGCAGAAATACTTCCTTTTTATCTATAAAAATATATATAATGAGTTTACTTTTGTATTCATGCACAAAAATATTACTAATTTTATACTTTAAATGTTTTTTACTCTTCCAAGTCATTATGACTCCCTCAATATAAGTTGAACTATACGCAGAAACACATTTTTGGGTCTCAACCGAATGAGGAATGAAGGGGGATCACGTAGCTATAGTAACGCGACGACGCTCGACCCGTTTGGTACACTCGCTCACGGTTGTTTTAGTTCTTTAAAGATAAATTATTAAAAATTAAATTAAAGAAAGAATTTACAATACGGGTTGGAGATTCTAAAAATACTGACTCTGAATTGGATTCCTTAACAGACATGAAAGATCTTACACACAAGTCACAACTCACAAGTGAAGGCACAACTTCTGGCCCAAGTTCTGGTACCATACCACTGGAAAATTATGTAGGTGTCTTCCCAATAAGTGACAGTAATTAAAATTGTACATTAACTATTTTTTCTATACTATTTATTTGTTTTATTCTATGTAAATAATTAAAAATGATAATGAATAAATAAAGAAATGAACTTAGAAGATACAATATAAAGAAGATACAATATAATGCACATTCTTGTTGTTGCTGTTCATTGTCTAGTTGCATTGCATTACATTCTTTGACGCTCGGTCAACTTGTTAAAACTTAATCATCATACCTCCATACTAAATAATTGTTTTATATCACATAATACACTGTGATCAACTTGAAGTTAAATTTAAAGTGTTTAGTAGTGTATAACCAAAACAATATGTAAGTTTTACATTATTACAAGGTGTAATAAATAAGTTACTGTAAAAATTTAAAACCGTCAAATAAGGAACAACTGATAAATACGTGACAGTGCATAGTGCATAGTGCAAGCGAATAACGCGGTTACGTGTGTGGTGCAAGTGTTATCTTCGCGTACACACCCCGCTTGTGACTCACTCACTATTATTGACGTTCATCGGTCAAAGAATATAAAAACAGAGCGGACATTTCTCATTGCCGTACTCTGCGAGGATTTGACTTGTTAGTTTGCGCTGTTAAATATTTTTATTCACGAAATGAAGTGCCACGGTTGTTTAAAACCTACCAAAGACACAAACAAAATAAAATGCACTTCAGCTACATGTGAAAAATACTTTTGTAATTTATGCATTAACCCAGAGAGGCTCACTATTGAAAAAAGGGCAAATTGGAAGTGTCCTGATTGTTGTGCTTCACAGAGAAAAGGAGGAGACAATAGTTCTACGCCTATTAGACCCGCGGTTGATAATGTAACCCTTCGAAGAAAGGCCGAAACAGTAAGTAACGATTCTAGCACAGAGATTAAGGAATTGACAAGTGAAGTTCGTCTTTTAACTCACGAGATTTACTCGTTAAAAAAGCAACTCGAAAACGCCATTTCGTCTCTGTCCAGCTGTGAAAAAAGACTCGATGAGCTGGGGTCTGCAATAGCCAGTAATAATAGCCGAATACAACAACTGGAAGATCGTGAGTCTCAAACTGATACATTAAAAAGTACTATAAAAGAGCTACGACAGGAACTAAATACGCATAGTCAAAACCATCTGCGTAATGAACCTGAATTGTCAGGAATACCAGAGATCAACAATGAAAATCTCCATCACATAGCCCTCTTGGCTGCCCGAAAAGTGGGCGTGGAACTCGACGACCGCGATATTGACTGGGTGACACGAGTTGGGCCACGCGGTAAGCTTGGTACTGCTGCGGATGGAAAAACCAAATTATTTAGACCAGTGGTTGTACGTCTATTACGCAGGGCGAAACGAGATGAAATAGTTAAAGCTGCAAAAATTAGACGAAACTTAAGCAGTGCTGATATTGATATACCTGGAGAGTCACAAAAAATATTTTATAATGAACGATTGACGAAATACAACCGTGAGCTTTTTCGTGAAGCTCGCAAGAAAACCAAAGAAAAGGGTTTTGTACATTGCTGGTGTTCCCAAGGCACTATCTTCATCAGACAATATGAAGGCAAACCCGCTCGCTCCGTTCGAAATCATGATGATCTCGCTGAAATTGTTTCAATGGCTACGAACAAATCATAACATTTTTGCCACCCAAAATGATATTAATTACACCTGTAATTCACCAGCTTCTGTATTTTGCCTACTCATAGTCAAGGGCCATAACTTTTGTTCAATGTTTTGCTCATTTATAATTTTTTGTATTATTAGCTTTCAAATTAGATTAATTATCGCTATTATATTTCAAATTTTATGTTATTTTTTAAAGATAAGTAATAATCCGTTCGTTCTTAAACTATTATGCCTAGGATATATCCAAGAAAAATCGTTCATCATCTGTGTCTCTCTTAAAGTTGCACATTATTTTTTCGAGCAGTTCCATAACTATTATTTAGTAATATATTTTTATAACATGAATTTAAACTGTGTGGTGGTTTTACAATTTGATTTCTCTTCCAAACTTCCTTATAACATATGTAAATATTTACAATGGTTGACACCCACTTGAATAATTATGAGTTAGATTCAGTACGTATAAACTGCCACACAGTACTAGAACCGGAGCAATGTAAAGTATCGTTAACGCAGGGTTACAATCTTAGAATACTAAACCTTAACATTAGGAGCCTAAATAAAAATTTCGATAACTTCTTAACAACTTTAAAAAGATTTGACAATTCTTTTGACATTATAATTTTAACGGAATGCTGGCTTAACGACCTGTCCATTATCCCCAAATAGACTCCCTATATTGCCTCTTATACTCAGAAAATAATAAACCAAAATAGTGGTGTAGTAGTATACATTAACGAAATATGGAATCCTACAATCTCTGAGCCCGATCTAAAAGATGCAAACTGCTTGCAGATACAATTTTCAAACAAAATTACAGTATTGGCAATATATCGTCCACCATGCTTTAAAAATAAAAATAATTTCTTATGTTCTCTTAATAACATATTGAATACTCATTCACACCTTAATACAACCCTAGTATTGGCCGGTGACTTAAATATAGACTTGTTATCTACACAAGTAACCAAGACATAGAATATTTATGTCTAATGGCTGAACATGGTCTTTTTCCAGCTATAACAAGGCCAACTAGAGAAGATGCTTGTCTTGATCATGTGTTTATAAACAAAACCGAGGGAGTTATTGGTATAGTCTGCAGTAGTGACATCACAGATCATGATATTGTTATACTTGGTTTGACATTAGCGATGCCCAGCTCAAAATCCATAAACCGGACTAGGATTAAGCATGACATAGATGCTATTCGAAAAGACCTCAGAAAAATAGATTGGTTTGATACATTTGATTCGCACGACATTCATAAAATCGTCAATAACTTTTGTTCCCATCTCCTACACATAATTAATAAGTATACGAAGAAAACAACGTTGAAACCTTCTGAACGCACTATTAAACCCCTGATTACTCCGGACTAATCCGTTGTATGCGACATCGAGACCGACTGCACATACAGACGCGAAAATACCCAAATGACATCCTAAAACGAATTACTTACACTCGCTATCGTAATTTTTGTAATGATTTGCTACGCAAACTTAAAATAAAATACGATAACATTAACTTAACCTCTAACTTAAATAACCCGAGAAAGCTATGGAAATCCATCAAAGATATCTGTCATTTTCCCACAATTAAACAAACCCCTAATGAACTGCTAAAGATTGAAGGTTCGGTTGATGCTAAGCACTCCTTAGACAAATGCAATAAATACTTTTCGACAGTCGGTCAAACCTTAGCCAATAGCATATTACATAAACTGCAAAGTGATGAAAGTAAACTAGCAACAAAAATTTATCCAAAACATTGCATACTCAACTCCTTTTTCATGACACCTACCGACGAATACGAATTAGAGTCACTTATTGGATCTCTCCATAGTGATAAAGCTCCAGGTATTGATGATCTTAGCAATGCCCTTCTAAAAGAAATCAAAGACGTTATCATTCAACCTCTTACTAGAATATTTAATTTAAGTCTGTTGAATGGTATATTTCCAGAGGACTGGAAAATTGCATGTATTAAACCGATTCATAAAGCCGGTGCTAAAGACTCTCCACAAAACTATCGTCCAATCTCTTTATTGACAGCATTTTCAAAATTACTGGAGAAATTAGTTAGTAGAAGACTGATCAAATATATCGAAGTTAATAATCTCATTTCATCTAAGCAATTCGGTTTTAGAACTGGTAAGTCAACGGAAGACGCAGTAACCCTTCTTACATCTACAATAGCTGCATACTTAGACAATCAAAAAACTAGTATTGCTGTATTCCTAGACCTATCTAAGGCGTTTGATACAGTCTCGATTCCGATACTTCTAAAAAAACTCGAATTTCAATTCGGCATAAAAGGTATAGCACTTGATTGGTTCCGAAGCTACCTTACAGATCGAAAGCACTGTACTAGAGTCAGTACCTATGACAGTGATCTGGAAACGGTCAATTTTGGTGTACCACAAGGCAGCATCCTTGGTCCCACGCTTTTTATCATGTATATAAATGATATCCACGACAACATCGATGGCGAAATAGCAGTGCATACGCAGACGATAATGCGATTATCTATAACGGTTCCTCATGGCCTGAGGTGTTTGAGAGCGCTGAGAGAGGTATACGACAAGTGTCTACATGGTTGTCTCAAAATCTTCTAACGCTTAACATACTAAAAAGTAACTACATCTGTTTTCAAAAAACAGCGCATTTTGGACCAAGTTCAACATTAGAACTGAAATTGCATACCTGTAAAAAACAAGATCAATGTAGTTGTATAGCATTGACGAAAACCGATGTCGTAAAATATCTTGGAATCCTTATAGACCAAAACTTAAACTTTAAGGCTCACATAAAATGTCTATCTGGTCGTGTGCGTAAAATCATAAATATTATGAAACTCCTTCGCCACACAGCAACAATAGAAACCATACGTTCCGTTTACTTTGCCCTTTGTCAATCTCTTATCACATATTGCATAACTTCCTGGGGTGGTGCTTCGAAATCACACTTGATTCAGCTTGAACGAGCCCAAAGGTCAGTACTTAAAACTATGCTAAAAAAACCTTACAAATATTCTACATTCAAGTTGTATCAGGACAGCAAAGTCCTTCCTGTGCGTCAACTATTCATTCTTAAAATAGCAGTTAAAGTTCATAAGTCAACAATATCTTCAAAAGACTATAAAACACTACTCAAGCGTCGGGTCTTTAGGATCCCATTGCCTACAATTAACTCTTGTTTTGCTAAGCGCTTCAGCCCCTATATTGACTCGTTTATTTATAATAAAGTAACTAGTGCGTGTGATATTAAACTTTGCTCCGTTAAACAAACCAAAAAAAGAATTGCCTCTTGGCTTGCTTCCTTAAATTATGATTTAACCGAAAAACTTTTGTCACATCTAGCATAATATCTTTAAGTATTCTTGTTTTTATCATTCTGTTTTTAGTATTTCTTTGTTTTTAGTAGTATAGTATAAGTTCAATCCCTTTCACAATGTAAACCGAGCGACAATAATGAAATTGTAATCTGTAATTGGCACCCACAATACAGGAATACCTAGTGTGGGTACCATCTGTTTATCGAAAATATGTATTATGTTGTTTTTGTTAATAAACATTTTTCATTTTTCATTTTTCAATAACTATATTATACACTTAATTCCGTTTACTTACTAGATAGCAAATCTAATTAAATAAGACGAAATCAACATTTTTGTCAATGACTGTACCTGCACAGAAGCCGCCATTTTGGTTCAACTTAAATTGAGGGAACTATACTCCTATTGCCCCTCTAAATAAGCTTGTAGTAAGTGCTAGAAGTGGGTACGACATCAGCCCAAGATGGTCAGGATCGCAACTCTCTTATTAACAGAGCGGATTCCGAATCCTTTAACCATTGAGGTATGAAAGCTTCAAATTTTATTGAATTTAAACCTTATGGAACTATCTTTGTTAATTACTTGAATAATAAATTCGGAAAAATACAGTAAAAAGGTGTTTTAGCGTAGCATAGCAAGGATAAGGCGTAAAAAGTAATTTAATGAAAAATTCGCATTGCACAACTTTCGATTTATTGGCATTGGCATTATAGTTTATATCATCACTAGTTGCTTTTGTTAATACAATAATATTGCATTCTATAAAAACATTTAGCCTATAAATAATCAATTTAATATCTCATTAAATTATAACATTTTTGACGAACAAATAAAGCAAAACAGTAGGCAATGCGTATAATCAACTTAAATTGATAGCACATTAAGTTTAATCAACTTAAAGACGAAAAATTATTATTGCATCAACATAATTAAAATTTCAGCTGTTTAATATTAAGTAAAAGCTTGAAAAGTAAGAGCAAAAAATGTATAAAGCCGACGGCCTCCAATACACAATAATTGATGCTAATTATTTTTTTTAAATAACCTACATCACTGAAACAATTACGAAGCGAAGCGTATCGTTGAAATAGAAAATAATGCCGGCAGATAAGGGTGCGGTCCACACGATGCTTATAGAATCTTGCAATACCAGCAGTATTATAAGCGTGTTACCACCGAAGAGAAGGTTTGAGAGATGGGGACACAAAAGGAAAGGGCTTGGGGTTTGTTGGGGGTTTCAGACATCTACCAGACGTCATGACCGTGGAAGTACTTAATATAACATATTATATACCTAAACTTCAAAAACATCACCCCGCTTCATGGGCATTCGGGTAAAAATAATAACTACAGTATTTCGTAGCAGTGTTGATCTCATTGGGCAGTCAAATAACTAGTGAAGCTCGATCGACTTTTAAAAATTTCGACAAATAAATTATTTTCGTCCATTTCAAAGCAAATGTTAAACTTAATAAAAAGACTGCAAGGTTCTAAAGTTACTACCCCATGTGAGTAAAATGCCGCTGAACTTATATAAGCCAGATTTAAAGATAAGTTACAATCTACGGATTTTAGAATTTTATATTGAAGATATAAATCTTTTATCCTAACTATTGTATCCTTATTCAAGGAATTGTTAAACATTATAATATCGCAACCCATTTCGCAAAATGGCGACCGGAATATTGATTAAAGGCTGTGAATAGGATAAAAATAGATTCCCCAGACAGGGGCCGTGACGTCAATGTCTGTAAAATATTCATTATACATGATACAGGTCACAGAATCAGACGATGAAATACGTAAATATTCAGATGTGATTTAAGTTTCCACTTTAAAAAGGCTGAAATGAATAAATTTATGTACATATTTTATGGTAATAAATCCTAAATGCTAATATGACTTTGCTGCGTTTTTCCTCAACTGATATTCATGAAATCTTGCAACCATTTTGTATTCATGTGCAAGAATACAGAAAAGGAATCAGTTACCTATTACATTAGTTTTATTATTAGCATTAGCCAAGCGCTAACCAAACATGAAGTCAACACAACAATTGCCGGGTGGATAGACAACATGTTAAGGTATAGAGCGATACAATTTACCGTGAACGCCAGCACCCGAGCAGTGGTGGCGAGGGGCTGCCCGCAAGGGGGAGTACTCTCGCCGCTTCTGTGGAACGTTGTGGTGGACGAACTCATCGTAGACCTGAATGAACGGGGACTGTACACGGTAGGCTATGCGGACGATCTTACCATTCTCATAGGGGGTCCCTTTGAGAATGTGCTATGCGACCTCATGAGGCGCGCTTTTAAGATCGTAGAACAGTGGTGCACAAAGCACAACTTAACGGTGAATCCGTCAAAGACGGAGCTTATTCTCTTCACCAACAAACGCAGCATAGGTCAGTTAACACTACCTAAGATGTTCAATGTCGAGCTGAGCCTTACTAATGAAGTCAAATACCTGGGTATCACTCTTGACAATAAGTTGCTCTGGAACAAACACATTGACTACAAAGTAGAGAAAGCCAGCATAGTCTTCTGGCAGTGCAGAAGACTCATGGGCAAATCCTGGGGTCTTGCCCCAAAGATTTGCAGATGGCTCTATACAGCAGTCATAAGACCGATTATCACCTACGGTGCGATAGCTTGGTGGCCCAGGACACAGCTTACCACTGTTCAAACCAAGCTGCAGCGATTCCAAAGACTGGCTTGCACAGCCATGACGGGCTGCATGCGTACCACTCCGACAATGGCCCTGGAAACCATCCTGGGCCTAACACCGCTGGACCTTCACATCCAACATGAGGCGACAATGTCAGCCCTGCGCCTAAAACTGCTAGGTGAGTGGAATGGTGAAGAAGGCCCCGTCGCAGCGTTGTGGGACAGAGCAAAACAGCAGCATCCCCTTTGCGAGGCCCCCTGCGACAGGATACCAAAAGTGAACATTTTCCATAAGCACTACCTAATACAACTATCCGAAGAAGAGAAAGATCAATCAGACACAAGTGAAGTAAGAATCTACACAGACGGTTCAAAGATGGGGCCAGGAACCGGTGCTGGTGTCTTCTCACAGGAACTAAACATACAAATATCAATACCCTTAGGCAAACACAGCTCCATTTTCCAATGCGAATGTGTAGCCATCAAGGAGGCAGCCACCGCTGTACTGAGACGGAAGATGAACGATCATAATATCAGGATCATCTCCGACAGTATGGCCGTACTAATGGCACTGCAGAGTAATACTATTACCTCAGGGCTAATCTACGAATGTCACAAGTCCCTAGAGCGGATAGCCTCCGCCAACAGGGTAATCCTGCAATGGATTAAAGGACATAGTGGATCGCTAGGTAACGACGCAGCCGATGAGCTGGCAAGAAGGGGATCATTGGCTCAGGTGGCTGGCCCCATGCCCCTACTGCCAATACCCTACAGCCAAATACGCACATGGCTACGCGCCTTTACCAAAACCGAACATAATGCCCGATGGGCAAACCTCACGAGCTGCCGACAGTCGAAAGAAGCGATGCCTGCACCGTCGCCAAGACTGACCAGACGACTCCTCGGCTTCAGCAAGCATGACCTCCGAATTTTAGTGAGCACCCTTACAGGGCACATATCACTAAATAAACACCTATTTACAATCGGCGTAACGGACAGCCCCTGTGCAGGGGCTGTCTGAACGAGGAAGAGACGGTCACCCATGTAATCCTGGACTGTGCAGGGGTGGCTGATCAACGGGCAAAAATCCTCAAGGATATGAGGTCGCTCCAAGAAGTCTGTGAACGTCCCAGGAAAGTTCTGAACTTCTGGAAGGAGCTGGGCTGGTTGGAATAGACTGGCCAATCCCACACACAAAAAGGACCAAATTACGAGTCTAATTGTGGAAAAGGGAGCCCTACTACTACTACTACATTAGTTTTTGAGTAATAAGATTTGGACGGTAATCTGGAATAAAAACTACATTAACGCGAGCGAAACCCTGGGCAAATCTAGTTAAGCCTCAAAATAATTTTAATGACATAAGAATATTAATTTTCCTCCCTATAATAAATAATTATTATCGATAAATCCGCCACGATGTCATGTTACATCACTAACGCGTTACCTACGCAATGCACATGAAATAGTGAATAAAATTTCTCATTATTCATTATACATTTTCATCAGATAAGAAAAAAAAAAATCAGATAAGAAAAGATCGAAATTCTAAGGGGTTGAAAAAGAGGACCAAATTTTGTATGGGAAAGCGCGATTCCTTCGTTCAATCTACTTCAAATCTAGCATAAACCTTTTTTTAAAGAATTGATTGAAGGCGTTTAAATAGGGGTTTATATGTTATAGGATATGTATGAAGCACAAATTGTTTCTATATAACATTAAACGTTTCTCATTAAAAATCGTTAATTTGCGTGGGACATGCCGCAGGTGGAAGCTAGTTATTAATATTCCCAATAATATGTGCTGAGACTTGGGAATCCGAAATGGGCAAGGATGAAAGGAGCAAAGTCAAAGGATATTTTTTTTTTTTTTTGTAAGGGCAAATTAAGATTTGAAGCCTCAATAGCTCAACGGTAGAAGGGCCGACTTCGCTCCGTTAACGCGAGAGTCGCAGGTTCGACCCTGACCCACTTGGGCTATTGTCGTACCCACTCCTAGCACAAGCTTCGACCTTATTTTTACGGGCAATAGGAATATTAGTAATGCCTTGAAAAAGTATTGCTAATATTCTTAAAATAGAAATTAATAAAACAACCCACTTAAAACACTACATAACTAGAAAACAAAAAAACTAAAAACAAAAGAAAAATAATTATTATAAGGATAGGTTCCCTCCCTATTTTAGGCAATTTTTTTATTGATTATCAATTTCATCATTCCTCCTCAATAGCTATTTTTGTGTAAATCTTAAGGTTTGTGCTTTAATCTGATTACAGCAACATCAGCAAAGGTAGTTTCACTCAATAGTAACATCCTCAAATACACAAAAAACTGTACAGTTAATCTGCATTAGAAGAGTTTTGGCTTCTTTAAAACGCAAGCTCTTCAATATGTGATCTCTGGTCTTAATACCTACTCTCTACCTATCTGTGGAAACAATAACTACTAGGTACCTTTTTTTATATACATTTATAGACCTTTGTGGCAAGTAGTGAATCTGCTATTATCCTGGGAATGCTATGCTAGGAAAGAGACGTAAAAGAAATACTTACCTTCCTTATACAATCTTCTTTAAACTCATCAAGATATGACGATGCTTCCAATTTCTTCTTATGGTCTTGTTGGTATGTATGATAGTTACATTCTGCTTTACTTCTCAAGTAAGCCTCGCAAACCAAACAGAAGTAATCTATCTGGCCTTTGAGGATGGCATTCTTGCTGAAGTTCGGAGCCATATCTATAAATAAAAAAAGATTTAATATTCATAAGGCTAACCCAATTTAGAAAATAGAAACAGTATTGAAATGTTCATATATAATTCATGGACTGGGATAATAAATATAATCATTTAAATATTAATTTAAAATTAATTTTGTCTTAACACCCCGTTAATGAGGTGTTAATGGTGAAGGTTCAATATGTTTATGATAGAAGACTGCAATAATTGTATGAGGAAATAGTATGTCTGTCTGTCTGTTCCATTTTCACACCTAAACCACTGACCCAAATCTGATGAATTTTTGCATATAAATAGATGGGACCTTGAAAAATATTCAATTAAAAATAGGGGATGAAATTAAAACCAGGAACCTAACATTTATATTGCAATAAATGTGCCTAATTAACTTTAATAATTTAAAGATAAAGCATATAATCTCTTAAAACAAAAGAATAATTTTAATTTAACATACTCAGGTATAATTTTAAATATCTAACTATATATATTTCATAATATAAATTTACATTACACCTAGTTTTTGAAATATTTTATAAAAATCAATAATTTATTATCCGCGTATGTCCGAACTCCGAACCGATAAAAAATGATAAATTAAGTATCAGCTTCCTAAATAAAACTAATAGAAGACAACAGCGCAACAAATTTAAAATGAAATTGAATATATTCACCTGATATTCTTGAATTTTCTTTTTTCAATTAGGTTCGATAGTGCGCACGTAGCAAGGAGCGGCACCGATCTGAATGTCTTCAACTGAGAAAAACTGAAAATCAATATTTATTTATGCGCAGGTCGTATGTTTTATGTATCGATTTAAATTATTATCATGACTCTTACCAGAGAGTAGGTACTAGGTGTGCAATAAATTGTGATACCTGCCGAGATTTAAGGCGGAAACATACTCACGAGATCACGAGTCGTAGCCTGTGGTGACACATTTGTGGCACCAATAAAATATTATGTCTCTATCCATAATAAATGTATGAAACCGATATACATCTGGCGCGTTACGATACGTAAGTATGTTTCCGCCTTTATGCTTTGACATTTAGCATAGAGCAATTAAGGCCTGAATTACATTTATCAGCATTGACCAGCATTTAACTGGGTGATTTTGGAAACACCTATGACATATTATTTACCCGTATGCTTATGGACGCCTAAGCGTGCTTAGGCATGCTTTTAGTTGCTCTATGATCCTATCATATTTTATATTGTTATGTATACCGCAGTAGGAATTTGTATTCGAAATGGAAAGGCCAATAATAAGTTTAACCTATTGTATGTTGTTAATATATAAACTATAATATTTTTAGTTATCAACCAATTATATCAGCATATCTTTAATTTATCCGTTTTCATACGTACGAATGCATACCCATCCGTTAGCATTCGTAAGCATGCTTGAGCATCCGTAAGTATGCGTACACATGCTTGACCACAATTTAACAACTGTTTATTAGTGTGATGTGTTATATTGAGAGTTACATTTGTAATTATCTAAAACAGAAAAATGGGAAATCCGAATCGATGCCGAAATGAGAATAGATGCGTACGAATCTTCATATATCATATCAATATATTATAATTATAGCTATTATCTATAGAGAGAATGCTGATCGATGCCAATCAATGTAATTCAGGCCTAATACTCCACCTGAGATAAAGTGACCAAGGAAACCCCGAATCAGGGACCCCAATGTAATAAAATCTGTTGCAATTTGCCACGAAGGCTTAAAGGGTGTCTAAAACTTACATCCGTATTCATATTTTGGACTAGAAATCTATTTTAAAACTTCAAAATATTAATTATACATGTTTGTATCAATAAAACATTTTTTTATTCAAAACGTGAGCTCTCGACCTCCATCGAGCGCGAAGGCATATGTGAGATCTATCTTAGACCTCGAGCTTATTTAGAAACCTATGTACTCGCACCTTTAAGAAATTCATACTCTGACAATTAACAAGAAAGGTCCAAAAGGCCTATGAAAACTGGTACAATTACATT
This sequence comes from Hestina assimilis, assembly GCA_023373885.1. Classification (NCBI taxonomy): domain Eukaryota; kingdom Metazoa; phylum Arthropoda; class Insecta; order Lepidoptera; family Nymphalidae; genus Hestina; species Hestina assimilis. Next base: position 3,293,688 of record CM041762.1, on the reverse strand, counting down.
CAAAAGTATAATGTATTGTCTTTGTTATATATTTTGGGATGCACAATATAATAATGTAATCATTACATCATATTGAATTTATTAAATTCAGTAAGGTTTGCTCGGTAAATCAAATTGAAGTAATATAAAACATGCTAATACATAATGGATCAGATTGGACGTTGGATCAAGGATAGATATATAGGACAGTAGATAGTGCTTACTTGATGTTGGTCACAATTATAGGATGAACTAGCGCTACTTACGAATTATTTCAAATTAAAAAAAAATAGCGAGACGAGGTCTCTCACTAAATTTATTCTACTATAATTGTGATTAGCTTCGTGTCGTTTTGTTAGTGCGAAATTGTGAATTGGGACCAGCAAAACTTTGAAATTTGGACATTATTCTTGTATGACCATTGACCCTTTCATGTCTGTCCATATTATTGAGTCTACGAAGTGAAAGAAGACATAATTATTATTATATTTTAACAAATCACTCACTTGTGAGATTGCCATAGAATATTGTAGTTTAATATGGTGCCCGTGAGAAGAATTCCCTAATAAATATTGCAATTCTCACAGAAACCCAAAACCTAATGATGGTTTCTTGTAAACTTTGACAAAATAATAATAATAATGCTTAGTTTTCAAGAAATTGATGTTTAAAGTTTGATTTTCTTTCGTTTCAATTTTTTTTTTCATTTTTGTATTTTTTTGTGTAATTTAATAATTTAAGAGTCTTTAATGGTACAGTAACTGTACTATTAAACAACAAAAAAAAATTTAACTCATAGATGTCAAATAAATATATTAAGCATTTATTTTTCGTACTCATATTACTTAGGTCCAGACCCATAGCGGATCAAGGGGCCGGGATAAAAATTGCTACGGGTCTCGCGCTTGCTTATTCCGGCACTGACGGCAGCACTGTTTATTTAAACTTTTTAGCTCTTTCATCCATAAATGCTATGTAAAATAGGTACTTGTATGTATATTACAAATGAAAAGGTTATAAAGAAATTATAAATATACTAGCGGGCCCGGCAGACGTCCTGCCCCGAAAAAAATCTGGGACCTCTGGGAAGCAGCGCCCTCTACCCGGTGAAACTTTTTGATTGACTAATAAGGCTATTAAAAAGCAGGGGTTGGTGATAAAAAGTGAAAATTTAGGGTCGTATGTATTTTTCAATGCCACATAATAAAAACATAAAAAATAAAAATTTTATCCAATAAATAAAAAAAGTTTGGGGTGGACAGCCCTTACCACTGAGGGTTTGAAAAATAGATAGTAGCCGATTCTCAGACTTACTGAATATGCATAAAAAATTCATAAGAATCGGTCAAGCCGTTTTGGAGGAGTATGGGAACGAACATTGTGACACGAGAATTTTATATATAAGATATTATTTCAAATGTTGAAACCGAATTTCTTAAAATTTGCTTGATTGATTTCAAAATAAATATAATCATACCTTAAGCATAAATATTTTTTTTCAAATCTGTATGAGTATTTCCTCAGAATTATAGACCTTGTTTGTCCAAACGACTTGAATGACTTTCAATAATAATAATAATAAGAACAAACGAGGCTTTGTTAGATTAGCCTTATTCTTATGAGCGAGTGGTTATTACCTTAATGGAGATATTTTTATATCTTGCATTATTGGAAGGGACATTGGAAGCCGATGAATGTTTGTGACATAAGTTGTAAGTTATTGATGGAAAATGTATGTAAGCAATAAGATTGTATTTAAATTGAATGTAATGAGACTTAAAGTTCTTAATCCTAACTTGTTGTCAACAAGATAATGAACAATAAGTATTTTTAAAGAAAGAGGTCTTTATGGTCTACTAGCTGTGCCCGCGGCTTCACTCACATTATGTGATTTTTTATGATCCCACAGGAACTTAATATTTTTCCATGATAAAAAGTATCTTATATTTTAATTATGATAATAAGCTTCCATGCTTCATCCACTTTTGGACGCAAATAAGCAATACCATGTCAATCCACACTAATGTCAGTTCGAAAAAAACGTGTTTGAAGATTTTGAACAACTTGCTTTATATGAAATTTTGTATGTATTGGTCAAGTTTTTGACAATTTTAGATTTATGTAAGTTATTTATACTCATTATATATAAAAATAAGTATACAAAGTGCATCTTACGTATATAATATAACCCAAAACATTTAAAATAATACATAAATTGCATGATTAAAAATGGCTTTTTAGAAGTTTTAAAGCTTAAAACCCTACAAATATTAAAGAAAAATGTTCTTCAGCCATTTACCGACACTTCTGCATATATAACTCAGTTTTTTCAATTTTGTGGGTTGACATGGTATTGCTTATTTGCGTGTTTTTGTACAGTAGTTTTTAAGAGAAAGAGTAACAAACATCCATCCATCCAAACTTTCACAATAATAATAGTCAGACAGTTATATGGTTAGTCTAAAGAAGTACACTAAGTTAACTACTTATTAAGGTTTTGTTGAGGAATAATTTAATAACATCGATAAAATGTTTATGTGAATATTCAAACAAACTAGTTAGTGAAAATTATTTAATTTGTTTATGGGATTACAGCAATTTAACTTAATAAAATAAATGTTTTTTGAAATGCAAAAAAATTTACATAAATTCTATTACACATATTTCCCATAGAACAATATTATAATATTAAGACTTATTTTAATTTGGAATCTTATTTCCCCGCGGCAGTTGCCAGGGGGTTTCTTAGAACTAAAATCACTGAGTCACCGCGAAGGAACATTTTTGAAATGAACTTGTCTTTGTTGACAGCTTTCCCTGAAAAAGAAAATATTCATATTATAATATATTTCTTATTATTTGCTCAGTTCTACAATTAACATAATTATATTAATATTTACATAAAAATAATTAAATATAAACAACTAACAGGTCCAGTGCTTTGTCCTGCCACAAAAATGAAAAAAAAAAGTGAGAACCTACAGCAGTGCCCCCTAATAGGCCCAATTGTTAATCTAAACAATTCTTAAATCCACCAGTTCAGTGACATACACACATACAGTAGAATTATATATAAATGAAGATTGAGCGGAGGGATACGGCCAAAGCAGAACCAGAGGTCAGCAATCAGTCTGTAAGTGCCGAAAAACCGACATATATGAACCAATTTGGAAAATTATTTTTTTAACCAGTTCTGATCAACTTTAACCTTTTGTTTCAGAATATCCAGAATGTTCTGCATAGTAATTGAATTTGTCAATTATAGATAATTTTTAATTAATTAACGATTTTTCCCCACCAACTAAGATGATTTATGATTTTAAAAGTCAGGCCTTCAACTGTTGAACTAACTTTTCTTTTTTAACCATTACAAAATTATATTTATGGAATAGTAATGACTATCATTTCTCCTCAGCATCTTATTCGGTTTACTAACAAAATGTCAATATATTTGACATTATAGTAGTAAAAACTCGAGGCATTTTGGAAGTGAAAAATTGTGGCACTAAAGACTATATTATCACTATATCTAAAGTATTATGATTTATGAGAGTACTTTTTCAATTTTAGGACAATATAATTCACTAAGTTTATTTTAATCAGTAACTGGTATAAAAGAGTAATTGGATTTTTATTCACAATTATCTAAGGGAAAATAAATGTATAATTCTAATAACTATATATGTCCTATTTAGAGGTTATTCTTCATAATGATTTTAATTTTATGTTTTATTTCAATTACCTTTTTCCCTTTTCCCGTTCTCGGGACCTCTGTCCACATTTCCTTGACATTTTCCAAAACCATGTTACAATGCCGGTCAAATGCTTTTACACGACCCAACAGTTTTTTGTTATTTCTACAATTAATTAAAACTTGTGTATTGTTTTTAACGGACTGTGTGAGTACTGAAAGTGGTCCTGTACTGAATTCTTCTTCTTCAATTTTTGATAATTCGTCCAGAGTCATCTCCGAGCGTGGCTTAGATGTAGACGCCCTGCAAATTTTTTATAAGTAGAATTATATGGCAATGATAGGACACAGAAGTGTTAATTGTAGTAAAGTACTTACATTTTGATATTTAATTACTAAATTTAAAAGTTAAACAGTAGAAAATAGTTTATGTTTTAGTAATAAACAGTCCCGCACGCGCGCTAACACCGCTTTTATATTATAGATAACATATAGTTCTCCCATGCACAGATTATGTATATTGCAAATACCATAGATAATACATTTGTTTCGACGTATAAGGACCTTAGTGTACTATCAACTGTATTGATATTTTTAGAAACCAATATTATGTATCTACCTATAATATGTTACTTGTAAGTACATAGGAAATGTAGCTAAAAAAACATATCTAAATAGATGTGAATAAATATTCATACTAAATAAAATAAACAAACATTTACTTATACTATAAAGATGCGTCTTCATACTTTTATCCGACTAATTCAATCACTTGACACAATTTCCATTTCTCCAATGTTTAAAAACTGATCAAATTTCTTCATAATATCTAAAAAAAGTTCCAAAGTGGTCATGGCACAAAAAGTGGCATTTCGGCACGATTTTGAGTTATACAAGTTGCCGAGGTGTAAAACTCAAAGTTTACTTCTCTAATTATTAACGTTACACACGTATATAGTATGCGTTTGCTATGCTTTGTTATTTATTTATGCACAAGAAACACAGATTTAAGATATACAAGATTTACAATTTTATCTATCATCATAATATTGCTTATAACTACGGAGCCTACGAATTGTAGCGATTTATAACTCAAGCATCTTATGTACTCTGTAACTATGAATATTAAATTATTCATAGAGCAGACAGCAACTGAATGATGAATTCTGAAATCCAGGTCAAAATGCTTGTTAATCATAAAGTTAATAACCAAATTATATTGAACCACAATTTATTTAAAAACATTGTTTCTAAAAGCTCAGTAAAACCACCAGTAGTTCTGATTTTCTATCGGATAATATTTTTTTTAGTTTCAGGGGTTTGCGTGGTGTATTTAAATTTATAATTTGGAAAATGTTATATAACGGCGTTAAAAGTGACCTGCCGGCACAAAAGTACCCACCACACAGCGATGTTTTTGCGGTCGTTAGTGAAGGTAAGGCAAGAAGTTATCAAAATGAAACATAGATGGCGCAATTAACAAATCTGACGATATCTATATATCCTTAGAACAAAAGAATAGCTAGAAATACCAAATCTTTAAATGAATATAAATAATTAAACTTATCTCCGCTTGCTCTTTTTGGCAATTTTTTTTTCACGCTTAAGAATCTGTAAAAAATTGTCATAATTATTTTTAAACGATTTTTTATACTATGATTTTGTTTTTAATTATGTTACAAATATGTAGAAAGTATGTCATCTCCCAAAATTTCAACGTGAAGTAGTCTGTTATGACTACTTGATCAGTTTCTGATCCGCAATGTTGCTTTTCATACAATGAGTGAGGGCACAGAAGCCCCAAAATTTTGAGGCCTTTGCCCTTTTTTTACGTTTTGACGGCTCAAATACAAGCCATAATTTTTTATTAATTTCTTTATTTGACATGTTAATACCATTTCCATTTTTATCTGTTCACAGTTCTGTACCGTTCAATAGCCTCAAGATAACGTCACTTTCGCGCTATCGCAGCCACAACTAAAATGTTTACATACATTCTGTATTGTGTTTTTATTCGTTGCGATCGGTCGCCGGCCGTTCGATTGTTGCGCTTTTAGCAAATCTGTGAAATTAAAAAAGTTGTGTCATTATTGTGCGTATGGATTATTAGATTGTGGATTTATTTTGTAATTGAATTTTTATAGGTATGTATTATTTTACTTTTTATTAGTTTATTAATTTAAGATAATTAGAAAAAACTTCTAACTTAAGTTCATCTTTAATTTTAATCTTGATATTTTAAAATAGGTAATACATAAACGCTACATAGTTAAATCCCTTATATACAATCACAATTCAAAAGACGTACCTACCTGTATGGTCAATACACGTCTGTCTCAAGCAGAAATCGAATCCGCCCGACTATGTTATTATTTGTATGACCATTGCGCCATTCGCAGCGATGTTTGATGATTCTTGTTAACATCCAGTAATTACGTCAACAATATTTAATTTTGTTTTTCGCTATACGACGCAACAATACACACTATTGATGATTATTCAAGGATGTATTATAAAATTAGATAAATAAATACTCAGCAACCTCCATCAGAATAGTTAAGTTAAATCGTGTTTCAGAGGCCCGGAAGACATGCTTAATGGTAAATAAAAACATGATCCGAGCGGGAATCGAAACAGTCACCACTGGCGCTTAAGTATATTTCGCTACTGTTGCGCTTAAACCGTCATAAATTAAATATTGTTCAGATAATTTCATAAAATAATAATAGCAATGGTCTTTCAAGTCTTTACTAATATTCCTATTGCCCCTCCAAATAAGCTCGTAGCTTGCGGTAGTAGTGGATAGGACAATACACCAAGGGTTTCAGGATTAACAGAGCGGACGCATAGAATTCAATACTTCCACCAATAAGAATTTTATTTATTTTGTATTAAATCGGCCATAGAAATGCGTAATCTGTGACAACTCCAATAGTACAGTTCATAAGTATTCTTTGATTATTCTGATATTTAACGGTAATAGCGCCATGCCAGCACAAATGGACCGGCTCGGCTGGTACAGTACTAACCTTTCATAGAAAATTGGCGTAGGGACTGTATCAGTAGGTACGATGCGATGCGATGTGCGATTCGTGCGATGAATGATGAGTGAGAGCGTCGGAGGCCCAATTTCACACCTTTGTTTCCTTCTCATCCCTTCTCTTCTGTTTCTTGGGTTGGCAACGTTTATGTGATACTTCAAGTCTCGCAAGCGTTTATGTTCCCGTGACTCCTTACAATCAGGAGGACTGTTACTTATGCTTGTTTGCCAATCGTCATAAAAAAAATATTTACTTCTTTTTTCCGAATTTGTATTCATTGTGAGCGTCATCAAGCGGAGGCCGAAATCATTCGATTTATCATTTGATTTATGTGCATTTTTCTTGCTCTAAAACTGAACTCTCATAGGAGTCAGAATAAGGAGTTGATTTCAATTTCCCACGCTGGATATAAGTTTTTTTTTTATGTTAGAAGTTGGCAAACAAGCATACGGCCCACCTGATGGTAAGTGGCTGCCGCAGCCTATGAGCGCTTGATGCACCATTAGCAGGTGCCACTCGCGCGTTGCCAACCTCGAGATATTAGTTCTTAAATCTCGTTCGCCCAGTAATTTCACTAGCGTACAATGCCCTTCAAACTGGAACACAGTAGTGCCTAAGCACTACTATTTGGCGGCAGAATATTGGACACTGCGGTGGTACCTACCTAGCCGGCCTCTTGCAACAAAAGACCTACCACCAGTGTGACTGATTGCACTGGTGGAATAATCTCTGCTGTGACAGAGGTTATCCCAACAGCGGGCGATGGGGTCGTCACATCCCGACGCCTGTGTTTGTGCGTAACCTTTTTTATGTTACTAAGTTGGCAAGCAAGCATACGGCCCACCAGATTGTAAGCGGTTTCCGTAGCCTATGATCGCGAGCAACACCATTAGTAGGTGTCACTCAAGCGTTGCTAACCTCGAAATATTGGTTCTTAAATCTCCTTTGCCCAGTAATTCCAAACCGGAACACAGTAGTGGCAAAGACACTACTGCTTTGCGGTAGAATATTTGACATTACGCTGGGACCTACCTAGCCAACGTAAGACCAACCCTGGTGGTTGGTTGTGGCAAAATTTTGTAACACAGCGTCAGCCATCAAATCGCTGTCATTGTATCCTAAGCGACACGTAATTTCAATTGATAAAATTGATTTACAAAACATCCCGACAATGAAGCCATCTACGAGATGTTTTCATTTCATTTTGGGACAAATAACAAATAACAAATAAACACTGCACACTCAACAGGATATGACTATCCTAATGGGGTCATATCCTGTGTCGGGGGTCCGGAAACATACAAAGACAAGGACAAATACACCCAGACCGGAAAATATGCTTGCATGGTGAATACAAACATATTATGCTCCGAGCGGGAATCAAACCCGCGACCTGTGGCGCTTAAGGCAGGTTTGCTGTCGCTGCGCCACAACGTCGTCGAATATTTTATTGAAATTAATGCGTTTTTTAATTATTAGTTAAATATTATTGCTCGCGAGTCCGCTCGCGTTCGCATTTTTTAGATGATCCCAAGAAAGCTCAGCATTTTTTCGGGTTAAAAATGTATCCTATATACTAATACAGGTAATAAGCTATGTGTGTAAATTTCATCCAAATCTGTCCGGTTGTTTTTGCGTGAAAGAGTAACAATTGTACATCCATCTTAACTTTCAAATTTTTTTTTTTTTTTTTTTTTTTTTTTTTTTTTTTTTTTTTTTTTATTTTATGTTAGAAGTTGGCAAACAAGCATACGGCCCACCTGATGGTAAGTGGCTGCCGCAGCCTATGAGCGCTTGCAGCACAATATGTAGGTGCCACTCACGCGTTGCCAACCTCGAGATATTAGTTCTTAAATCTCGTTCGCCCAGTAATTTCACTAGCGTACAATGCCCTTCAAACCGGAACACAGTAGTGCCTAAACACTACTATTTGGCGGCAGAATATTGGACACTGCGGTGGTACCTACCTAGCCGGCCTCTTGCAACAAAAGACCTACCACCAGTGTGACTGATTGCACTGTTGGAATAATCTCTGTTGTGACAGAGGTTATCCCAACAGTTATATTATTAGTTAAATTTATCTTCAGACTTAAGAATTATTTATCGTTTAATCGCATGAAGCTTCAGGCTTCGTATCTGCTTTAAGCGGCGACGGTCAGGGACTAGATTCCCGCTAAGATTTTTGTTATAATTGTGCCAGTCCGGGCGTTTTTCCTTCTGAAGCTCCCCACCTTGTTTCGGAGAGCACGTTAAGCTGTCAGCCCCGATATGTAGATTATACGGATACGTTTTTTTTCTACAATGAAAAGTTCGTTTTTAGTAGCTGATATATAGATATATATATAGGGATATATATATATAGGGATAAACATATGTACATTGCTAGATGACCGAGAGGTAAAATGAGTTAATTAATGTCATTCTGCGGGGAGAGAATCGAGGACTTTTCTCCATCGGACAAGGGACCAAAAGCGTACTTTTCGTCGAAGTAGGAAAAAAGAAAAAAATAATGATTATTGTCATCAGGTTGACATCATGTTATGTTACATAATATGTACAAAACGTTTAGTATAATCTTAAAGTGAGAGAAAGTCGACTTACGAGGTTTGTGTATAAACTTACTAGCAGATAAAAAGTTTATATTTTTATTTTTTCCGGAATGTTCAGGTTATCTTTCTTTGCTATAACCATTGTTAGCTTAGAAGTTCTTAGGATCTAATAAGCATTGTTTATTCTTCTATTATTTATTTATTAACACTTTTTTGCGCAATACACTCAAGAAGCGAACTTAATGCTTTTTTTCTAAATATTTTTTTAATGCTGTTGGCCTTACTGGTATGGAGCATTGTCTAACGTGATCTTATCGTCAGGGTCTTGTAGGACGTGCATAGGACGCTTTACTTTAGTATTGAGATAAGCTCTTCAAATGTTTAGGAATCTAATCGATTTCAAAGTCTGTATCTACGTTGCGCCTATACAATCCAGCAAACCTTCTGTTTTCCAGACCCGACTTTACCATAAGGGTAAACGGGACATGACAATTACAATGGCTTAGGCGTTTTTTAAAATGAGTATTGCTATTGGCTCTACTGGGCTTGACAGCGTCAGGTGGGCGAGTACTGAGACCTATCTGTGAAAAACAGACATCCCTCAGGGATTTTATTCCATCTTTACAGGAATTTGATTCCATCTTTACAGTGCCTTCTCTCACAGCGAAAGGAGAAAATGGGATTAGGTGTGAAAGCGACATAATGTCGTAACAATCAAACAAACAAACTCACTTTAACATTTATAATAGGTATAAGAAAAATTAGGATAACAAGATTTTGTATAAATCCTTCAATACAAGTTGAACTATTCGCAGTAACATTTTTGGGTATCAACCGAATGCGGAATGAAGCAGCCTCTTGACCCGTTTGGTGCACTCGCTCATGGTCGTTTTAGTTCTATAAAATAAATTATAATGACGGAGGAATTTATAAAACGAGTTGGAAATTCTGACAATAGTGATTCAGAATTGAATTCTTTAATTGACATAGAAGATCTCACACAAGTCACAATTCACAAGTCAAGTCACAACTTCAGGCCCAAGTTCTGGTGTCATACCACTTAAAAATTATGTACAAGGAAGAAAAAATCTATTTAAATAAGACGAAATCAACATTTTTGTCCATGATTGTACCTGCGCAGAATCCGCCATTTTGGTTTTAATTAAATTGAGGGGACTATACGATAACATTGTGCAGTAAATAGTAAACACTAAAACATATTGATAAAAGTGTCGTGTGTATGTGCGAAACTCGACATGGCGATTATAGTAAAATGTATCACGACGGGTTTGCCTTGAAATAAGGTCGCGGAGTAAGGATGTGATTATAGGGTTGCCACTCGTACTTTATAATAAATTATTGTTCGTTATCGTTATATATTCGTAATAATATTCTATACTTTACGAGACCAATGAAGTACGTGAAAATATTTTATTTTGCTTGTTTCTACTTATCTTGATTTTTCGAAATTATTTCCTGCATAAAAATTTTAGCAAGAAGACTGATTGTAATGTTAAATAGTTGACAATACTATTTCATGTCAATTTCTGCGACATTAACGTTCACAGAGATAGCCTTTTCCATAACAAACGAGGCGAGACGAAAGAAACAAAGCTTCTCTGGGCCTTATAAAAAATAATTACCGTTGACACCGTTGTGGCGTTGTGGGTAGCGAGTCTGCCTTTAGCCTCGATGGTTGTGGGTTCGATTCCCGCTCGGAGCTGATGTTTGTATTAATCGTACAGGCATATTTTCCGGTCTGGGTGTGTTTGTCCTTGTCATTGTGAATGTTTCCGGACCCCGACACAGGATATAATTATCCTAATGGGGGCCGTTGAGTGTGCAGCGTTTAAGATTTTTTTTAAGATTTACTTTAACCCGATTATGTTTAGTAATTATAATCATTTGATAAACCTAAAAAAAACCAAAAATACTTTCTTAAATAAAATGCTGAAGAATAACCTACTTTATTTTGACACTATGTTCTTTTTTCTTAACTTGAATCACCAATGGACTTTAATTTCAAGAAAAAAAGGTGGCAACCCTACATGCGTACTACGAAGAAATTGATAGCGTATGTAACATACCGTCTTATTGATACTGTAATATCTTTTTTTTTTTATACCACGATGGTGGCAAACAAGCGTACGGCCCGCCTGATGGTAAGCGGTCACCGTAGCCTATGGACGCCTGCAACCCCAGAGGTATCGCATGCGTGTTGCCGACCCCTTAAAAACTTTTTCAACCTTCCCTTGAAGAAACCCATACTGTAGCGTGTTGGGAAAACCTCAGCAGGGAGCTCATTCCACAGCCGGAGGGTTCGTGGAAGGAAATTCCTTTGGAACCGCACTGTTCGTGACTTTATGGGTTCCAGTGTGTGTGGATGAATACCCTGCCGATGGCGAGCGGTGCGGTGGTGGAAAGTTGCTTAAAGCTGCTGTACTCGGCTGGGTACAGATTTGTTCCAGAAACAAAGGATTCCATTGCAATGTTTATGGACTGTGATATTTTCGGATTTATCCAATGAGTTATTTATTCTCTTTTAGGGTTTGGGAAGTCAAACATTCTTACAGATTGACCTTGAGTTAATATTGGAATGGAAAGTAGTATCACATGCGCGTTGCCAACCCCCCTTGGGTAGGAAGGAAGGCGTGAGAAGGGAACAGCGGATGTGGGAGATTGGGCCTCCGATGCTGTCAGTAATCAAACCAAACGCAACAGTACTGTTACTTTACGCCGATTTTCTATGAGATTACTTCCCGAACCGAGCTGGCCCATTTGTGTTAGAAGTAGGTTTTACTGGTGGTAGGTGTTTTGTTGCAAGAGGTCGGCTAGGTAGGTACCACCGCAGTGTCAAATATTCTACCGCCAAGCAGTCGTGTCTTTGACATTACTGTGTTCCGGTTTGCAGGGCACTGTAGGCAAGTGAAATTATTGGGCAAGGGAGATTTAAGAACCAATATCTCGAGGTTGGCAACGTGTGAGTGGCACCTACTAATGGTGTTGCAATCGCTCATAGTCTACGGATACGGATAAAAGGAGCATGGTTCTACTACGACGAAATGTTTTAGACTTTTGTGTATCGACGGTGGCTTTTTTGTTTGTTATTATTTTTTAAACAGACTATATACAGAGTTAGGAACGATTAGATGAAATATGCAATGCGAGCAAAAATAGTTTAAAACAACCGGTTACTGAATCACAAATCTGACCTCATTTGGATAGCAATAGGTACGTGTAAATTGTCTATCACATGTGGTGCCGAATAATAATCAGACCTTGTCAGTACACTGAGAAATGTGAAGAGGAAGACTGTAAATATAAAATGGTAGGTGGTAATATGCGACATAAATATTCGGTAATAATTATTTATGTATTCAAAAATAATATGACATGTTTGTTTCACAAATATTGTAAATGTGAAAGTTTGGAAGGATGGATGGATGTTGTGGCGCAGCGGTAACGAACCTGCCTTAAGCGTCACAGGTCGCGGGTTCGATTCCCGCTCGGAGCAGATTGTGGCATTGAACATACAGGCATGTTTTTCGTTCTGGATGTCTTCACTTTATATATTATGATGCTGACTGTACATTATATGTCGTAAGTCCATACATGTATCTGAACGGTAAAACCCAAGCATTAGATGACGTTTTATTTTTCTTACCACCAAAATTTTTTCCTCTATTGTTTTTATTAACTCCGAAACAAAGACATTTGAACCACAGAGGTAAAAAAAACAAAATATATTTTTAAAGCTTTGTAAGAATTATATTGAAATTCATACATATAAAGAGAACACCTGACTGACATATCAACGCCCAGCCTTGCCCTTGCCCAGCCCTTGGACCTAGAAAAGGAAAAATTAAAAAGGATTTTTGAATTTCAACCTTTATAGGGGTGAAAAACGGGTTGAAATTTTGTATTGAAGACCATAATTTGAATTTGAATTTGAAACAAGAAGTATGAAAATACAGATAAAGAAATACGTGTTTTAACAATTTCTAAAAAATCCACCCCTGAAGAGTTGAAATGGAACCTCCAATTCCATAAAGTACGTATTAAAATCGTCATACACGCGGGCGAAACCGCTGGTAAAAGCTAGTAAAGTATGAAATATAGATAATAGATAGTAATAAAACAATCCATTTTAAATTCTCAACGAGAGCACTATGTCAGTGTTACTCGTTCGCCCTGAATGACCTGAGGAGGTCAGATGGCGATTCTTTATAAAAAAGTGAGAATTTTAAAAAGTAGGTTAAAGTCTTAAGCAATTATATTATTTTCATGTAGGCTCTTATAAGGGCGGATTCGAACTAGCGTTTCTTTTTTCGTTTCGGCATAAGCTTTTACAATTGCGTTTCAAAACCCCGAACACGCGTACCCGGGCTTATTCCGGCGTGTACAGTCGAACCGGTGTTATGTATTAGCGCTTTGTAATATGCGCCTATACGACCTTCTACGCGCGTCAACGTTCGTACCCACCGGTACGCGCTTCAAAAAACATATCCTCATATAAAATGCTGACGTGAAACCACTCTTTAAAGTAAAATAATAATAAATCAAGATTCAGTAAAATATTAAACAAACTCGGTTAAAACTCGGAGGAGCAAAAACCACAGTAACGCGATATTCACTGACGGTAATCAATCGACTATTATATTCTTTTATCCAACTTCAAAAAAAGAGGAGGTGCTCAATTTAATGCTTAGTTATCGCTGTTACTACTAGCGCGTTTGTAATACCAGATTTAACGGAGACCATTACAGTAACCAAGATCATACGGTTCAGACCAGCGTTTTATAGGAGCGTAAAGATCTTTTTCGAACAGCGTACAAACGCGTGTAGGCGCGCCTTTAAGCATACGCGAAACTCGCGTTGGCGCGCTTACAACCTCGTATAAGGGCGTAATATTTTTTAAATAATATGCTACTAACACCGGTTCAACTGCACAGGAATAATCCTGCGTTTGGTTTCGGAGTGCAAAATGAAGCTCTTGTTTAAGTGCTCGCCCTTAAGATTAATCCCGTAATTTAATAATTTTGGAAAGTCAGCATAAGGGTATTTGTCTTGAGAATGTTTGGTGAAAGCCGTAAAAGTGAAAAGTGTGACGAATAATGAAAAACTTTGCATCAAAACTTTGCTTCATGCTCCAAACATAAAAATTATGTAGGTATGAGTGAGCATTCGATTCAAACTGATATAATCATTAGTCCTTCAATAAATATGAGTATATTTAACACAGATTGAGAGTATCGTAAGCCGTCCGACCTTTTTTATCGCTGAGAAATGCATTTACGCACACCACTGCACGTAGCGTACTCGTCAAGTACACTAAGCAGTGGTAGTGTGGGACTCGGCCGCTTGTTAATCAAGCGGCAATAACCATTAATACTCAGCGGAACTCTTATCGCTATAGTGGGACGTCATGGGATCGCTTGTGCAAACTACCATGATAGCCGTCCGAACGATGTGGTCTGAACAAACTTGACGCGCTATTGCTTAAAAACATCGATATATTGAAAATCGATATTTAAAAATATCGATATATTGAAAATCGATATTTAAAAATATCGATATATTAAAAATAATTGTGCGGTCGGGTCACCCCGGTCATGAACGAAGTTACATTTTTTCTTCAACTCCGAATGTATTTCGAAATGAAATCCGTATATTTAAATAGGTTATATGATAAAAAGAGAGAGAGAGTGAGAGACAGAGAGAATAGGGCACCCGGCTGCGCACTCACTTTCTCTTGTGCTCCTTACTTTTAGTAGGCTCGATACACACACCCACACACAGCATACGGCATTTCGTTACGTGATGATTTCTATTAAATCGCACTACCCGTAAGCCGCCTTAAAGAACTTCGTTACAAAAAAATATCAACAGTGCCACAGATGTTTAGCGATTGAAACGATTCTGTTTACTTTAAGACATTCTTAATGACGATGACGTCACACCAGCCGTCGTCATCAAGAAAAACAACAACAAAAATACTTATTTTTGGTAAAAAAATACTCACAGAAGTTATCGAATTTATTACTAACAAAGATTATTAAGTATTGAACGCACTTAGTATGCTTTTAGTAACTATGATGAAATTCGTTCCGTATCTCCGGAATCCGTTATCAGATTATTAAAAAAATTATGAATCTAACCTTGTATAACTTATCCAATAAAATAAAGACTTATTAAACTGGTTCATAATTGGTGGAGATAACATTGTGTATTTTACAATTATAAATGAGTATATGGAAAAACTCGATGAATGATTGATTGAACTGAACTGAATTGATAAATTAAAAAATAATAATCTTTTTTTTATCTTGATGAGTTGGCAAGCAAGCATACGGCCCACCTGATGGTAAGCGGTTGCCGTGGCTATGAGCGCGTGCAACACCATTTGTAGATGACTCACGCGTTGCCAACCTCGAGATATTGGTTCTTAAATATCTTTTGCCCAGTAATTTCACTAGCCTATAGTGTCTTCAAACGGAATAAGTAATGCCAAAGATACTACTGCTTTGCGGAAGGATAGTTGACGCTGCGGTGGTACCTACCCAGCTCGACTCGTGCAACAAAAGACCCACCACTATTCTTTTTGAATTCATATAAAAAATGTAGTTACATCCATACGTAACACAACGCAACGCGATTAAAAGACAAGGACGTTATAAATTCATAATCCTGAATCGCGCTATCGAAGTTTTCAAAGCGGATTAATAATTACTAGCGGCCCGCTCCGGCTTCGCACGGGTATAAAATATATAGCCTATGTCATTCACTGAAAAAATGATTAAAATCGATCCAGTAGTTTTGATTTATTCATTACTGCCCGTGGCCCGTACGCGTTCAATGTAATTATTTACAACATCACATTAGAAACCTCAAAAATATTTTTTTTTTTCTCAACTATTTAATGGGTTTTAATACATATAAACCTTCCTCTTCAATCACTCTATATATTTAAAAAAACCGCATCAAAATCCGTTGCGTAGTTTTAAAAGGTTTAAGCATATATAGGGACAGAGAAAGCGACTTTGTTTTATACTATGTAGTGATACGACTTCTCAACACAACGTAAATCATTATACCGCAACCCGCCAAGTAATGCCACCTCGTCGGAGGATCCTTTCTTTTTATTGCCTGTTAGAGAGACATCGCATTTTCCTCAACAAAATTAAATAAACCCCTGAGCTTGTTTCGTCGTTTCTTCTCGGGTTTAATATTGGAGCCGGTGCGGTAGTAGAGTCTGACTGATTTGTACAGTTGTAATTATTGACGACGTTGTGACGCAGCGGTAGCGGACCTGCCTTAAGAGCCACAGGTCTTGGGTTCGAATCCCGCTCGGAGTTGATGTTTGTATTGACCATACAGGCATTTTTTTCGGTCTGGGTGTGTTTGTCCTTGTCATTGTGTATATTTCCGGACCCCGACACAGGATATAACTATCCTAATGGGGGTCGTTGAGTGTGTATCGTTTATTTATTACTATTTATGAATAATAATAATATTTATGTAAATATGTTGTATTATTGGTTGTATCTGACTTACTACATATAAGTGTTTAACTTTATATAATATATTGATTATAAAATTTTTTTTGAAAATTTGCAAACAAGCATACGGCCCACCTGATGGTAAGCTGTTGCCAATGCCTATAAGCGCTGGTAACACTCACGCGTTTCAAACCTCAAGATATTCAAACTCAAACTCAAAATATTCTCTATTCAAATAAGACAAGTCAAATGGACGCAAATAAGCTATACCATGTCAACCCACACGAATGTCATTTCGAGAAAAACGCTTTTGAAAATTTCTAAAAAGCCATTTTTAAATCATGCAATTTATGTGATTTTTAATGTATTGGTCAAGATTTTGGCAATTTCAGATTTATGTAAGTTATTTTACTTATTTTCACAAAAAATAAGTATACAAACTGCATATTTCGTATATAATATAACCCAAAACGTTTAACATAATACATAAATTGCATGATTTAAAAATGGCTTTTTAGAAGTTTTAAAGCTTAACCCCTACAAATATTAAAGAAAAATGTTCCTCAGCCATTTACCAACACTTCTGCATATATAACTCAGTTTTTTCAATTTTGTGGGTTGACATAGTATTCCTTATTTGCGTCCAAATATGCAGTCTATTATGTCCGTCCAAGTGAAGCTACCGCCGATTCGGAAGGTGAATATACCTTCAGCATTGAAGAAACGGCAAGAAACTCTACAGTTACTCTTTTCAAATATAATCACATTAAATCACATTACATTTGCCAATTAGTTTTAGTAGTGAAAATCTCCTCTGCCTGGTAATTTAACTAGTAGTGTCCTTCAAACCGTTCTAAGTAATCAACTACTGGAAAAAAATGTAATTACTTTGAAAAAGTTTCCAAGATATATTTTACTGACCGTGAATAAACAAATAACGCCCCCCTCCACATTTTACCTCCAGATCTGGTTAATATTAATAGATGTATGATTTGTCTTAACTGTAAATAATTGTATTTGTATGTAGGTCAAGTTCGTTAAGGAGATATTGCTCAGTCTTTGTTGAGGCATTATTTACTGACACTAAAAATCTTATTCAATAAATTAAGCGGTTTATTTTTAAATACATTTTCTCTGCTCCACTTATTTTTTAGAGTTCCATAGCCAAATGTAAAAAATTGGGTCCTTTATTATTTCATTATGCCCGTCTGTCGATCTGTCCGTTTTTCCGTCCGTGGGTCCATCTACTCTGAGAATATTTGCTTTATCTTTGACGACGTTGTTGAGCATATTTTTGGTTTTGGTATACATGCATGTTTTTCGGTCTTCGTGTATTTGTCCTAATCATTTATACTTTCAATAGGGGATGGCATATTAACCTTAACACAGGTTATCTAAGTAACCCGCAAAGGTTAATAAGTTTCACCAATTATGTATGTATAACTAAACATAGCATGCATAATGACATGTAACTTGTAACATGTAAAATTTTCAGAAATAAACTTATCCTAAACTTATTCTTATTTTGTACGTTTGCGGATCCCCGACATAGGATATCAATATCCTAATAAGGGTTGAGTGTGTAGCGTTAATTAAAAAAAAAAATTACGCTCCTAGCATCGCGCAGTCGGGAAAAAATACTACCTATAGGCCATATCTTATGTTTATTGTGAAAACAAATTTTTATGAGGTACACATTGTTTTCGCGGAAGAAGAAAGAGTTCCTTATTGATTTCCGGAAATCTAATCCAATAGCGCACGTGACGAAAATACAACACTAGTAATGTCTATGGAAGTTTGAATTCGCGCCAACATATATTCCCTTGACTTGTCTATGGTTGGCCTATTGTAAAATATTGTTTTTACATTATACATAGTATCTGGATGACCGAGCTTTGCTCTGATTTTTTTTTTTTGGTAAATGGAAAAATATACTTATATACGAATTAGACATTGTACGCTTATAGCCGGGTGCGCTCACTGATCGGTAAATGATCGGTGGGTTAAGCAACTTTAGGCGCGGTCAGTCACTAAATGGGTAATCGCATAGTGGTATTTCAACTGAGCGTCTCCGTCACATCAATTTGACAATATTCGATAAGTCAAGTCAGAGGCCTATACGACCTGAAGAACTCTGACACTAGGTTGGCCACTAACCACTCGATAAAAAGAAGAAGTGACAAACAGACGTCATATTGTAAAAAAAAATGACTTATTAGAAACTAACGACCGGCCTTTTCATAAAGACGAAATGCAAAAGGACGAAGTTTGTTACAAGCTTGCAAGTCGCAACATTATCGGATGAAGTTAGTCACAAGATTACAACATAATTCAATGAAGTTAACGTGTGATTTTTTTTTGTATGGAGGCTCTGTCCATATATATATAGGTAAGGTAAATAAATATGGCGCCACCACATACTTGAGATTCTTGTTAAATAAGTAGAAATTTTTCCTCGTCTAATTTCGTACTTCCTGTTAATACTTCCATGTCGTGAATATACCTACTAAATAGGTAATAACTAGCTTCGCTCGCGTGAATAACGATTTTTATACAAACTTCATCCCTTTTCATCCCTTCAGGAGTGGAATTTTAGAAAATGTGTGTTTAAAAAGCACGTGTATCTTTATATTTAATTGTTCGCCAAAAAACAAACTTTAACGCTTTATGATAGTTAGTAGTTAGTAGAAGATCTTCTACTTTTATATGTATAGCTAAAATAGTTCCTTGGTTTTTTTCATTAATATACTCGATCGTTTTAATCGTGAGAAAAGGCTTTTGTCACATAGAAAATCTTTAACAATAAATTACATTTTTTATCAAGTATCGAAAACATTGATTCACAAAAGTAACTTCGGTGTGATGCCCCATTACACAGATATAAAATTATGTATAATGCCATCTTTCGGTAATAATAAGCAACTGTAATCTTGAAATAGTCTTTGTTTGTTTGACCTAGCCGTGAATCGAGATCGTTTAAACGTTTATTTGACCTTCGTTCAGTAGTTTTTGTTATACCATTCCATTGTATTGTCATATTTAATGAATCGCTTCCGGATTTGTTTGTGGCTAAGCAATATATCCATGTAATATGTAAAATTGCAAGGTTCACTGACTTTGAATATTCTAGAAACTATGTTTGCCTGAGTAGTAGGTAGTTTTTTTTAGAGTTCCATACCCATATTTTAGACGAGGGTCGGAAATACTTTAATTAAGTATGTATATAGTAAGTATGTATATATAAATTAACAATGCCAGTTACTAGACAGTATAAAATTAGTAACTCTTTTAAGGGTAACTGTATACGTTTTTACAATAGGATCCCAGAAAGCTTTCAAAAACTTTCTATTAACAAATTTAAAAAAAGGTCAAGGGACGTTTGTGTGGTAAGGGCTATTATAAAATTAGTGACTACCTGAAGGACACCACACCCTGGGAATGAGACAGTCACTCCGGACTTTTCAGAGAACATAATCTGTAAATTACTTTGACATTACAAAAAAAAAATAATACGTAAAAAAATATAACCCCCCGAGTTTGTTTCTACGGCTCTTCTCAGGTAGAGGTTTAAATTTGGAGCCGGTGGTAGAATCTGACTTTCAACTAATAAGTGTAATGCTTTGCTTTTACGTTGAATAAAAATATTGAATTTGAATATAAGTAACAGTCCTATCGAAATCTGTGAAAAGTACATTTTAATAGTACATTAAGGCCTGAATTACATATACCAGCATCAATTAGCATTTTCTCTAAAGAGAGTAGTTATTTGGTCTTCTTCTTTTTGCCCTGATCCCACCTAAGTCGGCACAGCACGTCTTCTTCATCCATTCTTTTCTATCAATCCTCATCTCTGCACTCACTCCCTTTCACACATTTCATCCACGTGTTTTTCAGGCGTCCTATATATGTAGAATAGTTTTTTTTTTTGTATGAGGATCAATTATCGAATCTTATAATATAGGTTTAGGTAATCATTTCAATTTTAGTTAGTGACATCATTATTGAAAAACCATTATCTAAAAACGGACGGTTAAAAAAACTTTAAAACTTAGAAGGTATTTTATTGGAGACCTTGCTTTTTACGTAAATTGTAAATAATTAAAGTTATCGGGAAAATGGCGCGGTGAACGATTTCCTGATAAATTTAAATTGGTCACTTTAAAATAAGACTATAAAAAAAATTACGATCGTCAATTATAATAAATGTTAAAATTTTTACGAAGCTTGTGATGGTCCTTTCACTTCGTCATCAGATAATTAATATAATGTAAGTAAATATATTTATGTAAGTGCTTTTAATGACTCGCGTTTATTTCTTTGTTACTACAACTGACTTCAAAAATGACGTTGAATTTATTTTACCCGACCGATAAAAAAAGGCTGAACCGATTTGGATAATTCTTTTTTGCTTGAAAGAGGAGTACCCCGAATGAGATCACCATTGCCATTTGGTCCGGATTTGATGATGGTTTCCTGTAGAAATCGGATCTCTTCAAATTTTATAGGAAAACCTGTTGAGATTTTGATATTTTTATTTGTAGCTTATGCATTTGCTCTGAAAAAGCACCATTTGATTAGGTGGTAACTGCTGGTGATGACCATAAATAGCCATCAGAACTACTCGAAACTAATAAATATTTCATGGGTTGCAATACAGTTAGGTAGCTTAATATGATTGACGAACTCATAACTTAAAATGTAATTTATTTTTATTTTATATAGGATTGATCCTTGTAGAGCTGTCCTATATAAATTTTGTGATGATCAAGGATTTCGGAGATATAGAAAGGAACTCTACAAAATATAAGACCTTTTTACACGCGACAGCTGCAACGGGAATAAGTGGTTCAATTCTGTTACATATTTTTTCCTATTACTTAATAAACCGATTGAAAAAGCACCAATTGCAATTTTCCCTCCTTATAATCTGGGGTCCTCTAAACGAGGCATGAAGCATCTTATACGGTGGCTAGTGCAGTTAGTCTTTTACAATTGTCGCCTTCGCGTTTGTTCTTTCCTGCTACTTACCATCAAGTGGATTAAAGTAATTTGACCACCATTTCAAAATGAGTGGCACTCGAGTCTAGTTAGTGCTTGTAGATATTAATTGGACATGTATTTTTATTAAAAACTTAATTGAAACGGGTTTGTTAAAGCCACCCATTGGCAGTCATGTATTTGTGTAGTTAAGTTTTTTTAGCAAAATTGATGTTTTGATAAAATCGTCATTACAAAACTGAAGGACAACCGGTTATAATGACATAATACAAACTTCGCTATTAATTTTTCCTTTACATGTTTGGTCAGACTAAAATGTTTACTACGTTTTTAAATTTATAACATGGGACTATATTTTAATGGCATTCAATCAATCAATCGAATCAGCTGAAAAATGTTCACTGCTGGACATAGGCCTCCCCCAAAGACTCCCACAATGACCAGTCCGGACCGGGTGTGGCACCCGCATCCACCAATTAATGATAATATTTAAATTTAATTTATGTCACTAGGTATGGGAATATTTTATGACTATATTTTATACCATCAAGGCCAGTAGGACCAACAGCAATACAGGATCAGGAAAAAGTGATTAGACTATTCTGATCTTGTAAGCCTTGTGAGGTCCACAAGGATAGGATCAGTGTTGTGTAAATTATGTAGTATCAGGCCTGAATTATCATGTCTATGACCATTCTGTCTGTAGAAAAGCACTATTTTGTATCAAGAAGCGTACGCATCAATTCTTATTTCAGCATCTGAAATGCATGATTAAGCATGCGTAAGCATGCCCAAGCGTGCGACACTCAATGTTGGTCGATGCTGCTATATGTAATTCAGGCGTTTAATGCTATTTATAATGCATTTATAAATACAATGAAAACGTCACGTAGACACGCGAATCTTTAATAGGAACTATTTAAAAACTATTAACTCGTCAATTAATTATTACTTATTGACCACGCGTTGTGACATTTGTCCTAGAAAAGTATATTAATATGAATACGTAGTACTATCGCCACAGAAATACCGAAAAGTTAATTAATTTTATCATCAAAATTTATCAATTTTTTGGATGAATATTATATTTTCATAACAGGTTTTTTTATGTGACTAAGTTGGCAAACAAGCACCATCACAATACAGCCCACCTGATGGTAAGCGGTTGCCGTTGCCCAGTAATTTCACCAGCTACAGTGTAGCCGAACCGAAACCGAACAAACCGAAAAACACTACTTTGCGGTAGAATATCTGACACTGCGATGGTACCTACCTAGCTGGCCTCTTGCAATTGTTGGCCGCCTACCACTACTATATTTATATATTAACTTCTTTACTATTTTTTCATCTCGTCTCTACTGTAATGGTAAAAGGAGAATAAAATATACTACATTATAAATTAATAATATAATTATAACATTTATGAAGACCTCGTGGATAATTAGTTGTTACTTTGAGAATTTTTGTTCGAAACATCTAGAGAGAGATCCATAATATGGGTTGCAAAATTTATATGTACCGCCGTAAATTTTTTTGAGTAGTCTGGTCTGGGTGGTTGCGTTTGCGTGTGTTTTCGGACAGAGATTTTTACACAAACATAAGGACAACCACTCAGACCAGAACTCATGCCTGTATTGTGAATACTGGCAATAATCGCGACCGAGCGGGAAACAAACCCGTGACCTTGGCAGAATCGCTACTGTGTCACAACGGCTTGAAATCATCCATTGTAGCGACGTCTACACGCAACATGACGTAACGCAATAGAAAGACAAGATTGTCACAATGTCGCATCAAGCTACAACGACACCTACAGGGCATACTACGCAACGATATGGACGATCAACGAACGTCACGATCCTAAATCGCGCTATCAAAGTTTCCTACCCACTTGAGGTATATATACAACTTTCCAACGTAAGTCGTTGGGCTTCGACCCAGGGCTTCGATCCGCCAGGCAATATCACCCGCCTGGTCGGAGGATACACCCGTTGTGTTGGAGGCATTTCTCACATCGTCATACTTTCACAGTGGTGACCCCTTCAGAACATCCAACCTTCGCAGCCATAATAGCTGGCTGCTGGACCGATGTGTGTAAATCATACATAGCTAAGAACACTCTAAATCAAGTAATGTTTCTGAAAAAAATAAGTTAATGAAAATTGGTTCTGACATTTGGAAGCTACGATCCCTCCCAAAGAAAAACACACAGATACTCACGCTAAACTTACAGCATCATATTTTTGGATCGGGGCTATCCCCGATCCTATTTTGCCTATGCAAATAAAAATTCTTGTAACCCGATTTTGATAAAGTCCTGGCCACAATAAACGCATAGTGCATATTTGCTGACTTTGATACTAAACGCGACCGGTTAAAGGCTCGCTCACCTGCCGACATAATGTATATCATTATGAGAACGGCGTACTCTTGTGCCCCCAGTGTGAACGGAGTTTCGCCGCGAAAATAAGCTACATAAGGCATCTTTGAGCGCACCAGCAACATCTCTCCGACTAGGGGTCGAATTTGTCGTCATGCCCGAAATCGGAACAATTAATCAATCAATCAATTTACGATTTAATGCGATTTTTTAATTAACAACCAGAGGGATTGATAGAAGGTTTTATATGTTTTTTATTAATGCAAATTAGTTACGTATTTACCATCTGCTGTTACGGGCCGGCAGTTCGATGACCGATCGTTGCAGATGGTAAACGATACACCTGTTATTTAGCATTACATTAACTTTAAGATAACTTAAAAAAAAGCGGTTTTGCTTTCATTTGAATTTGGTTTATTAATATTACTGGAACCGACTTCAAAAAGGCGAGTATTCGCAATTCGTCAGTATTATTTTCTGACTCACTGACTGACTGACTGAGTGAACCGATGATGATTCTTTTGCTTAAAAGCTGGTGCTTCCCGTGACCTTCCCATTTCCAACCATATAAGTATTAAATTTGCATTAATCATAAAATACTTACATTCGTAACTAAAAAATATAAAAAAATTTTTTTAAAAATTATCGACTTCAAAACTAAAAAGAAAAAATAATTTATTTACCACCGACTTCTGTTGTAGAATTTTTTTAGTTTTGTTTTTTCTGTTTATCGCAATGTCCGACAAAGAAGAGACAATGCGAGGACACACGTGCTCACCCACACGTGCTTCTATTAAATGAATTGGTTCGGTCAACCGTATCTTTATAAGGCCGTCACGGCCATCATAAGCCTTGCAGGCCCTTGGACACAAACATTAGGAGCCCTTTTATTAAAATAGACTAAAATAATAATAATAACGCTGCACACTCAACGGCCCCCATTAGGATAGCAGTATCCTGTGTCGGGGGTCCGGAAACATTCACAATGACAAGGACAAATACACTCAGACCGGAAAATATGCTTGCATGGTCAATACAATATTATGCTCCGAGCGGGAATCAGAACCCCAACCTGTGGCGTTTAAGGCAGGTTCGCTACCTCTGCGCCACAACGTCTTCAAGATGATGGCGTAATTTAGGGCCAAATGCCTTTCGGAAATCCTGAGCCTCGTGTGTTCTTCTGTTCACAAAACAAGGACAAATACACCCAGGCCGGAAAATATGCTTGCATGGTCAATACAATATTATGCTCCAAGCGGGAATCGAACCCGCGACCTGTGGCGTTTAAGGCAAGTTCGCTGCCGCTGCGCTGCCACAACGTCGTCGTCATTTCTTCTGCTCAAAAGAAGAAGATGGCAAATACTATACTTATTATAAATGTGTAATGATACAAAGTACGCTTGTTTACTTTAATCATTATACATCAAGCCTATATTAATTGATACTGTCTGGTTTAATGTAACGAAGGCAATGAAAACCGATTCAGACCGATTTCGTGCGATTTAGTGCGGTATACTTCGTCATTAGCAAAACTTATTATACGGCCTATAGCATCGTTAAATTTATATTGAAACTGGCTGTGTCCACGGTTTCACCCACGTGCTCTGCAATCTTCAGGTCAGATGTTTGTATTGACCATGCAGGCATGTGTTCCGGTCTGGGTGTGGTTGCCCTTGTCATTGTGTATGTTTCCGGACCCCCGACACAGGATATAACTATCCTCATGGGGGCAGTTGAGTATTTTGCGTTTATTATTCCCGGTATTTATCCATGGTCTGCTTATACTCTTACACTGATTTGACGGGTTACTAGTTTTTACACAGAGTAATTGCCATCTGAACGCCGCAACCCTAAGGGCGAACCAGTAGCTTATTGGATAAGAGCAAATTACCTATCATGAGTTAACGATTATTATCAGATGCTGATTATGATAACTATCGGCACCGACAACTCAACTTACTTTACAATATTGTAAATGTAGTTATTTTTATGTATATTTTATATCAACACCGCCCATCATTTCATGCGGATTTCCTATCCCTAAGGTTGTCTGGAAGAGATCGCTTCTAAGCGATAAGACCGCCTTTTGTGCAAATTTAAATTTGTTCATGTGTGTGTGTTTTTTTTTAATTTTGGCGTGCAATAAAGTGTTAAATAGATAAATATTCTTTGGTTTTTATTACTGTGTACCTGCTATCCGCTATATCAATACATAGTATAAAATAAAGTCGCTTTCTCTGTCCCTATGTATGCTTAAATCTTTAAAACTACGCAACGGATTTTGATGTGTTTTTTAATAGATAGAGTGATTGAAGAGGAAGGTTTATATGTATAAAAAAATTGAAGTTTCTAATGTAATGTCGTAAATAATTACATTTAACGCGCGCGGGCCACGGGCAGTAATGAATAAATCAAAACTACTGGATCGATTTTCATCATTTTTTCAGTGAATGACATAGGCTATATATTTTATACCCGTGCGAAGCCGGAGCGGGCCGCTAGTGCTATATAAGTCCAATCAAAATCGGTGAAACCATTTACGGAATACAACGCAGATATGCTAAAGCATGCGATAGATGATCTCCATCGAATGATAAATGTTGCGTATAGCTACGATATAGCGCACTACTGCACAATATATTGCACAATATTATTGAACGTGTGGTGCTAGTATTGAATATAATATTGAGCAATCCTAATTTGTTGAAGTCCGTCCGTCAGCGGGCTGTACCTCACGAACCTTAATAAGTAGAAAGTTGAAATTATCACAAATGCGCATTTCTGTTGCCGCTTCATAAAAAAAATACTAAAATATCAAGTCTCTTGATAAACTTTAAAAATAAAGGGGACCCCCATACAACAAACTTACGGACCCTTTATATGCGATTACGACACGCACTTGGCTGGTTTTATTTATAATTGTTTTTCTGGGACAAAGAATAATTAAATTGTTATGTTTTGTGAACTAAAATGGAAGGAAGGCTATCAATCCGTCTGACTAATTTTTGTTAGTACTGTGTATGTTACGCGCAACCATTGGATCTAGATTCTAGACGGAATTAGGCGGTTTAAGTCAGTTATTGTTTTTTAAAACAGTCCATTTTTGGTCTCATTATGTATACTTTGTGACATCTCTCAGCTTATCTAGTTTATTAAGATAACCAGTGGCGGATTTACCAGCATGCTGAGTAGGCTTGAGCCTATGGCGGTAAATTTGGTGACCGAATTTTTTTTGCTACCTAATAGAAATCAAAAAAGATTTTTGCACATTGGTTTTGTGATGTTTTACATGTAGAAATCTGCAATAAATTTGCCTTCTCACTTATGTCATTGTACATTCCGAGTCGCAAACTACTATTTTCTGGAGTAAAACAGCTAGTCCCAACCAGTAATTGTCCTCTGCCCACACTTTGCATGAGTGAAATCAGCGAAATTGTAGAAAATATATTTCCCTTTTCCCACTATCAAAGAGACGTGGGCGGCAAAAACCTAACAGCCTATGGTAAATTTGTAAATGCGCCACTGGCGATACGATACTTACAAGCGGAGAAATATGACGGAAAGTGGCGGGTAGGCGATAAGTTGAGGTTAGTTGGTGCAACAGGGCGGTCTCACCCGACGGGAGCATAGTCCCAGGCATAGCTAGTCTTATATACCTATCTATTTCTTTGTAAAGAACATAAAATCACATTTCTTGAGGAAGCCTCTAAGCTATATGGACGCAAATAAGCAATGCAATGTCAACCTACAAAATTGAAAAAAACAGAATTATATATGCAGAAGTGTTGGTAAATGGCTGAAGAACATTTTTCTTTAATATTTGTAGGATTTTAAGCTTTAACTTCTAAAAAAGCCATTTTTAATCATGCAATTTACGTATTATGTTAAACGTTTTGGGTTATATTATATGCGAAATATGCAGTTTGTATACTTATTTTTGTGAAAATAAGTAAAATAACTTGCATAATTCAGAAATTGCCAAAAACTTGACCAATACATTAAAAAAATCATATAAAGTAAGTTGTTCAAAATTTTCAAACGCGTTTTTCTCAAAATGACATTTGTGTGGGTTGACATGGTATTGCTTATTTGCGTCTATATAATATCACGATACGATACTTAGAAGCGGAGCAATAAGAATGAAAGTGCGGGCGAGCGATACGATGCGATTAGTTGGTGGAAAAGGCGGTCTCATTTCTCACCCGAAGGGAGCGAAGCCGCGGGCATAACTAGTCTTATATACCTATCTATTTATTTGATGATATCCTTTAGGATATAGATTTTATCATCATAGTAACTATAACAGTTTTATGTGTTAAGTTTATGAATCCCTCTAAATATTGTCTATCGTCATAAAATGTGTTTATTATCGTCTGCTTTTAATGAGTTAGAACAATGAAATTAGGATGGTAAAATAAAATAGTCATTTTCTATATACAAATAAATAACATTGAAGTGTCTGTTTCCGAAGATTCCGAAAAAAAAAAAAAAAAAAAAGTGTCTGTTTGTAATTCAAAATTAACAGCTTTTCACTAAATGTCCGTAGCTTAGAGTATGTAGTATACGGTAGATACTTACATAGAAATTAAAAAAATGGACTCTCTGCCTGATGGTTCCGGCTAATCTCTGAAATGGCTGGACTTATTTTAACGGAGCTTTCACTAGCAGATAGCTAATGTTATAAGGAGTAACGTGGCTTTTATTTAAGAAAAAGAACTAGGTTTCCGTGTAATAAAGAATAATTGCTACACCACGCAAGCAGAGCCGCGGGAAAAACTAGTTTATAATACTCTTTTTAGAGGATGCTGATTTGCTTTGATATGTTTTTAAACAATACCTCGTGAATGTAAACTTCTATTTGCCAGAACAAATGCTATTATTTTCTTGTTTCAAATAATAAAACTACCGGCACCAGCCTCTTTGGACATTTCCTAAATAATATTAATAAACAATAATTCACTAAGTTTACTTGAATATCTTTACTAACTAATATTATAAATGCGAAAGTAACTCTGTCTGTCTCTCGTACAATGTTTTATAAAACCCATTTTGTCGCATTTTAGTTTTATTTTTGAAATCTATAGTTTTTATCATTTCAGGCATTAGAGTAAAACTCCCGGGTCGAGACAATAAGTAGTTTTTAAAAATCACAAAAAATAATTTAAAAAAATTGGTACACAGATAGTGTAGAGCCTGAGAAAGACAGACACTACATTTTTAATGCAAAAAAAGTTTTGTAAGGGGTTGAAAAGATGTGATGAAAAGTTGTATGGAAGTATCGATTGTAGAATAATTACCCTAAATAATTAAAAATGTTACCCAAAGACACTATTCCGCGCGGACAAAGTCGCGGAAACAGCTAGTTCCCTAGGTAGTAAATACATGTCAAAATTTAAAATTGTAAGCTAATGAGTAGTTTTTCTAAGAATCGTAAATTAATATTTTCGGAGTAATATCAGCAGTAATAATAGCCTTTGAGTAAAAATATTTATTTTAGTATTTGTTTAAGCAATTCGTATGGTCGTGTGGAGTTAATATATCTAAGTTAACGCTAATGTGCGAAATAGGTTAATATGCGCAGTAACTATTCTTGTGTTTTATGTTACTAAGTTGATAAGCAAGCATACGGCCAACCTCATGGTAAGCGGTTGCCGTAGCCTATGAGCGCGCGCAACACCATTAGTACGTGTCACTGACGCGTTGTCAACCTCGAGATATTGGTTCTTGAATCTCCTTTGCCCAGTGATTTCACTATCCTACAGTGCCCTTCAAACCGGAACAAAGTAATGCCAAAGGCACTGCGGTGGTACCTACGTAGCCGGCCTCTTGTAACAAAATACCACCAGTGTGACTGATTGCACTGGTGGAACTGTCACAGCGGAGATTATACCAACGTAAGCGGTCACCGTAGCCTATGGACGCCAGCAAACCCAGAGGTATCGCATGCGTGTTGCCGACCACTTTCTTAAGTATTTCATCTTAGAAGTTGTCATAGAAATCTTGGGCTTGAAATTGTGTTTCGGATTTGGCATTTGGGCGCCTCGATTGACCACACCTATCGCTCTACCTAGCTGTCACTAATTTTTAGGTTAGCCTCCATTTTTCCCCTCTGGCCTCTTCTGCAAAACACCTGATTTTTGCGCGTTACCGGTAACATATACAATACTGTACAAAGCTAATGAAATAACTTGTTTGTCTCATCTCATTTTCACACGTAACTGCTAAGCGAAAATCACGCGTTCTAAGTATTTAAACATGCTGGATTTTCAATTGAAAAATTATGAAGCTGAATTTTTATTCTAATATATAAAATTCTCGTGTCACAATGTTCGTTCCCATACTCCTCCGAAACGGCTTGACTGATTCTTATGAATTTTTTATGCATATTCAGTATGTCTGAGAATCGGCTACTATCTATTTTTCAAACCCCTATGTGATAAGGGGTGTCCACCCCAAACATTTTATTTTTATTTTTTGGATAATTTTTATTTTTTATTTTTTTATTATGTGGCATTGAAAAATACATACGACCCTAAATTTTTATCACCAACCCCTGCTTTTTAATAGTCATAATAGTAAACCAACAACTTTCACCGGTGTCACTTCTAGACTCGGGTAGAGGACGCTAATATCGGGACCCAGATTTTTTTCGGGGCAGAACAACGTCTGCCGGGCCCGCTAGTATTAATATACTATATTATGGTAGTAGAGCCTTGCTTCAAGTACTTGGCCTTGCTTCAAGTACTTTACCGGCCGGCTCGTCCGAGGAAGTACTACCATCTCAAGTTCTCACGGAAAATCGGCGTAACGTAACAAGTAAGGTACTGTTGCGTTTCGTGCGATGAGTGAGAGCGCCGGAGGCTCTGTTTCCTTCCTTTTTCCCCTTATCATCGCTTTCCACTTGTTCCTTGAATACTGATACTTTATTTTACTTTACTGATACTTGGACGCAAATAAACAATACCATGTCAACCGACAAAATTGAAAAAACTGAGTTATATATGCAGAAGTGTTGGTAAATGGCTGAAGAACATTTTTCTTTAATATTTGTAGGGTTTTAATAAATAAATAAATAAATAAACGCTACACACTCAACGGCCCCCATTAAGATAGTAATATCCTGTGTCGGGGGTCCGGAAACATTCACAATGACAAGGACAAACACACCCAGACCGGAAAACATGCCTGTACGATTAATACAAACATCTGCTCCGAGCGGGAATCGAACCCGCAACCGTCGAGGCTTAAGGCAGACTCGCTACCCACAACGCCACAACGGTGTCAAACGGTTTTAAGCTTTAAAACTTCTAAAAAAGCCATTTTTAATCATGCAATTTATGTATTATGTTAAAAGTTTTGGGTTATATAGTTATATTATGTACGAAATATGCAGTTTGTATACTTATTTTTGTGAAAATAAGTAAAATAACTTACATAAATCTGAAATTGCCAAAAGCTTGACCAATACATTAAAAAAATTTATATAAAGCAAGTTGTTCAAAATTTTCAAACGCGTTTTTCTCGAAATGACATTCGTGTGGGTTGACATGGTATTGCTTATTGGGTCTTAATGCGTCCACTTGATACTTATAAGTATCGCAAACTTTCATAAGTTACGGGTCCTATTCCCGCTCGGAGCAGATGTTTGTATTGACCATGCATATGTTCTGGTCTGGGTGTGTTTGTTCTTGTATGTGTTTTCGGACCCCCGACACAGGGTGTCACTCCTAATGGGGCCGTTGAGAGTGTATCATTTATTTATTACGCCTATTTTTTTTTGGGAATTGAACATGCATTTTGAAGTAATAATTTTTGTTTAAGGTGTGTGATGGTTTAATCCACTATGGCGACTACAACAATGGTGGTGTCGCCACTGGCGATGCAGCCCGCTCCTAAAAACAAACGTAGATTATTCGCTGAAGCAAGACAAAACAGTTTACAGAAGTTGAGTGTGATTTTCGACCATGGAAACAAGAACGGTAAGTTATATACGGACTGATGGTAAGCAGTCACCGCTACCTATGAACGCTTGCATGCGCGTTGCCAACCCAAGGGATAGGAGGGGAGAGATGAGAAGGGAAAAAAGGAATGGTACCTACAGAGGGCATGGTAGCCACCAGTACCTACTGATACTGGATACTTTACGCCGATTTTCTGTGAGAGTAGTACTAAAACGGCCGAGCTGACCCATTTGTGCTGAGAAAGGCATGGCTCTACTAATACTATCCTTAAAAAGAATGGTTTACATTTTACAAAATGGTATACTTAGTATAATTATTAACTTGCTATAAACTACGGACCGGCCCTTTCATACAGACAAAAATGACCAAAGATTCGATTCGAACTAGCCAAAAGCTAACTTATTTGATTATGTTGCAAGCTTGTGACTAACTTCTTTTCGGTGCGAATTCACGATAGAGCACCAGTGGACATTTTGTTAGTACAGAAGGGCCTATTCATAAATAATAAGTCTGTGTCTACAATCTATAAAATTAAAAGATTTCAACGTGGGAAAATTACAAACGCTTTATATAACAACATTCTAATCACCACAGCATTGGTAAAAAATAAAACTAACCACACCATTAGAAAAAAACATGAAGCCTTATAGCTTCACGATTGAAGACAGGTCGGGCAACAGGAGTATTCCTAAAGACTTCAAAAAACATTGCTCATATTCTTTAAAAAATATAATATAAGCATTGCTATTACTTACTAATTTTATTACATATTTATTAGCGACAGAAGAAAAATAATACCAATGAACATAATTATTATTTACGGTACTGACTATAGCATTCAATTTCTAAATAACTATTACCTATATGACTTTTTAGTAGTATGGCAATAGATGGCGCTAAAGTTGGCAATGAACTATGATGTGCGCGTTTAAGTCACTGCGCGTTTAAGTCACTGATGTTTATAATATGAATTGCGTTTCCGTATGGTGTAAAATATCATAGTGTTTTATATTAAAGCGCTACAGATTAAATGGCTGGAAATTCAATTATACATTTGTACTCATGCGCTACAAATCAATCAATCAATGTCAGTCAATTTCCCATCTCCATTCTTAATCTTACTTACCTTCAAACATGCGCCATTGTATGTTTTTCAGTTCTAGGAACTCAGTTAATGACTAGTTTATTCAATATAAGTAAATTTTATATGGGTTGTAAAAAAAATTTACATAGGATCGTCAATCCATATTGTAGAGATCAATGGTTAAAATACATTGCAGCAATAACTTCGTATTTTGACATTTTTGCTGTTCTTGCTGCTATCAATTTGCTACCACTATGGTACAATTTTATTAAAATTATTAAAATTTTGTTCATTCTTAAAATAATTGTGGAAGTTTCCTTATTTTATAATAATCACTTAAGTTCAATGTAGTGTTAGAAATATTTAAATATTATTTGACCGAATTATAAATATTTTTTATAAATAATTGTTTGTCACTCTTTATTATAATAAGAAATAAAGAATAAGTCATTACAATCACACAACTTTTGCTATAGTTATAGTATTATTTCTTTATAAAAATAACCAACGGTTTTGACAGCTATCAGCATGTAAACATTACTTTTTAGTCACAAATTTTGAATTTTAGTCGTTAAATGTTCATGGTAGAAATCTAGAATTTTTAGTTCAAGCGTGGCAACACTGAGCTCTGCAGTAATTATTGTCATGTATTTCTGAATTTTCTGAGCGCCATTGCCTTTTACCGATGTAACGTTGAAATGATTTTAATCAGTTTTCATCGGGAATTCTGTGGAATGTTTTAGCAAAATACTGAAGTGATTGTGTACTAAAACTATCGAACTTCCTTAAGTTTTTGTGCTGGGCTTTGTCATGGCCGGTAAGTGCTGACTTTTAGCGCCCGCTAGACAAGGGCGAATCGGAATCGGAAAATCGCAATAAGTCGAAGATGTTTTATCGTTCGAACTCCGACGGTAAATGCAATGTTCTTGTACTTAGTGTGGTTTTTAGTTTTTAGTGTTTACATATTGTGACGATATATAATTGAGTGGGAAGTGTTTGGATAATGTATCAAGCCGATAGTTCTAACATTTCGTCTCTTTTTCGCTATTACGCTAAAAACGTAGTGAAAAGAAGGTTCTCGCAATGGTTTTACCGGTGTAACAACCCCGTATTTACGTTCTCGATACATAAAATTGCGTAAAACATTAATTGTTTGTGTGATCAGATGTTTGCATTTGTTGATCGCGTTTCGAAGGTCAGACCGCTATGGTTAACAGATTTTCGATATTAGCATTAGTATTGAAACATATCCAAGCTGTTATTTAACTTTACGTAGCGTGTTACAAGGAATTCCCTTTGAAATGAGGCTACTTACAGGTGAGAGCTCTTTTTTGTGTACCCACATAATTAAAAACCTGTTTTTAAATTGCACGCTTAAAATCGAGCCCTCAATGCATATTAAGTTGTAAAAGATAACCCTACCAATTCCTGATAAATACTCTGTCACTAGATAGTAGTAGTTTTTGAAACTTTTGTACTTCATTTTAAATCATAAGATTCTCTTCTTAGTTCAAACAAAGGTCA
Organism: Hestina assimilis; assembly: GCA_023373885.1. NCBI lineage: Eukaryota > Metazoa > Arthropoda > Insecta > Lepidoptera > Nymphalidae > Hestina > Hestina assimilis. Next base: position 3,258,982 of record CM041762.1, on the reverse strand, counting down.
CATTATAATAAATAAAGTGATATGCATAATAATGACATAAATGTTTTACATAACAAGCACTCATTATCATACAATATTTTAGTGATAGTAGACTTGCATAATAACCTCGGATAATCATTAGTTATTGCATTCTCATATTAAGGAGAGAGTGTCCAACAAATGTTGGTGTTAGTGATTTATGCAAAACTACTGCTATCCAAATTAGTAGATTTTTCTGGTGCAGTTTTATGTTACTAAGTTGGCAAGCAAGCATACGGCCCACCTGATGTTAAGCAGTTGCTGTAGCCTATTAGCGCTTGGAAAACCATTAGTAGGTGCCACTCACGCATTGTCAATCTCGAGATATTGGTTCTTAATCTCTGCTGTGACATAGCTTATTCCAACAGTGGATGCTGTGGTGTCAAATCCCGATGCCAATAATATGCTCACACTCTCATTATTCAAACTTCATTGAGCCTTGGGTATATATTCAATATATAATTTACACATACTTTATAAGAAGTAGAAAATTTGGCAATATAATGAAATCATTTATTAAATAAATGTATTACATGTAATAATGTTTCAATTCAATGTGATCTCATTCTGAACACTTTGATTTAGATAAATTATTCCCAGACTAGGTTATTATTAGGTCTTTATTAAATGTAATTAACACTGCCCCATCTATATAAAGGCATATCTAGGCAACCTAAAGGGGAAACTTATCCATATCTTTTGAAGTAAATGTAAAGAAAAACATCCAAATATTACCATTTTAGGTAATATAATATTGAAGTTGTAAAATTATCTTGTTTTATAGGCACTGTTAAAATTATCTGCCTAAGCTTTGTACCTTCATTAATTTTATCTTCATTGGCTAGCATCGAGTATAATAATAATTATTAATTATGCATTTATGTACTTAAAAAAGTACTTAAAACTATCAAACTCTGCAATCTCTATTATTAGATTATCAAATCATACAAGCTAAAAAGGGAAAAACTATTGCTGACATCTGTATCTATAGAACTAAAGAAAATTGAAGGGTCCATTTGTATTACCAAATAAACAGCTTTTCACTAAATGATATGAATATGAAAATATATATGATATTTAAATTTAAAAATAAATCAATTTTTAAAATTTTTGACACCGAGTTGCCAAGTAGTGTAATCTGCTTATTAAAAACAAAGCTTAGAATATAATTTATGATGTTTGCAGGCCTTAGTAAAACATTATCATATCTGCAAAATTTTTCAATTTCTTTATAGTTTCAAACTATTCAAGAACAGATAGTTACTTACTGAGATAATGAAATATGATAAGCATGTAAATTCAGTAAGAACCATTGAAAATTTTTATCAATTTTTAAATAAAACTATTTATTACTATAACTATTTGGGTACTTACACTAATATCATATCTTTCACTTAAATATTTTCTTCATCCATGTGAAATTACTCCAAATTAAATGAAGAAAATTTTGATGACTTAATACATTAATAAAATGGTTTCATTTTGGTGTTATGATAATTATATAATTATATTTTTGTTTTAATATTAAAAATCACAATCAACTTGTCATAATATTATTCATTTTGAATCCTAATAGTTAATAAAAGTGTATACCTTCTAGGCTTTGAAGGCCTTTTTATCCAAACAACCATCCACTATCTACCTCACAAGACATTGCAGTGCCACACAGCCACACAGTGAAGTTCCATTCTCTTTGGTTACTATAGTTATCACATGAATATTTCATTTCGGGTCTGTTGTATATCAAGATCCATCATTTAGTAATCAGTTGTCAAATTATTATTAATGTACCTACACTTTACTTCGCTTCTATTATAAAAGTGATGTTAAGGTAAGGTAGAAAAATATCTCCTGTCACTTATTGTAATGGTTACTATTAAACGTATTATTCGACGACGTTGTGGCGCAGCGGTAGCGAACCTGCCTTAAACGCCACAGGTCGCGGGTTCGATTCCCGCTCGGAGCATAATATGTTTGTATTGATCATGCAAGCATATTTTCCGGTCTGGGTGTATTTGTCCCTATCATTGTGAATGTTTCCGGACCCCGACACAGGATATTACTATCCTAATGGGGGCCGTTGAGTGTGCAGCGTTTATTTATTTATTTATTATAAACGTGATTTCTACAAATGAATTGTGTTTAAATATAATAGGTTCCAACACAAATCAATGATTAAAATTTTTAGTCACTTTTTGATTAATTGGTTCACTTCAATTATAATAATAAATGTTTAATTTCAAAGCACCTATTAAAATATCTACACACTGTAATCTGAATCTGACTGGGCTGTAAATCTTATGTTCGGAATATAGATGCCCACTTGTACGATATAAACTTAATTTACCAAATATAAAATTTTGGATGAATTTTGTTTTCTCAATTAGCAAAGCAAATTTAACATCTATAGTGATATATAAAAAGAATTATCTAGACAATTTTGTTGATTTACAAATATGTGTATATAGTATAAAAAAATGTAAACAACAATTATTATGAGATAAATGTTTTGTTTATCATATCCAAAGTCATCTTGTGGTTTGTTATTTTCACATAAAAACTTAAAGCCAATTAGGTTATAGTGGAATGTGATACACAGGGTCATACAAGTATTATTAACCCAATAAAATTACCCTGTTTATTTTTACAAAGAATATTAACATCATAAGTAATTTCTAATGCTCCTTGTATTGCCTTTCCAAATAAGCTCGCTCTTGCACTAGGAGTGGGTACGACAATAGCCTAAGGTGGTCTAATCGTTGACCTATTGACCCTCCTAATTTATATATTACTTAGTGATATATTAATAATTTCTTTCTAAATTATTAGAGGTTGTACATTTTGTAGCATCAGTTCCACATGTGTTATTAAAAGATGCAGGGAAGTAAAAGGTTTTCAACTTGTATAGTATTATATATGTAGATGGCAATATGCCAAATGTATAAAAAATCCTTTTGACCTTAAAATAAATCTTTACAATTTAAATGTTAGGTCAAGCTAAGATTTAGACTATTATGGATTGAACCATATTGAACTTAGATATTCAACAATAGAGAAACAATATTAATTAATTAATGATATAGATTTAATAAGAAATATATGCTACACAATAAATGGCCCTAATTAGTATCATAATGTCCTGTATTTTAAGGGTTTGTATACACATAAAAACAATTGTAACCATTCAGATTGAACAGGACGACTTTGTGGCGCAGCACCGTTGTGGCGTTGTGGGTAGCATGTCTGCCTTAAGTCTCGTCGGTTGCGGGTTCGATTCCCGCTCGGGCAGATGTTTGTTAAAATTTCTGTCTCGGTCTGGGCGTTTGTCTGTGGGTATCCCCACCGTGCCTCGGAGAGCACGTTAAGCTGTCGGTCCCGGTTGTTATCACATAACATCTGATAATAATCGTTAACTCTTGATAAGTAAATTGCTCTTATCCAATGAGTTGCTAGTTAGCCCTTAGGGTTGCGGAGGTCAGATGGCAATCGCTCTGTGTAAAAACTAGTAACCTGTCAAATCCGGATAAGAGTAATAAAGCAGACCCTGGGTAAAATAAAAATACCGGGAATAATGCTAGGATGAAGAAGAAGACTTTGTGGCACAGCAGTAGCAAACCTGCCTTAAGCGCCACAGGTCGCGGGTTCGATTCCCGCTTGGAGCAGATGTTTGTATTGACCATGCAGGCATGCTTTCTGGTCTTGGTGTGTTTTGTTCTTGTCCGATGCAGGATATAACTATCCTAATAGGGGCCATTGACTGTGTAGCATTTATAAAAAAAACGGTCTACTTTCTTTACTTAAGAAAAAATTATGTAGGAAAGCAACTGTCAACTTTTCATTATATGAAAACCGAATTAATTATAATGGAATCAATATATTATATAGGTATTGTTCAAAGTTCGCAAAAGGATACACATACATTAATAGCCATAATTTTTTTGTAAAAGTATTTTGATTTTGCGTATTATGTAATGATAGCATTACCCACTTGTTCCCCTAATGCAGTCTCACCCAATAGTAGTAATATAAATAGGCAGGCCTATTTATATTACTATTACATTTTTGTACATACGTTAGATACTTCCCATTGTGACATTAAGTGGTTTTTATTGTTCTCAATGTTACACAAAGGCAACATATAGGATTACATTGGACTCTACTCTTTCATAAGTATTAAATATCTTTTACAATTCAAAACAGGTTTTTTAAGCTTTTTGTTCTACATTCTAAGCTCAGCTACGTATCAGAGATAATGTGCATTCTGTTAAAATATTCAATTAATTGAATTTTCGTAGTGATTGACAACTTTTATTGGGATATTTGATGTGACAGCGATGTTAAAAAAGAAAGAAGTGCCTTGGCATTCAAATCATCGCATCAGATTGCAAGATAATGTTCCTAATTGGAGGCATCAGTTGTGTCGCTTGCATTGGAATACACCATGTGATTGTACGTAGATTCCCAGTGACGATTTTCTTAATTTGAATTGCGAATCGTACACCATTTAAAATGAATACACTTTGTATTGTTTCAAATTAATTGGTTATATTTCTAACTATTGTTGTAGTGGATAGCTGCTATTTATATTAAATTAGTTTGTGTTTTTAACCGATTTCAAAAAAGAAGTTCTCAATTTGGATGTTTTTTTTGTGTTTGGATTAAAAAAAATCTCTTTATATTCAAAAGTTTTTTTTGTAATGCTCCCATCTAAATTTCATCAAAATCTGTTCATTAGTTTGGTTTTTAAATCAAATTAACTGGAAAATTTACAAAATTACTTATGTGTTCTCCTTCTCTTGTAAATTTTTTGAAGTTACTTGCTTTGGAATTTTTCCATTTGGTGATGTGGATGGTGATGACATCTGATGATGATCACAGGTCGCACAAACTAGACAATGCTAATAAATATATCACAGGTTCTAACTATTATTCGTAACTTAAAGGAATAAAACAAAAATAATTTAAAAAAAAGGTATAATATTGTGTAGTAAATATTTAATTGTTTGCCCTTTAGTTTTGAAGTTGGTATTTCTTTTAGTTTTGATGTTGATAGATTGAAGATGAAATGTGGTTGTAAACTTAAAATTAAAAATAAACAATTTTCATTGATTAGTCCTTTGTATATACTAGTTAAACCATTGCGTGAATCTTTAACATAATTTAGAATCCATCTATCGTAGAGTACATTGCATTTACAATTTTCTCTTTCCTAATATAAATACAATAGAAAATGTATGATTTTCTATTATCATACATTTTGTATTGTTCTCATTTCTCTTGTGTATTTTCTGCTAGTGAGTACTAACTATCGCTTTGGATGGTGAAACTTTACTCCGTTCCATAAAGACAGTCTCAAAATGTAAATATAAATTTCATTTATAAGTGTTAAAAAAAATCATGTAAAGTGTAAACTAAAATCCTTTAGACTCACAAAGTGATAAGCTAATAAAAAACGAACATCTCTTTGAGTTTATCTCAAACATCATACGCTTCGGAGGACTTTCTTTTATTCACTAACTATAGTGATTTACATTTTACATAGCCATTATTGATATTTGAAATTTACAATTAATTGAGACTATTTTCGTGGATTTCATAGACTTACTATATACCATAGACAGACCCTTCCATACTGAATTTAGTCACAAGCTTGCACCATAAATGAATAAAGTTAGTAGTAATTTACAAAGGAGCACCAGCGAGTCTGGATAATTTGTCTGTATGGAAGATCCTGTCTATACTATATAGTAAGTCTATGGGATATTGTCTATTTTGTATTAACCAAAATATTTCTGGTATTCTCATTCAAAGGGTTATTCGTAACTCCTATTTCTGTTGTGCAACAATTATTTTCCTGTTTATTCGTCTAATTTAAGTTAGTATAAGTTAGTTATATAAATAAATGATGTGTCCCGATTTTGTATAATCGTATCTCCTCCAATAATTCAATTAAATATATTTTATTTAATCTGTGATTTTAAATTAAATTGTATTAAAATTAGATGAAATTTTATAATTGTTTACATTACATTCAATAAATTGATTTTATTAAAGACATTATTTATTTTAAAAATCGTAAATTGACTGAGTTCATCGTTCTAGAAATATCTAGAAAAACATGGACCCATAAACTTATAATATACTATATAGGCCATTTTATGTAGGCAAAATGTCCAGACTCGCTGTTGCTCCTTCGTAAATTCACTACAGTAAAACGAAGTTAGTCATACTCTAAATTTATTCGATTACAAGCTTGTGACTAACTTCGTTTCGTTGCGTTGATGTTGAATCTACGAAGGAGCAGCAGTGAAGTTTACATTTTGTCTGTATGGAAGGCCATGTCTATAGCATAAGTAAGTCTATGAATAGACAATGTTTTTCGTTGATGACCATCCTATTAGAGAATGTGAGGTCTTTATTGTACTTAACAACTATTAATTGCTTTAATAATGTTTAAATTGAGTAATTATTTCGAGGTTAATTATTTTTACCAAATATACTTTTTGCTGGTCTTAATTTTTAGTATATTATATCAGTGGCATTACTTTAATTTCATACATAAAAGAAATTCTTGATTTCTTATTCGTGTTGCGAATTCGGTATATTACGCTAAGTTATTTTTAATTGATTATTTATTGAAAGTATACTTAACAACTTCAATTCTTAAATTAATTGTTCTCAGTTGAGCCAATTGAGTACAGATTACTTCGTCTACGTCAAGTAGATTAATCTGATTTGAGACCATTTTGGTAATAGTTGATAGATATTCTGTTTATAAAGAAAAATAAAGTTTTAGCATTTCGAATATAGACCATACAAAGTTGCATAATAGTCCAACGATATTATTAGATTCAACTTAATTCAAAATTTTTATTTGTAAAAATAATTTCAGGCAATGGTGGGGAGACGACATGGTGTTTTAGTCAGGTGAAGGGTACCTTAGAGGATGACGTCACCGAGGCCGATCTTATATCATGCGTCGAGTTTAACCACGACGGGGAATTGCTAGCCACCGGCGATAAAGGCGGAAGAGTTGTTATATTTCAGGTAAATAATATAGCAATCGCTGTTTCTTCGACAAAACATGTACTGTGTATGAACATCAGGATTTATTGTTACACTAAGCAGTTGTCCTACGAAGGCGATTGAACGAGAAGCGATCCGCTGGGGCTTACGCGATTCGGTGCGACGCGGCTCTGACCCATGTGGTGTGCGAATTCATCACTTCAGCCTTAGTGGGCACCCTGCATTTGTATTTTTATATATTACTAAGTTGGCAAGCAGACATACGACCCACCGGTAAGCGATTGCCGTAGTCTATGACCGCTTGCAACATCATTAGTACGTGAAATTACTGTGCAAAGAAGATTCAAGAACCAATATCTCGAGGTTGTCGACGCGTGAGTGGCACCTACTAATGGTGTTGCGCGCGCTCATAGGCTACGGCAACCGCTTACCATCAGGTGGACCGTATGCTTGCTTGCCAACTTGTAATATAAAAAAAACAAACTAACTTCCGCATTTATAATATTAGAGATGTAATACATTAAATATATTTTCCAGAGGGATCCAGCATCAAAACAGTGCGTTCCTAAGAAGGGCGAGTACAATGTATATTCGACATTTCAATCACACGAGCCGGAGTTCGACTACCTCAAGTCACTGGAGATTGAGGAGAAAATCAATAAAATTAGATGGCTCAAGAGGAAGAATCAATCGCATTTTCTATTGTCTACAAACGACAAGACTATTAAGTTATGGAAGGTGAGGTTTTATAAAGATAATTAACTGATGACTGATGTTGGTATTTTATTTATTTTATTTTTTATTTATTTTAAATTCTTTATTGCACACACATAAAAATTATTTTAATAACAAAATGCTACAATATACATAAATGGTACAAGGGCGGCGGCAATCACTAAAAGTGATATCTTACAGGCAACCTCAAACAAGTAAAAGAATCTTCAGTCTGAAGGGCTGAGAATAGTGCAATTAATGTATATAATATATGTTATATTACTACACATATAATCATACCTACAATAGACATACATACTAGAAAATACTTAATAAAATACACAAATACATAGATACATACATATAATATATAAATATATATATAAAATGTTTTGATACATAGAATACATAAATATACTTCCGATTAAATATTGCGTGCTAATTGCTAAGCGTCAAATAGAATTTTTTTAGACGACTTTTAAATGTGCCGATAGATTCTGAATGTCTAATGTCTTGTTATTTATTTTATAAAATAAAATAAAACAACGTAAAAATTTCATATAAATTGCGCTACAGTATCCTTAGGCCTGTACTTGAAGGATTGTTCACTTACTTGTGATTACAAGCGCGTTGCCAACCCTAGGAACAGGAGGGACGGGATGAGAAGGGAACAGAGGGGATGGGAGATTGGGCCTCCGGCGCTCTCACTCATCGCACGAAAAGCAACAGTACCTAGTGATACTGTTACTTGACGCCGATTTTCTGTGAGAGGAAAATACTTCCCTGGTCGAGCCGGCCCTTTTGTGCTGAGAGAAGCATGGCTCTACTACCGTAACTATAGAGAAAATTGTGATTGATGCTGATAACTGTAATTGAGGCCAAGTGTATGGCCGATTGATAACCGATGAATGCTTAATGTATGTCACGTGTGGTAGGTGTCAGAGCGTGACAAGCGCGTGACGGGGTACAACACGCGCGAGGAGGGCGGGCGGCCGCGCGACCCGGCGCGCGTCACGCAGCTGCGCGTGCCCACCGTGCGTCCCGCCGACCTCATGGTAGAGGCGTCGCCCAGGTGAGTAGTTTTAGTTAGTTTAGTCAGTAAACTTGATAACGTCTTATGCCGCCCAGGTGAGTAGTTTTAGTGAGTTTTGTCAGTAAACTTGATAACGAGCCTGCCTTTGACTTCTTTGGTCTGAGCGTTTGTCCTTGTAGGTTTCCTCACCGTGCCTCGGAGAGCACGTTAAGCTTGGCACCGTTTGTTGTCATAACATCTGATAATAATCGTTATAATCTTTTGATAAGAAATTACTCATCCACTGAGTTACTGGTTCGCCCTTAGGGTAGCGGAGTGTCAAGTGGCAATCGCTCTGCGTAAAAACTAGTAATCTGTCAAATCCGGATAAAAGTAACAAGCAGATCCTGGACAAAATGCAAGCGAAAGCGCGGAACAAGCGATAGAGAGGCACGTTCAATTCAATTCATAAAAGTATAATGTTTTCTTATGACGTTATCACTTAAAATTATCGTCCGTAAACAGACTTTACAGACACCCAATTTTTGAAAAAAAACCAAAATGAGACAAACGCATATATCGAAAGGATTTGGCGAAAGAATTGTGCGTGCGCTTTTTTTTTTCAAATACCTAGGTATTTGGTACATGGGTGACCAGTTAAGTAACATCAGGCGCGGTCAGTATGTGGATGTTATATAAAAAAATGCTCGTCGAAATGATTCTCGCCTTATCTCTGATTATCAAAAAGCCAGATTTACATAAGAATTCAATAAAAACACCTTATCAGATATCGTGACAGTGTCGAGTGGTATTTATTTGCTAGGTCCGATGTGTAGGCGTTAATTTAATTATTGCCAATGTTTGTTGAACCACTCGACACGATTATCGGGCTTTCATGGCGGATCATCTACCCGGTGGAATTATTAGTTTTATATTATATTGCGTAGATATTTTCATATTAATAAATTTAGGTTTCTGTCTGTATGTCCGAAATAATTTTTATGAAATGTTAATCAGCAAACTGATAGTCAGTTTCTTCTTTTATAGACAATAGTAATAAAAATACATCCATAGAAACAGTCCTTCACAAAAAATATGGCGCGTCCTGAATCTTGGTTAGCGCGAAAGTTGAAAGATGATCATCGAAAACACCATTAATATTATTTCATTTAGAAAAATGTACCGAATGATGTATATAATTCAATTCGGTCGCGTCATCGACATAAAATTAATTCAGCCAAAAATTAGTAACAAGCCTAACAAAAAACTTACAGCCGTAACTTGTATACCAATTGAGATAAACTTCATTTTCTTTTGTTACATATTGAACCTTATAATCTCGGACCATGAATTTTTTCTTAATTTTCTCCCAAAAAGAATCGAGTGTTTTCAATATTTATGTCTATTAAAATGTTTTATATGGACGCAAATAAGCAATACCATGTCATCCGACAAAATTAAAAAAACTGAGTTATATATGCAGAAGTGTTGGTAAATGGCAGTGGTATGATTTTGTTGTCATGTTATGTTGTATGTATTAAATTATAAAACTACCTACACAATTTTTATTTTAATTTTTTTTTTTGTTCCATTGTTATTTTTTTTCTTGTCTTGCAATGTATATAATGTAATAACTAACTGTATATAATAATAATCACTTAACTTATTGTCCGCTCAAATATGTCAAAGCAGATTTACTTTATATTTTAAGTTAGCCTGTAAGTTTCATTTAAGTGAATATTGTAATATTCTTTATGAAAAAATAAATTTCTTACACCACAAACCACAATGGCTGAAGAACATTTTTCTTTAATATTTGTAGGGTTTTAAGCTTTACAACTTCTAAAAAGCCATTTCTTGATCATGCATTTTATGTATTATGTTAAACGTTTTGGGTTATATTATATACGAAATATGCAGTTTTTATACTTATTTTTTGTGAAAATAAGTAAAATAACTTACATAAATCTGAAATTGCCAAAAACTTGACCAATACATAAAAATATCATATAAAGCAAATTGTTCAAAATTTTGAAACGCGTTTTTCTCGAAATGACATTCGTGTGGGTTGACATGGTATTGCTTATTTGCGTCCATATATAAATTTAGTTTTCTTTCTTTCTTTAAATCTTAATGACGTCGTGGCGGTAGCGAACCTATCATAAGCGCCACAGCTCGGAAAAGATGTTTGTGTGGAGCACAAGCATCTGTTCCGGTCTCGGTGTATCTGTCCATATCCTGTACCCCCCACAAAGGATAGGATTTGAACCCGCAACTCTCGTGTTAACGGAGCGGAGTACTTCCACTGTGAGCTATTGAGGTTTTAATTATATTATTTATATGTAATGAATAATTCCAGGAGGATATTCGCCAACGCCCACACGTACCACATAAACTCGATCTCGTTGAACTCGGACCAGGAGACGTACCTGTCGGCGGACGACTTGCGCATCAACCTGTGGCACCTCGAGATCACCGACCAGAGCTTCAATATAGTCGACATTAAGCCCGCCAATATGGAGGAACTCACCGAGGTAATCGCTTGTTGAATATTCACTACATATTATCAAACAAAGTCATCCGTTTGTCTGTCTGCAACGAATTTCATGCATCTATTTGCACCTATTTATTATGCACATATTTTCACCAATAGATGAAAATGGTTCTAGTATATAATTTGTCCAGTTTTTGGCTAAAATATAATGGTATTTGTTTGAGGTGTCGAAAAAAAATAAGCCGTCTGAGAGCTTTCAACGAAAACGCTTCCTAAACGCTTTGAGATATAACAAAATGATGTATTGTGGAATTGTGTATCTTATATAGGTCTACAGAAAGGTCCGCGATAGCATGTCTATCTCAAGGATAACATACTATATCCATTTTCATACTTTAAGATATGGGCAATAACAAAACGGTATTTGGAAAGCTAAAAATAACTGAATTAAGGGATGAAATTTTGCACAAAGTGCCACCGTAGAATAAATAATAAATATATCAAGGTTTTTCTATTGTGGGACCTCTTTAATTTTGAAATTAATTTTGTTTTCTTTATTTCTTATTATAGAGGCCATACCAAAGCACAATGTATGGAAATTCCAACTATTTGTATATTGCAGTTAATGAGATATAGGAAAAATTTAAAAAAAAAAAACAAATCAAAATAAAAAAATTATATCTAAATTTTAAAACAAAATTTAAAGAATTTAAAAAGTTTATAAATTGTTGTTGCGGCAACTTTAACGTTTAGGCTTCAATAGATACATCCCATTAACAGACGGACTCATAAAAAAGTTTTTTTAAAAAATATTATCATTGATTTTAATATTGTTTTCAGGTTATAACAGCGGCGGAGTTCCACCCGACTGAATGCAATCTCTTTGTATATTCTAGTAGTAAGGGTATGTATTATATTGGACTTATAATAATATTTTATACACCATAAAAGTGGCAACGACCACCTTTGTGGCGCAGCGCTAGCGAACCTGCCTTAAGCGCCACAGTTCGCGGGTTCGATTCCACGCGAGGTATATGTTTGTATTTATCATATAGGCACGTGTTTTGGTCTTTGTGCGTTTGTGTTACTATCCTAATGGCGGCCAATGAGTGTGTAGTATTTATTTATTTAGTTTTTGGGAAAAAAGTATCTTATGTATTAATCTAGTTAATAATGTTCAGTAGTTTTTGCATCAAAGAGTAAGAAACATCCATACATTCATCTAAGCAAAGTCTGAACCTTTTGTTCGTTCGTACGAAAGGGTCTGTCATGTCTTATATACTATTAAGTCTATAGTATGTACTGTCTACGGTATGGTAAAGTGGGGTTATAAAAATAAACTAAATGTAAAATTTAAACGGCTCACACTCACGTTTAATCGGTTTACGTACCGACTAGTTTCGGACTGTTCGGAGGTCCTTCATCAGGGTGAGTGAGTAACGTTCACGGTCGCGACCCGTCTCGCCTTACTAGTCGCCGACTAGTCGGTACTTAAACCAATTAAACGTGAGTGTGAGCCGAACAGTCCGAAACTAGTCGGTACTTAAACCGATTAAACGTAAGTGTGAGCCGAACAGTCCGAAACTAGTCGGTTCTTAAACCGATTAAACGTGAGTGTGAGCCGTTTAAATTTTATATTAAGTGAATAATGTCTCACGATAGTTTTAATAATTTAAAAAGAAACCACTGCACACAGCGGCACAGCCCATGTAATAAGTAATACAATACAACATGTGTAGGTACAATAAGGCTGTGCGACATGCGCGCGGCGGCGCTGTGCGACCGGCACGCGAAGCTGTTCGAGGAGCCGGAGGACCCGCACGCGCGCTCCTTCTTCTCCGAGATCATCTCCTCCATCAGCGACGTCAAGCTCAGCAACTCTGGCAGGTTAGCACTACACTACACTACACTACACTTCACTACACTTCACTACACTTCACTACACTACACTTCACTACACTTCACTACACTACACTACACTTCACTTCACTACACTACACTACACTACCCCGGAATCTTACTGACTTCTTCTTCAAAATAGTGTTAGAGGTTTATATAACTCATGACATGTCAACTATTACAAGTGTTTTTTTTTTAAAGAATACCAGCAATTTTACATCACGGTCTTCTTCGTCCTAGCATTATTCCCGGTATTTCATTTACCCAGGGTCTGCTTATTACTCTTATCCGTATTTGACAGGTTACGAGTTTTTACACGAAGGAATTACCATCTGACCTCTTCAACCTAAGCTCATTGGGTAAGAGCAATTTACTTATCACGAGGTAACGTTTATATCAGATGTTATGTGATAACAACCGGGACCGACAGTTTAACATGCTCGTCGAGTATCTGTGGGGAGACCAAAACGGACAAACATCGGCCCGATCGGGAATCGAACCCGCAACCGTCGAGACTAAAGGCAGACTCGCTACCCACAACGCCACAACGATGTCAATGCTTCTTCATGGTATTACCTACTAATATTCCTATTGCCCCTCCAAATAAGCGCGTACTTTGTGCTCGGAGTGTCAAGATCGAACCCGCCACTCTCCCTTTAACGGAGCGAAGCTTTTAACGTTTGAGCTAATGAGACTTATAATAATTTGCTATTTTTTCTTTCTTCCCAGATATATGATGTCAAGAGATTACTTAGGTTTAAAAGTATGGGATCTTAGAATGGAAACGAAGCCTGTAGAAACATATCCAGTTAGTATATTTCTTATAATTTATTCACTTTTATGAATGGCTTAAATGTAAACTGTTCATTAAAAGTCTAAATTTTGCTGCAAGTTTTCCTATAGCCAATACTGTTATTATAAAAAAAATCCTGTCCCAAGTTACGTATGCTACAGCCGCCGGATGCAAAAGAAACTTCATTTTACTTAAATTAAATTTTATTAATAAAAGAATACATTTTTAACCTAACTAGCCTAGTGATTCCCGGTCGAAGTCGGACCAAAGAATGCTTTCTCACGGCCCGCACCCGGCGGGTGTCGGTTCCTCCTTTGAGGCTTGCGACGCTGACACGGCGGTTCATATTTCTTATGTGGAAATATGGACTTATGCACTCTAGGCGATTTATATAGAATTGGTATACGTAACTCCCATGTCAATGTTTGATAAATTTTTTTCTTTTATTAAATTTAATTAATTAATTTTTTGTTTTAAATTTAATTAATTAATTAATTTTAATTTTTAATTATTTTACAATGTTATAGACCTTTTACATTTATTGCGTTTTTTTTTCTATCTGTTAATAAAAAATATATTAATTTTTTTTGTAGGTACATGAGTATCTCCGCTCCAAGCTGTGCTCTTTGTACGAAAACGACTGTATCTTTGATAAGTTTGAATGCTGCTGGAGTGGGGACGACCAGCGGCTTATGACCGGTTCTTATAATGGATTCTTCAGGTGATTAAATTTATTTTTCTTCATTTTATTATAAAGATTTTTCATATCGTAAAGCATAAGACATTTAAAATATTTTTTGGATGTATAACATCTTTCGCTCTCTCGCTTTCGTATAATCTGTGGGATTGATTCCATGAAAAGGGACGGAAGTGTAACAGCAAACCGGGGTTGTGCCCGCTTTTGTCTTTTGTTTTCACCGCAGAGCGGGCGCGGTGGTATTTAGATAATATATAACTAACATTATAGGCTTATTATTTATTCATGTCAGCTATCAAATGCATGCATCATTACCAGTTAATGTAAAGATTGTATACTTTTGTGGGTTCCACACACTTGAAAAAAACCCTATTATTGAGCCTATATTGTCCGTTTGTCTATCAGTAAATTGTATCTCACAAACCACAACAGGCACAGTTGGAATTTTCACAGAATGTGTATTTCTGTTGCCGCTGCAACAACAAATACTAATAAATCAATTTTATGCTGTATCTCATAAACTGCAAATATTACGTTAATTTTATATATTTTACGGCTGTAGGGAACCCTTTATGTTGGAGTCCGAGTCGATTTTATGTAACGTATGTACGTGTGTTCCAGAATATTCGAGCGCGGCGGGTGCGCGGGCGCAGGCGCGCGGCGCGGCGAGCTCACGCTGGAGGCGTCACGTGACGCGGCCGCGCGGCCCCGACAGCCGCTGCGGGCGAGGCGCGTCGCCGCCACCGCCAAGAGGAAGAAGGTTAATACATACCATTTTCTAATACTAATACTATACATACTATTGATATTGGTGACGTTGCCTTAACCGCCACAGGTAGCGGGTTCGATTCCCGCTCTGAGCAGATTTTGTATTGACCATACAGCTATGTTATGGTGTATATGATATGATTGTATGCTTGTTTGTCGACCGTCTAGATATAAAAAAATATATATAATACTGATTGAGACATTTATAATTTTGACAGGACGAAATAAGCGTCGACTGTCTGGACTTTAATAAGAAAATTCTCCACACGGCCTGGCATCCGCACGAGAGCATCATAGCCGTCGCGGCGACGAACAATCTATTCATATTCCAGGATAAATTCTAGCGGCCCCCCACCTCCTAGCTTATCCCTAGTCTATGGTGAGCGAGGACACGTGTAAGATACAATATTATCGAACTTAAGTACCTATGATCGGTTCCAGTATATTTTAGGAGATTCTGAACCCTCTAACTCCCCGTGGCGATATGGAGGTTTCAGACTTGTCAACCCCCCCATCCCCGAATCCAAAATCAAGTATATTTTTTAGCTTTTTGCCCCTTGTGAATGCCCCATTTTGAGCCGTGAGTGATATTTTGTCTAATTGGTTATGAAGCTTTAGAGTGATGAAAGTATAGAGAGATCACAAATAATATAGAGAAATAAGCAGGACTTGTTTGAATCAAAATAATTTAAGGTAAAATTTGTTAATGATTAGTATACATTTTCTGTGTCGAGAATTTTCGTCAATCATCTTTTCGCAAACGGAGATTGACGACGCACCATATTTTTGCGACTTCTTTTTGCTCCCAAATTCTAACTTGTACTGGAATAGATCGTATATCGTTTTTATTTGCGGTTTGTTAGCGAATAGATAAGCAATAATTAGAAATAAATTGTTGAAAGGAACGAACATTGTGAAGGATGTGATAAAAATAGAATGTATTAAGTAAATGTACAATTTTTTTTTTTTTCGAGAAATGTTATAAAATTCTAAATGCGATAGAAACAATGGTACTTATACAATATATCAAAGACAAGTCCATAGAATACAATATAGGTTATATATTTTATTTTATAATAGATAAAGGTCCTCCTTGCCGTAGACTAGTATATCTTGTCATGTTACAAAGAGTTTATTGTTGGTTAAAGATTAATAAAATTATAAAAAAAATCAATATATCAAACCTCTTTTCATAAGAAACTTTTTGCCTTTAGCATTTTTAATCATGTAAATTTTCGCTGCTAAATTATCATTAGGCATTTCTTACGATAAGATGAAATGTACAAGCCCATATATTTTCTATAAACGATACTATAAATTTAATTTAATATTCTCAACATAATGGAAAAGTTTTACAAAACGATAAATAACAGAAAGCAGAAAAGCCTAGATCATTTAAAATATATCTCTAGAATATAATAAATTATTTGTCATTTAGAATATAATCCTTTGTGACTGGTTTCTGTACTAGTGTTAACTGTTTTACAGATTACCAGATATAGACTATATGCTATAGACAGACCCTTCCATGGGTGTAGCCAGGATTTGCCCTAGGAGGACAAAATCTTATTTTAGGACCTAGAGGGGGCAAAATGACTTAATTTCAGCTTTCAGCAGTTATTGGTTAAATAGTTGAAAATGTATGTGTAGTGTGTGTGGGGGTGGGTGGAACTGCTCACCCCTACTCGCTAAGGCTCCTTCCTAAATTCAACATAAATGCAACGAAATGCAGTTTATACGATTGTGTTTGCAAAATTGTGACGCTAACTTTATTATGTTGCAAGCTTGTGACTAAATTCGTTTCGTTCCTTTAATGTTAAATTAACATTTAAAATATTAGTTATTGTACAAGCAATAATGATTTAAAGTATAACAGAAGTCAATTTATGAAGCATCACATTTATTAAACTTTAACTGACAATTAAATCTCTCGCTGTTAAATAATATCAGGTCTGTATGTTTGTTATGAAAATACTAATAAACATGAAATATTTAGTACAGTGCAAGTTTAAAAAAAAAAGCGGCATTGGGTGGCAGTTTCTACTATACTATATATATACAAATACTCTTGTATTTGAGATGATCTTAAACTGTTTGATGTTGGCAACTTGTTTTGTTAGTATAGAACTCTGATTAAGAATAACGGAAACAGCAATGTAATATTTATAGCATAAAACCGATACATAATGCAGTAAACAAATCATAAATCGTAAACATATAAGAATTGATCACGCTAGTAATAGTATGTGCGTCTTAAAGTTCATTGGAAAGAGAGCGAATGACCACCCGAGCGCGCGCTCTTCTCTCGCCGAGCGTAAAGTGATTGTTGCGGCTAGAAAGAGATGCAAAGAACGTTGTAAATCGGTCTCTTTTTACCGAGAACATAACTCGCTCACTTATATGGCACCGTTTTGTCGTGTTAGTAGCGAGTTTGCCCTTAGCCTCGACGGCAGGTTCTATTCCCACTTGGGGTAGATATAGTCTTTAGGGTGACAGAGGTCAGATGTCAATAATGTAATAGTAATAAGCAGACCCTAGGTAAATATAATACCGGGAATAATGTTAGGAAATAGATCTTTTCTTATATGTCTATGTTAGAAATGTAATTTTTTAAATAGCTTTTAACTGAGCAATGTCAATTCAGTGTTGCCAACATTATAAATGATAAAGTCCAGTGATTTTTTTAATAATAGCATCACAACATACATACAAACCGATATCTAGATAGGTTACTAACGCCGTTAAACAATATAATTTATACGCTTCATACTTAAGGTTCTAAGCGTTATTTAAGTATTTATTGTTTAAAACTTCGAAAACAGCATACAGGATTTTATTAAGAAAATCCTATATTTAAAAAAGACGTCCTGAAATTCTATAACAATTTTTTTTTTTACGTTTTTTTACAAGGGTAAATCAACCAGTTTGCTGTTCCCAATAAATTCAGCTTATGTTTTGTGTGGGAATTGTGTGCAGTTTATTTGCATTATTCCTAGTCGTACAAAGTATGGACTTAGGCTGATTACTTTTGGGTGTCACCATAGACTTACTATTTACTTTGGACCGACCGACGCGTCATAATGATAGTCGCTTATGATTTGCACAACATAACCGAATTAAGTGTGGTTAACTTCGTTCCGTAGTATTGTTATTGAATTTATGCAGAGGCACCAACGAGTTTGTCATTTTGTCTGTATGAAAGGGCCGGTCCATAGTATATAGTGAGGTTATGGGTGTCACAAATTGGGCGTTTTACCCTATAGGGTTTTCTTATTAAAATATGATATTGGTTGTCCTGTGACCATACACATGAGATTAGTTAGAAATATCGAATGCCACTGACGTGTCAAATATACGACGACTGACATGCACAGATAAAAAAATGTTGTATATTTCATGCGTCAGTGTTGCCAGTCCAAATAATTGGTAATAAAAATTGTAAAATTGGAGTTTCAGTGAAACTTCCGAAAGAAAAAATATCGTAAAAACCGTCATCGTGTCGCGAATATTATTTTAAGAGAAAATATAAAAAATAATTCCACTGTTTTTAATAATCGGTTCGGCCTCGGCCTTATAATGAATA
Organism: Hestina assimilis; assembly: GCA_023373885.1. Classification (NCBI taxonomy): domain Eukaryota; kingdom Metazoa; phylum Arthropoda; class Insecta; order Lepidoptera; family Nymphalidae; genus Hestina; species Hestina assimilis. Next base: position 3,239,978 of record CM041762.1, on the reverse strand, counting down.
AAACAAAACTTTTTTTCGTTAAACTCTTTGTAAGTATACAATGTGAATTGCTTTTATGAAGATCGTATACGTAATGTGAAAACTCTTATTTTATCGATTTTTTTGTTTTTTTATCCGTGCCTTAAACCGAAGTGTTTTGTTAATCTTCGGTCTTTTATTTATTATGTATTTTTTAAAAAGTGTAATCGTTTTTACTATCCGATGTTGAAACTTCATGTTGCTGGCTAGATGTTTGTTAAATTGTTAATTATATATTCTGCCCTCTATATATAACTTTTGTATCTCTATTGTATAAAAACTTGTAATTTTCGATTAAACAGTATTTTCTTTGCCTAATTAAAAAAAAAATCCGATTTCAAAAGCTGTAGTCGGGCTGTGAAATGCGTGCTTTAGATGTTATAATAAGTTGCTAAAACGAAACGAATGCCTTATAATATAAGATATAAAATAGTCGAGGGCAGAAATTCGATTTAGATTATAACGGAACTGATGTAATAAAAAAAAATAGGACAAAAAATTTGTATACATATAGGCAGTTTCTGTTTTCGTGACTCTTCTTTACGTTTAGCAATAATAGTTTTCAGAAATATGGTGAAAAATCATACTTAGGGTCTGCACCCATTGGTGGCACGGCACGGCATGTGATTTTTGTATGACAAAAATATGAATATACTTGATTGGGTTGCGGCATGGTTAGGCTTACTGGGTTACTGAAATTCCAAACTTATTGATATGCCTTTTAAGTTTTATTTCTTTTTGTCACATGTCCTCTGCCGTAACGTACTGTCAATGGGCTCAAACCCTAATAGTTTTTTTTTTGTATCAGTAGTAAAGATTGTAGTACTTGATTATTTATTAATAAAATTATGTGGGAAAATATCAGTTTATAGGTTTAGTAGTTTCTAAAACTTACTCCATATACAACTAGACATCTTTACCTCTATATTTTTTTTTAAATTGGCAATCTAATTTCAAAGAATCAAGTACTAAATATAATTTCAAACGTATTTAATTTTATCATGAGAAAAAAATTAGGCAAATTCTTTGTCACTGTTTAACATATAAAATATATAAACGTAAATACGTATATTACGTAACAGAGACTGCCCATAAATATATTATCGATGTAACATTAAAAAAAGCTAGGGATAAATTGGGCATACATTACTTAGATTGCGAAGTTTTTGTATTCAATAATTATAAGGAAGCTTGATTTGAAGAGATGTAAATAAGTGAAATGTACGGAGGCCTGAATATTATAAATATAGTTAACTACGTCACAACACTTGTATTATTGTACAGTTATACATATATTGTACGTTTTTGTAAAGCTTTCTTAAAAAAAAAAGAAAAATTATGTTCACCGAAAAATATTAAATGAAGTTTTTTTATATGTTTTTATTGAGTGTTGTTAATTTTCATTTGAGACGGTTTTGTGGATTGTCAATAATATGTACGAATAATGGAACCATATCACGTTGAACTTATTTTTTTTCTTTCTATGTTAATCATCAATTCTAATTGGCAGCGATTTTGACAAGGTTCTAAAAATAGTGTATATAATTGACAATCATGTTTAAAGTTTCTAAAGATAGGAACGTTAGGCACTTCCATAGATTGTGAAATAACCCTTCAATTTGTGTTGATCGATTTGTATAGGTTATCTAAAATTAGATTTCTTTGTTAAGGGGGCCACGGTCAATTCCTACACGCGTTAGATTAAGCGAAAACACAAGAAAAAAAATCGATGCTGTCTGCTACGTTTTTGGCCGATAGGTGATAAGTGATAAATGTGTGATATTTATCGAAGAATTAAATAAAATTGCCTTCGCAGCTAAGTTATTTTTTGCTTTGAAAGCAATTTTGGAATTGTCTATGGCCCCACGTATCGATGTAAATGAGCTCTGTAGTATAAAGCAAAGACAAGTATTTCGGTGAGTGAAAGATGTGTGTACGTCTTAATTTAAGTCTAGTTTATAGTTAGGCAAAAAAAAAACTGAATGCAAACAGTGAATTAATTTTAAAAAAAATCATTTTTTTTCTTTCCTGCATCGAGGGATCAACAGGTCGCTTTGTGATATGGGCGTTGTGTGATAAAACGGACAAAAATGTATGTGAAAGTTGTGAGGTACCTCGAAAACGCGATTGTTGACAACGAAAATATTGTGCTGCCGGTCGGTCGACGCGCCGTCGCCTTGACGCTTTTCAACTTGTGTTCATGCTTTGTTAATTAAAAAAAAATATCAACCTGTCAATGTCAAAAAACTTGTCAAATTTATAAAAATGAAAAAAAAAGCGTTCTGTATTTTTATAGCATTGTTTTTAGTTGGTTCTAAAAATATGTATGTGCCATGTATCGAGGCGAGGGCGCGGACGTGTTGTGCGGGAGTTGTTGTTGAATCCAAAATATTTCCTATAATATAAATTTTTATATCTGAGAGCTTGTTTCATTACACCCTTTTTAGTTTCTAAACGTTTATTACGCAAATAGAAAACTTGAAAACTATTTTACTTTATAAGAAGAGGGATGGGACTTTAGGCCTCCCAGTGATAATATTCTTTGTGACCAACTAGTATTTCGCCTAACGAGGTCTTTTATATTATTTTATTATTATTAGTGGGTAAAGGAGATTGAGAATATCTCTATATTGGCAACCCACAATTGCAAGCGATCTTAAGACTGGCCTATGTCAACCGCTTTCCATCGGGTGTTTCCTTAGACCATTTAACAACAAATAGTCTAAGGGTGTATCGTATGCGTGATTGGCAACTTAGTAAATTAATAATAAATAAAAATATCCATTGAAAATTTTGTGCAGGTGGGGACGTTTTTCCGTCAACTCCGAATGTAATTCGAAATGAAATTGTATATTTCGCACCCGGCTGCTCACTCATTTGCTTGTAGTAGGCTCGTTACACACACGCACACAGACAGCATTTGGTTACGTGACGATTTCTACTAAATCGCACTATACGTAAGCCGCGTTAAGGAACTTCGTCGTTCGTTCCAATGATAATTCAAATATTAGGTATATGAAAACGTATTTTTCATATTTCGCCTAAAGCGATAACTATATTCAGTAATTTTAAAAATAAAAAGTTTTAGTTTTACGATTGAAAATGGCGTCCCAGTGTAAAATCGTCAAAACTTTGATATAGAAATTCGTTAAAAATTTGGCGGCCTTTTAAAAAAAATGTTCAAAAACTGTTCAGTGTTCTAAACTGAAATTGACGGCGCGTTCGACGGTTCGTTAAAGTTTCGTTGATTGGCTTGCATCAAATGCAAGTTTTTAAAAATCCTTTAGGAACATAAAATTCTATATTCCATACATTTTTAAGCTTTTTTTATTAAAAATAATTAACTTCTATTTAATGGATGGCTACATCATCATACATATAATTACATTGTTATTACCTATTATTGAACTGAAAAAAAATGTCAAGAAGACGACAACTTTCAAATTTTTGGTTTATTACTAACTTGAAATTTATATAATAATTTTAAATTAATAAGAAAATCCAGTATTTTCTTCCAGATTACGAATTAAAATTAATTTTATTTACATAATATAATATGATTTTATTTAGAGATGTTACAATAAAGTTTAGTAAAAGATGTTTGAGTAATCAATGCAATCCGTAAGTTTATTTGCGCAAATTTATTACTAGAAACTTACCCAACTGAGAATGTATATTTACAATCTAGGTTTGTAACATATCATAAGGTGTCATAAGGTATCATAAGGTATCATAAGGTATCCAGATCGGAATATGACCTTGTCATCGTACCCGACACCATTGACGTCGTGAGTTTCATTAACACTAGATGACAGACAATGAGACGATTAGGGCTTGGAAATCGATCTTAACCATAATTTAACGGCTAAGACAAATAAGTTCCTAAATTGGTTTCGTTCAGTAAACTCAGTTAGAACTGGTTTCGTTGATTAACACGAAACCAGTTAAAGCTGTAACGAATACACTTGATGGATTAAACGGTTAAGTACGATTTACATAAGTCTTTCGCGTTTACGCTCCGAGTGCAATAATCGAAAAAAAACGATCCAATTAAAAGGTTATTTTTGAACCTAGCCTTGCTTCGGTTTATTGCAAATATTTGATTTTTACCGGTTTTAAAATACTATGACATTTATATTTACATGTAAAATTTTGTATATTTACATGTAAAAGGTCTCCAAAAAAGCCGAAACATTTGATATGTTTCAAAAACTGGTCACCTGGCATGGTAAGAGATGTCCTAGAAAGTGCGATTAGTTTAAAATGCTCTGTAGGAGATACTCATAATAAACGATTGGTAAATATACATTTATTATATTTATTATGCCTTACTATAAACTAAGGACTAGAACCCTTCAATAATGAAAAAATGACCAAAAATTCGCTGGTGCTCAACGAAACTAAGTTAGTCACACGTTAAATTTATTCGATTATATTGCAATCTTGTGACTAACTTCGTTTCGTTGCGTTAGAGCGAATTTACGAAGGAGTTCACCAGTCCATATATAATAGGTCTATGATGTGGACTTAATTCATTTATAAACTATTATGGCCTCTAGACTCAATCTTTATAACAAATTGCAAAACATTGATAATGCAGTACTGTAACTACATTTCTGCAGGAAAGTAGTATTTTTCTGGATACAAATTATTACCTACCACTTAGAACTCAGACTACTTTCTAGTAGTAGTAATAATAAATTATTATTTCGAATATAATACATAATATTATTTAAGAAAGTCTTGGCGGACTCGAAGGTAATGATATTGCAAGAAGTAAATGAGCCATTTTTAAATATGGCGGTCTCAAAAGCGGCAACGCTGCTCGGAGCCTACGACGTTAATATTACTGACCATTTGGTTTGGGAGCAGGATTATATGGGCAAGTAAGTAATTTTTAGTTAAAATTATGGAGTCACTAGACATTAATAATAAGATTTCGTTTAAAATCGTTATGTTTTTAATAACAGCGTCCGCGTCTTCGTTCTCGATTTACGGGTAATGCGATTTAGTAGAAATCGTCACGTAACGAAATGCCGTATGCTGTTTTTGTGTGCGAAGAACTGGGTTATGTGGGGTTCCACGACAAGATGGTAACGTCATGGGTGGACGACTTCAGTGCGTTTGTCAGGTTACGGGAACTCTCGCAGAACGAACCCACGCGACAAGCACTATGTTCCGCTCGTGTTTAGCGGAGCTCGGTATGCCACCATCTCGCCACCCCGGCACCGAGCTCCCCAGAGCCACGCAAGCGTGCACGGTAGTCGGGACCACACCGACTGCCGTCCTTCTCAGGGCCATTCAATACAGAGGCACAGGTTCCCCACCCTGCACGGCCAAGACCCGAGGGCACGTTACATGGCCCCGGGTGAAAGGGCAAAAGGGAGTCTAATAATACTAATCGAATGTATACATTATTTACAGAATATTCTCATATATGGCGGACGCAATATTCGTAGCAACGATGACGCATATGTGCGTTCAGAGGTTCGCGACGCAATCGTCCGTGCCAGTTCTGTGCATGCGTTCTAGGACCCATGCTAGCATACAATCTTTGTCGACGATTATGTCTGTCATTGTTAGTATGGTGGCATTTTTTCATAATATCATTATGTTATTTAACTCTTGAAAGGTAATTTGTTGACCAAAAACCAATGAGCTATTGCCCAATTGGTTCGCCCTTAGCGTTCGGGGTGTTAAATATTGCTCTGTGTTTAAAATAGTTTTTAGTAGAGCCACGCTCCTTCCAGCACAAATGGGCAGACCCGACTACGGAAGTACTACCCTCTCACAGAAAATCCGCTTACAGCATCAATACTGTTGCGTTTCGTGCGATGGGTGAAAGCGTTGGACGCCCAATCCCCCACCCACTCTGTTCTTTTCCCTGTATCCTTTCTTTCTTATCCCTAGGGTTGGCACCGCGCAGATGATACTTTAAGTATGGCACTCCTTAATAGAATGCGGTGACTGCTTACCATTAGGGGGACCATATGCTTGTTTGCCAACCGTCATGACATAAAAAAGTAACCTGTGAATCTTGATAAGAGTTATTAGTATCTCACCCTGGGAAACAAACTAAAACATGTTATTTATTATTATTAGAAGCAGATCATCCAATAAACAGGATACTTTAAACATCGTAGAGTAGTTTAAGCTATTAGCATGTTAGTAGGCGTAGTAAGGGGAGCCAAGGGGCAGCTGCCCCTCAGACCTTGCTAAACACTGAGAAATCTTCTTCATCCTAGCATTATTCCCGGTATTTTTATGTACCCAGGGTCTGCTTATTACTCTTATCCGGATTTGACAGGGTACTAGTTTTTTACACGGAGCGATTGCCCTCTGACCTCCGCAACCCTAAGGGCGAACCAGTAACTCATTGGATAAGAGCAATTTACTCATCAAGAGTTAACGATTATTATCAGATGTTATTGATAATAACTGGGACCGACAGCTTAACGTGCTCACCGAGGAGGAGACCCACATGGACAAACGCCCAGACCGAGACAGAAATTTTAACAAACATCTGCCCGAGCGGGAATCGAACCCGCAACCGTCGAGACTAAAGGCAGACTCGTTAACCACAACGCTACAACGGTGTCATTGCTAAACACTGAGAAATGCAAGAATATAATAAATATTAAACTATTTAACTAATAACTACTGAAGAAAATAGTCATTTTGCCCCCTCCCCCCTCTGGACCCTATTAATTAAGATTACGCCCTCCCCTAGGCCAAATTCTGGCTACGCCCATGAGCATGCATTGGTTAAGACATTTGATGTTTGAAATTTTCAGGAAGAATTCGGGACGGTAAAGAATTTAAACGTCGCTTATTGTGGATCGCCTCATCCTGTCTTGAATTCCTATCTGTTGCTGTGTCCGATGCTCGGAGCTAATATCAAATTTAAATGCTGTTGCCAGGTATGGAAATCAGTTTTCAATTCGAAATATGTAACTTTAAGGAGCTTTCGTCGCGGTATTCATAATGACCTGTCATATTTGCCTTAAGCTCAGCGAGTGTTGACCTTTTTTCCACAGTTGTCTCAACTTGACTTCTCCATCCGGTCAAATTTTGTAAATATATTTCAAATTTAACAAAGTTAAATTGAAAGATGCAGGAGTGAAAAAAAATTAAGAAAATCTACAGATTTTGGCCATTTATATGAAGTTAAAAATCAGACATGTTACAAATAAAGTAAAATAAATACTGATGCATATATTACAGAAAACACCCGTCAGTCCACTGCTGTACAAAGCGAGTGAGGACATGACTGCCGTAACTCACACAGGACTTAAGAATGCTTGTCGAAAGACGAAGTTTTAAAAGAGGCTAGCGTCATTATAGCTGGTCCGGGAAATCCGAAAAAAGTCAAGGAATTCAAATTGAATGTAAAAGTATGTTAGATAATAATATAATAAATCATCTTGGAAACGTTTTTGCGTCTGTAGTGGTATAACGCAGTGACTGAAACCGGATTAAACCAGTTTGCGCTAGCTACCATGTGTCATCCACATGAGTGTAATGCCATTTTAAACGTAAACGATTGCAAAAAACAGCAAGTGGTTCTCAATTCAACTGCATTTTTTATATTTTTAACCTAATACAAAAGCTACACACTCAACGGTATTATTATAAAATAGTTATATCCTTTTTTTTTTACTTGGGTAAATGCAGTTGTGCACTCGGGAGCCAGGATGGGTGTAATGGCGCAAGAGGTGTGGGACTCGGAACCTGGCTCTCCTACCCACTAAAACCACCAAGGTCCCATACGTGGCCCACCAGGGGCGGCAACATACTGCTACCATATATACATAACTAGCGGCCCGCTCCGGCTTCGCACGGGTATAAAATATATAGCCTATGTCATTCACTGAAAAATGACTAAAATCGATCCAGTAGTTTTGATTTATTCATTACTGACCGTGGCCCGCACGCGTTAAATGTAATTATTTACGACATCACATTAGAAATCTCAAAAATTATTTTTTTTCTTCACTTATTAATGGATTTTATTATACATATAAACCTTACTCTTCAATCATTCTATCTATTAAAAAACCGCATCAAAATCCGTTGCGTAGTTTTAAAGATTTAAGCATACATAGGGACAGAGAAAGCGACTTTGTTTTATACTATGTAGTAAGTACATAACAATAAATATACTACTTAAATACAAATATATATAAAACCACGGCGCTTTCGCGCCCAGGCCTTTCGGCCTACCGGAAAACATGCCTGTTTTGATCACAATACAAACATCTGCTCCGTGCGATAATCGAACCCGCGACCTATCGCTCTTAAGGCAGGTTCGCTACTGCTGCATCACAGCGTATCATTGAGTGTATAGTTTTATTTCTGCTACAAAATATTAGGTAACATTTCTTAATTCCGTAACTGTACCAACTTTTCAGGATGTACAATCACTTGCAAAATGTAAGTGGATTTTCTTCCACACCGGCCCACGTGGGGAAGAAGTGGATGATGATCTGTTCTTCCACTGTAACTCCAGAACCTTCAACGCTTTTGAAAATTTCCATTACATAGCAGCGGCGTTGATGTCTTATGTAATTAAAGATCATAAGTTTTGATACAAACTTTTGTTTTTATGTCTTTATGTTTAATTACCCTAATTCTTTTTCTAAAACAAAAGTAGCATATGTTATTCTTTATTTTTTTTTTTTTCCCTCGTGGGCTCTCTTTTCCGCACTTAGTCCTGTTGGACCATTGTGCGTGAGATAGAGGTGCGGCATGGGGGCAGTCAAGACAGCCACCCCAGCTCCCGCCTAAAACCAAGAGCGCCCCTCGGCTCTCCGGCTCTCCCAGTGCTTCACGAAGCGTGTTCGGCTTCCCAAGGTGTGTAGCCCTGTGCTCAGCCACCGCAGGGCATTGTAGCATGACGTGAGTAGGAGTCTCCTCCTCACTCAGGCAACCTCTGCAAAGAGGGCTGTCCGTTCCCCCAGGCTAGTGAGGTGTTTATTAAGTTGACAGTGACCCGTCAGGAGTCCTATCATACATCGTAGTTCCTTCCTACTCAGTCATAGAAGTTTAGTCGCAAAGCCGCGATCTATGTCGGGAAGGACCGCCCTGGCCTGACGTTATTCTTTATAACAACAGCTATTATGCCAGTGAAAATCCTGTTAATTAGTCCAGCCATTTCAGAGATTAGGTGAAACAAACTGATAAAAATGTGTTGATTTTTAAAAATTATTTTTTCTTTGTAATAATGTATATACTTTCATATGCATTTAATGAAAAACTTGATTTGTAATTACAAACAGGCACTTAAATTTTTTTGATGTATAGATAAACTACTAATTAATTAAATATAAAATTTAATTAATGTATAGATAAACCACTTTTAGTTGTGGGTTATGTATTTAAAATGGGGTAAGAACCTCTGATAAAAAATATGAAAATAATAAAAAAATTAAAATTGCTTACCGCAACGGAAACGCAAACGCAAAAATTAAAATTGCTTACTTTTCATTTTGTTTTTTAGTCTTTAATAACTTAAAAAAAGATTTCTTTCTTTGAGCACATCATGCTAAATCAAATGATTTTTATGAAAGCTTTATAAATCACAGGAAAATAAAAACAATTGGTATATACAACTATTATAATATTTCACTTTACAAATTTAATAATTTAAATTTAAACTTAATTAATCAGTTTGGTTTATAAACTTCCCGCGCATAATTTTAGGCAAGGGAACAACACCTGGACAAGGAACCTGACCGTACACTTCACATATACAAGGTCTTTCACAACCAACACCAAAATTAGCTGGATTATCTTTCTTTTCAGCAGCTATAGCCTCTGCCTCCAAAACCTCTTTGGATTTTCCCACAGTATTCATTAAATGTTCCAAGATATCTTCTTTCGTTTTATTATCGATATCAACTAATATTTGCCTTCCATCATCAAAATAGCACTTTATAAATGGCGAAGGCGTTAGATTTTTTAATGTAGCCACTTGTACTTCGGGATTTTTGTACTGGATCTGCGGTAAATACCAGAAGACGAATTCCTTAGCGCCTGTGTTGTTTTGGCCGTGTATGTTGTAGGCTACTGAAAATATCTTTATTTTGTCCTTAAATACTAATTTTCCAGCGTTTAGATAGTTTAGAGTACGTCGAATAGGTGCTCTTCCTTTCATAAAAGGCATTTTGATTTAATATTTATCGACTAACGTTTCAAGCGATAACCTCAAATATTATGACAGCACTGGTCCCTGACAACTTGACAAGTGACAGGACTGACAGACGACAGGCCACAGAGTCACAGAGAAAAGAAGACATTAGACAATCTGAAATTATGAAGCTCTATTTTCTGGTTTGTTCTGTGCAAGTATTTAATAAAATAAAGTAATAGCTCAACTGTTGAAGCACCAACTCCAACGCTAGAGTTGCGGATTCGATCCTGACCTCCATGGGGCTATTTATTTGCCTATCCCTGTATTAAATTTCATCGAAAACGATTCGTTAGATTAGGTATGAAAGCGTCACAGACAGACTTTCGACTTTCGACTTGCGACTTTCGCATTTAGAATATTATAAAGTAAGATTTGTGATACTACAATATTTTGTAAACAAAATAATATGTCATCTCCATAAGTCTGCCATACTCTAAGTCGTAGACAGTGAGTAGATGAAACTTCTGACAATTGTTGGACTTACAATTGTTGGATTATAAAAATAATCTAGGACATGACAATTAAAGAGGCAAGGGTGGCAAAAAACTTATCGCCTATACCTTGAAAATTTGTAAATCCGACACTGATAAATAGAACCCTTTTCATCCTGTGTTAAAATATTCCTGTCCCAATTTCTGACAAAATAACGAAGGTAGACACACCTTTATTATTTTGTTTCTCAGACAATCATCGGACAATATTACCTGTATTGTAAGAATATAAACTAAATAAACCAACCCTTGTCAATTCTTCTTGTCATTATGTCATTTAAGATGTAGAAATAACGGACTCAAGTATAATAGAATTACTATCAAGTTATTAAAAAAAAACAAAATGGGTATACATATTTAAATCAAAATGAAGTGTGCCAAAGTGAAAAATCCATGTAAAATCTGTTTTAAAACAGTTCACAAGAAAAGTGGCCTTCAATGTCAGGGAGCATGCCAAAAATGGGCACATTACAAATGCCTCAACTATACCCCGGGTAAAATTCAAGATATTAAGGACGGCTATATAAAAGTCACATGCCCTTGTCCAGACTGTGTCACTTCAGAACCTAAAGAAATAATAACTGACCCACCATTTACATGTACAAACACGAAGTGTCCGGCTAATAAAGTACCGAATTGCGAATCTGTTGAATGTCCCAGTAACAGTAGTCTTAAATCATCGCAGACACCTCCACCATTTGAGTTTAATTTACCGACAACACCAAACTCTGGCGCGAAAAAATGTGCTGGGAATAAAATTTCGTCTTCCTCTCCCAATGTTCACTCCAGACATAAACCACAAAAACCACAACAACCGCAGCAAAATTGTTTGTCTAAAACACCAAAGATAAGTCCGCCATGTCAAAAACACAAAAAAATCGACACCATGTCGTCCAGCTTGCCCCGCGCAGCCGTTACTGAGTCCAGGATCAAATAAAAATCCCTGCTCTCCTAAACAGTCTGTCTCTTGTTGGGAAATTTCTGACTCATCAAATACTTCCGGTGAGTAATTTTAATTTAAAGGAAAATAACAATTAATGAAATAAGCATGCGTTTTAAACTTTCGAAACTAAAATAAAAGAGCTCTTCTGATGTTAATCGAATACCTCCGCCCATAAACACCTTTTTTTTATGTAAGAGGGGGCAAACGGGCAGGAGGCTCACTTGATGTTAAGCGATCCCCGCCGCACATGAACATCTGCAACACCTGTAACATAAGACGGCATGTAGGTGAGTTGCAGACATTTTAAAATGTAACCGGTGCTGTCCTCAAAACGCGGCTGGCTAGCAGTCATTTCTAAAGTTTTTCAACAACTTGCAGGGGTAGCTAACCAGGGCATTAAAGCCTTCCAAGCACCAGCAAGGAGTAACTTGAGATGCCGATGCTCACTGATCGGTAAACGATCGGTGGGTAAAGCAACTTTAGGAGCGGTCAGTCACTGTCAGATGAGTGATGGCATAACAGTATTTCAACTTAGCGTCTCCGTGCTTCGAAGGGCACGTAAAAATCGGTGCCGGTCAATTTGACGACCGTCGTTAAGTCAAGTCAGAGGCCTATAGGGGCGACCTGAACAACTCTAACTCTAGGTTGGCCACTAACCAATCGATAAGAAGAAGAGGAAGGGACTAGCATTAGGATTTGCGGATATAATTATCTTTGAAGTTCTTCTACTAGTACTACATGAGGGCTTCCTCACGATATCTTAATATAGAATTTAAACGGCTAACACTCACGTTCAATCGGTTTAAGTACCGACTAGTTTCGACGGGTCACTCAAGTGCGAGACGGGTTGCGACCGCGAACGTAGCCCACTCACCCTGATGAAGGACCTCCGATGAGTCCGAAACTAGTCGGTACTTAAACCGATTGAACGTGAGTGTTAGCTGTTTAAATTCTACATTAAGTTAATTATGTCTCACGATAGTTTTAATAATTTAATTGATATCTTAATAGTTGAAAAAAATATTTGCATTTTATTTTATTACAGTAACTGGCACTTTACGAGCAACATCGTCCGATTCTCAAATTCCTGATGCTGTCGCTGACAAGACATTGTACAAAGCAATAGAAAATTTATGCAATACTGTGGGTCAACTTTCTAATCAAATTCAGGAACTCATGTACAATATGAAACAATAAAAAATGAATGAAAATATAAAAAAAATTATGTTTCCATACATTGATGTTAATATTTGGACAGAAATAAGCAATACCATGTCAACCCACACGAATGTCATTTCGAGAAAAACGCGTTTGAAAATTTTGAACAACTTGCTTTATATGCTTTTTTATGTATTGGTCAAGTTTTTGGCATATTTATGTAAGTTATTTTACTTATTTTCACAAAAAATAAGTATACAAACTGCATATTTCGTAGATAATATAACCCAAAACGCTTAACATAATACATAAATTGCATGATTAAAAATGGCTATTTTAGAAGTTTTAAAGCTTAAAACCCTACAAATATTAAAGAAAAATGTTCTTCAGCTATTTTCCAACACTTCTGAATATATAACTCAGTTTTTTAAATTTTGTGGGTTGACATGGTATTTCTTATTTGCGTCCATTTATCATAAAATATAATATCTTTATTGGAATATTAAACAAATAATACCAGTGGAACACGAGTGTGAGAATGACATAGCACCCTTTATGGTTCGTGGTCATCATAGAAATCTTAATAATAGTTTATTATATACTAGGTCACGTATCTGCGTGACAATTACGTGATTGTGACTTATGAGCCATAAGAGGTTATGTGTTGTTGTCGTTGTCGTTTTTGTGAAAACTTGGCTTACCATTGATAGCAATGATATAAATTATTACAATATACGGAGCGGTACAAGCCCACGTAGCATTGTAATGTGAAACTTACGATATCGTCGTGCTCTGTATATGTATTAGTGAGAGCATGGGTGCGAGAAATCAAGTGACAAGGCGGCGACACATCTTTCATGAGTAATAAGGGACTTTTAACATTTCTAGTAATAACAAATAATACTAATAAAATGAACGCAAATAAGCAATACCATGTCAACCCACACCAATGTCATTTCGAGAAAAACGCGTTTGAAAATTATGAACAACTTGCTTTATTTTTTTAAGGATTGGTCAAGTTTTTGGCAATTTCAGATTTATGTAAGTTATTTTACTTATTTAAAAAAAAATAAGTATACAAAACTGCGTATTCCGTATGTAATATAACCAAAAACGTTTAACATAAGACATAAATTGCTTGATTAAAGAATGACTTTTTTAGATGTTTTGAAGCTTAAAACCCTGCAAATATTAAAGAAAAATGTTTTTCAGCCATTTACCAACACTTCTGCATATATAACTCAGTTTTTTCAATTTTGTGGGTTGACATGGTATTGCTTATTTGCGTCCATTAATATTTTTTATTTGTACACCACAAATACAGATACAGATAAACATAAGTAACTTATAAATCTAGAATGTACAAAAGGCGGCCTTATCGCTAAGTCAGCGATCTCTACCAGACAACCTTTAGATAGAGAACATCAGATGCGGTGGAGGAGGTGTTCAGTAGAGCTAGAGGGTTTATGATTTTATTATATAGTACCTTATTGTTAATATTTAAGAAGTAGTAGAACCATGCTTCTCCTAGCACAAATGGGTCGGCTCGACCTGGGAAGTACTACCCTATCACAGAAAGACAGAAAGTAACAGACTACTATTGTATCTTTTATCTCGTCTTCTTCTTATTTTGTGGTAAGAATAGTAGTATTATAAGAACGTGGTTAAGGCCAACATTGGGTTAAAATTCTCTAGGTCCTTGATTTATCGACTGGGCCTTGATTTATCGACTGTTTAGTAAATGATCAGATAAATAAAAATAAAAGTTGATATGTATTTTTTCAATTGGTAGGATTTTATTGACCCAAAAACTTAAATTTTCATCCTTTTTTCTATATGTGGCATTACAATGCATGTCGGGTGCAGCTAGAAGCAGCAGTCGAATATAAATTGTGTAATTTTTTAAAGAAGAAAAATAAAATGACAGTAGTCATTTTGACAAATTACGCACTCAAAAAAATTCAACATGTAAACAGTAGTTGTGGTTTATGTTTCAGATTTATTATCATGTGAAACCTAAAACAAAACATACGAACACCTTCCCATGATGCCAAAATGCAATAAAGTGAAGAACCCTTGCAAAATATGCTTAGGGCCAGTTTCCAAGAGTACCGGTTTACAATGCCAAGGGGCATGTCAGAGTTGGGTGCATTATGAATGTTTAAATTATACACCTGGAAAGATAAAAGATATAAAAGCTGGTGTGATCAAAGTGACTTGCCCTTGTCCAGACTGTAAGACAAAATTGCCCAAAGAATATCGTACCGATGAGCCATTTAGTTGCAACAACACACAATGCCCTGCAAATACGCCTCCTAAATGTCGGAACGTTGGCTGTCCTATTAATAAGGGTACAGGAGGTTATGCTGCGCCACCAACTCCACTTTCCACTGGATGTGCTTTAGATAAATGTGGAAAGAGTTGCAAACCTAACAGTCATCCACATTTAGCTAATACTCCTACACCAGCGCCTATAAAACCTTGTGTTCCTGATCACTATCAATTACCTATGGCTCAATCGGCTTCTTCAGATTCCTGTTTAGATTATAACAGATGCCCATCTGGCTGTGCTTCTAATGATGATGTTCCAGGTGATTACGGACATAATAATAATAATAATAATGCAAATATACCATCTTTTGGTACTCTAGAAGAAATGTGTAACACTGTTGGCCAATTATCGAATCAAATTAACGAATTAATGATGAAAATGCAAGCAGTCCAATTTAATAATCCAGGCAGTGCTAACAGACCCTGTGTACAAAAAGGGCCAAGATCATTATGTCCAAAACCTTGCTTTTGTCCAGGAAATCCGGGACGAAGAAATTAAAGACATGTGTGGTTCAAATTACCAGAAGTTTGCTTTTATATTTATGCCAATACTACAATCTATATATCAGTAGGTCCTAGCTTTTATTTATTTTACAATTAAAGTCTCAATACCATTCTGGTCTTGTTTATAATCACGAAAATTCAGTCACGGAAATGACGGTATCACATGAAAAGTCTGAGATATGCCCTTTAAAACTGAATTAAATTAGTATTTTCTATATTTATATACTGAAATGTTTTAAAGACTCGAAGCCTGAAAGTATCTTCGTAAGAGTAGGAAGTTGTCATATCTGATAAAAACTCAAATTAAATATTGCAAAATTAAGAGTCAAAATCTTTTTGCTGTAAAACACTGTTTAAGAAACCTATTCTAATTTTATAACTACTAATTTTATATATTATACTTAATAAATAAATATTACCTATTATTAAAATAATTTTTAAGTAATATTATTTTGTCAAGTTCATTTTATTAAATTGGGTCTTTCAATGATTTTTGAAAATATAATATTGTATGTACGGTTCGCAAACAAGCATACGGCGCGTCCGATGGTGAGCAGTTACCCACAGGTTAAAAGGTTTGCGATACTTAAAGTATCTAATGAGCATTGTCAATCCAAGTGATGGGTATGGAGGAAAGGGAAAAAAGGGGTCGAGAGATTGGGCCTCCTTGGTCCTCTCACTTATCGCATAAAATTCAACAGTATTGATGTTACTTTACGCCTATTTCGTGTACGCCTGTGAGAGATTAGTACCTATTTACCGGGTCAAGGCGGCCCATTTAATCTGGGAGGATCTTGGCTCTACTACTTGATAGCAGTCAATAAGTCAAGTCATACCTAATATGGGAGGCTTGAGCAACTGTGACACTAAATTAGCCTCTAACCACACGATATGAAGAACAAGAGACAACGTAGGTTGCTAGAGATTCTAAAGAGTTGTTGATCTGTTAATGTTTTGTTTGGGACGACCGATCCCATGACGTCCCACTATGGCGATGAGGGTTCCGCTGAGTTTTAGTGGGTATTGACGTTAATGTTTTATAATAAGCATATTCGCAAGGCACCGAAGTAAAACATTAGGAAAAGGTCGTTTTATCATCTGGCATTGCTACAGTATAGGGTAATTGCCTACCATCAGGCGGATGGAAAGCTTCACCACCGTTATGGTAAAAGAGACTGCGCCTTATAATTCTTCTTCTTCTTCATCCTAGCATTATTCCCGGTATTTTTATGTACCTAGGGTCTGCTTATTACTCTTATCCGGATTTTACAGGTTACTAGTTTTTACTCAGAGCGATTGTCATCTGACCTCTGCAACCCTAAGGGCGAACCAGTAACTCATTGGATAAGAGCAATTTACTTATCAAGAGTTAACGATTATTATCAGATGTTATTGATAATATCCGGGACCAACAGCTAAAAGTGCTCTCCGAGGCACGGTGAGGAGACCCACACGGACAAACGCCCAGACCGAGACAGAAATTTTAACAAACGTCTGCTCGAGCGGGAATCGAAATCGCAACCGTCGAGACTAAAGGCAGACTCGCCACACCCACAACGCCACAACGGTGTCTAACAACACTAACGGTGGTAAAAGAGACTGCGTCTTATAATTATAAGTGTATAAGTTTTCTGACCTTTGATCTGGGTTCAACGCATTAGATCTTGCGTTGTTTAATTTAGATGTAAATTTACGTATTGACGTGCTCTAGGGGCTTAAGCAATTAGTTAATCTCATTAATAGTTAGAATCTTTGAACAGGTTGGGATGCGTGATATTGTACGTATCGAAATTATGGAATCTGTATATTATTTTGTTAATCTTATTCAATAATGTGAATTTAAATCATACCATCTCAGAGAGTAAGGTTCATTAAAGAAAATATTTTTTTGTTCTTATAATATTTGAAAAATATATAAAACTTTCAAAGATTAAAAACAGTCAAGTTCGAGTCTGATTCACGCAAAGATGGTTTTAAAATTATTAAACGATAAAAGTAGCTAAAATAAAGAAATTTGAAATATTAACACTACTTACATAATAATTAAGCCTCAATAGCTCAACGGTAGAAGGGCCGACTTCGCTCCGTTAACGCGAGAGTCGAAGGTTCGATCCTGACCCCTTGGGCTATTGTCGTACCCACTCCTAGCGCAAGCTTCGAGCTTAATTGGAGGGGCAATAGGAATATTAGTAATGCCTTGACAAAAAAAAAAAAATTAATTAAATCCCTCGCTACCTCTGTCTGTCTGTTCGCGATGAGCTTAAGAACTACGAAACGGATTTTCAATTTTTCAGGCGGTTTACAACAATAAACTGAAATGAATTCATGAAGAAGATTCAGGTCTACAATTTTTTAAGGTGTTGTATAAATTCGATTATGACCATAATAATTTTTGAATATCTTTGAAAATGTCAGAAAATTTCTAAGCTTTCTGAGAGCTTAGTGATTTAATACTATAAAATTTACGAAATAAATAAAAAATACATTTCATTGATATAATATAGGTAACAAAAGCATTTCAAACAAGAAAGAAAAATCTAAAATATAAATTACTATAAATAATTATTAAAATTTCTACAAAACCTGAGCAAAGCCACGGCGAATTGTTAGTTCATAAGGTCAAACAAGATTATTTAACTTATTACATTGGTGTTTCCATAATACTGTATGAGAAGACAAATATTTGAATATACGTGTCTAATTGCCAATTTAAAGTTTCACTCCTAAGTTTATATACATAAATTTGTCTTATTTGTTTCGCAATTTGGAGCTCTGTAGGGATTAGTTACGAATAGTTCGAGATCATGTATTAACCGATTGCGAAAAGGAGCTTATTTATTTGAATGTGTAGAACATTACTTTTGTTACATAACCGCCTCAACTCATTAAAAATATTGTTACGGGCTGGGGTTCGCTAATTTGGAGACAAACACCTGATGGCTCTAAACAAGACTTTATTCTAGGTCTAGATTAAACAACAGAACTTCACAAACAACAGGTCCAAATCACAGGTCAATCACAGTCCAAAAGAATAGCCGAGGTCACTAATTATCGCGCTCGTTCACTGGTATCACTTGTAGTGTCTTCGCTTGTTTCTCAGAACTGAATGAATCAGTCGATTTTATTATTTATTTCGGAGTGTCCATTGCTGTTGGCCCTAGTGGCCTTGACAGCGTCACCGGTGGGGGCCGGGTCTGGAGACCTCGGCCGGTAAAAGATGGACTGCCACGCGGGGCACAAGTTGAATCCGTCCCAAGGGCCCCTCCTGCGAGGTCGAGCCTAGACTTGGGACGTCATCGGGAGAAATCAGTCGATGCGCCGGGCCGCTTATATACGCGGACGCGGGTTCGAGAGAGCTCCGTCCGCGGAACGCTATTCTACATGTTTCGAGAATACATCTTTCTCGAACACGCGCGGCGGTCGTAGAAATAAACAAAAGGAGTAGCAAGCGATTTTGAACCTTATGCCCCTGTGATAAGGTTCTCCGTAACAATATCTATAGCAAAAGCCTGTAAGACGTCTTCCGCGAGGGTTTTTCACAGGTACAGGTAGGTATATTTAATAAAAAACGTATAACAAAAAAAAAAAAAAATGGATGATTACGTGACACAAAGAAAAAAAACATCTAATAACATATCTCTTGATTCGAGTCTTGACAAATCATTCTTGTCTTCAGCTTCTGATATTGCACAAAGTTTACCCGATCTATCTACACGAGAATACAACCATGATAATATAAACGAGCTAAAGGATGTAATAGAGGATTTGAAATCAAAATTGATATGAGCTAATGTTAAAATAGAAAGCCTAATGATTGAAAAAGATTTACTTGCGAAAACAATAATAGAATGCGAAGAAAAAATTACTACAATCACAAGAAGTATTAAAGATTCAAAATCAAATGAACGCAAAGTCCCATCTAATGATATTGAGCCTCCAAATAGTTCAAAGCAAATAAGATACATTAATAATTCTAAAAACGGTGACCACGAGAAACATGCGATATTATTATTTGGTTCGCAACAATGTACTGGGCTGGCCGCTAAAATAATGGATTCCAGAGAAAATACAAAATATGAAAAGTACATTTGCACCGGGTCTATTAAGCCATTTGCAACCACCGCTGAAATTTTAAAGACAACTCAATATATGAGCTACAAAACTTGCGATAAATTTATCTTATGTGTCGGTGAAAATGATAAAGATCCCACAGAAACAATATGTGAATTGTATTGTACATTGAATAAATTAAAAAACAATACGGTTATTGTACTTAGTGTTTTAAAAAATCGATTTCTAAATGAAAAATTGTTAAATAATCAAATTAAGCTTCTGTGTAAAAAATTTCATAAATGCTGTTTTGTAGATACATCTAATATTTTGCACAAATCAGAATTATGTAAAAAAATTAACTTTGAAATTGATTGTATAGACTATGATAAAAAGTATTTAACGTATAACAGTATTACAGTCATAGAAAATCGTTGCAAAACACAACTTTCTTCTAAACGTACTTCTAGCAATATCGTACCATGTATGTATAAAAAGGGGACTATTCCATATTATTTTAATAGAATAGAAGCCATAAAACTAGCAAATAGTAAACCACATGCTGTTAATAGCCATAACCAAAATATTAAAAAAACTATTCTAGACTATTTTCCGAAAATAAATAAGTCGCTCAATCACAACGATAATACTACATTTTTTCGTAAATAATAAAGAAGAAAAAATTACTATTTTCCACCAAAATATTGCGGGTATTTTAAATAAAAAAGGAATAATAGAAATATCTTTAAATGACATTGAAAGGAAAAACAATAGACCAATTGACATTTTATGCTTTAGTGAGACATTTGTTAAATCGGGCAATGAGAAAAATATTAATATCGCTGGCTACACTCTAGCATCATACTTTTGTAGGAAAAAACAAAAAAGAGGTGGCGTATGCATCTTATGTAAAAATCACCTAATTTATCAAAATTATGCAGTACGAGATTACGTCAGTGAATTTACTTTTGAATGTTGTGGAATAGAAATTCCGTCATATAAGTGCATAGTAATATGTATATATAGAATTCCAGAATCAGACACAAAGATATTCTTTGAAAATCTAGAACATATATTTCGTAAAGTCCAACGAAAAAATAAATATAAAGTAATCATAGCGGGGGATTTTAATATCAACCTACTTAAGGATACCAAGCATTCAGCTGAACTAATAAGATTAACCAGTAACTATAATTTCACTATAAATGTAAAGGAAGCAACACGAAAAAATAGCTGTTTGGACCAAATTTTAACGAATTTTAAAGATGCTGCTGTTGAATGCTATAATTTACAATTGTCAGATCACAACACTGCCCAATCTGTTACATTTTTAGTAAACCCTACTAAACCAATACCCAAATATTGGTTCCGTTATATATATGACTATAGTTTAGAAAATATAGTAAAATTTTGCAATTATTTAGCTTGTATATCATGGTCTGAAGTTTTCGAAACTACCGACGTAAATGAAGCTTTTAAAAAATTCCATGAAACATTTATTCTCTTTTACAATTTATGTTTTCCTAAAATAAAAATAAAAGTATCAAACATGATGTCTAAGCAGTCTAAATGGATAACAAGAGGAATTAGAAAATCCGCTAGTACAAAAAGAAAATTACGTTTTAAATATTACAAAACTGCAAATACGACTACAAACAATTGCTATTTCAATTATAATAAGCTACTAAAACAATGTATAATTAGTGCACAAAAAATAACAAATTCTGCGTATCTACAAAAAGCTGATAATAAATGTAAAGCTACGTGGAATTTAATAAGTAATGAAGCATTAGGAGAAAAATTAAAAAAATTGTATTGACCGTATCGTATATAATAATAATCTAATTACTAACCCATCTGACATTTGTAATATTTTCAATGATTATTTTATTACTTTGACAAATCGAAAAACCAATACATACTTATCTACTAATACAACTTCAAATATAAGTAAACAACACAAAATTAACTCAAGTATTTTTATCACTCCTACAGATGTTAATGAAATAATTACAATTATACATTCTCTAAAAATGACTAACGCCACTGGATACGATAATATACATACAAAAATTTTAAAAGCCTCCAAAAGTCAATTAGCTTCCGTTCTTAGCTACATAGTAAATCTTTCATTTACTAGTGGAGTGTATCCAGATAGTCTAAAAATATCCGTTATTAGACTAATACATAAAAAAAGAGAGCAGAGAAAACATCGACAATTATCGACCTATATCTCTCCTTCCCATTATTTCCAAAATATTCGAGAGAGCATACCACGTCAGACTCACACACTTTTTAAAAAAATTTAATATTATAAAAACCGAACAGACTGGGTTCCAGAAAGGTAAATCAACAAGCTTAGCTATTTTAAGTCTAACAAAAGAACTATTAAAAAATATTGATAATAAAACATCAGTTACAACTATCTTCTTTGATTTGAGCAAAGCATTTGATTTTGTATGTCATGAAATATTATTGAAGAAATGTGAGTATTATGGCATAAGGGGCTTAGCAAATGATTGGCTTAGATCCTATCTTAGCCAAAGACAACAGTGTGTTGAACTTACGTTTATAAACACTAAGATGGAAGAAAGTATTTGTCAGTCAGCAACAAAAATAAACAAAGTGGGCGTTCCCCAAGGCAGCATTTTGGGACCGCTGATATTTTTATTATATATATGGTGTTTCACTTTAAAATGCGGTAACTTTGCGGGAAGCTTCTATAAGTGTAACAGATCAAATTCTAATTACGATATATGATGTATCTTTTTGCTATATTTTAAAAAACTATTTTCATATCATCGCTCGAACTATGACTCTAGCTGAATAAAATCTATACTTCAAGCCGTGCGCTACGTCACATCACATATGACGTAACACATAGCGCGTATAGCGGCATTGACCTGAGTCACCGACCGCGCGCCCGGTGTGTTATGTGTTTATCACAAAGTACGTGGATACATTATGACAGTAGTGTAGTATCTTGTCTGTAGCTTGCATGTCGTTTAAACTATCCTTCGCCCTTTCAAAAGTTCTTGTTCCAGCAACAATCCCGGTATTTTGCCCAGGGTCTGCTTATTACCCTTATCCGGATTTGACAAGATACTAGTTCTTACGCAGCGATTGTCATCCGAACACCGCAACCCAAGGGCGAACCAGTAACTCATTGTATAAAAGCAAGTTACTAATATTATCAGATGTTTTGATAATATCGACCGCCGACAGCTTAACGTGCTCTCCGACGCACGGTGGTGAGAACCATAAGGACAGACACCCGGACAGAGACAGATATTAATAAGATCAAACCAATATCCACCCCGAACGGGAATCGAACCCGGGACCGTCGAGTCGCCATAATTTGACTTCTTCAGAAACCACTATGATGAAATAATAAAATCAAACTGCGAGTTTACGACCTACCCCACGTAAAAGTCGTTCAATCCGTCATTTTTAAATAAGGTTATTGACCGGTAGCATCGCTGGACGGTTTTGATGTCGCCGCTACTTGCCTTGCCTACTTAGCGCTCCACATAGATTCAAGACATCCCGCACCCCACACCTTAATCGAAATTTACTAATTTTATTTTTTAATAAATAAAACATGAATGGGTTCATCAATACTATCCGCCTCGCACGGGAATCGAACCCGTGACCATCGAATCGGTGGGCTCGCTACCTACACGCTACAACGATTTTATGCAATATTTACCTGTAAAAATTACCAAGACCGTATTCATAACGCGTATTTCATAACTCAGTGGAGTAGCCTACAAGAACAATAGCAAGATGAATATTAATCTGTAAATGTAGTCTCAAAAAGAATTGAATTATTGTCTATTATCGCATGTCCCAAATAAAGGGTAAAACTTTTCCTTAACCTTAAAATTTGTTTTATTTTTTTGCAATATTAAAGATTATCGATTGTAAAATGTTATTTTAATTTTTAACTGAATTTCAATACAGTTGAAAAATCAAGCAAATTCCAGGAATATCTTTATCTTCACAAATAACGCAATAAAATATGTATAAAACTTATACTGCTATAATTCAGTATCACACATTACTAAATAAAACATACGTAAACAGAAATGTACATCTGAATTAGCTCAAATGATTATTATTAAAAACTAACTTTAAGAGGGATAACTGTTTGCGATATTAACTTTATACTACAGCTCACACAAGTAGGTACGCAAGCGAATCAGCACACACCTTCAACTTCTTTTCCTTCACACTCCTGTCACTTTAAAAATATCAGTTAAAAATAATTCAATCAATCCAACTAGAAATCTATTATTTATCGTTAGATAAGTAGTTAGTTAGATTACTAATTTTATTTTTAATCAAGATATAATTAGTCTAATAAATTACGTACCTAGCTAATAGCTACATAGTACATTCTACAATTCGATTGAATTTATTTTGCATTTGAGTGTTTAAATTACGTAATAATTTTACCTACTTCAACCAACTCAGATCATAATTTACGTTTTAAAATATTAATAATAAATAATTTTCATAAATAGGAAAATAGTATTTTATGGTAAATTGACACATCATAACCCTATTTAGAGTATTATTCGAAAATATCTTAACTTAAAAATTTCTTTTCTTTTATTAATTCAAATTTAAAAAATGTGACCCAATTCCTATAATCGCGGCTAAAGATTTCTTTATTTGCGGATTTAATCGGTACAAAGTACATGCATAGTAATAAAAACAATTCTAATACGTATGTTTCCAATTAAATATCCTTTTCAAATTCGCCGATAAATCGACTAATAAAAAAGTAAAAAGACCTTATTACAACCCTACAGTAAGTATGTTATTAAGTGATATCGCCGCTGTATTTTTCGGCCTTGGACATAAACCGCCTTCAACGCTGTATTGTTTCGGCCTTTGACATAAACCGCCTTCGCCGCGGTCGGTGTTTTTGAAAATGTAAACAAACAGAATTAAAGTAACCTTATTACTCAGTGCATAAAGTTTATTTTTAAAGACTACCACGTATAAGATGTTCCGTTCTTGCAAAACCCGCTGTGCGTGTCTTATTGTTTCATCGTTCCATTCGTTACAAAACTCTGATCGAGTACACGTCTCTACCGCTGTCTTCGTAATTTAAAATGTCGAAAATTGTTCGTGATCCAGCAATAGAAAAAATGGAAGTGGCATTGTCATTATGGATCGAAGAACGCTAAAATCAAAACAAGGGCGACCTGCCAGTGTTTTAACGTGCTAATAAGAAAGCGTGGTTAACAAGTGCCATTTTTGTGACTGTGAATTCCGGAATTGTTATGTTTCTGGAGTTGAAATTAGTTTAAAAAAAAAGAATTCAGACTTTAAAGTGGTTCTAGTTTTGGACAATTCACCAGGTCATCCTCCATTTTTTTTTTTTTTTAATAAACATTTGACATTTTTACCTTCCAACACGACGGCTTTGCTTCAACCCATGGACCAAGGAATAATCCAGGTCTTTAAGCTCTATTACATTAGACGAACCTTCAAAATCATTTTGAATAATATGGAAGGTGATATGAATCCTGATATGAATGTTATGGAATGCTGGAAGAAATTTGACATAGCAAAATGCATCGTTGGAAGAACTGAAGCCATACACATTGAATTCGTGCTGGAGAAAACTGTGGCCTGCTCTGACTGTGGAAAATGACGAAGAATCTGTGCAAATGCAAACTATTACTGCAAACATAGCCGAAATTGCGAGTGGAATAGGACGAAATGGGTACGAACAGATAGAATCAAGTTACATTCAGGAGTTGCTTGTATTGCAACATTAATATTTGACTGAAACCGACTTGGAGGAAATGTTAAATTCACAGCCCATTGAAGAAGATGCTTCAACAAGCAATTTGGAAATGTGGTATTTAATCTGAAAAATTTTAGTGAAGGTTTAAGAATGGCAAATGAGCTTTGTGATTTCTTTATGAAAATTGATCCGCCTATGGAACGAAGTATTATTTTCAAGAGGCACATTGCTAATGCAACTACTGAAGATCTGTGTGAACTGAAAGAGATTTTAAAAAACTGCCAAGCAAGAGAAAAATTACAAAATTCTTTAAACCGTTGCCTAAGCCTTAATGTAATAAGTATGGTCAAAAACTTCAATTAAATTTATTTTTTATGTTTGTTTTTTATTTTGTCAGCTAGGAACGTATCCCCTATAATGCCATATAAAATACCATTTCATATTCACTGTTAAGAGCTTTTACTGTACTAATAATTTTTGGTCAGCTTTAATAATAAACTAATTAATTAATTATAATGTTAAAGTACAATAATTAAATTTATAACTTTTTAAAGACAAACGTATTTTGTTTTTGTTTCATAATTACGTATACTACGTAATAATAACCGCATTCACTACTCGCCGGTATTTCCCGGCGACTAAAGAATTTTTGACGCCATTGTTGCTAGGGAAGCGGGGAAGAGGGCAAAGGCGGAGTAAAGATTAGTAATTAGTATTGCCAGACTTTTCAAGAAAAGTGCTACTTTTGTCACTACAACCAAAATTCTAATATTCTGTAACTTACACTTTCAAATATTATTTTGCCAAATAAAATTCCACAAATACAGGAATTCAATACAAAAGAAGCACAAAATATTGTTTGTAAAAATATTAGTATAAAATGTATATCATCTTTGTTCGAGTATTTTTTTAATATTAAAAATTTCTTTTCCGTATTGTTTTAGTAAATTTTCACATGTATTTAATATCCTAAATCTTAACGTGCTTTATAACTCGACACCGTAATTTCCTTAAATATTTCGAAAATTTATATCTTGCCAACACTAGGCGCTACACGTATATCTATCTTGGGAGGGACTAGAACAAAAATAAGGCGTGGGGATGTGACGACCCCATCGCCCGCTGTTGGGATAACCTCTGTCACAACAGAGATTATTCCACCAGTGCAATCAGTCACACTGGTGGTAGGTCTTTTGTTGCAAGAGGCCGGCTAGGTAGGTACCACCGCAGTGTCCAATATTCTTCCGCCAAATAGTAGCACTACTGTGTTCCGGTATGAAAGGGCACTGTACGCTAGTGAAATTACTGGGCGAACGAGATTAAGAACTAATATCTCGAGGTTGGCAACGCGTGAGTGGGACCTACTAATGGTGCTGCAAGCGCTCATAGGCTGCGGTAGCCACTTACCATCAGGTGGGCCGTATGCTTGTTTGCCAACTTCTAACATAAAAAAAGGCTTGGTCTACACCACGGGTTTTATTAGTTTAGTTAATTAGTACTATTTTCTTGTAAAAAAAATATTGGAATTATGTTGCATTACATAATATTGTACATATTAGCTTTGCTTACCCCTGCCCTAATAATAGCAATAAAACAAATCTTTTTTTTTTTTATTTCACGCTGGTAAATTGAAGACATAAGTATTTTAATTACATACTAGCGGTCGCTCACACTTTACCCGCGTAAAATAAAAAAGTAATTGTTTTGTTGCTACTCATTGATAAGAGCAATTTACTTATCAAGATTTAACGATTGTTATAGGATGTTATTGATAATAATCGGGACCGCCAGCCGAGGCACGGTGGGGAGACCCACACGGCCAAACGCCCAGACCGAGACAGAAATTTAACAAACATCTGCCCGAGCGGGAATCGAACCCGCAACCGTCGAGACTAAAGGCAGACTCGCAACCCACAACGCCACAACGGTGTATTTGTTAATTTAGTTACGTTCGACAGAAGTACATACATCCACAGATAAAAGCCTCAATAGCTCAACGGTAGAAGGGCTGGCTCTTAACGTGAGTGTGGGAAGTTTCATTTTTGTCTACTTTTTGATTATTTGGAGGAAGGACCATTAATAACAACTATTTATAATTAGAAAAAGCATAGCTAGAAATAAGCATTGCTTAGATCAATTTTTTTTTTTTTTTTTAATTTAACTATTATAATTTTTAGTAGAAAAATATTGAAGACTTGATTTACTATAAAAATTATTTTGTGGAACTTATACCTACTGAACATCTTATTTTTTTTCAGTTTGGCGTTTTTTCAAATGAACATTCTGTTTGTATGCCATATTATGATAGCGCACGTATTATTATTATTACTATTGCTACTCGCTACTAAACGCTAGCGTATCAATGATTTGACGTTCAGTGCGCTGCAAAATTGATATTCAGATAAAGAAATTAACTTAAAAATTTATCTGCGATCGATCGATACATAAAATTCGTCAAAATTAATTAAATACAATAATAATAATCATGAGCGTAATCGTATGGAATACAGTAAATGAATATTAAAAAAAGGTTTTAATACTACTATTAAATGATTTAATTAAATCAATTTTAATGATTCAGCATTTGAAATTATACTAAATAAATGAAGCTGGTTACGTATAACTAATTCGCATATGCAGTCACAGTAACGACAGCGTAGTGGTTCTGTGGCTCCGTATGTGACGCGGCATCCTGAGTTCGAATCTTCACTTTACAGTAGTTTTTTCTTATTTTAAGATTAGTTTTGTTTTTTTTTGTGTTTTCTTATTTTAAGATTTTAAGTTAGCCGTCGTGTAAAGAGGTCATGAACGAGCATTACCCAACAACTGTCTATTGAGACGAGGCGTACATCATATTTAATATGTAAATTAGAGACATAGATGTGTTCATTCTGTTCTAAAAGTATTGAAATTTTTATAAACAGTTTGTGTGGATAAATCAAAAGGCGTTTTAGATTTCTTTTTGACCCGCACACCACCAAGACCCTGAACTTGCTAGCCGTGGTCTGGTTTTGGCTGAGTTCCAATCATTTGTAAAAACTCTCCTGGCGTCCAAACAATTTATTTAAGATTAAGTAACTAGTGGTTTATAAATATTATAAGTATACTCAGCATCTGCTGTCTTATTTTACGTAAACCCGTATCACAATTTATTACTTATCACGCATTGTGTAAATTATTAAAATCCCCAACTCTCAAAATCCGAGGATAAAAATTTCGGACCAGTCAGGTCAGCTCGGCTAACGGCCCGAGGATTTCCATTATGTATATTAAACAAACCAGCTGTGGTAAAAGTAGACTCATCAGTCCACAAAATGTTGTGGCTAGGGTCTTCTAAGAGCCACCCGCAGTAATATCCGCCGGTTGCAAATATTGTATACGTGTATAATGGTACAGGGGTATACCTTCCTGGTAAAGTATACGCCACACCGTGCTACGGCTAATACCGAAGTCCCGTTTTGTATCTCGCCCGTCTTGTGCTTGCCATGGGACTATTTAAAAAAAGTAAAATTTTTTTGTAAATAAACATTTAAATGGGTCCGCCTGGAATCTAACACTGGAGGCTTAAAGCTATCATAGCTCCTCATTCTTTGTTCAGGGCCAAGAATGGTTCGCTCACTGGGGCGTTTCCCGTAACGTTTTAGAATTTTTAGAATAATAGAATAATTTAATTAGAATGCTATGGGCATTACCACCAACATTCTAATATTTTGAAACTTTTACTTCAAATATCGTTTTGTTAAAAAGTATTCCATAAATTTACACAAGAATTAAACATAGGAATGGGACAAAATATTGTCGACGACGACACGACGTTGTGGCGCAGCGGTAGCGAACCTGCCTTAAACACCACAGGTCGCGGGTTCGATTCCCGCTCGGGGCATAATATGTTTGTATTGACCATGCAAGCATATTTTCCGGTCTGGGTGTATTTGTCCTTGTCATTGTGAATGTTTCCGGACCCCGACACAGGATATCACTATCCTAATGGGGGCCGTTGAGTGTGTAGCGTTTATTTATTTATTTAAAATATTTAATTATTGTATGTAAAAATATTAGTAGAAAATTATTGTTTTTATTCAATTATAAATTTTAAAACATGAAAAGAAGAATCATAATTATTTACTTCTTTCTATAAACTCTACACTGTAATTTCTTTAAATCTATTATAAAGATAAAAATTTGAATTTTTGTGTGTATGTTTGTAATAAATAAACTCAAAACTACTATTTAAAAATTCTTTCACCATTGGAAAGCTACATTCACCCTGATTGGATTTAATTGGATTGAAAAGATTGGGATCCTTACTAAAACTTAACTAACGTAATCCAAAGTGTAAAAATTGCCCTAAAACGTCTTTCGTCGCATGCGCTGCGGAAACTATTGATGATAGAACAAAAGTATGTTCTAAAATATTAAATAACATATTTTCAATAAAATAAATAATAATATCAACAAAGAAATATAAAAAAATATTATGTCCACCCGTGCGAAGCCGGGACGGGCCGCTAGTATTTCATAAAATTATTATTATTATTATTATAACTTGCCAACACTGAGCGATAGACTTTACACGTGTAACTATCTTTCAAGGACAAGTTAAGCTTGGTCCAGACATGGCACTTGTACGGTAAGGAATTGATTATTTTTTCTGAAATATGCTTAGCGTGAAGATTTCTTTTTAGTTATGGTAATTACTATAATTATATTGTGAAAATACTTTTTATCAGTTAATGTTTAAAGTACCTTACCTACTCCATCGAGAAAGTTTTTGACGTTTAGAATTATTTTTGATTTCGTAATATGGTATACATATTAGATTTTACCTGTGATTTTGTTTGTGTCAATTCAATGTCAATCAATTCGAGTTTTTGTTACAAACATCGGTTAATGTACAAGTTAAAATTCAACTTTGTACTCCATTTATCATATTACAATTTATTAATTTTATATGCGCAACCGTTATGCTCGACGACCATGTAAAAGTTATTTTTCTGTTCCTCAGGAACATTACCTTTTCCTGAATGAACTTTTCATTCATTCATTTTGTATGCTTTCTAATACCCCTTGACCATGTCTATACAAAATTTGATAATGCTGGTCATTGTCGAGTAGTTAAGGTGTAAAAGTGTAACAACTAAACAAACTCACATTTCCCAAAATGTATGAGCGCCGCTTTAGGAAAGGCGGCACTTCAAAAGGCATATTTTTTCAACGATTTTGTAAAAGACATATTTTTTTATTTACATACTAGTGGTCGCTCGCGACTTCAACCGGAAAGAATCAAAAATATCATTTGTTTTTTTTTTATATCTAAGGCTCCGGTCATCGTAACAAGATAATTACTATTTAATAGTTTTTAGGTAATTTGCTGCTTACAAACATTAATGATAAAATGTGCAATTGACGATTTCTTATTTTAATTTTTTTTCCTTTAAAAAAGTTTAAATTTTTAGTTTTAATTTAAATTTTTAGTTTTTTTTCCTTTAAAAACCGCTTTCAAAGTAGGTTACTGACTTAACATGTTTGTGTGCCATACATAAATACCACACGTATTATTATTATTAGACGACGTTATGGTGCAGCGGTGGCGAACCTGCCTTAAGCACACCTGCCCCACATGTTTTTATGGACGATACAGGCATGTTTTCCGGTCTGGGTACAGCCACAGGTTCGATTCCCGTGCGAGGCGGATATTTGTATTGATGAACCCATTCATGTTTTATTTATTAAAAATTTAAATTAGTAAATTTCGATTAAGGTGTAGGGTGCGGGTTGTCTTGAATCTAAGTGGAGCACTAAGTAGGCAAGGCAAGTAGCGGCGACATCAAAACCGGTCAATAACCTTACTTGGAAAATGCGGGAGTGAACGACTTTTTACGTGGGGTAGGTCGTAAACTCGCAGTTTGATTTTATTATTTAATCATAGTGGTTTCTGAAGAAGTCAAATTATGGCGACTCGACGGTCCCGGGTTCGATTCCCTTTCGGGGTGGATATTGGTTTGATCGTATTGCTATCTGTCTCTGTCCAGGTGTCTGTCCTTGTGGTTCTCACCACCGTGCGGAGAGCACGTTAAGCTGTCGGTGGTCGATATTATCAAAACATCTGATATTATTAGTAACTTGCTTTTAACCAATGAGTTACTGGTTCGCCCTTGGGGTGCGGTGTTCGGATGACAATCGCTGCGTAAGAACTAGTATCTTGTCAAATCCGGATAAGGGTAATAAGCAGACCCTGGGCAAAATACCGGGATTGATGCTGGAACAAGAACTTTTGAAAGGGCGAAGGATAGTTTAAACGAAATACAAGCTACATACAAGATACTACACTACTGTCATAATGTATCCACGTACTTTGTGATAAACACATAACACACCGGGCGCGCGGTCGGTGACTCAGGTCAATGACGCTATACGCGCTATGTGCTACGTCATATGTGATGTGACGTAATGCATGGCTTACATTATAGATTTTATTTAGCTAGAGTCATAGTTCGAGCGATGGTATGAAAATATTTTTTTTAAATATAGCAAAAAGGTACATCATATATCGTAATTAGAATTTGATCTGTTACACTTATAGAAGCTTCCCGCAAAGTTACCGCATTTTAAAGTGAAACACCTTATATATATAAATGACCTACCAAACGTGACCAATTATAAATGTACACTTTTTGCAGATGACTTAGCGTTAACTATACCATGTAAAAATATTACCACATTTAACACAGCAATCAATAATACAGTTACGAATATTGTCAATTGGCTACATGAAAATAATTTAAAAATTAATACGCAAAAAACAAAATATATACAATTTATTAACAAAAACGGAAATAAGAAAACGTTAAACATTAAATATAATAATGACCCTATAGTAGAAACCACAAGTATC
This sequence comes from Hestina assimilis, assembly GCA_023373885.1. NCBI lineage: Eukaryota > Metazoa > Arthropoda > Insecta > Lepidoptera > Nymphalidae > Hestina > Hestina assimilis. The sequence goes on along the minus strand of CM041762.1, from coordinate 3,207,632 downwards.
AAATTTTTAGGTGTTATATTAGAAGATAAATTAACGTGGCTAGAGCATATAGATTTACTTTGCGGAAAGATTCATTCATTTACCTATGCCTTATGGAGACTCTCAACAATAGCTAATGAAAAAACGGCGATACAAGCATATCACGGATATGTAGGTTCAATTTTAAGATATGGCATTATATTGTGGGGCAACTCTTCTCATCTGAATAAGGTATTATTGGCGCAAAAGCGATGCATTAGAAGTATATGTAACGTGAACACGCTAGTGTCGTGTAGACCTCATTTTAAAAGGTTAAATATATTGACTGTCCCTTGCTTATACATATATGAGACGTGTGTATATGTTAGAACGCATCCAGAGGAATTTGCAACTTTTGCACATGAAAATAATTTTAGCTCTCGATTTCCTAATAGATTAGTATTGCCTACAGTCCGAACTAAACTATGCAGTGCGAACTTTTATTTTATGGCTGTAAAAATTTTTAATAGGCTACCGAATGACATAAAACAATTCAAAAACTTAAATTGTTTTAAGCGAAAACTAAAACAGTGGTTGGTTAATGCATGTTACTATAACTTAAAAGAATATTTAGATTAAGGGTAGTCCACTATAATTAAGAGTAAAAATTTATTAGTAAGTATTTGTTTGATTGTTAAAAGTTTTAAAATATTTTATATAAATGTAATTATTTCATTTATTTTAATAATATGTACATTTGCATGCCAACTTATGGTTGTTGTGGAGGAATTTTAAATACTGCAATATCAAATAATGTACCTACAACTTTGCAAATAAATGATTTTGATTTTTGATTTGATTTTGATACTCAGTACTCGTCTCCCAATTCGGTTACGCTGTCAAAATCAATAAGGCCAAAAGAAATATACATTAAAAAGTAATACTGTTTTTCTGTTTTAGAAGTTATTATTTTTTCATATTTTAGACTTTTAAATTAGAAATTATAACTCAGCAACCGACAGGAAAAAGACAAACTATTTTATGTTATCGCAGCCCGTGAAATATTTGTTAGTATTGAGCAGATTCAATGCCCATTAGAGATCACCTTTAGCAGTTTCTTCTACAGAACCTGTGCCTGTAAAATTTTTAAATTTCCCACGACTTTTCCAGGACTCTATCATCACCTCTTGACCTAGTTATAACACGACTACCCTTTCGAATAAATAAATAATTATTCAAATCGCCCTAGCCGTCTTCGAGTTAAAAAAAAAAAATAGAATTGACAACCTCCTTCTTTTTGAAATCGGTTTAAAGAGTGAGGAAGCATTAAAGTTGCCTACTGTTAATGCAATATGACGGGTCGATTTGAGTTAAATTGGATTTTCGCTACAGACAATCAGCACATTGGTAATGGTTTATTCTCTGACAGAGATTTGCAGAGCTAAGAATCCAAAAACCTGCAAACAGATTTTTAGTATCTGAGGATTTAGCGTGTATCTTACGTGTTGATATACACCCGGCGACAAAACTTTAGCACACCACATATTTTCCATTGCAACTCTTAATAAATATACACTTTTAGCTTTTGTATTCTACGATTGAAGATGATTAAGCAAGGTATTCATGTAACTATTTAAAATAGACGGCTATTGTGTACGTCGCTCAATAACAATATTGTTTTATGTCTAGATAAAATAATTTGATTGAAAAGTTTATATTTGACGATATAAGTTAGGAAAATAGAGGTGGTAGGGCTTCAATGCCTGTCTGGTTACCACCGTCTGATTAGTGACTGCACGTCAGCCGCGTTTTAGGTCAACTAGCGCATAAGCAGTTGCATCTTGCAGATAAAGCAAAGACGGCTATTGTAGTTCGCCTCTTGCAGCAGTGTTAACCACCATCGCGTTTGGACTGTACTGCCAATGGCTATTAGGTGGAGCAGAGACACTTGCTGCTGCGTGGTCTAATAAAAAAAAATCGTGCCCTTTTTCTAAACAAAGAACGAATGCCCATTTTCTAACAATAGTATACAATTTCTGGACTGTTCTGGACCTTATTAATCCCTTGGGTCAATTGCTTGATGAAATTTTTTGTGGGTACTGCGATAAGTGTATTTGTTGTGTAGACTATTTTCATGTTAACGAAAATAATAAAGGTTATTTGGACGCAAATAAGCAATACCATGTCAACCCACATAATTGAAAAAACTGAGTTATATATGCAGAAGTGTTGGTAAATGGCTGAAGAACATATTTCTTTAATATTTGTAGGGTTTTAATCTTTAAAACTTCAAAAAAAGCCATTTTTTCAATCATGCAATTTATGTATTTTTAAACGTTTTGGGTTATACGATATACGAAATATGCAGTTTGTATGCTTATTTTTGTGAAAATAAGTAAAATAACTTACATAAATCTGAAATTGCCAAAAACTTGACCAATACATAAAAAAATCATATAAAGCAAGTTGTTCAAAATTTTCAAACGCGTTTTTCTCGAAATGACATTCGTGTGGGTTGACATGGTATTGCTTATTTGCGTCCATTTTTATATCACGTTTAGGTTAGGTATACATATAATGTATGGTAGAAAATTGATTTTTTATTCTAATCTAAATTTGATACACAAATTTAAATAAGATATTAAGGTCGTATCAGTAGAATTAACAAAAATTTTTTTAAATTTTTTTTTAAATAATCAATACAGAAAAAAATAACTCCTGATTCGAATTGTCATTAACCGTTTTAAAAACAAAGCTTACGGTAAGCGTTCGTCGTAGTCGAGAACCACTTGTAATATTATAAGAAGTATAAGAATCATCGTTCGTTGGTACCTGCAGAAACCTGACCTGTACCTGGAGAAAGAGGAAAAAGGAAAACGTCGAGCAGGTGTGAGATTACGCTTTTGAGTCTCCGTTGTTGTGTCTTGAATTCTTGAAACAGCACATTTTTAAGATTTTCCTAATTTTTCGACCTCTTTCTTAGGTGGTAAAAAGCGAACCAGAGTTTTAATTACTTAATATATAATTAATGACACGCTTGGGGCCTATTGTTAGCTAGCCTATAGTCTCGACGGTTGCGGGTCCGATTCCCGCTCGGGAAAATGATTGATCTTAAAATAACTGTTTCGATCTGGGTGTTTGTCTTTGCGGATATCTCAACCGTGCCTCGCTGCGTCTCCAGATAAGAGTAATAAGCAAACCCTGGGTAGATAAAAATACCGGGAAAAATGCTAAGAAGAAAAAAGTTTAATATACAAAATACTCTACGTTATGGAATCATTGTTGTCCTTTTGTATCACAATATAAAAATGTTTGTGAAAGATAAAATAAAATATTCAAGTATTTAAAAAGTTTATTTGTAATAATGTTCGATTCATTTAATCCATTTACCATTAGTTCTTTTTTCAATTGTTCATTTTTGTTTCTTCCGGATAGTCATTGTAAGGCAATGGTAAAACATTTTTTTCCTGCCTTGATTAAAAGTTCGCTTTTAGCCCTTGGTACGAGAGGGAAAATTCTCTCCCGGCAAGATGACACTAATTATAGATAGATAGATAGAATATTCTTTATTGTACACCACATAAAAAATTAAAAAAATAAACAGACAAATAAGTTTTAAATATAAATATAGGTAGTACAAATAGGCGGTCTTATCGCTAGGTAGCGATTTCTTGCAGACAACCTACTTATTGAGAATGACTTAAGAAAAAAGGTAGGTGGTGTAGCTGTACATATTATATATAAATATAGCTTCATAAACAGTAAATAGGAATAATTAATTACATAATATACATAAATACTTTAAACCAAATAAACTACATACGATATCGTCATAAAATAAACTACATACATATGTATAATAATTATAAATGTCGTCTTTACTCTTCCGATTTGGGAAATAAACACAAACTAATGTAACAGTTGGCTAGAAATAAAATGATTTTTTAATAAATCTCTAAAAGATGTTAAGCTTTTAGCTTTTCTGATATTGACCGGTAAGGCATTCCATAGTTTTACAGCTTGCATCGTAAAGGAATTTCTATAAAATTTTGTCTTGTGCGCAGGCACTTTTAGTGTGTGATTTTCAGCGGATCTAAGAATTTGACTGCCAGATGCAAGGATTTGGAATCGCTCCTTGAGATACGTTAATTAACTTATTTTACCTCCTGGTAACCTAGCAACCATATGTTTATCCCTCATACACAGCACTAAAAGGGGACTTTTCATCATAGGCAAAAAAAAATGTATACGCACTACGGGAGAAAACTAGAACATGCCACCCGCGATATTCAACAATCCGCGGGTGAGATTGTCCTTTTTTTCTCCCTGGGTGACTAATTTACTATTACGTAGTTATGTGTGTGTGTGCTTGAATATTTGTTTACTCTACGCGAACAGGACTGTAGACAAAACAAGTTAAATTTTTAATATAGTATCCAAATTTATGTTTAAATTATGAAAAATATATGTAAGGTTTTCTGTTCAACTTTACTTAATACAAATTGAATGGTTGTTCATTTAAATGGAAATTAGTAACCGTTGTAATCAATTTGGAATAATTAGTTTTCATTACCTTATCAACAATTTATGTTAAAATATAAATTTAAATACAATTTCGTGTATTGAATATATTTCAGTAGTAGTAAAGCCATCTTTCTTCCAGCACAAATAGGCCGATTCGACAGGGGAAGTAGGTACTTCCATGTCACAGACAATCGGCGTAATATAACAGTATCAGTAGGTGCGGTTGTGTTTTGTGCGATGAGTTAGAGCGCAGGAGGCCACATCTCCCACCCCCTCTGGTTCTTTTCCTCTTTTTCCCTTCTCATTCCTCCCCTATTTCTTAGGTTGGCAATGCGCATGTGATATTCAAGTATCGCACGCGTTCATAGTTTGCGGTGACTGCTTACCAGACGGACCGTATATTTGTTTGCCAACAGTCATTCAATAAATAAATAAAAACTATTTATAATAAATATAAAATAATATGATGCTAACTTTAAAAGTTTTTGAATTTCCAAAAGATTTTTCGCTTTCGTCTCTGGAATGCAAAATATTGTGAAGACAAATGCGCAGGCACACGTAAAAGAGAAGAACCAAAATGCCACGTGACCACCGACATTTTCGACTGTTGCTCCAAATACTGTGGTGACCAGAAAACCAGCTGTCCATGAGCAAGTCGAAGCCACAGCTGAACCTTTACTCCTGACGTTACTCGTGAACATCTCACCGATGAGGACATGAGGGATTATTCCTATACCTAGAAAATGTAGTAATATGGTTTAATCAAAGTAAATCTTTTCGTTGTTTGTAACGATAAAAAGACATAATCAACTTACCAGAATCGTATCCAATAAAAAATAGAACAAGTAATACCATTGGTAACCATTTCAGATTATTGATTCCAGAATTCTCTATATGCTCTAAGTAAAAGTAGAATCCTAAAAATAACTGAGAAAAATCAATCAATCAAAAAATCTAATCAAAATCATAATTCTGTTATCCAAATAGATTCTCAAAAAGTAAAGTAAGTAAAGTACGTTTTAATTGTCAAGCGTTACCACCGGTTCGGAGAGTTGATTCCACCGAGAACAACCAACTAGAAGCTTATAGAGCTTCTAGTTGGTTCATTGATCGAATTGAACCAATCTTTAAAATCATTAGCAAATAATAAATTTATCTTTAAGTGAGCAACGGCTTCTGAATATAAAGTACGCTTTTCAAATATAGAAAGTTTACTGAATAAGATACAGAAAAATGACTGATGACCAAGCACTATTATCGGAAAAAAATAATGACAGAAATGAAGTTTATTTTTGAGCTCACGAACGTACTTTGCCAATTTTCGATAATATTTCTTACCATACTTGCAGAACATAGAGCAGTTGATATTAACAACAGAAATTTCCTTCCGGACTTTTCAATAAAAAAGGGTGCTAACAAGCTTCCTAGTAGTTGAAAACATCCAATTATTATCATTGATGTACTCGCACTTATTGATGAGCCAGCAATTTTGAATATCGACGCAGAAAAGAATATAACAGCCATAACTCCACTGAAGTTTTGTAAAATATTTATAATAACAACTATGAATAGTCCTCTTTTATTAGTTTTTAGAGTAAACAGCTCTACCCAATCCATTTTATTGTTAGTTGATTTATATTCTTTCGCTGCCTCATACAAATTTTCCTTATCGTCTATTCTTCCTAATTTCTTTAACAATTTTTGAACAGCAACTCCATCATCTACAACAATAATTTAAATGTATACAACCTTAAGTACGATTTTATATACTAATACTTTGTACATACAATACATACAATTATTACTTTTATCCATCGAGTTACTGAATAGCCCTTTGGGTTGCGGAGGTCAGTTGGCAATCGTGTAAAAACTAGTAACCTGTAATAATGCCAGAACGAAGAAGAGTTTGGTGCATACGATATTTGATTACATAAATTTTCTAATTTCGCATCGATATTTTGTTAGAGTAATCCAGTTTTGATTGACAGGGTTTAGGCTACTACTGTCGGCGTTAACGGAAGATAATTTAATTATAATAAATTTTAAAAGATTATTTCGTTACAACCAAGGTATACCTTTTAAAATATAATAAATTGGTGTGTCTGGTAATGAAAGCGAGCTCAATAAGAAAACTATAGATACTCCAAGCCCAACAGAAGTTGATACACGATAAGACAAAAACGGTCCCGTTGTAAATAATAATAATCCACCAACAGTTGTGAACATTCCTACAACTGTTAAAAGGACGCCTCGGATTGATGTAGATCTACAAACAGTTTACAATATAAAAAAAAGATATTAACATAGTAGTAATTCAGAGTTGGATACCAGATTATATGCAGCACAAACGGGCCGGCTTTAGTATTCTCTCACAGAAAATTGGCGTAAAGTAACAGAGTACAGTTGCAGTTTTGTTTGGTAACTGAGAACATTGGAGGTTCAATCTTCAACCTCTCTTCCCTATCTTTTTCCTTTCTTATATCTTCCCTCTTACACCAGTATTCATAGTTACACCAGTATTCATAGTTACACCAGTATTCATAGTTTCGCCAGCATTCATAGATTGCGCTAACTGCTCTTCATCAAGCAGACTGCATGCTTGTCGGTCAACTGGCATAAAAAATTGTGACAGCATTTCTAGATACCAGCATTGAAAATAAAGTCATTGAATTGATAATTATTTCGTAAGGTACTTTGAAAGAAATCACAGTTTGTAAGGACTTTTAATCTATAGTAACAAAAACACTAACGCGATTTCACCAATATATACAACGTTTAATGGACCATAAATTCCTGAACCAAGGCCGACCACAACTCTACCAAGATAAAGTGTCGATATATCTTTTGTCATGGTTAATATAGCGTAACCTATAATTGATAATACACCACCAGCTATCAAACATGGCTTCCTTCCTTTATAATTTGACAACCAGCCCATTATATATGGTCCTGTAAACGAAAATAAAAGACCAATCATTAGTCAATGTAAAACGCAATTTATTCATCGTAATCATTTTAATAACATTGGTAATACGTCTTTTGTTTTATTATTAGTGTGCAGATAGATATATTGTCATTATTCATATCTACCATCTTTGGCTATATAGTTTTCCATGTTTTTAACCGAAGGTCGCGGGTTCAAATCCGGACAAGCACCTCTGAGTTTTCAATGCTTAATTTGTGTTTCAAATTTATTTCGTGCTTAACGGTGAAGGAAAACATCGTGAAGAAACATGCATGTCGTGGAAGAAATTCTAAGACATGTATGGCTGGTGGCGGTAGCATAAAAAAAAGTCCGCCTGGTTAGTTACCACTGTGACTGCTTTTCAGGCGCGTTTCGAGGTCAGCCAGCGGATAGCCAGTTAGTTTGTCCCCCTCTGACATAAAAAGAAATGTTTTTCAATAATTTGTAACGATATGGAATTGATTTCATTGCTATTTTAAAAGGACTTAATATTTTTTAAATATATTTTGTTTGCAATAGACAAAATTGTTAAAAATGCAAGACCAAAATGACCAAAATGAAGCCTCAATAGCTCAACGGTAGAAGGGCCGACTTCGCTCCGTTAACGCGAGAGTCGAGGGTTCGATCCTGACCTCCTTGGGCTATTGTCGTACCCACAAAAAAAAAAAAAAAATTTCGTGAAAAGAGATATAGTGTTAAATTACCTGGTAAAGCTCCAATGAGGAACAAAGACGCAATTAAGGAAATTTCCGTTTCCGTAAGTAAATATGGTAGTGGTGACTGTTCTAGATCACGAAGCTTAGGTATAATCGGTCCTGTCCAACTTAGGGAAAATCCTAGCAGGATCTGTCCTATGTATACTGAAATTCATATTTTTGGTACAAGTTTGGGTGATCCGAAATTCATTCAATAAGTTATAGCTAATACAGTACCATGGGACTAATCTTTACCATGTTTTCGCCCTCCATAAATACTTAAATAGCCGTCCAAGGCATGTGCATGATCTGTTAATATGTGGTAGTTATAAGGCTTTGGTCAAAAAATTAAGATTACTTTGCACCGCCTCGGATAGCTCTGAATTGTTATATGCATATCTTTTACCATGAAAAAACTATCAAAGCATTAGATACAAAATGTAGAAAGTGTCGCACTTGACTGTAAATTTTCGTCACAATGTCATGTTATATAAAACTCATTACATTAAACTTGATAATTAAATTAAATAATATTAAAAAATAAATAATATACGCACTACAAGACGATATAAGCAGTTGTCTTTTTATTCCATTTTTGTTGGAAACCATTTTTATTTATAGTCATTCAAAAACACACAGTTCTCACTGCTTAACAAAAGAATACTAATAAGTTTAGCTAACAAAGTTATTTTTAAAACTACATTAATTAATTATCGCTACATCGATACGAAAATTACAAGCGAATAACGCCTGTTAATTACTGAAAGTTGACAAAAAATTGTAGTAATATTTGTTACTCTTTTTTTAACCGACTTCCAAAAATGGGGAGGTTCCTTTTCGACTGTAATTTTTATTTTTGTTACCTCAGTTATTTTGACTGAGGCTGAACCGATTTTGATCATTGTGGTACGTTTGTTAAATTAGTTATAAAAATACCAACTTCAAAACTAAAAAGACAAAAATAAATATAATATTTTCTTCAGAAGTCGGGATAATGTTTTCCGATATTTTACTTAGCACTTATTTTTTTGAATCTATATAATCATACCGTTAGCCGTGACAGCTTCACTCTGCGAATACCGAGTCTTGACCGTGAGGTATAGCCGTTACGGGGGCTTAAAGTCGAAACCGTTCTGTTCTAAGGGCTTCCTTGGCTTAATAACGGTTTAGGAATTTATTGGGATGGAGTAAATTTATTACTCAATAAACAAATTGGTGCTACTTAATAACTTGTGGACCCGTGTTATTAAATAGGTAACTTTTAGTTCCGGAAAAACCCTTAAAACCCCTCATCCTTCAGCCGTAACAATATGTTTTCTCGTGGTAAATTAGTTTAACATATTTTTATTTTATTATTATAATAACGTTCCTATGTAATTTGTTTTTCTATTCGTAATTTTACATATATTTTATGGACGAAAGATGTTTCGTAAGAATCATGTAAGATTGGTCTTATATTATATTGTGATAGGCGTTTTGTGTTACCCCCCCAACCGCAGAGGTCAAACTCTGGGGTAACCTGGGCTTGTCGTGCTGGGGGGCTCAGTAGCCGGGAGTCGATTGTGCAGGTGGCACCTTCGACTGCCCGGTGAAGCTAACAGGGTCAGACGGTTCGGGCGTGGGGCGTTTTACGTCAGACCGCGCCCAGGAGGGTGGTGTCGTATGGGTCCTCCGGTACTTTTCTGCTAATCAGAATGGACTGCGAGCAGCTCCTGTGACACCGGTGGTGTACTTAACCAGCCCCGGTCAGGCGGTAGAGGAAGACTTTAAAAATAACGACGGTGACGCAGCGGCACCGAACCTGCCTTAAACCCCGCTCGGAGCATAATATGTTTGTATTACCATGCAAGCATATTTTCCGGTCTGGGTGCGTTTGTCCTTGTCATTGTGCATGTTTCCAGACCCCCGACACAAGATATTACTATCCTATTGGGGGCCTTTGAGTGTGTAGTGTTTATTTATTATTGATTCGTAATTTTAAATATTTATATTTTATGGACAAAAGATGTATCGTAAGAATCATGTAAGATTGGTGTTAAATTATATTGTGATAGGCATTTTGTGTTAGATAGGGCAAACGGGCTTACCTGACCTTAAAAGATTATGGCTACCCAGGGCCATCTCCAATATAAGAGGACATGTTCGTGCATTGCCGACCTTATTAAGATGGCGGCTAACGAGCAATCATTTCACGAGTTCTTCATCAACTGGTTGTAACTAACCAGGCCGGCATTTAAGCCAAATCAACTTTTTAAGGATATACAATTATACATGTCTTAGAATTTCTTCTACGACATGCACGTTTCCTCAACTTACCAAAGCACGTAAAAACAAAAAGGAATATAATCAAAACAAGCAAGCAATAATTCAAACAGATATATAAAATATAGTTTGTTAATAAAATTTAATAGTTAGTTACGTATGCTACAGCCGCCGGATGCAAAAGAAACTCCCTTTTACTTAAATTAAATTTTATTATTAAAAGAATACATTTTTAACCAAACTAGCCTAGTGATTCCCGGTCGAAGTCGGACCAAAGAATGCTTTCTCACGGCCCGCACCCGGCGGGTGTCGGTTCCTCCTTTTGATGCTTGCGACGTCGATACGGCGGTTCATATTTCTTATGTGGGAATATGGACTTATGCACTCTAGACGATTTATGTAGAATTGGTATACGTAACTAGTTTTCGTGATCAGCAATTATAAACGATATCAATATTATTAAAAATACGGAATTATTTTTAATGTAGTATTTTGAATATTGATAACTTATCAACGTATTTTATGTTTTTGGCTTGTTGTAAATGCTATATTTTCCTTGAAAGTAACCAAAAAAATTAGTAAAATATTCTGTAGAAAATATTTATTTTTTTGTATTTTAATAAAGCATTTTGCCTAAAAAAATCTTTTATTCTCTAGTTTTTAGTTACGAATAAATAAACGCTACACACTCAACGTCCCCCATTAAGATAGTTAAATCCTGTGTCGGGGTTCCGGAAACATACACAATGACAAGGACAAATACACCCAGACCGGAAAACATTCATTCATTCATTCATTCATTTGAGTTACAGATCCATTAAATTTACAATTGTATGGTCAATACAAACATATGCTCTGAGCGGGAATCAAACCCGCGACCTGGGGTGCTTAAGGAAGCTTCGCTACCGCTACGCCACGATGTCGTAAAATAACAGGATAACAGTTAGGCAAACATATATATATATATATATATATATATATATAGACGACGTTGTGGCGCAGCGGTAGCGAACCTGCCTTAAGCGCCACAGGTCGCGGGTTCGATTCCCGCTCGGAGCATAATATGTTTGTATTGATCATGCAAGCATATTTTCCGGTCTGGGTGTATTTGTCCTTGTCCCTGTATGTTTCCGGACCCCCGACACAGGATATCACTATCCTAATGGGGGCGGTTGAGTGTGTAGCGTTTATATTAAGCTATCTCATTGTATCGCAACCTGTGACACAGTATTATTTAGTAGTTTAGGTGGCCACCTATAATCATTATAAGAGTTACAAATCAATAAGTGATCCAATTCCACAACAAATTGACAAGTTACTTTAAAAATATTACAAATTGCTCCTTCTTTTTATCATTCGTTCGTTGAAAAAAATACTGAAACGTCAATAAACCTCGGTAATTGAAGTTGATTTCTTAATTATTCAAGCGATTAACTGTTCTCTCAGTAGTTAGTATGTATAATTTTGTACTTATCTATACAAATGAAGTAATTTGTAATTACAAATGTTCATAGGCTTATTTTAATAAAATTAGTAAAAGTAATTAATGTACTGTACAACGTTTATGTATATGAGTATTCATGGGGACCCACTAAAACCTCCTCGGTGGCCGACCCTAGTGCGTTTGACAGGTTATGGAAACTCTCGCAGAATCAACCAACGCGACTTGACAGGCACTGTGCTTCGGTTAGCGGAGCTCGGTCCCGGGGGGGCGAGCTGGTAAGCCCCACAGCGCTTCCCACGCAAGCGCGCACAGCATTCGGGTCCACACCGACTGCCGTCCTCCTCAGGGCCGCTCAACACTGGTGTCGCTGGAGTCACTGGTGTCTCATTGTTTCGCGTCGAAATTTTCAATACACAAGATTTCGTTGTCAATACACAAGACGGTATTATTTAGTTCCCCGCCACCTGTTTCGTCAATTCTTATATGGAGTGCTAACATTAATTTTTATATATTTTAAAATTGCACAAAATGTTGTAGCGGTTCATAGCACACCTATTGACTAAATTTCGTAAAGATAGAGCCCATAGTCTAAGAATAAATTGGCTATGACATACGGACGGGCAGACGCACATGACGCAATTATAAGGATTCGAATACGCCATTTGACAGCAGAACCCTAACAACACACTTTCCTAATTACACAAGGATAAAATTGCTAGCTACCGCTGGTCTTAAAAAACATGCAACGTGGCATTATAATTTTGTAATTAACAAATTTAATCTGGCTACAACAGAATAGCTTACAAGCTTGTGTACAAATAATAAATATTTAAACAGTTCGTGCAAATAACAGCTAATCCTAATTATTCACAGGTACAAACACGTGTAGCTCTGAAATGAAACGTTATTTTGTTAGTAAAATTGTAAAAATGTAAGAGTTATCCTCATTGACCTCACGACCACGGGCTTGCGGTACAGCCCTCTCGCCCGGGGCATCACATGGCCTAGAGGAAGACGGCTGTCGGTGTGGCACTGACTGCCGTGCTGCTCGCCAGCCACCGTGACGGCAACACCATCGGCTCTCCCCAAGATGGGCTCAGTTGAGTGATGTGCTTGAGAGTCCCGGAGTGTGTTCCACAGGATTTTCAGGATCCTCTTGCGCACGCTGAGGTTGGTCACCGAGGAGGTTTTAGTGGGACGCTATGGTTGAACGTGGAACCCCACATGACCCTGTTCTCTTGATACATAACCCAAGAGGCCGGGTATTAGATTTCCTTCCTGTCAACAAAAACTAAAACAGAGTACCGTTGCGGTTGCTAATGCCAAATTCCCCACCCGTCTGCTCCATCATTTTTCTCTTCTCATCCCTTGGATTGGCAACGTGTATGTGATATTTCAAGTATTGCAAACGATCATAGGTTGTGGTTACTGCCTACAGCTGGTGAAATAAATATAATTGATATATTGTGGACTTTTTATGAATTTACTTTTCATCGACTAGAAGACGCCATTTTAGATTCGTTTCTTCATTGCCTTGGCCTACATTTAAATTAAGAAGAATAAGTATACCGTAAATTGAGTTTAAGTCACCTTTCTCATAAGGATAAAAGGTACTTAATATTTCTCTCAGTTGTGAGACATAACAAACATATTTGAGTCATTATTCACAAAAACGGGATCCCGAATTTCGGTCAAAATTAAGGTTAAGTGTTTTTGTACAGTTTTCAGAGGAAATTTTTATGGTAGTATATTTTAAATGAGAAAGTAATTATACAATGATTATTATTACATAATTACATTAAATAAATTTACAAATAATTATAACTGTAGAAACTGGTAAACTTTAATAATAATGATGTTACATCACTAGGGCATAATAATTTAACTCAACGGTAGAAGGGTCGATTTCGCTCCGTTAACGTGGGAGTCGCGGGTTCGACCCTGACCCCGTTGGGGTATTGTCGTACCCACTCCTAGCGCAAGCTCCGAGCCTTGAAAAAGCAATGCTCTGTTCGGATTTAAAGAATTTAGGTAATTTATATTTTTTGGGTTTTTTATGCAGCTCATATATTCTTAAAGTATTCGTTATGACCTTTAGTCAATTAAGACGTAATTTAGTCAATATTTTTGTTCTGTGAGACGCTATTAGCCGGGTGCGTTTCCTGATTGGTAAACGATGGGTAAGCAACTTAAGGTGCGGTCAGTCATTAGATGGGTGGCAAGGGGGACAATCGTTAGATCACATAGTGGTATTTCAACTGAGCGTCTCCATGCTTCGGAGGGCATGTAAAAAGTCGGTTCCGGTTGTTAGAAATTTGATAATAGTCGAAAAGTCAAGTCAGAGGCCTATACGGGCGACCTAAACAACTCTTACACTAGGTTATCCACTAATCACTCGATAAGATACAGAACTCCATTCTGTTTGCGTAGCACCTTAAACCTGACCCAGGCGTGTACTGAAAAGCAATTTTAAGCTGAGCTCACAGCCTTTTTGCTACCATACAAAATGCATGTATAAGATTGATAGGTTGTTTATATCTTTTTTAGAGTTCTACACCTATAAAGGTAAAAATATGAAACCCTTATAAGATCACTCTTGTCCGTCTGTCTAATCGAGTGGTCACTTTTATCCGTCTGTCTATCCGAGTGTCACCAACGATTTTCTCAGCAATAGATGGACCTAGCAATTTGAAATTTGTACCAGCTACTAAGGTCTATGGTTCCTATTAGGTGTATAAAAACAAGGTCTTGAGTTAACACTTTAATAAGATATGGGCAAATTTAGCTTAATTTTCAACTTTTTAATTTTTCGGAATTTTCCCTTTTTCTTGTGCTGGAAAACCATGCTTTTATCCAAAATTGACAATTATAAGTTAACCGGAAGTACCCAATTTGGGTTTTGTAAAAATAGAGCTATTGTGTTAAAGAAAACATTTATTATAGGTAATGGTACGGAGCCCTTCGTGGATGAGTCCGACTTGCACATGACCGCTTTTTTTAGTTAAATGTACTTTTGACTGGTAAAGAGTTTTTTTTTAATGTTATAAGTTGGCAAACAAGCATACGGCCCATCTGACGGTACGTGGTTGCCGTAGCCTATGAGCGGTTGCAGCATCATTAGTAGGTGGCGAGCACGCGTTGCCAACCATGAGATATTAGTTCTTAAATCTCGTCTGCCCACTAATTTCAGTAGCGTACAGTGCTCTTCAAACCGGAACACAGTAATGCCTAAGCACTACTATTTGGCGGCAGAATATTTGACACTGCGGTGGTAGGTATCTACCTAGCCTGCCTCTTACAACAAAATATCTCCCACCAGTGTGACTGATTGCACTGGTGGCATAATCTCTGCTGTGACAGAGGTTATCCCAACAGCGGGCGATGGGGTCGTCACATTCCCGACGCCGATGATAAAGTTCATATATAATCCATTGGCAGCGTTTAATCGGTCGAAAGATAAAAACATAATGCATTTGATAAAAGAGATAAGGTATGCAGTTTTTATCAGGCTGTAAATAGAAGATTATTTTTACTGCTTTTGTGTCTGATGCGTTTCGTTATTTGGAAATCTTTATTGACAGTTCATGTAGCAGCATCACCTACGTGCAGTTATAGGAAATAATTGTACGCTACACATCTTTTATTTATCTTTATTTTCTACGTCATCGTTCGGAATAGATGAACGTAGATAGCTCTGAAAAGAACTGTTTTTATATGCCTTCATTATAAGGCGTGGTTGGTATGCGAAAGAGCGTCGCTCTGAAAAGAGCGTTTTTAAGATGCAGATCCGAAGATCTACAGTTTCTTCTTTCTTCAAGCTTCCAATAAGAATCTTCACACAATACTACTTCAAGCAATACGCTACGCGGGAACCGAACACGGACAAGACGACCTCGCTGCACTCGGCGCTCGACGATTCTAAGGCGACGCCGGGTCGCAGCGGTCAATTATATTAATTCGCGCGCGTCCCTCCCGCGCGCCCCTCCTGCTTCAGCCAGCGGCGTGCGGGGCGCAGGACGCCACCTATGAGAAGCCCGCGTAATAAAGTAGCCATTTTTATTGGAATTTTATTTTATAATTTTATATTTTATTTTGTTTACTGTTTTCTCATTGGTTATTTACTTTTTCATTTTTGTATAAATACCTGTTTACTTTTCGAATAAATTATTCCACTACATTCCACTGGAGAGTTTACTTATAACTACGAATCCTCAACAAATAATTAACCACACTGGTACAGTGGTTAAAGTGGTGACCCGACCGAACAACAGAAGCACCCTTCTGAAGAAAAACCTCCCAACGTGGAATCTCTGCCCGACTACACGCTGCCGTGACGAAGCTCTTCACGAATACCGCTACGCTGCTTGACGACCCTATCCGGAAAATGGAGGACAGCCAAGCGCCAGCCACATTCAATAACCAGACCGTCACTCAACATCTCACCGACGTGCTACGTACTTTAAAAGCAGAACTAGCAGAATTAAAAGCAAGATCGACGCATAACCCACACCAGCGACACTCACATTCTCATCACAGAAGCACATCGCATCGTCATTCCCGGTCTCATACATCATCTTCACCTGCTCACTCATCACTCTGCTACTACCACCGTCGATTCAGCAACGCAGCAACACGCTGTACAACCCCTTGCAGCTTCAAGAAACAGTCGTCACATCTCAATCAAACATTGGCAGAAACGGAATCATTCGGCGTTCACAACAAATCCTACCGCCTGTTCGTCAAGGACAAAAGGACATGCTACTCTTTCTTGGTAGACACGGGAGCTAATATATCCGTCTTACCTCGAAAACCAGGCCAGAAAGCAACGCCGCTACCATTCAAACTATACGCCGCAAACAACACAACAATATCTACCTACGGCGAGAAAACACTCGAACTGGATCTCAACCTACGACGTCCCTACAAATGGAAATTCATAGTCGCTGATGTCTCAAAACCGATACTAGGAGCCGATTTCTTAAACCACCATCAACTTATCGTAGACGTTAAAAATCGAAGATTAATTGATGCTGTCACAAATCTCAACGTCAAAGCTCCGATGATGTCAACTAACATCCCTACAGTCCGCAGTATCGACATACACAGCTCATACCACGATATCCTAGCCGAATTTCCCGGAATCACACGTCTCACCGCAATGCAACTCGAACCGAAGATCCACGTCGAACATTATATAGAAACCGAAGGTCAACCTCTACACTGCCGTTCTCGTCCTATACCGCCACATCGCTACGAAACAGTCAAAAAAGAATTCGAGAACATGATGCAACAAGGACTCTGCAGACCCAGCAAAAGCCCATGGTCATCGCCACTGCATATAGTACCCAAGAAGAACGGGGATATACGAGTGTGTGGTGACTATCGCAGGCTCAACGCGATAACAAAGCCCGATCGCTACCCAGTACCACGAGTCAAAGACTTCACTCATCACTTATCAGAAAAAAGAATATTTTCAACAATCGATCTCAACCGCGCATATCAACAAATCAACGTAAGAAACGAAGACATAGAAAAAACCGCTATTATTACTCCATTCGGCTTATTCGAGTTCCCGCGCATGTGTCCCGGTTTGAAAAACGCTGGACAAACATTTCAACGCTACATACATGAAGTACTCCGTGGACTCGACTACGTATTCCCATTCATCGACGATGTACTTATTGCCTCATCAAACGAAGCCGAACACCGCGAACATCTCAAAACTGTTTTAAAAAGACTAGAAGAGAACGGGATCACTATCAACCCAGCCAAATGCAACCTAGGCCAGCCGGAAGTCAAATTTCTCGGCTATATCGTTTCTCAAGAAGGAATCAAACCGCCACTCGAGAAGGTCAAGTCTATCACTGAGTACACACAACCGAAAACCATTGAAGAATTAAGACGTTTTCTCGGTATGTTAAATTTCTACCGCGATCACATACCTAACGCCGCGACGCTACAAGCTCCATTAAACGCATACCTACACAACGTCAAGAAGCGAGATAAAACAATCATCGAGTGGAACACCGAAGCACTAGAAGCATTCGAGGCATGTAAAGCCAGCATCACAAACGCAGCTTTACTCGCCCACCCTTCGCACCAAGCCACCCTCGCAATCTTCAGTGACGCCTCAGACACAGCAGCCGGTGCCGTCTTACAGCAATATATCAACAATACATGGCAACCACTAGGATACTTCTCGAAAAAATTCTCAGACGCGCAACAAAAATATTCAACATACGATCGTGAATTATTAGCTATTTATATGGCAGTAAAACATTTTCGAAAAATATTTGAAGGACGCGAACTCATCATATTCACGGATCATAAACCGCTTACATTCGCTATGAACAAGATTACAACATCAAACGAAACTCCGCGCAGAACGCGACAATTATTATTCATTAGCGAATTTACTACCGACATACGTCACGTAAGCGGCAAACAAAACACAGTTGCCGACGCTCTCAGCCGCATAGAAACAAGCGACATCGCAACAAGATTCGCGGAATCGAGCCACATAGCGACAATAACTTGTCCTTCACCGATCGATTACGAAGAAATCGCGCGCGCGCAAGACAAAGATAGCACTATACATCAATTACGTCATCAAAATAATTTATCCTTCAAGAAGATAAATATACCTAACACAAACATCGAATTATACTGCGAAACATCAACTTCATACATAAGACCGTATATACCTAACGAATACCGAAGAAAAATTTTTAACAGCGTTCATAATATAAGTCATCCCGGAACAAGAACTACTCGAAAATTAATAACAAGAAAATACTTTTGGCCTTCAATGAATACCGATATAGGTCAGTGGACTAAAACCTGTTTATCGTGTCAAAAAAGTAAAATACAACGTCACACACACAGCAAGATCGCAATTTTCCCGCCAACCGAACGATTTCAACACATACATATCGATATAGTCGGACCGTTACCTACAACTGCGCAAGGACATCGCTACATAGTAACAATGATCGATCGTCACACGAAATGGCCCGAAGCGATCCCGACCATTGACATATCCGCAGAAACAGTCGCCGACTCCATATACACGCATTGGATAACTCGCTTTGGATGCCCCGCTACGATAACGACCGATCAAGGACGACAGTTCGAGAGTAACCTATTCATTCATCTAACAAAAATACTCGGTATAGAAAAAATACGTACTACGCCCTACCATCCGCAAAGTAACGGAATCGTAGAACGTTGGCATCGTTCATTGAAGACTGCATTACGAGCGAAACTATCAAATACAAATTCATGGATGAATGAACTCCCAACCGTACTACTAGGACTACGAGCCGCCTTACGCACCGACACCGGCGTAAGCGCCGCCGAACTTACCTACGGATTTAACTTGCGACTACCTAGCGACTTCTTCGACGCAAATACTCCCGCTACTTCATCAATGGACTACAGTTACGTCGAAAAACTACGCGCGAACATAGCAAAGAACAAGCCGAAGCCAATGAACACACACCGAAACAATAAACACATATTCGTACATGAAGACCTACACACATGCACGCACGTATTTATTAGAATCGACGCAGCAAAGTCAACTTTAAAAGCACCATATGAAGGTCCCTATCGAGTTGTAAAACGAACGGATAAAGTTTTACAATTCAATTACCCGATCGTCAAACAAACATATCAATCGACCGATTGAAACCTGCATATGTACTTCAAGATACCGATTACCTTTTACCTTCAGAACCTGTTACCAAGATTACCATACCATACCAACCAGAAACCATTACCAGAAAAACCTTATTACCAGAGCAAGCGAACAACATGACGTCACAACCTAATCTCAAGCAAACACGATTAGGCCGTACCATCAAGTTGCCGGTACGTTTCACTTGAGGGGGATTACTGTAGCAGCATCACCTACGTGCAGTTATAGGAAATAATTGTACGCTACACATCTTTTATTTATCTTTATTTTCTACGTCATCGTTCGGAATAGATGAACGTAGATAGCTCTGAAAAGAACTGTTTTTATATGCCTTCATTATAAGGCGTGGTTGGTATGCGAAAGAGCGTCGCTCTGAAAAGAGCGTTTTTAAGATGCAGATCCGAAGATCTACAGTTTCTTCTTTCTTCAAGCTTCCAATAAGAATCTTCACACAATACTACTTCAAGCAATACGCTACGCGGGAACCGAACACGGACAAGACGACCTCGCTGCACTCGGCGCTCGACGATTCTAAGGCGACGCCGGGTCGCAGCGGTCAATTATATTAATTCGCGCGCGTCCCTCCCGCGCGCCCCTCCTGCTTCAGCCAGCGGCGTGCGGGGCGCAGGACGCCACCTATGAGAAGCCCGCGTAATAAAGTAGCCATTTTTATTGGAATTTTATTTTATAATTTTATATTTTATTTTGTTTACTGTTTTCTCATTGGTTATTTACTTTTTCATTTTTGTATAAATACCTGTTTACTTTTCGAATAAATTATTCCACTACATTCCACTGGAGAGTTTACTTATAACTACGAATCCTCAACAAATAATTAACCACACTGGTACAGTGGTTAAAGTTCATTTCGTTTAATAGTATTTAGATTTCACAGTGATCCTATTATCCGCGATGATCGATTCCAAGACTCCGCAGTATCAGCTATACTGCCTCAAAACTGCCCTCTGTTTTACATTATTTGACATTGTAGCTAGAAAATTACAGTGAATGATACCTACAAATTAATGATTTTGTAAGTGCTCATAGGCTTCAACAACCGCTTATTATCAGAGGAGCCTGCATGTGTTGCATAGAAATAAACCTATTCAGAATATCCAGACCTAAACTAAGCGAACATCCAGACCTAACTCCCTGCATGGTCCATACAACGTTCGCAGAAACCATCGTCTAAAACGTGTAACGGTGCGCTTCCGAGGCAGGTGATGACATGATATACGGCGAAAGCATTTTGTCGCGGCGGTAAGTGGAATTAATATCCAGTATTAATTTATAGGGGTCCGATTCCAACATGATAGAAATCTCCATGCCTATCTTTTCAAGTTTTACTTTTAACGGTAAAGGAAAACATCGTGAGAAAAACCTCCATGTCGTAGAAGAAATTCGAAGACTTGTATATCAACCAAACCTAGTGGTAGTCCCCGGCTGGTGGTAGCTTAAATGCCCGACTGTTTAGTATCACACGTTGGAGAAAAACTCGTGAAGTGATCCCTCGTCAACTGCGTTTCTCGATCCCTTTAAGTGTTAGATGACCTCAAGTGCTGCAAACGTTCTTGGACTGCTGTAGAAGTATTATTGAATCTTATTTTAGAATTGTATGTATGAAGACGATTAGTGTATAAGTATAAGTTATGTTAAACATTAACACTTTATCTTTAGAGATAAGTGAGCTATGCAACTAGTTTGTTTAATAAATACAATACAATTCTATGATTATTATATTACAGAGGAAGGCTACATTAAGACAAGTCATCGTGACACGAATATTTCTGTCAGCACGTCTACCTATCCGTATAAGCCATTATATTCTAATGTGAAAAACATCTTATTATCAACATTATATCAGTCAAAAGATGCACACTGCTGGGCATAGATCTCCCTATAGAGTCCCACAACGCCCGGTTCTGCGCAACAATAATAATACATAAACAATAATGTATAATAATGTCATGAGTAGATTTGTGGTTGGAAATCCACAACAGTGCCATTTAGAAGACATTTTCCTCCTCGCACAACCACTCTGTGGAATCTACTTCCACCGGCGGTCTTTCCGAACCGATACGACTTGGGAACCTTCAAGAGAAGAGCTTATTCTTTCCTTAAAGGTCGGCAACGCACCTGCATGCCTTTTGGTGTTGTATACGTTCATGGGCGGCGGTGATCGCTTAACATCGGGTGAGCCTCCTGCTTTGCTTCCGGTTTGCCCCCTCTGTGAAAAAATGTTTTTATCCGTTCAGCCGTTTTTGGGTGATTTAGTAATAAACATTATGCTTTTGATGCTTTGGATCAATGCATCAATAATCACGCTAGAGAAATCTATGAGTAAGCTGCTCTAGGCTAAAAATAAAACGCGTTCGCGTGATTATCTTGTCGAATTTTCGATAAAATACATTGTATTTAAGACTAATCTTAAAGTGGGTAAGTTTGTATTTTATTCACATTAGACTAAGTGCTTTGATAAGACAAGACGCCTTTTATGTTCTATTAATTATTGTTACGTTATTTCTGAACATCTAAGTAATGCCTTGAAACCTAACGGTATGTCTTTGAAACAGCCTCTTGTATATATTAAATTTCGATCAAATTACTTATGTTATATTTTGCCTGGATTTTAAACGAGTAGTTAAGATTTATATTTATGTTAGGTATTTTTAAGCGTTTTATTTGCTTGTACAAAGTCATGTCAGCGTAAAACTTTTGTTTGTATCTTTTCAGATTCCTCGTAAAAAAGTGCTTTATAGAATTGCATTATAATTATTAAATCAAATAAAATTGTAACAATACCAATTTGAAAAAAGTTTTCTTTCTCATACAAAATGTTTTATAAAATTGTTGGAATTAAGCGGCAAGTACTCATTTCACTATGCAGTAAGTATTTAAGGACTTGTAGTACTAGAGCATGCTCCTCCCAGCAATAAGTATTACTCGAATTTGTATTTCACAAAAAATACAACAATAGATTATCAAATGAAATAAAAAACCTTACTGCATTAAAATACTTACATTTTGAATAACAGCATAAATATTATAACAACCAGCCATTCTCGAACATAGTGTAAAAATGAAAAAAATAATCGACGAAATATGTAAAATGTGATGGGATGTATCTTGGAATAGGTATTTAAAAATCATCTTGAAGTACTTTCATCATTTTGTATTTTAAATAACAGTTTATAACAATAATTATATAACAATTTAAAGCTAGTTTTAATGCAGACACGAGCATGCATACATTTACTGTTATACTAAGCTCCTGCGCGTTGTAATGCGCAGTCGGCTAGCAATCGTCATTCTCCCTCCTTTTTCCTCCTTCAGTTAGTACCATACGTTTTCAAAGAGTTATATCGTGTCATAAATATCCTCAAATAAGTCCAAGTGAATGGAGTTAGCATAATATAATAAAGAGAGAGTATTTCCACGGTCTGTTTAAACTCTCTTGAGTTTGTGTGTGCATGTAAGAGTGTGTGAGAGAGAGCTTGGAAGAGTACTGCACGCAAAAAAATTGTCACCGTTTTCTTTTTTCAAAATTTTCAGTGTACCTAGGGCAGATGATGGCGGGATTCTCCATGGCCTGGACTGGACCTATTTTTTCGAAGTTGCGGGATCCAAGCCAATCACCGATTTTAAATGTCGCATCTGAAACCGAAATATCGTTGATTGCATCTTTTATATACCTTGGAGCAGTACCTGGTATGTTTCAACCAAAATGTTAATACATTCGAATTTCTTATTCGCGCTGGTAAATGTTTTTATGGGCCATACAGAATCTTATTACTTTGCTTAGTTCAACAGAAATAAAAAATAGCAAATATCACTAGCTCACAACTTAAAAGATTCTTTAAAAAGGGGGTAAAGTCTCTTATTATTATGTTGTTTATGAATTGTCTAATTATTTCTCAATTAATTTTAGGTCCCTATGTAATGGGTTGGTTATCAAACATCAAGGGAAGAAAACCCTGTTTTGTAATTGGTGGCGTAATAATTAGTTTGGCATACCTCGTGTTGATGTTCTCAAAAAACTTGCCTTTAATGTATTGCGGACGACTAATGACAGGGGCAGGAATAAGCATTATCAACGTTATGAATCTTGTTTATATTGGTGAAATAGCGTTAGTATTTTCTTATTTATTTAATAAAACCAAAGTTTAGTTTTCAAGTAATATGCGAGCCCTGAATTGCTTACATCCAAACTAGCTTTTGGCTGTTTTTTTGGGATTCAGTTCCTTTCCAGATTTTTGCTACAATACTTGCTCCATATCATATTAAACAAAGAGAAATAAACCATAGATTTGGTATAGTCAAACATTATTTTAATTTTATTGTTTTCAACGTCAATGGACCTGATCGATTAGGGAACTATAGCATTTTTTTATGTTAGAAGGGGCCAACGGGTAGGTGGCTCATCTGATGTTAAGTGATTACCGCCGCCCATGAACCGTCCATGAATTATGTTATTTGTAATATTGAAACAGGTTTTTAGCATAGGGGCAGATGAGTCTATTCAAAATGATGGTAAGTGCCAGTGGAGTTCAAAAACTACTGTGTCTTATACGCATAACGCTGCTTGTTAGACGCTAGTCTTCCCTGAAATGCGGCTGACGACCAGAGTCTTCTCGAGTTTTTCAGTAACGTACGGTGAAATCTAACCAGGTGGGCATTTAAGCCTTACTCGCTACCAGCCAAATTTGAAGTAACAAGATCAGTATTGTTGCCTTTCTGTCCTTAAGTAGAAGCACTAAAGGCAAGTGAAAAATTCTTATCTTTTACGTTAATTTTCCTTCATTGTTCTCTCCCATCCCTTGCGTCGGCAACTCGCTTTTAATGCCCAGTACTTTAAGCGTTTTTTAATTTATGTAATTGTATGTGTTTTTTAAATGTTGTTAATAATTAACAGATCTACAAACGTCAGAGGTATTCTTTTAACAGCTGTTGGAATATCTACAACATGCGGTTCAATATTATTATTTGCTGTTGGACCATTTTTTTCATATTTCGTGGTCACATCAGTTGGCTTAGGTGTGAGTTTAGTTTTTACGTTGACAGTTGTTTTTATACCAGAATCACCGATCTTTTATGTTTTAAAAGGTATGTATCCTATTGCTTTATTTATTTTATTTATTATGTTTTAGTTGTTTTTACTCCAACGTGATTTGATTTTCTTATAATCGAAGTAAATGAATAAAATACGGAAAGAAATTACGGACGAAGCAATGTTATGATATTGCCCAACAGCCCAACAACTAAAGAATATGTTGGGCATTTGTATATGCGTTAATTCACGTCGAAAACTTTGATAGCGTGATTTAGGATTGAGCCAATTTGTATTTGTATTATTTGAGTTGCGTTATGTTGCATGTAGGTGTCGCTATTAAATCAAAATGAGTTGTAATAATTTAAAATATCCTAGACGACATTAAGATTAATAAAACTATAAATATTTCAGATAGAGAAGACAAAGTCAGAGAAATTTTAGAAGAGTTAGGCAGAGAGAAAGATGTTGATAAAATACTGAATTCAAAAGATGAATTAATTAACACAACAGCTACTAAAGACTGGAAAGAATTATTAACTCTAAAAAGTAACAGAAGAGCTTTATTTATTGTTGCTACAGCGAATATATTACAGCATTCTAGTGGAATATTTGCTATTGTTGCATTTTCTACATCTATATTTGAACTAGCAGGTTCATCGATTAGCCCAGATATTGCCATGATAATAATTGGATTTTTCCAATTATCTGGTAGTATCACTGCTCCACTTTTGATTGAAAGAATTGGAAGGAAGTCTTTGCTAATGTTATCTAGTGCTATGTGCTCTTTAACTATGGTAATTATAATGAAATCAAAAATTGGTAAATATATCAAATCGAAATTAGTAAACTTCGCCTTGGAGTGAATCATGTGTTTTACCCGACTGCCGGAGGATAATGTTTTTCGAGCGTATGTATGTATGTATGTATGTATGTATGTATGTATGTATATATGTATGTATGTATGTATGCCTATTTCTTTTTGACGCCCTACAGGCTAAACCCTTGGACTGATTTCCACTTATGGGGTATCATTAGATTCGTCTCAGTTGTGAGAGTGATATAGGGTACATTATTTTAATATGGGTTCCGCAGAAGCAAATATATTCAAAGCGGAATATCAAAGTTCGGATAGAGCTCAACAAAATAAGACGAAAAATATGTAACTAATCAATCAATTTGTAAGTGGATGATGGAGTTTAAAGGGAAATTCTTAAATTAGGGACAAATATAATTATTATGATTTCTTTCAATGCTTGTCGCCGTCTGTAGTATCTTTACTAACATTAAAGTAATATTTATATTATAGTAGTCGTTATAGAGCTTGTTTTTAGCTTTTTAGGAATTATTATTAATGCAGTTGGGTTTTTGTTTAATTTAATAATTTATTTTATTAACAATCACTTAAAATTCCTCTATTGACGTAAAAGTAGAGTAAATTTTTTAAATCTTTAATATGGTTTTACAATATTTTCAGTTTGCACTCGGCTGGTACTTCTATTTGGATTTTATGCAGTACTCTGGAATAAATGATTTAAAATGGTTACCATTTCTTATCCTCATTCTGTTTTTCCTTGGATATGATTCAGGTACTTATGTAAGAAGTGGCCTTAGCCATTCATTTTCTGCATAGCGTATTCAGTAAATCTTTTAAGCTTTTTCTATTAGATTTTTGTCCAAAGGAGAACAACTGCTTGAATTCTTGTTTTTCTTCCTATCGTATGGTTAGTAGCCAACCTAGTTTCAGAGTTGTTCAGATCGCCCGTATGAACCCTGGCTTTACTTATAAGTACTATTATTATGAAAGTTTTGACAGCCGGGATCTGCTTTTTACGTGTCCTCCGAAGCACGGTCACACTCAGTTGAGGTACCGATATGCGGTCACTCATCTATTGACTAACCACGCCTTAAGATGCTTATCCCACCGATCGTTTACCGATCAGCGAGCGTGATTAATATCGTTGTGACCATTAATATAGAAAGCACTATACTTCATAAATTATTTACTTCTAGGACTGGGCATTATCCCAAACGTTCTCAATGGTGAGATGTTCACATCAAATGTCAGAAGTAAGGGTTCCGCAGTAGCAATGACGAGCTCGTGGATTTTTGGATTTCTAATTACCACAGCCTATGGAGCAGTTGTGGA
The DNA here is from genome assembly GCA_023373885.1 of Hestina assimilis. Lineage (NCBI taxonomy): Eukaryota > Metazoa > Arthropoda > Insecta > Lepidoptera > Nymphalidae > Hestina > Hestina assimilis. The sequence goes on along the minus strand of CM041762.1, from coordinate 3,180,889 downwards.
ATATATTGGAAATCATGTTGCATTCTGGGCATTCGCTTGCATAAACTTGATTACAGTTTTCTTCACCTACTTTTTTGTACCGGAAACGAAAGCAAAGAGTTTGTTAGACATACAAGACATAATGAGTAAAGATGTTTAGTATATATATTTGATTTATTTACAACCAATATTTACACATTTATAATATATTACTAACTATATTTACAAATAATCACAACAGTAGCGAGAATGCTAGCTGCATTTTTTGAGGTAATGAGTCGGGGTGTAATATCTTCTAGAAATTGTTTACCACTAACGCTGGCCCAACTTTTTATGCTGCAAACGGCACAAAGATGTAATTTAGAATAAGTGACGAATATTTACGCCGCTTACAGAATTCAGCTTTTCCCCAGCGGCTCCCACCCCTTAACATCGTCTTTCTGAAATGCGACGAGGCCAATTTAGCAACGCAAATGGCGTTTTACACCTCCGCCCGGGAGAACCCCACCAATTTCCATGAATTTAATATTCTGGAAGGAGCATGCTCTACTACTACAAACCTAATACTATCATTACCTATCCGTGTGTAAATTTCATTTTAATCCGTTAAGCTTCTTCTGCGTGACTCAGTAACAAACATAAATCTAAGTGAATACGTTCTGCAGTACGTTTTTTGATATGCTCGCTCGAACCCATCATTTTTCCGGGTTAAAAATATCCTATGAACAAATCCAAATAATATCCTATCCATGTTATAAACTTCATCCCAATCTTTGCGTTGACAGCCTAAGATGTGTGGACGACATATCATTTGTGCAAGACAAACGTGTCGCAATGACGTCAAATCGTGCATAATTTTGTATGTGTTTTTGTGTGTGTGAGAGTGGGAGAGAGTGCGTGTACTTGAGTCAATTATATAATACATGCCGTATGTGACATTTTCACTTACGATAATAATATCCTCTGTATCATATGGGAGAGAGTGCGTGTACTTGAGTCAATTATATAATACATGCCGTATGTGACATTTTCACTTACGATAATAATATCCTCTGTATCATAATTTTTTATGTATATAATTTTTTTTTATGGGACTAAGTTTGCAAGCAAGCATACGAGCGCTCACACGTTGCCAACCTCGAGATATTGGTTCTTAAATCTCCTTTGCCCAGAAATTTCACTAGCTACAGTGTCCTTGAAACCGAAACAGAGTATATTGCTTTACGGTAGAATAACTTATTCTGCAGCGTTACCTAAAGTACCAGTAATAAAATTTCAATTTAGTTTTTTATTTAGAAGACATTAAATATAAACGTTTATTGAATGCCATTCGGTATTGTTATCTAGTTCTATCCCTTGATTGAGATATCCATTGCACTCAAGCTTTGTGGGGCACAAAAGCAATCAGAGATTGCTTCCATCTGAGGTCAATCTATGTCGATGATCACTGATGCATCTTGAATCAATAACGGAAAGTAACGAGTTCCATTAATGACTGATTCTAATATGAAAATTCACATTTCAACGAACATTTGAATTTTTAAAAAGTTGTAAAAAATGGTTATTTTAAGGTTCCTTAGCCAAATGACAAAAACGGAACCTTTATAGTTTTGTCATGTCCGTCTGTCTGTCTGTTCGTCCGTATTTACTCGGAGTCTATTGGCTCTATCTATAAGAACTTTGGTGGAGAGGTGTATTCTATGAACCGCTAGAGTTTTATATTGGAATAATGTAATATATAAAAATTTAGGGGAGGCAGTAACTGAATGATGAAAAAAAATTCAGCGTACGCCTTTTTTTTTCTTCTTAGATTCTTCATCATCAATTTATGGGTGGAACTATTTAGATTCCATTGTGCGTGTTCCACTACATAATTGAGTGATAAAATTATTAAAAATGAAATAAATCGTTGCAAAGTAACTTATGACTTATGTTAAAATAATATTTATTTTTTGCTTTTTAATTTTTAATTCGGGTATGTTTTTTCTAATATATAAATAAATATTTTAGAAATAAGTAATCTACTAAATTATTATTTGAAAGTCATAGATATATAGTTACGTATATCAATACGTATCAATACGTATAACTGTAGACTTAGAAACATAGAATAAAAAATATTAAATTATATAAAAAAGTGTTATCTAATATCTTTAAACTAGCAATTCTTGTATATAATTGGGATCTCGGAAACGGCTTTAACGATTTTCATGAAATTTAGTGTGCAGCGAGTTTTGGTGGCAATAAATCGATCTATCTAGGATTCATTTTTAGAAAACGTTTTTTCAGGCAATGAAAACTTCAGTTTGAGAATATATGACTTCCTGACAGCCATTGGTGTGTAATAATACTTTTATTGAATCACAAAGTAAACTAGCAAGCTAAATTAAAGCTGCTTCAGTAGATGGCGTTATAATTTCCAGAAACATTATAGACTCATCAGAAAATATCATCGGTAATTTAGTTACAATTTTATTTATATACATGACGACGTTGTGGCGCAGCGGCAGCGAAGCTGCCTTAAATGCCGCAGGTCGCGGGTTTGATTCCCGCTCGGAGCATAATATGTTTGTATTGACCATGCAACCATATTTTGCGGTCTGGGTGTATTTGTCCATGTGTTTGTATGTGTTTCTGGACTCTCAACACAGGATATAACTATCCTAATGGGGGCCGTTTAGTGTTCAGCGTTTATTTATTTTATTTATGAACAAATAAATTTCATTTCTCTGTAACAATAAGACCGCGTAATAAAATAAAATGATTGACGTTAAAATACAATAACAGGGACAAAAGATCATATTTAACGAGTAAAATGTGTCGACCTCAGCCAACCTCAATTCTAGTGACTTATAATGGAAACCACAGAGAAATGGATTATGTTAATTTTTGCCACAATTTATCATAATAATGCTATATTATTAGCATTATTTGCATTATATTTAATAATATTATATTCTTGATCTAAATTGTAATTTCTTCACAATTCTTTTTAAATAATGTCGGCAATGCTTTTTCAAGTCATTACTAATACTCCTATTGCCCCTCGAAATAAGCTCGTAACTTTTTTTTTTATGTTAGAAGTTGGCAAACAAGCATACGGCCCACCTGATGGTAAGTGGTTGCCGTAGCATATGAGCGCTTGCAGCATCATTAGTAGGTGCCACTCACGCGTTGCCAACCTCGAGATATTAGTTCTTAAATCTCGTCCGCCCGGTAATTTCACTAGCGTACAGTGCCCTTCAAACCGAAACACAGTAGTGCCTAAGCACTACTATTTGGCGGCAGAATATTTGACACTGGGGTGGTGCCTACCTAGCCAGCCTCTTGCAACAAAAGACCTACCACCGGTGTGACTGATTGCACTGGTGGAATAATCTCTGCTGTGACAGAGGTTAGCGGGCGATGGGGTCGTCACATCCCGACGCCGGACAAAGTTGCGCTAGGAGTGGGTGCGACAATTGCCCAAGGAGATTAGGATCGAATTAAGAACTCCCATTTTTTGTATTTTTTGGCATTGTACAGTTTTATCAGTTATGTCTTAAGAAGTCCAACATAATACTTGTATCCAATAGCTTATCACTACATAGTATAAAACAAAGTCGCTTTCTCTGTTTTTTTTTTTATGTTAGAAGTTGGCAAACAAGCATACGGCCCACCTGATGGTAAGTGGCTGCCGCAGCCTATGAGCGCTTGCAGCACCATTAGTAGGTGCCACTCACGCGTTGCCAACCTCGAGATATTAGTTCTTAAATCTCGTTCGCCCAGTAATTTCACTTGCGTACAATGCCCTTCAAACCGGAACACAGTAAAGCCTAAGCATTACTATTTGGCGGCAGAATATTTGACACTGCGGTGGTACCTACCTAGCCGGCCTCTTGCAACAAAAGACCTACCACCAGTGTGACTGATTGCACTGGTGGAATAATCTCTGCTGTGACAGAGGTTATCCCAACCTTTGTATGCTTAAATCTTTAAAACTACGCCACGGATTTTGATGTGGTTTTTTTAATAGATAGAGTGATTGAAGAGAAATGTTTATATGTATAAAAATAGTGGAGAAAAAAAAAAAAATTTTTGAGGTTTCTAATGTGATGTCGTAAATAATTACATTTACCGCGTGCGGGCCATGGGCAGTAATGAGTACATCAAAACTACTGGATCGATTTTAATCATTTTTTCAGTGAACGACATAGGCTATATTTTTTATACCCGTGTGAAGCCGAAGCGGGCCGTTAGTCATGTATATAATGACAATTAAATTCTTGCTTTTAATCAGTGGTTACAGTAGTACTGCCACTAAATCCTTCGTCGAATCCTATTTTCGAAACGACTCCCTGTAACCTTGTTGTAGATTAATTAAGCAAAAAATTTGAATTTTTAGTTAACTACGAACTGGCAATATTGCCAATAACAATATAATACTTATTCTGCCTTTACTTGTAATTGTATAATATTTATAACATCAGGGCTACCTCGAAATATAATATTTCTGACAAATATGATTTTAGCGTTATAAATATCATAAATAATATAAAAATGGAGAAGTATTATTAAAGGGACGACCATTTATTTCTGTACATTACTTACTTGGACAAAAAGTAGACCTCCATTAGATATTGCGTGACGCGCGATTCAATTAAGGCGACCATTGTAGCGTATTTAGGTCGAATGTTTTAACAATGTATGAATGTACTATATTTATTAAAGCGAAGGAGTTATTATCTCACACAATCAAGTATTTAGCCGTAAAGATTTTCTATTGTTTTAATATTTATATAGAAGAGAAAAATTGGTGATTAAATAACATGGTGATTCGGAACGTTGCAAAAATGTAACATACTTTATGCTTTATACGAGTTGATTGGATTTGAAAAAAAAAAATTATAATTTTAATTTCTGTGTTTTTATAACTTTTATTGTAGTTTTTGTTTAAATTGAGTACATATAGTGTTATTGTATTTACACCAAATTTTATATTTAATCTTTAAGGAAATTATTTTCTGTGTGTAACATTCAAGATATTTTGTTAAGTGGCTAGACAGTATTGTATTGTCGATGCTGTGCACATCTTTAATTGGTACATATATCAGACATTATGTCACTCATTAAATGTACTGTTGATGTGTCTTTTCTAATAAATAAAATAAATAAATAAATGTCTACGTTTTATATGTTGACTGACCGCGACGAAAGCTGCTTAGCCCACTGAGCGTGAGTACGCTCGGCTATTTAGAGTGCCCTGTAACATGTAACATACAATACGCTTTAAACGAGTGACTATAGCGCTTGATCGGATTTGACCAAGTTATAGCTTTATGTCTACGGTTTTTCTGTTGACTGACCGCGACTAAAGCTGCTTAACCCACTGAGCGCTTACTGTCCTGTGAGCACGCTTTTGTATCCTTTTGTGACTTGCTTTTGTATTTTGGGCCTTGATAAAATTGTAAAAGCGGCGTATTAACAGAGTAGCCGAGAGAAAGTGGGAGAAAGAGAGAGAGAGAGAGAGCGCCTCAGGCTCAATCTCCCACCCCTCTGCTCTTGTCCTTTTTGCCTTCTCATCCCTTCCCTCCTATTCCTAGGTTTAACAACGTGCATATATAGTGCGTTCATAGCGTTGCAGTGACTGCTTACCACCAGGAGGACCGTATGCTTGTTTGTTTAATAAAATCAACTGATTGTGAAAACTTCCCCTTAAAATTATTCTCACATCATCAGCCCAACAACTTTTATTGGCATTGAACTAGAACTGTCCAGTGGAATAATTAAAATCGTCCCATAAAAATTAGTTATAACGGTGGCTATACTATACTAAGCTTAGACCATTTAATGTTAAATGATCTAAGATGCTAAGACACTTATTTCAAAGCATTCCTTTAATCAAAAGTTATGTTATTTTCAATGTAAATCACATATGTGTGGTCTGTTTCAATGAAATAGTTTATAAAACATTTTTAGACATCTTAAATTGATAAGCGTGCGGAGTGCCGCTAGGAGCGCTTGTAGGTCACGTATTTTATAAGTTTGATATTGTTCATTTATAAGTTAAATTTTAGTTAATTATAGTTAAATTTGAACTTTTTTATCATTTCTAAATATAAAAAATAAAAAAGCATACAATGTATGGAAGAGCTTTCGTTGTTTTTATACAGTTCGTGGTGATATTCTCTAGAGATTTGAGTGAAAATGAACGGGCATCCCGCGCAGCTTTTATACAGAGGTTATTAAATAAACAGAAATACCTTGATGGAAGAGTTAAGCTGCTTGGAGGTTCAAACGTTTTTGAAGGTGAGAATACATCGTAAGTAAATTGTTTAAAATGTTTGCGATTCAGCTGGGAAATGTAGCTGCCATTCTTTCTATATTACACCATTCTCCGTAAAATGTGTGGTGCATATGTAATTATTTGTAAATATAGTTAGTTTTGTAAAATAAACGAAAATTATATAAAACACATATTTCATAGGGACATGGCTATATTTTCCTAAATAAAATATGAAATATTATAATTAAAATGTTATTTTTATTTTTAAATTTGTTAATACGTTTTTAATATTTGAATATAGTCTTCTTTAGTGTGTCAGGACAACCATGTTACTAAACTTCTACTGTCCGTCCATTCGTCTTTCAGCGGGCTATATCTCCCGAACCGTAATAGATAGAGAATTGAATTTTTTTTTCCATACTGTGTAATTTGATAACAACTACAAACATAAATTCTTAAAATTAAATAAAACCTCTTACAAAAAAACGATTTTTGGACATCTCATGAACTGTAACTGTGACACCGTTGTGGCGTTGTGGGTAGCGTGTCTGCCTTTAGTCTCAACGGTTGCGTGTTCGATTCCCGCTCGGGCAGATGTTTGTTAATTTTCTGTCTCGGTTTGGGTGTTTGTCTGTGGTTCTCCCCACCGTGCCTCGGAGAGCACGTTAAGCTGTCGGTCCTGGTTGTTATCACATAACATCTGATAATAATCGTTAACTCTTGATAAGTAAATTGCTCTTATCCAATGAGTTACTGGTTCGCCTTTAGGGTTGCGGGGCTCAGATGGCAATCGCTCCGTGTAAAAACTAGTAACCCGGCAAATCCGGATAAGAGTATTAAGCAGACCCTGGGTAAAATAAAATACCGGGAATAATGCTAGGACGAAGTAGACGAAGAGTCTCATGAACTGTAATAGGTAAATATTTGATATTTTCATAGATTGTATATTTCTATGGGTGATTTAATAACAAATAAATTAATAACAAATAATAAAAAAAAAATGTTTTAAAATCAAAAGAAATTCGCATACAACAAACTGTATATATTCTTTCGACGGTGCTATGGAAACTTTTATGTGTCAATCCGATACATATTTTTATTTATTATTATTTGCATTACATTATTTTAGGCAATGTATACATTTATCACGCTGGACGTTGGGGTGCTGTATGTGATGATTCTTGGGACAATTCTGCAGCACGTGTTGTATGCAGGTCCTTTAATAAAACTGGTATCGCAACTCACGGTGGTCAGTTTGGAGAAGCTATTGGTAACTTTATTACATACATATATAAGCTAACATTATTTTGAGCCTACATAAAAAAAAATCGATTATGAGTTCCAAGCTTTAGGCTGCGTTTTCAACGAGCGTTTTTTGCGAGATGTTCGGATGTTCGAGTGTGCGTAGCGAGTGATGTCATTGTCATATAATCGTTTCATTTATCTAGTTAAGGTAAGCCTCCGCTAAACCGTTTCTAAAGGAGTTGCGAAAATAAATTCGATACCCGAAATTAAATATCGAGTATAGATTTTTGGAGAGTTCAGCCATGCTCCTTGATATTATCCGAAAAGATTTCCATAGAAAACAACTCCAAAGATTTTTTTCAAAAATAAATAGTTCATTCTTTAGCATTTTTACAGTTTTTTTAAACCGTTAACAATATTTCTTTTGATTTTTCAATACCAATTTATTAATACAAAGTATTTTTATTCAGAAAAATATTGGATGGATGACGTAGTGTGCGAAGGAGATGAAAAATCTATAACCAAATGTGTTTTCACTGGTTGGGGTTCTTCTGATTGTGAAGCGATTGAGGCGGCTGGTGTTATTTGTAAAGATCATAGTGATAATAGTGTTCCAGCTTATATAAAAAGAATACCAAATAAGCGGATTCATGAAAGCATTGATGTAAGGGCTGTTAGCTTAAGACTCAATGGTGGGAGAAATGAAAATGAAGGTAGAGTTGAGGTAAATTTTGAAAATAATTATAATATTAATCCAGTTAGTAGCGTATCAAGCTAAGATAGAATAAGTAATACTGAAATAAATTTTGTAAATACAAGTGCAAGGAAACGATTACTTAAAGTTTTATTTCTATTTTACAGTAAATGTAAGTTAACAGTAAACGAAAATAAAGTTTCACTATTAACTTACTATTATGAAGGTAATTAATTCTAAATAAGGTAGTGAAAAATTACATTTTTCGTTCCTCATATTTCTATATATTAAGATACTTAAATTATTAAAAGTATCGTGACTTAATGTAAAATTAAAACGCGAGACGGGTCGCGACCGCGAACGTATCCCACTCACCCTGATGCAGGCCCTCCGGTGGGTCCGAAACTAATCGGTACCTAAACCTGAGTTTTGGGCGTTTAATTTTACATTAAATTATGATACTTTTGACTGTGTACCGAAATTTTAAGATGATCTTTTGTAATAGACATACCGAAATGTTAAATACATCGTATTTATCATTTTGTATCTTTTGTAATGGAAAATTTAAAATTTCCTTGTTTTCTAGATATATCATGATGGAAAGTGGGGCAGCATATGTCCTGATGGGTGGACCCTTTATGAGGCTTCAGCCATCTGCCATCACTTAGCGCTGGGATACGCTGAACAGGCTTTACAGACTGATTACTTTGGGAGATCCAGAATAGTTTTAAGTGGTGTACAATGTCAAGGGAACGAAACCAACCTTTTTATGTGCAAGCATCAAGATTTTGGTGATGTCGTATGCCCTGGAAAAATAGGTAATAAATAAATTTTACCTAATGTGATCGTATTGCATGAAGCTGCTCAACAAAAAACCGAGATGGCTAAGGAGTTTTTAAATGCTTAATTTGTGCGTTTCTCGTACTTAATTGTGGTGGTAAGCATTTGAGGAAACCTAAGGCATGTACAGGTTCTCCTAGTTATGATATCTAGCTAATGAGAATGATAGGTAAAAAACAACCATATGGTTGTAAAAAACTCGTGAAGTGACCGCTCGTCAACGCCGGTTCGAGGTCAGTCAAAACCTTAAAAGGATCGGTAACGCACCTGCCCCGCCCTCTACCTGCTATGCCCTTTGGTACTGCAGGTGAGCTTCTTATGCTCCCTCTAACCGAAAATAAAAACAAAAAATTATTTTGGAGTAGATGCACCATAAGAAAGTGGTATGTACTGCATACGTCTAATGTGAATTTTCAAAATTCACATATTATTCTTATACGTAACTTTTAAAATTGAAAGTAAAATAAATAAATAAATAAATAAATAAACGCTACACACTCAACGGCCCCCATTAGGATAACTATATCCTGTGTCGGGGGTCGGAAACATTCACAATGACAAGGACAAACACAACCAGACCGGAAAACATGCCTGTACGATGAATACAAACATCTGCTCCGAGCGGGAATCGAACCCGCAACCGTCGAGGCTTAAGGCAGACTCGCTACCCTCAACGCCACAACGGTGTCTAAAAGCTAAAAGTAACACTATGGAAAGCGTTAAATTAAGTTAGTGAATATCTAATGAGTTAGTTAAATCACGTAATGGTCTAATTGCAAAAGTTAAATGTATTTTATTGAAGTTAATTTCAACAGCTTAAGGTTTTCTTTGGTAATTTATTTGTTAAACAAGACGGCTTTTAAACTCGCTTAGAAATGAGGAGGTTATGGTTCTTTTTGGAGTTACTTATATAATAAATTTTGTCATGATCTAACCAATATTTAGGTTAGGTTAGATACGGAGATATAGAACGGCTTAAGAGCTTATTTCCAACCGGCATCGACGTTAATTTCAAAAAAAAATAAATGATACACACTCGACGGCCTCCATTACGATAGTGATATCGTGTGTCGGGAGTCTTGCCTGGTCAATACATACATCTGCAACCAGTGGCGCTTAAGGCAGTTTCGCTACCGATGCACCACAACGTCGTCAATTTTGCGTTTCTTAGAGATTACAGCAACAAATTTTAATTTTATATGACTTACTATTTTTTATAATATATTTAAGTGAAAACTTCTTCAGCCACGTTATAAGGTTTTTGACACTTAACGTATGGATTCGCGTCACCGAAATGCTTCACGTGATGTGTTACGTCAGACTGGTGACGTCAGTGCATTTTCTTTATAAACCCCGGGGCGCAAATGACTCTACTCCACCTGATGATAAGTGGGAGTGGAGTCCACATGCGAAGGTGGCTAATATGGTTGCAGAAGGCCTATTCACGCCTCGTTAGAAGGACTCCAGGTTGAAACACGAACACTAGTATTGGACTCTTTGGATGTTACCAGACTAATGTTTAATTTACATTTAACAAATTATGAAATTTTCATGATTTATATTACAACTAACTTCTGCCAGCGGCTTCGCCTGCTTAAATAACGATTTTAATACAAACTCTGAACCCCCTCCCCCTTTTACAAACTTTGAACGTCATAATTGTTTAAAAAAAGTGTGTGTGTACTTATGTACACGCGTTAGAAGTTATACTTCTTTGGCGTAACAAGATAAAAATCTTTTAAAAATTTTTATCTTTCGCCTTATTCTATGTTTGTAGAAAAAACGACACTAACAATAGAAAAAGGTATTTAATACATTGAAAGTTTTATTATAACGCATTATCTAGTTAAATAATGTTTACTTAAATGTCACAAAAAAATCTGTTGATTATAGCTAACTTCAGGGTGTCGGTTTTTGTGACGGTGTGCGCGCGCATCGTAAAAATTTACTCTCATAATTTTTCCCTAACGCGCCAAAAGCAGTATAACTTCAAAAATTAGTTTCAAGCTTCTAGCTTTAAAAATTACGATACTTCCATACAACTTTTCATACCCCTTGTCAACCGCTTTCAAACCTTTTTTCGCATTATAAGCCTGAGTCTAATATTGAATGTTCTTTCTCAGGCTCTATACTATCTATGTACTAAATTTCATTTAAATCGGTTCAGTAGTTTTGGTGTGAAAGCGCGACACTTTCACATTAACAATATTAGTAAGGATTACAATTGATTTGAAAAATACAGTTATTACAAAGTGACTGCAATTTTTTTAAATATTCACTTAACAATAAATATGTCCGGAATATAAAATATGATTACAAGATATCGGAGAGATTTAAAGTAAATTGCATGGAGTAAGTACAGAATATATTTAAGCGGATATCTAAAGCAAAGCGCTCGTAAAGCAATTTGTATAAATCTATAGTTTAATCAAGATGCAAATTAAATCGCCAGTGTAAAGCGTAAACCATTTAATATCGAATGCATAAATTAGTCAAGAACTTGCAACCGATAACGCATTAAATTATGATATTAAGAGTATTTTGTCAATGAAAATTTGGCATTTATTTTTAATATGTACTATATCTTTGTACAGTGTACACGGAGAGTTAAAATTTCAGTTACTAAAAGCTGATTACAAAAAAAATGGAATACAATGAAACAACATTTTCTATCAAAAATTTTCTTCAGAGTTACAAAAAAATGTATGAAAAACTGAACCGTTTACATAAATATTTTTAAAAATCAATTTTTTTAACTCAACTTCAAAAAAGGAGGAGATTCTCATTTTGTCTCAATATATATTTTTTTATTATTCTCCGAGATGGCAGGACCGATTTTCAAAATTCTTCAGTTGGTCCCATTGTAATTTGGCCAGAATCTGATGATGGGTTCTTGGAGAAATCAAGTGAACTCTTCAAATGTAGGTACACCGTGAACAAGTGCGGTTTTGTTATATTATTTAAAGTAACTTCTCCTTTAGTTCGGAGGACTGTTTCCTTATTTGAAACTCCTGATGATGATCATAGATGCCCACCAAAACCACACAATACTAATATATATCACAGGTTACAATATAAAGAGGTTTTCTTGATATGTTTCCCATATTTTATCAACAACCAGCGGGTCCGGCAGACCTTGTCCTGCCCCTAAAAAGAATTTGGGACCCGATAGCAGCGCCCCCTGAGTCTAACTGTGAAGAGAAGTGACCCTGGTGAAAATTATTGAATTAAAAAATAGGGGTTAATGGTAGAAGGGAGAAAATTCAGGGTTGTATGTATTTTTAATGCCACGTAATTAAAAAAAAAATATATTGAGTGTATATAAAAAAACATTTAACCCTTAACATTTAGAGGTATGAAAAATAGATGTAGACCGATTTTCAGACCTACTTTTTTTCGGAATGTGTATTGCTGTTGGCCCTATTGGCCTTGACAGCGTCACCAGGCGGGGGGGCCGAGTACAGAGACTCAGCCATGATAAAGGGGCAGCCTTCACGGGGACTTAAACTTGCGTCCTTAGGGTGCCTCCTGCGACGCCGAACCACAGCTAAGGACGTCATCGGAGATGAAGGCAGCGCTCCGAGCGCATTCTATACGATAGACTGACCCGACGGTGTGAGCGCGACGCAACGGGACCTACTCGATATGTACACAAAGTTTCATAAAAATCAATCGAGCCGTTTTGCAGGAGTTTTGTAACAAACAAATGATAATTTTATATATTCTATTACAATTTTATCAGAATAAACTACGACGACGTTGTGGCGCAGCGGTAGCGAACCTGCTTTAAACGCCACAGGTCGCCGGTTCGATTCCCGCACTTAGAATATTTGTTTGTATGTAGACCGATGCAAGATTTTTTTTCCGGTCTGGGTGTATTTGTCGTTATCCTTGTACGTGTTTCCGGACCCCCGACAAAGGATATCACTATCCTAATGGGGGCCGTTGAGTGTGCAGAGTTTATTTATTACAGTATTTTACCGCAGGTCATGTCGCAGCAGTTGTGTGTGCTAGACAATTAGCTGACCTCTATTTGGACACCACAGCTATCGAAAGAACAGCTCATCTCCAAGACGTTCCGATGTATCAATTACAATGTGCGATGGAAGAAAACTGCCTTAGCAAATCAGCATATGAGGTATACATATATACAAAACGTATATAAAATAATAATAATAAAAATGTCTAAGTATATAGATCTTGCAACTGAAATAAAACGACAATGGCAAGTAGATACAGTTAAAATCGTTCCCGTAGTTATCTCTACAACAGGTGTCATTCCCAAAACCCTGCAAACCAGTTTCAACACGCTTCAAATGCCCAAATCCACCATCACACTCATACAAAAAGCAGTCATCCTAAACACGTCCCGTCTCACACGTAAATTTCTCCAAAATTCATCATCATCTTAGACCCATTATACTAGAAGTTGGCACACTTGGTTGAGGCCCGTGTGTCAGAACAGAATCATAATAATAATAATAACAGTCGTCTTTTCCCTAAGTACAGCTCGAATTATAATGTACTGGTCTATTATGTAATGTAAAGTAGTAATAAGCCTGACATCGTTGTGGCGTTGGGGGTAATGAGTCTGCCTTTAGTATCGACGGTTGCGTGTTCGATTCCCGCTCGCGCAGATGTTTGGTACTTCTGTTTCGTTCTGGGCGTTAAGCGGGACAAACTCCCGGTTGTTATCACATAACATTTGATAATAATCGTTAACTCTTGATAAGTAAATTGCTCTTATCCAATGAGTTACTGGTTCGCCCTTAGGGTTGCGGAGATGAGATGGCAATCCGGATAAGAGTAATAAGGAGACCCTGGGTAAATGAAATATCGGGAATAATGCTAGACTGAAGAAGAAAGTAGTAACTAAGTCTCAGTTATGTGGTAGATCAAAATATTGATTGACTGTTATTAAATACAAACATACAATAATTCACGTCTCTTCTATCCCCTGGATTGGCAACGCGGAAATGATACTTAAAGCAAGCTTTCATAGGTTGCGGTGACTGCTTACCATCATATTCTTTTTTAATTCTTTATTTATTTAGATTTAGCTACTTAAATATGTCAGCCCCATCATAACTTACACTTATATCGCCAAAATAAAATGTTATCTTTTCTTACATTCAAAATTTTAAATTCCAACTTCATTGAAAATCTACAATAATTAGTATGGGGCGTACTTAATAAACAAAATACTAAACCTACGCTTAATATATTAATAACAATTTAACCAGCAAATAAGTCAGGTTTTGAAGTGCATAATACAGTGACCACTTTAACTACATGAATGGCTGTAGTCTTGCATGCCACTATTATAGTATTTAATTTCAGCTTTTGGAAAACAAAGTATCAATGAACAAATTTTAAACATGAAAGTCTTCGAAACCGTTTCTACTAAAAGCCATCTAAGTAGATTATGTAAGCTTTATAAGAAGCTTTATTTAAACGTGAATGTAACCATTTATATTCTAAACGGAACCTCAAATATTGTTTATGTATCTGGAGGCAAGGGTTTACAAATAATCAATCAAAAAACCTTTCATACTTATATTGCCTATTTATTTTTGTCATATACAATTTATTACCTAGCATCTTTCAGAACTATAATACAAACTAAAATAAGCCTTATAGGTTTATCGTTAAGGGTTAAAATATTTTCTATACGTATATAATGTATGATCATAGAAGACGTGTTAGGATATTGAAAGTGAAATACATTCAATCAACTCTCGAAAGAGGAAATGAGTCATGTCAATCTGAAATGACCACAGAAATATTAATAATAAGTTACTTGATAGAAATGTTAAGGTTTTTATCGTTTTTAAAGGCGTCGGGATGTCTCTGTCACAACAGAGATTATTCCACTAGTGCAATCAGTCACACTGGTGGTAGGTCTTTTCTTGCAAGGGGCCGGCTAGGTAGGTACCACCGCAGTGTCCAATATTCTGCCGCCAAATAGTAGTGCTTAGGCACTACTGTGTTCCGGTTTGAAGGGCATTGTACGCTAGTGAAATTACTGGGCGGACGAGATTTAAGAACTAATATCTCGAGGTTGGCAACGCGTGAGTGGCACCTACTAATGGTGCTGCAAGCGCTCATAGGTTGCGGCAGCCACTTACCATCAGGTGGGCCGTATGCTTGTTAGCCAACTTCTAACATAAAAAAATAAAAATAACATCAGATAATAATCGATAACTCTTGATAGGTAATTTAAAGATAATCTCTTACTTAAAATACCTCTTCATTCCTCTTCTTTCTACTCCAAATCTTTCTCAGTCCAAGCGGTTCGTCTGTGGAATTCTCTTCCACTTAATATTAGGCGAGCTCAAACTAGTTTCGCATTTAAAAAAAGATAAAAGACTACTACTTGTCGATGTAGTTTTTATCTTATTTTACTCCTTATCTTTTCTTTGTCGTTTTGTATATCATATATTTTTATGTAAATATTTTGTATGTATTTATATATATATTCATTATATATATATATGTATGTATTTTGTATATTGATATGTATATATGAACTTATGTGTAATTTATTATATATATATGTACGTATTTTGTATATATATATATATATTTTTTTATTTATAATAAAATTTTGTATGTAGTATATAGTCTCTTAGTCCCACAGTACACCTCCTTACCGCTTCTCTTTAAAGTCCTCTAGCCAAAGGTTGTCTGGCAGAGATCGCTGCCTTAGCGATAAGACCGCCTTTTGTATTACCACTTTTTTGTTTGTACTTTCTTTGTTTTTAATTTCTGTGTCGGTGTACAAATAAAGCATATTATTATTATTATTATTATTACTTTTACCCAATGAGTTACTGGTTCCCTCTTAAGATTGCAGAGGTCAGATGGCAAAGATATGACGCTCGTAACCGAGTGCACCCACTGATCAGTAAACGATCGGTGGGTTAAGCAAATTTAGGCTCGGTCAATTACAAGATGGGTGATCGCATAGTGGTATTTCAACTGAGCGTCTCCGTGCTTCGGAGGGCACGTTAAAAGTCGGTCCCGGCTGTTATTAATTTGACAACAGTCGATAAGTCAAATCAGAGGCCTCGGGGGACTTGAATAACTCCGACACTAGGTTGGCCATTAACCACTCGATAAAAAGAAGAATCGCTCTGTGTAAAACTAGTAACCTTTCAAATCCGGACTAAAGTAATAATCAGACCCTGGGCAAATACTCGTAAAGTACCGGGAATAATGCTAGGATGAAGAAGATAGAAATGTTAAGTCCCTTATTTTTTAAGCAATAAGTGTCGCCGCCTTCCCGCTAGATTAGTCAAGAAACTTGATAATTATATACTCTACGGTGGCACGAAACCCTTTCTGCCCGAGTATTAGTAGATTATAGTGTAAGCGGCGTCGGGATGTGACGACCCCATCACCCGCTGTTGGGATAACCTCTGTCACAGCAGAGATTATTCCACCAGTGCAATCAGTCACACTGGTGGTAGGTCTTTTGTTGCAAGAGGCCGGCTAGGTAGGTACCACCGCAGTGTCAAATATTCTGCCGCCAATAGTAGTGCTTAGGCATTACTTCCGGTTTGAAGGGCACTGTACGCTAGTGAAATTATTGGGCGGACGAGATTTAAGAACTAATATCTCGAGGTTGGCAACGCGTTAGTGGCACCTACTAGTGGTGCTGCAAGTGTTCATAGGCTACGGCAGCCACTTACCATCAGGTGGGCCGTATGCTTGTTTGCCAACTTCTAACATAAAAAAAAATAGTGTAAGCTTTAGTATAGTAATAGACTAGATTTAAATAGTTATCATATAAAATTTTATATGATGAACCACCATGAAAAACTTTTGGCCCTGAATACATATCAACCGATTAGCATTCTCTATAGAAAGTAGCTATTTTGAATGAAGATGCGTACGCATAAATTCTCATTTCAGCATCACTGATAAAACTGATAAACGCTACACACTCATCGGCCCCCGTTAGGATAATTATATCCTGTGTCGGGGGTCCTGAAACATTCACAATGACAAAGACAAACATACCCAGACCGGAAAACATGCCTGTACGATTAATGCAAGCATCTGCTCCGAGCGGGAATCGAACCCGCAACCGTCGAGGCTAAAGGCTCGCTACCCACAACGCCACGACGGTGTCATCGATTCGCTTTTCCCATTTTTCTGTTTTAAATTCTTATAAGTTTGACACTCGGTATAACACGTTACAGTTCTAAACAGCCGTCAAAGTATGCTGAAGGATGCTCACGCATGCTTAAGGAGGCTGAACCATTTTTATTTATTTATTTATTTGTTGAATGGCTTACTAACTAAACTTACAATGATATATTAATATTTACTAATAATAGTTAACAATTTTCTAAATAAGTTTAACTAAAAAGTAAGCACAGCATTAAAAGACCGTACGTTATTTATCTAAAATAAAACAAAGTAGAAACTAAAATAAAATTTAAAAAAAAAACCAAAAAACATCCATCCAGGCATCCACTAAAATTCGAATTTACTAATTTATCAAATTTATGTACATCACTTAATAAATACGGTAAATATTTTGAAATGCTTTTTTCTTAAACATTGTTAGACTATCTCCAAAAATATCTACATCGCATTTCTGAAAAAGAAATTTTATAATTATATAATTCTCTATTTAACACGTTACATTACTAAACAACCGTCAAAATGTGCTAGTAAGGGAAGGAAATGGTATGCTAACGCATGCGTAGGGTTGCTGAAGCATGCTTACGCGTGCTTACTGATGCTTAAGCATACGATGCTCATAAGTGTGTCCAAAATTCATTCAGATAAATGCCGGTCGATGCTGATAAATGTAATGCAGGCCTTAAATTGAACTTTTTCTTACACTGACTTTTGTAGTGTATTGAATATTTTACTTGTTCCACAGATTCAAAGAACTAATCCAGATTGGCAGTTTGAGACGCGGCGTCTACTTCGATTCACCGCTTCCTCACTTAATATTGGAAATGCAGAATTCAGACCTTATCTACCAAAGCATTTATGGCAATGGCATCTTTGCCACATGTGAGTACATGTGAGAAGTTAGCAGTAGTATTTTTATTTGTGGTAGAGGCATGTTCTTCTTATTCTTTCTTTAAATGGGCCGGCTTGACTGTCTCTCACAGAAACTCGTAAAGTAACAGTATCAATACTGTTGCGTTTCGTGTGATCAGTGATCATCGGTTGCAAGTTGCAAGTAGTATATGCGATGACAATATAATTTTATGCACTAGAGAGAGAGAGAGAAAGAGTGATGGAGAGACAGAAAGAGTGAGAAAGAGAGAGAGAGAGATGAGCAAGATAGGTCATTGTATGAAATTCTTTCTGCTCTGCGATGCGGCATAATTCTGAAATGAGTTTCTTTTTCACCAATATTTTTATTTTTTGTTAAAGGCACTATCATAGCATGGAAGTATTTGCAACATTCGACGTTTTAGACTCTAACGGGATAAGAATCGCCGAAGGTCATAAGGCTTCATTTTGCTTAGAGGATAATACTTGTCTTCCTGGTGTAGAACGTAAATATTCTTGCAAAAATTATGGAGATCAAGGTACTTTAAATATGATCTTATTATTTAAACATGTCTTGCTATAATATCAATTTCGTGAGGTCAGATGACCTGGAGATAGTGAACGAAGATGTGTGATCATACCCGTTAGTATGCATGAAAATCTTTATAATTTAGGTACAAGAAATGTTAAAAGTCGGTTATTATGTACGGAACTCCCATCCATGCGGACGCTAATACATAAGTAGAACACGACGATATCGTAAGTTTCACAGTACATTGCTGCGTGCGCTTGTGCTGCTCCGGATATTGAATAGCTCATACAGCAATGGTAAGCAAAGTGAATAAACGACACTAATGCATGCTCACACCGCTCGTGGCTTATAAGTCATAATTGCGGACAAGGTCACGCGGATAAGCCAATTTTACAGTACCTTATTAGTAAGATTTATATGTTTATATGTGTATTTATTTATTAAGTAATTAATTTTGTATTTATATTATAATTTCAGGTGTATCAGTAAATTGTTCAGATATATATCAGTACAATATCGATTGTCAATGGGTTGATGTGACAGATGTTGTGCCCGGAGATTATACATTCAAGGTAATTAGCATTCATTTTATAATTTTAGGATAGTAGCAATACCTACGGCTTTTCACCCTTAGTTCAGGTGTTATGACGGACGACGATCTGAACTTTATTTATCTATTCAGTTATATACATTAAAAAAACTTGAGAGGTGTCAAGGGACACCCGGATGGAACGAAGTTCCTTTCGATTAATTAGTGAAGGAATTGTAATAAAATTTTAAGTTATAATAATATTTTTTTTTAAGTTATAATAATATTTTTTTATTATTAACATTATTTATTATTTACAAAAAACCTGTATACACTCAACAAAAATAATCGTCACGACACCACACTGTTCAATGCGAAATAGAAATGAAAATAGCTGGCTTGCTTTCTATGAGAGAGAGAGAGACAGACAGAGAAACATGCGACGCCGCACAGCTTACAATAGCTTACTATAGCAAAAAGTGTCGTGACAACTTTTCGTAAGAGTTTTTTCCGTCTAGCCCCCTTTCACAACGCGCGATAAGGAACTTCGTTCCAATAATTTTATATCTATACCATGTTCCTAGAAACGTCCTGTAATTTGTTTAGTGATAATCCCGTGAGAACCGTAAATTCTTCCGGGATAAAAAGTATACTATGTGTTAATCCCGGTAATAAGCTGTCTAGATTCCAAATTTCATCCAAATCCGTTGTGCCGTTTTTCCGTAAATGTAACAAACATCGAAATATAGAGACTTTTTTTTATGTTAGAAGTTGGCAAACAAGCATACGGCCCATCTGATGGTAAGTGGTTGCCGTAGCCTATGAGCGCTTGCAGCACCACTAGTAGGTGCCACTCACGCGTTGACAACCTCGAGATATTAGTTCTTAAATCTCGTTCGCCCAGTAATTTCACTACCGTACAATGCCCTTCAAACCGGAACACAGTATAGCCTAAGCACTACTATTTGGCGGCAGAATATTGGACACTGCGGTGACCTATGTAGCCGGCCTCTTGCAACAAAAGACCTACCACCAGTGAGACTTTCACATTTATAAAATTAGTATTAATTTCATTTCAACGATTAAAGAGTTGAGTTTAAATAACAATAAGACATAGACCGTGTCGAAAAAAGTTGCCGATGTCTTAGAAAAATTGAAATCGATCCCAAGAAAAGCATCTTAGGACTTATTAGTGGTCAGGTACACCTGGAGTTATCAC
This sequence comes from Hestina assimilis, assembly GCA_023373885.1. NCBI lineage: Eukaryota > Metazoa > Arthropoda > Insecta > Lepidoptera > Nymphalidae > Hestina > Hestina assimilis. Next base: position 3,160,562 of record CM041762.1, on the reverse strand, counting down.
TTTCTTCGATCGTCATTTCCTTTGGAAAGAAAAAATTAAAACTAGAAATTGGCTTGAAAAGAGATACAAAGATATATGTACACATTAGTGTGATATCTTATGGCTTTATAAAAGGCCTACTAGGTAGGTACCACCGCTGAATCAGATATAGACCTACCGCAAAGCAGTAGTGTCCAGTGCGACACCTACAAATAAAAGTTGTTACAAGCGCTCATACGCTACGACAACCGCTTATCATCAGGTGGATCGTATACTTGTGTGCCCACTTATAAACATAAAAAAAAATAATTTGAAGCATACTTAGAAATGATTACATTTTGAAATAAAATATTTTATAAAACAATTTTTGTTCTGAAGTATTTGTAAGTTTAATTTTTATCCTTACCCTAGAAAGGGTTTCGTTGGTAAAGCTCGTAAGCCCATAATATCAGCGTTATGGTTTTCATCGGCTTTTCTCTGTAGAATGCAAAATGTCTTGGTGGGTTCAAGGACCGCTACAGCCTAAGAATGGATATACAATGCTAATATTACTATTCGTTTCTTCCAATAAAAAACATAGTTTGAATTGTAATTTGTACTTGTGAGTGTCGATTTCTTTAAAAAAAACCAAACCTAATAAAAACTTGTAAAAGATATTCCCACAACCCTGGATAATACTAGGATCTACTCCCGATTTTCGTTACGAAACTTGTCACTTGTAATCAAAATTTGTTATGCATAACTGTACACAGTCTTCTTCATCGTCCTAGCATTATTCCCGGTATTTTATTTTACGCAGGGTCTGCTTATTGCTCTTATCCGGATTTGACAGGTTACTAGTTTTTACACAGAGCGATTGCCATCTGACCTCCGCAACCCTAAGGGCGAACCAGTAACTCTTTGGATAAGAGCAATTTACTTATCAAGAGTTAACGATTATTATCATTTGTTATGTGATAACAACCGGGACCAATAGCTTAACGTGCTCTTCGAGGCACGGTGACGCATGGACAAACGCCTAGACAGGGACAGAAATTTTTAACAAACATTTGCCCGAGCGGGAATCGAACCCGCAACCGTCGAGACTAAAGGCAGAATCACTACCCACAACGCCACAACGGTGTACACAGTCTGTCTGATGGAAAGTAGTCACGGAAATCTTTTAACGCTTGCGATACTTGATGCATCATTGAACAGAAGGAGTGAGAGATTGCCTCCGGCGTTCTCACTCATCGCACGAAAAGCAACAGTACCTACTGATACTATTATTTTACGTCGATTTTCTGTGAGAGGGTAGTACTTCGCCGGTCGAGCCGACCCATTTGTGCATTTGGAGCAGTATGAGTATTACTACGGTCGTCATTAACGAAAAACTGGGTTATAATTAAGTTAGAACTTTTTATTTTACAGGTAGCGGTCAACCCTCACGCGAGGGTCGCTGAGCAGAGTTTTTATAACAACGCAGCGTCGTGCGAACTCCGCCTTACTGATACATACGCTCGTGTTTATGGTTGTAAACTACAAAGGCCTTAGTATTAGAATTTAGATTGTTTGTTTTAGTCTTTGTAAAAAAAATTAAGAAATTTTTATTTTTTCCCAATTACTGTTTACTTGGGTGAAGCCGTGGCCTGAAGCTAGTAAATAATAAGTAATACTGATATTTTTTATACAATTTCATACCTTAACGTTTCTTAGACAATATCTAATAGTTTTTTGACTCATGTGCCGATGTTTTAGTTACGATAAGGGTCGTAGAAAAAATATACATATTTTGACTTTTTGAAATTGATTTGTTTTAATTTTTTTTTACGACGACGATTTTTAGCCTGCCTTAACCTCCACAGGTCAAGGTTTCGATTTCCACTCGGAGCAGTTGTTTGTATTGACCATACAGGCATGTTTTTGGGTCTGAGTGTTTGTCCTTGTCTTTGTGTAAGTTTCCGGACCCCCGACACAGGATATGACTGTCCTAATGGGGGCCGTTGAGTGTGTAGCATTCAGCGTAGCGTTTTATTTTATAATAATTATGAAGATATATCTATACACTAAAACTGTAGATATAAAAATTTCAATCAAAATATCTATAATGGATATCTGTCTTATATGATATATTAAAGAATTATTGTATAGTTTGTATTATTTTTTCGGTATTCAAAATACTAGTTTTTAAATGCACTAAAATAATAGCAACGCAGAAGGTACGATGTTAAATTTGCAACGTATATATATTTTCTTAATGAAAAGATTTACTTTTCGAATTGACATTACAATTCCGGATCGGAAATTTAATTTAATGGTGTCCGACTCTGATCTCGAGAGAGCTCTTATGCTACTCTTATTAATTGTCTACGATTTTTACAGCCTTATTTGAAATATAGAAAATGAATAAACGCTACACATTCAACGACCTCCATTATGATAATACCATGTGTCGGGGGTTGGAAAAAACACACAAGCACAACCGTACATAAAACTGTATGGTTCGTTAATATTACCTGTTCAAAGTGGAAATGTATGGAAAGCGAGTGTGGTATAGTAGCAGCACAAGTGCTTCTACCAGCACAAGTGGGCTGGCTGGTCCGGGGAAGTATAGCTACCCAGTCACAGAAACGTGACGTAAAGTAACAGTATCAGTACTGTTGCGTTTTGTGTGATGAGTGAGAGCGCCAGGGTCCAAATCTCCTAACCTTCTTTTTTCACTTCTTACCACTTCTCAAATATCTCTTGGGTTGGCAAGTGATACTTCAAGTGCTGCTTATTCAATGAGTAACTCGTTCGCCCTTAGGGTTGCGGAAGTCAAATGGCAATCGCTCTGTGCAAAAAATATTAACCTGTTAAATCCGGATAAGAGTATTAGCTGACCCTGGGTAGTAAAGAAGAACACTTATACTGTGTACAATAAACCTTATATACATTTTTTTAAATTTTTTTATAAAGAATATTAGCAATGCTTTTGTTCAAGGCATTCCTAATATTCCTATTGCCCCTCCAAATAAGCTCAAACATTGCGGTATGAGTGGGTGCTATGAGTGGGTACGACAATAGTCCAAGGGGGTCAGGATCGAACCCGTGACTTTCGTGTTAACAGAGTAGAGTCGGCCTTTCTACCGTTGAGCTATTAAGGCTTCATTAACAATCAATGTTTGAGCTTATTTGGAGGGGCCAAATAAGCTCAAACATTGCGCTATGAGTGGGTACGACAATAGTCCAAGGGGGTCAGGATCGAACCCGTGACTTTCGTGTTAACAGAGTAGAGTCGGCCTTTCTACCGTTGAGCTATTAAGGCTTCATTAACAATCATTATTATTTAAAATACTCACTCCATTTTTAAATAAGTTTCATGAATCCAACTTTTCCTTAACGGAAGTGAGAATATAAATTTCGTTGATAAAATAAAATCAAAGGGCGATTCAAACGAGATTACTAAAAGGCAATTTAAGGGCGTTAAGGTTCAGCTGAGCCTTTTATCAGCCATCTTGATGTGTATTGCCTTGAGTGTGATAATGGATTTCCTTTTATAATTTATAAGACTATTCTAAGGAATATTACTAAAGAAGTTGAGAAGTAGTAGAGATACCCTCTTGCAGAAAAACAAGCAGTATCAGCACTGTTGCCTCTTGTGCGATGAGTGAGAGCGCCGAAGGCTAAATCTACCACCCTTTGTTTCGCTTCTCACTTCTTCTCCGCTATCCCTAGGGTTGGCAACGCGTACGTGATGTGAAGCTGCGCTGACTGCTTACTATTAGGCGGACCGTATGCTTTTGCCAATCTCCTTCTTCCTAGCATAAATCCTGATATTTTACCCCGGGTACCCGGGTACTTACGGGTCTTATTCGTACCCGAATTTGACAGGTTAGCTAGATTATTATTAAATGTTATGATAAAAACCGGGACCGACAAATAACGTGCTCTCCGAGTCACCGTGGGGAGACCCACAAGAATAATTGCCCAGATCGATCGAGTTATTACTCAAAATTTACATTGGTTAAAAATCATAATTAATATTGTAGTACTATAACGAACGTAAATTTGTATGTTGAATTAAGAGATTTATGGATTACGCTGCTCCACTATGGAATAACGGATGTAGATACCATTGAGTTTAATATGCGAGGGAGATGATATTTCATGTGGAAGCCATTGCGGAACAACTGAATTCAGTAAACGGCGCAAGTATTCATTACTTATGCCAAATTATGCCATTGAAAATATAATCACTTGGGCAGTAGAGCGCTGATGCTGAACATTGACAGGAGGAGTATTATATAATAGAATTTTTAAGTCCTCAATAACTCAACGTTTACGCGAGAGTTGCGGGTTCAATCTTGACCTCCTTAGGCTATTGTCATACCCATTACTAGCACAAGCTACGACCTTATTTAGAGGGCCAATAGAAGCTTTAGTAATGACTTGAAAAAGCATTGCTAATAGTCTTTCACGTTCACCTTCGGCAACGCTACTGACCACCTTTGCATTTGCGCTATATTTCTACTTGGACGCAAATAAGCAATACCATGTCAACCCACAAAATTGAAAATACTGAGTTATAAATGCAGAAGTGTTGGTAAATGGCTGAAGAACATTTTTCTTTAATATTTGTAGGGTTTTAAGCTTTAAAACTTCTAAAAGCCATTTTTTAATCATGCAATTTATGTATTATGTTAAACGTTTTGAGTTGTATTATATACGAAATATGCAGTTTGTATACTTATTTTTTGTGAAAATAAGTAAAATATCTTACATAAATCTGAAATTGCCAAAAACTTGACCAATACATAAAAAATTCATATAAAGCAAGTTGTTCAAAATTTTCAAACGCGTTTTTCTCGAAATGACATTCGTGTGGGTTGACATGGTATTGCTTATTTACGGCCACTTATCATCAGGTGAAGTAAAGTCATCTACGCTTCTGGGCTCAGTAAATAAATAAATAAAAACCTTTTTATTTTTACTTCAACAATGTTATCTATTCCAAGCCAGTATTTACATAATGTAATAAATTATTGTCCGAAAAATCTATTTTTTATAGTCTTATCAGTACTTAATATCTCAAAGATTTACATTTTCCTTCATCAACTCAAATGAAAACAACGAAAATGTACTGTAATGCCTTAAGATAAAGCTCATGTCAAACATAACGCGGATCTAATTTGTATGTAAATTAAGTAGTACATTCCTTTTTTCGGTCATTTCCATGCGATAATCATAAGGCCAGTTGTCGGCGCGGCAAAATTTTAAACTCGCAATAAAAATTACATTAAGTAGATTAACAAGCATGATGGTAAGCAGTTACCGCAACCTATGGGCTTGCGATACTCGAAGTATCATATGCGCGTTGCCAACCTAAGAGATATGGAATGAAGGAAAGAAAGGTATAAAAGGAAGGGAATAAAGGGGATGGGAGATTGGGCTCTGGCACTTTTACTCATCAGAATACTGATACTGGTACTTTATACAGATCTATGAGAGGGTAGTACTACCATGGTCGAGGACGATTTGTGTTGGTGTAACATGGATCTACTACCTGGTCTTCATCATGTATGTGATAGTATTGATGTTACAAGCTTCCTTAGGCCCTAGCGTACCATCAGGCGGAACCATGCCTTTACCTGCCTCTATCTGGAGTTATTGTACTCTTAAATGACATTATCATATTATGAAAAAAGGAAAGCTCATTGGACAAAAGAGGCTATTTACATTTTTAGCTTTTAAAAAAATCTTCTTATTTCATATCAGAGAAGGTACACTGACAGGAGGCTCACGTGATGTTAAGCGATTACCGCCACCTATTAAAATCTGCAACACTAAAGGCCATGTAGGTATGTTATTGCCCTCTATGCCCAAACTCGTTATACGCTGGCTCGAAATGCAGCTGACGAGCAATCACTTCAAGAGTTTTTCACCAAAATACGTGGTACCTAACCAGACGGGCCTATTAAGTCTTACCGATAGCATAGAATCTCTTTCACGACATGCAGGTTTCCTCACGAAGTTGTCCTGCACTGTTAAGCACGAGACAAATTTGGAACACAAATTAAAAACTTGAAAAATCTTTCCCAGATTCGGCCAAACAACCTTTGGTTAAGATCTACGTTTTCGATTTTTCACTGGGCCATCTTCGACAATAACCCCTTAACACGAAATGCTAAATCATATACCTTGATTTCGAATGATGTTACAGCTTTATGAATAAATTACCGTTAAAACTACAGCAGTATCGTAAATAAATGATGGAAGCCGCCTCACTAGACGAAGTTTTGTGAAACTTCAGGTAAGAATATAGGTACAGGTTTGAATTTATTTTGGCTCATATTACTTTTATAAAGAGACTTTTAATATTTTACTGACAATAAAGCGTATGTGACCTAAATAGTTGTGTTATTACAAAATGTTCGTTTATTGCAAAAACGTGGTTTAAATTATAATATTTGCCCACGTGAATAACGTTTTGTAATGAGGCATCGGAGCTAATATCCTGAGGTTGCCAACAAGTGATTGACACCTACAACTGGTGTTGCAAGCGCTCATAGGCTGCAAAAACCGTTTTCAATCAAGTTGGCCGTATGCTAACTGTGGCATGAATTCCTACGCGAACAAAGAAGTTTGCCAATTTTTTTCTTTGTCGTACTTCTAAAAAGTGGAAATCATTGCCGGCTCCCGTGTCCCTTCCTATAATCTGGGTTAGGCATCCTGCGGTTAGGTAGGGTAAAGGTAGCTAACGCGGATGTCCACAACTGTATTTGCTGCCTTCGCGTTTGGACCTTACTGCTGTTTGAGTATATATGTCAATAGATGGCATTATTAATGTCATTGAACATTTCTAAATCGCGCTGGCCAGAATCCCGGCTAGAAGTATAAGTCATTTTTCAATGTAAATATATTTTGGTCTTTCAATACAGTTCCTTACTTTGTTGTGGTGTTTTATAACAAAGTCGTAGACAGTTATTAGGTAAACACAGTTGTTTACCTAATAACTGCCTGCCCTGCCTCTTACAATCAAGTGGAGTACTGAAAAAAATCTTTCTTGGCAACTTATCTGCCTAAAAAAGGAATACCATATATATTTTCACTGGTGGTAGATCTTTTGTTGCAAGAAGCCGGCTAGGTAGGTACGACCGCAGTGTTAAATATTCTGCAGTCAAATAGTAGTGCTTAGCATTACTGTGTTCCGGTTTGAAGGGCACTGGTAGGCTAGTGAAACTACTGGGCAGAGGACATTTAAGAACTAATATCTCGAGGTTGGCAACGCGTGAGTGGCACCTACTAATGGTGCTGCAAGCGCTCATAGGCTACGGCAACTAGTAAGTAGTAACTACGGAATCAGGTGGGCCGTATGCTTGTTTGCCAACTTATAACATAAATAAAAAAGGACGAGTGGCATTAGAAGTAAGATAAGAAACTTATTAACTAAACGAGTTTGATCAATGTTAAACATTTCAGCAAAAGTAAAAGGATAAGTAGGCATATACTTAAAGAATTTTTAACAAGATTTTTGCTTTATTAGCAAAGTTTTAACAAGATTTCAAGATTTAGTGACATGTCTTGCGGCCTTTTGAAACTCGTTATACATTTTACTTTTTAACTGACATGATTCTGATAACCTTTAACTTATAAAGAATTTAATACATTAATAAGGATCATTTCGTATTTGACAAATCAATTCAACAATTATATTGCATTGTTCATGTGTGGGCGGTTTTGTGCTTGTGTGTGTGCTATCGGACTCCCGGCTCTGAGTGTGTAACGTATCTATACTATGTATCAAAGTATTAATGATCATACGAGACTCCAACAAAACGAAATGTTTGTTTTGACCTACGTATAATTTACAAAAAATAGTTACTTTGCCAATCCCTTTGGGCTTTCAATTGGGATTTAGCTCTGCTTAGAGCTAAATGCAGGATAAATCCATGGTATAGAAACTAGTTTATCTATGTCTGATGTCCCTGGTCCATTCATTTCGAAAAGGTCATCACTACATAGTATAAAACAAAGTCGCTTTCTCTGTCTCTATGTATGCTTAAATTTTTAAAACTACGCAACGGACTTTGATGTAGTTTTTTTTAATAGATAGAGTGATTGAAGAGGAAGGTTTATATGTATAAAAAGAGTGGAGAAAAATATATCTTTGAGGTTTCTAATGTGATGTCGTAAATAATTACATGAATGTTTTAACGCGTGCGGGCCACGGGCAGTAATGAATAAATCAAAACTACTGGATCGATTTTAATCATTTTTCAGTGAATGACATAGACTATATTTTATACACGTGCGAAGCCGGAGCGGGCCGCTAGTAAGGGAATAAACTATTTTTATCGCAACAATATTTGTCAAAACTCGTAACAGAACTCGTATCGGCCGACGTAAATAGTTGTGAGAGGTTTTCCTCTGACAAATAATATTGAATAGCAGGAAGATTGGTCTTATAACAAAGTTTGTCTGAATTCTTTATACCTTTTCATATTATTGTTTTCGTATAGTCATAGAGTAAAGCATAGACTTACTGCATACTGTGGATCGGTTCTTTCAAACTGATTTTTAAACGACTTCAAAAAAGGATTTCTCAATTCGTCTTTTTATGTTTGTTACCTCATAATTTGGTGAACTTATTTTTTGATTCTTTTTTATTTGGAAGCTGGTGCTTCCCATTTATCCCATTTCAATTCCATTTCCAATTTGGTCCAGTCCTGACAATGACATCTGTTCGAGCGAGCGCTATGGGTGGCGCCATCTGCCGAGCTTACTCCACAACTTACATTACGATACGATTTTAATTAACTCCGGCGCCATCTCGGGTCGCTTGTAGAAAGACCACGGATACTGCATTCGTGCATGCTCTCTATGCTGGGGCCCATTCCGCCGACGACCTCTTACCTCGCATAACGCTTTAATTTGTATACGTAATAAACGCTTTATACTGAAAAAAATAAATTATTCATTTGAGAAGAGTTTTGGAACAATCCTGCCCACACACATCCATGAAAAAACCAAATAAGTCTTAAATTTGGATTATTCATTAAAATAAAATATTTTTACCAAAAACAAAACTGTAAACCAAAAATAAAATATTAATTTTTTTCTTTTTATTTTTGAAGTCAGATTTTTTTTGTAATAATTATTTTCATCCAAAACATTATAAATCAAAATAAAATACGTTAAAATTGTGGACATACATAATTTTTTTAACTTAGCTTCTGTATATACTTTCATACGTATTGAGTAAAAATCTGTTAATTTGAAATTGCAAACATACAGTTTAATGTTATTTATTTGTATAGATACTGCAACTAAAATCCGGATTCAACAAATTTCAAACTATTATCCACTTATAAAGTTTATCGTTCCATCAAAACTATCACTAGTGTAGAAAATTTAGCGGATACAGTAATTAAAATTTTGCTTAAATTTTACAACTTTGCATTCTCATACATAATCATACATTCTTATATGTATTTCTGTATACAAGTCTATTTATAATATAACTGCTTTAACTTCCCTATGTATGTCCGAAGTAAAAATAAATATTATACCCTCGGCTTCACTCGTGGTGATGTATTTTTTTGATAGCACCATACCAACCTAACATTTTCCGTGATAAAAGTATCATATTTTTTTGTAAGAAGAATTTTGGGGGCAAAGGGTAGGTATCGGATTAAACCGATCGGAAAGGGCTCAATCATTGACAATTCCAGCCGCTCTACGTTGAATGCGGTCAATTGCAAGAAGCCGGTACTGGGGAGCACTCGCCCAGAGATGAGAGCAGTACTCCACGTGCGGTCGAATTTACGTGTACAACTGTAGGCGATGAGCCGACGTGAAGTAGTGTCTCGTCCTGCTGAGCACACCAAGCTTTTAATCCGGATTATAAGCGTCATGATTGATTACGCAAGCGAACCCATGACGTCCCGCTATGGCAATGAGGGTTCCGTGATATTTTAGTGGGTATTGCCGCTTGATTAACAAGCGTCCGAGTCCCACACTACCACTGCCTAGTGTACTTGACGAGTACACTAAGCAGTCTGAAGGTATAAATAAATATTAATCTTATAAATCTTATTATTAAAAATAAAACGTGTTGTGGTAGGAACGAAGATACATCATTAAATTTCATTTTCCACTATCAATTTTAATATCAATGATAATAAACGCTACACACTCAACAGCTTCCATTAGGATAATTATATCCTGTGTCAGAGGTTTGGAAACCCACACACTGGAAAGGACAAACACACCCCGACCGGAAAACATTCCTGTATAGTTAATACAAATATCTGCTACGAGTGGAAATCGAACCCGCGATCTGAAGCGCTTAAGGCAGGTTCGCTACGGCTGCGCCACAACGACGCCATTTTATTTCATATCCCCACCTCTTACCACTCCATCTCACCCCTTACTACGTGCCCTTGGTCGATGAGGTCGTTATGGAATAGGGTTTTTAATAGTCATTAAAAGTCGAGATTAGGCACCGAATTCCCAGCAAGAATTGCAGCATATTGTTACAGACAAATAAATGTATATACAAATATTTTTATACACATGGGTATTTCTGTGTACACTGTGTAATTTCTATTTGAATTTTTGTCCGTTGGGAATTTTTGTTTCACTACTAAAATTTTCATCAAAGCTTTGGTTGTTTAACTAACATTCTATAGTTATTAATTATGTAATTTTTAACCAACTTTAACAAAGAAAGAAGAAAGAAAGAAAGAAAGAAGTAATTTATTTGGGACAATACATGGTTGTTAAAAGAAAAGACATACATAGAATAAAAGAAAATAAAAAAAAACAATTAAACTTAACAATAACTTACAAAAGTACCTATAACTATAAAAGAAAAAAAAAAGAAATAACTTAATAAATAAAAAAAAGACAATTATGGGAAGAAACAATAACCTAACAAAAAAAAAAAGTAAATACATAAATAAATAGAATTTATGATGTCTTTACTAAAAACAATGCTGTGTCCCAAAAAGGTGTGCCATTCAGCATGCATTGGGTGACCCGAGTTCACCCAATACTGATTTTCAATGACACCCTAATTAATAATTCTGACGTGGCTGAGATAAACTTATTACTAATATATATAAAGAGGAGTTCTATGTTCAATTGTATGTATGTTTTATGTATGTTCACCGATTTCTTCGTTAATTGTAAAGCGATCATAAATCTACTTTATTTAAATTCTCGGAGGATGTCTAGTTGGTCCCTTTTTAATTTGGTTAGAATCTGATACTGGGATTATGGAGAAAGAAGGGAATTTTATATGCACGCCTATTGTGATTGGGAGGCCGATTCGTTTACCGATCAGTAAGCGCACCCGGCTATAAGCTTCTCAGTTACTGGTTCACCCTTTAGGTTGCGGATGTCAGGCGGCAATAACTCTATGTAAAAATTAGTAACCCGTCAAATCAGGATAGGAGTATAAACAGACCCTGGGTAAACACCGTGAATAATGCTAGAAATACAACAATGCTTATACCACGGGGTATATTGGAAAATTCGAAGACTGAATTAATGGGAAAACTAAAGTCTTAGTTTCGAAAGATAAGATTAATAAAATTTAAATAATTGCCTTGAAGTTTCTTTATCTTTGTTTCAGTGGCTTAAAACTATCGTAGAGGTTAAAAGCAAGCTTTTTTATTGAAATCATTTTTACATCGAAGGTTTCAGCAACACGCATGTGATACTTCAAGTATTGCAAGCATTCATAGGTTGCGGTGACTGGCCAGGCATCAGGCAGACCATATGATTGTTTGCTAACCGTCATTAAATAAAAAAAAATATTGCAATGACTTGAAACTTGAAAACCGTGCCTCGGAGAGCACGTTAGGCTATCGGTACCGGCTGTTATCACATAGCATCTGATAATAATCGTTAACTCTTGATAAGTAAATTGCTCTTATCCAGTGAGTGGTTCGCTCTTAGCGTTGCGGAGGTCAGATGGCAATCGCTCTATGTAAAAACTAGTAACCTGTCAAATCCGGACAAGAGTTATAGCAGACCCTGGGTAAAGTAAAATACCGGGAATAATGCTAGGACGAAGAAGAAGGCTTGAAACTTGAAAAATTGTTCAACTTGGCCTGAATTTCATGATTTTTGACTCAAGAGGAAGAGTCCTCTTGCCACACAATGTCACACTTCGTCGACATCCACCTATCTTTTATGTAATAAATAAATAAACACACTCAACGGCCCTATTGGCACAACTTCGTCAATGTGTGACGTAATTTGTGGATGGCCTATAAGCCGGTTAAATTGCGTTTAATTTCTAAAAATAATTTCCTAGTAAAGTAGCTTAAGGGGTCGTTTCAGTAAAATAATTATACCGTTTTCTTAGTAGTCATTCCTTTTAATATTCCTTCATAATACGGGGAATTGGTTCGTGATTTGTTCTTTTGCTTTAAATTCTGACCTTTTTTAATATTACAATCGGATTGTAGTACCGTGAAATTGTGTTGATGGTTTAATTTTCTATAAAACTTTCTACTTGTGACTTTATTCGCGGTCTGTATACATATCTATACAAATAGATAAACTGTATGTTTGTGAATGTATGTATTTATATTTACATTAATTTAATGGTAACTTATTCTTCTTCTTCCCTTAAATTTAGTTACCCAAGGTCTGCTTATACTCTTATTATGATTTGACAGGTTACTAGTTTTTACATAGAGCGATTGCCATCTGACCTCTGCAACCTTAAGGGCGAACTAGTAACTAATTGCATAAGAGCAAATTACTTACCAATAATTAACGATTAATATCGGATGTTATGATAACAGCCGATAGCGATAGGTTGACGTGCTCACCGAGGCACGGTGGGGAGATCCACAAGGACGAACGGTCAGACTGAAGCCAATATTTATAACAAACACCTGCTCCACTTAGATTAAATTAATTTTTTAAATTGATTTTTTAAAACGTTCTTTTATTGGTTAACATTTTTGAATCTTGTTAACATTTTTCCCGGCGTCGGGACGTGACGACCTCATCGCCCGCTGTTGGGATAACCTCTGTCACAACAGAGATTATTCCACCAGTGCAGTCAGTCACACTGGTGGTAGGTCTTTTGTTGCAAGAGGCCGGCTAGGTAGGTACCACCGCAGTGTCCAATATTCTGCCGCCAAATAGTAGTGGTTAGGCACTACTGTGTTCCGGTATGAAGGGCACTGTACGCTAGTGAAATTACTGGGCGAACGAGATTTAAGAACTAATATCTCGAGGTTGGCAACGCGTGAGTGGCACCTACTAATGGTGCTGCAAGCGCTCATAGTGTAGTGTGCACCTAAGCTAATAATATGTAAGTCATATTCCAATACCATGCAGTCATTAAACGTACTTCCAACTGTTCAGACGTTGTTTCATTAATTCGTTCCTGGGCACAACAATACATGGCGACCCTGCCAGTGCGGTGTGCGTGTGGACTGTACTACACGTACACCGCCACTACACTTTTGAAGATTCCAGGATAACCAAAAAAGTGGTAATTCAAATTTTGCAAACTAGATGGAATACTATAATAAATTATATTTAATGACGAAAATTGGAAAATCTATGAAAATGCCGTCAGAAAGTTATATTTATAAAGAGTTTTAAGATGATAAATGAAATTTGGAAAATATATGAAGAGGCAATGTGAAAATGTTATCTAAGAAAAGGTATAAGAAGAAACTGAGAGATAGTAAGGTCTACTTCTTCACGAAGGTTTTAGCGAAATAAGGAAGAAAAAAAGAAGTCAATTTAATCAGTGAGGTGTGAAGTGCATAGTAAAAATAAAATCAAGTCAGAGTATAGTGGAAAAGTGAGTGATGTGAGTGATCAAAAGTCAGTACCCTTTTCTTTTCTTACTGAATTGGTTAAAAAGACATTACTTAGAGACAATAAGCACATTGTTTATAATATCTTGTAACCTAATATGGTAGGTAAATCGCCGCGTTCCAATGATATTTGAGAGCATGTCGCGTCGGTAAGTATTAAGGCGGCTTCAGACTAGCTTACTATATTTTATTTTTGTGAAATGTCTAGTATTATAAAAAATATATAATGATTAAATTTAATTAAAATATAAAATAAGGTCCTAAAGAAAGAACAGTAAGAATTTAAATTTTAAAATAATAAAATAATTAATTAATGTTAACTTTTGATGTGTGAAAGAATTTTTTTGAAATAAATTAAAAAGAAGGAAAAGAGAGATATTGATACCATTTTGTGTGGTGCTACTTTTTTGTGCTAAAAAGTTCTATAAGAATATAAAGATATTGCTGAAGTATAAATATAAGAAAAAGTGTAAAATGGAGAATTTCGATATAAAAACGGCATGTACATTGTTACCTGTTATGACAGAAAATGAGGAGGTCACAAAACAGTTGATAGACAACATCGAATTTTACGATTCCATGTTAAAAGCTGACTACAAAAAGTTTTTAATTAATTTTGTTTTAAAATGTCGCCTTTCTTCTAGTGCTAAATTAAAATTAGCTCAAAAATATGAGAGTGTAAAGTCATTAGTGAGTGACATGAAAAAATTTTTACTTACTAAAAAATCATCATCATCGATCCTAACGCGTTTACAGTCAATTAAACAAAATTCTAAATCAATTAATGAATTCGGTAGAGATATTGAACAACTGTTCGTTGATCTTACCATTTCACAGGCAGATGGAAATGAAAAGTGTTTAGAAATTTTACGCCCAATAAATGAGAAATTGGCAATAAATAGATTTTATAACGGTCTGAATAACAAACGTATAAGCACCATTATAGCGGCCCGTGACTACAGCTCTTTGAAAGACGCCATACGTGCTGCAGAAGATGAGGAGGTAGAATCGTCTTTTAGGTCAGCGACCAGCTATAGATTTCAAAAAAGACATCAAAGAGGTAAGGTTTTTTATTATAATAACAGATTTCCCTCTATTCCCATCCAGAATAAAAACAATGGTCGAGGACAAATTAATAATCGTCGTCCCTGGCCCCAAGTACGAACCTCACGGTTATACCATGGTCAACCTACCCACGATACCACATACAGAGGTAAGTACAGTAAAATTAATTGTAAATTTAATAATTATTACAGGGATAATACTAGGGACTCGTTTTATCATTTTTTTGATCCTAATTATATATTTAATTTTGGTTGTATTAATAAAGTAATTTTTTATGTAAACAATAATCCGTTCAACTGGTTATTAGATACGGGTGCGTCTTTATCTGTTATTCAATCAAATTGGTTATGTAAATTTAATATTCCTTTTTACTCCGAGGAAATTGAAATAAACGGTATTGGAGGAAAAATAATATCAAAAGGCTATGTATACTTAGATTTAAAAGTGAAGGATAAAAAGTTTAGGCATAAGTTTTATATTTTTGACAATTTACCGTGCAAAACAAACGGTATTCTAGGGCAAGATTTCTTCAAAAGATATAACTGTATTTTGAATTTTGAGAAAAATTACTTAAGTTTACAAACTAGTAATAATGAAAACGTAACTTTGAATTTTGAATTAACGCGAAATGCGCGAAATAATTTTATTATAATACCAGCGCGAAGTGAGTACATTTATTGGATAAAAACTAGTAAAAAACATGATTGTGTCGTTAATTGTCAAGAATTGTGTGAAGGTGTCTTTATAGCGAATATCATAACGAGACCAGTAAATGGTAAAATGCCTATTAAGATTTTAAACGTTAGAGAGCAGGATGTGTGTTTAAGTTATTTTTCAATAAATACTAGCGAGCTTAAGGACTACACAATTTGTAATTTTAAGAAAGCCGAGATAAATTCTGATAGATTAAAGAAATTATTTTCCGTTATAAATTTAAAAGGGCTTAACCACGAAGAACAGATATCGATAGAAAATATATGTGCTAAATTTCCAGATATTTTTTATTTACAAGGCGATAAACTAACTACAACTAATTTGTATGAACAAAAGATTCAATTAAAAAATAACAGTACTCCAGTTTATACCAAGCCTTATAGGTTACCACATTCGCAGAAACTCGAAATCGATAATCAGATACAAAAAATGCTAAGTGACGATATAATTGAAGAATGTAGTAGTGAGTGGTCGAGTCCACTACTGCTAGTACCTAAAAAAGTCGATAGTAATGGTAATAAAAAATTTAGAGTAGTTATTGATTATCGTAAAGTAAATCAGCAGATTCAAGATGATAAGTTTCCCCTTCCCAACGTAACCGAAATATTGGATTCTTTATCCGGGGCAGTATATTTTTCTCACTTAGATTTATTTTCTGGGTATTATCAAGTAGCATTAAATAAAAACAGTAGGAAGTTAACAGCTTTTACAACTAGCACTGGTCAGTACCAAATGAAAAGACTACCTATGGGTCTTAAAACTAGCCCAAGTGCTTTCAGTCGGGTGATGACGGTAGCTATGTCTGGTCTGACATACGACAAGTGCTTTGTATACTTAGATGATCTTATAGTTTTCGGACGTAATTTAGACACACACAATAAAAATTTACTTGATGTTTTTAGCAGATTGCGTAGAGTTAACTTAAAATTAAATCCGTTAAAATGTGTATTTTTGCAAAAAGAAATATTATATTTAGGACATAAGGTTTCAGATAAGGGTATATTGCCGGACCCTGATAAAGTCAAAGTGTTAAGAAACTTTCCTAAGCCTAATAATATAGATGAAGTACGAAGATTTACAGCATTTGCAAACTATTATCGTAAGTTTATACCAAACTTTGCACAAATAGCATATCCACTAAATTATCTTTGCCGTAAAGATATAGTTTTCATATGGACTGAAGAATGTGAAAGAGCATTTCAAACATTAAAATATGCATTAACGTCCCCCCCAGTTCTTCAATATCCAAATTTTTCAAAGGATAATACTTTTATATTAAAAACTGATGCATCTGGTATTGCAATTGGCTCAGTTTTATGTAACGGCGATGACAAGCCTGTAGCTTACGCAAGTCGAAGTTTGAATAAGGCAGAAAAGAACTATCCTACTATTGAAAAGGAGTTATTAGCATTAGTCTGGAGTGTTAAGTATTTTCGACCTTATTTATATGGAAGGCATTTTAGAATCCAGACAGACCACAAACCGCTAATTTATTTATTTAATATGCGTGATCCTTCCAGCAGGTTAACGAAATTTAGACTTTGTCTTGAAGAGTATACTTTTACTGTGGAATATGTGAAAGGTTGCAACAATGTGGCTGCAGACGCATTGTCGCGCGTGATTGTATCGTCAGATGAACTGAAAGAGATGTGTGAAAAGGTGATGAATGTAATGACAAGAGGACAATTGAGACGATTACGTGATACAGGACATGGCATGACAAATGACAACACGTTGACTGATAATGATGACGATAAAGATGATTCGAGGACTGATCACCCACGAATCGTCGAAATTCTTAAAAAACCAAATTATGTTATTGAACTATCTTTAACGACTAAAACTAAACTGAATAAACTACGGAAAAGCGGTCTTATTCAAGCCGAATTAAATGAATTTGCATATGTACCGAATGATGGTAGTATTTATTTCGTACCTTCTTCTCAATCGCTGTCTACGCGAGCCGTGTTAGTGAGAGATTTAGGGTTATTATGCGAAATGATAAAAATAAATGAAATATGCATTATTAAAAATGAAGAAAATAAGAAATTTATTGAAAGGTTAACCAAAGAAATAATGAAAGCTCCAAAGTGGTCCGGACCACGATTATGTGTTATTAAGGGAGTAAGAAGAATAAGTAATATTGATGACAGACGTGTCATAATTAACGACTTTCACCTATTGCCCACAAGTGGCCACGCGGGTACTAGGCGAATGGTTAATAATATTAAAAAACTTTATTTTTGGCCTTCTATTGAAAAAGATGTTCGTGAATTTGTCAACAAGTGTGAAAAATGTCAAAAGCAAAAATATTCTATTAAAACTAAACAACCGATGGTTGTTACTACAACTGCCAAATCAGCTCTTGAAAAGGTATTTTTAGATATAGTCGGTCCTATTGGAAAAGACGACAATGATTATGTTTATATTCTGACATTGCAATGTGAGTTAACGAAATTTATAGAAGCATATCCATTGCAACGTAAAGATTCAATTACCGTAGCAAGAGCATTTGTAGAGAATTTTGTACTCAGATATGGCATACCAAAAGAGGTGGCAACGGATCGTGGTTCAGAATTTATATCTTCGACGATGACAGAGGTATGTAAATTATTGCAAGTATCTCAAGTGACTTCAACAGCTTATCACCACGAGAGTATCGGCGCGCTCGAGAATTCTCACAAGACTATGGGTGCGTATTTAAGGATTCAGTCAGAGAATAAAGTTGGTTCATGGAGTAGTTGGTTGCCATACTGGTGCTTTGCATATAATAATACGGTACATTCAGAAACAAAGTACACACCTCATGAATTAGTCTTTGGAAAATTATGTAATATTCCAACTAATTTAAGAGATGAATACATTGAACCATTATACAATACGGATAACTATCCCTTAGAACTTAAGTATAGGTTAAAAATAGCACAAAAGGATGCTAGAGAAAATTTATATAAGAGTAAGTTAGTAAGAAAATTTTATTATGATAAGAATGTTAATCCAGTAAGTTATAATAAGGACGATTTAATTTTAATCAGAAATACCGTTCATGATAAAACTCAGAGCATATATTTAGGACCATATAAAGTAATAGAAGATTTAAATGTTAATGTAAAAATATTAAAAAACGGGAAACAGGAAATTATTCATAAAAACAGAACTAAATTGTTTGTGTCATAATAGAATGTATGAAAAAAAATATATATTGTATTCTTTTTTTAAATTTCTATGGGGAAGGTGTAGTGTGCACCTAAGCTAATAATATGTAAGTCATATTCCAATACCATGCAGTCATTAAACGTACTTCCAACTGTTCAGACGTTGTTTAATTAATTCGTTCCTGGGCACAACAATACAATAGGCTGCGGCAGCCACTTACCATCAGGTGGGCCGTATGCTTGTTTGCCAGCTTCTAACATAACAAAAAAAAAAAAATCTTGTGTTGTTAAAACATAAATACAACGACAATGTTTTACTATACATTTTACTTATATTACAGATGTAAAAATTGGTAGGTATGTTTGTATGTTTGGCACACATATAGTTAATTAACTGGAACATAGAATACTTTTATCCAAAAAGAAATAAAAGAATAGGAATTCAAAAATTTTTGGTGTGTCATATAAAAATACCTTTAGGAGGTCGTCCGTTCATAACAACTACATTAACGTAGGTGAAGCCGCGGGGATTAATAAACGCTACACACTCACTCAAAAATAAGTATGGTAGTATTTCAAATGGCTTGATTTCTTTGAAATAATTCTCGTTTAGCATAACGATGTGCTAGAATATAACAATTTTTAGAAATTACTTGTAATTCAGTAGGCCTCGTATAACGTAGAAGCTACTTAATAATGGAGAGAGATTTAGTGTCTATGAAAGTAGGTTGTAAGTCTATATTGTTACTGGTTATATTACCTTCATAGATTTGTTAGGGCGGCTACAGACGAGTTTTATAAGACCGTTTTATAGCTATGACACGCTTATGAGCCCGTAATATAAAGCGCTACAAATAAGTAACCGTCTGAGCGTACACGCCAGGTTAAGCACGTGTTATTAATTAAAACGTATGTTTGTATGTTTATCCTTTATTCGTTTCTATTCTATTGAGGTGAAAACATTGAAAATTTTTTCTGAAAACATTCACGATGTTTCCGTATATAAAAACGATTAAGTGTAAGCGGTAACTCGCCAATATAAATTCCGTATAGTATAACCGCATGCCATTTTGAAACTATTATCCAATTAGAAAGTTCGGTTTTGATGCACATAGACTGAAATAGATGGGATCGGATATGGTGAATACTAACAACGTTCTAAGTTGAGGAACTATCCGTAAATGCCACAGCGATATTAATAGTCACACTGTTTATAGCTCCTGACATAGTGGCGGCTGCGGCTGTGGCCAGCAGGCTGAGAAGGCTTGAGCCTAGGGCGGCAAATTTGGGGACCGAATTTTTTTTTACTACCTCATGGAAATTAAAAAGATTAGTGCATAACGGTTTTCTGATTTTCCAGGTAGAAATCTGCAACAAATTTGCCGATGACTATCCGCTGTCACTTTTCACAGTGTAGTTTGTACATTCCGAGTAGCAAACGTCCATATTCTAGAGTAAAACAGCTAGTTCACCACCCCCAACCAGTAAGCGGCCTCTGGGGCCTGTGCCCACATTTTGTATGTGTGAAAAGAGCGAAATTGTAGAAAATGTATTTCCCTCTTCCCACTTTCATCCAGAGGCAAGGGCGGCAAAAATCTTATAGCCTATACCTTGAAATTTTGTAAATTGGCCATTGTCCTGACATTTTTTTTTAATTTGAAAAGTAGGACGGATGTCTATGTATGATGTAAGTGGAAGTAAAGTCCAAATGCGAAGGAGGCTAACATGGTTGCGGAATGCAATCGCGCAACCCACCCTCACCCTGCCTACCCGCAAGATGCCTCTTCACGCCTCATTTGAAGGAGCCCAGATTATAGGATTATTTATATATTTATATTATAGGAGATTATAGTCGGTGACACCGTAGACCCAACTCAAAAAACTCAAACTCAAAATATTCTTTACTCAAATAGGCTTTTAAGCGCTTTTGAATCGTCAAATATACAGTCTGTTATGTCCGCCTAAGTGAAGCTACTGCCGATTCGGAAGGTAGATTCTGCAGAGAAGAAACGGCAAGAAACTCTACAGTTACTCTTTTCAAAAATAATCACATTACATTTGTCAAATGTACAATTAAGATATATATCCCGCATGAAACTCAACGTATATTAATTCCATGCCACATTATCTGCAATATATTCATTAACGGAATAATAAGCTTTATTTAGTAAACACCGCTTGATATAAGATTTAAATTTCATAAGTGGTAGATTCAAAATTGTCTGCGGAATTTTATTATAGAAGCGAACACCTTGCCCCAAAAAGACATACTCACTTTGTGAAGCCGAAAACTTGGTGTAACAAGTTTATCTTTTCTTCTTGTATTAAAGCAGTGTCTGTCACTGTTTGTGTCAAACAAATCAACATTTTTATGAATATAAAGGATATTGCTAAGGATATACTGCGAAGCAACCGTCAGTATGCCTGCCTTAGTAAACACATCCCGAAGAGAGTCTCTAGCTTGCAAATTATAAATCGCCCGAACAGCTCTTTTTTGAAGAATAAAAACAGTCTCAATGTCTGTAGCATTACCCCAAAGTAATAGGCCATAAGACATAATACTGTGAAAATAACTGAAGTAAACTAATCGAGCAGTATCGATATCACTTAATTGTCTAACTTTCCTAACCGCGTAAGCAGCAGAGCTGAGTCTTCCTGCAAGGGATGTTAAATGAGAGTTCCACTGAAGTTTTGAATCCAGTGTTATTCCTAAAAATACTGTATTATCAATTATGTCAAGATTTGTATTATTCATACTTAAAATAAAATCTTGTTTCTTAACATTTGGCATTGAAAATTCTACACATTTTGTCTTCGCCGCATTCAAAACTAGGTTATTTACAGTAAACCATTGTTGTACAAACGATAAAGAATTGTTTACATCGTCATAATTATGCTTATTCCTGTCAACCTTAAATATTAGGGAAGTATCATCAGCAAACAATACGATATCACATATACTGTTTACATAGAAAGGCAAATCATTAATGTAAATCAAAAATAGAAAAGGGCCTAGAATTGAACCTTGTGGAACGCCCATTTTTAGTACAGATCCAGAAGACTTTATTCCATTAATTGATACCTGTTGTAATCTATTAGATAAGTATGAGGCAATGATTTTAAGAGCTTTATCAGTGACACCGTAATGGTTCAATTTATTTAAAAGCGTCTCGTGTACAACACAGTCAAAAGCCTTAGACAAGTCACAAAACACACCAATCGCATTCTGTGACTTCTCCCAAGCGTCATAGACATGTTTTATGAGCGTCACTCCAGCATCCAATGTAGAGCGTCCCTTGCTAAAGCCATATTGTTGGTTGTGAAAAAGGCTATTTAAATTGAAATGAGATAGAAGTTGGTTAAGTAAAATTTTTTCAAATATTTTACTTAACGACGGGAGTATGGAAATTGGCCTATAGTTACCGGGATTAGTTTTATCGCCATTTTTATAAAGTGGTAAGATTTTACTGCATTTCATAAGGTCAGGAAAACAGCCCGCATCTATACATTTATTAAATATAAAAGCTAAATATGGAGCAATGCTGTATATTATATTGTTTATTAAGTGAACTGAGATACCCCAAAGTTCATGAGTTTTTTTAATATTTAATATTTTAAATGTTTTAATAATATCTATTGCATTAATACGTTCAAAGGAAAATTTTGCATGGCATTCAGAGACATTATTTTGTAATATTTTCAAGGCCTCAGAAGGAGTTGATCTTAAATTACAAGTTATCTGTGATGGTATTTTGGAGAAAAATAATTCAAATTCATTTGCTATTTCTAGTTCCATATTCACAGTAGCGTTATTTATATTTAATTCAATTGTCTCTTTTTGTTTTGTTCTTCCACATACACCATTGATAATGTCCCATGTTGCCTTAACCTTATTTTCTGACTTCATGATCTTATATTTAATAAATTTGGATTTAGCACAGACACACACTGCTTTAAAAACCCTTGAATATTTCTTAACATATTGAGCTCTGATTCCATTGCCTCATACTATATAATTCATATAATCTATTTCTGCTTTATATATACCATCCGTTGCCCAATCAGAAAATTTTATTTTTATGTCCTTAAATGTACTTTTAGTTTTAAAAGACTTTTCAAATTCATTTACAATTAATTTAAAAAAGAAGTATAAAGAACATCTGGATCATGCACCGTCAAGTTTAACCCAGACAATCCTTGAGCCACAGTACCCTTAAAGCAACTGACCTTATTACTTGTTATAGGCCTATATATGATTTTTTGTTTATTTTTAATAATATTATCATTGATAATGAATTTGAGGCCACTATGATCTGAGCTTATATTATTAATTATTGACTTGTCGGACACCTGACAGCGACAGAAAACATTATCTATACATGTCGCGGACGTTTTTGTAATTCGAGTGGCTTCAGTGAATATGTTTGTTGACCGGCACGCATATAAAACAAATAATACAATTTTTTAGTATATTGTATAAGTAGAGCCATACTTTTCCCAGCATAAATGGGCCGGCTCGACTGGGGGAGTGCTATCCTTTCACAGAAAATTGGCGTTAAATAATAGTATCAGCAGGTAATGTTGCGTTTTGTGCAATGAGTGAGAACGGAGCCCCAAAATATCACCCTCTCTGAACCCTCCTTTTTCCCTTCTCATCCCTTCCCTCCTATTGGCAACGCGACTCCTCGAGTTGGCAACGCACATGTAATACTTCAAGTATCTCCGAGGATCTTCGCAAGGAAGATCGGCTACATAAGCCACATGCGAGCGCATGCAAGTTGCCAACAAAAGAATTAAAGCAGTTGCCGTGGCCGAAATCGGTTTGGGATCATCATCATCACTTCAAGTATGAACATACAATCAATGAATATACTATTTTTTTTAGTATTTGTTGTTGTAGCGGCATCAGAAATACGCACTCTGAAAATTTCAACTCCTTACCTATTCAACTCATTACTATTACGTTTCCTCAGATATAGTCCGCTGATATGATTTCTGGAGGAAAAAAAAACTATAAAACGGGATACAAAAAGCTAAGTAAATTAATTAATTTTTCTTGTATTAATTAATTAGTTTTTTTATACTCTAGAGGGTTGGAGAAGTATAAATCTTATAAATTTACATAAACAAAATAAACGTCAGTTTAAAATCCAACGGGAATACACGTCTAGGAAGAAGCGCTTTAGGAAATATTAAAAGCAACAATCAAGTTAACGTTATATTATATTGCTTGTGCCCGCAACATCGTTCGTGGTAACCTTATAATTGGCTCCAGAGAAATGTATCATTGGAGCATTTGCTTGCGCAATGCTTTTCCCAGCACAAATGGGTCGGCTCGACATGGGAAGTACTAACTTCTCGTAGAATATCGGCGTCAAGTAACAGTATCAGTAGGTACTGTTGCGCTGGAGGCCTAATCTCCCACCCCACTGTTCCTTTCCTTTTTTCACTTATCACTACTTCCTTCTTGTTCCATGGGTTAGCAACGCGCATGTGATACTTCAAGTATCGCAAGCGGTCATAGGTTGCGGTGACTGCTTACCATCAGGCATACCGCATGCTTGTTTGTCACCCGACATGAAATAAAAAAAATACAACAAATGTGAAAATTTGTAGGTTTCAATTTTTTTTTTGTGAGAGGGGGCCAACGGGCAGGAGGCTTACCTGATGTTCAGCGATCACCGCCGCCCATGAACATCTGCAACACCAGAAGGCATGCAGGCGCGTTGCAAACCTTTAAGATAAGAATACGCTCTTCTCTTGAAGGTTCCCAAGTCGTATCGGTTCGGAAAGACCGCCGGCGGAAGTTGATTCCACAGAGAGGTTGTGCGAGGAATGTCTTCTAAATCGCGCTGTTGTGGATTTCCAGACATCGAGGTGGTATGGATGGAATTTAGAGTTTTGTCGCGATGTCCAAACAATTCCTCAGAACATTCCCCGTGATATATGTGATAGGAGATGCAGAGTGATCCGACATCTGC
Organism: Hestina assimilis; assembly: GCA_023373885.1. Classification (NCBI taxonomy): domain Eukaryota; kingdom Metazoa; phylum Arthropoda; class Insecta; order Lepidoptera; family Nymphalidae; genus Hestina; species Hestina assimilis. The sequence goes on along the minus strand of CM041762.1, from coordinate 3,135,851 downwards.
CAAATGATGCCAATGCCAAAGGATCAAGCTGATCGGAAAGAGCTTGATCGTCGACAATTCGAGCCACTCTACGTTGGATGCTGTAAATTGGAAGTAGCTGGTACTGGCGAGCTCCCGCCCAGAGGTGAGAGCAGTACTTCACGTGCGGTCGAATTTGCGCCTTGTAAAAAACGCTAAACGCTAAACAAACACTACATACTCAACGGCTTTAGAATAGCAATATTTCGTGTTGGGGGCCCGGAAACATACACAAGAACAAGGACATATACACCGTGACCGGAACACATGCCTGTATGATCAATACAAACAGCTCCGAGCGGGAATCGAACCCGCGACCTGTGGCGTTTAAGGCAGGTTCACTACCGCTGCGCCACAAGATCGGTGGTCACAAGATGTTCGAATTTAGAATTTTTGTTACTGTAAGTAATGATTAATTTTTCCCTGGAATTCTAAGGTCAGATGCTAGTGTTTCATAACTCATAAAACACATCTTAACAGTACTTCTCATAAGACAGACCTCTTTGGAAGACCTGGAATAATGTTCACACTCTCGCCAATATATTATTATGTGTGTAGCTTTAGTTTTAAGTTGTTAATAAACTAACATAGGCCGCAAAGTAATTTTTAAGTGAGCTGTATGTACTAAGCCAAAAGTATGGACTTGTGGTCTGAAATTAAGATTATTATTATTAGCCTGATGTTTTTCATAATCCCACAGGAACTGAATATTTTTCGGGATTAGGTGTTAATCCAGATAATAAGCTATTAAACAGATAGCGTATTATCTGCTGAATTTCGTTTCAATCCGTTAAACCGTTTATGCATGGCTAGATGTGCCCGCGGCTGCGGTCCGGTAACCCAATATTTTTCTGACATGAAAAGTATCTTATATGTTAATCCAGGTAATAAGCTATGTGTGTACCAAATTTCATCCAAATATGTCCAGTAGTTTTTACGTGAAATAGTAACAAACATCCATCCACCCAAACTTTCACATTTATAATATTATAGTTAGATTGACAGAATTCTAACATAATTCTTTGTGGATATGCCTTGCTTTACATTTATCTGATAATTCTACATTTTCTGCAGCTTTTTTCTTAATAATATGAAATGTACGGAAAAGGCAAATTTACAGTTTTATTATAATGTACCTATAAACGTTTTAAAAATTTTAATTACATCAGAATTCTACTATCCTACGAATACTATATATAAAATGTAAAAGTCTGTATGTTTCGATGTTTTGCATAAAATTTGGTAAAAATATATTTTGTTACCTAGATGAAAACATGATAATTTTTATCAAGGAAAAATGTTACGTTCTTCCTATATACTCCTGTAATGTACTAGTAAATAATTAAAACGTGTACCGATTATGTTATAGAAGAGAAACATCCTAATTGTAATATAATTATAATATTTTAAGAAAATAACCTCTTAATTTTTTCCTTTGCCTTTTTTATTTAAAACAAGGGGACGGTAGTTCTAAATCAATTTGGCGGGAAAACTAGAATGTCAGTTGGAGCTCGCTATACTCGTTTGGGTCAACCATTTATTAATTTATTATTGTTATTTACTAGTAATGTGTTAGAACGGCCAGTAATTATATCGGCTCATCGATTTATTTGTATAACGATTATTTGTAATGAGGAATTATTAAAATTGTTACTTTTAAAAAGTCTACTCGATTCTGATTTCTAAAATATATTATACCTTTCTTCTCTCTCATGAAACGAAACGTGACGCGTCTTTATAACTGACAGTTTCAAAGATTCTCGTCCAATTATCGAATCGCTCACTAAGAAGTTTCACTTCAAAAATATGCTTCGAATATAAAATAGAACAAGTTTTTACGAAATCAAAAACAAGTTTTCACGACACATAAGCATTAAAAAGCATTTCCTTATATAAAAATTGAACGTAATCCGTCGCTGCTTCGGTGCTTCAGTGCTTCTGAAGTTTCTTCAGTAGCAATCTAACCACGAAGGATGAAGCACGCGTCAATGATCAGCGAACGCGGGTTGCTTTACGATAACCAAGTACATACAAATCGGTTGCCGGAAAAAGTTTTATCAAAGCTATTTTAGTTTATTGTGAACTTTAAGTTACAGAGAGTTTTAGTTTTGAAAATAGAATAATTTTCTTTTTTAAGTGGAAGAATTTTTTTTAAATTAAAAATAATCGGTGCGGTTCTGTGAAATTATTTTGACGTAAGTATTTTTTCTTAAATAATATTAAAGTTATTTACCTTGGATTAAGTCTATTTAGTGTTATATTTTTTTAATATATCATATAATTTTTAATATTTAGAAGTGTTAAAAAAATACTTAAACTGTGCAATGGAAAATAAGATTTACGTAAAGTAATGAATGTTTCAATTATTATATTTTTAATGCTTATATTAACTTACTACATGTATGTTCACTCAATTATTTTACAGACCAATATAAAATATAAGAAAACTAATAAATATAAATTAAACCAAGAAAGCCATTGCCTGCATACTTTGATTTTATTTGTTCCATAGACTTCGTGATTATTTCTTATTTTTAATAAAAAAAAAGGAGGTTGTATTTTTATGTTCGTTAACTTCAACATTTATGAATAGATTTCGAAAATTTCTTTGTCCCATCTAAATTAAAAAAAAAAATATCACCACTAAAGGTGAAATAATAGTAAATGATTTCTTTTTATAAGCCCGTATTTTCTTATTTTTTTAAAGTCAGAAATCCGTCTGATCCGATTTTTAAAAATATCAGGATGAAGATGACACCAAAGTAAAAGTTTTTTTTTTTATGTAAGAGGGGGCAAACGGGCAGGAGGCTCACCTGATGTTAATACTTATTTTCCTTTCCTGTAAGTTTTAAATGATATTTATAGTCACAAAAAAGATAAGAACTAAAAATACAAACTTAAAAACTAAAAAGCGAAAAACCCATATTTTCTACATCAGCTCTGCCCGACTGCTCTTGTAGAAAAACAGTTTCTTATTATTCCAGGTATAAGCTTGTTGTATACGAGTACTTTTATATGATATGCATATTAGAGTCCAAGATAAAATTACTGATGAAGTTAATAAATATGGCATATTTTTTTTTCAAATAAAGACTACATATTATTATAATATAGAACTCTGTGAAAGCGAAGCAAAAATTAGCTACTACAGGTGAATATTTAATTTTTTTATTACGAATGGATAAGTTTCTAAGGTCTTAAAAACAAGAATTGAATATTAATTTTCAAAAGCCAAGATGGCCCAATGGATAAAAAACGTAGACTTTAAACAAATATATCTTCTCTTCTAGTCTTCCCGTGCTAAATTTGAGCTCATCCTAGTGGTGGTACCTTGCTGGTGGTAGGACCTAAACGCCGGCTAGCTACCACCGTTCGTTGATACACTTGGGAGGTGACTGCTATCAGCCGCGTTTCGAGATCAGTGCACATCAGTGGCATTCTAAAAGGCAACGCAACTGCATGCCCTCTGGTATTGCAGATGTTCATGTGAGGGAATGGTTAAACAATAGGTGAGCCTTCTACCCGTTTTCCCCATATAGGATAATAAAGATACTCACCTGATTGTGTATTTCAGTCCTTATCTTATCTTCGTGTGGGCTTTGTAGTGTAATATGTAATAAATTCTGTGAACAATCGGGCAAATTTATTATCGTTTAGACAGGTGGAATTTATAGACGTGATTTACATACTGTGATTAAATAACAATGATTGTGACGTAAGGGCATATTCCAGCATGTTGGGTGTCGGACCTAGCTTATCGCGAGGATTACTGCGGAACATATGTATTTCGTAGTAGTCTCTTCTGACCACAAACTGGGACAGAGGAAGCACTACCCTCTCACAGAATATTACAGTAACAGTATCAGTTGGGAAAGGTGGAAAACAAATGAAAAAAAAACACATACTACATGATATAAACTTACTAAAATAAAAAAATAAAAAGAATAAAAAAATAATTAATAAATAAAACTGTCATACTGGTAATAACTACACTGTGGCAATGACTTCGTTATCTTAGTACCGAAGAGTTATAAAACTTGTGTGGGTATTTTAAAGAAAAAAAAAAACTGTGTTGTTGATATGCATCTGACTGTCAATCGGTTAAATTGAATGAAATTTTTGGTTTTTAGTTTGTTGAAGATGTTTGTCTTTTACTCAAAAAAATATATTTTGCACTGTTTGATTAGAAAATAATGGTTTAACCATTAATATGGTTTAAAACTTACTAATTATATCGCAACCCGTGAAATTTTTACTAGTTTTATGTGGTTCTGGTGGCCATTTGTGGTCATCAGGACCAGTTCCACTTAATCAAATCGCAATAGGAGTGCCTATAAAACTTGGCGAGTTCCCTCAATTTTTGAAAATTCATAATAATAAATACGGTCGATTTCATGAAGTCCTTCTTTTAGAAGTTTTGTGAAAAACAACACACAGATCTGACAACGTTGTGGCGCAGCGACAGCCAGTCTGCTTTAACCGCCACCACAGAAACATGTGTTTCGATCTGGTTGTGTTTGTGCTTGTCATTATGTGTGTTTCCGGATCCCCGATACAGGATATTTCTATACCATTGTGTAGCGTTTGTTTATTATATTAACATTTGAAAAGCATAGATTTGTGTTCCGTCATAATAATCACATCCAGTTTTAATGTGAGACCCATTCTAAGGTGTCGTGTGTCCATCCAGTAGATATTAGTTGTTTTAATTAGTTATAACACACCCTGGCCCGGACGACAAAGAACGTGCTTTATTCCTAATCTGTAGGATATAGTTCTAATAATGGGTGAAATAATTCCTTATTCTGGGTTTTAGCGCTTGAAAACTTTTACATCATTGCTATACTTAAATATATTATATATTGTACATTTGACGACGTTGTGGCCCAGAGTTAGCGAACCCGCCCTGTGCGCAGGTCGCGGATTCGATTCCCGCTCGGAGCAGATGTTTGTATTGACCATAAACGCATGTTTTCCGGTCATGTGTTTGTCCTTATAATTGTGTATGTTACGAACCCCCGACATACGATATAACTATCCTAATGGGGGCCGTTGAGTGTGTAGCGTTTATTACTGTTTATTATTACTGTACCTAAATACATATTATGTTATGTAATAATAACTGTTTGAGCGTTGATATTTACTTTGATTCCTTATATAGCATCCGTAAAAATATAAAGCCATCTTGGAAATGTTAAATTATTATTTCATGACGGTTGGCAAACAAACATATGGTCCGCGTAATGGTAAGCAGTCACCGCAATCTATGAACGCTTTCGATACTGTAAGTATCACATGCGCGTTGACAACCCAAGGAACAGGAGGGAAGAGATGAGAAAGGAAAAAAAGAAGGGAACAGATGGGGTGGGAGATTGGGTCTCCGGCGCTCTCATTCATCGCACGAAACGCAACAGTACATACTGATAGTTTGCGCCGATTATATGTTAGAGTGAGGAAATGGGCTGGCTCAAATGGGAGCCTTTGAGCTGGGACCTTTAAAAACCGTAGTGTAAGTACTTGTTATTAGCTATGCTGTGTTTATTTTTAAGACTACACACTTAAAAATGTTGTCTAGACTAGTTACGTGATCTTCTTCATCCTAGCATTATTCCCGGTATTTTTATGTACCCAGGGTCTGCTTATTACTCTTATCCGGATTTGACAGGTTACTAGTTTTTACACGGAGCGATTGTCATCTGACCTCCGCAACCCTAAGGGCGAACCAGTAACTCATTGGATAAGAGCAATTTACTTATCAAGAGTTAACGATTATTATCAGATGTTATTGATAATAACCGGGACCGACAACTTAACGTGCTCTCCGAGGCACGCTGGGGAGACCCACACGGACAAACGCCCAGACCGAGACAGAAATTTTAACAAACATCTGCCCGAGCGGGAATCGAACCCGCAACCGTCGAGACTACTCACGCACAACGGTGTACACAGTCTGCCTGATGGTAAGTAGTCACGGAAATCTTTTAACGCTTGCGATACTTGATGCATCATTGAACAGAAGGAGTGAGAGATTGCCTCCGGCGTTCTCACTCAACGCACGAAAAGCAACAGTACCTACTCGCTACCCACGACGCCACAACGGTGTCCTAGACTAGTTACGTGATAATGTAAAGAAATTACTTGTTTAAGAATATATTTTAATATCTATGATAATATTATCAAGCTTAGAACTTCATCTTATTCAGAACATTGATGTTAGGTTATAGATAGATAAAAAGCCTTCTTTTACATAAAACAATGTGACAGAATGTGTATTGTTAAATTTTATTTCATGTGTGTCTGTTGGAGGCCCGATTTCCCACTCCTCTTTGTCCACTTTCTTTGCCTCCTCCCACCATAACATACCTCCCACCATCTTAGGTGGCAATGGACTAATTTTATATAAATTAATGTACTTTATATACAGTAATGAAACTATTTCGCATTAGGTAGATTGTTTGGTTGCTTGCTTTAAAAAAAAAATAGGACTTACTGGCGATCCGGTCCACCTGGAGTTATCACCTTGTTCGATCAACCCATCCCATGGAAAGATAAAACCAAATATTTAGGCGTCATACTCGACAACAGACTTACCTTTGAAGCTCATATCCGCAAGGCACGGGATAAAGCAGCGTTCGTTTTGGATGATTGTATGCGATGTTGGGCAGGCGGAGTAAACTGTCCCTTAGAAATAAGGTAACATTATACAAAGCTTGTATACGTCCCATACTGACCTACGCGAGCAATGTTTTTTCGCATGTCCACGCCAGAAGAATTAATCAATTACAAATAATTCAGAACCGTTTCTTACGCATGGCCTCGGGCTGTCCGTGGTACGTTCGCAACGTAGATCTCCATAGAGACTTTGAAATCGATTCGATCCCCAAACATTTGAAGCGCTTATCGCAAAACTATTTCGATCAAACTACTTTCCATCCAAATCCTTTGATTAGACATGCTTGTATCTACACAGACCGATGTAACCAACCGACAAAAGTAAGGCGTCCTAAGCACGTCCTGCAAGACCCTGACGATAGGATTACATTTGAAAATGCCTCTTACACAGCACAGACACGCACACAACACCGTCCTCGCCGGCGAGGACGATGTCCTTTGTTTGGCACGTCGCGTCGCGCTCACACCGTCGGCTTCGCAGGAGGCACCCTAAGGACGGAATCAAATTTGAGCCTCCGTGAGGGCTGTCCCTTTATCACGGCTGAGTCTCTGTACTCGGCCCCCGCCCGGTGACGCTGTCAAGGCCAGTAGGGCCAACAGCAATACGCATTCCGAAAAAAAAAAAAGCTTGCTGTAATATAAAGATGGTCTTTATTTTTAAATTGTATTTCATTTTTAGTATTTGTTGTTGTAGTGACAATAGAAAAATATGTTCTGTAAAATTGCAACCCTTAAAAAGATTGTCAAACATATTTATATTTGTACACAATATTGTACATAGAAAAATTCCAAGTTTTTTCACAGGTGAGGTCATTGATCTCATAGTTCAGTGAACTTGCCTTGTATGACACATTCCTCTGTCGTCTGTCAGGATTTTGTCTTAAAATTAGCTTTGCTCGTCTTGTTAATTATCTTATTATTTTGATGACTCCGTTAACGGCAAAAATACTAGAAAACAGCCAGTTTTTTTTCATTTCTCTCAGAGTTAAGTTTTCTTTTCTTTGAAAAAAGGAGAACTTTAGCCGATAGTTTGCATACAATTGGGGCATTTTTGTAGTTTTGAAGCTACTAATGTATATTTAATTGTAAGCATTCACAGCAACAATTATGCGTATTGACAGGTAAGGGGTGAGAGGGAAGGATGAGAAGGAAAAAAATGGAAGGGAACAGAAGGGGTGGGAGATTGGGCCTTCAGCACTTTCACTCCTCGCACGAAACGCAACAATACTTACTGATACTGTTACTTGATGTTCTGTGAGAGGGTAGTACTTCCCCGATCGAGCCGGCCTATTCGTGCTGGGGGGAGAATGGCTCTCTGAATCTGAATTAAATCGAAATTCGAAGTTGGAATAGATCGTTGTCCCGGAAACACCAACTGGAAGGCTTTAGTAATAAATACACATTGTTAGTCGTTGTTAGTCACTTTAATGGCTCGGTTGTAATGAACTCGGATGGAGTTAAAGTGATATACGAGTGTGGTGTGGTAAAGGAGTTGTTTATAGCTGATAAGTATTTGGATTTATTTGTGTAGATTTTGTTATTAGTTGAAATTGGTCTCCTTGACTATTACGTTAGTGGCCTTATCGTCATAACAAACTACATTGCCAATTTAATGTCAAAGTTGTCTAGACCTCTGAGTTTTATCGACCTTAATAAAATCGAAGAAATTGGAGATCTACTTTTTACATTCTCTCAGAAGCTTAGAAAGGATCAAATCAAATCAAATCAAATATTTTTATTCAACATAAAAAGCATTACATTTATTTGTCGAAAGTCAGATTCTACCACCGGCTCCAAAATTAAACCTCTACCTGAGAAGAACCGGCGAAACAAACTCAGGGGTTTTATCTTTTTTTATATGTATTTTTTTTAAGTGATATTAGTTTACATATTATAATCACTGAAAAGCCTGGAGTGACTGTCTCATACCCAATGCGTGGTGTCCTCAAGGTATTCACCAATTTTATAATAGCCTTTACCACACAAACGTTCTTTGACCTTTTTTTAAATTTATTTATAGAATGTTTCTGAACGCTTTCTTGGATCCTATTGTAAAACTGTATACAGTTACCCTTAAAAGAGTTACTAATTTTATGCAGTCTAGTAACTGGCATTGTTAATTTCAAATCATTTGAAATCAAATTTTAAGATCATTTGAAATGTCACTATGTTGATCTTAGACAGACTGATAAGGGTTTTTATTGCTAAAGGCTGTCTATGTGGGTACCACCGCAATGTCAGATATTCAATCGTAAAGCAGTAATGTCTTAGGCGTTACTGTGTTACGGTTTGAAGAGCACTGTAGCTAGCGAAATTACTGGGCAAAGATGACTTAAAAACTGATGTCATGTAAAAAATTGTATGCAATAGTAGTCGATGCCATATGTGCTGGTGAAAATACAAGTGAGTGAAAACACACCGACGACATCTGTGTAGAAAATTTTAATTTTTTCCTTTTAGGTTTGTCGGTTTTATTTTTACCGGAAAAAAATATATAAAAGGAAACGGATTTAGATGTCGGCATTATAAAAATACTTTTCCAGCTGGCCGCAGGCTTTGCTCAAAATTCTCATTTTATAAAAAAGTATATTAATCTTTGAAACCGACGCGAAGCGAGAGCTGTCACCGGTAATAATAATATTTTTTGTTGGAACAAAAGGTTCGCGTTTCAAAGAACTTCGTTGGATATAGCGTTACACGTCATACTTTCTACTTTATATATTAAATTTCAAATAAAAAAAATGTATAATAAAGGCTAAATCTAGTTTGACTTAACATCTTTAGCAAATTGTTAAAAACTAAGTTAGCGGTGTTTGAAAATCATTGAAATCTTAATAATAAAGTACTACAAATGTCATATCCACGTAACCTTGTTGCCGCGATTGTGACTTATGAGCCACGAGCGGTGCGAACATGAAATAGTGACGTTTATTCACTTTACTTACTATTGCTGTATAAGCTATTCAATATTCTTTTTTTTCGGAATGTATTGCTAAAACAAAAAAATTCGGATGTGTATTGCTGAAACAAAAAAAAAAAGGTTTATGCAAAATTTGAATTAGATCGGACATACAAACTTTGCCCCCCTTTTTCACCACCTTATAGGTAGAATTTCGGAAAATCCTTTCTTATCGGATGCCTACGTCATAAAAAGAACACACCGTCCAAGTTTCAGATTTTTACGATCAGCGGTTTAGGCTGTGCGTTGATCCGTCAGTCATTCAGGACATGAACTTGACCTGTTTTATGTATATAACCACAACTCAAAAACCCCGAGCCGATACTTATAGTTTTATATTTGAACTTAAAAAAATGCTAATAAGCCTTATTAAGCTCACACACACACACATAAACATACAGAATTGAAGTGAGAATTAATTTCGCTCTTTCAATGTGGGTATTTAATCAAAGCATACAATTTCCGGTTTGGGGTCATTAAACAAAGCGATGACCCGATAAAGTTCATTAGCCAATCAACGCCTGTTAATTAAATCTACGTATACATATAGCTGACTTATTTAAGACCTGCATATAACTATTATATAGCAACAAAAAAATAGGCAGACATGCAAACTGCCGATACTGAAAACTTGAAATTTTGGAATAACTCTTTCTGTCTTTGCTTACCATTAGAAATAATAAAAAAAGAAGAATTTTATTTGAGACAACACGCAAAAATATTTTGAACATATTTATAATATTAATATAGAATTATATATAAAATATAATAAAGTAATAATTGAATTATATAAGTGGAATGGAATTTTAGTACAGTAAACACAAATTACAAGGAGACTTCAAGAGAAATGCTTATTGTCGTACAGGGATCACTAAAACCCATTAGGAAAGGACGTATTGTTGTAACTTGTAGGTTCACACGTTCATTAAGAAAATTCCGTATATACTATACTAGCCAGCGGCTTCGTCCGCGTGTAAAATTTTCAAATAAATCTTACATATTTCTACACAAACTTACATTCCCTATACCCTATTGTTAGTTTTGACCCTTGAGGATAAGACTTGGACAAGCTTTGAATGTCATATTTCTTTATATCGATCATTTTTCGCATTATAAAAGTAGCCTTTGTCCTTTCTCAGGTTCTAGACTATCTGTGTACCAAATTTCATTTAAATCGGTTCAGTAGTTTTGGCGTGAAAGACCGACAGACAGAGAGACAGAGTTACTTTCGCATTTATAATACTAATTAAGAAATAGGAATAAGCGATTGCGATAGCTCTTCCTCAATTACTACAAATAACTTAGTCCAAAATACCGGCTTCAAAACTAAACTATAAAGCTCATAATAAATATTTTCTAAAACAGAAGTCAGTGTCGGCGTGTATGTGCTAATGTTTTACTTAGCATGATTTTTAAAACCCTGTTTTTTTTTTTTTTTTTTTTCATATTTTTTTGTGACCGTAGATAACATTGAAAAGTAATTACGCAATTTTGTTTCCTTCCGTGACGTATTCATCCAGCTATTTTGCTTTAAAACCGGAATATCTAACCGATTTTTATAAGAATATCCGAAAAGTGTACCCATTCAAATAAAAAAAAAAAAATTTTCAAAATCGGCTTATATATAGCGGAGTTCTGAAGAAATAAGTAATAAGTATGTTCACCCTAAGGCGGGGACACATTTTATTTAGAAATTTAAATGAGACCATTCGGGAGGTATACACTTTCCAGCATAAAAGAATTTTCCAAATCTGTTGATAAATGTCGGAGTTCTGAGGTAACAGACATGAGAAAATAGAACTAAACTGAGAACCTCCTCTTTTTATTGAATTCAGTTGAAAATACAAATCTGAATTAATATTAGCGTTTTAAACTTATAACGCTTCATATTACGCGACTGTACGGTCTTATAAGCGCGTTGACGCTCGCATTCGTTGCGTGCGTGATAAGCATGCTTATAAGCACCTATACGCGCATTCGACAAACGAGCTTATATGCTCATGGTCTGAATTTCTGAAACCGCCCTAAGGCTTAACATAAATGCCATCTAGTGACGCTTCAAGTGTGGTTTACGTTGTTAGTGTGCGGTTTTGCTCGTCACTTTATACCTTACATGAATAATAAATTTATGTAACCTTTATTAATATCGGGCTAAGAGCTAATATAACATAATTTAAATTATTATATAGAATTTAAATATACAAATTATAAGTAAATTAGTTTATTATGTTAGTCTTGAATAAAGTATGTTTCGGATAATCCTTCTCGATCTTCTTCTTCCTAGCATTTTTCCCGGTATTTTATCTATCCAGGGTCTGCTTATTACTCTTATCCGCATTAGACCATTTACTAGTTTTTACACGCAGCGATACGAGCAAATGACATATCAAGAGATAATGATTATTATTGGATGTTATTTGATAGCAACCGGGACCGACAGCTTAACGTGCTCTCCGAGGCATGGTGGGGAAACCCACAAGGACAAACGACCAGATCGGAACAGACAAATGTAAGACCAATACAAACATCTGCCTCGATGCTAAAGACAGACTCGCTACCCACAACGATATTATAACCTCGGTCAAAGTCTGAATATATTTGTCTCTAAGTATAAAAGGGCTGGAATTTAATTTGGCATATTTGCAGTAATTATTACATTTTAGTCTTGCCGTTACATAATATTGATTTGAATACTTATCGCAAAAACAATTCCCGCTTGGAATAGTTTGTATTAACAAAAGCAAAAGGATATTAGTAATGTTTCAATCGATAAGGTGTCAAGAGTATATTTTAGGATACAGCAAGCACTATTTAGACTATTTATTACTGTAGGATATGAAATATTTTACTATAAAGGAAAGCTTCGAAAATTTGCAAAATTCCAATACAAATCTCAAATCCCTACTTTCCTACTAATATTGTAAATGTGAAATTGACACTCCGTCTGCCTGTCTGTCACGTTTTCACACTTAAACCACAGAACCGAAGAAAAAAAACCTATACCACAGAACAGAAAAATTGGGGAACCAATTATTTTTATTAGCAGCATTAAAAATCGTTATTTACCCGAGCGAAGCCGCAAGCAGAAGCTGGTATTCTTTATATTCTAAAAGCCTATAATTTTTTTGGAGTACCTAATTTGGATTCAAAAAATTGAATTGTAGATTTTTTGGTGTGATGAGTTCGTTAACAATTTGCTTAAATTTACGTTTTACTTATGAAATAAAATCTTATAAAATTCAACGTCTCAAAGTTTAACTGCTGGAAGACCTGCCTAAATTCAATTGGACCTTTCGCTTTATTTCATGAAAGATTTTTAGCGATAAAGTGTCCTTTTTTATTACACAAGAAACCAATCATAATATTTTTTGTTTCAGAAAATGGGGTCACAGAATTGGAGACAAAGTTGAGCGTAATTCCATGATCTCAATATCTGATATAGAGCTAATAGAAAATATTCTGAAATGGAACAAAAGTCAAGAGATAGAAGCCGAATTTACTGCAGAAAATACGAGAGAAAAAGATCAAAATGCCACAAACAACGTTTATCATGTAATAAATGCGGTAGTTGACGCGTCTATATTTTGCAATGATTCCGATAATCGTGACGGTATTTTTAACAATGGATCAAATATAAGTGACGTGTGTGACGCAATAAGTGAATATGACGTTTTTGAAGCGACTGTTGTTACGATATTATTTCTTCTTATAGTGGTAACTGTAATAGGTAATACGTTAATAATATCCGCAGTAGTAACTACGAAGAGATTGAGAACGGTTACTAATTGTTTTGTGACGAGCTTGGCGGCTGCTGATCTATTGGTTGGTATATTTGTTATGCCACCAGCTATTGCTGTACATATTAGTGGTAAGTTTGGTTACAATACCAAAAGTATCAAAATTATTTGAAGTATAATATTGTGTAGCAGTGAAGCCGTTCATTTAAAAAGTAATTTTAATTTTGTAGTATTAAAATTTAAAACTGTAAGAATTTTGGTTTTTAGCTTAAGCAGGCACAAAATATATACCATATTTTATATTAACACCTAATGATTATGACACACATTTGCCAATTTTTTCATTAAAGTTTTTTCTTTGTATCCAATTGCGTTGCTTATGTCTTTATATATGTGTCCTTATTGGACGATAATCCATTATCTACTATTATGATTACGTAAGCACACACATACATAGTAACAAATTAATATGACTAGGATTCCTAGGAATCTTTAGTTGCATTAAGATTTCAAACAAATAATCTGTAATAATTTTTCGATATTATCTTGATAAAGATCTTTTTGATATAATTTATATTGGAAACTTTTCTTTTCACGAACATTTTGAAAAAAATTAAAATAATAATAATTTTCCTTTCAAAAATCGAAATTGAATAAAGCGAGTAGCTGACGCACCTATCGGAAAACCTTTTAAATTAATGATTGATGGTCAAAGTAAAAGCAATTCCCATTTCCATTTCTAATTTTTGTAAGAACAAAATTGTATTTTTTTTATTTTATGTTAATACTACTTCCGAAGTTCCGAAGAATAAGCTCGGTTTATAAAATACTGTCACGACTCTTACATTGACAGGGTACTTTTAATCAATTATAATATTACAGATTGTGAGGGATTCATAAATTTTACAGGTTTTTTGGCAATTACTAAAATAGAACGTTCCTTCTTTTTTATGTGAGGGGGCAAAATTTTTTGTTAGTGGGGCTTGGCCTGGTTGCCTAATGGAGAGCCGATAAAACAGCGTTAATAGATAGCGTTGACAGAAAAACGTTACCTCACGTTGGTGACAGCGAGTGGTAGCATGGAGTTGAGTGGCAAGGCGTGCGTGGGGGTGGCTTAGGTTGGGATATTAAATAAAGTGGATGATGGGAAATGGAATGAAGAGATTTCGTACCTACCACGCGTCCCACGACACGTTTAATTTTTTTTATATAATTCTGAATACAGTACGTAATTGCAAGTAGATAAGTCATAACTAAATAACTAAACGATGCACACTCAATGGTCCCCATTAAGATAGTTATATCCTATGTCGGGGGTACGAAAACATACACAATGACAAGGACAAACACACGCAGACCCCGCACTCCCTCGAACCCGCGACCTGCAGTGCTTAAGGCAGGGTCGCTACCGATGCGCCACAAGGTCGTCATCATTATGTAGTACGTTTTTTGATAATTTACAAAAGCTGATCGTTTTTAGGGATGAATATATCATATTTGTTTACTTTGGTAGTGAACGTCGTAACTGAAGGTTTATTACATTTTTAGTAGGATTTCCACTGACTTACTATAAACTAAGAACCGGGTTTTCAATATAGAAGTAATTTGTGACGACGTTGTGACACAGTTCGCAGGTTCGATTCCACTTGTGAGCAGATGTTTGTATTGACCTTGCATGTATTCCGGTCTGGGTGTGTTTGTCCTTGTCCTTGTGTATGTTTCCGGACCCCCGACACAGACTATCGCAATGCTGATGGGGGCCGTTGAATGTGTATCGTTTATTTATTTATTTCCAAAGATTCGCTGGTGGAATTCAACACTATCGCAACGAAACGAAGTTTGTCACACGCTTTTTATTCGATAATGTTGGAAGTTGTGCCTAACTTAGTTTCGTTGCTTCGGTTTTGATTTTAAGAAGGAGCACCAGCGAGTCCTTGACATTTTCTTTGTATGGAAGTATCGTAATTTTTAGAGCTAGAAGCTTGAGACTTATTTTTAAGCTGTTAATTCGATATAAATAAATATGACATTCAAAGTTTGTAAAAGTTTTAACCTCATGGGTGTAAAATATGTAAGGTATAAACCGTGCATGTTTTACACGCAGGCGAAGCTCTTGACAGTGGCTAATAATTTACAAGAATTTCTAAGTATATGCATGCTACCAAATGGTATTTGGTAGTTCAGATAATTGTCGGCTGGCGTATTAACAAGTAATTGCCTTGTAATTTTCAAGACTTACTGTGTAGGCTGTTATACTGGGTTACTATATATAATTAAATTAATTAACGCTCATAGAATTACATCTAATATATCTTAACTAGCTGTCCCCGCGGCTTCGCTCGTGGTCTACATAGTTACTGTTTAATCATACAAACAAACTAACAATTCTTTGGTTTTATTATACCACCAACCCACCCTCGCATCGCAACGCATCGCCCACCCTCGCTTTTTTTTCTTATTGCTCGGCTTCTAAGTATCGTATCGTAATGTTATATAGCCTACAGCCTTCCACAAGAAATGTACTATCAAATTCAAAAATATTTTTTCAAAACCGACCAGTAGTTCTAGAGATTAACACGTTCAAACCAGTAAGCTCTTCAACTTTTTTATGTTGGTATAGATTTAACGTATAGTAGATACGACCGCTTTCGCTAATTCTCATGAGCTTGCTTTGCATTTTCTCGCGACTTTATTTTGACGCAAATAAGCAATACCATGTCAACCCACACGAATTTAATTTCGAGAGAAACGTGTTTGAAAATTTTAAACAACTTTCTTTATATGGATTTTTTATGTATTGGTCAAGTTTTTGGCAATTTCTGATTCGTGTTTGTTATTTTACTTATTTTACAAAAAATAAGTATACAAACTGCATATTTCGTATATAATATAGCCCAAAACGTTAAACATAATACATAAATTACATGATTAAAAATGGCTTTTTAGGAGTTTTAAAGCTTAAGACCCTTCAAATATTAAAGAAAAATGTTCTTCTTAGCAATTTACCAATACTTCTGCATATATAACTCAGTTTTTTCAATTTTGTGGGTTGACATGGTATTGCTTATTTGCGTCCATTTACGATGAACTTAGATTTGGCTCTAGGAAATGAAATATTTATGAGTAGATATGTTCCATAAGACACATCTGTACCAAATTCCAAGAAAAACTTCTAGTAAGTTTTTTGATAATCTGACAAGAACCGAACATTTGTTTTATGTGCTAAATTTCATCCAAATCTGTTTAACAGTTTTTTTTTCAGTGTTTTGTGAACTAACTTTCATTCGTGAAGCCATCATACATAATTCCTAGGGGATACGTCCTGTATTAGGTTTGTTTGTTCATAAACCCATGTGAAACATTTTTCTGAGATAAAAAGTATCCTATGTTAGGTAACAGTCTATATCTTTGCCAAATTTCATCCAAATCTGTTGAGACATTTGATCGATAAACAAACATCTAAACCAAACCTTCACATTTATTATACTAGCTGTGCCCACTGCTCCGCTTGCGTTGTGTAGTTTTTTGTTTTTGATGATCTCACGGACACCAAACATTTTTTCGGTATGAAAAGTACCTTATAGTTAATCCAGGTGATAAGCTATGAGTCAGGCGCATTTAAATATTCGATGTCAACAACACTCAAACGGCAGTAGTTAGATATTAGATGTTGGTTCATTATCAGTACCTTTGTATAAATAGTCACGCCGCGAAGTGTCTGGTCCCATTTCTAACGATTGCGTCTTGGTGTACGGACCGTCCGCCCTCGCTAAACGGTCCGACTCAACCTCTCTCGATTGTCATTATTTTGGTTAATTTAATAGATTTATAATTATCTACCCTACGTATAGTTCATGATTTCATATTAAGAGAAAAACCCGTGTCCGCTTGTGATGTTTGAGAGTGACGTTCTGACAGGCTGTTAACACGACATACCTTCATGTCTCTCACATATGTGTGTACCAAATTTCATCAAAATATGTTATTTATTTATTGGGTGAATGTGTAAGAAACGTATATCCAAACAAACTTTCACATTTATAATATTAGTAAGATTAGTTACTTTAATTCTCAACTATGCACAATTTCCTAAAGCTTATAATTAAGTATATTTATTTAAACTATTATCTTTAGGTAGATGGGAGCTGGGTTGGATCCTTTGCGACATATGGATCAGCCTGGATATTCTTCTGTGTACAGCGTCCATTCTCTCTCTCTGCGCCATAAGCGTTGATAGATACTTAGCTGTAACGAGACCTTTGACGTATTCTAGAAGAAGAAGATCAAAGAAGTTGGCGTTGACTATGATCTTTTTTGTGTGGATCGCTGCTGGTGCTATCACATGTCCACCGATGTTAGGATGGTGAGATTTTAAGTTCAATGTTTATTATTATAGTTATATTTATGCTACATAGGAGTCAAGTATACTATGTGATGGTAAGCCAATACAGTAGCCTAAGGAGGAATTTCTGGGAGACCTTTTCTTTCAAGAGGCCAGCTAGGTAAGGACCGTCGCAGTGTCAGATATTCTACCATTTGTTTCGGTTTGAAGAGCTCTACTAGTGAAATTATTGGTCAAGAGAGATTTAAGAAACAATATCTCGAGGTTGGCAACGCGTGAGTGACACTCACACAATATGAATGGTATTCTAAGCACTCATAGGCGACAACCACTTACTATCAGGTGGGCCGTATGCTTGCCTAATTTAGTCATGTAAACATACACACACACACACACACACAATATAAACGTGCCAGTAATCTAAGCGAAGGAAAAAAATAACGTTCACTTCGACAACAATTATTAATTATTTCTACCCTGGTCGAGATATACCATTTACATTGAAACTTTTATTCTTTATTGATATATTTTATAAAAGACTGCACAAAGCACTCTCCGGCTTCTCGTTACAAACTCCTGAGATGTATTTTTTCCTAGGTATGAACCAGATCACAACCAAGGAGGTGTATGTCGGTACAATCAAAATCCTGGCTATGTTGTCTTCTCCGCAATGGGTTCCTTCTTCCTGCCCATGATCGTCATGGTCTACGTGTATGCGAGGATTTCTTGCGTGGTGGCTCGTCGTCACCACCAGCTAGCTAGTACATCTAAGTGTAGTAAGGTAATTGTCTGCATATAGAGAAAACACTAGATGGTCTATATGGCCACACAACGGTATTGAGATAGTAATATGAGTTGGGGTCTAGAAATACATATAAGGACAAGGACAAAAACATCCAGAACGGAACACAATATGTGTGGTTAGTACAGAGATCTGGTCAGAGCGTGAATTGAACCCGCGACCTGTGGCTCTTAAGGCAGGTTCGCTACCGTTGCGCCACGACATCGTCAATTAAAAACGGTGCTAAAATTATAGGATGATCATTTGATGATAATTTCTATGGTCACCATATGCATTAGCACCTTATTGGGGCCGTTGAATGTGTACCGTTTATTTATACATTTATTGACGTGAATGTATAGTGGCTTTATTTTGTTCCAGAAAAATAACTTGTCCTGTATACGTACGGAATCGGATTCCGGATCGGATAAATTATCGCTCAGACAAAGCGCATCAAAACAACCATCAAAAACATCAACTCAACACAGCGACTGTTCAACGCAGAGCGATCAAAAATGCCCATGCTGTTTCCGTACGGAAAAACGTCGACAATCGAAATACCGGACAAACAACGAAAAGGAATCACGTTTCAACAACGAATTTACCTTTAAATCAAACTTCAAATACAAAAGTACTCGACATAGAAGCTGTTCTGTAAAAGAACATATGGAAAACAGAGTTTCATCTTTGAGAAGAGAAACGAAAACCGCCCAAACGCTAAGTTTGGTTGTGGGCGGTTTTGTCGCGTGCTGGCTACCTTTTTTCCTGTATTATCTCTTAACCCCTTTCATACCTAACAGCTATGTGAACTCAGTTTTAATGTATGTACTAACGTGGTTAGGTTGGTTCAATTCAGCTATAAATCCGTTTATCTACGCATTTTATTCGCCAGATTTCAGGATGGCCTTTTGGAGACTTACGATAAAAAAATGTAAGCGTGTTAAACGTTAGTTTTTATTATAGAAATGTTTCTGAAAGTATTCTATACGTGATATTTAGATTAGAAAAGTTACTGTGAAATATATTTGTAAATTTAATACAGACGAAATATATATAATGCATTAATAATTTTCAAGAAAATGTTTTCAGTGGCAGGGAATATTATGTATTATTTATTGACATACTATAAACTAAGGACCGGCCCTTCTATACAGAAAAAACGTCCAAAGATTCGCTGGTGCTCCTTCGTAAATCCAACGAAACTAAGTTAGTCACTAAGCTAACTTTAATTTTTTTGCAAGCTTAGGTAACGCTGACTTCAATCGATTATGCTGCAAGCTAGTGACTTCCTTCGTTTCGTTGCGTTAGTGTGAATTTACGAAGTAGCACCAGCGAGTCTTGGACATTTTGTTTGTATGGAAAGGCATGTCGATCTATATTTATAATACTTAATCATAAACTGAATGTGTTTGTTTGTTAGGTTAGATTTGAAAAAGAACTTGGAAGGCCCGATCCTTAGTTTATATGAAGTCTATGATCAATATATATATTTTTCATCTGCATTTCAAGCAATATATTGAAGGTTTTTACATTTATTTATGAATAGCTTTATTATAATTTTAATTTATGAAACAGAAGCTTTAATTCGTTGTTACTTTTATTTTGTTATCTTATTTTTAATTTCATAAATATAAAATTAATTGTATACTTTCTAGTCATTACTAATCAGATAAAAATGTAATATTTATCATGAATATAAATTCATGTAGTTTTAATATAATATGGTAATTATTATAATACTATATTAATATGTTTAACGATAGCACAAATTAATATAAAGTAGTAACTGATTTGTAACAATATTGTATAATAAATTTGAGTAAAAATATAAAACTTTATAATTCAAAGGGTGGTTCCAGACGAGCGTTTTATATATATAAGAGTATAAACTCGATTTTCACCTTTTACCATACCATGACTCACGCGTTAATGCGCTTATGAATTCGCGTAATATAAAGCGTTATAGTTATGCTACTGACACTCTCCAACACCGGTTCGAGCGTACACGCTTATAGAAGCCAGTGTACGCGCGTTCGTGTTCTTGAAGCGCGCGTGTAAGAGCGTTTGCCAGTGGCGGATTTACAAATTTTCAATATAGGCTGTAAGGTTTTTGCCGTCCTTGCCTCTACAATTGTCATGTCCTAGTTTGTTTTTACAATCCAACAAAAATCCGATTACTGGTTGGGGGGTAGCGAAGTAGCTGAATCTCTCTAGAATACGAAAGTTTGCTTCTGGAAATGGACAATGACAAGTTACGAGTCATCGGCAATTTTCTTGCAGATTTCTACCTTTAAAACATCAGAAAACCGTCATTCAGAAATCTTTTTGATTTCCATGAGATAGCAAAAACAGTCGGTCTCCAAATTTGCCGCCCCAAAAACCTGCCACCCTAGGCTCAAGCCTACTCAGCCTGCTGGTAAATCCGCCACTGGCGTTTGCAGAAACGACCGTACACGCTCAGCTCGAAAAAAAACGCCAGTCTAAAACCACCCATATTCCATACTGTTGTCTCTCGCATATCGACTATATCACAGACGAAAAAAAACAAAATCGTAAATATACCTTGATTCTAAAATTGTCATTATAACTTAAGAACATAGAACTAAGTAATATTCTAGAAGGAAGATTGTACATTTTGATTAAATAAAGCCTTTAAATCCCTCAAGTACTTTTTTTACTGTAACTCCCAAAACAGATTACATTAAACAAGCAGTGCTCAAAAAAAAAAGGACGTAATAACATACCAAGCTCTTCACTTTTTAATTGACGAGGGGTTTTTAAATAAAAAACGTACACTTTAATCCAAGGTTGTGGGTTCAAATCCGGGCAAGCACCTCTGAGTTTTCAAGTGCTTTATTTATTTTTCAAATTTATCTCGTGTTTAACGGTGAAGAAAAATTAATAGTAAAAAAATAAACACTACACACTCAACCCAACCCATATTAGGATAGTTATATCCTGTGTCGGGGGTCCGGAAACATACACAATGACAAGCTCAAACAGACCCAGATCGGAAAGCATGCATGTATAGTCGATACAAACATCTGCTCCAAGCGGGAATCGATCGTGGCTGAAGTCTCCAGACCCGGCCTCCCCACCGGTGACGCTGTCAAGGGCACTAGGGCCAACAGTAATAGACACTCCGAAAAAAAAAAAAAGGAATCGATCCCGCGACCTGTGGCGCTTAAGGCAAGTTCACTACCACTGCACCACAACGTCGTCAAACATCTTGAAATCTACATATCGTAGAAGAAATTCTAAGACATGTCTATCCGCCAATCCCAGTGCCAGTCGCTTGCTGATGGTAAGACTTGGATGACTACTACCACCGTAATTATGTTGGTAAAAAACTCGTGAACTGACTGCTCATCAGCCGCGTTTCCAGGTCTTCTAGCGCATAACCTGTTGCATTTCAAAGGTTGGCAACACTCATGCATGTCTTCTGGTGTTGCAGATGCTTATTGTCTGCGGTAACCGCTTAGCATCAGGTGAGTCTACTGCCCGTTTTCCTCTTCTAACATAAAATAATTACAACAAATATTTAAAAATCAACCAAACAACCATTACCGTATACTAGCTTAGCCGGCGGCCCCGCTTACGTGGATTACCGATTTATTTTTATAGCACGGAACCCTGATTCTTTTAACATCAGTTATCTGCCAGTGAAAGTCCCGTCAAAATCAGTGCAATCATTTCAGAGATTGGCCGGAACAAACAGACAGATAGATAGAAAAAAAAAACAATTATATTATTTTCATATTAAAGAGATGTACATTTAGTGAAAAGCTGTTTATTTGGAATTAGAAACAGACACTGGAATTTTATATATACGTACAATTAATAAATAATTAAATATTTTTATTAAAAAATAGTTTTTAACTGTCAGTTTTATACTTGTCAGTTCTCAGTATTACTTGCTCTTTCAAAGCCTCAAAGTTTTCCACTTAGCGGTTTTCGTTTACTAGAATTACCCTGAAATAAGTGACTATGGGATAAGCTAGTTGACTTGTTTAAATTAATGAGTCAGACAAAAATAGCTTAATCCTTACTATCACTACTAATATGCGAAAATAGCTCTGTCTCTATGTATCTGTCTGTCTGTCGCGCCTTCGCGCCAAAACGTGCAAGCCTTCTTCATCTTCATCCTAGCATTATTCCCGGTATTTTATTTTACCCAGGGTCTGCTTATTGCTCTTATCCGGATTTGACGGGTTACTAGTTTTTACACAGAGCGATTGCCATCTGACCTCCGCAACCCTAAGGGCGAACCAGTAACTCATTGGATAAGAGCAATTTACTTATCAAGAGTTAACGATTATTATCAGATGTTATGTGATAACAACCGGGACCGACAGCTTGACGTGCTCTCCGAGGCACGGTGGGGAGACCCACAGACAAACGCCCAGACCGAGACAGAAATTTTAACAAACATCTGCTCGAGCGGGAATCGAACCCGCAACCATCGAGACTTAAGGCAGACACGCTACCCACAACGCCACAACGGTGTCGCCAAAACGTGCAAGCCTATTAAAATGAAATTTGGTTTACAGATAGTTTAGACCCTGAGAAAGGACATAGCCTACTTTTTGATGTGAAATAAGGATTGTAAGGGGTCGAAAAGTTGTATGGAAGTATCGTAATTTTTAGAGCAAGAAATTTGTAACATTTTTTTATTTTTTATGTTAGAAGTTGGCAAACAAGCATACGGCCCACCTGATGGTAAGTGGTTGCAGTAGCCTATGAGCGCTTGTAGCACCATTAGTAGGTGCCACTCACACGTTGCCAACCTCGAGATATAAGTTCTTAAATCTCGTTCGCCCAGTAATTTCACTAGCGTACAATGCCCTTCAAACCGGAACACAGTAGTGCCTAAGCACTACTATTTGGCAACAGAATATTGGACACTGCGGTGGTACCTACCTAGCCGGCCTCTTGCAACAAAAGACCTACCACCAGTGTGACTGATTGCACTGGTGGAATAATCTCTGCTGTGACAGAGGTTATCCCAACAGCGGGCGATGGGGTCGTCACATCCCGACGCCTTTAAACATTTTTAGGCTGTTGATTCGAATTATTAATCATAAGATTTAATAGGTTCTATAGCTTTAATGACCCGACACTTCCCCATGCGCCAACATATACTCGTATAAATACTTTAATCAATCTGTAGGTATAGACTAAATATGTACTACAGACTGGCCTTTCCATACAGACAAAATGTTATAAGCTCGTTGGTGCCCTTTCGTAAATTCAGCACCAATGTACGCTAACTTCATTCGGTTTTATCGTGCAAATTATAACCGTATTTTGTATTTCATTTCATGACGGTTGGCAAACAAGCATACGATCCGCCAGATGGTAAGCAGATGGCTACATGACTTTATCCAAGTGATAGGAGGGGGAGAGGAGAAGGGAAAAAGGGAACACAGAGAGTGGGAGATTGGTCTGCCGGCTCTCACTCATCGCACGATACGCAGTATCTAGTGATACTGTTACCTTACGCCGATTTGCTGTGAGGATATTACCTATTAGAGGCGGCCATTTGTGCTGGAAGGAACATGTCTATTGTCTAATACCATATAATCACATCGAATGAGGATGACATGTTCCATTGACACCGTTGTGGCGTTGTGGGTAGCGAGTCTGCCTTAAGCCTCGACGGTTGCGGGTTCGATTCCCGCTCGGAGCAGATGTTTGTATTAATCGTACAGGCATGTTTTCCGGTCTGGTTGTGTTTGTCCTTGTCATTGTGAATGTTTCCGGACCCCCGACACAGGATATAATTATCTTAATGGGGGCCGTTGAGTGTGTAGCGTTTATTATTATTATTATTATTATTGCATTAGGGAGGAATATATTTATTTCTATGTGTATAAATGCATCCCTATTTCATAAGATTTAAGAATACATTATTAAAGTGGGTGGCCGTAACCTTCATATACGATCAAAATCCTATCCGAAAGTTCATAATTTTACTTCTTGTGTATCATTGTATGAATAATTAATTTATGGCAATAATTATTGAATGGTATTTTAATTAAATACCAATCAATAATTATTGCCCTAATTGGGAATACTCTGTTCAATAAATTTGAAACGATATTGTAATTATAATTACTAGGCTCACATGTTTCTTGATAAGGATAATTTGGTGTCTTGTGGTGTTGTATCATTAATTATAAAGTGTCTTACTTGATATGCCTTGTAATTGTACTGAACATTAATTTCCTTCTTATTATAATCACACTTAATTGCAGTGTGATTATATTAAGAAGTGAAAAAGGGGCTTGAATTGTTATATGTGAAGTCCATAATTTTGAAACTAGAAACGTAAAACTTTGTTTTTTGAATTCCAATTAAATATAAAGAAACTCGTATTTTAATTTTTTTTAATTCTACTCCAGAAAGGTTGAAATGGGGGTTCAAAGTTCGCGACCGAAGCCACTGGCAGGAGCTAGTACCTACATAATGAAATGAGAATACCATCTAAAACAAAAGTCACGAAGTAACATTCTTTTTATTCGAGAAACTAATAAAATGCAATTCCGTAGCTGTAAGTGACAACAAAGTATTTTAAGGTGGAAAAGTGCAGAATGCACTTATACAAATAAAAAAGAACATATTTCTAAGTAGTTCGCATAAAACATGTTTACTATCTACCAAGACAATGGGATTTTTATATCTTTCGAAATATTTCTAAAGATATTAAATAAAATTTAAATAAATTTAAAGAAAATCTTTGACATAAATAACATAAGGAACCCATAGCCTAGAAGTGTGCAAGTAGATGCTTAAACTTTTTTTTTCTGCAACGATCGCTGGTGAGTAATCATCGCAGCCTATGGACGCTTTGAAGAAATTAAGTTGCATAGTAGTATTTGTATTGTAGTATGCTCTGCTCACACGAGCACAAATGGGCCGTATCGACCGGGGAAGTACTACACTGTCACAGAAAATCGACGTAAACTAACGGTATGGTACTGTAGCGTGCCCTTTTCGTGGTGAGTGAGAACGCCGGAGGCCCACCCCTCTGTTCCCTTTCTTTATTTCCATATAATTTCTCCCTCCTTCCTTTGAGTTGGCACGCATGTAATACTCTAAGCATCGCACGTTCATAGGTTACGGTGGCTAAATACCATCAGGCGGACTGCTTGCTTTTTTCATCCAACCTGGATGATTGCCAATTTTTGGAATTTTGAATAACACTTTGAAAACTCTACAAGTTTTTTTAAGGGCTGATCTTTGGAGTCACGTTCTGAAACATAAAAAAATTTCATAGGAGATTCTAAAACAAGAAATTCCCATTGTAATTTGGTCAGGATCTGATGATAGAACTTGGAGAAATCCAGGGAACTCTACCAATTGTATAAAGTGAAATCTATGGCAATTTTGATATTTTTTAAAACTAAACTTTCTCATTACCTCCAGAAAAGGGCCATGTGATGATGTGGAACTCGTGATGATGATCACAGGCTAACACCGAAACTTCTTCTTCATCCTAGCATTATTCCCGGTATTTTTATGTACCCAGGGTCTGCTTATTACTCTTATCCGGATTCGACAGGTTACTAGTTTCTACACAGAGCGTTTGCCATCTGACCTCCGCAACTTTAAGGGCGAACCAGTAACTCATTAGATAAGAGCAATTTACTTATCAAGAGTTAACGATTATTATCAGATGTTATTGATAATAACCGGGACCGACAGCTTAACGTGCTCTCCGAGGCACGGTGGGGAGACCCACACGGACAAACGCCCAGACCGAGACAGAAATTTTAACAAACATCTGCCCGAGCGGGAATCGAACCCGCAACCGTCGAGACTAAAAGCAGAATCGCTACCCACAACGCCACAACGGTGACACCGAAACTATACATTACTAATAAATATTTCCGTAGTTGCGATAAATTTAGTTACTTTAATATGGTTGCCAAACTATTATTCGTAACTTAAAAACTAAAATGCAAGAATAAATATTGTATAAAATATTCATTATTGCTTTTTAGTGTTTGATGAAATCATCTGTAGTAACAAATCATCTTGACTAAGTACTTTAATATAAACGCGATTAGCCTACGCGTCTTTCATAGACCCTTCAACTTGGTGATTGATAGATATAGTTGAACCGTTCTGGAGTAGTTATAATTAACTATTTCAGTTACAAAAGCGAATTTTAAACATTGACTGACTTGCATAACGAGCCTTATAATAAGCCTAGCTTGTTCCATTTTTTTATTTCATGTAGGTTGGCAAACAGGCATAAGGCCCGCCTGATGGTAAGCGGTTACAGTAACCTACGAAGGCGCGGTACTTGAAGTTTTGGCAAACTTAGTGGTAGGAGGGAAAGGGTGAGAAGTGAAAAAGGAAGGTTACAGGAGAAATGCGGTGCTTTCTCTCATTGCACGCTCGCACACAGTACCTGTTACTTTACGCCGATTTTATGTGAGAGGGTAGTACTTCCATTGTCCAGCCGATTTGTCCCGGGAGTCTTATCACTTGGCATATTTAAAAGCCGTCTCAAGAAACATTATCTGGCAATGTAATACAAAATCTATTTATGTTTATATTATAATATGTATTTTTATTTGAGTATGTATGTATCTATGTATTTGTGTATTTTATGTTTATGTATTAATATGTACGTCTATATAATTATGATAAATAAATATATTTATACAAATCATGTAAATTTTATACATATTTTAAGTATTTATTTTACTTTTTTGTGCACTAATAGCCTTTCCAATAATAAGCTTCGTTTAATATCAAGGTTGCCTGTAAGAGATGACTTTAAGTGATAAGGCCGCCATTGTACCATTTTTGTAAAATTAATAAATTATGTAATATTTTCTCTTATGTGTAAAATAAAATTAAATAAAATAAATAAATGTCTCTACTACTACTACTGTACAAAAGCGTACTGTATTATCCTCAGCTGTGGTAGGAATATGGAAAGGTGAAATTACAACTAAGCACTTTTAGTTATAATTATATTTGCCAAAAAAACCCTATTCCATATTCCTACCACAGCTGAGGATAATACAGTACGCTTTTGTACATGGTCCTTCGATAGTCGGATTTTTGTGAGATACCACAGCTATACGGAGCCGAAGTTGAGGATCTCTGGCTCCTGTAACCAGGATATTGTGACCTGTGTGAACGAGTTAGTGCTACATTGCGCCGCCAGAGGGCGCGCCGCAAGCAACTTCGTGCGACCTACCTACCAATTGGAGAGCGAGCAGTTGAATGGACAGTGAACATCGCGAACGGATCAAGGGAAGTGTCAGTGTTTTATCGATTGTGACATGGATTTTGAACTGTGAGTACTTTACATTATTTATATAGATTAGGGATGTGATACATTGACAATAATTATTAAAAAATAGACTTGTAAATTCTTTAGCTTAGGGACTTAGAATAATTTCAAGAAAAGTGAATAGACGGGGAACCTATGCCCAAATTTATATAGAAGCAAAGTGCAATCTTAAAGACTTAGAAAATT
This sequence comes from Hestina assimilis, assembly GCA_023373885.1. Classification (NCBI taxonomy): domain Eukaryota; kingdom Metazoa; phylum Arthropoda; class Insecta; order Lepidoptera; family Nymphalidae; genus Hestina; species Hestina assimilis. The sequence goes on along the minus strand of CM041762.1, from coordinate 3,107,840 downwards.
TGTGATTATAGACACTTGTAAAATTTAAGTTAATGTTGGACTTAGAAAAAATTGTGAATTTTAAGACACTTGTAAATTTTTTGATTTCTTTCTTTGGACTTAGTACGTTTTAAGTGAATTACGTTAAACGTTGACATAATGGATCTTGTGAGAGTACAAAAAGATATCTTACAACAGCTACAAAAGGCAAAAATAAACTTTAAGAAAAACCCAAAGGGTAGATTAACCAAGCAATATATAGATACTAGAATACAGATAATAGATTCAAAATGGAAGGAGTTTACAAAGAATCATTACGAAATTGTTAGAAAAGAGGATTCGGAAAGCTGCGAGTATTTAAAAGAGGACAAATATGGTGAAACTGAAGAACTATACCTGGAATTTACGGCTGAACTTCGAGAGATATTAGACAAACTAAAGACCAACTCTGAAACGCCAAATGAACAGAAATTCAATACTTCTAGAGAAGCCCATCAATCTTCAGTTAAGCTTCCGAAAATTACTATACCTGTGTTTTCTGGCCAATACACTGAGTGGGTTAGCTTTCGAGATTTGTTTGTTTCACTCGTTCATAACAATAATGCTATAGACGACGTTCAGAAGCTTCACTACCTTAAGGGACATCTCACCGGAGAAGCAAAACAATTGTTGTTACACATTCCGATCACCAACGAAAATTATAAGCAATGTTGGACGTTGTTGGAGCAGCGATACGACAACAAACAATATCTCATCAATAGTATTCTGAAACAGTTCTTTAGTCAGAGAAGCATTTCAATGGAGTCCTCGAATGCAATCAAACAATTGTTAGATAGTACAACCAGTATGTTACAGTGTTTAAATAATATAGGTATTAATACGTCTTCATGGGATGCCATTGTAATATATATTGTAAGCCAAAAATTTGATAACGAGTCGCGTAAGCAATGGGAAGCGAAAGTGAGTGAACTCACCGGTCTTTTAAATACGCTACCCAATTTTCAAAATTTCAAAGAGTTTTTAGAAACTCGTTACCACTCTTTGGAATTCTTAGACTCATCCTCAAAATCTCAATACAAGGGTAGATCTCAGGCTTTGCACGTAACCAAGGATACCCAACAGATTGTAATATGTTCATTTTGTAAGGGCAACCATAGAATAAGTAGTTGTAAGGAATTTCATAAGTTAGATGTCACTAACAAGCGTAATTTTGTCCAAGAAAACAGGTTGTGTTTTAATTGTTTAGCAAACAACCATTCAGTAAGTCACTGTCGTACCACCATTTCATGTCAAATCTGCAAAAGGCGACATCATTCGTTATTGCACACAAACAGTTGTCCTCAGCCAACTGTTTACAAACCATCAGAGAATACTGCGACAGCTCATGTGTCACAAGTATCTTCTGAACCACAGAAGGAAGAGTTACTAGCACAGAGTAGTTTTATTTCAAGGGGTGTTAGGCAATACTCATTGCTTCCGACGGCGTTAGTAGACGCTCAGTCGAATATGGGGTCACTTTATCAGTTGCGGGCACTCATCGATCCAGCATCGCATCTCTCTTTCGTAACTGAATCGACGGTTCAATTATTAAGACTGAAGAAACAAGCAATCAGGGAGAATTTATCAGGACTAGGAGGTGAATCAAAATTAGTTGCACGATCCAAAGCTGTGATCACACTACAATCATCTGATAGTCCGGATTGCTTAATTAGGGTTGACGCGTACATTCTCGAAAAATTAACGGGATTATTACCACCACGAGAATTACAGACCGAGCCATGGCCGATGCTCAATAAAATAAAACTTGCAGATCCAGAATTTAATGTGCCAAATAAAATTGATATTTTGCTTGGGTCAGATGTGTACGGTCTCTTATTGAAGGAAGGGTTGTTAAAATGTCCTTCAGGATCATTGGTGGCTCAAGATACTATATTTGGATGGATACTTACCGGTCGGAGTAATTCGGCAATTTCATCAGGAAATATGATTTCGATGCACGTACGAGCAGACGACGTTCTCAAGGCCTTTTGGGAGATTGAAGATGAACCTCGATGTGCAAAAAGAATTTTATCTGAAGAAGAGCAGCGATGTGAAGAGATATTTGCAGCAACCACCAAACGTGATGATAGCGGAAGATACATCGTCAAACTACCTTTTAAAAATGAGTCACCAGGCTGTAAAAAGGGACAGTCACGGGATATTGCGATGAAACGTTTTTTGTCGCTCGAACGAAGACTAGAACGAGAACCAGACCTGAAATCAGAATATAAGAAAACATTTAATGAATATCTTGATTTGAATCATATGGAACCAGTTAAAGAAAAAGATTATAATAAAGGAGTGTACCTACCATACCATGCTGTTGTACGTGAAGATAGAACTACTACAAAGGTTCGTATTGTTTTTGACGCGTCCTGCAAGGGATCGAATGGAGTCAGCTTAAATGATGATTTAATGGTCGGACCTACCTTACAAGGCGATCTTCGTCATATCGTTATGTACTGGAGAAAGTATGCAATCTGCTTCACGGCCGATATAGTAAAAATGTATCGGCAGATACGAGTAGATGAAGATGATGCAAATTACCAGCGTATTTTATGGCGTGAAAAAATGACTGATGATATTCGTGAATACAAACTATTGCGTGTTACATTTGGAACCTCATCAGCTCCATATCTAGCTGTGAGAACTTTAATGCAGTTAGCCACTGATGAAGGTGAGAAATATCCGATGGCAGCTGAAAGAGTTAAAAGAGAGTTTTATATGGACGATTTAATGTCAGGATGTCAAAATGAAAACGAAGCAATTGAAATTTACAAACAGCTGAAAAATTTACTTGTAGCAGGTGGATTTACACTTCAAAAATGGCAAAGCAATAATGAAAATGTAGCAAAAAGGATCCAGCAAGAAGAGATAGGGGAGAAAATAAAAGAAAAGAAACTTATAGAAAAGCAAGATACTACCAATAAGATACTGGGGCTTACCTGGAACCGAAGAAGCGACGAATTTGAGTACGCAGTTCAGCTACCACCGATGACAGAACCTGTAACTAAAAGGAGAATTATATCAGATATATCACGATTGTATGATCCTTTAGGCTGGATAGCTCCAAGTATTATAAGAGCGAAAATATTTATACAAAAATTGTGGCTATCTGGTATAGGATGGGATGAAGAAGTACCAGAGGAACTTTTAGATGAATGGATCACTTATCGAGAAGATCTAGGACAACTTACCAATTTTCACATACCTCGGTGGATGATGTGTAGAGACGATAATCAAGTAACTGAGCTTCATGGATTCTGTGACGCGTCAAATGCGGCATATGGAGCAGTAGTTTACTTGCGAGTTATAGATTTAAAGGGAGATATTCACGTAAGCTTAGTTTCTGCAAAAACTCGAGTGGCACCAATCAAGCAGGTTTCAATACCAAGATTGGAATTATGCGGCGCGGTACTTTTAGCAAAATTGTTGACCGAAGCTTCCATAGTCTTGAAGGTTCCAAAGGATGATTTACATGCATGGTCTGACTCAGAAGTTGTATTAGCGTGGCTGAGCAGCCATCCAAACAGGTGGAAGACGTTCATTGGGAATAGAGTAGCAGAAATTATATCACATTTAGATCGTAGTCAATGGTCGCATGTTAAATCCGAAGATAATCCTGCAGACTGCGCCTCACGAGGAGTCAAACCATCCAGTATTTCTACGCACCAGTTATGGTTGAATGGTCCGAAGTGGCTGAAAAATAAAGTTGTTGAGTATGTAAATCCTAAGAACCTAAACACCAAACTAGAAGAGAAGTCAGCTTCCGTACATGTAGCGACTGCTAATCCTGACGATAGCGACGTCTGGTCTAAGTTCTCTTCTTTGACAAAACTTCTCCGTGTTTTGGCATACTGCAAACGGTTTCTAAAAAGAAAAAATAACAAACCAAAACATACTTACCTCCTGAAAAATGAAATAAATCAAGCATTAAATATAGTAATAAAAAAGGCACAAAAGGATAGTTTTAGTCAAGAAATAAATGATTTGTTAAAGGGAAGAGAAATAAGTAAAAGGTCTAAACTTACCACATTGAGTCCATACATAGATCAGCTTGGAATACTTCGAGTTGGAGGGCGAATTCATTGCGCACAAATTGGTCATAACGAAAGGCATCCGATATTAATTCCGCATGAATCCCATTTAGCTAAGCTTCTGGTTACAGATGCACATCTTCGGACTTTACACGGCGGCCCACAATTAATGCAAAACTTTTTACGATCCAACTATTGGATAATGGGAGGCAAGAATTTGATTAAATTTCACGTTAGAAAATGTGTCACTTGCGCTCGCTTCAAAGCGCAATGTCACAACCCGATGATGGGGCAGCTCCCTGCAGAAAGAGTTTCTCCAACCAGGGCCTTCCTGTTTAGCGGAGTTGATTACGCTGGACCAATTAATATTAGAATTTCAAAGGGCAGGGGTAACAGGTCATACAAAGGATACATTTGCCTCTTTGTATGTATGTCTACAAAGGCTATTCATTTGGAAGCTGTGAGCGATATGTCCTCACAGGGTTTTTTATCAGCTTTCAAAAGGTTCGTGGCTAGACGAGGGCATTGTAGCGACCTATATAGTGACAATGGAACCAATTTTATTGGGGCAGCGCGAGATTTAAGGGAGTTGTTCGATGAACAAAATAATTTTCTTTCGGAAATTTCAGACTGGTTAGCAACCAATGGGACCCAGTGGCACTTCATTCCCCCACATGCTCCTAATTTTGGTGGTTTGTGGGAGGCTGGGATTAAATCCACGAAAACCCATTTAAATAAGGTAATAGGTAGCTCAACTCTCACCTTCGAAGAAATAACCACATTACTGGCTCAAATTGAAGCTTGCCTCAATTCGCGACCCATAACGTGTGTTAACGATGAAACTATGGCCCTTACTCCAGGGCATTTCCTAGTTGGAGAACCGCTAGTGTTGCCTCCTGATGGTAGATACCAAAACTCTCAAGTGAGTTCTCTAAGGAAGTGGCAACTGTGTCAGCGCATGCTACAAGATTTTTGGAAACGTTGGTCTGAGGAATACCTCATGCACTTGATGCATAGGTACAAGTGGACGCATACTACACCGGAGCCTGAAGTCGGTCAACTAGTCCTGGTCAAGGAAGATGGCTTACCTCCCGCTAGGTGGCTTATGGGAAGAATCGTAGAAAAACACCCTGGTGCGGACAAGGTTACGCGGGTTGTGACTTTAAAGGTTAAAAATTCATTTATAAAAAGACCTGTTTCAAAAATTTGTATTTTACCCGTTGCTAATTAGATTCAGTTTATTTATGTGATAAAATATTTAATATTATAAAAAATGTTACCTTTTGTTTTGTTTTAGAAGATAATAATTTGTTTAATGGTTGTTTTTTAAGTTGTAGTAAAGAACTGTCGTTCTTGGGGGGCGATTATGTTTACGTTAAAGTTTACTGTTGTAATAACTAGATGGCATTGATAGTCGCCTGAATCGCGCTGGCGTTGTGCCGTGTCGATTATATATAAGGAAAACTGTAATTGTTTGAAATGTATGGAATAGGGTTTTTTTGGCAAATATAATTATAACTAAAAGTGCTTAGTTGTAATTTCACCTTTCCATATTCCTACCACAGCTGAGGATAATACAGTACGCTTTTGTACAACTACAACTAAACTGTTGTTGTGACTCAACGTGTTTATTTGATAAATACGATTAAAGAGCTCACACGGAGTGAAGGAGGAGCTTAATGATTACCTCCCAAAAAGTATCAGTATAGAAGAGGCTAATGAACTCTTCTTAAAACGTAGACCTTAATCGAAGGTCACGAGTTCAAATCTGAGCATGCATTTCTGAGTTTTTAAATGCTTACTTAATTGTTCTTCAAATTTATCTGGTGCTTAACGGTGAAAAAAACATCGTGAGGTCTATATATCTACATGGCTTTTGTCATGATTAATCTGTCTGCTAGTTTAAATAAATACGTAATGAAGTTCCGTAACGAATTTGGTTGACAATGCAGATATATAACGCTAAGAAATACACAACATACTTTGCAAATATTTTCGTTCCACGACATAAATTAAATTAGATTAAATAAACGCTACACAATCAACGACCTCCATTAGGATAGTTATATCCTGTGTCGGGGGTCCGGAAACAAACACAATGACAACGATAAATACACCCAGATCGGAAAACATGCCTATAGGGTCAATCAAGCCCGTGACCTGTGGAGCTTATGGCAGGTTCACTACCGCTGTGCTACAACGTCATAATAAAACATCACATGGTTTCCTAATATGAATAGCGATATACATTATACCCGTAAAGACAAACTTTGTTTACCAGATGGTGTTTACAAATTCAGCGAATCATTTGTCATAGAAGTGCAAAGTAACAGCGTTGTAACTCGTAAGTGCTTGGATGTAAAATGATATTCAATTCCAAGTAAGTATATTTCAGTGACCTAAATCTTAGAAGTGCGTGCGTAGAATCGCTGGTTGCAAGAAAATATTAAAATAACTTATATTCACTGAAGATTACTAGGAAAATGTATGTTACAATTTTATTTTAGACTAGCTGCGCTCGCTGCTCCGCTCGCGTGGTGTACCGATTTTGCCTTATATCACGGAACCCAAATTATTTTTCTAAAATAAAACTAGCCAAAGTTACTCTTTATAACATCAGCTATCTGCCAGGGAAAATCCCGTTAAAATCCGTTAAGCCATTTCAGAGGTTAGCCGGAACAAACAGACAGATAGACATAAATTTTAAAATATATTCTTTTATGTAAGTACCGTACATATTTTAATATGCAATTAATGAAGAGCTGTTAATTTAGAATTACAAACACTGAAAATGAAAAAAAAAAAGAAAATTGACTTCCAAACTAAAAAGCATTCAATAAAATTGTGCCCTCGGGGACTGAGAGAGAGAAAGAGAGACAGAGAGTTGCGCACCCGGCTGCGCACTCTCATCAGTGTGCTCATTTATTTGTTTCTCATAGGTTTGGTACACACATGTACATATACGCAGCATACTTCATTTCGTTACGTGACTATTTCTACTAAATCGCACTACCCGTAAGCCGCGTTAAGGAACTTCGTACCAAAAAATATCTACAGCAGAATTCGGCGCTTAGTAGAACATTGGCAAAAGCCAATGCCATACATAAATGGTGCCATACACCATGGTGTATGGCACCATTTATATTTGAAGTCACTTCTTATTAACTATGGTAATTAGCTTGAATGATTAGTATCAAAAAATTATTATATGCAAGCATAATAAACAAAAATCGAAAAGCGATTGATAACTTTTTCAGAATTGATAAAAAAGGTAAGAAAACTTATTGTAGGTAACTTTGAATAGAGAATAAATATAGAAAGGTCATTCAGAAATAGAGCGGCTATAAATGTATCTCAGAACTAACTTAAACAGATAAATATAGCTGAACTTATGAAATTATTCCTGCTGGTTTATTTTGTTGATATTCAATTCGAGGTCTATATTTATAAAATGGCATTTAGTCACTGTATGAACGCAGCCGGAACCTCTAGTGCTTTATGATCCCTTCTACTTCTTATCGAGTGGTTAGTGGACAACCTAGTGTCAGAGTTGTTCAGGTCAAATTGATAGCAGCCGGGACCGACTTTTTACGTGCCCTCCGAAGCACGGAGACGCTCAATTGAAATACCACTATGCGATCACCTATATAGCGACTGACCGCATCTAACGTTGCTTAACCCATCGATCGTTTACCGATCAGTGAGCGCATCCGGCTATGAGCATCTCGATACTGATTCCTTAAGGCTGATAGAGCTCTATTCCCATCTGATAAAGGTATTATTTTTTTTTAACTTGGGTTTATTGACACAGTTGCACAAAACTTCGATCTACATATACGACCTACATGACCCAAGGGCAACTTTGTTTATTGTAACTTAGGATAATCTCTGTTACAGCAGAGATTATTCCACCGGTGCAATCAGTCACACTGCAGTGTCAAAATATGCTACCGTAAAGCAGTTGTGTCTTTGGCATTATTGTGTTTCGGTTTGAAGGGCACTATAGGCTAGTGAAATACTGGGCAAAGGAGATTTAAGAACCTAATATCTTGAGGTTGGCAACGCGTGAGTGGTACTTACTAATGGTGTTGCAAGTGCTACGACAACCGCATATAATTAGGTTAAGGTAAGCTAAGATACAAAAAAAGTGTTGTCATTATACCTCTTCAATGAATAGTTGTTAAAAAATCAATATTTTTTAAATCTTTTACGCGCAGATCATTAAATATATAACCGTCATCTCTTATATATTTCTAAGCTTTATCAACAACGACAAGGCTCTTTTCATAATGTATTCAATTTCAATATACTATCAAGAACGTTGTATATTTCGTTATTTTGTATTTTCGCGCCTCGAACGAAATGATTAATGATACCGTTAAAGAAAACGTTGATGGTGGAAAAATATTATACAGAATGATATTACAGCTTTTTTCTTTTGCCTAGATTTCACAATTTAAGGTTGATTTTTGTTGGATTATATTTTAGTATTCATGAATTATTATCAATGTATAACCATTTTCTCGCTGACCTTATGTGGAATCCATGACAGATATAAAAGCTTCTCGCAGACCGACTTCAGTAAGAAAGCTCAGGGGTCTCATGTAGAACCTATAAACGATCTCGGGCGCTGCACATGGCTGACCTATTTGGGTTCCTGAGACCCATTGAATCCGTTCGCATGGGAATTTCGATACCGTTGATTAATGCTAGTGTATAATAAAATCGGTTTCGATTTCGGAGTGTTTGATTTTTTCCTTTCTTTTCAGATATTTTGTTCAGATCAGAGGTGACAACCATGTTGCCTGCAGATTGGCACTCTATGTTTACTAGCAAAATGTAATGTATAAGCGGGTTGTGATTTTTGGTCCTCAACTATGTTTGCCCGGAATTGTCTAAGTTCATTATAAGATAATATATAATTTCTTATTTATTTGATTAAATTCCTTCTTGACATATAAATAATTGGAATTTCAAAATCTATTTTGTTAATATCTTGACAGCTCAAACTAAATTGGTTGTCTTGTACAATTGCTTCCGGACCTCCGACTCAGGATATTACTATCGTAATGGAGACCGTTGAGGGTGGAGCTTTTATTTATTTAGTTTTAGATATAAAATAAAGTAAAATAGTTCGTTAAATGAATCCATTAATTGACATTAAATTATAAATTGTTATTTGATTTTTCTAACACACTCTGTACATTACTGAGAAAACATATTTTTATGTTTGAATAATTAGGCAAAGTGAAGAGTAAGCGTTATTTTTATAATCACTAATTTGAAATAGGGCGTTAATTAAGTTATTACCATAAGTTAATTAGTGTTAAGTTGCCATATTCGTTAATTGGCTTGTATTTTTAAATGTAGCAAAAGATTTTATTTTATTTTGGAAAAAAATAATATTTAATGGATTTGATTGTGGGGACACGTAATGCACATTGTATAATGTATATGTATATTATATTTTTTAATTTTTTTTTTATATTAGAAGTTGGCAAACGAGCATACGGCCCACCTGATGGTAAGTGGTTGCCGTAGCCTATGAGCGCTTGTAGCACCATTAGTAGGTGCCACTCACGCGTTGCCAACCTCGAGATATTAGTTCTTAAATCTCGCCCGCCCAGTAATTTCACTAGCGTACAGTGTCCATCAAACCGGAACACAGTAGTGTCTAAGCACTACTATTTGGCGGCAGAATATTTGACACTGCGGTGGTAGGTACCAGAGGCCGGCTAGTTAGGTACCTAGCCGGCCTCTTGCAACAAAAGACCTACCACCAGTGTGACTGATTGCACTGGTGGAATAATCTCTGCTATGAAAGAGGTTATCCCAACAGCGGGCGATGTGGTCGCCACATCCCGACGCCGGTATAATGTGTTTTTATCAGAGGTTGCGTGTTCAGATCACATCGGGGTCACCAATTTCTGTGTCTATCTTAATATTCCGTTAAATTAAAGACTGCTTAAAAGTTGCCGGCCGTAGGTACAAATTCACTGTCCGATGCATTATGTTTAACAATAATGTGTGTGTCCCCACATGATAATAATAATGTTATCAATTGTATTGAGCAATGAATTAGTTGGTAAAATCGAATTGCTGTTAAAATTGAAAAAAAAAATATCGAAATCGCAATAGGAGAGCCTAAAATTTGAAGACTTCTCTCGATTTCACCATCCGATTCGGACAAAATTATAGTGTGATCAACTTGAAACTGTACCCTTTCAAATAAAAAACGACGCATTTTTTTTTAATGATTTTATTAACAAACGATAGACGTGACAATTCTGATATATAGAACATAATGTCTTTTTAATTTTTATATCAAAAAAAGTCTAGCAACATTAAAAAAAATACTTTTAAGAAATGACGTGTGACGCGTAAGATGTTCTTTTTTTTAATTTTTTCGATAACATTCGTTCGAATTAGGAATAACTAATTCGTAAGAAATACAATAAGGGAGTGTTCATTGCAAAACTATAAATATGGAATATAATACATTTTTGGAATACATTTGGAATACATTTTTTTTTTGTACATTTTATGTTTAGCATATATTTCTCAAATTGCATTTTCTGCGCTTAGATTTGACGCAATTTCGCGAAATTGACGAAATTTTTTTCATGACGTATTTAAATGTCATGATACGTAATAATGACGTCTAAGTTTTTGCCATGTCTTAATCGTCATTTTAATCGCAATAAGAGCTAATGATGGGCCACCAGTAGAGGCTTAATAATAGGAGGAGGCACCCTTTGGGTATGGAACGTTAAAAAGTTATCAACGTTACGGAGAAAACAATAGATATATACATCCAAAACTGACCCATAAAAGTGATATAATGGCCATTAAACTGATGTATCACATTTAAAGGGTACACTGTTAACCCTGTGTAGTCGTGCTATTTTCATAATTAATGGTCCGGATCGAACGAGGAAGTGCTACCCTCTCACAGAAAATAGAAACAGTATAAATTTTGTTGTGTTTACTTTGATGAGTGGGAGCGCCGAGGTATCCTCAATATGCCACCCCTCTGTTACCTTCTTTTTTTGCTTCTCATGCCTTCGCTCTCATTTGGGTTGGGTTGGTTGGTGTGATAGAGTATCGCTAGCGTTCATAGGTTACGGTGATCACTTACCATCAGGCGCGTCATCACTATGCTATCCACCTTACCTACTGGTAATAAAAAAACTTACTCCTTCCCTCTTCACAGAATATCGTATTCAGATTTACTGAAGTAAAACTTCTAATGCGCCTTCCAACAAGGTTGCGTTAAACGTTTAATTCACGAGGGACAGAGAAAGAAAGATGCACAAAGGTAGAAATTAGGAGAAAGAGAGTGAGTCGGATGATGCGATCAATTGTGAATTGTAAGCAATGTTAATAAATTTTTTCTTAAAGAAACAATATGATTTCACTAAAAATCAATTTCTACCCCTTCTTATTTTTATTTCCACATTACGAAGTTTCACTTCTTTCGAGTGGAGGGATTCCACGCACTATTTTTTATTTGTTCTTCATTTGACGACATTCATATAAAAGTATATGCGCCATTTATAATCAAAAATGTCGGTCAGAGAAACTTTTTTGTCTACCAATCTCCGAAAAGGCTGGTTGATTTTAACCGATCTATCCAGATAAATGTTAAATAGTAGCTTACCTTAAGTAGGTTACGCGTTTTAAAAAAATGTATAAAATTCTGTAGACTATCATCTTAGTTGGATTAACATGAATTATTTACATAATGGGGGTAGTAACCTTTGTACTAAATGTATTATGGGGACTGTTTTATTACAATACCACTTAGCTAATGTTTCTTTGTATAACTTAAACTTTATACTTCTCCATTATCATAACTTAAGGACAACATATTATATAGAACTAGATTTGCCCGCAATTTCATTCACGTTAAATTTAGAATTGCGTTTATTTTGATAGTAAGTTTTATTGAAATACACAACAGCGTGATTTAGAAGACATTTTATTCCTTGCACAACCACTTTCTGGAACCAACTTCCGCCGGCGAACTTTTCGAACCGATATTTGGGAACCTTCAAGAGAAGAGCCTATTCTTTCCTTGAAAGTCGGTAACGCACCTCCATGCCTTTTGGTGTTGCAGATGTTAATGGGCGGCGGAGATCGCTTATGGTGAGCGTCTTGCCCGTTTGCACCCTCTTAAAAAAAAGTTGTGTCGTAGTCTATGACTTTTGAGTTCTTGCAACACTATTAATTTGTATGTGTCCCTCACTTTTCGGCAAACTCGATATATTGGTTCTTAAATCTCTTTTGTCAAGTAATTTGACTAGTTACAGTGTTTTTCGCACCTAAACACAGTAATGTAAAGCACACTACTGCTGTGTGATAGAATATCTGACACTGCGGTGGTACCTAAAAAGCAAGCTTCTTGCAATAAAAGGGTCATCCATCTACCATCAGTCCAGAGAGGGATGGAAATTCAAACCCGCCCAGAGACGTTGTCAAAACCAGTGGGGCTAACGGCAATATATAATCATAAAAAAATGCGTGGCCAAATAATAGTGGATAACACAGCTACACTAATTTTCAAGTGTGTAACATACAACTCTTATTTATTTAGCCTGTGGTCAGGTGACTCTTTTCTTTCTGATGGAAGTAGAGTCCAAACGCGAAAACGGCTAATACCGTAAGAAGGTCAACTTCATTAGCTGACCTTACTCTGCCTACCTCCAACATGAAAATGGTTGTATCTCGGCTGACCTCAAAACTCGGTTGACGAGCAGTCACTTCACGAGTTTTTCAAAAAATTGCAGTAGTAGCTAACGCCTTACCACCAGCAAAAGCCCCCACTAGGGCTTCCGGATATACATTAGCATTTCTTCTACGATTTACGATTTTCACGATATTTTCTTTCACAGCTATGCAGGAGATAAATTAGAAACGAAAGTTAAGCGCTTGAAAACTCAGAGGTGCTCGGTCAAAGTCTACAGTCTTCGGTTAAAGTTTTTGTCTATTGGGTATTTTTCCTTTAGATGTATAAATAAATAAATAAATAAATAAACGCTACACACTCAACGGCCCCCATTAGGATAATTATATCCTGTGTCGGGGTCCGGAAACATTCACAATGACAAGGACAAACACAACCAGACCGGAAAACATGCCTGTACGAATAATACAAACATCTGCTCCGAGCGGGAATCGAACCCGCAACCGTCGAGGCTTAAGGCAGACTCGCTACCCACAACGCCACAACGGTGTCAAATGTATAGTATTATATTACATTATGTAATTGTTTTGGAAGCGAGACATAATATAATGGACAAGGCTCCATAGTAAATGTACGAAGGTGACGCGTTTATTTTATTATTTGTTAATGTAACACATTAATTGTTAATGTATCAAAAAATTATAGTCGTAAATATCAATAAAAATGCTTTTACTTTCTTCCATTTAATATATGACTGGAATCTCTCACTTCACATGACGTCTTAAGACGATTTTATGTGCTTTACCTACTTTACATCAAAATATAAATAATAATAAATCCAAACTACTTACAAAATCGAAAGTGAGTTTGATTGTTTGTTGTTTGTGACGCTTTCACTCTCAAGGCGTCGGGATGTGACGACCCCATCGCCCGCTGTTGGGATAACCTCTGTCACAGCAGAGATTATTCCACCAGTGCAATCAGTCACACTGGTGGTAGGTCTTTTGTTGCAAGAGGCCGGCTAGGTAGGTACCACCACAGTGTCCAATATTCTGCCGCCAAATAGTAGTGCTTAGGTACTATTGTGTTCCGGTTTGAAGGGCATTGTACGCTAGTGAAATTACTGGGCGAACGAGATTTAAGAACTAATATCTCGAGGTTGGCAACGCGTGAGTGGCACCTACTAATGGTGCTGCAAGCGCTCATAGGCTGCGGCAGCCACTTATCATCACGTGGGCCGTATGCTTGTTTGCCAACTTCTAAAAATTTTCATTAAAAAAAAAAAGCCGTTGTAGTGATTATGATGAAATTTAGTAGGGGTGTGCGAATATCGTTCGAATATCAATATTCGATTCGGTTCGATTCGAATTTCGAATTATTCGGAATTCCCCGAATAATTCGAAAAACTTCGAATAATTCGTAAGTTCGAATTATTCGCACACCTCTAAAATTTAGTATACATTTAGATGGGCCAATAAAGACTGCTAATTTTCGTCACGAAATTAAAACTTGAAGAGATTGATATAAGGGATGAAAATTTTATGTAATGTTTACTTCACAAGAACGTATACGATCATCTGGTAGTAAGCGGTTATCGTATCCTATGAGCGCTTACAACACCATACATTTAGAGATCCCAACTTCGAGATATTGGTTGTTAAATGTTTTCAGCCCACATTACTCACTAACAGTGTCCACTAAACCAAAACAAAGTATACTGCTTAACGGTAGACTGACACTTCGGTGGTACCTACCTAGCCGGCCTCTTGCAATAATAGACTTACCGCCAAGTTTTTCAAGACATTACTAATATTTATATTTCTCTCTAAATATGGTAGTTTGTGCTAGGGTACGAAAATAGCCCATGGGGTCAGGGTCTAACCTGTAAATGTCGCGGTAACTCTTTAGCTATTTACGCTATGAGCACTAAACTAAGCAATAATCTTAAGCACCGCTGCCTTTTATAATTTTTAATTGAAAAAGCTATAATAAAAGAAAATAGCCCAATTTGTTCCGTTTCGTTATCCGGAAAATTGTTGAACAGAATTTTTTATACTCGTATACCAGTTCTATATTACAATCCCTATTGTTCAAATAAAAGTGCTTTTGCTTCACAGGAAAAATACAATACGCCTCTAACCTTTATATACAATGCGAAAATATTTAAAACAAAAAATAAAAATGAATTCATTTATATACAAGATCTTTAGATTTATTTTTAGATTTATCTTGAATTAAATGCTTTTTAATAAATAGTTTAATTAAATATTTTAATTGTAGTTTTTTAAGGTACTCTAGTTTTTTAAGGTTCTCTTTTGCACCAATTAATAAAAACAAATTTAAGTTCAAAAGTAAAGAGGTCCCTCCCATACAAGAAAATTGATATTTTTATTCTAGGGTGCTACGGAACAACCT
The DNA here is from genome assembly GCA_023373885.1 of Hestina assimilis. Lineage (NCBI taxonomy): Eukaryota > Metazoa > Arthropoda > Insecta > Lepidoptera > Nymphalidae > Hestina > Hestina assimilis. The sequence continues at coordinate 3,092,684 of CM041762.1, read as the reverse complement.
ACCTTTAATCAATGAATTGAATTGAAAAAAAATCCTGTATGAAATCAAAACGATATGGATAGAGGGCTCTTATATAATATAGAGTAACTAGTCGCTGGCAGCGGCTAAGCCTCCGTGTATAGATAGCTTTCCCATATAGCCCATTTCAAACCTTCAAGGGTTTGGAAAATGTTAAATATACATATATGTCGGAGAATCCATGTTCGTGTCTGTCTTAGTAATTCTATCAATCAGTGCCTCAGTCGCCATAGGCGCTGCCTCAAAATACGTCCAAGCAAACAAACGAACAAACAAACGCTGCACACTCAACGGCCTCCATTAGGATAGTGATATCCTGTGTCGGGGGTCCGGATATATACACAAGGACAAATACACCCAGACCGGAAAATATGCTTGCATGGTCAATACAAACATACTATGTTCCGAGCGGGAATCGAACCCGCGACCTGTGGCGTTTAGGGCAGGTTCGCTACCGCTGCGCCACAGCGTCGTTAAATAATATAAGATCATTTCCATCCATGACAGATACGACAGATGTGAATAGCAATCAGCTCTACTTTATATTAAGACTATAACCTCTTTCGTCTATATTTTAACATAATATTAAAAATAAATAAATCAAACAATTCTCGCGTATATAAGATTAAGATTATTATTGAACGAATTGTAAGTGTTTCACAGCAGCACTTGGACAGATCAAATTATTGTCAATCCCCTTGAAATGCTATAGAATTTTCCGAGCTGAAAGACAACTTTGAATCGAGACGGAAATGATTTATACATTTTTAATAATAATAAATATGTAAGCTACTTAATATAATTACAAAAAATTAATAGATTTGAAACCAGAATTATAACATCATTATGTTAGGGTTCAGCACGGGTGCTTTTAAATACTCTCCGGTCGCATTTTTATGCATATCTCGATGTATTGTAGGAAATTATAAAAAATAATTAAGGTCAAAATATTATGTACCCTAATTTATAATAAAGGCTTTATATTTGCATGCGTTGGTAAGGTTTACTCTGATTGTGGTTTTCGTAATTAGGACCTGGGGGCTTACCATTAGCTTGTAGTAACAATTCTATTTCGATCCCATTTAATTCTGACAGTAAACTTCATCATGATGTCATATGAGCGTGATATTTATATATATATATATATATATATATATATATATATATATATATATATATCACTAGCGGGCCGGGCAGACGTTGTCCTGCCACGAATATGAAAAATAAAGTGAGACCCGATAGCAGCGTCCCCTACCGGGTCCAATTGCCAATCTAAACTATTCTCGAATCCACCGGAATATACACAAAAAACTCATCAAAATCGGTGCAGCCGTTTAGGAAGAGTTTTTTTTAATGTTACAAGTTGGCAAACAAGCATACGGTCCACCAGATGGTAAGTGGGCGCCGTAGCCTATGAGCGCTTGCAGCACTATTAGTAGGTGCCACTCACGCGTTGCCAACCTCGAGATATTAGTTCTTAAATCTCCTCTGCTCAGTAATTTCACCAGCGTACAGTGCCCTTCAAACCGGAACACAGTAATGCCTAAGCACTACTATTTGACGGCAGAATATTTGACACTGCGGTGGTACCTACCTAGCCGGCCTCTTGCAACAAAAGATCAACAACCAGTGTAGTGGTGCCCCTATCCAGTGTGACTGATTGCACTGGTAGAATAATCTCTGCTGTGACAGAGGTTATCCCAACAGCGGGCGATGGGATCGTCACATCCCGACGCCGGGAGTTCAGTGACATACACACGCACAACAGGATTATATATAAAAAGATGCTTATGAGATGATAGCTCAGATTCTGATCGTCATTTGAATCGTAACGAGAGTTAATGGTAAGCCCCCTGTTCATACTAATCACTATTGTGTATAACAAGCAAATAATGCCACCGTCAACATAAAAACTTGTTTATTATTATGTAGATAAGAGCTATTTTTCCGCACAATTACGACGGAAATCAATAATGCTTTGTTTGCGGTGTTTTTGTCTGAACATTGAAACGAAGTTTCTTAACGCGGCTTATGGGTAGTGGGACTTAGTCGAAATTGTCACGTAACGAAATGCCGTATGCTGTGCGTGTATACTTGTGTGTATTGTCCTTTCCCTTTATTCATATCTTGGGCGTCAATAGGCCTCGTCCCATTTGAGACATTGTACGGGCCCAGGCTGTACACTTTTTTTTATTAATAAAAGATTATTATATTATATCCTATCCTATTACTCTGAATAAGCTCAAAGCTATCGCTAGGAGTAGGTACAACAATATCCCAAGGTCTCCTACCGTTGAGCTATTGTACCAATTTGGTTTAGTAAAGCCTTTTACTAAACCACAATACAAAACATCCTAAATTAAATTCATGTATAAATTATGATGATAAAACATTGTTTGTTGTTGAACAAAACGAAGTAAATAGACTAATTAGATCGTTTCCACAGCGCCACCTGCTACTGTTGCTAAATATCTGTCATATGTATAAAGTTTTTGGTGATATTTACATGAAAATTACAGAATTTTGAAATGAAAGAAAGAAAGAAAGAAGTAATTTATTTGGGACAATACATGGTTGTTAAAAGAAAAGAGAGACGTAGAATAAAAAAAAAAAAAACAATGAAACTTAACAATAACTTACAAAACTACTATAACTAAATAAAAAAAGAAACAACTTAGTAAATAAACAAAGAAAATTATGAAAAAAAGAACCAAACAAAAAAAGTAAATACATAAATAAATAAAATTTATGATGTCTTTTCCAAAAACAATGCTGTGTCCCAAAAAGGTGTGCCATTCAGCATACTGTTACGGGGAACCTTATCACAGGGGCATAAGGTTCAAAATCGCTTGCTACTCCTTTTGTTTATTTCTACGACCGCCGCGCGGGTTCGAGAAAGATGTATTCTCGAAACATGTAGAATAGCGTTCCGCGGACGGAGCTCTCTCGAACCCGTGTCCGCGTATATAAGCGGCCCGGCGCGTCGACTGATTCATTCAGTTCTGAGCAACAAGCGAAGACACTACAAGTGATACCAGTGAACAAGTGCGATAATTAGTGACCTCGGCTATTCTTTTGGACTGTGATTGACCTGCGATTTGGACCTGTTGTTTGTGAAGTTCTGTTGTTTAATCTAGACCTAGAATAAAGTCTTGTTTAGAGCCATCAGGTGTTTGTTTTCAAATTAGCGAACTCCAGCCCGTAACCAATACATTGGGTGACCCGAGTTCACCCAATACTGATCTTCAATGTTTTCATATAATGAAAATGTCGTTACTTTGAGTTATTGGGAATAAGAAAAAGATGTATACTGTGTATCGTTTTATTATGACCGAAAAATAAGTTACTTCATTGTAGTTATTAAAAGTAATATGAAAAACAAAGATATGGGAACAGCCTATATATCTCTAAAAGTTGTAGACCTATCTTCTTCAGACCACATTTGGTTGAAATTTCATTTAATTTTTTACAAGCTCAAATTTTTCCAGAATTTTAAATCACAAGTTCAAAAGCCAGACACAATTCTTATGACTTTAGGAGCTAATATCTCAACTACTGACGTAATGAAAAAAGGCAAAATAAAACCTTATAATTTTGAAAGACCTATCCAAAGATATCTCACACGTTGCCATAGATTGAAATATTTTTTCAACACTCAGTTACATGTATGGACTACTACCCTTAATTTTTATATATTTTAAGATTGCATTAAAAAATCGTTGTGCGGTTCATAGAATACACCTATTTAGTAAATTTCGTATAGATAGAGCCAATGGTCTCCGAGTAAAATGACTGTGACATACGGACGGACTGACAGACGGACAGACGGACGGACAGACGGGACGAAACTATAAGGGTTCCGTTTTTGCCATTTGGCTACGGAACCCTAAAAGCCTAAATAATTTACTTACTACTGACTAACTGACAATGCCGAGATGACTGTTCTTCTTCGTCCTAGCATTATTCCCGGTATTTTATTTTACCCAGGGTCTGCTTATTACTCTTATCCGGATTTGACAGGTTACTAGTTTTTACACGGAGTGATTGCCATCTGACCTCGGCAACCCTAAGGGTGAACCATTAACTCATTGGATAAGAGCAGTTTACTTATCAAGAGTTAACGATTATTATCAGATTTTATGTGATAACAACCGGGACTGACAGCTTAACGTGCTCTCCGAGGCACGGTGAGGAGACCTGCATTGATAAACGCCCAGACCGAGACAGAAATTTTAACAAACATCTGCCCGAGCGGGATTCGAACCCGCAACCGTCGAGACTAAAGGCAGACTCGCTACCCACAACGTCACAACTGTGTCGACCTCTTAATCTAGCGCATGTCCCAGCTAATCGGCCATATTGTTTTCTCCCAATCAATTAAAGGTATAAGAGGTTTTAAGTCGCCATCTTAATCGGCTTACTCTTGATAGATGAAGAAAGCGGATTATGTAATGCGATTTAAGGTAGTTTATCTTTTGATTAACGTAAATAGCTTTAGCGGTTGCTTTTATTATGTTACAAGTTATTTATTTTAAGCTTTGTTTCATATATTTTTCACAGACTTTTTTTTCTATTCGTGTCATAGAAATGGTATACTACTTAAAAAAGAGTTATCGCTTACAATTACAATTAGTTTGGTTAGCAAAAAAAAACACTAGGGAACGAAGTTCCTTACATTTTTTCTTCAACTCCGAATGTAATTCGAAATAAAATTTGTATATTGCAATAGGTTATACGATAAAAAGAGACAGGGACAGAGAGAGAGAGAGAGAGTTGCGCACCTGGCTGTGCACTCACTTGCTCGTGTGCTTATTTGCTCGTAGTAGGCTCGATACACACACGCACACACATAGCCTACGGTATTTCATTACGTGACGATTTCTACTAAATCGCAGTGCCCGTCGCCGCGTTAAGGAACTTCGTTTCAAAATGATTGCCCAAATCGGTTCAGTAATTTTTCCGTTTTCGAATAACTGGGTAACATACAAAAGAATGATGATTTTTTTTTATGTTAGATGTTGGCAAACAAGCATACGGCCCACCTGATGGTAAGTGGTTGCCGTAGCCTAGGAGCGCTTGCGGCACCATTAGTAGGTGCCACTCAGGCGTTGCCAACCTCGAGATATTAGTTCTTAAATCTCGTTCGCCCAGTAATTTCACTAGCGTACAATGCCCTTCAAACCGGAACACAGTAGTGCCTAAGCACTACTATTTGGCGGCAGAATATTGGACACTGCGGTGGTACCTACCTAGCCGGCCTCTTGCAACAAAAGACCTACCACCAGTGTGACTGATTGCACTGGTGGAATAATCTCTGCTGTGACAGAGGTTATCCCAACAGCGGGCGATGGGGTCGTCACATCCCGACGCCAAAAATGTTGAGACGAATTGAGAATCTCCAACTTTTTTAAGTCTGTTGACAATGAAATTTTGCAATATTTCAGTTAAATTCAATGAACATCCGGAAAATCATGAAGTACACTCCGATTTTATGTTCCGATCTAATTATTTGAAGTATCGATGAGTTTGGTTGAAACATCAATCGTTATAAAATGAATAAATATCATAATGATTATTTTTAATTGAAGTTGTAGTTTTATATAACGAGATGCAATATAAAAGATACTTTACTTCATACTCTTTACGATTTTCTCATTTTCTTACGAGTTTTTCCATGAATACCATTGTCACAACTGAACCAAATTATTAAAAAATAATCAACAAAAATGTTCATAAAATGAAAACGACTGGGTCTATGTTAAAATTTTATGGGACCATGACAACTATTCCGGATCAAACTAAAGAAGAATCACGTAAATCAAATTCCCTTTAAAATGAGTTCTGAGCACAACATTGACGTTGCACTACTTACAAGAATTGGGTTTCTTTGCAAGCAGGGATGGCCGATAGGCAGTACCAAATGGGCAAGCTTCGCCGACTTTTCATTGTGTTTCAAATGTAACTCGTGCTAGAAGGTGCTTCTAAGGCGTCGGGAGGTGACGACCCCATCGCCCGCTGTTGGGATAACCTCTGTCACAACAGAGATTATACCACCAGTGCAATCAGTCACACTGGTGGTAGGTCTTTTATTGCAAGAGGCCGGCTAGGTAGGTACCACCGCAGTGTCCAATATTCTGCCGCCAAATAGTAGTGCTTAGGCACTACTGTGATACGGTTTGAAGGGCACTGTACGCTAGTGAAATTACTGGGCGAACGAGATTTAAGAACTAATATCTCGAGGTTGGCAACGCGTGAGTGGCACCTACTAATGGTGCTGCAAGCGCTCATAGGCTGCGGCACCCACTTACCACCAGGTGGGCCGTATGCTTGTTTGCCAACTTCTAACATAAAAAAAAAGAAATTCTAAGACGTGTATTGTAGTGTAGTAATTAGTATTATGCATGTGTATATCGTAATGACGAACATGTACTCTATAAATTAGATTCCTTAATTTCAAATAAACAGTGCTACTTGAGCATTCCACGAAATGGTTTGTGACGATCAACGAGTCCCAACCTTATAGTATAATATCCGTCATCGTATAAATTATCATTTGATTCAATATATCATTTGGTTAGATACGACAATACTTTATTGAAGAACTAGTAAAAGGATGGCCATCTTCGCGTTTGGTGTCTGCTTCCAATTAACATCTGGTGCTATGAGGTGGAGTGATGCCATCTTGTGGAGAGGCGCAGCGTTAGCGAACCTGCCTTAAGCGCCACAGGTCACCGCTCAGACTACATGTTTGTATTGTATATAAATTGACCATGCTTGAAAGTTTTCCGATCTGTGTGTGCTTGTCCTTGTCCTTGAGTATGTTTACGAACCCCATGCGACATGGGATATCACTATCCTTATGGGGGCCGTCGAGTGTGTAGCGTTTATATTTTTGCTTTTTGCTCGGGATACTTTTCAAATTTTTTTACACCTCTATAATATTATCCGACAGTACATAACATTGAACATGTTAAGTGTCATGTCATAGCTTGTCACCTGTCAACCCTTATATCCATGAGCTCAAGACGCGTTATCTCAATTGATTAAGGTTCGACATCCAAAGCTTTGTGTTTTTACTTTTTTAGGGTTCGTCAAAGGGTGCCAACGGAACTAAGTCTCCGCTGTCCGTCCGAAAGACGATTTTTATTCGTATTTCTGTTGCCGCTACAACAACAAATACTAAAAATACAAAAAAAAATTAAAAACAAATGTACTCAAAAAAGATTACTTACTTATTTACTAATTACTGAGAATATTCCACCTTCGATCGGTTATGGCACAAAGCGCTTCTTTCAATACTTCCTTCCTATGGGCTTCCGGAGAAATTATGCAAGTGGGTAACCAGCTTTTTGGCAAATCGGAGCATCAAGGTCCTTGTCGACAGTGCATGCTCCAACTTAAAACCATGCTGGTGTTCCACAAGGCTGCGTACTGTCCCCTACTTTGTTTCTTCTGCATCATTTTGGTAAAATTTCACCATCGGACATCGCGACAAAACTCGAAAATCCACCGTTACCACCTCGATGTCTGAAAATCTCCAACAGCACGATTTTGAAGACATTTTCTTCCTCGCACAACCACTTTGTGGAACCAACTTCCACCGGTCTTTCCAAACCGATACGATCTGGGAACCTTCAGAGAAGAGCCAACCCTTTCCCTAAAGGTCGGTAACGCACATGGATGCCCTATGGTGTTACAGATGTTCATGGGCGCTGGTGATCGCTTAACATCAGGTAAGCTTCATGCCCGTTTGCCTTTTTTAAAAATTACGCTTTTTTTGGCCGTACCGCCCTAGTCGTGATAAGCAATCATTCAGTTATGAGAAACTATCGGCATTCAATCGTCGCGTGCTAGATTGTCGCTCATCAGTTAGTACAAATGTTCATAAATGTCTCAACGCGTGAAAATTTCAAAGGATTCATGATAGGTTGGGTCGTTAATCGAGCTAAGAACTGCCCACTAGAATCTAATTGTGGCAATAGTGGGTCGCAACGGGTTCGCTTGCGGAAACCGAAGCCCTTCTAGAGCTCTCTCCGCAGAGACTAACTTTGAAATAAGGTTGTTTCTATCTAATCGAATCTCTAACCTATCTTTTTTTTATGTTAAAAGTTGGCAAACAAGCATACGGGCCAGCCGATGGTAAGTGGTTGCCGTAGACTATGAGCGCTTGCAGCACCATTAGTAGATGCCACTCACGCATTGCCAATCTCGAGATATTGGTTCATACATTTCCTCTGCCCAGCAATTTCAATAGCTTGTAGTGCCCTTCAAACCAGAACACAGTAATGCCTAAGCACTACTATTTGGCGGCAGAATATTTGACACTGCGTCGGTACCTACCTTTTTTTTTTTTTTTTTTTTTTTTTTTTTTTTTTTTTTTTTTTTTTTTTTTTACTTGGAGAAATGCAGTTACGCACTCGAGCGCCGGGACGGGTGCAATGGCGCAGGAGGTGTGTGGACTCGGAGCCGAGCCCCTACCCACTAAAACTCCAAGGTCCCATCTAGCGCCATAGTGGGACGTCGCGGGATCACCGAAGCATACCACCGCGACGCCCCGGCGCTTGCCCCGAGGAACCCACCGGTGGCGGCAACCTACTGCCGCCATACATACATAATAATACATACTACTACTTACATAAAAATACATAACTCCGCGCGCGAACGCGCCAGGCCTTTCGGCCTCCGCCTTGGGCGGCAACATACTGCCGCCATAAATACATACTAATACACATAATACATAAATACAAATACGTGATTTTTTAACGAGGTTATATTTCCCCAACACCGACCGGGACCGGAAGGCCCCGGCAAACCCAACCAAGGGAGCCCTGGGTCCTAGGGCTCCCCGAGCCGAGACTAACTTTTTAATGAGGTTGTTTCCCTCTACGACCGACCGCCGTTATTTTTAAAGAGGTTTTCTTCCTCTACCGCCTGACCGAGGCTGAAGGCCCCGGTTAAGCACACCTCCGGTGTCGCAGGAGCCGCTCGCAGTCCATTCTGATAAGCAGAAAAGTACCGGAGCGACCCATACGACACCACCCTCCTAGGCGCGGTCTAGCGTAAAACGCCCCACGCCCGAACCGTCCGACCCTGTTAGCTTCACCGGGCAATCGAAGGTGCCACCTGCACAATCGACTCCCGGCTACTGAGCCCCCGGCACGACAAGCCCAGGGTACCGCAGAGTTTGACCTCTGCGGTTGGGGGGGTGGTACCTACCTAGCTGGCCTCTTGCAACAAAAGATCTACCAGTTTGACTGATTGCACTGGTGGAATAACCTCTGCTGTGACACAGCCATATCCCAACAGCGGGCGATGAGGTCGTCACATCCTGACTGACCTTATATCCTTTTGATATCTAAAATAAAACTAATACCCTAGGAAGGGTAGGATTGAGTCACAAGTTGTTCACAGTGAACAGTCTTCAAGGCAAACGCTATTCAAAAGATTTGCTTTCACTATTCATCACATTATCATCGAGAACATTACTCATCCTTTGTGACTCTTTTAATACTCCTAGAGTTTGACACTTGAGGCGTGTCATCGGACACCGAATGGTGATAAGTATATAAATGATTTACACACTTAATCTTTTTATAAGTTTCTACATAAAAAAAATCCATTCATATTCAATACTAGCGACCCGTCCCGACTTCGTCCGCATCCATATAAAAATTTTATTTGACTTGGCCGGTGAAGTCCATTGTTTCCCACGTCGCGATGCGCTCACACCTTCGGGTGATTCCATCGATTAGAGTGCGCTCGGGACTTGCCACCACATCCGATGACGACCTTAGCCGTGTTTCCGCCTCGAAGAAGGCACCCTATGGACCAATTGTGATCCCTCGCGAGGGCATGCCTTTTCACATCCAGATCTCAATACTCAGCCACTACTGCCCGGTGCTGCTGTTAAGCCCAGTAGAGCCAACAGCAATACAATGAGAAAAAAGCGGGTAATTTGTACGTACGTCAGTTCGTCATACTCGTTCCAAATAATTACGATCCTTTTCGCAAAAGTACCATTTTACGAGGTCTACTTTTTCTAAGTAAATTAAGGAAAGATATTCACAAGCAAGTACTGTTAGTATGAATAAAGAAAAGGTTTTATTAATGACCTCTATTTGGGAGCTTGTGGTCTGGAATAAATTGACTCTGTTCGTCCCTATTTTTTATATCCAGACTATAGTCACAAATTACATAAATTGACATGGAAAGGTTGGTGTGTTATTTTCCTTTCTTTTTAACCGATTTCAAAAAGGAGGAGTTTCTATGTTTGAATGTATGTATGTTTTTTGTTTTCGTATTTTCACTGTTTTTTTCGTCAATTGTGAACCGTCCTAGTTGGCCCCGAATTTTAAGGCACGCCTTTTACTTTTTGATATTTTTGCTCTGGCTCATTTGGTGATGACTCTCTTGATGATGACTCTCTTGATGATGGCCACCGAAACTACACAAAACTAATTAATTTTTCACGGTCGCGATATATTTAGAACTTAATTGAACATGTTTAATTTAATAACACAGAAGGCACTGTCTTCTGTAGAAAATGTGTTATTGCTTTTAGATTTGAAGTCGGTCTTTTATTGTCTAAAAAAAAATTATAACATACATTTGTATAATATCTTAAACCTATTGAAGTGAAATTTCTTTAGAATCGTTGTGATTTCAAAGCGGATGCAACAGAAAAAACGACAGGTAAGAGACACAAATACAAAAATGTGTAGGAATGAATGAGACAGAAATATACATACTATTTTATATTATATATATTCATCTCAGTCTTTTGTCGATTTACTTAAGACAGACAGACAGACACAGAGACCGACCGACCGACCGACCGACCGACCGACCGACGGACGGACAGACGAACACAGAGACCGACCGACCGACCGACCGACCGACCGACCGACGGACGGACAGACAGACAGATTAAGCCTTTACTCGCTGACTAATTTTAGCTAAAGAAGTTTTACTTCAATCGTGTGGTCTAAAGCACACTGTATTTTTATAATAGATATTTATAACGCGAAGACAATATAAATAAATTCTAATTTGAATTGTCGAAAGAAAAACCACAAAATTAAAGCTAGAATTTTAATTAAGTGAGGGTTAACGTCCTTTGTCTAAAAATACTCCTCGTAGAGAAGACGTGTAAAGATAAAGAATAGGTCGTGATATAAAATAAATATTCATTTGAGAAAATAGGCTAGAAGCGTCATAAACTCATATATTTTCCTTAAGATAGAAATGTTAAGCTAAATCTTTTATAAGAATATGTATCATAATTCAAGTCTTTTTGACTGTATAAGATTTATTTTTATTTTTTATACTATCATATGTCCGCAACGTCGTCTGGGTGAAATGTGAGGCAATAGGCAATTCTATATTTTTTATTTTTAGAAAAGGCACTACTTCACGTCGGCTCATCGCCTAAAGCTCTACAAGGCACAAATTCGACCACACGTGGAGTACTGCTCTCACCTCTGGGCGGAAGCTCCCCAGTACCAGCTACTTCCAATTAACCGCATCCAACGTAGAGCGGCTCGAATTGTCGCCGATCAAGCCCTTTCCGATCGGCTTGATCCTTTGGCATTGCGTAGAGATGTCGGATCACTCTGCATCTTCTATCGCATATATCACGGAGAGTGTTCTGAGGAATTGTTTAGATTGATCCCGCCGGTAGAATTTCACCATCGGACATCGCGACAAAACTCTAAATTCCATCCATACCACCTCGATGTCTGGAAATCCACAACAGCGCGATTTAGAAGACACTTTCTTCCTCGCACAACCACTCTGTGGAATCAACTTCCGCCGGCGGTCTTTCCGAACCGATACGACTTGATTACGATACGACAACCTTCAAGAGAAGAGCCTATTCTTTCCTTAAAGGTCGGCAACGCGCCTGCATGCCTTCTGGTGTTGCAGATGTTCATGGGCGGCGGTGATCACTTAACATCAGGTGAGCCTCCAGCCCGTTTGCCCCCTCTTACATAAAAAAAAGTCTATTCCTCAGGAACAGTACATTTTCCGGTTTTTCTGGATACTCCTATAGCCTTTTTTGACGGGGAGGACATCTGATATCAGATATCCTGCGTCCGGGTGAACAGAGTCATGAGAGGTTCAATGACAAGGTGGTAATTATGAGAATCCACTAACACCTCATCGGTGAGCTGTGCTTGTGCCCGAGCTGATTGGTTAGGGGATCCCTCCCAGAATATCCCAGAGCACGACCTGCCAAATAGATATTGTACTTAGCTTGTGATTTTCGCTCCCCGGTCCCAAGTCCTTTCGAGGTTTTTGTGTCTTTTTAGTGTCGCTTTTTCGTTTCATCGAATATCAAATCACAATGATTCTAACGAAGTTTCACTTTAAAAAACGTGTTTACTCCGCATGCGCGCATGTGTGTGTGTCTACAGTAGCACCGGATAAAGGCTGAACCTTTTGCATTGTACGGAAAAACATTATACTAATTAAAATACTTAAGTACCTTGTATTACCAATTTTCAGTCATAGTTTTACATGAGATCTCACAACTTTTAGTAGTGGAAGAACTACGTTGAAAGAAATAATCTAAGATTTTTGTATAAATTAACTTTCTTCCCAAATTTATATTTTATATAAAAAATGAGGTGAAATTTAATTACTTAATAGGCAGAATTTTATCTTAACTTCCGGCGCCCTTATAAAAGTATTACAATTTTAATTGAATTTACCAAAAGTAATTTTAGTTAATTTAAGGTCGCTGAGCGGGATAAATTCGCTCTACTGTAAATGGAATTATTTTTTCTAATACTTACCGGTTAACCGGGTCAACCATCTCGTTATTTTTCTCTTTCATACCTACAAAACTTAATTATAAGGTAAGTGCTAAAAATTCATTATCCGCGTGACCTTGTCGCCGTAATCGTGACTTATGAGCCTCAAGCTGTGCGAGCATTTATCTTTTATTCACTTTGCTTATCATTGCCGCTTAAGTTATACAATATCTGGAGCGGTACAAGCACACATAGCAATGTAACGTTAAACTTACGATGTCGTCGTGCTCTGCGTATGTAGTAGTGACAACATGGCGGCAGACATCTAGCGTTTCATGAGTATTATTGATTTTTTAAAATTTCTCAAATGTATTCATAATTTTTTTTTCGCTATGGTTCGCAAACAAGCATACGATCCCCCTGATGGTAAGCAGTCACCGCAACTTATGAACGGTTGCAATACTTGAAGTATCATATGCGCATTGCCAATCCAGGGAACAAGAGGGAAGAGATGGGAAGGGGAAAAGGAAGGGGACAAAGGGGGTGGGAGATTGTGCCAGTACAGTACTGTTACTTTATGCCGGTTATGTACTTTTTGGGTGAGGGTAGTACTCCCCGATCGAGCTGGCCTATTTGTAGCATGACTCTACTACCGTAACGTAAGTCATAAAGAAAATAATAAAAACGTCCACTAATATAAAAAATGGAGTATCACGTAGTTTTTCCGTAACATTATCAATAACGAGCCGGCTCTATACATAATGTATAAGATTTCCAGATATTATGAAAGACGTAATGTATTTCGTTATATTATATATTTCGCGCTTGAAATGGGGTGACTAATGGTGCTTGAACGTTTTCGAATGAAACTGAAACTTAATAAATAAATAATTAAATATTGATATAAAAAATTAGCTTTTTAGGGTTCCGTGCCCAAAGGGTGTCTGAAACCTATTACTAACCCTCCACTGTGTGTCCATCCGTTCTCAGCTGGTTGTTTCTCACAAACCATAATAAGTAAAGAGTTGAAATTTTCAATGTGTATGTCTTTTTCCCATTATATGAAACTTTATATTTTTGACACTTTTTCCTGTAAGTATTAGTCCGGTCAAATTAGACCAAAAAATAGGGATGAGGTTACAAAAATTCACACTCGGCTGAAAATTAGTAGGATAGTTCAAAACACTATTATAAATGAAATGTGAAAAGTCCTCATCACCCCGACCACTGTAAAAAAATTTACTCGTGGTACATGGTCACAAAAACGGGTTTTTCGCGATTTTAAGCAAAACGGTAAGTTTCATCATAAAATTAGTTCAGACAAAAATTGTAGATCAGAATTATCTAACAAAAAAAAAAAAAATTTAAAAAGAGTAATTCAACATGAAAAATTTTGAATTTTTGTAACCTTGGATGTCAAAATTGACCGGATTATATCTTATCTGTAATGGATAGAATGATTGTATATCCTCATACAAGAAACTGGATATTTTTATACACTTAGAGCCATCAGGTGTTTTAATTTAAATCCACGCACCACACCACGTAACATAAAGATGAAATAGATAGTTGAAACTAATAAAAGCGTGTTAAAAAGCTTTTAAAAGCTTTCTTATAGGACTCAATCTTCTTTCAATGTCATAGTGAAATATATTAAATGTTTAAAATATAATTTATATTATTCATCGTGCTTGATTGACAAACTGATTTATCAGGACAGAAGCGTGACAAGATTTATGGAACTACAGCTTATAAAGGATCAACGTTCCTCGTTATAAATTACAATGAATCTACGTTTTTGTTGCCATATTTATTTAATGTCTAAACTATATACATACTGTAGTAGTAGTAGTACATACTCTAGATAGCTTTACTGTCCTTTTAAGGCACGAGGTCGACTAGGTAGTTATCGTGGCAATGTAGATATTCTACCGCAAAATAGTATTGTATTTGGCATTACTGTGTTTTGATTTCAAGAACACTGTAGTGAAATTACTGGGCAAAAGTTTGACGACGTTGTGGCGCAGCGGTAGCGAACCTGCCTTAAACGCCACAGGTCGCGGGTTCGATTCCCGCTCGGAGCATAATATGTTTGTATTGACCATGCAAGCAAATTTTCCGGTCTGGGTGTATTTGTCCTTGTCTTTGTATATGTTTCCGGACCCCCGACACAGGATATCACTATCCTAATGGGGGCCGTTGTGTGTGTAGCGTTTATTTATTTATTTATTATTATTTATTTAAAAGAGATTTATGTACCAATATCTCGTGGTTGACAACGCGTGAGTGGCACAAAATATGAACAGTGTTGCTGTGCTCATAGGTTACGAGAACCACTTACCATCAGATGGGGCGTGCTTGCGAACATGATAACATAAAAAAAATTAAATAACAAAAAATTGTATGTAGTAATTACTGATTTACATATTATTTAATTAAAAATATACATAATAGTGTATGAAGCTTTAAATGTCTCTTACTTTTAACTGAATTAGAGGAAAAAATATTATCATTGAAAAGGGCCTTTTGATTGGATTTTTTTATTTACTTAGCACGAGATATTTTCAACGTCAGACTTATTATTTTTTTATGTTTTTATGTTTACACATTAAAGTTGACGATGTTGTGGTGTAGCGGTAGCACCACATGTCGTGAGTTCTATTCCCGCTCGGAGCATATGTTTGTATTGACCATACAGGCTTGTATTCCAGTATGAGTGTATTGGTTCTTGTCCTTGTGTATGTTGCCGGCCACCGACACAGATAGACACACTTTCCTAATAGTCACTTAAATAGAGAGTATTCCTAGATACGGAGTACGTATTGACTGCAAAATATAATTAAAGTTGTCATTCACCTTAATTGTCTGCGGACTAATCATTACGATCAGCTGGTAATAAAGTGTCTTTGTTCTAAATGTGGTTTTAGTAGTTAGTTTGTGGTCTTACTAGTATTCTTCTTCATCCTAGCATTATTCCCGGTATTTTTATTTACCCAGGGTCTGCTTATTACTCTTATCCGGATTTGACAGGTTACTGGTTTTTACACAGAGCGATTGCCATCTGATCTCCGCAACCCTAAGGGCGAGCCAGTAATTCATTGCATAAGAGCAATTTACTTATCAAGAGTTAACGATTATTATCAGATGTTATTGATAATAACCGGGACCGACAGCTTAACTTGCTCTCCGAGGCACGGTGCGGAGACCCACACTGACAAACGCCCAGACCGAGACATAAATAACAAACATCTGCCCGAGCGGGAATGTAACCCGCAACCGTCGAGACTAAAGGCAGACTCGCTACCCACAACGCCACAACGGTGTCACTAGTCATGTCATGCCGAAATAAAGTACATATACCGTCATTTTTTCGTAAAATATATTTATAGGAGGATACTCTTCCCAGCACTAATGGTCCGGCTCGACTCGACATGTACTACACACAATAAAATCGGCGTCAAGTAACAGTATCAGTAGGTACCGTTGCGATTCGTGCGACGAGTGAGAGCGCCGGAGGCCCTATCTCCCACCCCTGTTTCCTTCCTTTTTTTCCCTCTTATCCCTTGGGTTGGCAATGCCGACTTGATAATTCAAGTATCGTAAGCATTAATACCAAATTATCAAAAGATCCTTAAGCACTATGACAAATCATAAGGAACGCAACAGTATAAATGGACGCAAATAAGCAATACCATGTCAACCCACACGAGTGTTATTTCGAGAAAAACGCGTTTGAAAATTTTGAACAACTTGCTTTATTTGATTTTTTTATGTATTGGTCAAGTTTTTGGCAATTTCAAGATGTATGTAAGTTATTTTACTTATTTTTACATAAAATAAGCATACAAACTGCATATTTCGTATATAATATAACCCAAAACGTTTAAAATAATACATAAATGGGATGATTAAAAAATGGTTTGTTTTTAGAAGTTTTAAAGCTTAAAACCATACAAATATTAAAGAAAAATGTTCTTCAGCCATTTACCAACTATTCTGCATATATAACTCAGTTTTTTCAATTTTGTGGGTTGACATGGTATTGCTTATTTGCGTCCAAATATGAATAGTAACATTTTAATAATTTCAAGACGATTTTCCAGTACTATATGATATGACGATGAAAACCGTTGTGGCGTGCTGATAGCGAGCCTGCCTTAAGTTTTGACGGTCGCAGATTCGATATCTGCTCGGGCGAAATATTATATTAATGTTATAAATATCTGTCTCCATCTGGGCGTTTGTCCAATACTGCAATTTTTTGTTTTAAGTAGATGACGACGTTGTGGCGCAGCGGTGGCGTTTAACGCCACAGATCGCGGGTTCGATGCTCGCTAGGAGCATATATGTTTGTATTAACCATGCAAGCATATTTTCTGTCTGGTTGTATTTGTCCTTGTCATTGTGAATGTTTCCGGACCCCCGACACAGGATATTACTATCCTAATGGGGACCGTTGAGTGTGCAGCGTTTATTTATTTAAATAGATGATGTAAGTTTCAGTAGTTTCCTTTAAAGAGATACATACATAGGTGTGTTCTGAATGCAATTCTGTACCTCGTTTATTATTTAGTATAAACTAGCCGCAGTGGAATAACAGAACAGATTAAACTTCTAATTTTTTACTTTAATACATCGTGAACTCTTAATTTAGGAGTGAGGTTGAATTCTGCTTTACACAGGATCTGCTCTTTGCTCTTATATTGATTGATTACTAGTTTTGAAAAATTTTGCTGTTTTTTTATAATATTAACCGTTAAAAAAAAAAGGCTAAGGAACATTTTTGTAGTAATTAGTATTATAAAATTAGTAAATACCTTGAGGACACCACACCTTGGCCACGAGACCGTCACTCCAGACTTTTTAGTGAACATAATATTTAAGTTACTTTAACATTAAATAATTATCAGTCAAGTGCGTTGTGGACCACGCACAGTTGAAACTAAAGGGTTCCGCAGCTTGGTTGTGAACAATCTTAAGGCCTTTAAAAATAATAACGAATTAAAATCGACCGCAAAAATAACTTAGTAATTTCATAGTAATTATTAAAATTTATATGAAAAACAAAGTTATGGAATATATCTCTTAAATTTGTAGATCTATCTTCTTCAAACCAAATGACGGACAGACGGACAGACGGACAGACGGACAGACGGACAGACGGACAGACGGACAGACGGACAGACGGACAGACGGACAGACGGACAGACGGACAGACGGACAGACGGACAGACGGACAGACGGACAGATGGACAGACGGACAGACGGACAGACGGACGGACGGACAGACGGACAGATGGACAGACGGACAGACGGACAGACGGACGGACGCACATGACGAAACTATAGGGGTTCCGTTTTTGCCATTTGGCTACGGAACCCTAAAAAGATAAAACCCCTTAGTTTGTTTCTCCGGCTCTTTTGGAGCCGGTGTGACAATCTGACTTTCAACAAATAAGTTATATGCTTTGTATGT
This sequence comes from Hestina assimilis, assembly GCA_023373885.1. Lineage (NCBI taxonomy): Eukaryota > Metazoa > Arthropoda > Insecta > Lepidoptera > Nymphalidae > Hestina > Hestina assimilis. Next base: position 3,074,435 of record CM041762.1, on the reverse strand, counting down.
TAAATAAATAATTGAATTTCAATTTGAATTTATGTAGACTTTGCTATGAAACTGAGGGTATCTTCAAAATTGACGTTAAAATAAAAATAAATTCATGACTATAACCGAAAATGCTTATTTCGTTTCGTAAAATAAGAAAAATTGTATTCGGGTGAAACCATTTGTAAGGCGAAAGAGGTCGAATTATTTTAGCATTATTCAAAAAGTGTTCTGTTTCGGGGTAACGATAACGTATAAATTACGGTAAGGCTTAAATAAATTACGGATTTAGATTTATAGCATTTAACGGATTTACAAAACTGGTTAATCCATTTATTATATAATAAAATTAAAAAATTTAAGAAATTGACGAAAAAATGTAATTCGGCATTTGGTGGTGCATCTTGAATAATAATTAATCGTATTTAGAAAAAACAATAACTGTATTATATACTTAATTCCGGTTTCCCAATTTATAAAAAATCTATTTAACTAAGACGAAATCAATATTTTTGTCCATGATTGCACCTGAAGTGGCCATTTTTGTTCATTTTAAATTGAGAGAACTATATAGTAATTTACTTGTCAACCCCTTTCATTTGATACCCATATTGATGGAATTGTTAAAAAATATGTTATCCGCCATTTTGTGGCGGCGGCCACATCTTAGACCGATACTTAGAGGTGTGCTTGCGCCACTTTCTTGAAGACAGCGGAACGGTTATATGCCCTCCTTGCCCCCATCTCTGCCTATACATATAATGTTTGTATTAATTATTGGCTGTGTCAATAAAGTTTTTATTATTATTATTATTAATGTTTCTTTTTTTTATGTTAAAAGTTGGCAAACAAGCATACGGCCCACCTGATGGTAAGTGGTTGCCGTAGCCTATGAGCGCTTGCAGCACCATTAGCAGGTGCCACTCACGCGTTGCCAACCTCGAGATATTGTGCCCTTCAAACCGGAACACAGTAATGCCTAAGCACTACTATTTGGCGGCAGAATATTTAACACTGCGGTGGTACCTACCTAGCCAGCCCTTTGCAACAAAAGACCTACCACCAGTGTGACTGATTGCACTGGTGCAATAATCTGTGCTGTGACAGAGGTTATCCCAACAGCGGGCGATGGGGTCGTCACATCCCGACGCCGATAAATTCTTACATTTAATGTGATAAGAGGAGAACATTATAATGTGGTACCATTGTAAAGTCTTTTCTATCATAGAATATGACAAATACCTTTATTAAGAAGAATAAGTACGGTATGGCACCTTTAATAAGTATGGTATTTTTTACATTGTATGTAATATTTGCTCTAACACAAGGGTAGCTTTATTCTCATGGAAAATTGTCACGATCTTTAACACTATATTGGCGGCAAATATCGGGATACTTAAATATGTTCACTAGAATAACAAGAAACGTTAAATACGCGTTAGATCATCGTGTTATATTGAATTTGCAAAGCCTCAATAGGGACCATCCATTAATTACATCACAGTTAAACAGGGGGGTCGACGAAGTGTGACATTGTGTGACAAGAGGTTGAAGAGTCTTATGTTTCATGACGGCATATGTTGTTTTCATATAATAATTTCTAATTCCACGAGTCTCACAAGTTTTACAACCAACGTGTAACGAGGACGGGAGCGACGTCAAAAAATCATGAAACTCGTGTGACATAATAGATGCCCCATAATTATATCACCTTTACCGTTGAATTTACGAAGGAGCAATAGAGAGTCTTTGAATTTTTTTGTCTATAGCTAACCATTGTATATAATTTTTTTTTTTTTTTTTATGTTAGAAGTTGGCAAACAAGCATACGGCCCACCTGATGGTAAGTGGCTGCCGCAGCCTATGAGCGCTTGCAGCACCATTAGTAGGTGCCACTCACGCGTTGCCAACCTCGAGATATTAGTTCTTAAATCTCGTTCGCCCAGTAATTTCACTAGCGTACAATGCCCTTCAAACCGGAACACAGTAGTGCCTAAGCACTACTATTTGGCAACAGAATATTGGACACTGCGGTGGTACCTACCTAGCCGGCCTCTTGCAACAAAAGACCTACCACCAGTGTGACTGATTGCACTGGTGGAATAATCTCTGTTGTGACAGAGGTTATCCCAACAGCGGGCGATGGGGTCGTCACATCCCGACGCCTTTATAATAAGCCTATGTACATAATATGAAACACTATTTCACAGCTATTAAGTAATGTGTCAAAACATATATTCGAGAAAACCCTTACACGGATTATCCCAATTGAATAGGGTCTGACACAACATGGATTACGTATCATATTGAACGGTTTAAATATTGAGAGTTACAACCATATAATACAAAATGTATCAGTAGAGCCTTAGTAGAGTTACGATTTGGCCCAGGGGAGGGCAAAATCTTAATTTAGGGGATAAAATGATCATTCTCACCAATAGTTATTGGTTAAATAGTTAAAAATGTATTATATTTACCACTGCCCATGAACATCTGCGAAACCAGAGGGCCTGCAGGTGCATAGCTGATCTCGAAATGCGGCTGACAAAAAGTCACTTCACCTGTTTTTCACCAACGTTACGTACGTTATACTTTTCTATTTCTACATGTTTTTATTAAAAGTCTTGCTGCTTTCGTGAACATGATTGAGATAGGAAATGAATAGGCAATATGGAGCTACAGAATATTGACTAGGGAGCGTGAATAGGGAGCTACAGAATATTGACTAGGGAGCGTGAATAGGGAGCTACAGAATATTGACTAGGGAGCGTGAATAGGGAGCTACAGAATATTGACTAGGGAACGTGAATAGGGAGCTACAGAATATTGACTAGGGAGCGTGAATAGGGAGCTACAGAATATTGACTAGGGAGCGTGAATAGGGAGCTACAGAATATTGACTAGGGAGCGTGAATAGGGAGCTACAGAATATTGACTAGGGAACGTGAATAGGGAGCTACAGAATATTGACTAGGGAGCGTGAATAGGGAGCTACAGAATATTGACTAGGGAGCGTGAATAGGGAGCTACAGAATATTGACTAGGGAGCGTGAATAGGGAGCTACAGAATATTGACTAGGGAACGTGAATAGGGAGCTACAGAATATTGACTAGGGAGCGTGAATAGGGAGCTACAGAATATTGACTAGGGAGCGTGAATAGACGGCTACAGAATATTGACAAATTTTGATTTGAAAGAACAACGTTGGTACTCTTATGCTTCTCTGCCTCCTCCGATGAGGGACTCCCTTCCTTTTACAGCAACATTCAACGAAGCTGACCTTTCTGTTTTCCATAAGATAGTTTTTGAGAATTTGTGAAATCAATTTTTCAAATCGTTCATCAAACATATACACAAATATAATTTTCTATATTCAATTTTGAAAAAATAAATTGTTAGGGTTTCATTCTGAGCTAAATCTATTTTAAATTAAAAACTCTTAAAATACATCGTGAAAACAGTCTACTTTTAAAAGCACTCTTATTTAAAGCTCAAAAGACTTCGAAGCGAAAAACGAGATCCCGTTTACGTAAATATTATTCAAGATAAACTGAAGAAAATTTTATACAAAATCTTAGAGAAAGAATATTTTGTGATTAAATTCTCTGTTGAAATGATCACGCCTTGGAATATTCTAATATATAATCTCAAAAAACGTAATATACGATTGGTAAACAATTTTATATCTTTGATTTTGTAGGCCTATTATTGTATACTTTCAAGTTGGTTCCATTATAATCGTATCAAAGATATTAGTATCAATCGTATCAAAGATACGGGGCCCCCCAACTACAGGGGCCCCGAACCCGTGTAAGCAAAAATTCGTAAAATTAATCTACAATGTCACTCAAACTCTACTACTAACTATCATAGCAGTTTACAACCGTGCGAAACCGGAGTGATTCTCTATTAACTAATAGGCTTTATAAAATAAATAGCTTTTAATTTTTTTTTCTTTAGTGATTTTTATTATTTCCTCTTGAGGGCTTCGGTAGAAGGCCCCAAAACATTTGGATTGGAACAAACAATTGGATCTGAATGGATCTTGGAGAAATTGATGGAACTCTTAAAATTTTATAGTAATTATCTCGGGAATAGCATTATGGAGCTTCTGATGATGTTCACATGTAAGGCTACTAAATATTTCACGGGTTGCGATAATATTAGTTACGTTACGATAGTTTCATTGATTGCCTACGTATTTTTGATAATTTAAAAGTATAATATAAATAATGCTTAGACTTCAAAACTAAAAAGAAAAATAAATAATTTCTACACGGCGTCGGGATGTGACGACCCCATCGCCCGCTGTTGGGATAACCTCTGTCACAGCAGTGATTATTCCACCAGTGCAGTCAGTCACACTGGTGGTAGGTCTTTTGTTGCAAGAGGCCGGCTAGGTAGGTACCACCGCAGTGTCAAATATTCTGCCGCCAAATAGTAGTGCTTAGGCATTACTGTGTTCCGGTTTGAAGGGCACTGTACGCTAGTGAAATTACTGGGCAGACGAGATTTAAGAACCAATATCTCGAGGTTGGCAACGCGTGAGTGGCACCTACTAATGGTGGTGCAAGCGCTCATAGGCTACGGCAACCACTTACCATCAGGTGGGCCGTAAGCTCCATATAGTTAGCGGACCATTTTCTGAAATTTGACCTCTAAAGTATATGGCCTAATTGGTCACTAATTGGTCATAATTGGTCAGTATATATGAATAATTGGTCAGCACTCTGACAAAAGTTACAAACATTTTAAAATTTTAAGTTCACAAAAAAATTTTGGCGGAGCATTTGAATCCTAGACACCAGATCTAAGGTGATTTAAATTGGTCACGTAATGGTCATAATTGGTCACTAGGTCACAAAAATTGGTCAGCCTTGTAACGATCAATATATCACAAAATATCCTCAAATTGGGGTAAAAATACCTTCAACACGATTATAGTGATACACATTTCGTACACAGTTCATACAAAGTCCATTCAAGGTTTTTTCATTTGCTAATACTCTGATCTTAATTAGTCACAATGTCACAGTAATTGGTCAGGCTTGGAACGACCAATAAATCACAAGATATTCACACATTCGGTGTAAAAATAAATACCTTGCACACGATTTTAGTGATACACGGCTTGTACACGGATCATACAAAGTCCGTTCACAGTTTTTTTAACTGTTCACACTCTGGTCATAATTGGACACTAAGTCACAGTAATTGGTCAGCCTTGAGACGACCAATACATCACAAAGTATTGGCACACAGTGCATAAAAATATCTTTTACTGCATTATAGTCATACCTGGCTCGTAAACAGTTCATACAAACTTCATGCAAGGTTTTTTATGTGGTAACACTCTGATCTTAATTGGTCACTACGTCACAATAATTGGTCAGGCTTGGATAAATATTTATATCAGAGTTTATTCGCACATAGAGTAGAAAAATACCTCGCACAAGAATATAGTCATACACGGCTTGTACACGGTTCATACAAAGTCTATTCAAGGTTTTTACCTGGTCACACTATGATCTTAATTGGTCACTAGGTCCCAGTAATTGGTCAGCCTTGGATAAATAATTGTATCAGAGTTTATTCGCATAAAGAGTATAAAATACCTCGTACACGAATATAGTCATACACGGCTTGTACACGGTTCATACAAAGTCTATTCAAGGTTTTTACCTGGTCACACTATGATCTTAATTGGTCACTAGGTCCCAGTAATTGGTCAGCCTTGGATAAATAATTGTATCAGAGTTTATTCGCATAAAGAGTATAAAAATACCTCGTACACGAATATAGTCATAAAAGGCTTATACACGGTTCATACAAAGTCTATTCAAGGTTTTTTAACTGGTCACACTCTGATCTTAATTGGTCACTAGGTCCCAGTAATTGGTCAGCCTTGGATAAATAATTGTATCAGAGTTTATTCGCATAAAGAGTATAAAATACCTCGCACACGAATATAGTCATACACGGCTTGTACACGGTTCATACAAAGTCTATTCAAAGTTTTTTTAACTGGCCACGCTCTGATCTTAATGTGTCACTAGGTCCCAGTAATTGGTCAGGCTTGGATAAATAATTGTATCAGAGTTTATTCGCATAAAGAGTATAAAATACCTCGTACACGAATATAGTCATACACGGCTTGTACACGGTTCATACAAAGTCTATTCAAGGTTTTTACCTGGTCACACTCTGATCTTAATTGGTCACTAGGTTCCAGTAATTGGTCAGCCTTGGATAAATAATTGTATCAGAGTTTATTCGCATAAAGAGTATAAAAATACCTCGAACACGAATATAGTCATACACGGCTTATACACGGTTCATACAAAGTCTATTCAAGGTTTTTTAACTGGTCACACTCTGCTCTTAATTGGTCACTAGGTCCCAGTAATTGGTCAGCCTTGGATAAATAATTGTATCAGAGTTTATTCGCATAAAGAGTATAAATTACCTCGCAGACGAATATAGTCATACACGGCTTGTACACGGTTCATACAGAGTCTATTCAAGGTTTTTTTAACTGGCCACGCTCTGATCTTAATGTGTCACTAGGTCCCAGTAATTGGTCAGGCTTGGATAAATAATTGTATCAGAGTTTATTCGCATAAAGAGTATAAAAATACCTCGTACACGAATATAGTCATACACGGCTTGTACACGGTTCATACAAAGTCTATTCAAGGTTTTTATAACTGGTCACACTCTGATCTTAATTGGTCACTAGGTCCCAGTAATTGGTCAGGCTTGGATAAATAATTGTATCAGAGTTTATTAGCATAAAGAGTATAAAAATACCTCGTACACGAATATAGTCATACACGGCTTGTACACGGTTCATACAAAGTATATTCAAGGTTTTTACCTGGTCACACTCTGATCTTAATTGTTCACTAGGTGCCAGTAATTGAACAGCCTTGGATAAATAATTGTATCAGAGTTTATTCGCATAAAGAGTATAAAATACCTCGCACACGAATATAGTCATACACGGCTTGTACACGGTTCATACAAAGTCTATTCAAAGTTTTTAACTGGCCACGCTCTGATCTTAATGTGTCACTAGATCCCAGTAATTGGTCAGGCTTGGATAAATAATTGTATCAGAGTTTATTCGCATAAAGAGTATAAAATACCTCGTACACGAATATAGTCATACACGGCTTGTACACGGTTCATACAAAGTCTATTCAAGGTTTTTACCTGGTCACACTATGATCTTAATTGGTCACTAGGTCCCAGTAATTGGTCAGCCTTGGATAAATAATTGTATCAGAGTTTATTCGCATAAAGAGTATAAAAATACCTCGAACACGAATATAGTCATACACGGCTTATACGCGGTTCATACAAAGTCTATTCAAGGTTTTTTTAACTGGTCACACTCTGCTCTTAATTGGTCACTAGGTCCCAGTAATTGGTCAGCCTTGGATAAATAATTGTATCAGAGTTTATTCGCATAAAGAGTATAAAATACCTCGCACACGAATATAGTCATACACGGCTTGTACACGGTTCATACAAAGTCTATTCAAAGTTTTTAACTGGCCACGCTCTGATCTTAATGTGTCACTAGGTCCCAGTAATTGGTCAGGCTTGGATAAATAATTGTATCAGAGTTTATTCGCATAAAGAGTATAAAAATACCTCGTACACGAATATAGTCATACACGGCTTGTACACGGTTCATACAAAATCTATTCAAGGTTTTTTTAACTGGCCACATTCTGATCTTAATTGGTCACTAGGTCCCAGTAATTGGTCAGGCTTGGATAAATAATTGTATCAGAGTTTATTAGCATAAAGAGTATAAAAATACCTCGTACACGAATATAGTCATACACGGCTTGTACACGGTTCATACAAAGTCTATTCAAGGTTTTTATAACTGGTCACACTCTGATCTTAATTGGTCACTAGGTCCCAGTAAATGGTCAGGCTTGGATAAATAATTGTATCAGAGTTTATTCGCATAAAGAGTATAAAAATACCTCGTACACGAATATAGTCATACACGGCTTGTACACGGTTCATACAGAGTCTATTCAAGGTTTTTTTAACTGGCCACACTCTGGTCTTAATTGGTCACTAGGTCCCAGTAAATGGTCAGGCTTGGATAAATAATTGTATCAGAGTTTATTCGCATAAAGAGTATAAAAATACCTCGTACACGAATATAGTCATACACGGCTTGTACACGGTTCATACAAAGTATATTCAAGGTTTTTACCTGGTCACACTCTGATCTTAATTGTTCACTAGGTGCCAGTAATTGAACAGCCTTGGATAAATAATTGTATCAGAGTTTATTCGCATAAAGAGTATAAAATACCTCGCACACGAATATAGTCATACACGGCTTGTACACGGTTCATACAAAGTCTATTCAAAGTTTTTAACTGGTCACACTCTGATCTTAATTGGTCACTAGGTCTCAGTAATTGGTCAGCCTTGGATAAATAATTGTATAAGAGTTTATTTGCATAAAGAGTATAAAATACCTCGCACACGAATATAGTCATACACGGCTTGTACACGGTTCATACAAAGTCTATTCAAAGTTTTTTTAACTGGCCACACTCTGATCTTAATGGGTCACTAGGTCCCAGTAATTGGTCAGACTTGGATAAATAATTGTATCAGAGTTTATTCGCATAAAGAGTATAAAAATACCTCGTACACGAATATAGTCATACACGGCTTGTACACGGTTCATACAAAGTCTATTCAAGGTTTTTATAACTGGTCACACTCTGATCTTAATTGTTCACTAGGTCCCAGTAATTGGTCAGCCTTGGATAAATAATTGTATCAGAGTTTATTCACATAAAAAGTATAAAATACCTCGCACACGAATATAGTCATACATGGCTTGTACACGGTTTATACAAAGTCTATTCAAGGTTTTTTACCTGGTCACACTCTGATCTTAATTGGTCACTAGGTCCCAGTAATTGGTCAGCCTTGGATAAATATTTATATCAGATATAATATAGATATATTAGGTAAAAAAACCTTGAATAGACTTTGTATGAACCGTGTACAAGCCGTGTATGACTATATTCGTGTACGAGGTATTTTATACTCTTTATGCGAATAAACTCTGATACAATTATTTATCCAATCCTGACCAATTACTGGGACCTAGTGACACATTAAGATCAGAGCGTGGCCAGTTAAAAAAACTTTGAATAGACTTTGTATGAACCGTGTACAAGCCGTGTATGACTATATTCGTGTGCGAGGTATTTTATACTCTTTATGCGAATAAACTCTGATACAATTATTTATCCAAGGCTGACCAATTACTGGGACCTAGTGACCAATTAAGATCAGAGTGTGACCAGTTAAAAAACCTTGAATAGACTTTGTATGAACCGTGTATAAGCCGTTTATGACTATATTCGTGTACGAGGTATTTTTATACTCTTTATGCGAATAAACTCTGATACAATTATTTATCCAAGGCTGACCAATTACTGGGACCTAGTGACCAATTAAGATCAGAGTGTGACCAGGTAAAAAACCTTGAATAGACTTTGTATGAACCGTGTACAAGCCGTGTATGACTATATTCGTGTACGAGGTATTTTATACTCTTTATGCGAATAAACTCTGATACAATTATTTATCCAAGGCTGACCAATTACTGGGACCTAGTGACCAATTAAGATCAGAGTGTGACCAGGTAAAAAACCTTGAATAGACTTTGTATGAACCGTGTACAAGCCGTGTATGACTATATTCTTGTGCGAGGTATTTTTCTACTCTATGTGCGAATAAGCTCTGATATAAATATTTATCCAAGCCTGACCAATTATTGTGACGTAGTGACCAATTAAGATCAGAGTGTTACCACATAAAAAACCTTGCATGAAGTTTGTATGAACTGTTTACGAGCCAGGTATGACTATAATGCAGTAAAAGATATTTTTATGCACTGTGTGCCAATACTTTGTGATGTATTGGTCGTCTCAAGGCTGACCAATTACTGTGACTTAGTGACCAATTATGACCAGAGTGTGAACAGTTAAAAAACTGTGAACGGACTTTGTATGATCCGTGTACAAGCCGTGTATCACTAAAATCGTGTGCAAGGTATTTATTTTTACACCGAATGTGTGAATATCTTGTGATTTATTGGTCGTTCCAAGCCTGACCAATTACTGTGACATTGTGACTAATTAAGATCAGAGTATTAGCAAATGAAAAAACCTTGAATGGACTTTGTATGAACTGTGTACGAAATGTGTATCACTATAATCGTGTTGAAGGTATTTTTACCCCAATTTGAGGATATTTTGTGATATATTGATCGTTACAAGGCTGACCAATTTTTGTGACCTAGTGACCAATTATGACCATTACGTGACCAATTTAAATCACCTTAGATCTGGTGTCTAGGATTCAAATGCTCCGCCAAAATTTTTTTGTGAACTTAAAATTTTAAAATGTTTGTAACTTTTGTCAGAGTGCTGACCAATTATTCATATATACTGACCAATTATGACCAATTAGTGACCAATTAGGCCATATACTTTAGAGGTCAAATTTCAGAAAATGGTCCGCTAACTATATGGAGCTTGGGCCGTATGCTTGTTTGCCAACTTTTAACATAAAAAAAAAAAAAAAAATACACACTATTTTATTCAGTAGCTAGTTAGCGCCTTCTGTGACGATTTATTACTTAGCACTTCTAATATATACCTGAACGAAACTGCGATCAAAAGATATATAGTGAATAGATCATCAATGCAAGCAAACATTTTGGACAATTTATTTGATAACTATTTATGTGTAAGGACAGTAACAGGGATAGTTTTATCTAATTGAATTAGTGATATATAGCGTGAACTGTCTTGTTAGCCTTTTAGTTCTTCCTGATAAAAATGTTTGTGAAAAATAAATATACGTAACGAGTTCCAAGGGAATATTTATATTGAATTTAAAATTATTTTAAAACCCAAAGCCTTGCTAGCTATTGTATTTTTTTTATGAGCCAACCGATTGATTGAGCGGTTCACTTTTTCTAAAACTTTCATAATTTAGCAGTGATGCGTACACAGACAAACAGACCGACATTTCTAAATTTGATAAAAGTGTATTAAATAACCTACTTTTATAGAATAAAATCTGAAATGTACAGATTTTTATCATAAAAAAATCTGAAAGTTGTAATATGAAATCTTTACGGTTTTTTTATCTTCCTATCGCTTAAAAGTTACGAGGCGACAACATCAGCCTCCAGCACACATACTTATCATTTCAAGCCTTCAAGTGTAACAGTATTTAATATAATATTTTTACACAGATATACTTTACATTTAGTCACACTGGTGGTACTATTGGTACAAGAGGCCGGCTAGGTAGGTGCCCCCACAGTGTCAAATATTCTACCATAAAGCAGAAGTGACTTTGGCATACCGTGTTTCGGTTAAAAGGGACACTGTAGCTACTAAAATTACGAGGAAAAGGAGATTTAAGAACCAATATCTCGAGGTTGGTAAAGCGTGAGTGGCACCTACTAATGGTGCTGCAAGCGCTCATAGGTTACGCCAACCGTTTACCATCAGGTGGGCCGTATCTTGCCAACTTAATATCATAAAAAACCAAGAATTCCGTAGCCTCTTTGCGTAAAATTTTGAAAGATATAATTATGTGGGAGCTACCTTCGGTTAGATGCTTAATTATATTGCAATATTTAGAGTGAATGGTGTGTCTCCATCTAGATAAATAAAATCATTTATAAGTTCTCACATCTATTGTTATATATGTAGGTTTTTGTGTCTTGATTTATATTTGTTTTATTGACATTTTGTGAAGTACTTCACCAACTGAGCCGGCCCATTAACACTTAAAACACGAAGGCTTTACCGAAGTTTGAACATCTTAACATAACCTAAGCTACCCCAAATGCCTTAATAAATATTTAAGTTTAAAAAATCATTAAGCCCTTCCAAGGCCGGCTTAGAGATGAACATTTTAACAAGCACTCCATTATTCAAATTTATCGTTAACGGTGACATTTTAAATAAGCCCCGATCATTATATTTACCCAACTTAAGAAAATTGGCAATGCTTTTTAAAGTTATTACTAATACTTAGTGGCGCTACGTCTCATCCATATTTCTTTGAGATCGGTGTTCATCCACCGTAGTAGACGTCGTAGACGGATGTGATTGTACAATTTTACTATAACTACAATATAATTTACTGTAACTATAATACAATTAGGATAATGACCCTTCAAAATAACTTCGTAACTTGCGTTAGGAGAGTAGCCCGCAACTCTCGCGTCAAGGGTGCGGAGTCTGCCTTTGAACCGTTGATCTATTGAGACTTCTAATATTATATATTCGACGCGTATGATATTTCTTTTTTCAGTCCCAAAATAACAACAGATATTATGTCGGATATAATACAGTATAAACAAAAAGTATACGATTTAATAAAGACTTCTTTTTGTATAAATATACAATTAGAATTTCGTTGTATAAAATATTAATTTACAGTTTTGAGTAGGGCTTTTTTTAAGATATATTTTCTTCTTTTTGGCTTACTGTCAAACAGGTTGCTGATAAAAAAAGAGCAATTTACAATCGTCTCAACTTAAAGCTGACGATGTTGTGCCGCAGCGGGAGCGAACCTGCCTTAAGCGCCACAGGTTCGCGGATTCGATTCCCACTCGCTGCAGATGTTTGTATTGACCATAAAGGCATGTTTTCCGGTCTGAATGTGTTGTTCATGTCATTGTGTAATGTGTATGTATCCGGACCCCCGACACAGGATATAATTATCTTAGTAGGGCCTGTTGAGTGTGTAGCGTTTATTTGTATTTATTATTAATAAAGCTGCTTTATTTTCACGTTTTCTTCCTCTTAAAACAATGTATTGAAAAAAGTAACAACTTAATCTCGCAAATGGTGAGATATTTGATTAAACAAAAGATTTACGATTTAACTTTATTATCTTAACGGGAACTTCTTCGAAGTTTATTTGTAATACGAGCCTTGTTCTAATAAATACACTTAATTTAGTTATAAATTGACAAATTGAAATAGATATCCAATTAGGTCAAGTAATACGAAGTTAAAACTACCACCCCGGAGACACCCTTGAGAGGTTCTGGTCTGCCATGGTGTCCTGTGAGACCGTCACCTCGCTGATGAAAGCCGTGGACCAGATCCGAAGACAGAGTAGGCGCGCAAAATGACGCCTCCTTCCACCACCCTAGAGAAGCTACGGTGGAGAGTGCATTTAGATCATCCGTACATCATCAGGTCGGGAGAGACGGCTCTGCAATACCAGGACACTCTTTCGGTGACGGTGGCCCTCATATATGACGAGTATTGCCGGGTATTGCCGCTTCATATAAAAGGCATCCGAGTCCCACACACATACACTTACAGGGATGTGCGTAAGTGCATTTCTAAGCACAAAAAAACTACTACCCCAATTTGTACAGTTATCTACTATATCAAGAATTACCAAAATACAAATAAAATTATCAATATATTACTAATATCATTGAGATATCAACTTAATTAATCTGGACGGTAACGAAATATACATGAAGATCGTATATACCAAGAGACCTCATTGCACTTGTTTCATCATAATTATATATATTAACAAAAAGTGACTGAAAAAAGTCTTATTACACTTTTCAGTCTCGCTCCCATCCACTCAACTTCGGTCCAAAATAAGGCGTAGTCAGGATCAAACCTCTAGCTCTTGCCTTAACAAAGATCTTCTACCGTTTTATTGATACAAACAACTTTTACTACTACCCCAATTTGTACAGTTATCTACTATATCAAGATTTACCAAAATACAAATAAAATTATCAATATATTACTAATATCGTCAGTAACAATGTTCTTGTTGATAAGGTATCGAAGATATAAACGGTAAAATAATTTTTATTAAAAAAATACCGACTTCAAAACTAAAAATCTAAAAATAATTATTTTCTACGGAATTTAAAGAGCTAAATAAAATATCGCCACAGAAGGGCATATCTTGTAGAAAATATTCAGTAGGAGTATTTTTTTGTATTTTAGTTTTGAAGTCGTTATTATTTTTAAATATTTCTGTCTTTATTTTGTATTATATAACGAAGTTCTTGCGGAACAAGCAAATTATCCGCAACGCTTTTTGAGATCGTTAAAACGAATAGACCGGGAGATACCGACAGGAAATTCATAGTCATTTATTACAAGTATAGCGACCCTTGAGGGATATAATTGCGGAATTAATGTTATCAAAATAATGGTCAACGCTCTAGTCGTCGTCATAATTGCAGGTCGATTTATCAAATTCTTGGGATAAATTACGGATCCAAAAAGGTTTTATCTACAAAATATCTGGTTTTTGTTTGATATTTAATAGAAAGTTGATTTCGCACTTAAAAAATACTATTTTTGCTTTTTTTTAACACAACTTTCAAATCGCCACACCATAACGTTTCGACGGATCCAAATAGCCGTTAAGCTGCCACAAAAAAGTAAATTTGTTTAGTCATGTATAAAAAGGTTGCCATCCTTGTAACAAATGACTTGGAATTTTATGTCAGTATCTCCCTGTCTAAGAGTTTCACGGTCAAATAATCTTTAAACCTCCTATAGGGCTGTGCTTTTCACCGCCCGTACTTAATGGCCATGCCACTTTGTGACACTGTGAAGGTCAGGTTTCTGATCTTGAACGCCATAAAACTCGACTCTTTTCCGCAGGTTGCCGAGTTGGTGGTAGATTTCCTCTTCGTCACAAAAGATAGAGAGGTACCTTATGGACACCCGGTTGGAGCAGATTTCCTTTTATTATATCTTTTTTATATATTTCTGAAGCCTCAATAGCTCAAAAAACTGACTGCGCTCCGTTAACGCGTGAGTTACGAGTTCGATCCTCACCCCTTGGGCTGTTGTTGGACCCACTCCTAGCGCAAGCTACGACGTTATTTGTAAAAAGCTAATATTAAAAAAAATTACATAGTTTATAATCATTTAATTGTAGAAGCTAACTATATAGAAAGAAAAACAGTTACATATATTTCCATAAATACGTATGAAGGTTATTCTACGAGATATGAACTTAATTAATCTGGACGGTAACGAAATATACATGAAGATCGTATATACCAAGAGACCTCATTGCACCTGTTTCGTCATAATTATGCATGTTAACAAAAGTGACGAAAAAGTCTTATTACACTTTTCAGTCTCGCTCCCATCCACTCAACTTCGGTCCAAAAAAAGGCGTAGTCAGGATCAAACCTCTAGCTCTTGCCTTAGCAAAGACCTTCTACCGTTTTATTGATACAAATTTTTTTTATTTTGCAGTGTACTGTCATACAAAATACTTCAAAGTTTATTTCTAAATAATGCGATATATCTAATATCACGTAATGTAAATGTTACCGACATTACTTATTTTCTGACGGCTTTCATATTGTATGATTCGATTATATGACAAAAGGGAGTTATAGTGGAAGTCGTAAAAGTCATAAATTGCTTATAATACGAAACGAGTTCTTTCCTGATCATAAAATATTACCTTTAGCAAAAATTTATTCCATTAATTTTAAGGACACTGAATAATTTTTCTTACAATTTCTTTATGTGATTTATTGTTTTTTATGTGTTTTTATTGCATGAACATCTGCAATACCAGAAGGCATGTAGACGCGTGGCCGACTTTTAAGGTAAGAATACGCTCTTCTCTTGAAGGTTTCCAGGTAGTGTCCGTTCGGAAAGACCGCCGGCGGAAATAGATTTCATAGAGTGGTTGTGCGAGGAAGAAAATGTCTTCGTAATCGCGCTATTGTGGATTTACAGACATCGAGATGGTGAAATTCCACGGGTGGGATCAATCCAAACAATTCCTCAGAACATTCCCCGTGATATACGAGATAGAAGATGCCAAAGGTTCAAGCCGATCGGAAAGAGATCGGAGATCGTCGACAATTCGAGCCACTCTGCATTGGATGCGTCGTAGCGGATTTTTTTGAGTGGTCAACAGAATTGTAATTGAGGTTTTTTTTAATGCGCAGAACCTCATCCTTTTTATGGTTCCAAACGCGAAATGTGATTACTAGAGAGATGATTATTTATACAATGAGTATTTTTTGTTGCCGCTACAATAACAAATACTAAAAAAAGAGGTCTTCAAAAAAGATCTTATTAACTGTATTAAATAAATAGTTAAAATTTCAATAGATTATTTATTTCTATGGACGCTATAGTAATAAGATTAAATCATTGAAATACAGATTTTAATGGGACTTTCACTGGTAGTTAACTTATGTTATAAGGAGTTACTTATAAACTTAGGCTACTTTTATTTTAGAAAACCAATTAGGGTTCCCTCTTTCCGTGAAATAAAGATAAAGAAAAATCGGTACACTACACGAACGGAGTCTAGTTAGAGCTATATTGTTAATTTGAAGATTGTGGAACACACTTACAAATGCTCCAAAAACACTTAATCCTATATCGTTCATACTCAGAAACACGTACAAGAGACGAGGTGACATATGCTCAGAATTACATTCAATAATGTATTATATTCACGTTTTTGTAATATTTACGTTTCATACGTGATAGGTAAGTCTTAAAGCAACTAGTATTTTTGGTAATATTTGATGGTGTTTAATGAAGGAAGGAAGGGGATTTCATCAGTTTCTGGTAGTTCTCTAAGTAGCAGAATAGACCTGACAGTGACTTGTGTATTTATTCGCGGGTCGTGTTTCATTGGGAAGTGTTGAAATACCTCAATACAAGGGTTAGAGTTGCCTTGGGGGTGCTGTCTCTGATAATGACCTTGAGGGGGCCGGCCTGACTCCATCTGTTTTCGCGCCTGTGTCATCGAGACTTGGCGAGGAAAGTCAAGATGTGCAGCATTGTGTCTTTATTCACTGGTCAACGGTGGCGTTTCACGCTGCATGTGTTCCTCTCCCCTAAGCCGTCACGTCTGTGGTTCTACAAAGTGCGTCAACAAAACTCACATTAGGTGACAAAATTGCATTAGAAGCCGCAATTTCGATAATTGTTTGAAGCAAAAACTCTAATAAGGAAATGTATGGTATAATACGCAATCAGTTGCTATAATAACACATCGTCACAAAAACTGTGACCATGTAAAAACTATGTCATTACCTGGAAGTGGATTGTGACGAGGAGTGAGACGCTCATAGCCGAGTGCACCCGCTGATCGGTAAACGATCGGTAGGTTAAGCAACTTTAGTCGCGGTCAGTCAATAGATGGGTGATCGCATAGTGGTATTTAACCGAGCGTCTCCGTGCTTCGGAGGGCACGTAAAAAGTCGGTCGCGGCTGTTGACAATTGGACAACAGTCGATAAGTCAAGTCAGAGGCCTACGGGATACCTGAACCACTCTGAAACTAGGTTGGCCACTAACCAATCGATAAGAAGAAGTGGATTGTGATTACGATTGAGCAACAGTGGGCTATTTTCTTACTCTTTTCATGTGACTAAGTTGGCAAGCAAGCATACGACCCACCTAATGATAAGTGGTTGTCGTAGCCTATGAGCGCTTGCAACACTATGCATTTGTAGGTGTCACGCGTTGCCAACCACGAGATAAGGGTCCTTAAATCTTCTTTCCCCAGTAATTTCACTAGCTAGAGTCCTTCAAACCTGACACTGCGCTGGGTACGTTGCCGGACCCACGCAATAAAAGTCCTAACAGTTAAACTTATTTACATTATTACTTCATGAAAATATATTGTTATGGAACCTTATCACCGGGACATATATATGTCGGAGTTGGATGTTAAAAGAGCTTTTCTTTAATAATTTTACTGATATTTGTTCATTTTAAATCATAAATTAACTTAATTTGATTTGTTATCACCTTTTAATATTGTATAAGTTTTTATTAAGTTGTTATAATACTGGCCATATCGAGTAGAGGGAAACCTCTAGTGGGGTCGAGACACCATCTGAACGCTGTCAGTGGGAATGAGAAAAGAAACAAAGGTTATGTTGTTTTACGGGAATAAGATATATTGTGAAATTGTGGTTGGATCGAGTTGGATCACTCTTAGATTATTGGGAGGTGAAGTCAGATCGGTGCGCCGAACCCACTGCTCGAATATATGATATGATACTATGATTTGTTAAAAGGAGTAAATCAACAATAAATATTGTACAGCTTGTTTTGTGCTTGCATTTTACCCACACGACGCCCACAAGAGTTGTAACCACTGATGACGATGTCTATGAGAATCTCCATTCTCCGACATATATATATTTTACTTGATCCAAAAATACTACAAAAATTTTATTGCTATTCAAAAATAGTTACAACAAGTTACAACACGAATTGACGACGTTGTATTGACCATACAGGCATGTTTTCCGGTCTGGGTGTGTTTGTCCTTGTCATTGTGTATGTTTCCGAAACCCCGACACAGGATATAACTATCCTAATGGTCGTTGAGTGTGTAGCGTTTATTTATTTACCACAACGTAAATGATTGTTTGGACGCAAATAAGCAATACCATGTCAACCAACAAAATTGAAAAAACTGAGTTATATATGCAGAAATGTTGATAAATGGCTGAAGAACATTTTTCTTTAATATTTGAAGGGTTTTAAGCTTTAAAACTTCTAAAAAGCCATTTTTTCAATCATGCAATTTATGTATTTTTAAACGTTTTGGGTTATATTACATACGAAATATGCAGTTTGTATACTTATTTTTTGTGAAAATAAGTAAAATAACTTACATAAATCTGAAATTATCAAAAACTTGACCAATAAAAAAAAATCATATAAAGCAAGTTGTTAAAAAATTTTAAAACGCGTTTTTCTCGAAATGACATTCTTGTGGGTTGACATGTGTAGTGTATCTATTTAATAGATATATACATGGTCTCATGCACACAAGTGGGGGTAGCTGTCAAACTAGTCAGTCGTTGTTACGAACGAGTAAAAGACGGACGGTTGACGACCCGCATTACTTGGTGTGTTAGTGAGCCCGTGAGTTTGTGTATAATAACCCCTCTAGACAAGGATACTACAAGTGGCGACGAGGATCAAGGTCAGAATTTTAGTTCTTTAAAAAAAAAAAAATAATAGAAATAAATAAACAGACTAATAATAATAAATAATGATAAAAATGTATGTATGTACATATATGTATGTCGTCTGGTTACAACGAAATAGTAAAAGATAAGAGAACACAATGAACTAAATATTTAATGTTCATTTATTACGTCAGCGGCGGTATAAAAATATAAAAAATCATTTTATACGAACAAAAACTTGTTGAGAATATTAATTTTATAATCATCAGAATTTTATTCAGTTATAGAAATAAAGAAATTATTTTATTTTACTAAATCTTCCGTTAATTACTAAAAAAAAAGCTGTATATTTTAGACGTTAATATGTTATATAACCTCTGTATTTTTTATTTATCTTAAATAGAAATATGCCTATGATACCTTCTATATCAAATGGTAGTGCATCCGTTTATTAAATATTGTAGTTGTATTAGTAACTTCTAATAGTTCATATTATATTAACGAGTATGTAAGTGTGTTCGAGACGGCGATAATAAATTTTTATATGCTGGT
The DNA here is from genome assembly GCA_023373885.1 of Hestina assimilis. Lineage (NCBI taxonomy): Eukaryota > Metazoa > Arthropoda > Insecta > Lepidoptera > Nymphalidae > Hestina > Hestina assimilis. The sequence continues at coordinate 3,054,841 of CM041762.1, read as the reverse complement.
TTGTGTGTTGGGGGTATGAATACATGGATAAAAACTCATAACGCGATGATAGTGTTGATGTAGTATAGGGAATATTTATACTTTAACTAAATTGTGTTTAATAAGAACTTAGATTACAATTCCCATTAATTAGGAACGTATACTAATATAAACTTTTACTTTTAGTTTAATAATTTAAATTGAAAACTATTTCGATATTTAATTTTACAAAACTAAAATATTATTTATAGTGCTAACGTACTCTCAGGTTCCTGCTTAACTGAATTGATAACATTATATACATACATACATACATATATAAAAAAAAAAACTATAATATATATAGCAGTGGAATATAATTTTTTAGGTTTTAATAAATAAATAAATAAATGTTTATTTATTTTTCACTAATAACTTTGACATGCAATCACTTAAATGTTACATATGTGGCATCCATTAAATTGGATGAATATGGCATCCATTAAATTGGATGAATGTGGCATCCATTAAATTGGATGAATATGGCATCCATTAAATTGGATGAATGTGGCATCCATTAAATTGGGTGAATATGGCATCCATTAAATTGGATAAATATGGCATCCATTGAATTGGATAAAAATGGCATCCATTTAATTGGTTGTCGTTAATTTAATTTGACTTATAATGGCATCCATGTAATTGGACGTTTGTGACTTCTATTAAATTGGAAGTAATTTTGGATCTTTGCAGGTCGCCCCATATCAATCATGTCAAATCTATTACCACCTCCGGAGAAACTCGACATGGAAGGGGACCCTGCTTCGTTGGGGCTAAGATGGGAAAAATGGAAGAGATCTCTACAGATATATTTTGAGGCAACGGATACTATGTCTTCTACAAAAAAACGAGCAATACTGCTATTATTAGGAGGTACAGGTCTTCAAGAAATCTTTTATAACTTACCAGGAACAAGTGCAGCAGAGTCGGAGGAAATTGATGTTTTTAAAAATGCTATTGATAAGCTTGATCTTTACTTTTTACCGAAGCAAAACAAAACATACGAAAGGCACATTTTTCGCCTAATTAAACAAAATGAAGGTGAAAGTTTTGATAAATTTGTAGTAAATTTGCGAGACCAAGCGAAAAAATGTAAATTTGATCAACCGGATGATCACATAATAGACCAAATTATAGAGGGATGCTCTTCTTCTGAATTGCGAAAAAAGATTTTAGTCATGGGGGAAGACGTTTCTCTAAACAAGGTAATTATCGAAGCGAATACTTTGGAAGTGGTAAATTATCAACTAAAAGAGTTTACCCAAGGCGAAAAAGAAAAAAGAGAAGAAACTATTAATGCGGTTACCTACAAAATTAAAAACAGAGGTTTAAGACGAGAAAAGTTACATGGTAAGCCTGATAGTGACGCGAAAATATCCAAGTGTAGTAGATGTGGAAATACTACCCATAGTCCTCAAGACTTTAATTGCCCAGCAAGAGAGAAAAAATGCTATAACTGCGGAAAACAGGGACACTACCAAAGATGTTGCAAATCAAAAACAATACAAAAGAAAAGAAAATTTGAAGAACAAGCGGGAAGTAACAGTAAACGATCACGAAATGAAATCAATTGTTTAGAAGATGAAGAGGTTCAATATATATTTAATATGAATGAAGATGCTACAGTTGAATGTGATATTGGAGGAGTTAAATTAGAGATGCTTATCGATTCAGGTTGTAAGTTAAATTTGATTACAAATGAAGCCTGGGAGTATTTGAAAAACAATAAAATTATTTGTTATAATCAAGCTAAAGAAACAAATAAAACTCTTGTAGCCTACGGTAGTAAAACACCTTTAGATATCCAAGGGTGTTTTGAAGCTGATATTAAGACAAATGGCAAAACAGAACGCAGTACTATTTATGTCATAAAAAACGGCTCTAGGAACCTATTAGGCAAAGACACGGCGTTACAACTAGGTGTATTAAAATTGGGTACCAGCATAAATGAAATTCAGGAAACTATTACACCATTTCCCAAATTCAAAGATGTTTTGATTGAAATACCGATTGACCATTCGGTTAAGCCTGTAATGCAGCCTTGTAGAAGGATACCAATTCCTATAGAAGATAAAATAAAGAGAAAAATACAAGAGCTATTAAACACGGACATTATTGAAGAGGTCAATGAACCATCTTCTTGGATTTCTCCAATAGTTCCAATATTAAAGGATAACGGAGATGTAAGAATATGTGTGGACATGAGACGAGCTAACGAAGCAATACTTAGAGAGAACCACCCTTTACCTTGTATGGACCAATTAATTCCAAAAATAAGAAGCGCTAGGTATTTCTCGAAGCTGGATATAAAAAATGCATTTCATCAAATTGAACTCCATCCCAATTCTAGACACATTACAACATTTATAACATCATCAGGTTAATATAGATATAAAAGGTTAATGTTTGGAGTCACCTGTGCACCAGAATTGTTTCAAAAAATTTTAGAAAAAATGCTGATTAAATGTGAGGGAGTCATAAATTTTATTGACGACATTTTGATCTATGGTAATAGCATTGAACACGACTTACGACTCTCAAAAGTATTGCAGGTGCTTGAGCACAATAACGTATTACTTAACAAAGATAAATGTATATACAAAGTAGAAAAATAAATTTTTGGGTCACGAATTAACTTCAGATGGTGTAAGACCGTTACCAAAATTTTTAGAGAGTATTTCACAGTTTAGAGTTCCAAAGACGATCGAAGAGTTGCAAAGCTTTCTCGGACTGGTGAATTATGTAAATAAATGGCTACCAAATTTGGCCACAACAAGTGAGCCTTTAAAAGAACTGTTAAGAAAAAAATTGGAAAAAAGGCAAGCATCGAATGTTACTGGACAGATAAACAAGATAAAACGTTTAAAGAACTTAAAGAGGCACTGACGAAAATTGAAACCCTTGGATATTACGATGTTGCAGACAATACTCAAGTCATTGCAGATGCAAGTCCAGTTGGCCTTGGAGCAGTATTAGTGCAAATTGACAAAAATGGTCCTAGGATTATAGCATACGGAAACAGGACATTAACAGATTGTGAACGAAGGTATAGCCAGACAGAGAAAGAAGCTCTCGCTCTTGTCTGGGCTATCGAGCACTTTAATATTTTCCTTTTCGGGAAACGGTTTGATTTAATCACCGACCATAAACCACTTGAATTTTTGTTTAGTCCGAAAACCTTGCGCACGAGTTGAGAGATGGGTTTTAAGGTTGCAAGCGTATCGGTATAACATCAAATATAAGCCCGGGAAAACTAATATTGCCGACCCTTTATCGCGATTATGTAAAGATTCGATTGTGGAGACTGGAATGGATAACTATGTGCACCAAATTGTACAATTAGCAAGACCACATGCAATATCTATGCAGGATATTATTAAATATTCGGAAGAAGACCCAGAACTAAGCAGTGTTAAAAAGGGAATATATAACAACCAATGGGAAGACTCAATAAAGAAATATAAAATCTTTGAAAGTGAATTGTGCTTCCACGAAAATATACTTTTAAGAGGAAACAAAATTGTGATCCCTGAGAAACTAAGGAAAGCTGTATTAGATGGAGCTCACGAGGGTCATCCAGGCATTGTAGCAATGAAAGGTCGGTTACGAGCCAAAGTATGGTGGCCAAGGATAGATAAAGATGTCGAAACTCTTATAAAGAATTGCAAAGCTTGCACTTTAGTCGGTCTACCAAATCCACCTGCACCTATGAGACGAAGGGAGCTTCCAGCAGAGCCTTGGATTGATACGGCTATTGACCTATTAGGACCTCTACCAAATAATGATTACCTTCTTGTGATCATTGATTACTACAGTCGTTTCAAAGAAATAAAGATAACCAGGACTATAACAAGCAGTCAAATAATAAAAATTTTAAAAGAAATCTTTAGTCGCCTGGGCTACCCTGTATCCATTACTGCTGACAACGGACGACAATTTATAAGCGAGGAATTCAAAACCTTTTGCAATGAGTGTAACATAAGATTGTTTAATACTGTGCCCTACTGGCCACAGATGAACGGGGAGGTTGAACGTCAAAATAGAGACATAGTCAAACGTCTAAAAATAAGTCAACTAGACCACAAAGACATTAGAGAAACTCTCTATGAATACCTCATGATGTATAATTCAACCCCACACTCCACAACGGGGAAGACACCATCAGAACTCTTCTTTAAGAGGTTAAATAGAGACAAAATACCCATGTTGAGAGATATAAGTGAGGGAGGAGATGACTCAGAAGTGAGAGACAGGGATAGAATACAAAAAGAAAAAGGGAAAGAATACGGAGATCGAAAGAGAAGAGCTGTAGATCCTGATATGATTGCAGGTGATAAAGTTTACATAAAAGAGACAGAGCGATCTAATAAATTATCAAGTGAATTTAATCCTACTCCACACGTAGTAGAGCAGGCCAAAGGAGGAGATATGATCGTGAGAAACGAGGAGACTGGACAAAAACTTAGAAGAAATATAGTACATCTCAAAAGGATAGAAGGTCAATGGCAGTCACTCCAAGATGAAAAGGACACCATTTGTGCAGAAAACCAGAATTCATCAGATTAGTTCATTATTCCAAGTATCGATCATTTGATTATGATTTAATAATTGTATAGATAAAATTATTATTTAGATTAGCCTTGATTGTTTAATTATATCATGTAAGTTGAGTAAATGTTAAATAAATTATAATAAGAAAGGGATGTAGTGTATCTATTTAATAGATATATACATGGTCTCATGCACACAAGTGGGGGTAGCTGTCAAACTAGTCAGTCGTTGTTACGAACGAGTAAAAGACGGACGGTTGACGACCCGCATTACTTGGTGTGTTAGTGAGCCCGTGAGTTTGTGTATAATAACCCCTCTAGACAAGGATACTACAACATGGTATTGCTTATTTGCGTCCATTTATAGGTAACGAAAAATACAATAATCCTACGTAATTCTCGTTGTATCATCTAGTCATTGAAACGAGATAAAACAATAGGTAAACGAATAATAAATAAACATTGTAGCGAGCCCGCAGAAGTATAAATTACGGTACGCTTCAAATAAATTGCAAACAAATTAATGATTTATAGCGTTCAACGAATTTACAAAATTCAACCCTTTGGGCTTTAAGGTATTTTTTAAGATAAATGAAAAATATATCGTTTGATACATAAATCTTTTTTTGTGGTACAATTTTTGAAATGAAAACCTCTTTAGTCGCGATGACTTATTTTTAATAGGAGGTCAACAAAATTTTCGATTCCGCGCTAGTCACGTCAATTAAATTGTGATCTTTTTCGTATTCGTCTGTATTCATATATTTTATAAGTATACATTTTACTAACATTGTTGTCTCCCTACTAATCATAGAGATAAATTTTGTATTTGTGTTGTTTTAGGTTAAGGATTAACAAAAGAAATCACCCCTATTTTTCCTGAGTGCATTATTAAATCGTGGATGCAAACTCATCATTGTCACCGAACAATCTCCTTCGTGTGTTCTCCATTCTACGTGGCATTGGCGAAATAATCTGTGCTCAGTTGGCACAACTGAAAGCCATTAACATAAGAATTGAATTGAATTAGTCACGTCAAATTTGCGACGTACACCGGTATACACATGAATACTCACAAATATAACATGTTGGCGCATGACGAAGTATAGAACCTGTTTAATACGTTGGATTAGAAAGTCAATATTTGAAAAAGATGTTATTCTAATCCGTTAGAGTCGCATTTTTTTTCACAATGTTGGTTACTTCAATGTTTTACCATACAGAAAATTATTGCCATACCGCATATAAAAGGACGAATCGTTGAAATCCGATGTAGTAGTTACAATGCCGTGCAATTTATTGTGTTATCTAGTAAAGGAATTAAAAGCATTGTTGCTTACAATAAGCTTTTCATAACGTTAACCTAAAAAAAAAATAATGTTTACCTACTTGGCTGGAATTGATAAAGGCTCCAGGAAACCTTAACTTAGTTTGATTCTATGAAAAAAAAACCAGTTTTATTAAAACACAGAAAGTAAGAATAAAGTCAAAAAGTTGTTGCATATTAAAAAGCAACAGTTTGGGATAGCCTTAAGAAAAAAAAAACTTAGTTTGATTCAAAATGACCGGCGTCGGGATGTGACGACCCCATCGCCCGATGTTGGGGTAACCTCTGTCACAGCAGAGATTATTCCACCAGTGCAATCAGTCATACGGCTAGGTAGGTACCACCGCAGTGTCAAATATTCTGCCGCCAAATAGTAGTGCCTAGGCATTACTGTATTCCGGTTTGAAGGTCACTGTACGTTAGTGAAATTACTGGGTGGACGAGATTTAAGAACTAATATCTCGAGGTTGGCAACGCGTTAGTGGCACCTACTACTGGTGCTGCAAGCGCTCATAGGCTACGGCAACCACTTACCATCAGGTGGGCCGTATGCTTGTTTGCCAACTTCTAACATAAAAAAATGAATACTGATAAAACCACAGGCGTGGTTTTAAATATAATTGTACTCGACTGTATCTTTGCCCGTAGGAGTACTTGAAAGAATTAAATGTTGTTTACAAACAAAGATACCAAATTATGAAAAGTTAAAAGCTTCTCTCGGTAAAGGTAGGCCTTTTATTGCAGGAGGTGGGCTAGGTAGGTACCATTGTAATGTCAGATATTCTACCGCAAATCAGTAGTAAGTATTGCATTACTGTGTTTCGGTTGAATGACACTGTAGCCAATTAAAGAAAATATCAACTGGTCTGCTAAAAATAATAACAGCTACGCAGACCTTCTAGAATGAACACGACCTTCAGCTACGAAGAATGCTACAGAGAAGACAATACTATACTAGAATTCTACAATTAAATTCTATTTTCGAAGTTTAAGCAATGAATAAAGGGCTTTGTTTGCTCGGGAAGGACGATATTGCTTTCACAAGTACTTTTTCCTTCGATAAAAGATCTCTTAAACCAACATTATTCTCTCCCGTCATTCATAACGCCTTATAAAGAGCCCGGTATTAAGGATAAAGGTTTTTGTGACATTTTCGCTACTTAAATTTTTCTTATAATGGACTAGATCCTTAGTCTATTATGTGAAATAAATATTATATAAAGTACAGGCTTCTGCCAGCGGCTTCGCCTGCGTGAATAAATATTTTAATACGGATTAGTTTGTATTTCTTTGAATAAAATAAAAGTAGCCTTAGTTACTCCTTATAATATCAGCTATTTGCTAGTGGAAGTTCCATTAAAGTCAGCCCAGCCGTTTCGGAGATTATTCGGAACAAACAGACAGACAGATAGAAAGACAGACAAAAGTTTTTTTTTATGTATGTACCGTATATACTTTCATAATCGCACTCGGAGCAGATATTTGTATCGACAATGCAGGCTGTGTTCCGGTCTGGGTGTGTTTGTCCTTGTCCTTGTGTATGTTTCCGGATCCCCGACACAGGATATAACTATCCTAATGGGGGTTATTGAGTCTGTAGCATTTATTTATTATTTATATGCATTTAATGAAACCTGTTAATTTGAAATTACATACAGACTTACTTTACTACAATTTTATTTATTTGTATAGATTTTCATTTAGCATTGCATCTCGTGTATTTAGAAATTGTTTTGAGAAGCGAAACATTATTGCTTTCGACTTGCAACAGCTCGAATGTGGGATGTTGCAATTAAGAGTTGCCAGGTTTTCGTTCTGTGGTTACACAAATTGAACCACGCTTTGAATCTATCATATGAGTTTCTGCTACTACAATATTCTACTAATAGAATAAATGTGAAAGTTTGTAAATCTTAAAGTCGGAATTGTATAAATGATAAGAAAAACAACATTTTTAATATACTTTAAAATACTAACTGTGTGGGATCCACACCTATAAACTGGATTGTCGCCGGAATGTAAAATAAAGACACTGATTTAAGACCTTGGGAATTTACTATACGAGGTCGAGGAAGCTTCTATTCACTGTTTTTTCGGGTTAACCTCTAACTATGACTATTCCTTGCTGGTAACTATCCCGAAGTGCTATTTGAGTTGGAACTATCCCCTAGTACTATTAGGTGGAGCTATCCCAACCCGCTGTTATGATGGAGCTGTCCCGAACAACTGTCTAGGTGGGACTGTCTCCCCGGGCTCTTGTGGTGGAACTGACTTTAGTCGGCCTGGTAGCTGATATTTATACCCCCGTCGGACGCAACCCTTCCGCTCGGTGACGTTGTCAAGGGCAACAAGGATACATATAAAAAAAGAACTAAAACATCGACGCATATGGCACCGACTGGTGTGAAAAATATTTATTTATTGTTTTTAGTTTTAAAGTCGGTATTTTATTTCTTTGTTATTATTATTATTATTTTCTTTTTTATGTTAGAAGTTGGTAAACAAGCATACGGCCCACCTGATGGTAAGTGGATGCCGTAGCCTATGAGCACCTGCAGCACCATTAGTAGGTGCCACTCACGCGTTGCCAACCTCGAGATATTAGTTCTTAAATCTCGTTCGCCCAGTAATTTCACTAGCGTACAATGCCCTTCAAACTGGAACACAGTAGTGCCTAAGCACTACTATTTGGCGGCAGAATATTGGACACTGCGGTGGTACCTACCTAAAACCTAAACCTAGCCGGCCTCTTGCAACAAAAGACCTACCACCAGTGTGACTGATTGCACTGGTGGAATAATCTCTGTTGTGACAGAGGTTATCCCAACAGTCGGTATTATTTATCTGCTGTTTGTTCGTTGTGGATAAACTTCTTTCAATTTTCTTATTCCGAGCATTATTCCCGGTACTATACGAGTATTTACCCAGGATCTGCTTATTCCACTTAACCGGATTTGACAGGTTACTTCTACACAGAGCGATTGCCACCTGACATCCGCAACCCTAAGAACCAGTAACGACGTAATAACAACCGGTACCGACAGCTTAACGTGCTCTCCAAGGCAATATGGGGGAACCCACAACGACAAACGCCCAGCGACAAACAGATATTTGTAAGATCTGCAAGCATCTGCTTGATCGAACCACAACGTTGATTTGTTTCTTTCAATAATAGAGTAATTAAATAATTAAATATTTAAATATAAACAAGCAATAAAGATTTCTGAAATGTAAATACTTTCAAGTAATTAAAAACAAAGTTTAGATCGGTTTTAAGTTGTTTACAAGGAAATAAAAGTATAATGAGCTCAAAGCATTTGTAGACACTTACTTTTGAACGTTTTGTAAATGAAAAAAGTTGTTTTAATGCAATTCGAATTTGGACTTTCACTGTTAGGGTTCCGCAGCCGAAGAGCCAAAACAGACCGCTTATAATATATAACCCTGTCCCTCATCAAACTGCAGAACCCTCTGTGTCTCTTTCACGCGTTTGGTAAGTATTTAGTTCAGTTTTACATGAAAGATATAAACGCTACACACACTCAACCCCATTAGGATAGTTATATCCTGTATCAGGGGTCCGGAAACATACACAATGACAAGGACAAGCACACCCAGACCGGAAAACATGTCTATACAAGATTGTCACAATGTCGCATCAAGCTACAACGACACCTACAGGGCATACTACGCAACGATATGGACGACCAACGAACGTCACGATCCTTAATCGCGCTATCAAAGTTTCCTACGCGAAACGACTATATATACGACTTTCCAACGTAAGTCGTTGGGCTTCGGCCCAGGGCTTCGATCCGCCAGGCAATATCACCCGCCTGGTCGGAGGATCCTCCCTTCGTGTTGGAGGCTTCCGTCTCACGTCATACCTTCCACAACAAATAACTGCTCCGAGCGGGAATCGAACCCGCGACCTGTGACGCTTAAGATAGGTGCGCCACAACGTCGTCCTTATCCGTGTCTTCTTCTTCACCGAAAGAAGATATGTTTGTCGGCTTTCTCATTGTTACTTTCGAAAGGTTTTATTGAAAATTTTAAATTATTTTCCCATTTGAACCCCTAAGGACATTAGATTAAAATTACCTAAGATTGATAATTTATTTTTCGCGTTAGTGAATATACCTGTAAACAATTTTGCCTTTAACCACAAGTACCTTATATCTAGATTGTGATATTTCTTTCGTACAATAAAGGTAATATAAAAAGTATTTCGTAGAATAAAATACAAAGAAACCGAATAATAAAAGACTTTTATATAAAAGACGATCCAATCACAAATCATCGCTTTCTTTCCATTTAATCGAATTAGTTGGTCGATTTTACTTTGTCATTCAAAAAACTTTGTAACAATGAACTTTTTATACTACGTTTATCTACTTTTTATTTAAATGACCTATTTTTTACGCTTATCTTATATATAAAATTCTCGTGTCAAAATTTCTTATTTTATTTTTTGAACAATTTTTTATTATTTTTATTTTTATATGATGTGGCATTAAAAATACATACAACCCTAAATTTTCACCCTTCTACCATCAACCCCTTCTTCTAATAACTAACAATTTTCACCGGTGTCACTTCTAGACTCGGGCAGAGGCTACTGCTATCGGGTCCCAGATTATTTTCGAGGCAGGGCAATGTCTGCTGGGCCCCCTAGTTTTATTCTAATATAATTATCTCCCTTTCTCCTAGCAATATTCCCGGAAATTTTGTATGGGTCCGCCTATTACTCTTATCCGGTATTTATAGGTTACCAGTTTTTACACAGAGCGATTGCCATATAACCTCCGCAGCCTTAGGGGTGAACCAATAACTCATTGGATAATAATTGTAGAAAATCTGGGGTCACACCTACAGCATATTTTTTACACCGTTGACACCGTTACCGGGTGGGGGTGGCCGAGTCCTGACACCCAGGCGAGAGAAAGGGACAGCCTTCGCGATGGTACGAAGTTGATTTCGTTCATAGGTTATGAACGTCATCGGTCATCATTAATAGTAGCAAGCAAGAAACTCGACTAAGCGTAACTTGGATAACGGAATCCCTAGGAAAATTTACCGAAAACTCTTATTTCTCAAAGTTAAATTTGCTATACTAATTAAATAAAACAAAATTCTTACAGCATTTATTTCTTCTAACATCCTCTTTCAAGCCATTTCCTGAATTACGATAACAGAATTACACGTTTTCTAACCAATGTGGCGAAAAGATAGCGGTGTTGCCTTAAGTGTATTGATCATACAGGCATGTGTTCCGATCTGGGTGGATGTCCTTTGTGCTTCGGGTTTACAATGGGGTCTGTTGAGTGTGGAGTGTTTATTATTTTATGTCCTTAAAAATTTAATTGTAAATAATATTGTAATGTTTGAAGCCTCAATAGCTCAACGGTTAAACACCGACTGCGGTCTGTTAACGCGAGAGTTGCGGGTTCGATCCTCACCCCTTGCGCTATTGTCGTATCCACTCTTAGCGCAAGCTTATTTGGTGGGGCAGTAAGAATATTAGTACTTGAATAAGGGTTGGTAATATTCATTATTAAAAAAAAAGTTCATAAATATCATAACTATACTTCAAAATGCTTTTGAAATTGCAATACAGTACAGTTTACTGACATTGTATCGTTGAACGATGTTGACACTCTATCAAAACGAAAACGTCGTTACTAGTCATTTTCTGTTGCCCTATTCCTCTTAAAAGACATTTAAAAATTTTGAGATCGATTTTTCACGTTTCATTCTTTGCAAGCCTTTATCCATTACTATGTTTCCAGTCAAAGTCCTAGAGAAAAAAAATAATTTGTCTAATAGGATTGGCTGGGCCAGCCACTAAAGTACTTTTTTATCGCTGAGCAATGGTAGGTATTAGTGATGAGTTCCTATACCCACCACTACAACCTTAGCGAATCGCCTCCGCCACAGTGGGTCACCACTGTCTCACTTTTGCATTTGACCATAAAGAAATTATGGTCAGACACGTATATCAGTGATGGTACCTTGCTGGTGGAAGAGCTTAAATGCCTGTCTAGTTAGGTACAACCGAAATTGAAGAACTCGTAAATTGACTGCTCGTCAGCCGCGCTTCGAGTTCAAATACATCATCTGTGAAAATTTCAACAGTCTAACTACCACGGTTCGTGCGATACAGTCTGGTGAAAGACGAAGATACAGACAGACAGACAGACGGACAGCGGAGTCTTAGTAATAAGGTCTCGTTTGACCCTTTCGGCGCGGAACCTTAAAAACTACAGAAAATTTCACTACACCCTAAAAAAAGGTAAATTAAAAATTCTCATTACCTAATAATTGCTTTTATAATGTATTTTTATTACAGAAAATTAATTTTCATATAACTTTCATTCGACTATAAATCATCTAGAATCTAATTTTTATAATATAAATGCAAAATGTAATCTATGAGAAAAGTGATGAATGCTTGAAAATTTAATAAAATTCAACGCTTCCTTTCAAATGGGAATTTTAAACATTTCAGACGTGATCTAAAAAAAACGAGTAGCGGTTCGTGCAGTTATTTGAAATGCAACCCTCAGTTCTGAAGTAAATATTTTCATAAAATATTATATGACTGTCTGACACCTATACGTAAATTCCACACCGGCGCACTGAAGTTAGTCACACACTACTTTCTTTCGGTTGTTGCGGAGGGCAATGTAACGTAGTATCTGTACCGGCAGACTGTTAAAACGACATACCTTCATGTCTCTCACAATTAAGAAGTATTATTAAGCTTCTAATTACACTGATATTTATTCATGTTTTAGACGGTATTTATTCATGTTGATAGATAGAAATAGACATATTGAATAAAAATTGGTATTGTTTAAAAAGCATACAAATTCTCTATGCCTAAATTCAATTTGACTTTCCATGGACTATCCACAATCTGTTTGGATCCTAGACAGAGGTTCGGATACACATTTAACATTCTTCAACGAACGTAGCACGTAAAAGTAACCGACCTCAAGCCGCTGTCCCACTGAGGCGTCACGATGCATGCTGAATACGGCTACGCATTACATTTTACCATCAAGGATTCGTGTCTTTGACAATGTGAGTCTATATTTACAAACAAGCATAATTGTAGCCGGGCGCAGTTTCGAACTATACGCCGCCGCCAAGTTTACCTCCCGCACTGAAGCGTGTCGTTTCGTGAATCCGTTTGGATCGGTGATAGCATTGAAGCCCGAAGCATCAGCATATTGAGTTTAAGTCAATAGTATTATTGCTACATCACATATATTTTCTTGTTAGCTAGATACGTGTGTATAGCCTCGCCGTGCGCAGCAGTGGGGCTCCGCCCTTACTCTGTCGATAAATAAAATAAATGGTGCCGATCTCCTGAAGCATTTCAATCACGCACACATGCAACGTACCGTGCAGATACACGAGTAAAAAGGATCTTACTATGTTTGTGGTTTAGTAGTTTATCTTAAATGTAGTTTTATTTCGAGAGTTATAATAATTATGTGCCTATGTATGTGTGCCCGTGGTTGCGTGTCTGTGTATTTGAGTATACATACACAAATACACAGACGCCCATATAAATATACGTACTCGTATTTGTATAGGCGTGAAACATTTGTATGAATTTGAATCTCATTAAATATTATTTACACAACGAATAGCGCTTTCAAATTGCAGTTACTTTTTTTTTACATCATGACGGTTGTCAAACAAGCATACGGTCCGTCTTATGGTAAGCATTAACTCCTGCCTATGCGCTAACCTAACGCTTGCGATACTTGAAGTATGAAGTACATGGAGGTTGCCAAGCCAAGGGATAGAATGCATTTCATTGACATGACAAAGAAAAAAAGGGTGAGAGATTGGGCCTCCGGCGCTTTCACTCGTCGCACGAAACGCAACAGTACCTACTGATACTTTATGTTACGCCGATTTTCTATGAGAGAGTACTTCGCCGCCCGATCCGGCACATTTGTGCTGAGGGAAGCATGGCTCTACTACCATAATATATAATTAATTGTCCAAGTGTATCTCCAGAAATGTTTAACATATTGAAGATAGTAAGTTCACAATATTTCAATCTAACATATAAGAAGTATTGTTTGTGTCAAAACACAAAGAAAACTGAAACTATCTCTTGCTTAGAAATATTTCCATATTACAATTTACATTTTCGTTCACATGTATGAGAGTGTACAAATGCCTTTGCATCGAAAAAGCTTTTGGTAGAAAGTTTCTGGAAGCACTTGGAAAGTTTTGTAGTTGTTTCAGAAAGTAATTTATTGTTGTACTATCATCTGCGACTTTGTCCTCGCTGATCTTAATATTGGTACAAGAGAGAATTGCATCGTTTGTAAGAAAATGATCTTCCATAAGAGACATCAGCTTTACCAAAGCTCAGATAAATACACGTTATATTTTTTTGATAATCGCACCGGAGAACCTAACATTTTTCAAGGATAAAAAGTACTTGTCGGCGATAAGCCAGGTTTGCTTCAAAACTCCATAATAATAACAAAACAGTTTATCTGTTTTAAATACTTTATTCCTCTTCAAGAGCGAAATCAAAACTGTTGAGTATATTACAATCAACGTCTTTTATACTAGTTCTCATAAGTCATAAGTGTTTAAATTTTTACAAATAATAGAAAAATAGACATAATCAGTTTCAAAACTAAACTTAATGTTTGATTTAATTACATTTAAATTATATAATTTAAAAGTTCATCAACAGATGGCGCTACAAAACTTACATAATTGTGTGTAGAAAAATAAATATTTCAACGTTCAAACTATAATAAAATTGTTAATATTTAATGCCAATAGATGGCGTTCTGTCTTTGCGCCTATATACTCTATCTTAATCCAGATAATTTACTACACTTACTAATTGTACAAATGCAAAAGTAACACTAGTATCTGTCGCGCTTTCACGCCAACATTACTGAACCGATTTAAATGAAATTTGGTACACAGGTAGTCTAGAGCCTGAGAAAGGACATAGGCTACTTTTTATTGTGAAAAAAGGGTTGTAAGTGGTTGAAAGGGGGGATGGAAATATCGTCGTTTTTAGAGCTAGAAGCTTGAAAGTAATTCTTTATGCTGTTGATTCGATATAAATAATAATGACATTGAAAGTTTGCAAAAAGGGAGTGGGAGGTTGTTCAGAGATTGTATTAAAAATGTTATTCACGCTCGCGAAGCCTCTGATAGAAGCTAGTAAATTATATGTGTACTAATTTTTATCAGAGTCCGATAAGCCGTTCCTACAAATGCGTACTTAAATAAAATCTTCTACCTATCTTATACTGTTATCCTAATTTGACGGGTTACTAGTTTTTGTGCAGAGCGATTGCCATATGACCTCCGCAACCCTAAGGGCGAACCAGTAACTCATTGAGCATTCATTAGCCGCCCATAGTACAGTACAGTGGGAACAGTATCAGCACTGTTGCGTTTTGTGCTATGAGCGAGAGCACCGAATGGCCAAACCTCTGTTCCCTTCCTTTTTCCTTCTCATCACTTCCTTCCCATCCTTTGGTTGCGCGCATGATTACTTCAAGTATCGCACGCGTTCTTAGGTTGTGGTGCCATCAGGAGCGTATGCTTATTTGCCAACCGTCATGACAATAAATAAAAAAAGAATTCGGTGAACGGCTGTCTGGCACTGGACATATTTCACTTCAAGTGTTTAACTTCTTTACTTTTTGTAATGTAATATTGTAAGGCAGAAATGTTTATTTTACAAGTTAATTCGGGTTAATCTTTAAGCCTCTCATCTAATTCGCCAGAAACTTACAATCTGCTACAAGTACAATAAGGCAGCTTATCTTTCCGGACCACGGGTTTGAGGAAACATTCACACGCTGAAAGTTTTGTTTATGTAATAAAGTAAGAGAAATTTACACAAAAGGATTGAGTAGGGTGTCAGAACTCGGGAATAGCGGTTTTAACCCCAAATTGGCATATTCTTAGGGTAACAATAGTTTATTCTTTAAGCACTCCTTCGCTGTTAATGCTGTAATGTTGTGGAATGCACTGCCTTTAGTAACACGACAGTCAAAAACCTTAGCTACTTTCAAAAATTCCGTTAAAAATTTATATCTTACAGAAACTGAATAGGACAACTTGTATACTTTATTTCTTGATATTTATTAATTTTACGTATGTTTATCGTATAGGTATTTATAATTATATTTATTAGTTTATAATAGAATATTTATTGGATAATATTATATATGTAATTATGCCTACGTATTAGTGTTTAAATATTTGCATGTACGTTTATTATACTGGCACCACCTGCCTAATTATTTTTAACAAATTCTCCTTTCCCGAAGGTTGCCTGGGAGAAATCGCTTTCAAGCGATAAGGCCGCCATTTGTACTCCCCTATTGCTTTATTTTATGTTTTTTTTCTTTCCTTTTTGTGTATTTTTTGAGGTGTACAAAGAAGTGTATAAATACCCAAGTAAGAATGAAGATAAAGATATACACATACAGTTTCAGTAACTGGTGGTAGGCTTTTTTTGGCAAGAGTCCAGCCAGGTAGGTACCACCGCAGTGTCAGATATCCTATCACAAATCCGCAGTGTATTTTACAGTATTGTGTTATGGCTTCAAGGGGCTACTGTAGCTAATAAAGTTACTGGGTAAAAGAGATTTAAGAACCAATATATCAGAGGTTGTCAATGCGTGAGTGACATCAATGAATGTTAGGTTACCACAACCGTTTACCACCAGGTGGGTCGTATGCTTGCTTGACAACTTACCCCGGTTTCTCGAACGTTGATCAAACTCATGTCAACTTAACATAGCAAATACAAAACGGTCATTGGGTGCCTGTTGATCATCGATTATCTTTAACCAATGAGCGTTATATATTAGGTATGTTAAGTTAACATGAATTTGATCAACGTACAAGAAACCGTAAATCAAATTATTTTTATCGTTAAGTAGCAGTGTCTGCATTTTTGTATTATAGTATTTTGATAATCTCATGGGAACCTAACATTTTCAATGAAGAACTAATTATATACTAATTAAACTTTCATTATTTGTTAATTTTTTATTCGTAGTCTGACACATCACTTAAAATGTTTTTTTTTTTTTTTTATGTTAGAAGTTGGCAAACAAGCATACGGCCCACCTGATGGTAAGTGGCTGCCGCAGCCTATGAGCGCTTGCAGCACCATTAGTAGGTGCCACTCACGCGTTGCCAACCTCGAGATATTAGTTCTTAAATCTCGTTCGCCCAGCAATTTCACTAGCGTACAATGCCCTTCAAACCGAAACACAGTAGTGCCTAAGCACTACTATTTGGCAACAGAATATTGGACACTGCGGTGGTACCTACCTAGCCGGCCTCTTGCAACAAAAAGACCTACCACCAGTGTGACTGATTGCACTGGTGGAATAATCTTGCTGTGACAGAGGTTATCCCAACAGCGGGCGATGGGGTCGTCACATCCCGACGCCGATAAAACGTTAAAGTATTCACAGAAAATTAGCGTGAAGTAACAGTGCCCTTCCTTGGGTTGACAACGCGCATGTGATACTTCAAGTATCGCAAGCGTTCATAGGTTACGGTGAAACTTTACCATCAGGCGGCCGGTATGGTTGGTTTCCAAAAAAAGTGTATAAAACCAGACTATATCACGAACATTTCTCTAATCGTGAACATGTTAAAATTATTGACCGGTGGCGAGTTAGGCTTTTGTAATCACCGCAGCACCTACCTAATACCTAACTAGAAGAGATAATTTAATTAACGCTATCATTATTTATGAACCATGGTTGTAGGGATGGGCAAATAAAAATATATTTATCGTGTCGATATTTTTCGACAATATCGATATATGCAGGATCAAAATATATCGATATTTGGATATATCGATACTTTTACTCGAGTGCGAGTGCGAATACTCAAATGTGAAAAAACTCAGCAGATATTTGGTAGTTTTATTAGTTTTACTCATTTATAAAATACATATTGACTTTTTATTATTACAATAAAAATTAAATTATTCGTCTTTCAAAGATGTCTCTATTCGGCGATAGCATACATGTATAATTTGATAGAAATTGGAACTGTAACAATTTTAACTGGCCAATATGCTTAAGAGGTCAGTTATTGCAGGTTTTACCGTACATAAATAATAAAGAATTAAATAAAGCGTTTAAAAAATTATATTAGACGATATTTTTTTTGACGACGTTGTGGCGCAGCGGTAGCGAACCTGCCTTAAACGCCACAGGTCGCGGGTTCGATTCCCGCTCGGAGCATAATATGTTTGTATTGACCATGCAACCATATTTTCCGGTCTGGGTGTATTTGTCCTTGTCATTGTGAATGTTTCCGGACCCCCGACACAGGATATTTATATCCTAATGGGGGCCGTTGAGTGTGCAGCGTTTATTTATTTATTTATTTATTAATTGTTTTCTAAAAAAAATTATTAATCGATATAATTTTTTTTAGCATCCCTAATGGCTAGTTTCATTATTATTTAGACCATCAAATTATAAGGCTACAGAATAAACAGCCACCATTCAGACAGTAATATACTGTGCCAGGGGTTACACGAATATAGCCACAACCATCTAAACCAGAATACGTCTTTTTCTTCGTAGCATTATTTAGGACTTACCCACGGTCTTCTTATTACTCTTATCTGCATTTGACGGGACAGGACTATTGATTCAGTAACTTCGGACTGGGACCGACAGCTAAACGTGCTCTCCGAGGCACAGTGGGGATACTCACAAAGACAAAGACCCACACTGAAATACAAACATTTGCCCCGAGTGCGAACTGTACCCGCAATCGTCGATGCAAAAGGCATACACGCTACCAACACGCCACAACGATGTCAGACCACAACACATGTATGTGCTTAATACTCCACGGTAACCGAATCTACGATCATCAGCACTTAAGGCATTTGCACACTTCTAATTCATGATCGCTTGTGATCATTATTTTTTAATACAAAGTAAAACTAATATATAAATAATCAAAGCTAAACACTCAACAACCCCCATTAAAATACTTAAGTCCTGTGTTGGGGGTCCGGAAACACATACAAAGACATTGACAAACACACCCAAAGCAGCATATATTCCTGCATGGTCCATGCAAACATATGCTCCAAGCGGGAATCGAATCCGCAACATGTGACGCTTAAGGCAGGTTCGCCACTGCGCCACAAGGTCGTCGTATATTATCAGCCTTATACGTAATTATTATTACGGTAATTATCTCTGAAAATGATATCATTAATTATTTAGTCACCGCAAAAAATACGAAACAACAAAATGAATGACCGACATCACAATATCTGAAAATCTAATACATTATTTACAGAACTGTATCATTATTTATATCATTACGTAATCATTATGGAATGATACATCATTAATATAATGATCATATATAACAACCTGCCTGCTTTGAACCTTTAGGGTCGCGGTTTTGATACTCACTCGGAACAGGTGATTGTTACAAATATCTTTTTCCTTTTTTTTTAAGCCCTGGAGGGCTATGACTGTACTCCACCTGATGGTAAGTGGTAGTGGAGTTCACTCGCGAAGGTGGCTAAGATAGTTGCAGAAAGCGAACTGCACTAGCCACCCAACAACAACTAAAAACAACTGCTTATGACGACGGTGGGGAGATCCACGCCCAGACCGAAACAGATATTTGTAAGATGCAAACATCTCCCCGAGCGGGAATCGAATCCGCAACCGTCGAGGCTAAAGGAAGACTCGTTACCCACAACGCCACAACGGTATCAAAAAAATTTTAATATATCAATTCAACATATTATATTATATTATTTTGGAGTATTTCGCCTCGTTTGCATTTTGAAATAAAATGGAATGTAAATATAGTGTGTTAATTTATTTAACATTCTTTACTATTTAAAAATGCTGTATAAAATATTATGGGATGCAAATAAAAGGTGATTCATTGAACATTTTAAAATATATTAGCTGCAACAATTTAAAAATGAAATGTAAAGGTGGGCTCAGACTAGCGTTTTTCCAAGAGTTTACGATCGTTTGTAACGCTTTTACATGCTTCATTTCATTTAAAAAGCCGAAAGCGTATAAATGGGCGTAATTACTAATGGTGTTTATTTAAGTAATATGAAATATAGAGATCAATTATATTTATTACGTCTGTTTATTGGGACAGTTGCCGAATGACTACCTACAACAAGAAATATATACTGATACTTAAGAACTTAGACAACAATTTGTATAAGGGTATGCAATTGTGCATATGGCACAGGCTTATTCCGCCGGGTAAGATGGAACCGGTGGCAGCGAGTGTCAGTAGCATATTTAAAGCGCTTTATATTAACAGCTTATATGACTGTTGTACGACGCGCGTTTGTTAAAACGCTGGTCTGTAACCGCCCTAAATATATTACGCGATGAATTTAGAAACTAGTTTGTTAAACATTTCCAAAGATTCCAGTTGATTTTGTATTTAGAAACTAAGTTCGTAATATTGTTAGCGAAGAAGTTTCTTAATTGATGAACCTTTTTGAGGAAAGATATTTTCCGTTTCATCTATCGATTTAGTAATGTTAAGCGAAGAGTTTTAGACAAAATTACATGAATCATTTTCTTAATCATCCAACCGTAAATTGACAGTGCCTAGCCCTGCTTAAATCAATGAATGTTTTCAACCTTGAGATTTCTAAGTGAAATCGTATATTATGGTGGTAGGGCTTCAATTCCCGCCTGGTTTGCCATCAGTTGGTGAAAGACTTGTGAGGCGACTGACTAGACTTATTATATTACCAAAGATGGTCTTTCATAAATCTGCACTTTTTTATTTCATATCGCTTGGCAAACAAGCATACGATCCGCCTGATGTTAAGCAGGTACCGCAACCTATGAACGATACATGAAGTTTTACATACGCATCGCCAAACCAAGGGTAGGAGGCTAAGGGATAAGACGAGAAAAAAGGAAGGGAGAAGAGGGGGTTTGTTTACACGAAACGCAACAACACTCTGTTACTTCACGACGATTTTCTGTGAAACTTGTACTTGAAGGGTCGAGCCGGTTCATTTGTACTGGGAGAATCATGGCTCTACTACTAACAAAAATATACAGAATTCATTATTTATTTCAAGTAAATCTTTAATTCGAAAACCGCGAATATAGCATTTCTTGTAAGGTCTAAAAATTATAATTCTGGCATTGCAAGTGACAGCGAAATATTTTAAGCCTGTCTTGCAAATCTTTTTCTCTTCAGAAACAACTGGTGTATAAAAATTGTAAGACAACCGCCGACCGCATATCATACGGGTTTGTCAGTCAATATAATTATTATTAGTGTTTTGTGTATCTGGTTGTCACTCACAGCCGAAAGTCACCCCAGGGTTTGATTCGTATTGTTACGGTGAACCTTATCACCGGGGTATAAGGTTCAAAATCGCTTGCTACCCTTTCTGTGTATTAGCTTCGTTCGAGTAGGTTCTAGAAAGATTTGTTCTCGAAAAGTGCCGTATAACTTTCCGAGCACGGAACTATCTCGAAGCCACTACTGTTCCGCACAATATAAACGGCCCGGCGCATTGACTGAGTGATTCAGTTCTGAGCAACGAGCGAAGAAGCTACAAGTGATACAAGTTACTAAGTGCGAAAACCAGTGACTCGGCTATTCTTTGGACTACGATTAACCTGTGATTGGGATCTGTGATTTGTGAAGTTCTGTTGTGTGATATAGAACATCCCAATAAAGTCTTATTTAAAGCCATCAGGTGTTTATTTCGAAATCCGCGAACCCCAGCCCGTAACAGTATTTATAATTCTTAAAAACCCTTGATAAAGATATTGATGCATATTGATTATGATGATTATGATGACGAAACAATAAGGGTTTCGTTTTTGCCATTTTGCTACGGACCCCTAAAACAGTTCTCTAGTAAAACCCTGCAGTTATCACAATAAAGCATCATCTAACCTATATACTTAATTATGTGGAAATGGATGCTGGAAAAGATGAAAATTATACGTTAAAAACTCGCTTTAAATATTACGAAGTTATTTTTCTCAGTACTTTTTCGAGTACCGAGTAAGAATTGGGGTTAGGATAATGGCTTGAGGATGTCGGTTAAGCGTTCAAGAGCTTAAAGAAAATCTTCTTTGGGTATTCAGTTTTATTGAATAGAAAAGCGTTAAGTTTTGTTTTTTTTTTCGGAATAATAAATAAACGCTACAGACTCAACGGCCCCCATTAGGATAGTGATGTCCTGTGTCAAGGATCCGTAAATAAACACAATGACAAGGACAAATACACCCACACCGTAAAACATGCCTGTATGGTCAATACAAACATTTTCTCCGAGCGGGAATCGTATCTGCGACCTGTGGGGCTTAAGGCAGGTCGTCTTAAATGCTCCTAGTCCTTATGTCAATATATAATATATATGCTTCATATTAGGAAATAAGAAGATTATAAAGTCATATAAACAATTTAAAAAATATATAATTTAGCGATTAGTTTACAACCAATATTTCAATATAATTACAATTCAATACTAACTACAAATATTTACAAATAATTACAACTATATAAATCATGCTCACGGAGAGTGGTGGCAAAAACGCTAGCTGCATTTCCCCGTTGAATCGCAATCCCGATTGTTTGGGCGAAACATGTTTGACCATTTTGTAATCTAAGAAGGCAAGGAGTCGGGGTGTCGTATCTTTAGAAATTGCTTAGCACTAACGTTTCATGGCCAAAGTGTTTCTACTGCAAACAGAACAAAGATGTAATCTAAATAATTATATATAAGGGATTTCCACCTTACTCTGACTCATCATAATATCTTTGAAACCATAAGACCAAGGAAGGGGTTAAAACTCTTACCGTAACGGGGTCAAAGGAATAAAATTTTAATATACATTTGGATGCAGACGAGGCGGGCCACTAGTTTAGAATAAGTGACGTATAAGTTTTAGTTATAATATTTGTCCTTATCCTTCAACCTTTTTGTCCTTTTCTAACTTGTCAAACTCGAAAATAAAATAACCGAACGTATCGTGTCAATTATTCCATTCATATTATTATTGTAGTTCAGTGTCTGTCTCTTTTATTGACAATCGTAAAAGAATAATATGAATTGTAATAAATACGAAATTCTCTTGCATCTATATTGCCTTCATTGTCTACGTGACTAATAAATAATAAATAATTCAAATGAAGATAAAATTTCTATAAATATAATGTTTTAAAATCTAATGTTAATTTTTTTCTTTAAATGATTTTGAGTATGGTGCTAGCACAAATATGTGCACATACATACGCAAACATATAATATGTGCATATTAATACTCGTATAGTATATATGGACGCAAATAAGCAATACCATGTCAACCCACAAAATTGAAAAAACTGAGTTATATGTGCAGAAGTATTGCTTAATGGCTGAAGAACATTTTTATTTAATATTTTAGGGGTTAAGCTTTAAAACTTCTTAAAAACCCATTTTTTAATCATGCAATTTATGTTTTATGTTAAACGTTTTGGGTTATATTATATACGAAATATGCAGTTTGTATATTTATTTTTGTGAAAATAAGTAAAATAACTTACATAAATCTAAAATTGCCAAAACTTGAAAAATACATTTAAAAAAATTCATATAAAGCAAGTTGTTCAAAATGTTCAAACGCGTTTTTCTCGAAATGATATTCGTGTGGGTTGACATGGTATTGCTTATTTGCGTCCATTATAATTTTATATATATATATATATATATATATATATATGGTATATATATATATGGTCTTTGCCCTACTAGGACCACTAGCAGCTGATACGCTCCATCTAAACACATCGACATAGCATGAATATGAGTCTTAAGACCTTTTTTAGCGGGGAATTCTTCGATATGAATTAAGAGCTAGCGGTTCATTCGACTAACATGTTACCCACAGAGCTAGGTTTTTTAAATAATGTTTTATTATCGGTCAATGCAGAAACCACTATTATTCTAGGCTAGACTTCTCGCGGCTGAGTTAAATTTTAGATTTTTTTTTTATTTTATTATACCTGTAACCAGCTGCGACAAAGTTGAAATTTTGTGGAAATAATCGTCTTATAGTTTTAATAGTATACGTAAGTCACCAGCCCATTCTAGCGGATAAAAGTGTCTGACAGACTAGCTAAATACCGGAAATACTAGCTAGCTGTTAGAAATTGTACTTTAGCTGTACACAATAAAAAAATTAAATATAATAAGTAATAATATAATTAGTGACATTGACACCTTTCAAATATAATGTCAGTGTCAAATGAATTTCTATATGTCAATAGAAAAACTATCGTCTATGAGCAGGCTATCAATGATTAATGATGTCAACTCTCTTCCTCTACCAACCGCTATTGGGTATTGTAATCTTATGCTAAGTCTATTCCCCAAAATAAATCCTTGTCAAAAAAGTGAATCTTTTGTTTTTCGCCTCTAACCCTTCACTACCTCTTTTACCGACCAACTTTTAGCGACAAATTTTTCCAGACATTCTACGGAACTGTCAACACATCAAATTTTCAGTGATGTCTGTGAAACATGTCCTGTAATATTAAAGACGTAGACACCGTTGGCCTAAATATATTAATTTTATGAAACTCCCAACAATAAATGATAATATTTTTCAACGACAGCGTTGTTAAGGCGCCTTGACGAATGTCAGCTAAATTAATAGGTCACGCCCACGCGAAGGCTGTGAAATATAGGAGTAGATTCAAGTCAAAATATATTTTTACCGTAAATACTTCCGCACGTTTCGTCAGACGTCAAAGAATTCTTTAAGTAAAATGTGAGCACAAAATACAAAACATATTTACAAGGAATTATTAAAAATAATTTTGTTGTTTAGCTTTGCTTATTTTCGTTTTTACAAATGCTTTTAAGGCTTAATAACTATAAAATCACGCAAGACAAACTTCAAGCAAACCTTTTGCTTGAAGTTAGCACTGTCTATGCTTAGCCTAAAATTACATGTACATAATTCAAGAAAAGAAAACTTCGAATTTTGCCCTTTAACTGCTGATTTTTCATAAATATTTGTGACGACCCACAACGTTCCTAACTAACAACTGGTATATCACGTCTCATAAGAAACTATCAGATTAAGTAGAACTCGAAGTAATTTTTTTTCACTATCAAATCATCCAATGTGTACGTAAGCATTGTTTATTATTATTATCAAACATAATAATAGAACTTAAATTACTATAAGTCAAAGAAAGTTCTCAGCTGATCAGGATCTCAAATATCTGAATCATATTTGGACGCAAATAAGCAATACCATGTCAACCCACCGAATGTAATTTCGAGAAAAACGCGTTTGAAAATTTTGAACTACTTGCTTTATATTATTTTTTTATGTATTGGTCAAGTTTTTGGCAATTTCAGATTTATGTAAGTAAAATATAGCTATTTTCACAAAAATAAGTATACACACTGCATATTTCGTATATAAGATAGCCCAAAACGTTTAACATAATACATAAATAGCATGATTGAAAAAATGGCTTTTTTAGAAGTTTTAAAGCTTAAAGCCAAATATTAAAGAAGCTTAAAGACAAATATTAAAGAAAATGTTCTTTAGCCATTTATAACTAGCTTATATAACTCAGTTTTTTCAATTTTGTGGGTTGACATGGTATTGCTTATTTGCGTTCATTTGTGAATACAGGATGAAATTAGTAGAGTTACAACTCTTAGTGGCGTTTCAGTATTCGTATAAAATGAAATTTTACATAAGAAGGTATTAGGTATATTAACGACAATCGAGGACAATTCCAGACGAGTCCGAGAAATTGGGACAATAAACTTAAGCTAATACAATTGTTTTAGTATTATTTTATTGCTTAACAGTAATAAAACCTTATATACATATAAAAAAATTAAAATTTCACGTGTCTGTAAAATTCGGTTAAAAACATTGGATGTTACAATAAATGCCTAAATATATTTTGTCAATTTAAAATAAAAGAAAATATAATGATGAAGCACAGAGTCCATCAGTCCAGAGTCATCCTGAGTAGTGAGTAGTAGTTAGTGTTTGTTTCATTAAAATCAAAATCAAAAGCTTATTAAGATTCCCGGCGTCGGGATGTGCATCTCTGTCACAGCAGTCTCTGTCGGTCTTTTGTTGCAAGAGGCCGGCTATGTTGGTACAACCGCAGTGTCAAATATTCTGCCGCAAATAGTAGTGCTTAGGCATTACTGTGTTCCGGTTTGAAGGGCACTGTACGCTAGTGAAATTACTGGGCAGAGGAGATTTAAGAACCAATATCTCGAGGTTGGCAACGCGTGAGTGGCACCTACTTATGGTGCTGCAAGCACTCATAGGCTACGGCAACCACTTACCATCAGGTGGACCGTATGCTTGTTTGCCAACTTATAACAAAAAAAAATACATTTTATATATAAATGACTCCGGCAGAAGATCAGAGTAGGAAAGTATAGCCTTGTCAAGCAAAAATTACTTATTGGGTTTCGATGAAATTTGGAACACAGATAGTTTTTTACCTGCGTTAGCACATCGAATAGTTTTTATGTCCAAAAAATTTTAAGTTCAAGTTGTATCATAAAAGAACAACATTGACGCAAGCGAAGCCGCGGGTACAACTAGTAACAAATAAAATTCAAAGCACGTTCTCTAATACTGGCTCCAAACATTGATCGTAATTGCATTCATGGTAAGCATAGATAATAGCTATAATTCGGATTATATTAAATACTGTAGACTATGTGACTGTGAGATAGATAGAGAGGGAAAATGCTTATCATGTTGCAGATAGAGACAGATATAATCCCATAGATTATTTATGACAAGTACAATATTTTATTTAGCTTTATATTTGGACGCAAATAAGCAATACCATGTCAACCCACAAAATTGGAAAAAACTGAGTTATATATGCCGAAGTGTTTGCAAATAGCTGAATAATGTAATAATGAAAATATTTGTAGGGTTTTAAGCTGTAAAATTTCTAAAAAGCCATTTTTAACCAAGCTATTTATGTCTTATGTTAAACGTTTTTGGTTATATTATATACGAAATACGCAGTTTGTATACTTATTTTTTTGTAAAAATAAGTAAAATAACTTACATAAATCTGAAATTGCCAAAAACTTGACCAATACATATAAAAATTCGTATAAAGCAAGTTGTTCAAAATTTTCAAACGCGTTTTTCTCGAAATGACATTCGTGTGGGTTCACATGGTATTGCTTATTTGCGTCTATTTAAGGTCAGAAGATAAAATGCTGTAGGTCTTGAATTGAACGATAAGGAAGTGAAAAAAGTTATCAGGTTATGATATACAGAAAACGTCTGACGTAATTCTTATTTCGTGATAAAAGGGCTTAAGTCTTGGTTATTTTATTAAATTATATTTCAGATAAAAATTTGGTCAAGGACAGCCGAAGATAGAGCATCATAGCGTAGACAGACAAGAAGACCTGACCCTAAATATTTTGGAATAAATGTAGGAATAACATCACGCATAGAGAACAGTTATCGCTCGTACTATCAAGATAGGTAACATCAGCTGCATCATCTTGCGTTGTTGGTGAAGAAGATGACAATGTCTTAAGATCCGAAAGGATGAGGCAAACAACGAGGACAAAGTTGGGAACTTAGCCTTCTGATATCCACACTCATTGAACGAAACACTGTCTTTATATTTTATGAAATGTAATATTTCCTGTTTTTATTTTTTTGTTGGAAAATTATGGAATCTGTTATGTTATTGGGGTAAAAGACAAGCTATTCCGGACTCCAACTGGCTAAAACTCCACAGTTTTCTTCCAGGGAACTTTCACCGGATGCGGTAATATTTTCAGTGTTCCGCAATACTGGCCAGCCTGGCCCTCGTTCTGAGAGCTCCGATCTCATGGACGATGGACGTCCCGATTGAGGCAGCCCGTTTTTACTAGAAACAGCAAGACACTAGAACTAGAAGAATATAAATAATCCCAATACCAGTTTTCATCCCCTATATAGCCCCCTCAGATTTCTCGATTACCCTATGTCTTCAAAGATCCAGTTATACCTTTAGTCTATGTATTTAAGTCTAGATAAATTTTATTCTAACAAAAAATTATAAAATGATGTGATTCAAAAAAATATTCCAGCTTTCATAAATTAAAGTGACAATGTGAATTATATTGAAAAAATCATAAAAGGAAGATTCAAACGAGATTACTGAAAAGCAATTTTAGGGTACTAAGATCCGACTGAATTTTATTAGACCTTGAGGTGTATCACTAGAAGCGTTGTGATAATATTAGGGTTACATTAAAATTGTACTAGCGCCTGCCCGCGACTTTGACACGTTTTTTATTCGACTATGTTGGCGAACAAGCATACGGCCCACCTGACGGAAAGCGGTTGTCGTAGACTATGAGCGCTTGCAACATGATTCATATATATATATTATGTGTAGGGCGCAAACGGGCAGGAGACTCATTTGATTTAAGCGATTACCGCCGTCCATGAACATCTGCAACACCAGAGGGCATGCAGATGCGTTGCCGACCTTTTTAGGATACAACTGGTGACCTTTTTAGGATACGCTGGCTGACCTTGACCTCGAAATGAGCAGTCATTTCACGAGTTTTTCACCAACATACGGTGATAGCTAACAAGGCGGACCTTTTTTATAAAAGGTCCACCTGATTTATGCCTTATGCCTTACTACCAGCATATACATTATACATGTATTACAATTTCTTCCACGACTTGCAGGTTTCCTCACGATGTTTTCCTTCACCGTTAAGCAAGAGATGAATTTGAAACCCGAATTAAGCACTTGAAAGCTCAGAGGTGCTTGCCCGGATTTGAACCCGCTACTTTCGATTAAAGTCTGCGTTTTCGATCCATTGGACCATCTCAGCTCCATATTTCTAAGGTGTCGCTCACCTTTGCCAACCTCAAGATATTGGTTCCTAAATCTACTTTGCCGGGTAATTTCACAAGCTACAGTGTCCTTCAGACCGAAACAAAGTAAAGCAAAACATACTACCGCTTTGTGGTAGATTATTAGACACTGCAGTGGTACCTACCTAGCCGGTCTCTTGCAACAAAAAGAGCAAAATGTCGGTAGGCTGAGTTGTTATGTACAAAGAGCGTCTAAAGCTATTATTCTATACTTTGAGAACTTTACTTACTTAAGTGCTTTTCTCTGGATGAAAGAATATCGATAGATTCAGTTGGTGACGCTGAAGATTAACATTTACATGAATAAAAGAGAAATATTGTATGTGTTAATCGTTAAGTAAAAATCGGCCTAAAGTAACGTCTGACGTATCAGTAGGTACTGTTGCATTTCGTGCGATGAGTGAGAGCGCCGGAGGCCCAATCTCCCACCCCTCTGTTCCCTTCCTTTTTCCCCTTCTCATCCCGTCCCTCCTGTTCCTTGGGTTGGCAACCCGCTTGTGATACTTCAAGTGTGGCAGGCGTTCATAGGCTGCGATGACTGCTTACCATCAGGCGGCCCGTATGCTTGTTTGCCAACCGTCATGACAAAAAAGTCACATCCAGTCAAATAGGAACGTTTAATTTAATTTAATTTAATTTACGAAGCTTTTAATCGATACTAAGAGATTTTTCTAATTCTTTAACTAAATAAAATGTTCATGAACCTTCTATTTCTAATTATGTTAATTCGAATTGTTAATTAATCGGGTAGAATCCACAAAGCCTATAAATATTATGTTACAATGAAAAGGAAGTTATAAAATAAGACAAAGTACACGAAATCATAATGAGATTCAAATGGATGAAATTTATGTTCACGTAATAAAATTTTTATTGGATTTTGTCTGTACGTTGATATTATTTTTACTCTACTAATATTATAAATGCGAAAGCATTCCTGTCTGTCTGCTGTCGCACTTTCACGACAAAACAACTGAACCGATTTAAATGAAATTTGGTACAAAGATAGCCTAAAGCCTGCGAAAGGACATAGGCTATTTATTAATGCGAAAAAAGGTTGTAAGTGGTCGAAAGGGGTGGATGAAAAGTTGCATGGCAGTATCGTCATTTTTAGAGCTAGAAACAACAAATTTATTTTTTAGGCTCAACAGCCAACATTCGATATAAATAAATATAAATTCGATTATAAAGATTCGATTCGATATCTAATATATAAAATTCTCGTGTCACAATGTTTATTTATTTATTTATTTATTTTTTATGCATATTCATTAAGTCTGAGAATCGGCTACTATCTATTTTTCAAACCCCTAAGTGATAAGGGGTGTCCACCCCAAATTTTTATTTTATTTTTGAATATTTTTTTAAATATTTCTTTATTATCTCCCATTGAGAAATACATACGACCCTAAATTTTCACCCTTCTACCGTCAACCTCTATTTTTTTAATAGCCATATTAGTAAATCAACAACTTTCACCGGTGTCACTTCTAGACTCGACTAGAGGGCGCTGCTATCGGGTCCCAGATTTTTTCGGGGCAGGACAACGTCTGGCGGGCCCGCTAGTAATATATAAGTTTTTCCTCATTTCATATTAAGTGACACTTATTTGTTTTAACACAAATCCAGATAGTTTATTTAAATCTTATTAATAAAGTATATTAGTCGTTGGAGGAATATTTTCCGATAAAAATGCTGGGTCTCCTGAAGAAATAAAATATGTATGTACCGTATGATTGTTCGTAAATTTTTTTTTAAAATAAATAAACGCTACACACTCAACGGCCCCATTAGGATAGCTATATCCTGTGCTGGTGGTCCGGAAAACATACACATGGACAAGGACAAACACAGACCGTAAAACGTGCCTATATGATAAATACAAACATGTGTTCCGTGCTGAAATCGTACACACGACCGCTGCGCTACAACGTCGTCACATTTAGTTCAGTTCAGTTATTTATTAAAATTAAATTTTTTTTTTTTTTTATGTTAGAAGTTGGCAAACAAGCATACGGCCCACCTGATGGTAAGTGGGTGCCGCAGCCTATGAGCGCTTGCAGCACCATTAGTAGGTGCCACTCACGCGTTGCCAACCTCGAGATATTAGTTCTTAAATCTCGTCCGACCAGTAATTTCACTAGCGTACAGTGCCCTTCAAACCGGAACACAGTAGTGCCTAAGCACTACTATTTGGCGGCAGAATATTGGACACTGCGGTGGTACCTACCTAGCCGGCCTCTTGCAACAAAAGACCTACCACCAGTGTGACTGATTGCACTGGTGGAATAATCTCTGTTGTGACAGAGGTTATCCCAACAGCGGGCGATGGGGTCGTCACAACCCGACGCCTTAAAAAAAATTTGAATATTGTAATTCATAAGTAAATTCACAAGCTATATCTTGTTTCAATTTGTTAATTTCATTTCTTGTCGTCGCTAAAGATTTTGTTGTTTAACAATTTAATGTTTACAACTTCCTCCATTTCTTATGAAACGATAATGAACTTAATATTTTACAATGGTAATTACTGTCAGCCATTAAATAATTAAGAAGGAATTATCTTTATTTATCCAATGTTTAATACATCAAGAAGAATCTTTGCTTTTTAATTTAAACTTTTGACCGACTTCAAAAAGGAGGTTCTCTATTCGACTGTCTGTTTGTAACTTCAATACTTTTTGATGATTCTTTTTTATTTGAAAGCTGGTGCATCCTCTATGGTCCCATTCCAATTTGGCCCAGTTCTGATAATGACATTGAAGTGAATGCCATATGTGGCGATGTCATAGTTTGCACTGACTTCTGTTGTAGAAATTATAATTTTTTTTTTGGGTATCGACAGCTTAACCTGCTCTCCGAGGCACGGTGAGAAGACCCACGAGGACAAAACCCACACCGAAACATTTATCAATATCAATATCTATAACAAACATCTGCTCCGAGCTGGAATCGAACTCGCGACCGTCAAGGCTCTAGCAGGCTCGTTCTCAGCACACCACAACGGTCGCTATTACGTTTTGTGAGGTATAGTAATAAAAATACAAAGTAAATATAATTTATTTATTAATCCTTAAAATAAGTTATTTTAACATGATTATCATGTCACCTAATACATTTGAGCAAAACCACGACTGTTTTATTAATATTATATACCAATATATTTACATATACACCTACAATTAAACAGTGTACTTAGAAGGCAAATCTGTACTTAAATAATCAAGAACTTTACAAATTACAACTGTAATTAAATTATATTAATTACTAATAAAGTAAAGGATTTTATAGATTAATTATAAATATTCATACAAGTGTATTTAATTAGTCATCAGTAGTATACAATTAAAACCTTTTAGGGCTCAATTGTGGTAGCGCGGTGCGATACGTGACGCGTTTTACGCTAAAAAACACTATATGAGACAAAAGAACGGTCTCATATATGGTGATACATTTGAATTTAGAACATGACATAGCGCATACCGCGTAGCGTTCCTATAATTGAGCTCTTATGAAAACAATGGAAATAATGCATTTAATATCATGTTTTCTATATTAATTTCATCGCGTTAATCAAAAAGATAATAATAGTTGTTTTTTAAAGATTGTTTGAAGGTAGGAAATATTTTAGTTAATTAGTTTCTATTACATACATTGTCATGTACGATTAAAAATCACAATAACTGAAACCTCCACATAATTGAATAATATCACATTATTTGTGAACCTTACCCATTGACATATTACCATTATATAATAATAGTTCAAAATAAAAAATATACTTTATAATTCCATGGTTACAAATCGACAAATACATTAAAAGAAGTAATTTAAGTTTATTTTTTTAATGTCATGACGGTTGGCAAACAAGCATGCGATATACGGTCCTGATGGTAAGCAGTCATTGCAATCTAAGAAAGCGCGATACTTGAAGTATCACATACTCGTTGCCAACTCGAGGGATGGGAGGGAATGAATGGTAAGGGAACAGGAAGGGAACAGAGATGAAACTTGTCTCATGTTGGTTTAAATACAGTTTAGTACAAGGTAAAGCAGATTAGATACTAAAATTATACCCCGTGATAATATTTGTCATACTGACTATAATTACTTAAAAATAAATTGGTAAGTCCTTTAGAAACATGAACTCATCTATATTATGAAGCTGGAAAGTTTTTTGTATGTTTGGTTGAACAAGCTAATCTCAGAAACTACTGGTTCGAACTCTTTTTGTGTTGAATAGTTCATTTATTGAGGAACGCGCTGCGTAAACGGTAAAAGTTACAAATGATGTGCTATGAAAACCTTTAAAAGTTATAAAAAAAAGTCCGCGACAGCCTTTTTTTTAAGGTTAACTCATTATAATCTTTTTTATGGTAATCAAATTTCTTCAATAACATCACGCTACAACACAGTAACCATAAACCCGGGAGAATCCGCGGGCACAGGTAGTTATATATTATAAATGATTAACAGTTTCATTAATGGCGAAATTCACTCACATTGTCACGTTTGTACACAGATATATAATTAAAATAAAAGCCTAACACTGAAATTTAGCTCAGCCTTTTTTAGAGTCCATAACTGAAAATTATTTTTCAGCCTTTTTTGAATTTTATAAGAAGAATACTGGTACTTAAATAGACAACGATCCAGACTGAGGTCGAAATGAATCCTGAATACACTGTCGGTACACCGATGGACCAACCTCTTTGCAGCATGGACCGGAGGGACTCCGTTGACTTCGTTAGTGGGAGCACGTAACTTATCCATTGGAGTATGGTGTGCATACCTAAGGAGAAATGAAAAAAAAGATTATTATTAACCCTTCAGCTGTGCAGTGACTTGTATGTAGCTGTCTGGACAGTGAATGGCTTAAAAAAGGTTCTTTTGTTAATTTTTAATGATATGTCCATTGAATTAAAGCGTT
Organism: Hestina assimilis; assembly: GCA_023373885.1. Taxonomy (NCBI): domain Eukaryota; kingdom Metazoa; phylum Arthropoda; class Insecta; order Lepidoptera; family Nymphalidae; genus Hestina; species Hestina assimilis. The sequence continues at coordinate 3,021,034 of CM041762.1, read as the reverse complement.
TGCCGTATGGAACTTTTGTTACACAGAATGTATGTGTGAGAGTCAATATTAATTCCATACTTAATTATTATTCTAATCAATGAATTTATATATGTGTAATAATGTAGTAATGTGATTTATTTATAAACGTTATATAATTTATGTTTTTAAATTGTAGAAGGATTGGAGGATTTGTAGGAGACTGTAAAAAAAATAATAATAAATGCTACACACTCAACGGTCCCATTAGGATAGTAATATCTTGTGTCGGGGGTCCGGAAAGACACACAAACACACCGAGACCAGAACACATGCCTGTATATAAATACAGAAATGTGGTCCGAGCGGGAATCGAACCCACGATCTGTGGCGATGTGTGGCGATCTTAAGGCAGGTTCGCTACCTAACATCGTCAATAACCATTTATTTTCAAAAAACAATTTTAGCAATCTGAATAATAATAATAATAATGCCATACCTTCAACAGGCCAAATGATTCCACACAATAACATCATAGGTAGGAATGAACCCAGGGCTAGATACGTTGCAGTCCTCTCTGTATCACATAAACATGATACTACAAAACCTGTTAAGATATAAAAAAATTAATCCGGAAAGTAATGTCAAAATTAAAAGCTTTTTACTTTAAAAAAAGTGTTCTCCACCCAATGTGACATTGGCGGAATAATCGGTGCCGTTTGTCATAACTAAAAGCCATTAAATCAATTAATCAAAAACGCTTTCAGAAGCTTATAGCCAAATACAATAACTGAAGCAACGTCATGCAACTTTAGACGTGGTCAGTCAATAGATGGGTGACCGCATTTTGGTATTTCAAATGAGCGTCTCCGTGCTTCGGATTGCATTTAAAAAGTTGGTCAGGCCTCAATTTCATAATAGTCGAAATATCAAATCAGAGCCCTATGCCTGGGCAACTCTAATACTAAGTTATCTAATAAGCAGTCAGTCAGAAGAAGAACAAAGAAAATGGCTAGTATTGCTAGGTTTCCTAACAAATACAGAATGATATTTTGAAACACAGCACACAATAGATAAAATTATGGTAACATTTTTTTTTCTTTTAACTTTATAGTCAATATTTTTTGTTGACATTATGTGTCATTATAATTTATCTTTTTTTTTTTGTTGCCGATGTTACGTTCCCACGTCTCGCCGATTCAACGAAGTAACAGACCACCGGGTTTTCGCTGTAGTAATCCAAGTGCATAAATAACTAATTCTGATGTTGCAAAGCTTGTGGTAGAAATGGTTAAGCATCATTGACTTTCTCTCGCGCGCTGTTTTGTAATTATTATAGGTTAGGTTATGATGGGGCTGACATGTCCGTGTCGGATAAAAGTTCCTAAATAAAAATTGATTAAAAAAAAAAGCGCATAAACCATTTCATCGGAAACTTAAAAGTGTTGAAACAGAGATTACTGTATTCATTTAATTGGTGTTAAATGTTAAATTGAAGTTATTGATTTAATTTTATATATACTCTTGTCTCTCACATCGAGCAAGTAGTACTAGTTTCAAGTTTAGCCATGAAATTTCATTTTTAATTAATTAAATTAATATTAAGTAATTTTGGTTTTTTTGGACCCTCCGCTGCCGTTGTACATAATTACGATATAATTATTTTAGTTTTGTATTTTTATGAGTTTGGGAAGCAGTGTCTCAGTTCTTATGCTTTATAAATAGTCGATTGGAACAGTAATATCCTGTGTCAGAGTAATGAAACATGCAAACAAACACATACCAAAGCTCGAAAACAATGGACCGTACAAACATGTGCCTCGAGCGGCAATCAAACTTGCGACATTTTGCGTTTAAAGCCGGTACGCTATAACTGCTATACAACTAAACTAAACTTGAATTTATTCAAGTCCAAGATATAGGTACCTTTATGAGAGCAATAAATTACGTTACTAGGTAGGTACCCTTGCAATAGAACTTACACAGTCCATATAAATCAAGTTACGTTCAACAAACTTCGAATATAATTGGATCTTCTACAAGTTTAACGTGAGAATATATTATTAAGTTATTGAATCAATTAAAATGTATGAACCGGGAATAATACGGATAAAAACGAGATTTCGAAAAAATAAATCCTAGAACGATTTATCGCCCCAAAAACCCCTGCATACAAAATTTCATGAAAATCGTTGGAGATCATCATGGGAAATATTTTTTTTAATAATATTAGCAATGCTTTTTCAAGTCTTTAATAATATTCCTAGTGCCCCTCTAAATAAGCTGGAAGCTTGCGCTGGGAGTGGGTACGACAATAGCCCAAGGGTGTCAGGATCGGACCCGCGACACTTGAGCTATTGAGGCTTCAAAAATTTTCGTTTTAAGACTGTTTTATATATTACTGTTTGTGATAATTATAGTACTGTTGGTTTCCATAAATAAATAAATAAAGATCTTACCAAAAGTCATTCCACACAGGCCATTGATGAGAGTCAATATGACCACCCATACAACGGGGCCGGTGATGGTCAGTTCAAATACAAGAAACCCTATCAGCAGTACGGTGATGGTCTGGAAAATCATCACTAACATTTGTACCAGTACATGGGCGAAGAGTATTTCCGTACCTGCAAAAAAATATATTTATTTCAGTAATGCTTTTTAAATGGTCTTCAAAAATTTTTTTTACGATGAAAACCAAATGAAAATCTGTTAAATAGTTTTTGAGTTTATTGCGAACAGATAGATAGACACTTTGTTTTATAATATGTAGTTATATAAATCCCTTTACCTGTTATACCAGATACAAGAGAGCGTTCTAAGATGCCCTCATTACGTTCAGCCAACATGGCGCCCGATGTCATTGCGACAGCTAAGAAAAATATTATCCTGTGAACAATTATTTCAATGATAATACATGCTAAAATTAAAGACAAATGAAATTGTATCAGTATATTTTTTACGTTATGACGGTTGACAACCAAACATACGGTCCGGCTGATGGTAAACAGTCACTGTAACCTATGAACGCTTGCGACACTCTAAGTATCATATGCGTATTGACAACCGAAGGATAGGAGGGAGGGACGAGAAAGGAAAAATGGAATGTAACAGAGAGGGTGGGAGATAGGGCCTTCGGTGGTCTCAATAATCGCACGAAACGCAACCGTACTGATACTGTTACTTTACGCCGATTTTCTGTGAGAGCCGATTTTCGGCCTGGTTGTTTGTCCTTGTAGGTCTCTCCACCGTTAAGCTGATGGTTCCGGTTGTTATCATAACATCTGATAATAATCATTAACTTTTGATATGTAATTTGCTCTTATCCAATGAGTTACTGGTTCACCCTTAGGGCTGCGGAGGTCAGATGGCAAACTCTGTGTAAAAACTAGTAACCAACAAAATCGGGGTAAAAGTATAAGCAGACACAGAAGAAGCATAATGAACACACAAACACATCATTAATCTCACACCAACCTATAATCATAATAATCCAATTAATAAATAAAAATAATTACTTTATATTTTGCTTTATAAAATTGTTAACTCACCGTCGTACCTTTTAACAATACCTGGGTAAAAATCCCTTTATAAACATTCCTTTGTAAGCGTTAACAAAGCAGAAAAAAATGTTGATTAAAGATATAAAAAAGCGTTATTAATTAATATTGACTCACGTTAGAATAACTCCGGGACCAGCGAAGTCAGTAAAATTTGGTACCTCGAGTCCGAAAATCGGCTTGTGGAACTGGAAACAAAAAAGGTTGAGTAATGACGCTGCCCCACTGCTGCGTACATTGTGCTCGGCCACGCGACGTATGGTAGCTACATAGATTCGTTCGTTTGACGTGAATCTCCATTTCCACTGCACACGCTACACACGAATTAACATCGTTTCCCTGCCCGTCAAACCTGCTGCACTTAAGCTAAGCATGGTATTATGTACTGCGTGATTACGGTATTACGTGAACGACATATTTGAGCAATCCACTCGATTAGCAACGACGTCAATTCGTGCGTAGCGCATTGGTGGGTTGCAGTGGACACTACCATAATTTATATTATATTTTCTTGCAAAGCAAAGATACACGTGGGTAGCCTCTCCGTGCAAAGCGGTGGTGCCGCGTCTTTATACGGTATGTAATACGTTCATCTTTGAATACGATTTGAAGCGACGACTATAAAAAATATGGAATTTGTGAAATTATTGTGTTTTGCTTCATGAATATGAGCATCCGATTTCAAACTTACCCCCACCCCCTCTTTTATTACTCTGTCTCTTGTTTCGATCCTAATGAGGCACTCGTACCGTGTAATGAGTCTTTAGGCTAGAATGCGCTCAGAGCGCTGCATCCATTCATTCCTAAGCCATGACCTGAGCCTAGCTCAAAATTGATTCCATAATTAGATTCCGACATAAATTTTCGCAAAGGTGACACATTTAACTAATAACGTTGATTTGTATAAGCACATAAATGTACTGAACTGGATATGCTGATAAAAGTAATTTATTTACACACATACAAAAAACCATCGGAATAGTGAATGTAAAAAATGCACTTACATATACAGGTATAGAAAGCATCCTCTTCGGGAGACCGCATGATTCTGACATGTGTTCTGTAGCTTCCATGAATGATAGCTGTATGTCACGGTTCAACATCCATTCCACTTGTTTATCTGGTAATAAAAAGCCGCAATGTAATTTTTTTTTAAGAATATAATGCAATGCAATGCTTTTTCAAGGCATTGTTAAGATAAGGCAGACTAAAAATCTATCTATGATCACTTACCCGTATCATCCATATGCACTTCAATTTCTGAATTAGCGATTGTATAATCATCAGCGTGTCGAGCATCCCTCATCCGTTCCTGTAAGCTGATGGAGAAGTTCGATGGAAACACGATAACAGCACACGCCTTGCCTCTTGCCGCTTCATACATTGCTATATCTTTTGTTGGGAAAGAAATCTAAGGAAACACAAAAGATAGGCGTTTAATAGCGTTACATAGCGAATTTATTATGACGACCATTTTGGCGTCCTGGTAGTGAGTCTGCGTTGAGCCACAACGGTCGCGTGTTCATTTCATGCTCGGAACAGATGGCTGTCATAATTACATGTTTCGGTCTGAGCGTCCCAACGTGCTTCGGAGAGCACGTTAAGCTGTCGGTCCTGGTTGTTACCATAACATCTGATAATAATCATTAATTCATGATAGGTAATTTGCTCTTATTCAACGATTTACTCGATTACTGGGTTACTGGTTCGCCTTTAGTGTTGCGGAGGTCAGATGGTAATGGCTAAAACTAGCACCGCGCCAAATCACGATAAGAGTATAAGTAGACCCTGGGTAAATACCAGCAATAATATTCAGAAGAAGAAGACATATCAAGTTTAATAAAACAGCGTATACCTAATCTAAATTCGACCATAATAAATAAGTTCAACAAAGAGAAATGGAAACCCATAGACAAAGAAGAGAGAAAAAGGTACTGCAGTTCTTTTGTACCTATCTGTTATTATAATAAAACGCTGTAGTGTTACCAAAACACATATTAATACACCAAGAAAAAAAAGTATGGAACTAAATTATCAGCAAAAAAGAAACCAAATAATCTTTATGTTAACAAAAATGATACTCTAAGATATCCAACTGAATTTAAATAAATAAGTTATTCTTAAAACTTGAACTGTCGCTTCATGAATAAATATTAAGAATCGGTTATGTTGCTGAAGTTCGCGAAACTTCGACAACAAGTTTGTTTATACACTAATAAATCATACCGAGAATTTCTAAAACCTAGTTAAAGCTATCTAGATGAAACTACAAAATTAGTAAATACAAACTACTAAGACAACTAAAAAAAGTTTTTATTCTGTTTTTTCAAAAGGTTATATTCAAATTTCTCATCACTAGTTTTTTCCCAGGGTTTGCTTATTACACTTATCTGGATTTGATAGGATGTTTTACACAGAGTAAGCCATCTGACTTTCAACCCAACGGACGAACCATTAGAGACCCAAGGACAAACGCTGACCAATCTATGGAACTCAGTTTTAATAATTAAAAAATAATTACTTAATCTCAATTCTAAACCTATCACTATCATCATCACAACATGATATAAAACATCTATCCGTCTGTCTATATCCGATAAACTCAAAGAATACTGAACAGATATTCTCACTTTCTTATCAAGTAAAGGTACCCTAAATCCTTAATTTAACCCTTTAACTGTTAATATTAATTAAACAATCAAATAAAACATAGAATTCCACTTACCAAATTATCCTGCCTTTTCGATAGGAAATCCAGGTATCGACAGCTAAATCTCGTTAAATTCCATTCCCACGTCTCATGGTTTTGAGGACAAGTGTCGTTGTAATGGCAGAGAACGTCTGTATTATTGGGTCCTACTTCGTTGTTGACGATGGCAATGGGGAGGCCTTTAGGATAGTGGCCAATAGCGATGCAGAAGAGTATTATTTGTGATAATGGCAGACCAATGATAAAGGCTATTAAGCTGAAACAAAAAATGTGTGGTTATGTAAATATTTTTATAGACAACACAGGAGAGGTAGAGGATGACCTCCTACTACGCGGTGGACCAGCATGAAGAAAGCCAGAACAGATTGTCCCGGCACCACAAAATTAGGACAGCCCACATAAAGTGGAATACGCAAAAATGAAGAAGAAGACACTCGAGGCTGTTACAGTTATTGGAGATAAATATTTATTGAAAGCAGACCTTTAATTTTAGATAGTGATAGAAAAACTATCTTTAATGCCAATGATCACAGATTGGTTGTTGGGGTGGCTATTATTTAGTAGATATTTGTATTGGCCTGATTATATAGGTATATCTGTTTTTCTCAATATTGAACGTGGATTCTCAATATTGAAGTGCTAGTTGCTATCACATACACTTAGCACACGATTACCACGAATGCAATAAAATAAAAGTTTACTCCAAAAGTGAAAGCCCTGTTGGGGAACTAAGAGAGCAATCTGGATTTGATAAGCTGACTCTATAAAAACAAGTACAAGAAAAGAAATCGATTTATTAAGAAGAGCTAATCAAGCCTAATCAAAACTTCTAAGATCAATATTTAAGAATTGATGGCACGATTTTTAGTAAATTCATAGTAAAAAATTTATAAATTACCCATAGTTCCGGAACAGACTCCAGAAATTCTTCCAAATGAGCGCTTCCATGTGATGAACCTTCATAGGTTTTATCCTCTCTAGTAGCCCTCGTGATGGCTTCTCGTCAGGCGGTAAAGCCTCCACCACTGGTGTGGACTCTGTGACGATCCCTCGACCCTTACTGCACATTGAGACATTATCTCCAAACTCTCCGGATATTTCACCGATTTCCGCATCCTCTATATCGACTGCCGTTGGATCCTGGAGGAATAAATAAATAATTAAAAAAAATTATGGAGTAAAGTTATAATTGAAAATATCTAAATACAAGCTGTGTACCCTGACTTTCCAATTTTTTCTCATGAAAGACTTCCTATATAATAAAATTTACATTGCACTATATTGCGATTATAAGCACATTTATACATGTTATAAAGTATATACATACAGTAAATGTACGTTATTTGTCTTTTAATCGGTTTGTAGTCAAAATACAGTTGCTTATTCATCGTAATTTACTGTTTTCAAACAGAATTCTGTTTTTTTAGAGTAAGACAAAATACTGAAGCAATAGTTTTAATATTTGAATACTAACTTTCAAAATTTATGCGAATAATAAATCCCTTGATGTTCAAATACCTGAATATTTAAGACTGTATTTAAATGTTTATTAACTTAAAAATAAATAATATAAAAATAAATTAACTTTGCACTTATTATGATAGTGTAACGATAGTTTTGTACATATTTCTTCAAAAACTAAAGGCAAAAAGGTTCGATCCTGACCCCTTCTGAGCACAAGCTAAATGAACTTCATTTAGAGGGGGATTGGGAGTATTGATGATGACTTGAAAAAGTATTGCTTAGTTAAGTCTAGAAAAATTGCACAGTTACCGACTGACCGAACTTCTCTCGTAATAAAGTTCTTTAAGCCACTTACCGGAACTGTTGGTATTTCAACTTTTTCCACAATGTCTGCCAATATACTGGAACGCCGTCTCTTTCCCCTGTTCTGAAGTACTGCTAGTTTCAAGAAAACGTCTTCAAGACTCTCAGCTTGGTATCTTCTTATCAGCTCGCTTGGTGCCTCCTCGGCTAAGAATTTGCCACCACGCATCAGACCGATCTACGCCACAAAAAATTGAAATGCAACAAATTTAATCTAGAATCTGAAGAAAACTCTATGGAATTTAGGTTGTTTTATGTCATTTTTATTTTTTTTGAATACTCGATATAACTTTTTGTGTTATTCCCAAAAAATGTTTATATAAAATTTGGGGTTGCTGACCCCGGAGATGTAGTATCAGTAATAGCTAAACACCTCTCCCTCTTTGTCTGTTCTCTTCTGTTTCATCTCCTCCCTACCTTCCTCTTGCGTTGGCAACATGTCTGTGCAACTAGTTCCTAGCGTTTTAAAGGTTATTGCTTTTTATAGAATATATCGCGGTTTTTTGCCAACACCGTGGCGAAAAGTAGCTCAACGGTAGAAGGGCCAACTCCGCTCCGTTAACGCAAGAGTAGCGGGTTCCATCCTGACTCCCTTGGGCTGTTGTCATACCCATTTCTAGCGCAAGCTTATTTGAAGCAATAGGAATATTAGTAATGCCTTGAAAAAAGCATTGCTAATAATATTTTAAAATGATTGTGTTCTTTTAAGTTCAGCTATTAAACTGTAATACGTTCTAGTAACGATGTTTTTGACTAATCACCAAAAGCCTTAAAATATGAGATGTCATTGGAAGTATACTTACAATATTAGCTTGTTTTGTCTCATCAATATAATGGGTTGTTATGATGACTGTTGTTCTTCCGCCTTTAGTTATTTCAACTAAATGATCCCAAATGCTGCAAAAAAAAACAATTTTAATTGTTAATGCAATTTTATTTTCCTGCTTCACACGCTAAGATATCAAACAGAGAAACAAAAATAAATATGAAGTGCAAAAAAGGTGGCAATATCGTGCATTATTTATTTTTTTAATTTATCTTTTTTATCTAGCCGGTGTGGGCAGATGACTTGTTTGGACTTTACTACCCCTGATGTATTAGATGAAGTAGATTCCAAACGCGAAGGCGGCTAATACTTATAGTTGGCTGATTTCAAAACGCGACTGAGCAGTCACTTCACGAAATTTAGCTTCACGAGGGCTTAAAAGCCTGCCTAGCTACTGCCGCAGTTGGTGAAAAACTCGTGACGTGATTGCTCGTTAGCCGCGTTTCGAGGTCAGCCAGCGTATAACTAGTTGTTTCCTAAAGGGCGGCAACGCACCTGCATGCCCTCTGGTATAGCAGATGTTCATGGGACGTGGTAATCGCTTGACATCAGATGAGCCTCCTGCCCGTTTGCCCCCTCTGACATAAAAAAACTTGACATCGGTCTGGTGAAGGATAGTACTTTCCTGGACGAGACTGATTCATGCCGAAAATAAGAAGCTTATATTACAAATTCAATTTTCGTTTAAATTTCATAAAATTGCAATTGTATAAGTTTTTATTTAAGTAAGCGGTTGTGATCCGATTGTGAGGCTTAAGCATATTCAACGAGATTTTATCGGAAACGATTATTTCATATTTTCTTTTATCATTCTTTCTTTTATTTTTTTAAACACGATTTTATAAAAGCAGAATTTTATAAAAGATTTATATGAAACCTTCTTCTGCTTGCGGTTTCGTTTACGTGAATGATTGTTAAAATAATAAAAATAATTGACGACGTTGTGGCGCAGCGGAAGCGAACCTGCCTTAAACGGTCGCGGGTTCGATTCCCGCTCGGAGCATAATATGTTTGTATTGACCATGCAAGCATATTTTCCGGTCTGGGTGTGTTTGTCCATGTTATTGTGTATGTTTCCGGACCCCCGACACAGGATATCAATATCCTAATGGGGGCCGTTGAGTGTGTAGCGTATATTTATTTATTAATGGCTAGGTTACCACTATCATTCTCTACCACCCAAAAAGAAAAAGAAGTAAAATGTCATAGTGATCTAGGTTTGAAAGCGTAACAGAGAGGCAGACAGAGATACTTTCTTATTCGTATGTTATTCTGGATTGTATTATATAAACTGTGTTTTAAATGTATGGTATTATATAGATACCAGGTCCTATTGTTTTAAGACCATAAAAACTACAATACAAAATTAGTAGGTACATTAGGCACTTATGGAGAAAAGTGGGATTAAAAAAACTTGAGAGGTGTCAAGGGACACCCGGATGGAACGAAGTTCCTTTCGATTAATTAGTGAAGGAATTGTAATAAAATTTTATTTTTTTAAGTTATAATACATAATACATAATTTACAAAAAACCTGTATACACTCAACAAAAATAATCGTCGCGACACCACACTGTTCAATGCGGAATAGTTATGAAAATATCTGGCTTGCTTTCTATAAGAGAGAGAGAGACAGACAGAGAAACATGTGACGCCGCACAGCTTACAATAGCTTACTATAGCAAAAAGTGTCGTGACAACTTTTCGTAAGAATTTTTCCGTCTAGCCCCTAGTCTAATTTTTTTAGCCCCCTTTCACAACGCGCGATAAGGAACTTCGTTCCAATAACAATCGCAGATAGCATGCATCTTAATTTCCGTCCATGGTGTGCATACAATTTTTTTTCTACGATGAAATGTTCGCTTTTAGGCCCTAGTACGAGGGATAAACAATATTTGAAGCCTCAATAGCTCAACGGTAGAAGGGCCGACTTCGCTCCGTTAACGCGAGAGTCGCAGGTTCGATCCTGACCCCCTTGGGCTATTGTCGTACCCACTCCTAGCGCAAGCTTCGAGCTTATTTGGAGGGGCAATAGGAATATTAGTAATGCTATTAAAAAAGCATTGCTAGTATTCTTTAAAAAAAAAAAATACGGTTGCTAGGCTACCGGAAGGTAAGGTGATTTAATTAGTATCATCTTTTCGCAAGAGAATCACATTTTTCGCCTTCTCAGGTACCAAAGACTAAAAGAAAACTTTTCATCAAGGTAGCAAAAAGGATACATAAAAACAGTGACTTTTGAGATTAGGGTGAATAAACTCATACAAAGCTTTCAAATTTTATTACAAATATATTTAATTTACCTTTGCCTCAAGACTGGATCAACACCAACGGTGGGCTCATCAAGGATAAGCAATTCTGGTTCGTGGAGTAGTGCTGCTGCGAGGGATACCCGACGCTGTTGCCCACCAGAAAGAATCTTCACTTGTCTGTATGATTTAATCATATGAGTTAACAGGTCCCATAAATCCCGTGTCTTAATGGACAGGAAATTAGTTACGGCACAATCACTTGTAATTCCTTATAGATTTGTGTTACATAAATAAAATATAAACATTTATTTGTTGTTTAGTCACAGACATAATTATTATTTTTAGTTTAAAATAGTCGTCAGGTTCACGTGAGTTCCAAACTGGCTTATAATTTTCAATCAATTTCTGACTTCAATTGTTCCATTACGTTTATTTTTAAATCCTTAATACTCTCCCCAAATCTCACCCTCAGTAAATTTTGAAAATTTCCGAAAAAAATCTAAGTAATTTTGGTATTAAACTCTGAAATTATGAAATTAAATGCTATTTGATATTATAATTGGTATTAAAAATTTGGCTTCATTAGAGAAAATTCGAATCAAACGCCTATAAATTGAATGCGATTTCAATTAAAATGAATGATTGAATGACTATGGCTAATACAAATTGACAATCGACCTAATTTGGATTAATTAATTATTAATTGCTACGCTCTCATTAATTAATGACTAAAACTGAGCGCATACTGCGTATATTATAATACTCAACCCATTTCCAATTCAATTCTAAAGTTTATCGTTGTTAATATTATAAATGCGAAAGTAACTATGTCGGTCTTGTTTATTGCGCTTTCACGCCAAAACTACTGAAACGATTTAAATGAAATTTGGTACACAGATAGTCTAGAGCCTCAGAAAGGACATAGGCTACTTTTTAATGATAAAAAGGCTTGAAAGGGGAGAATGAGAAGTTGTATTGAAGTATCGTAATTTTTAGAGCTAGAAGCATGTAACAGTATAAAAATATGTTACAGCCTAAAAATAAGTTTCAAGATTCTAGCTCACGAAGCAAAAACCAGTGCAGTCAGTCACAGTACTCTACACTGAGACTGAATGCACTGGTGGAATAATCTCTGCTATAACAGATATGAACCCAACAACGGGCGATAGGGTTGTCACGGCCCGACGCCGGTAAAGTTTTGAAATAGGTAGAGTTTTATAACAATTTATTTATTGTAATGTTAGTTAATAAAAGATTTTTCTTACTTTGTTTGATTTGGCAGCTGCAGTAACGTTATCAGGAATTCGATGCGTTCGTCTACCTCCTTTGTAGTCATACCAGCTATCCAGCCGAAGTAGATCATTGTTTCCCTAATAGAAAACTCCCCAAAGAGTGCCACTTCCTGCAAAGTTAAAATTATAACACTTAGGTGAAATACTGCACTATATTGAAAGTTCTGGAACTTTGGCGATGTTATTCAGTTTGTTTGTGTGTGTGTGAGCCTAGCATTATTGCAGTATTTACCAGGGTCCAGTTTGTTACATAGTGTAATAAAAACTGTTATCAGGACGCAAATAAGCAATACCATGTCATGGGTTGACAGTTATAATAATATCAGATGTGCGGTTTCGCTCGTTAAATGGACGCAAATAAGAAATACCATGTCAACCCACAAAATTGAAAAAACTGAGTTTTATATGCAGAGGTTTTGGTAAATGGCTGAAGAACATTTTTCTTTAATATGTGTAGGGTTTTAAACTTTAAAACTTCTAAAAAAGACATTTTTTAATCATGCAATTTATGTACTATTTTAAACGTTTTGGGTTATATTATAAACGAAATATGCAGTTTGCATATTTATTTTTTGTGAAAATAAGTAAAATAACTTACATAAATCTGAAAGTGCCAAAAACTTGACCAATACATTAAAAAAATTCATATAAAGCAAGTTGTTCAAAATTTTCAAACGCATTTTTCTCGAAATGACATTCGTGTGGGTTGACATGGTATTGCTTATTTGCGTCCATTATTCTGTCGCTGTTTTTGTCATATATATGTATACTGTCTATATAGTCTGTCGTCTCTCTCTCTCTTGTCGAATGTCTCTCGTGTCGTCGCCTTCGGTCAATTGAGGAAAGAAAGTAATATAAAATAATCATAAGTCTTTCGTTCATCATCAAACGTAATACTCTTATTATCTGTATTTGACAGGTTACTAGTATTTACACAGAGCGATTGCTATCTAACCCCTGCAACCCTTACGGCAAACCAGTAACTCATTGGATATGAGCAAATTGCCTATCAAGACTTAACGATTATTATCAGATTTTATGATAACAACCGGGACCGACAGCTTAATATGCACTCTGAGAATATTATATCATGAATGTTGGTACCGAGAAAGTACCATGGAGACTAATAGGGGATCAAAATTTGTATGGAATCAATTATTATATGGCATTAAGTCTCATTAAAAGTCGTTATTCACGCGGGTAAAACCGTGGACAGAAGCTAGTATACGTATTGAGATAACATTTCAAATGTTTTTTTCTGCAACAAAGAAATATTCAATGACTATTAAACCTTTCGTGTCAAGAAACAATATAAAGCAAGGTTATAGAATAATTACGTAAATAGAAGAAGGAATAAAATGAACTATTTGTCCACTTACTATAAATATACGTCTAATAATATTATTGGTTTCATAAGATATACCTAATTTGATAGTCACTTTGGTTACCACAAGCTATCTTTCCTGGCTTTGCTTGTATTTGTTCTTTCGATATGCTAACTAATAAATATAGATGCGGATATTTTTTTAAAGAATATTAGCAATGCTTTTTCAAATCCTTAGTGTATTACTAAGGATCTTATTGCCAAAGCTACAATAGCTCTAGGGGGTCAGGATCAAACCTTTATTTCTCACGTTACCTTGGACCATTGAGCTATTGAGCTTTAACGCGCTTACAAACTCATATATGCGCGTTATATTCTTTGAATAATATGTTAGATACTCTCAACCACCGGTTCTAGTGTACACGTTAATAAGCCCGTATACACGCGTTCGGCTTTTTGAAGTACGTATGCCGAAACTTATTTTTTTTTATTTGATAAGGAGAGCGAATGACTACCCTCTACCGGATGGTAAATGGTAGTAAAGTCCAAACGCGAAGGTGGCTAACAAAGTTGCGGAAGGCAACCGCGTTAGCCATCTGTCTGCGGACCCGCAAGACGCATCTTCAAGCCTCGTTTGAAGGAGCCCAGATTATACGAAGGAACACGTGTGCCGGCAATGAGTTTTTGGAAGTACGACAAAGAAAAGAATTGGCGAACTTTCTTTGTTCGCGATGTGTATACACTTGAAACAAAATGCTGGTCTGTAACCAGCCTTAATAATTATTATACTTATTAATTATACTGATGTTACGATTCGTATATAGGCGTGTAAAATATTCAATAGGTAATTTTTTATCCGTATCTAATAACATTAGGAACAATGTTTACGCCAATCTCGGAATATAAATAGCTTATTTTTATTAGAAGTAAGTGGATTGTTATTCACAATATTGATAATTGGACGCAAATAAGCAATACCATGTCAACCCACACGAATGTCATTTCGTGAAAAACACGTATGAAAATTTTGAGCAACTTGCTTTATATAATTTTTTTATGTATTGGTCAAGTTTTTGGCAATTTCAGATTTATGTAAGTTATTTTATTTATTTTCACAAAAAATAATTATACAAACTGCATAATATAACACAAAATATTTAGTTTTTATATAAACTTTTTTTCTATAGAAATAAATAAAATTGAAGTGTTTATTGTAATGTCAAAATGCATAATAGATAATAAATTTACATTAGACATATGAAGGCGTATACGGCGCAAAACGATAAAAAATAAAATTGATCTGTCTTTTTGTTTGCTCTGGCTAGTCTGCAAAACGGGTGGACCGATTTTGACGAGACTTTCAAAGAACTAAAAAAACACAGCTATTTAACGAGCGAAACCGCGGGCACATCTTGTATTTTATTAAAACTAAACTATTCTGTTCACAATAATTTACTAAAGATGAAAGAAATATAGAAAATCGTTTTTTGTTCAATGAAAACGATTTTCCATATTTCTCTAGTACAAAAAACACTTAAGGACGATACGTCATCTCAGAGTTAGACTTCTAACAATAGTTTATTCTAGACCCTTCCATAAAACTTCATGAAAACGTTTCTTTATAACATTTGTAGCTATCAATATGAATTGAGTTAGACGATGGAAGTTGTTCGATCATCGGATGCGATGCAGTTCGTTAACACCACAGGTTGATAACCCCGACAGAGCTAATAAATATACCTTCACACAGAATCCAATATTTACAGAATCGTCCACACAAAATGAATAATTATATTCTTATAATTCCCTTCAAATCCGTACTTGCTTACTAATATAAAAAAATATTTAAATAAAATTTGGTACACAGATAGTCTAGAGCCTGAGATAGGGCAGAGGGCTCCCCACCGTGCCTCGGAGAGCACGTTAAGCTTTCGGACCGAGCTGCAATCATAACGTCTGATAATAATCGTTAATTCTTGATAGGTAATTTAATTTTATCCAATGAGGTGCACCCTTTGGGTTGCGGAGGTCAGATGGCAATCGCTCTGTGTAAAAACTAGCAACCCGTCAAATCAGGGTAAGAGTATAATATTTTATACTGGTGGTAGATCTTTTGTTGCAAGAGGCCGGCTAGGTAGGTACCACCGCAGTGTCAAATATTCTGCCGCCAAATAGTAATGCTTAGGCATTACTGTGTTCCGGTTTGAAGGGCACTGTACGCTAGTGAAATTACTGGGCAGAAGAGATTTAAGATCCAATATCTCGAGGTTGGCAACGCATGAGTGGCACCTACTAATGGTGCTACAAGCGCTCATAGGCTACGGCAACCACTTACCATAAGGTGGGCCGTATGCTTGTTTACCAACTTGTAACATAAAAAAAATAAGACCCTGGGTAAATGCCGAGAATAGTGCTAAGAAGAAAGAACAGCTTTGGGTAGAAAAAATAGTAATAATTCGATCAGGCGTGTGTGAAAGCGCCCATAATTCTTAATACATTTTCAGCAACGGAACTTCACTGTTCTCTCATCCAATATTTGTTTACAAATCGGATTGACACATTTTCATATAAATCTCTTATTTGATCCGGCATATTGTCTTTTATGTTGAAGTTACGAATCTATACATATAAATAAAATTAAAGTGTCTGTTTGTTATTAGAAATTAACAGCTTTTCACTACATGCATATGAAAGTATATACGGTACTTACATAAAAAATATTTTTTTTTTAAATGTTTGTCTGTCTGTTTGTTCTGACTAATATCAGAAACCGCTCTTTTATTTTAGAAAAAGAATTAGGGTTACCTGCAATAAATAAAATTCGCCACACCACGCGAGCACAGCCGCGGGCGTAACTAGGTATAAATAATAATAAACGCTACACACTCAACGGCCCCCATTAGGATAGTTATATCCTGTGTCGGGGGTGAAACATACACAATGACAAGGAAAAAGATATAAATATGAGTAACTAATTTATTTTACACAAACATAAAATCCACGAAATTTTTAACAACATCGTTTACGCCGAGTTATGTATTTATAATATTTATATCTAATTAGTCTCATTAAGCAACCTTTGAATTAGTAGTTTCATGCGATAAGTATCATAATAACTCTAGATTTAATTAATATCTCTCCGCCGTCATAAATAATAAGGTCATTTTAATATACGGTAACAAACCTTACCGTTAGTTATACTGGAACGAAGTTACTTAACGCGGCTTACGGGTAATTTGATTTAGTAAAAATCGTCACGTAACGAAATGCCGTATGCTGTGTGTATCGAACCTACTACAAGCAAATGAGGATATGAGCAAGTGAGTACGCAGCCGGGTGCGCGAGTCTCTCTCTCTCTCCGTCATATAACCTAGTAAATATACAGATTTTATTTCGAATTAAGTATTTTAGCGGCGTCGGGATGTGAAGACCCCATCGCCCGTTGTTGTGGTAACCTTTGTCACAGCAGAGATTATTCCACCAGTGCAATCAGTCACACTGGTGGTAGGTCTTATGTTGCAAGAGGCCGGTTAGGTAGGTACCACCGCAGTGTCAAGTGTTCTGCCGCCAAATAGTAGTGCTTGGGCATTACTGTGTTCCGGTTTGAAGGGCATTGTATGCTAGTGAAATTACTGATCAGACGAGATTTAAGAACCAATATCTCGAGGTTGGCTACGCGTGAGTGGCACCTACTAATGGTGCTGCAAGCGCTCATAGGCTACGGCAACCACTTAACATCAGGTGGGCCGTATGGCTGCTTGCTAACTTTTAACTAAAAAAAAAAGACTACAATAATAATTGTAAATGGCTTTAAAAAATAGGCACTACCATTACAATTTCATATCAGGGGACACGGCGGTGGCCCCGCCAAGTTGAGAAAGAGCACAGCCGTAATATCTTTCTGCGAAGCTACTGGAGGCACTTTTGACACCCCTGTTACAAACTTTCATATCCTATTACCCCCTCTACAAATTTTCGCCACAAAATGTAACGTATGTTCTCCAAAGCCTCTTCTATTTCTATACTAAAATTCATTAAAATTCATACCGCAATTTATGTATGAAAACGTAACAGACACTCAGAGTTGCTTTAGCTTTTTTATTAAGTCTGGTTTAATCTCGGGTCCACAGGTTATTTTTTATTTCACCTTAGTCATGAACTTTAAGACGTAAGCGTATTGACGTCAATGAATAAAAACATTACTTGGAAACATTTGATCTTAGTGAGATATATTCAAAGAATTCAGTTGATAAAATATAGCATTAGGTACTCGTCTTTAAAATTGTGTAGCTTTAGTCAGATGTTTGTAGGTACTTCTGCTTATCGAGTGTTTAGTGTTCAGCCTAGTGTCAGAGTTGTTCAGGTCGCCCGTAGGCCTCTGACTTGACTTATCGACTGTTGTCTAATTGTCAATAGCCGGGACCGGCTTTTTACGTCCCCTCCGAAGCATGGAGACGCTCGGTTGAAATACTACTATGCAAGCACCCATCTAGTGACTGACCGCGCCTAAAGTTGCTTAACCTACCGATCATTGGGTGAACTCGGCTATGAGCGTCTTTGTAGGTTGAATTTATTTGTCTGATATCAAGAAGAATAATGTGGTTTTATTGGTCTGATTATTGAATTTTTGTTTCTATATTTTAACTATTTTACCAAAAGCTAAAATTTGTTTTTTAAAAAAAGGTAACAAACGTAGAAGAAAGACTAAAACGTATCGTGGGACGCGTGATCCTAACCTTTGCCACTCAAAACCAAAAACAACGAAACAACGCGAGGAACGATTCTCTGCCAACGCTTTTCGATTACGTTTTTGCCAACTCGCTTTTTATGCCAAACCTTACCGCGCTAAGGAACTTGGCTCTAAAACATGATGAAGATTGTAGATTCAATAGAGAAAAATCGGAATAGTTTTTTTTTAAATTAAACACTACTAATTTTATTATTTAATTAGTTGGGCCCGGGCCCTGTACCGTATCGAGTTATTCTTTATGGCACGGAACACTAATGCTTTTTCTAAAACTAGCCTAAGTTCCTACTTAGTTTCGTTAAAATCGGTCCATTCATTTCAGAGATTAGCCGGAACAAGGAGTCAGACGGACAGACAAAATATGTATAATTTTTTTTTATGTAAGTCCCCTATATAGTTTCATATGTATTTAGTGAAAAGCTGTTAATTTAGAATTAGTAACAGACACTTCAATTTTATCTATTTGTATAGATATTTTTTCATAATCAGCACTACACGTGTACTTGAGCATAAAGTCCTTCACAAATAGTTTTTCTTCACAACACGATTTTACATTAACCCTTTTATGACCTCCTACGTAATTACCAGTAGGTACTTATATCACTGCACGCAAAATTGTATTTAAAAACATTATTTTCAAATCAAAATGACGAAGGCATTTGTAAATGTAATTTCATATATCATATTTCATTAGAGATATTTATAATCAGGGGGCACGGCAGTGTCCCCACCAAGTCGAGAAAAAAGCACAGCCGTAAAAAAAATTCTCGAAGCGACTCAAGGTTTTGACACTTGTAACTTAGTTGTAGATAAAACAAGAAGTTTGAATTTTTACGATTACGATCAAGAGAAATCACTAAAACTAGCTATATTAGCAATAAAGCTAATAATCAATCTTTATAATTATTGAACGGAACCCAAATGCTTTTTCTAAAAAAAAAGTGGCTAATGTTATTCCTTATAACATCAGCTATCTGCTAGTTAAACTGCCGATTTCAGAGATTAGCCGGAACAAACACACAGACACACAAAAAATAAAAAAATAGAATTTCTATGTATCGTGTATACTATCAAGCATTTAGTGAAAATCTGTTAATTTAGAATTTAAATAAAATAAATAAATAAATTACACTTAAATTTTATCTATTATTTATTTTATTTTTATTATTTATTTTTCATAATCACCTCACGTGCTACTTGAGTATCAAACCCTTTATAAATAGTTTTTCTTCACAACACGATTTTACATTAACCCTTTTTTGACCTCCTGCGTAATAACCAGTACTTATACAACTTACCGCACGCAAAATTGTATTTAAAAACATTATTTTCAAGTCAAAATGAGGATGTTAGTATATGTAATTTCATATCATTAGTGATTTTATAATTTATCTGATTGTCCAAAAAATGGGATTATAATTATCAAAATGGTATTTTTTGTGCCAGTTATATTATATTAGTAATAAAATATTTTTGTTTTTAAATTTAAAAAAATAAACTCGTTATCTTAAAATAAATGCCAAATAAATCATTTATAATTGCGTCGTGTATTTTTTTAATTTAAAAATAAATTACTGCAAAATTTATTTTTATAATTTGTTATTAACTTTGTGTTTTCATCTTAGTAAAAAAATTAATTATTCAGCAAAATAATGCTTTGCCGAAATATAACATACTTATAAGAAAAAATTGGGTATTGGACCTCCGGCGCTCTCACTTATCGCAATAAACCCAACTTCACGCCGATTTTCTGTGATAGGGTCTTCCATGGACGAGCCGGCCCATTTACCAATAATTATATTATTAGAAAATTTGAAGTTCTAAAAAGTTCTCCAGGATCCTATCATCAGATCCGGATTATAAACAGCAAGTCATCCTAATCGGACTATTGATAATATATGAAACGATTTATCTTTAATAATTAAACCATTTATCTTTGCTTGTTAAAGGATCCTACGTCTTAGTAAAAAAGTGTAATTAATTTAATATAACAAAAAAGTATAAATTATATGTAAAGAAAAAATAATGATGTTCAGTTTTTTTTGCAAAATTTAAAAAGGAAACTTTGATGGACTTCTTCTTATCGAGTGGTTACTGGCCAACCTAGTGTCAGAGTTTTTCAGGTCACCCGCATACGAATAAGCCCCTGACTTGACTTTTCGACTATTGTCAAATTGATAGCAGCCGGGACTGACTTTTTACTTGCCTTTCGAAGCACGGAGACGCTCAGTTGAAATACCACTATGCGAAAACCCATCTAGTGACTGACCGCGCCTGAAGTTGCTTTACACACCGATCGTTTACCGATCAGTAAGCGCACCCGGCTATGAGCTTCTCATCGAAATTACTAAAACTAACAGTATTTTGAAATAATTGTATACTATTCCTTTATATATGCGATAACGGTGAAGGAAAACATAAATAACTCTGCATTTCGTAGCTATGTCTACATCTACCAATCCTAGTGGCGGTCTTGCTAGTCGTAAGACTAAAATGGCCACCCTACCACCGTACTGGAGCTAAATTAGTAATTATGAACATTCTATTTCATTTAGAAGTAGAAGTGTTTCCTTCCCTTTCTTTTTCGCTTCTCATCCTCCCCTCCTATCCCTTAAGTTGCCAATATTTTATTAAGCACCGACTTCGACATCTAATAAACTCGATTTCAAATGAATTATTTCTGTATTAGTCATACCTTTACCAAACATTGTATTACCAATCGCGTCAAATTAACTAACCTAACGGAAAATTTCCAGGGCTCGAAGAAAACTCGTAACATTCTTACATAAACATTTCAACGCTAATATGTCAATGTCAGACGGTAACTGATACCCGTAAAGTAACACCACGAAACCGACGAAGCGTGCGCGTTAACGGGGCGCAATAAAATACTTCCAAGGACGCGTTTGTTTATAATTATTAATTCATTTTGACGTTCCTTTATTTCTTTTCGTTATTGTATTACATTTTTTTTAATTCATGACGCCTGATGGTAAGCATTCAACGTAACCTATTAACGCAAAAGCTTGCGATACTTATATCACATGCACGCAGAAGCAAGGAATGAGATGACATTTTTTTCTTTTTGGAAGGGAACAAAGGGGGTGGGAGTTTCGGCCTCCGGCACTCTCACTCATCGCACGAAATGCAACAGTACCTACTGATACCTTTACGCCGATTTTCTCTGAGAAGGTACTACTCTCTCATCACCGGTCCGGTTTGTGCTGGGGGGTGCATGGCTCTACTACTACTAAAACCTTTCTATTCTCGATCCCTCATGTCATCAGTCATATAATCGTGAAAATAATATCACATCCCATCATTTTGCTTAAGAAAAGGAATTTTACTAGCCTGTCTAAGAACTTTCAAAGTTAGGGTAATTCTTACTCCCAAATTCTGAGCTTATTAATATTTATAAAATAAACTTACAGCCAACTTTTCTATTGTAAGAATATTGTCACCGTTGAGTTGTAAAACTTTTAAGCTCAATTTAACATTTAGCAAGTCATTATTAATGACTAGCGTCTACCCGTGACTTTGTCTACGTGACTTTAAAATTGGATTCACAGAGATATGAAAAAAGTCAAAATTAGTCGTAGTTATCTTTTAACTACAATTCTCACTAAGACCTTGACCTTGGTCAAAGTTTTTTTTTATTACAATTGTACAACACATTCTTACAAAAACATCTTTTGCGCATTGTTAATAGGCTACAAATAAACTCAACTTTTTTTTTGACGTAAGACGCTAAACGGCCAGAAGGCTCACCTAAGGTATATTACACCCATGATAATGTAGCTGGATTGTACTTCCCTAATCAAGCCTGATCCGAGTTTGCCAGAAAACAGAAAATACATTAAAATATTCCTTGACGTCATCATAATATTTTTTTCATATCAAATCACTAATTGAACCAATAAGTTACAATCGAGGTAGATTCAATATTCAATAATAATACTTCAATTATATTTTTTGTTTTGATTCGAAGAAGAATCATAATAGATGACGCCATCTAGTATTTGATATAATACAATTGCGAACAAGATTCTAGTGTTGTTGTTGCTGTTGCTGAAAAGTTTTACCAAAATTTATTTTTGAATAGCATCTTCTTGCGATTTTGTCTGTATTCAAACTCTTAGCAATATAAACCGTCGAGAGCCCCAAACTTCTTTCCTCACTGGCTCTCTACCCTCCTACTTTTGGGCTGGAAATAAAATATCCTATGTCTCACAACGGAGACGAATCTAATGACACCTCATATGTTAAAATCCGTCAAAGGGTCTTTTTTGTTGTCGGGAGGAAATCTACTGCCAGATACCCGGCGTTCTGGGGAGGAACAACCAGGTTATGTGGGGTTCCATGACAAGGTGGAAACGTCATGGGGACTAAAACCTCCTCGGTGGCCGACCTCAGTGTTTTTGTCAGGTTACGGGAACTCTTGGAGAACAAACCAACGCGACCTGACAATCACATGGCTCCGATTGGTAGCGGAGCTCGGTCCCGGTTGAGATGGTAAGCCCCCCAGCGCTTCCCATGCAACCGTCAAAGGGTCTAGGCTATAGAGCGTTAGAAAGAAATAGACATAGATATATACGCTCGAAAAACATTACCCTCCTTCGGCAGTCGGGTTAAAAGGCAAGGCACAGAGGAGGTGGGAGATTGAATTTCCGGCGCTCTGAATGGTAGTCTAGTCACCTTAGTGGTGTAAAAATAATATTGAAGTGAAACTTCCAGCAAAGTTGTAAGAATACAACAAAGATACACAAAGATATAAAGTAGGAGAGAGAAAGAGAGTGAGTCGGTAGATCCCAAGCACATGCGCGGGGTATTCTTGCTATGCAGCGAAGTAAACAGTGTTATTATAGATTTGGATATTTCTCCACTCGAAAATACCAATTAAAAGATGCGATCAATTGTGAATTGTAAGCAATGTTAATAAAGTTTGTCTTAAATAAACAATATGATTTCAGTAAAAATCAATTTCTACCACTTCCTATTTTCATTTCCACATTACGAAGTTTCACTTCTTCCGCGTGGAGGGACTCCACGCAACAATTTTTTTTTCTCGCTTATAAGATAAGATAACATCTGGGATAATTTATTTAATTAGGATTTGGAAAGATTTGTATAAATTCCCTTCAAATGTTATTTTGAGCATTATATTCAGTATTTATTGAGGGAGCCAAAAGACAAGCTATTACTAAATGCAACATTTTACCATTTACTGTTATATTAAAGAAACCTTTACGGACTTCAAAAATAGGTAATTATTTTTTTATACTTATTATGTGACAATTGCGGCATTTGTGAACTTTGAAGTTACATTTTTTTATCTTTATGTCTTGCTTTTAAGGTTACATATAACGTTTGTGTATACATAGAATGAAACTGCTTAAAATAAGCAAACTTATCCCGACCCCTGGATTTCCATTATTTTTGTGTACCAATGTGTATACTTTAGGTGTTTAGGTAAGTACCTCTGAGATAACTTACCTGAGGCATATATCCTAGCCGAGGTCCTGGCACCCCGCTCCCAGGGCCACCAGGTCGACCACCCAGCACCCATATTTCGCCAGAATTAAGACGGCGTCTTCCCACAATGCAGGATAGAAGTGTAGTTTTACCGCATCCAGATGCACCCAAAAGACCGTAGCTGAAACAAAAAATAAACGCTATAAATCTTTAATAAATTATTAGTACTAGCAACTGCCGCAGCTTTGCTTGTGTTATAGTAATTGTTGCACGTGACCACCATCTAAAAGTTATTTTTCTTTTCTCTATATTAACAACATACATCTATAGCATATCCCAAATCGATACGTTCGTTTCCCGACGACAATGGAAACTTACGTTTTTCTGAGATAAAAAGTATCCTGTGTGTACTACTGGTAGTAAGAAATCTGTATGCCAAATTTTGCTTCTCTGTCCCATATAGAACGTAACAGTTACCTGCAAGTTCAACTGAGCGTTATTGAATTTTCTTACAAACTTTGAGCCTGCACTACGGTGCTTCAGGGAATTAATTTTAGTACTTTTGCTGAGGGTCAAACTTTCTCTTATATATTAAATTTTGTTCCAAAATTTTCGTGAGCTGATTATTTTAACTGTATTTGGGGTGGTCAGATTTATTACTTTATTACCATAGATTTTAAGACGTTTATAATTCGGTGCGCTTACTGATCGGTAAAAGATCGGTGGGGTAAGCAGTTTTAGGTGCGGTCAGTCCATAGGTGGGTGACGGCATACTGGTATTTCAACTGAGGATCTCCGTTATTCAGAAGGCCGGCTGTTATCAATTTGATAATAGTAGACAATTCAGAGCCCTATACGGGCGACCTGAACAATTCTGACAATACCACTCGATAAGAAGATTTAGTAGTTTTTTTAGTATATATATTGTTTATTTTTATTTATCTTATTTTATTTAAAGGATCTGGTATCAAATGATAAATGTCAGCCCCATCGTAGGAAGATATACAAACATTTTAATAGTAATTAAAATTACCTCTGCGAAAGTCGTAAGAAAGTTCGCTAGCAATTTTTTTTAAGATATATTCATGTTACATCTTCATTTATCATTCTTCTTCTTCTTTCTAGCATTATTCCCGGTATTTTCCCGAGGTCTGCTAATTAATCTTATTCTGATTTGACAGGTCAAGTTTTTACATTGCCATCTGACCTACACAACCCTAGGGCCGAAGTCTATCAAGAGTTAACGATTGTTGTCAGATGTTATGATAACAACCGGGACCGACAGCTCACGTGCTCTCCAAGGTACGATGGGACACTCGCATGGACAACGCCCAGACCGAAACAGATATTTTTAACAAACATTTATCGACCAAACCCGCGACCGTCGAGGCTCAGAGCAAGCTCGCTACCAGCACATCACAACGGTCACGTATTCAATTTATCCATTAAGTTTAATTTAACGCAAGATTGAACATATTTGGGACGAAATAGATCAAGTCTAAATCATTTAAAGCTAAATATAGTATGTTGATATGGAGGTTACATGCATACCTAATTAATACTCATGAATAAACAATCATGAGTGTCAGTTAAAATCTTTAGAATTGTTGTTTTTACTATAAAGGTGGCACACCGAAGGGCCAACTATTGATATATGGTTACCATACTTTAATGACGCTTTTTATTTCAGAGGTGGCAAACGGGCAACCTATGAACAACTCCAACACCAGAGGGCATGCAGGTTTTTTGTTTTATTTCATGAAGGTTGGCAAACAAGCATACGGTCCGCCTGTTGGTAAGCAGTCATCGTAACTTATGAAAGCGCGTGATACTTGGAGTATCACATCCAAACTGCCAACCCAAAGAACAGGAGGGAAGAGGAAGAAGGGACAAAAGGAAGGAAACAGAGGGGGTGGAAGATTGGGCCTCCCATTGGCCCGTTTGTGCTTGGAGGAGCATGGCTCTACTACCTTTAGATTAGTTAGTGGACTTACAAAATAATACAGAAATAATGGATGAAATTGATATAGGCTATCCTGAGCCTTAAGTACTCTAAATAGATTGAAATTATGTCTAATACTGACATAATAAAAAACGTAATATCCGAAGCTAAAGCTTTCTTATTACTTCAGAATTCTTTCTATTGGAGTTAAAACTGTTTGGTGCAGGTAGAAGCCACTAAGACTTTAAAAGTATATGGACTTTGGAACTACTAGTAACAAGAAGTTTAAAGTTACCTATAAACCTTATATCTTTGATGTTTAATTCTGAGTCTTATACACTGTGAAATAAAGGCGGCAATTTTATATGCAAAAGAAAAAAATACAGTAAAATTTCATGGACAATGCAATGAGCTAAAGTTAGATTAACTTGGAAATTTTCCTTGCAATAAGTTACTATGAATTGCAAATAACCTTTTTTATGAGTCAGTGGATGAATTAAGGCCTTTTTTGTTTAACTGTAGAACTTTTAGGATTTTTCGTATAAGAGTTTGAAACTTTGCTAAGATATAAGTGGAGTTTTATAATACAAGACTAAATATTTAAATAAATCCTTATATACTTTTAATATTTGCACTGATGTTGATTTTAAAATATCTTTATTTTTTAAACAAACATTGTACATTTCTAGTGTAAGTTAATTCCTATAATTTACAAGCGTTGACAATTTTTAACACAAACATTTTATAGGCTAGATCACCTTGGTATTATAAAAGCCTTAAGCGCCACAGGTCGCGGGTTTGATTCCCTCTCGGAGCATATGTTTGTATTGACCAAACAAGCATGTTTTCGGGTTTGGGTGTGTTTGTCCTTGTCCATGTGTATGTTTCCAGACCCCCGACACAGGGTATAACTATTCTAATGGGGGCCGCTGAGTGTGTTGCGTATATTTATATTGTTCAGATCTCTAAAAAGGAAATATTAATATTTTTTATGTTTTAGAAGATTATAATTATTATATTTGCACTGTAACATCAAGTATGATGCATTGCTTTAAATAAATAACTCTTGTAAAAACCGGATTAGTGACGCGACAAAATGAATAATGTGAATTAAAAATTTAGGCTTTATTAAAAATCTGAGCAAAAAAGGGGTGTCGGTGCTTAGTTGGCAATACTAATTACTGATCTTGGCCCTCCTGGCCTTGATAGCGTAACCAGGGGGGCGGGCGAGTACTGAAACCCATTCGTATAGGAATAGTCCTCACGGTTGCTCACGGTTACCTTTCGAGTCCTCACTGCAAGGCCAGACCATGGTTTAGGTTCGCGAGTGGAGATTGCGCTCCATGCATATTCTCGTCGTTGTACTCACAGTTAATATGATTAAGTTAAAATAATGATAGTTCGATGTAAAATCACTGACGGGATGTAAGTGTAGGAAGTTACGTTCTTTAAAACCTTGGCTTGCATCCTGATTACTTCTGATTAGAATAACTAAGTAATTAAAAATATATATACGAGTACTAGTAGATACTAATAAAGTATAAGAAACAATTGGAAAACAAAAATATACTGACTTCAAATATAAAAAGAAAAAAATAAATATTTTCTACAGAAGTTTCGACGACGTTGTGGCGCAGCGGTAGGAAACCTGCCTTAAACACCACAGGTCGCGGGTTCGATTCCCGCTCGGAGCATAATATGTTTGTATTGACCATGCAGCATATTTTCCGGTCTGGGTGTATTTGTCCTTGTCATTGTGAATGTTTCTGGACCCCCGACACAGGATATTACTATCCTAATGGGGGCCGTTGGGTGTGCAGCGTTTATTTATAAAAAAAAAAGGGGTTGGTACTAAGTGAAACATCGCCACATATGACATTGCTTTTCGTATATATAATTTTATTTTGTTTTTAGTATAATTATGTTGTTTTAGCGGCTAGAGAAATACAGATTCTGCGAAAATATCAACTCCATTATGGTTTATAAGATAGGTACAGCTCGTTAGCGGACGGACGGACAGACGGATGGAGGTTTATTAATAATAATTAGCTTAAAGTACGGAAATAAAAAGAACTATATACTTACATGGCACCTTTAGGAACTGTCATGTTTAATCCATCTAGGATAATGTTAGGACTTTTCGCTGTTCCATACTTCTTGTGTGCGCGTCTAACGCAGACAGCTTGCTGTCTTCTAGAAGCTACTGTGGACTTTTGGGGTTTGAGCATACGGTTTCTTCTAGCTGCTAGTTCCTCTTCTATAGTACTGACACTAAGTTCTGGGTCGCGGACATCTTCTAGGGATATGGTCGCGCCCTGATTGTCGTAGGCCGGCATTTTACTGAAAAAGAAAACTTATATTAATTTCTGTAAGATAAGTTTTATCTGACCTATAGATCACAGATGGTGCTTATAATGTTAACATAGTAAATTATGTTGTAGTTTGAGATTGGTATGAGCAATACGATAATTGGTAAATTTGATATATACCTACATATATGTTAGAGCTTATTTTTAATATTGTAGCAACATCTACATGCAACACGACGTAACTCGATAGAGAGACAAGATTGTCACATTTCACATCAAGTTACAGCGACACCTACAGGATATACTATGTAACGATATATACTACGTCACGATCCTAAATCGTGCTATCAGAGTTTCCTACGCCCATAACCTATATATACAACTTTCCGACGTAAGTCGTTGGGCTTCGGTCCAGGGCCCGCCAGCGCAACATCACCTCGCCTAGTCGGAGGATGCTCCCGTTGCGTTGGAGGGCATTTAAAATGCCGTACCCTCCACAAATACCATGTTACAATATTGACGATAGAGGTTGTAGTCTGTGATATAAAATAAAGCATTGTATTCGAGGGATCATGGATAGTCGTTTTTCGAAGGCAGCGCCTATGGCGACTTACGTGATAAAATTATGACGGCAGACAGAAACAAAAACCACGCATGTACTAATTCAGCAGATTCTGCGACATATTCATAAAAGGAGCAAATCTGACTGACGTATAAACTCCCAGTCCTTGTACCTAGAAAACTGATTTTTTTCATGTGACTATTTAAATGTAAACGAACAGTAAGAAAGGATGTTTCGAAAACCAACAAAAGAAACACCTTTTTAACATTTTCCATTTTTTCAAATGTGGTTTCAAAAACTAGTTATATTTATTGAGGCGTTGATTAATTTAACAATTTGCTGATACAAGATTTGGAGTGTATTATTTCGTGTTGTTGTTCTAAGTCTTCAAATAATATCAGCTCGTTAATTCAGAGCTGTCTCTATAAAATGTACTGTGTGTTGTTTCTGTGACTCATTTATTAGAAATCAACTAATCTATATATTTTAATTTTATTAATATTTTCGACCGTCGATACGTCATTTTTCGTTAAAACTATCAACTGAAAATATACATTTATTTTACAGTTCATAAATATTCAAATCTATTTTATTATTTCAAATAATTTTCAATCACATAAGCATTTTTGATAAAATTGATAAGAACCTTTTATATTTTCTTCGTATGTAAATACCGGTTTCTTTTATAGACATTACTCTTATCACAATTTTTCCGGTTCGCCCGAAAAGGGTTGGAGAGGCCAGATCACTTACGCTCGATGTCGAAAGTGTGGTATGAAAACCTGATAAGAATAATAAATAGACCAGGAAGGAAGGTGGTAATATAATGAAAGATATCTTCATATATAAAATACCTGACACACACACACAAAATATTGATTCATCATTATGAAATTTTGTATATGCTATATATTTACACTGATAGGTCTTTTGTTGCAACAGGTCAGCTTGGTAGGTACCACCGCAGTGTCAAATATTCTACCTCAAAGCAGTGTCTTAAGCATTATTGTGTTTCGGTTTTAAGGGTACTGTAGGTTAGTGACATTACTGGACAAAAGACAATTAGAATTAAGAATTAATATCTCGAGGTTGGCAACGCGTGAGCGGCACCTACTAATGGTGTTGCTAGCGCTCATAGGCTACGGCAACCGCTTACCAAAAAGGGTCCTCTATTTTCTAGTATTCCTTAACTAAACGCTAGTGAAGACTTGGACACATGATAGTTATTTCTAAACAAAATTATACTGTATAAATAAAAAATAAACTACATAATTAGTTTCGATACAACGTTGCAGACGAAATATATTTAATTATTCAAAAGACTATATTTATCTTCGGTTATTACGTTGAATGAGAAACGTTATTTTTTATGTTATTTTGTTTCTAATAATTGACAATACAAAATTCCCACGGAGTATAGAACGCAGTACACAACGTATGAATAGCCAAGCTTAACACAGAATAAAAAAGGTCGTATGTCAAGTTAAGAGAATAATAAGAGGCGACTGGAAATAAAATTTCCACGTCTATTAAAACTTTAACATAAAATATTTTGAATATAACAATAGTGTTATTGTATGAAGAACTTTGTAAACACTTTTTTTATACAGGAAATATTTTTTCGTAAACATATTTAATATTCAAAACATTAAATATATTTACAAGTAATAACGATTATACAATATTGGCTGGAAATTGTGACTAGAATTTACAATGAATCAGGTCTCCGGTCACATTTGGAGGTAATTTTACGTGGTTTAAGGTCTTCTTATAATTGGTTTTTGCGACCTCCAGCGATTAGGCAGGTTCTCTTATTTTATATTATAAGTTTAAGAAGTTTAATAAAAAATCGGGCAAGTCCGAGTTTGACTCGCGCACGAAGTGTTCCGTATGAATATCTATAATAAATGTTTTCTTTTATTTTCTTTCACACAATAGCATAATTTTATTTATTTACCTTATTAACTACATTTTGATAACGTTTATAGTAGGTTTTCGACCTGTAGGTACTTCCGGTGGACATAATATTACCAATTTCTTTAAAAAGCAATGTTACTCAGCACAAGAAAAGGGAAAATTCCGAAAAATTAACGAAGAGTTGAAAATTAAAATAAATTTTGTTACTTACAAGTTTTCGCGAAATCAAAATCAAAACTTTTATCGTGTTGATTCA
This sequence comes from Hestina assimilis, assembly GCA_023373885.1. Lineage (NCBI taxonomy): Eukaryota > Metazoa > Arthropoda > Insecta > Lepidoptera > Nymphalidae > Hestina > Hestina assimilis. The sequence goes on along the minus strand of CM041762.1, from coordinate 2,990,080 downwards.
GGATCTTAATTTTATACAGCCAATAAGGACTATAGACCTCAGTATCTGGTATAAATTACAACTTGGTAGGTGCACCAATTTCTGAGAAAAACGGTGGCAAAACACGGACAGACAGACGCACAGGAAAGCGATCTTATTGGGCTTCGTATTTACCTTTTGAGATACGCAACCCTAAAAATGCTTCCTAACAAATTTTTCCCACCGAGACCATTAAAACGTCACTATAATAGGACTAATAAAAGTAAAACTCAGCTACCGCAAAATAAAGGACTGAAATGCCGGTGAATAAAATAAAAATAAAACAACTGTTCTAGTTACTAGTTTTTATTTTATCGCCGTATTATTTTATTGCTGAACATTCTAAACAAGATTGTATTATTTTTATTGGGAATTTAATAAAACCTGGCAAATGATGAATTGATATTTGCTTCATATTTCTGGTGAGCATTTATTAACAATGTTTCTTTCGTATTTTATTTTTAATAAAAATATTACCAATATTTATCGTTTTACATCAAAAATTATTCTCTGTTACGCAAATTTTATTAGTTTTTTAGAAGTCTTGCTGCTTTCGACATGAATTATCGAACTCATACGCTAATACCCGGGTGCGCGAACTGATCGGTAATTGATCGGTTGGTAAAGCAACCTTAGGCGCGGTCAGTCACTAGATGGGTGATCGCATAGTGGTATTTCAACTGAGCGTCTCCGTGCTTCAGAGGGCACGTAAAAAGTCGGTCCCGGCTGTTCCCAATTTTATGACAGTCGATAAGTCAAGTCAGAGGCCTATACGGGCGACCTGAACTACTCTGACTCTAGGTTGGCCACTGACCACTCGATAAGAAGAAGAAGACCCCAACTCATCCAGTGAATTACTAAGGGAATTAATAGTCACACTGGTGGTAGGTCTTTTGTTGCAAGAGGCCGGCTAGGTAGGTACCACCGCAGTGTCCAATATTCTGCCGCCAAATAGTAGTGTTTAGGCACTACTGTGTTCCGGTTTGAAGGGCATTGTACGCTAGTGAAATTACATAAAAAAAAAAAAAAATAAATAAAAAAATAAAAAAATAGTCAAATTTCCTCGGTTGTCAAACTTAGAGCGTATGACAAATTTCAGAATCTCTTGCAAGACGTACCAACGGAACTTTTCAAACACCAGTGGCGTAACAATAGAGTGGCAAGAAGGCAAAATGCAAAGGTGCCCCGAGTGAGCCGGAAAGGACACCTCAATCAGAGAGGGCCGTGAGCACAGGATTCTAGAATTTAACAAAGAGAAAGAAAGAATTCATTTAATTTGAAATTAATATTATTACATTTTATACTAAAAACAAAATGATGATTTACAATTACAGGTTACTAGAGAATCAAGTAATTGTAATAACATTTGTATGCCTAGATTACTTCACGTTGTGATTTATCATAGAATAAATCATCTGTCATTGGTTGAACTTCTTTATATTGAAGGAGGGAGGGTTAGCCACTTGAAATGACACATGCACAGGTCGCAGGACTGTTAAAGTGTTACTATTAAAATCGCGTATTGACGCTTGTATGTACTGACCAAAGCCGTGTTGAAACAAAATAAATATTATTTATATCCATAAATAATTCACACTATCGTGTCAAATGAAAATCAAATATTGGAAACGAGAAATAACGTGATTTCATACAAAATTATTATTGTCTTATAAATTAGCCAAAATCCCGATTGAATTAAAAATCGAAAACCAAGCGTAATAGTGACAATAACTTGAATGTTAATAAAGGAATATGAGGTGAGGAGTAGTGTAAGAATCATCACAATCGGTTCACGCGTCTCTAGAGCGTTACAAATGTACATAAACATAATAAAAGAGAAACACATAACCCTTCTTTGCGTTGCAGTCAGGTAAAAATAATAATTTATGACTTATCAACTCTCAGCCTAAACCCTAGAGAGCTGATATTTTTCACAGGTATTAGTTTTGAAACGTAAACAAGCACTAAGGAGTTTTTTGAAGTTCGACACTTAAAGGGGTGAAAAAAGGTTTTTATGGGATGTCCGTCACTTTTAAAACTAGAAACCTGAAACTTTATTTTTTGACGAACATATGTTATTCACGCGGGCAAAACCGCTGGCAGAAACTAGTTATTAATATCACAAACCAACCTTTGTGCAAACCACTTACGTGTTCTTTATTACGACCACAGAATAAGTAGATAATTTTACTACGACACCAATAATACATAAATTCTTCCATTGTTTATTTATCGATAAATATAAAATGCTTTGTCCTGAATAAGTAATAATAAACGCTGCACACTCAACGGCCTCATTAGGACATACAAGGACAAGGACAAATACACCCAGACCGTAAATTATGCTTGCATGGTCAATAGAAACATACTATGCTCCGAGCAGGAATCGAACCCGTGACCTGTGGCGTTTATGGCAGGTTCGCCGGATCATCGCACAGACTAAACCGCTGATCGTAGGGACCTGAAACTTAAAGGATGTGTTCTTTGTATGACATAGGCATCCGATAAGAAAGATTTTTCTAAATACTGCCCCTAAGGGGATGCAAAAGGGGGAGGCAAATCCCTTAGTTGAATATCGATTCAACTTTTGCATAAACCTTTTTTAACAAAATTGATAGAAGGCGTGTTTCGTATTTTTATTGAAATTCATCCCTAACGGAGTTAAAAGGGGTGGAAAGATATTTTAGCTGTGATTTTCTTCGAAGTTAATATTAATAATACTCCTCAGTGCTTTTCATTGAAATGACATTTTATTTTGACACTGGTTTGAAAACTCAATCCGATTTTATCTATACATACAAAAGCAGAAGACCTGTTTTATAGAAGGTGTTGTTTAATAAAGAAAACCGTGTTTTAACATTTTCTTAAATTCCACAACCTGAAGGGGTGAAATGAGGGTTCGAAGATATTAAAACCGTTATTCACGCGGGCGAAGCCGCTGGCAGAAGCTAGTCGTAATATAAAAATATAAACTCATGTAAAATAGTCATTTAAGCTAACAGAAGATCTTTAAGCTGACACCTTCATATTATTTAATGATGTTTCAACACTTAAGTAGTAATAACATGTCTATAAATTATAGCCTTCATCAATTATAATCGTAAGTCAAAGATTGCTTGGACTATGAACCGATATGATGTCGGAAGTTACTAAACAATAGTGTACACTTAGGCTTGTGTTATATACTAATATTATAAAAAACTGAGACGTTCACAAGTCAGTCAGTCAGAAGATGGGTGATAGTGGTTTTTCAACCGTGCTTCGGACGTAAAAAGTCGGTCCCAGCGGTTGACAATTTGACAACAGTCGAAAAGTCAAGTCAGAGGCCTCCGGCGAACTGAACAACTCTGACACTAGGTTGGCCACCAAACGTTCGATAAAAAAGAAAATTACAAAAACTCACTAAGATCATATTGAACTCCCAAAGAAAGGGTTCCGTACCATCGTTAAATAAAAATATAAGATTAACGTCAAAGATATAAGTCACCAATTCAAAAGCGGTACGGCTTTTTCTTTATTGAAACAATTCAGGCAATTTTTGACTTCCTTGTGGATAAAACTAGAGGCCTGAATTTTCAATAACCAAGCAGGCATATATAAACACGGTATATTTGAAATTGTATTCAATTTAAAGCAGTAATTTAAAAATTATAAATTTACAAAATCCTCACTAATTTTAATTTTTAAATGTAAATTTTAATTTACAAAATTACTCACTGACTGACCGATCATCAAAAAATTCAAATTTAGAACAATGAGTGCTTAGTGTATTAAGCTAAGAAAAACTAAAATATTATGTAATTTCGGAACAATTTTCTAGATACACCAATTGCATAAATAACTTTGTAATCCTATATAAATGTATGGCATTACAAAGTTACCTTTGCAGTTAATGAATCAGTGTACCTGTATAGTATAACATGTTTAATATAATGAAATACTAGGTGTAGAGAGGTAACTAGATTATAGAAGATTAAATTCAAGATGTAGAAGGTACCGGAAAGGTCAAAAGTAGGACTATTTACAAAAAGATATGATATCCCATCAAAAACATAAAATGTAAAAGAACCAAAACTCGCAACGCATTTCTTCTTGTACAAAAAGTGGTGAGATCTCATGTATAACTATGACTGAAACTTGGCAGTTGAATGACACTTTTTCAATGCGTAGAATATTCACTGTTGTCACGCTTATAGGCATATGGGCGACATGAAAAACTCTAACATTACACAGGTTGGCCACTAACCACTCTATAATAATAATAAGAAGAATTGTTTTATTATTAATAAAGTTAAATAAAAACTTAATTTTAATATACGTCAATTAATACAATTAGCATGTTACGTACAATGTATCAGAATAGTTTTTAATTAGCATGTCTAAGCGATAGCTTGGATAATGTGTGAAATAAAAAAATATTATAAAGTTATATACCATGCTTCGGAGAGCACGTCAAGCTGTTGATCCCGATTATTATCACTTAGCATCTGATAATAATTAATTTGCTCGAAAACGTTGTGGCGTTGTGGGTAGCGAGTCTGCCTTTAATCTCGACGGTTGCGGGTTCGATTCCCGCTCGGGCAGATGTTTGTTAAAATTTCTGTCTCGGTCTGGGCGTTTGTCCGTGTGGGTCTCCCCACCGTGCCTCGGAGAGCACGTTAAGCTGTCGGTCCCGGTTATTATCAATAACATCTGATAATAATGGTTAACTCTTGATAATTAAATTGCTCTTATCCAATGAGTTACTGGTTCGCGGAGGTCAGATGGCAATCGCTCTGTGTAAAACTAGTAACCTGTCAAATCCGGATAAGAGTAATAAGCAGACCCTGGGTACATAAAAATACCGGGAATAATGCTAGGATGAAGAATAATTAATTTGCTCGTATCAAATGAGTTACTGGTTCGCCCTTCGAGTTACGGAGTCACACAGGAGGAGAAATCTTGATAAGAGTAATGAGCAGACTTTGCGTAACTGGGTAAGTACTCGTATAGTCCGGGGAATAATGCTAGAAGAAATAGTCTTAGTTGGTTGAGAATCGGCTTCACCGGGGAACTTCTACTGTCTCGCAACATCGACGCAAAGTAACAGTGTCTGTACTGCTGCGTTTCGTCAGCTCGGACAAACAAACAGACAGTCTAAGATGAACGTCATAGGTTTTATGGTATTGTTAAAGTAAATAATAAAACTATGGAGAAGTTATTGTCTAATAGTATAATAATAATCTGATCCCTGTAATTAAAAACCATTTAACTTATAATAAGTAGGATAATTAAAGATATTGTAGATTGCATTCTAGAATAATCACTAATGACTACTTTTAATTAGTACGTCGCATTAATATGGTGTTGAGACCTGACTACCTCATCACCCGCTGTTGGTATAATCTCTGTCACAGCAGCGATTATTCCACCAGTGCTATCAGTCACACAGGTGGTAGGTGTTTTGTTGCAAGAGGCCAGCTATGTAGGTACCACCGCAGCGTCAAATATTGCACCGCAAAGCATTTGTGTCTTTGACATATAGCGTGTTCAGGTTTGCAAGCGCTCATAGAATGCGGCAACCGCTTACCATCAATCAGTCAGGCCGTATGTTTACTTGCCAACTTAGTAACATATAAAAAAGTAACGCGCGGTAACTTTAGAATTGGAGGGAAAAGGATCATTTGTAAATAAATAATGTTACGTAAGACACATCTGTGCTAAATTTCAATTGAATACTTCATGTTTTTTGATAATCCCACAGGAATTGATCATTTTTCTGGAATAAAAATTATCCTATGTCCTAATCCAGTTAATAAGCTATCTGTTTGCCATACGATATATATATAATATATATATGTGTTTTTTGAGTGTGTATTGCTGTTGGTCTACTGGCTTTGATAGAGTCACCGAGCGGTGGGGCCGAGTATAGACACTCAGCCGTGATAAAGGGGCAGCCCTCACGTCCTTAGCGTGCCCCCTGCGAAGTCGAACCACGGCTAAGGACGTCATCGGAGATGGAATATATGTGTTATATACCGAAGCATATGTTTGTATTGACCGTGCAAGCATATTTTCCGGTCTGGGAGTATTTGTCCTTGTCCTTGTATGTGTTTCCGGACCCCCGACACAGAATATCACTATCCTAATGGAGGCCGTTGAGTGTGCAGCGTTTATTTATTTATTATTCATTTATATTTTATGCTGTCCTTGTATGTGTTTAGGACCCCGACAAAGGATATCACTATCCTAATGGGGGTTTTGTAGAACCCTAACTAAGCCTCTGGGATCCATTCGTTCGTCCTTTCCTTTTGTTTCGTGAATCTTACGAACCGTAATAGAGTTAAAATTTTTACACCATGTGTATTTTTTTGTCCCTACAACAAAAAATACTAAAATTAAAATAATATTTAAAAATAAATGAGATCTCCACTAAAAACCTTGGTATTTTTGAAGTGTTTTACTGTATCTCATGACCAGTAATAGATAAATACTTTCTTAAATTATTCTTTCTTACTATAACTAGATAATAATGTATTTTTTTTAGTTGCCTGTACAGTTTGTGCCAAAAAATTTTTTTTTTATTATTTTTCTTATATATTCTATGGTGGTATGGATAACGAAACCCTGTAAGTCCAACACGCACTTGACCGGTTTTAAATATTTTAAAGTAGTTTTTTAGGGTTCCGTACCCAAAGGTTAAAACGGCACCCTATTGCCAAGAGTCTGCTATCTATTCCTCCGTCCGTCCGTCTATCTACTGTCTGTCTTTCCGTCTGTAACCTGGCTGTATCTTATGAACACGGTTCATAAGACAGACAGACAGACAATTAAAATTTTCATAGATATTGTCGCTTTAACAAAATACTAAAAAACAGAATAAAATAAATATTTAAGGGGGGCTCCCATACACGGACATGATTTTTGCCATTTTTATATATAATGTTACGGAACCCTTCTTGTGCGAACCCAACTCGCACTTGGCCGGTTTTTTATTTTATTTATAATGAGTATGGATGGGTGAAGGCTATAAGTTGATAAACAGGTTGACAACATCCTGGCAAACTATAATTATACCATAATTATATTTAATGACGATCGTTATAGCGCAGTGGTAGTAAGCCTGAATTTGCAAATGATGTGAGTTCGATTCCTGCTCAAAGCACATATTTGTATTGACCTGATCTGTGCATTTTTATGTTATAGGTGGCAAACGGGCAGGAGGCTCACCTAATGTTAAGCGATTACCGCTACCTATGAACATCTGCAACCTGAGGGTTGCATGTGTGTTGCCAGCCTATCAAGATTTTTTTTTTTACTTTTAAAAATGCAACCTGTTTATGTGTTGTATTTGAAACACGGGTGACGACTTCAATTTTCACCAACGCACCATGTGTAATGTAGGCAATTTTATTTATTTATCATTTTAAAATATTATGCTCTTATTGCAAGAGGCCGGCTAGGTAGTTACCATCACAGTGTCAGTTAATCTACCGCAAAGGAGTATACTGTGTTTCGGAGATTTAAGAACCTCAAATTATCTCAAGGGGTTGCAATACCTGAGTAACACATACAAATGGTGTTGCAAGCTCTCATAGGCTACGACAACCGCTTACCATCAGGTGGGTCGTATGGTTGCTTGCCAACTTACTCACCTAAAAAAACCCATACCAAGAATCTGTGACGTCAGAATACTGACGTAGAATTGAATGTGACTTGGTGATTAGCATATATTATATCGAAAACATGTTTATCAACTCGATCTAAATGTAGTCCAATATTCGTTAATATGTCATAAAATTATTATGTGAATGTATAAATTTGTTTATACATATAAGTAAAACCTCATTCTTTATTTTATAAATAGTAATTTTAATAGGATATTATTAGATGTCTAGGCTACGAACTAATTCAAATTCAATTCAAATATTTTTATTCAACGTAAGAAGCATATAACTTATTTGTTGAAAGTCAAGATTCTACCACCGGCTTCAAAGTTAAACCTCTACCCGAGAAGAGCCGGCAAACCAAACTCGGGGTTATCTTTTTAATGTATTATGATTATAAAGGCCTCGTTCAATAGTCGAATTGACTAAACCAGTCCAATGGAAATTTAACGACAATGCAAAAACCTAAGGTCTAATACCAATGAAAACACAATAGGGCACACTTAGAGCGATACTAAAATGAAGCTTAACTCAAAAGGACCCAAAAGCATTTAAGACACAGTTATAGGAAATGTTTGCTGTGTTCTAACGTTTGGAAGAATTTCGTTCCTTATGTTCGGAATCCGGAACCCTTATTACGAAGACCGTTGGTGTGCTGGTAGTGAGCCCTCCCCCCCGTGCCTCGGTGAGCACATTAAACTATCAATCCCGGATGTTATCATAAAGTTTGATAATAGTCGTTAACTTTTGATAAGTACCTATCTCTTATCCAATGAGTTACTGGTTCACCCTTTGGATTGTAGAGGTCAGATAGCAATCGCTCTGTGTTAAAACTAGTAGCACTTCAAATCAGGGTAAGACTAAGCAGACCGGCGTCGTTACCGGCGTCGGGATGTGACGACCCCATCGCCCGCTGTTGGGATAACCTCTGTCACAGCAGAGATTTTTCCACCAGTGCAATCAGTCACACTGGCGGTAGGTCTTTTGTTGCAAGAGGCCGGCTAGGTAGGTACCACCGTAGTGTCAAATATTCTGCCGCCAAATAGTAGTGCTTAGGCATTACTGTGTTCCGGTTTGAAGGGCACTGTACGCTAGTGAAATTACTGGGCGGACGAGATTTAAGAACCAATATCTCGAGGTTGGCAACGCGTGAGTGGCACCTACTAATGGTGCTGCAAGCGCTCATAGGCTACGGCAACCACTTACCATCAGGTGGTCCGTATGATTGTTTGCCAACTTCTAACATAAAAAAAAAACTAAACAGACCCTGGGTACCAACTACCGAGAATAATGCTGGGTAGAAGAAGATTCAAAGTTCCTCATTAAAAATCACGTGGGTGAATCCCCGGGCAAAAGCCAGAAGAACATATATTTTAATCGGCTTAGTTTTTTCTATGTTTAAAATAATTGCATTTAAAATAATGTCGTAATGCTCTGTAAATACGGATGTCATTTATATGCACAAGTAAATAATACATTGTGTCGACAAAGTGGATTTATAGCTCATAATATAATTAAATTTTATTGACATCACGAGAAAGACAATTATATACTATTATAGAACTTTAATCGAAGTATTTACGTTTAATAAAAACCTTCCAAGTACCTACGTGTCAAACTCGTACATAAAGAGTAACAATCGTTAGAAATGCTGCAAAAGTATTCAAAGAAAACTGGCAAAAAAATGTGGTGGGATGAAACTAATTAACATCGAAAAAACTACGCGGCAAATATGTGGCTTGCATTTTCAAAAATATTGGAAACTGGGTTATTATAACATTTATTTTTATTTGAAGGCGGTTGGCAAACAAGAATACGGTCCGCCTGATGGTAACCAGTCACCACAACCTAAGAACGCTTGCGATACTTGAAGACCTTGAAGTATCACATGCGTGTTGCCAAACCAAGAGATTCGAGGGGAGGAATGAAAATGGATAAAGGAAGGGCAAAAAAGGATTGGGAGATTGGGCCTCTGGTACTCTCACTCATCGCACGAAACGCAACAACACTTTTCGCCGATTTTCTGTAAGAAGGTAGTACTCCCCCTTTCGAGCCGACCTATTTGTGGTGGGAAAAGCACGGTCTACTAGCCAGTTACACTAAATAATCTTGTGCTACATTATCTGTTAACTACAGCTATTGTCCATAGAGACTTTGAAATCGATTCGATCTCCAAACATTTGAAGCGCTTAGCGCGAAACTATTTCGATCAAACTACTTTCCATCCAAATCCTTTGATTAGACATGCTTGTATCTACACAGACCGATGTAACCAACCGACAAAAGTAAGGCGTCCTAAGCACATCCTGCAAGACCCTGACGATAGGATTACATTAGAAAATGCCCCTTACACAGCACAGACATGCAAACAACCGTCTTCGCCGACGAGGACGAGGTCCTTTGTTTCGCACGTCGACGCGACGTGCGCTCACACCGTATAGAATGCGATAGACTCACCAGACGGCTCACGGCTGAGTCTCTGTACTCGGCCTCCCCGCTCAGTGACGCTGTCAAGGCCAGTAGGGCACTACAGCAATACACATTCCGAAAAAAAACAGCTATTACTGAAATAGCCGCGATTTTGTAACAGCTTAAATTCCTAATGCTTTAGAAAGAATTCGCGCAGCCGAACGCTAAGTGGCCGTTACTTTAATGAAACCTTATCACCAGATTGTGCTAAAACGGGTAAAATAAAATATAATTAATGAAGGAACGAGGGCGAAAAGATTCCAAAAAGAGATAATTTGGTACGATTAATCATCTAAGCTGAAACGAGAGTGGAATAACGTAACAATAGCGTTTTCCTTGTTTCTAAAAAATTGATTACACATATACAAAGTAGAAGAAATATATATTTTTTTTATGTTACAAGTTGGCACACAAGCATACGGCCCACCTGATGGTAAGTGGTTGCCGTGGTTGGTTGGTTAGTAGGTGCCACTCTAGTTTATTATTTCTTAAATCTCCTCTCTAGTAGTGCTTAGGCATTACTGTGTTCCGGTTTGAAGGGCACTGTACGCTAGTGAAATTACTGGGCAGAGGAGATTTTCAGTACTAATATCTCGAGGTTGGCAACGCGTGAGTGGCACCTACTAATGGTGCTGCAAGCGCTCATAGGCTACGGTGACCACTTACCTTCAGGTGGGCCATATGCTTGTTTGCCAACTTTTGCATAAAAAAATACAGCTATACAGGTACATCGCTGAAGATAAGATTAAAAAAATAAACTAACTATACCGGGGAAGCTAAGTAGTCTTGTTGGAAAAATATCTTATTTATGGAATGTTGTTCCGCGTTTGCTTCACATAAGGAAATACGTTTTTTATTTATCTTTTATAACGAAAGTAATGGGACCATCGTTTAAGTTAAAGAGCAAAGTGCAACAAAAGACCTACCACCTAATAAAAACCGGCTAATTGCACGTCAGATTCGCATATTGAGAGTTTCATATCATCGGATCTATAATAATTTTAGTATTATTGGATCAGTTGGAATCTCTTGGGTTGTTAAAAATATTAGCAATATAGTTATAGCATAGTTATACGCATTGAGCCAAGGCACTAGGCCAGCATGTTGGAGACATATATCTAAAACAGACTTGTGCCCCAATATTCTGGAGTACATTGGCCCAATGTACATTGCGACCATTAGACCTATGAAAGAGGACACGTGGGCCATTGTATATTTAGAATTTCTTCTTCTTCCTACGATCTTCTTATTGCTCTTATCCGGATTTGACAGGTTACTAGTTTTTATACAGAGCGATTGACATCTGACCTCCGCAACGTAACAAAACTAACTCATTGAATAAAAGCAAATTAAAAGTTAATACTATTAAGAGTTAACGATTATTATCGGTTATTATGATAGCAACCGCGACCGACAGTTTAACGTGCTCCGAGGCACGGTGGGGAGACCCACAAGGACAAACGTCCAGACTGAAACTTTTATTTCCAGCGGGTATCAAATTTGCAACCGTCTTGGCTAAAGGCAGACACCCCAATACGCCAAAACTATGTCATTCCATATTTAGATTATATCCTCAAGTTTATCAACTGGAAATCCTTAAGAATTCCAACTTAACCATGATCAAACACTACGTAATTGGAAACAGCGCATCCTTTGCATAATATTTAGGTCTTAAAACTTTAAGACGAGGTTACGAATCCGTGTCAAGGCTGACTTAAAACGGAAAGGACGGAATCGATCGGTCATTATTGCTCAAAAAAATTACTGACATTTCTTTTACCACCATTTATGCAATCTTATTGTAACCTTCCATTACAATTATCTGGGGGCTTACCATTAACTCTTATTGGGATTTTCTCCCCTACCGGTGACGCTGTCAAGGCCACTAAGGCCACCAGTAATAGACACTCCGAAAAAAAAAACAAATGACTACCAAAAACATGTCATAAAATGAATTACATCGTTATTTCGTATCATGACAGTATAAATGTTATGACATAGTTATGACGTATAAATATAAAATTTGAATCGATTTACTGTCAGAATTGAACAGAATTTTTACTAAAAGTTTATGGTAAGCCCGTAGATCGGTTTTAGTGATAGATAACGCGTTCGCCTTATTATGTATTCGGAATACGTGACCAAAAAATGTAATGTACTTTGTGACATTTAAATATAACATATCTTTGACCGGTTTTTCTCCACTCTAAGTCATAGTAATTTTTGAATATTTTATTTTATGTTACTAAGTTGGCAAGCAAGCATATGGCCCACCTGATGGTAAGCGGTTGCCGCAGCCTATAAGCATTTGCAACACTTTTGTAGGTATCACTCTCGGGTTGCCGCAGCCTATAAGCATTTGCAACACTTTTGTAGGTATCACTCTCGGGTTGCCAACCTCGAGATGTTCTTGAATCTCCTTTGCTCAGTAACTTCATAAGCCTACAGTGTCCTTTAAACTGAGACCCAGTTATGCCAAAGACACTACTGCTTTGCGGTACAATATTTAAGAGTGTGGTTGTACTTACCTAGGCGGCCTCTTGCAATAAAAGAATAATCTCTGCTGTAACATAGATTATCCCAACAGCGGGGTTGGGGTCGTTACATCCCGACCCCGGAAAAATAATTTATTTATATAAATCATACATATAAAGTTAAATATTGTCACTCACTCATAAAATCACTGACTCAACATGAGGTCTCTGAAACTGTACGATTAACTTGAGATTTTATAATTACTGTATTTGTGGTGTAACCGTTGCTATGGTAACGATATTAAAACGACTGAAACTATAGGCATAGGCTTGTAAAAACAATCACTGCATGCTCAGCGGAACCTTACTGCCTTTTCACAAGTGCCGGTGGCCGGGTAACCGGCGTCGACTGTCCGGTAACTCATTTCGCTTTCACATAACCCAACTTTGAATCTAGTAGCTCGTATGCATAATGATAAATCTGACGTGCACCCGGTGACCGGTGAGTAAAATTACGCCGGTAAGTATGAAAGCTGCTATACATGCCCATACGTGACGCAACCGTATACCCGGCGCCGGCTACCCGGTATCATGTGTAATGACCAAAAGGCACCATCCTTTTTTCTGTTTTAGGAATCCGGAAACAGACACAAATACAACCATCTAAACTGAAACAAATGCCTCTAAAATCATCAATAAAACGATTTGTCTCAAAAAGGTCCATGATCAGACTCGCGACCTCCTGCGTTTAAAACAGGTTTGCTATTTCTACGCAAAAAAGTTGTCATAACATATGAATCTATTATTAGTAGAACATTTAATAAATTACGTTTTAATATAAATTTTGTATGGGAACTAATGTACCATTTGTTTTAATCTCTATTTCTGTTCGCTCTTGAAAATAAAAAACTAATTGTTTTATTTGTTGTTACACTTTCATACCTCAACATCACCACTATCATCATGTGCATACACATTTTAAGGGTATTTTCAACGTGTATTGCTGTTGGCCCTACTGGCCTTGATAGCGTCATCTAGTAAGGAGACCCAGCCATGAAAAAGAGAATGTTCTTGCGGGGGCTCGATTTTGGTACTGTCCTTACGGTGCCTCCTGCGAGGCCTAGCCACGGCGAAGCACGTCACCCGGAATGCAGGATACGCTATGTGCACATTCTAGTCGATGGAGGCTTTAAGGGCATATATCCTTAACGTCAAAGGACAAAAGATACATTTAATCCAGATACAGAGTAGGGTTTGAGGTATAGAAAATAACTTTTAGACTCTGAACAATTTCTTGCAGACGAAGTCGTTACTCAAAGGCTTTGGCTTTTCTGTAATTGTTATAAAACTTATATTGTCTTTAAAGATCAAAAATAAACATATACTTAGCATTTAAGAATATAAACGTATATATTCTTAATGAAATTTACATGCTAAAATAATATTTTAGATTCAACATTTAGTTTTTTTTAAATGACCTCGAAATGCTTTGCCCAAAAACATTATTTAATATAAGTAAATGAACTTTGTCCGATTGAAACAAATGAATTAGAAATTTATATTTGTTAAGAGGAAACAAAACGCGAAAAATCTTCAATTCTATTAATTTCGTAACATGCATATAGAAATCTTACATAAGGTTCTAGAAGTTACAAATCAACGTGACCTTGTCGCAGTAATTGTGACTTATGAGCCACGAGCGTTGAAAGCATGCATTAGTGTCGTTTCTTCACTTTGCTTACCATTGCTGTACAAGCTATTCTATCTCCGGAGCGGTACAAGCGGATGTAGCAATGTAATGGAAAACCTACGATATCGTCGTCCACTGCCTATGGGCTAGTGACAGAATGGGACTTTTAACTTACTGCCTTATTGACTGACTATTGATCGCAACAGAAATGCCTCAAATTTTATGCTGTCCCTAGGGTACCTCCTGCAAGGTAGTACTCCAAGTATACAATAGCGTCAAGATTTATAATTTTGATTTGATACCTTTTAATAATAATAATAAAAACTTTATTGACACAGCCAAAATACACTGTTACATAACATTGGTTTATAGTAAATGTTTTGATAACAAGCGATATGTATACAATAAAAACAAACTATAATTAATATAAAAACACAATTTAACACAAATGAAATATCTAGAAAAAAAAACATGGTACGATGCAACAGTGCACTCCGTGTCAATCGGACGCTCGCTCAATAATCGTTAAGACGCTGTGGCCCTAACACTGATTTTCAGCGAGTCCCGTATTTACAGCTTTTAGAGGTGGTCTATACATCTTCAATATTATTATTAATTACTGTGCAGTAATACTGAACATTTCCTTGAAATGAAAACGCTAATAATCAGGCAATAAATTTCATGTCAGATTACAAAATATTAATAATCCTACTTAGTCCTATAATAATATTGACACCGTTGTGGCGTTGTCGGTAGCGAGTCTGCCTTTAGCCTCAACGGTTGCGGGTTCGATTCCCTCTCGGAGCAGATGTTTGTATGAATCGTACATGTTTTCCGGTCTGGGTTTATCCTTGTCATTTTCGGACCCCCGACACAGGATATAATTATCCTAATGGGGGCCGTTGAGTGTGTAGCGTTTATTATTATTATTTTATTGCACAATAAAATTAACTCAATATTTTATTCAAACATTGAACAATCTTTCAATGTTAACTTCACACATTATTGAAGACTCCATAGGTATCTTAGTATATTGATTATTTATTATTGATGCGTAAGCAACAAACAAAACAATTGAATTAAAAAGTTGTTTCCGCGTTTTAGAATCACGACCATTGTGGAATTTTTGCGTATTATTGTAACCTTGCCACGTTTTTATTATGTATATTATAAATAGAATGATATAGTGATACTACCAGTCGTTGTCCTGACCCGAAAAAAAATCTGGGACCCGATAACAGCACTGTTCGGCTTTATTGCTTATGTAATAAGGTCTATTATCGCTTGAGGGATGTAATATAAACAACGATGTGCTTCCTATGCGTTTAATAAGGCGACTGACTGATTTTTGTATAACATTACATTTTAAAGCAGCTATTAGGGTTCAGTTCAACATAACCTCCCCCCGAAAGGACGATATGCGTCCTTTCCCAAAAT
The DNA here is from genome assembly GCA_023373885.1 of Hestina assimilis. Lineage (NCBI taxonomy): Eukaryota > Metazoa > Arthropoda > Insecta > Lepidoptera > Nymphalidae > Hestina > Hestina assimilis. The sequence goes on along the minus strand of CM041762.1, from coordinate 2,974,346 downwards.
TACATCAACAAAATCATTATCATAAATCAGCATTAAACAAATTAAATAATTAATCATCTTTATAAATAGGCAACGTACATAATTTAGATACACATCTTTTCACTACACTGTCACCACTCTTTATGCTGTATACTCTTGTTATACCATCAGGCCCCGGATGTTTCTTTACTACTCGACCTAAGCTCCATTTTCCTGGTGGAAGATTCTCACCTTTTATTAGTACTATGTCTCCAACTTCGAATTCCCTTTGACGCTTTAACCACTTAGGCCTTTGTTGCAGTCTTGATAAATATTCACTCTGCCATCTCTGCCAGAAATCATGTAATAATTTTTGGGTATATTGCCATCGAGATAAATTATTTATTTTAACACATTTGAGACTTGGACTTGGAACAATAATAGGTGCCTCTCCGATTAAAAAATGACCCGGAGTAAGTAGGTCAATTTTCTCAGGGTCTGAATCTTCTATTGGCACTAAAGGCCGAGAATTCAGGCAAGCTTCAATCTGACAGAGAACAGTGGACATCTCTTCAAACGTTAAATTTGTTGTTAAAATTCGTTTGAGGTGGTATTTGACAGACTTGACCCCAGCTTCCCAAAGACCACCAAAGTTGGGACTGTAAGGTGGAATGAAATGCCAATGTGTGCCATCAGAGGCTAACATTTGAGCAATTGAGCCTGTAAATTCTAAATTAGCATCCTTCCATGCAGCAATCAACTCCTTATTAGCACCAATGAAGTTTCTCCCTTGGTCACTCCATAGGTGTGAACACTTGCCTCGCCGTGAGCAAAATCTTTTAAACGCTCCAATGAAGGCTTCAGAAGTGAGGTCTCCCACAAGCTCTAAGTGGATGGCCTTTGTGGCCATGCATATAAATACAGAGACATATGCCTTTACCGTTTTTGCTCCACGAGCCCTGGTCATTAATATTGGAAAAGGACCCGTAAAATCAACCCCAGCATGGGAAAATGGTCTCGATGGAGTGACTCGTTGCTTTGGGAGATCTCCCATTACTTGGGATCTGTTTGTTGCTCTTTGCTTAGCACATATAAGGCAGCGGTGGAAACATTTTTTAACTATGTCCTTGGCTCTAATGATCCAATATTTACTCCTTAGATAACATAACATTAATTGTATACCTCCATGAAGTGTCTGTAAATGTGCGTCAGCAGCGATCAATGGAACTAAGCTATTTTTATTCCCTAAGATAATGGGGTGTTTTGCTTGGTCATCAATATTAGCGTGTCTTAACCTTCCACCAACTCGAAGAATATTATCAGGATCTAAAAAGGGATTTAATGATTTTAATTTACTATTTCCTTTTACTTGTTTCTTTCTTTTTAAGCATTCTATTTCTTCTTCAAATTCAACCCTTTGCATCAATTTTGTACAAATATGTAAAGCATGTTCTAATTCTTCAGGTGTAATAAATCCAATAATATTCCTTCGCTTAAAATTCAAAAATCTAATACAGTAAGCTATTGTCCTTAAAAGCTCTACTAGAGTATCAAAGTTTATAAATTTTTCCACTAGCTTCAATTCTTCTTCTATTATATTAAATGTATTAATTTTATCATTTCTCATTTCTATATTTGTAGGTATTATATTTATCTTTTTTATTAAGAAGTCCCTCTTTGACAACCATTCAGGACCATTCCACCACAGATCATAAGTAGTTAATTCATCCAGAAACATTCCTCTTGATGCAACATCAGCGGGATTTTCTTTCGATGGAACATGATTCCATTGGATATTACTCACATTACCCAGTATTTCAACAACTCGATTTGCGACAAACGGTTTCCATCTACTGGGCTCTCCCGACAACCATGCCAAAACAATGGATGAATCTGTCCAAGCGTATACATTTGATGCTGTCACTCTCATCGCACTACTAACTTGTCTTAACAATCTCGAAAGTATTAGTGCTCCACATAATTCTAAGCGAGGCAAAGATATGATCTTTAATGGTGCAACTCTTGTCCTGGCTGCGATTAATGTTGTTTTTATAGTACCATCCGATCTAATAACTCTACAGTATACCGCAGCTGAATATGCCAAATTGGATGCATCACTGAACCCGTGAATTTGTATTGATTCTCTTTCTGCAAATACAGTACCCAGCCATCGATCAATTTTAACTTTCGTAATGTTTTGAAGATCTGAACTTATCTTTTGCCACTGCTCCTTTATAACTGGTTTGACTTCATCATCCCACCCAATACTCTCAAGCCATAGTTTTTGAATTAAAATTTTCGTTAAAACAATGTAAGGAGCAATCCATCCTAATGGATCAAACAATTTCTGTATAAAAGATAATATAGTTCTTTTCGTAATGACACTGCAGGATGGGACATTTAAATTATATAAAAATCGATCACCTTGTAAATCCCATAAAACACCTAACGCTTTCACCTTTCCATCAATGTTCAATCCCAAATGTACATGTGAAGATCTCTCATTTGGCGTAATAGCCTTCATGAATTCCATACTATTTGAGGACCATTTCTTTAGTTCGAAACCTCCTAATCTAAGTAACTCTTTGAGATCCTTACTGATCTTTATAGCTTGATTTACTGTATCGCATCCTGACATAACATCATCCATGTAAAAATCTTCTCTCAATATTTTAGAAGCTTCTGGATATTTATCGCCTTCATCGTCAGCCAGTTGTAGTAAAGTTCGTACTGCTAAGTATGGTGCCGATGCAGTTCCAAAGGTTACTGTCAACAATCTAAATTCCTTTATAGTTTCAGATGGATCATTCCTCCAAAGAATTCTCTGGTATTCGGTATCTTCTTTATCTATTAGAATCATTCGGTACATTTTTTCAATATCTGATACAAAGCAAATCTTATGTATTCTCCATCTCATAATCAAACTCCTTAGGTCATCTTGTAGTACTGGTCCTGTTAGCAATTCATCATTTAAAGAAACTCCGTTATAACCCTTACATGAAGCATCAAAAACGACGCGTGTCTTCGTAGTCTCTTTGTTATCGCGGATGACAGCATGGTGAGGTAAGTATAATGATTTTTTAATATTTATTTCTCTTTCAGGTATTTCTTCGATGTGTTTTAAGTATTTATATTCTTCTATAACTTTCTCATATTCCTCTTTCAATTTCGGCATTCTCTTAAATCGTTTTTCTAATTGTATTAATCTATCTAATGCCATATCTTTACTGTTACCTTCAGGTGATTTTAAGTTCTTTGTTTTAAACGGCAACTTAACTATGTAACGCCCTTCCTTATTTCTTGTATGTGTACTTTTGTAAATTTCTTCACACATTTCTTCGTCCTTCGTGTACCTTCTTTTAGTTTCTGTGTCTATTTCCCATATTGCTTTTAATAATTCTTGTACATCTACATCTTCCTGTACCTTTAATTCATGATGCATGGCGCTTATTCTATCATATGTTTTATTATTAACATTCATTTCTCCAAAAACAATCCAACCCAGGCTGGTTCTTTGAGCACAAGGTGTACCTGGTGGACCTTTTATAAGACCTTCTTCTAATATCTTTGCATATTCGTTGACACCAAGCAGAAGATCAATGCATCCAGACTCTAGATAGCCAGGATCTGCCAATTGAAGGTTCTTTAAATGCGGTAATTTGTTATTAGATATATTCTCGCTCAGTTGTACTGGTACGAAAGTAGTCAAATGCTTAGACATCACGTAGGCTTGTATATCTATATAAAAACTTGGTTCCGATCGTGATAAAACTCGTAATTTGACTATCTGCTTAATGACCATCTTCATGGACTCCATACCTGTAACTATTTTGTTCACAGGATATCTTTTAAGCTTTAACATATGAGCCGCCTTCTCACTAATAAAACTTGCTTGCGATCCCTTGTCTATGAGAGCTTTAACAATGCTTGTATGCCCCTTATCATTTTGTATTGTCACTACAGCGGTCGCCAATAGAGCTATTTGTGTCTTACAGTAATTCGGCATGGCAATCCTTGTGTTGACCTGCACTTCTTCGACACTGCTTTCTGTAGATACTGTTGATTGCATTGGTTTCGTATTATTGTCTTCAACAGTACCAATTCTTCTTGTTTGGTGCAAAAGAGAGTGATGGCGTTTATTACACAGTCGACACGTAAAAGGAGCTCGACATTTTACCGCCGAATGTCCTGGTGTTAAACAGTTGAAACAAACCTTACGATCTTTTACATATGAACCCCTTTCGGCTGGTGAAAGTTTTGCGAAGTCACTACAGTGGCTTAAAGTATGATTTTCTTTGCACTTAATACAGATCTTTGCAGAAGCAACATGAAACACTCGTTCTTTAACATTTTTCTCACGAACAGCTGGACCAGGCATTACCAATTCTAACGTACGGAATTTTGACTCTAAGAATTTCTTTAGATCGTCCCACATTGGTAATTCTTCCGAATTATCTTTGTAAGCGAATTCTTCCCATTGCTTATGTGACTCCGGGTCCAATTTCTGTACAACCAGAAATATAATTATCGGATCCCAGGAATCGGTAGAAATATTTAAGTTTTGCAAACTATTTATACACTCTGTGGTAGTATCTAAGAGTGATTTTATTTGTAACGAGGACTGTGAACTTAATTTGCGTTGGGAGAAAAGTCTTTTCAAAAGCGAATTTACTATAAGGCGTTTGTTTCCATAACGATTTTTTAATGTAGCCCAGGCTATAACGTAGTTTGCTTCTGTGATCTGCAAATGTTTCAGTAAATACGCGGCTTCTCCAGATATGCTTGTTTTCAAATAATGCAACTTCTGTACTTGGGTTAAGCTTGAATCCTGATGCACTAAAGATATAAACAAGTCCTGGTAGGTCGGCCACTCTTCATAATTACCACTAAATGTAGGGAGTTGGATGCTCGGTAGTCTAGCTGGAATGAATCGATTCATACTATTCGAAGAACCTGCATTTTGTTTTTCTGTTTGTTCTAATTTTTCAGATGTCATTATTCTCATAGATAACATATCCTTAAGTTCTGCTTGTATGGTAAAATATAAATCTTCATGTAAGTAATATTCTTCATTTACAAAATAAGTTAGAATACCACGCTGCTCCCTTGTCGTGCATTTCAATAAATCTTGATGCGCTTGTTTAAAGGTGCCCCAGTACTCGTCTAAGCATTTTATTCTTGTCTCAATATAACCTTTAGTTAGACGCTCCTTTGGACACTTTTTTAAATTTCTCTGAGTCTTCTGTAATAATTGCGCGGTGTCTTCCAAAATAGCTAATGCTTGTTCCGATGTAATAGCCATTCTTCAATAATATCGTATAATATTCTATACTGAAGATGTATTATGTTAAAAAACATAAAATGCATAAATTCCAAGAAATTGCAAGTAAATAACTTCTTATCTCTGATTGAATACGACGGTTCTTTTGTTCGGACGATCGGCCTTTTGTTTAGCGGACCGCAGGTAATCCGGCTCGAAGGACCAATGTTCGGCTTTATTGCTTATGTAATAAGGTCTATTATCGCTTGAGGGATGTAATATAAACAACGATGTGCTTCCTATGCGTTTAATAAGGCGACTGACTGATTTTTGTATAACATTACATTTTAAAGCAGCTATTAGGGTTCAGTTCAACAAGCACCCCACCCCTAACTGAGTCCAATTGTGAACAGAAGTGACACCGGTGAAGATTATTAAATTACTAATATCACTATTTAAAAAAAGGGGTTAATGGTAGAAGGGTGAAATGTTGATGCCACATCAAATAATAAAAAAATGTCCAAAAATAAAAATCAAATTTTCGGGGTGAACCACCCTTAACATTTAGGGGTATGAAAAATAGACACTGACAGATTATCAGACCGCATGCACACAAAATTTCATAAAAATCGGCCGAGCCGTTTCGGAGGAGTTTGGTAAAAAACTCCGCGACACGAAAATTTTATATATTAGATTATATGATACAAGCTGCTTCCCATGATGTCACTTTTATACTTTAACAAAACAAAAATTTCTAAAGCCACGCGAACAAACGCAGTCAAGAATAAGTTAACTAATTATAAAGGAATTAAAAATAATAAAGTTAATAGGACAATAGGAATACTAGTCATATCTTGTAAAAGGCATTGCTAATAAATACTCTTTAAAAAAAACAAGGCTTAAAATACTTCACTGACTACATTAGGATTGCTTTTTAGTATTAAAACGTTCTTAACTACTTATGTACAAATGCTAGTGACTAATCATTTCTTTGAACTGGTTTTAAAATCATTAACAGGTTGCCCTTAACATAGATAACATCATTTTTCCAGTAACTATCGTTAATTTCATATTTCGTAACTCAGTCCATTACTAACCGACTTCAAAGAAGGAGGTTCTCAATTCGACTGTGTTTTTAATATTTGTTACGTTATGAGACGAATGATAGTACTCGAAGAATCATCTAAATCGGTTCAGCCACGTTTGTGACGAATCCAGAAATGTAAAATTTAAACGTCACTTTACGTGAGTGTTATCCGTTTAAATTTTACATTAAGTTAATTATGTCTCACGATAGTTTTAATAATTTAATTGAATCCAGAAATGTTAAAATGCCATCAAAAAATGAAATGTAAAAAAATCCAAGTCTTGCAACATAGTTTTTCTTCTACAAAAAGTGGTGAGATCTCATGTATAACTATGACTTGGCAGTTTTACGGTAGCATAATTCTCTGCTCATTCAAATAGTAATTCATCATTACAAATTTACACTGTTTATGAAATATACACTGTTTATGCAATGCCTGCTTGATTGACCGAAAATTCAGGTTTTTGGTTTTATTTACAATGAAGTTATAAGGGGTCGAAAATGGCCTGAAAAAAGAGCTTTTTCACTTGACTTGGCGGATGCACTACCGTGCCCCCAGATATATATAACTCTTGTCTCTCTTTTTAATTTATGGTTTTTTCATAATCATTCGTAAATTATTGCACTTTCAACTCTTATGGTATTACCAATTAAGTTAATTATATTTTTAACGCACTCATGTACAAGATCTGATCAATAATATAGAAGGTTACTTTTTTTATAAATCTTGTTTCTTATTAAGGAATTTCATATTCAGCCCACTATTCTAGAAACACGTTTTTATTTTCAAGGTCCCTTTTTGTGAATTAATTTAAAAATTAAAATCATTATTAATGATATAGTGTACAATGCCCTTAACCTATAACAGCGCAATTATGAGAGTGAAATTTATTAAAAACTGGTCATTATTAAACAAAAACTGACGCTTAATTTAAAGTATAATATGTAATTTTTGTACAAATTCTTTAATTTTTTTAACGGTCACCGGTGTAGTTATTGTATTACGTCCCCCCTTTAAACTTGGCGCCAATTATATTATGCAACTTTTTTTTAATTTATTGCCACCAAGAGATGGAATTGTCATTCGCCTTCCGGTGTTAGTACAAGAAAGATGTAGCATGTTTTTTTTCTATACGTAATACGTGTGTTGGTAAGTATCTTCTGCCCTCCGCTTCATGCGCGTGAATATCCATTTTTAACGCAGCACATTTTGATGCAAATAAGCAATACCATGTCAACCCACAAAATTGAAAAAACTGATTTATATATGCAGAAATGTTGGTAAATGGCTGAAGAACATTTTTCTTTAATATTTGTAAGGTTTTAAAACTTCTAAAAAGCCATTTTTTCAATCAAGCAATTTATGTATTTTTAAACGTTTTGAGTTATATTATATACGAAATATGCAGTTGGTATACTTATTTTTTGTGAAAATAAGTAAAATAACTTACATGAATCTGAAATTGCCAAAAACTTGACCAATATATAAAAAAATCATATAAAGCAAGTTGTTCAAAATGTATTTATCACCCATTAGAAATTAGCTTATTTTAATTCCCAAATTCTAGTCTATCTCTGTTGCAAATATCATCAAAATTGGTTAAGGCGTGAAAGCGTGAAAGACAGACAACCCTAGTTGCTTAGGCATTTATAAAATTATGTGGAAATTATTTTTTTAAATAAAATATGCAACAAGTTTTAAATAAACAATATAAAATAAAATTTTCGTATGAAAAGGACTCTATATTTATATTTTTTCAACAATAACAGACTTAAAGACCTTGACAATTAACTTGAATGCGACCTATATTTTAAACTTGTTTAAGTTACATAATGTAATATATATTTTAACACAACTCGAAGCCTTAAGACTTATGTTATCTTAAAATTAGTAGGGCTATTTCCTTTACTTTAGCGAAAGAAAGTGTTTTAAATTTTTATTGTTTTAGTACGTCCCAGTGACATACCATTTTGTAATGGAACCTCACATCCGGTTCTCTTCTACCATTAAACCGGGTTAGTTAGCCGGGTCTGTTAGTAGTAGAAGTAGAGCCATGTTCCTCCAGGCACAAAAGGGGCCAGCTCGATCAGGGTAGTATTACCCCCTCACAGAAAATTGGCGTAAAGGATGTACTGTTACGTTTCATGCGAAGAGTGAGACTGCCGGAGGCCCAATCTCCCACCTTCTCTGTTCCCTTCCTTTATTCCTTCTTTTCCTCCTATCTCTTGGGTCTGCAAAACGCATGTGTTACTTCTGTGATTTAAAAAAAATATGGTACGCGAATATATGCATAGGAAATGGAAAATCGTTACACTTTACTATATGTATAAATTGAAGTATTTAAACCGAATTCAAAAATTCTTTTAAATGACTTAGAAAGCTACAAAAAATAATAATAATACAGCATCAACAGATATAAGAATTTATTTGTTTCTTTAGGGTTTCAACCAGGGGAAGTCGTAAATAAAATCTTGTTTACGATAAAATATTTTTTTCGAATAAAATTACAGGTCAAAAACAGGTTTTATACATTAAATACAACGTTAGTTTATAATTACTGTATTATATTGACAATGAACTATATTAAAATTTTGCAATAGCAATAATTCTTGTTCCTACATATTACGCATTAATTATTTTACTTATTATAATAATTTCAAAGTTCAAGGTTTGACAAAAAAAGCAGAATTATAATTATTTTTTTTTATTATTATTTCGGGCCTTGTACGTTTTTTTTTTCTTAAACACAAGAAAAACTCCAAGACGTGTTGCCAACCTCGAGATATCGGTTCTTAAATCTCCTTTACCCAATAATTTCACTAACTTTAAGGGACACTGTTTTACCGAAGCACAGTAATCCTTTGCGCTAGAATCTGACACTACGTTGTTACCTAGCCGGCCTCTTGAATTAAAAGGCCTACCATCAGACGATACAATCAAGGACAACAACCAGGCCGAACAAGAGAGGCTTACCATTATAAAAAACAAAAATATAAAAATAAACGCTGTACACTCAACGGCCCCCATTAAGATAGTGATATCTTGTGTCGGGGTCAAGAAACATACAAAGACAAGGACAAATACACCCAGACCGGAAAGTATGTTTGGATGGTCAATACAAACATTTTTTTCTCCGAGCAGGAATCGAACTCGTGACCTGTGGTGTTTAAGCTTCGCTTCCGCTGCACCACAACGTCCTCACAACAATTAAATTAAATTCTGCAAATAAAATTAAATCAAATCAATTCAATTAAATTCTGACTGTAAATCGATGCAGATTTTATATGAGCATGACGTATAAATATATATGTTATGGTATGAAATAGCGATCTTTGTCGACCACACGACACCGTTGTGGCGTTGTGGGTAGCGAGTCTGCCTTGAGTCTCGACGGTTGCGGGTTTTCGGTTGCGACGATTCCCGCTCGGGCAGATGTTTGTTATAATTTCTGTCTCGGTCTGGGCGTTTACAAGGTTCCCTGTGGGTCTCCCCACAGTGCCTTGGAGAGCACGTTAAGCTATGAGTCCCACAGTTATTATCACATAACATCAGATAATAATCGTTAATTCTTGACAAGTAAATTGCTCTTATCCAATGAGTTTCTGGTTCGCCCTTAGGGTTACGGAGGTCATATGGCAATGGCTCTGTGTAAAAACTAGTAACCTGTGAAATCCGGATAAGAGTAATAAGCAGACCCTGGGTAAAAAAAAATACCGGGAATAATGGTAGGACGAAGAAGGTACGAAATAGCGATGTAGTTCAGTTTTCTTATAAATTCAATTATTTATTTATTCATTATCTGTATTAATTACTTAAATAGAATAAAATAAATAAATAGTATAGAAAAAATGTATATAAAAAAATAATAGTTAATGTACATTTTTAATCACTGTCACTTATTGTTCACACACTTGACAAAAATAATTTTTATTTTTATTTAATTTTTAATAATTTATTTTTAAAGAACTAAAACAACCGTGAGCGAGTGTACCAAAACGGTCGAGCGTCGACGCGTTGCTATAGTTACGCGGCCCCCTTCACTCCGCATTCGGTTGAGCACCAAAAATATATACTGCGCATGGTTCAATTTATATTGAGAGAGTTATAAGCGCACTGACCCATTAAAATTATTTGCGGCCTTCAACTTTATAGGAAGGCACATTAATAGGCCATAACAATATAAATAACCACATCAAATAACCATTTATAAATCTAATCTTGAAATAAAACTTATTTTATTATACTTTTAACTAACTATGTGAATTGACGCAATAATTTTACAAGTAATTTTAAGCAATGCACGTAATGTCGTGTTACGAAACGAAATCTTTTAATGGTTTGTCTTAACTTGGTATGACCCAACGCTGATTATGGCCTAGCCGAATATATCGTACATACAATTATGACTGGTTGAAATATTTAATCACACATCTCTTGAGACCAATGATAATCTTTGAAGAATCAATATAAATATACGCAACACACTCAACGGCATTAGGATAGTTATATCCTGTGTCGGGGTCCGGATACATGCACATAGACCAGGACAAACACACCCAAACCGGAAAACATGCTTGTATGGTCAATACAAACAAAATTATGCTCCGAGCGGAATCCAACCCGACTTGCCTCACAACGTCAAGAATCATATGGAACAGTTCAATAAATAACATGAAATCCCAACTAATAGATAAATAAATAAATAACGCTGCACACTCAACGGCCCCCAGTAGGGTAGTGATATCCTGTGTCGGGGGTCCGGAAACACATACAAGGACAAGGACAAGAAATAAAAACGCTACTACTACAAATCTTGAAATTGTATGAACACGTTATCAAAGTTACTATACCGAATAGGATACATAGTGTACCTTTCGTCAAGAAAACACCACTTCTAGCTAGTTATTTGGCATAACGATTGGACCTGCTGAGTACAACTTCACGCAACAAGTCACGACGCGCTCACACCGTCTGGTGAGTCTATCGACTAGAATGCGCTCGGAGCGTTTCCTCCGTTCCCGATGACGTCCTTAGTGGTTCGACCTCGCACGAGGAACCGTAAAGACGGAATCAAATTAGAGCCTCCTCAAGGGCTGTCTCTTTTTCACGGCTAGGTACAGTACAGTCAGTCAAAAAAGAGTATAACTTTGAAGTCCACGCTGACGAAATGGTGGTATAAAGCTAGTAATACATAAGCCATTTGAATTACATAAAATAAGAAGGTGTTTATTTATAAGCTTAGATTTTATGATAGCCTTAATTTTTTTGCCATAGGTCGGGTCAACTGAAAAAGTACTATCCTTCTTAAGAATATAACGTGAAGTATTTGCATAAATACTATTACGTTTTGTTTAATGAGTGAGAGCGCTAGAGGTCTATGCTCCAACCCTTTTTAACCCTTTATTATTTTTCCTTCTATTTCATGACCTCTTTTCAAGTCATTAATAATACTCCTTTTTTTTCCTCGCGGGCTCTCTTTTCCGCTCACTAAGAGCGCCCCTCGGCTCTCCCAATGCTCTCACGAAGCGTGTTCGGCTTCCCAAGGTGTGTAGCCCTGTGCTCAGGCTACTAATACTTCTATTAGCTCTCGAAATAAATTCGTAGCTTGCGCTATGAGTGGGCACGACAGTAGCCAAGGGATCAGGATTTAACCCACAATTGTCACGCTAACAGAGTGGAGTCTGCGTCTTAGACGCTGAGCTATTGAGGCATCACTTCTGAATTACAATCACTCCGTAATATCAGATAGCATATTACCTTGTTTGCCACATTGGTGATAAAAACGTAATTTTTGTTCATATTGAACAGCGAATAATAAGATATTAACATTTTCTTCACATTTTATTTACATAAAATACGTATTTACCTAAATAAAAAAGTACCTCTTGCACTTAAACTAAGCACCATTATCAGTAAAGGTGAGAAGACTAATGACGGTCGAAATCCGATACTCTCAACCTTCAGTTGAGGTAGTTAATCGTATGACTGGATGAATAAAGGTTAAATGTACCTCTTAATGTATAAAATATGTATATTTTATTTGGTGGAAACAAAGGCAGGGGAAAACTGTAGCTAATTAAAGTTCCCAGTTATTCCGTATCTTGTATATAAAATTCTCGTGTCACAACTTAGTTACCATACTCCTCCGAAACGGTTTGACCGATTTTTATGAAATTTTATACGCATATTTAGTAGGTCTGAGAATCGGCTAATATCTATTTTTCATACGCCTAAATGGTAAGGGTGGTCCACCCCAAAATATTTATTTTATTTTTTGAACAATTTTCTTTATTTTTATTTTTATATGATGTGGCATTAAAAAATACATACGACCCTAAATTTTCACCCTTATACCATCAACCCCTATTTTTTGATAGCCATATAAGTAAATTAACAACTTTCACCGGTGTTCGGTGTTCGCGTTCTAGACGCGGGTAGAGGGCGCTGCTATCGGGTCCCAGATTTTTTCGGGGAAGGACAACGTCTGCCGGGCCCGCTAGTACGTATATATAGTGGAGTGATCTAACGCTAAGCTTGATTGAACTCTTTTTCTTTGGGAATGGGATGAAAATTCGCTAAAAGATACTCGGTTTCCTAGGATGAGAATCGGATAATGTGGGCTTGGGCCGGGTATGGTAAGATTACCCGGGGCACCCTATTGGCGACGGTGGCCCGCATAGGCCTTGCCACCGGGACGTCATGGTTGTTTACGCAAGCGACACCATGGCCTCTCAAAACGACAATGAGGGTTCCGCTGGGTTTTAGTGGTAACATGACAATATGGTAACGTCAAGGGAATCACTAAAACCTTCTAGGTGGTCGACCTCAGTGCAGTGCCTCAGACACGTTGCAGGGTCTCTCCCAGAACGAGCGAGCCCGCGACCTGACAAGCACTGTGGTGAGCTCGTTGCAAGCAAGGCTTGTTCCCGGGGGATGATTACACCTAGATGATCTTAAATAAATATATTAAAAAGCAGATTTCTTAACTTTTTTAAGCCAAAATGTCTTATTTCTGAATACATACAAAGATATACGTAGAAGTGATTAAAACAATTAATATCTGTATGACCAGTTTAAATAGCTTTTTTTTATGTCATGACGGTTGGCAAACAAGCATACGGTTTGCCTGATGGTAAGCAGTCACCGCGACCTATGAACGGTTGCGATACTTGAAGTATCACAAGCACGTTACCAACCCAAGGAACTCTTGTTCCTTGTCCCTCCTGGGAGGGGATGAGAAGGGAAAAAGGAAGGGAACGGGGAGGGGTAGGAGATTGGGCCTCCGGCGCTCTTACCCATCGCACGAAACGCAACAGTACCTAATGATACTCTTACTTGACGACGATTTTCTGTGAGAGGATACTTCCCGAGCCGGCTCTTTTGCGCTGAAAGAAACTTGGCTATATTACCGTAAATAGCTTACCGTAAATACCGTAAATATTCTTAGTGTGTCAGAAAAGATCTCTTGTTACTTCAAATAAGGACGCGACTTAGCTCAATCCGGCGTAAAATATTACGTAAATATATGCTAATTATTGGTAACTAGCGGCCCGCTTCTGCTTTGCACGGGTATAAAATATATAGCCTATGTCATTCACTGAAAAAATGATTCAAATCGATCCAGTGTGTTTTATTTATTCATTACTGGCCGTGGCGTTAAATGTGATTATTTACGACACCACATTAGAAACATCAAACATTATTTTTTTTTCTCCACTATTTTCATACATATAACCTTCCTCTTCAATCATTCTATCTATTAAAAAAAACCTCATCAAAATCCGCTGCGTAGTTTTAAAGATTTAAGCATACATAGGGACAGCGAAAGCGACTTTGTTTTATAGCATGTAATAATAAGTGACGGATTTGACCTTGAGCCCGCAAACGTCTGACGAGCGGCTCCTCGGACGTGTTTATAAGTAGCAGACATGTCCGAATCGTGAGCACAGCGTACGGATGTATTAATACGGTCAGTCAATAGAGTAGTTGATATTTGCATAATCACATAAGAAAGATATCACTACAGAATTCTTCATACACGCAGCGGTTATACTCAGTCAGTGCATGTGTGTGTAACCTTTTAATGATGAGTTCACATATGCGTAAAAGCGTGTATAAGCCGGCTCAGTTACGATAGCATCTACAGGGTAGTAGAGACAGACCCTCTTACAGAAAATCGGCGTAAAGTAACAGTATCAGTTGATACTGTTGCGTTTCGCGCGATGAGTGAGCGCACAGGAGGATCAATCTCCCATCCTCTCCGCACCCTTCCTTTTTCCCTTCTCATACATTGTCTCTTATCTCGTATCCCTCGAGTTGGCAATGCGCATGTGATACTTCAAAAATCGCGCGCGTTCGTAGATTCGGGTTGACTGCTTACCAACAGGCGGACCGTATGTTTTGCCAACCGTCATGAAATAAAAAAAGGGTTTCAAATGGTGTATGGTCTACGACAAACATGTCGAAACGGTGTCCTATTAAGATACTAGCATCCTTATAAAAATGCATTGTTTTTCAATAATGTCATTAGTATAACCATAAATTGATAATTGATATAATTAACACATTTTTATCTTTAAAAACCAATTGATGCAACATAGTCCCAAAATTTAAAAACCTTGAGTCGTTTAGCAGTTTTTAACATTGTGGGTTATAAGCAGTATGCTAAAATACTATTTTTAAAACTTGCTAATGTTAAGTATTTTTATGTATTACATCAGCATTCTATTCTTACTGGCTTTGGCTCGTATAACTATGCGTATAGGAGCGCCTTTTACAACACGCGCAACTCGTATGAGCGTATGAGTCGCTTCTATAAGCGTAATAATTTTTCAATAATAATTATGCTACTGACATACATGAGACTTAAGAACAAATATCTCGAGGTTGGCAACACGCGTGTGACACTTACAAATGGTGTTGCAAGCGGTCACATCAGTTGGGCAATATGCCTGCTTGCAAACTTAGTAAAAAAAAAAATAATAAGCTCCTGACACTCACCACCACTGATTCAAGAGTACCATATACGCATGTTCAACTTTTTAAAGTGCGAAATAAAGCGTGCCTGAAAGCGCGTATGCTGAAAATACAGTATATGCTCGCAAAAAAAAACGCATGTCTAAAACCGACCTTATAATTTCTATAAGGTCACATGAATTTGAGATCATTTTGTCAGTAGTTAGATAACCTTTACTGGGAATTATTTAAATAATGATGATGATGATACAAATGGTTGTTCATACTTCAATGGCTAGTCTTTTACGTGTATGTAATTTCGATATTAGTGTCTTCGATTCTCGATTACTATCTGACTTCCGCAACCCTGAAGGGGAACCAGTAACTCATTGAATAAGAGCAATTTACCGATAAGGAATTAACGATTATTATCAGATAGTATGATAACAACCGGGAATGATAGCTTAACGTACCCTCCGCAGCACTGTGGGGGCCTCCCCACGAGAACAAACGCTTATATCGAAATAAATAGCCCTGAGCGGGAATCGATACTGCTACCGTCGTCGCTTCCAACACGCCACAACGGTCGTAATTTTTTTATCTAAGACGAGGCAAACACCTAAGGGCATGCAGGTGCGTTGTAAACCTTTAAGGAAAGAATACGCTCTTCTCTTGAAGGTTCCCAAGTCGTATCGGTTCGAAAAGACCGAAGAAGAAAGAGGTGGAAGTTGGTTCCACAAAGTGGTTGTTCGAGAAAGAAAATGAAAAGTTTTTTTTTTTAATATAAGCTATATAGCTATTTGAAAATTACAACGTTTATATAATTTTGTCTATTGAATTAAAATAAAAACTTGTAAGACAATACCAATGTCAACATTTTCGTCTTCCTTTTTCATAAAAAATAAGATTATTATCTTTTATCTTTATGTAAATAAGGTTTTGTATTTATTTTAAAAACTATCATTGTCGCCTAAAGGTCAATTCACTAAATAAATATAACAATTTTTTTGCCACACTAAAATTAAATAGGATTTTTAGGCGCCACAAGTCGCGAGTGGGATTCCCGCTTAGAACAGATGTTTGTATTGACCATACAAGCATTTCTTCTGGATTGGGTGTTTGTCCTTGGCCTTGTATGTGTTTCCGGACCTAACACAGGATGTAACTATTTTATTTATTATTTATTTTTAGCTTTTAAAAGGAGGAAGTTCTCAGATTTTTGAATGTTTACGTTATTTCTTTGTCTTGTCAATTGAACTTAATGACTAATAATACAGTATATTTTTGTGTAACTCCCAAATAAATTTCATGGTAAATAAGAAGCTTTGAAAGCTTCAAAAATAAAAAAGCTTCTAAATACATTAAAGTGGCTGTAAAGTCCGAACGCGAAGGTGGCTTATACAGTTGCGGAAGGCATGTGTATAAGCCGTTGTTTGGGGAGGAAGGTGAAACCACCCCCTCTGGAGAAGATCTATCCATCTGTCGAATCTTTAATCTCTATTGAGATGCTCATAGTCGGGTGCGCTCACTGATCGGTAAACGATCGGTAAGTTAAGCAACTGTAGGCGCGGTGGGTCACTAGATGTGTGAACGCATAAGTCAAGTCAGAGGCTTACGGGTGACTTGAACAACTCTGACGCTAGGTTGGCCAGTAACCACTCGAAAAGAAGAATAAAAAGAACCTTTAAAATCACAAACTAACAGTCAATTCACTTTTATCTCATATTAGCTAAACAAGTTATCTCGCAAGGTTGCGACGGAAGTACAAATAATAACTTAGATGATATAATAATGTACATTAGTTTTTCCTCAACTTTGAGACAACATCCTGTACTTATTCCTAGGTATTATTATTATTCTATTTCAATTTAATAAAATTAAAGAGTATGCATTCTGATAAAATCTTATCTTTTTTTGCTCATACATAATGTACTTACAATAATTCATATAATTAATATTTAAATAGCCTCAATAGCTCAACGGTAGAAGGGCTGTTAACGCGAGAGTTGCGGGTTCGATCCTTACCCCCTTGGGCTGTTGTCGTACCCACTCCTAGCGCAAGCTTCGAGCTTATATGGAGGGGCAATAGGAATATTAGTAATGCCTGGAAAAACCATTTCTAATATTCTTAAAAAAAAAAATACCAACCCAAGGGGGTAAGGATCGAACCCGCAACTCTCGCGTTACCTGAGCGATGGCCCTTCTAAAGTTTATTTAATTCTCCAATAGTATATAGTACTACTAGTAGTCTACAGTGTGAGTAGACCCGAAATCTAATACAAAACTATATACATTATATTACGGTTGGCAACCCTGGCTAGTACCTAAATAATAATCAAGTAAATATCATAAAAATAAGCTACTGTAACTAGTAATTACATAGACGAAGACCTTGGCAAAATGTCGACAAAAACTGAGAAGAAAAAAGGATTGTATATTGTATTACATCTAATCTTATCGTCTGTCAGTCCATCCGACGACCACTGTGGCGTATTGGTATGGAGCCTGCCTTAAGTCTAGACGGTCGCGGATTCTATTCCCGCTCGGAGCAGATATTTGTATTAATGTTATCTGTCTCCTAAAATAGAACGGTACATTGTGGGTCCCGATTGTTATCATGACATCTGATAATAATCATTAGATCTAGATTGATAATTTGCCCTTAACGAATAGGTTACTGGTTCGCCCTTAGGGTTGCGGAAGTTAGATGGCAATCGCTGTGTGTAAAAACTAGTAACCTGTCACTTCCGGGTAGAAAAATAAGCAGACCCTGGGTAAAATAAATAAATAAACGCTACACACTCAACGACCCCCATTAGGATAGTGATATCCTATGCCGGGGGTCCGGAAAACAAAAGACAAGGACAAATACACCCAGACCGGAACACATGCCTGTATGGCCAATACAAACATCTTTTCTGAGTGGGAATCCGCGACGTGTGGCATACATTTTTAGAATGTTATTAGTTTTAAATTATGCGTTATTTTATGTCACAACATTGCATGCATCAAAATTACTCGTAACATGTAATGCATTACATAAAATTCACCTAAAATATAATTTACATCACGAAAATCAGGTCGTGGAACTATTTCATAAATAGCTTTTAACAACAATAATAAACTTTAATCTAATCTAAGACGTTAATTTGGAGGTGTATTATGATCAGTAGGTTAAGCAACTTTAAGAGCGTCTAGTGAATGGATGGTATAACGCAGAGCGTCTTTGGAAGGCACGTAAAAGGAAGGTCCCGGTTATTATCAAATGAATAATAGTTGATAAGTCATAGTCACAGAGTGATAGCCATTTGACCTCCGCAACCCATAGGTCGAACAAGTAACTCATTGGGGTAAATTGGCGTAAAGACCCACGAGGACAAATACCCAGACCGAAACAGATATTTACAAAAAACATCTGTTCTGAGCTGGAATCGAACCGCCAATCAAACCGCCGATGCTCACAGCAGGCTCGCTACCAGCACGCCACAATGGTCGTCAATAAATACATGTCATAACATATTAATGAGTAAGTCTAAGCACTGCCTCCATTCTCGATGACGTCCTATGTCGTTGACCGGCCTCGCAGGGACCCTAACGACGGAGTCACTTTCAAGCTCCCGCGAGCTGTCCCTTTTAAAGGACCGGGTTTTTGCCAGTAGTTCCCACAGTAATCTCTCAAGTCAAGCAAAAAAGCGGTACTATTCTTTTCTCGAAGCAATTCAGACCATTTTCGACCCACTATAACTAAATTGCGGATTAAACTAAAAGCCTGAATTTTCAGTAACCAAGCAAGCATAAACACGACATCTGTCAAATTTCGTTCAGCTTCAACCAGTACCTAGTTTAAGAATTATAACTAGTCAAAATTCTTAATTTTGTCATTCACTGACTGACTGAAAGGCACTACAAGCAGACATAGAACCTTCAAATTTAGAATACAATTAGTGCTTAGTGTACTAATCAAGGAAAAAATGAAACTTGGTGGTTTTACGACACTAAAGTATTTGAATTAGTAGAATATGTTATAAAGTATTTGAATGAATTGAATATGTTGCCGTACAACCGCCAAGTTTCAGTTATAGTTATACATGAGATCTCACCACTTTTGTAGTAGAAGAACTGCGCGCGATGCAGTTCTTCTACTTGACTTGGATTTTTTATTTTATATTTTTGATAAGACAAAAAAAAATCCTAATGTGATCGTGACGTCAAACTACGTAAATGGAATAACATAATGGAATAAAATGATTTATTATGGGATTTTTTTAAATTATTCATTTGATTTAATTATATCGCACAATGCGTAAAATATTAATCTATAAAGATAAATAAATTTGGAGTGTCTGTTTGTAATACCAAATTAACAGCTTTTCACAAATGAAAATATATACGGTACATACATAAAAAAATACTTTTTGTCTGTCTGTTTGTATGTAAACTTGTTTATTCCGGCTAATCTCTGGCTGGATCGAATTCGATGGAAGATAGCTTATAAGATATATAGTAACAAGCAGAGTCGGGGACGCAGCTAGTAAAGAATACTACGTCGGGCGTCCCGGCGTCGGGATGTGACGACCCCATCGCCCGCTGTTGGGATAACCTCTGTCACAGCAAAGATTATTCCACCAGTGCAATCAGTCACACTGGTGGTAGGTCTTTTGTTGCAAGAGGCCGGCTAGGTAGGTACCACCACAGTGTCCAATATTCTGCCGCCAAATAGTAGTGCTTAGGGACTACTGTGTTCCGGTTTGAAGGGCATTGTACGCTAGTGAAATTACTGGGCGAACGAGATTTAAGAACTAATATCTCGAGGTTGGCAACGCGCGAGTGGCACCTACTAATGGTGCTGCAAGCGCTCATAGGCTGCGGAACCCACTTACCATCAGGTGGGCCGTATGCTTGTTTGCCAACTTGTAACACAAAAAAAAACGTTTTTCTGATCGTTAGTAACATAATATTTTGTAGTTTTTTTTTTAAATTATTAATTGATTTGGGATTTTAATCCATACGGATATGCCAATCTCATCTATACTAATCACATATTATTAAAAACGATAAAAAACTAATAAGCTTAACTAATAATAATTTACATAAATCTTATTTCATTACTGATGTTGGATTTGCCAAAATATGTTGTTTTGAACATTCCGACATCCATTTAAATATAATGGATGGAACTGATTTTTGAGCCCAAGGGGTCAGGATCGAACCCACATGGTAACAAAGTGGAGTCGGCCCTTCTACCGTTAAGCTATTGAAGATAATTATCATTATATTGATATTATTGAATCGATTTTGATATGTAAGTACCATACATACTTTCATATATATTTAGTGAAAAACTGTTAATTTGGAATTACAAACAGACACTTTTATTTTATTTATTCATGTATAGATGAAAGAGGGAATACACAAAAAAACTCATCTGGAATAAAAGTAAAACTTCTTTGAAGTCTATTTATAAGCGAAATTACAAATCCTGTTCTTTTTCAAACCCGACTAAAAATCTACATTATTCCCAAGTCATACGATACAACTGGTTCATTTCGCAATGTTGGTACTCTATATAGATACAAAAAATAAAAAACTCTAAAACTCTTCGCTTTTTCGAGTCAATGTCCTAACACAAGCCAGGTTTGTGGTTTAAATTATCTTTTTTAAAGGTTGATGGAATTTTACCGTAACTTTTAGTAAACACACAAATTCTGTAAAATATATAAGACAATTAAAATTAATAATTCATAACTTGTTTCTGCCTTCTGTTTTTTTCCGTTACAATCTAGAAATATTTTGAGTTTATAGTCCCGATGACGTCATGCTGTGGTCTGGTCGCAAGATTCATCTTAAGAATGGATTTCATTTGTTTCCCCGAGGGTAATATTAATAATAATAACTATTTTATATTTTTATGACACCGTTGTGGCGTTGTGGGTAGCGAGTCTGCCTTAAGCCTCGACGGTTGCGGGTTCGATTCCCGCTCGGAGCAGATGTTTGTATTATTCGTACAGGCATGTTTTCCGGTCTGGTTGTGTTTGTCCTTGTCATTGTGAATGTTTCCGGACCCCCGACACAGGATATAATTATCCTAATGGGGGCCGTTGAGTGTGTAGCGTTTATTTTATTTTATTATTTTATTTTTTTATTTTTATTTCATTGTAACGACCCCTCTTTTTGGTGACGCTGTCAAGGGCAGTAAGGCCAACGACAATATATCTAAATAAAATGTCATCTAAATATAGATTAACTGGGTGTAGGTCATTTATCATTAGGTACTGTTGCGTTTCGTGCGATGAGTGCGAGCGCCGGAGGCCCAATCTCCCACCCCCTCTGTTCCATTCCATCTCCCTTCTCATTCTTTCCCTCTTATCCCTTAGGTTGGCAAGTATCATAAGCGTTCATGGGTTGTAGTGACTGCTTACCATCAGGTGGGCTGTATTCTTGTTTGCCAACCGTCATAATTTAGAAAAAAAAAATTATATTACTACTATTAGTATATAAATAAAAATACTCTACAAGGTCACATTTGTATATGAAATTAATTTTAATGGAATTTTTTTAATAACATTCAGTCTCGTTCACGCACCACGGAAACCACTACCTTATTTTAATTTGTAATTCTAATTATATAACAGCTTATAAAATATGTATTCTATAGTAATCTTACTGTAGACTATAATTTGGAGTAGTTTATTTTACATTTTGTTCATATTTCAACAGACTTCAAAAGTAAATGATATCACAAAGGAAGAAATGAATATTTTGGAAGTAAATAATGTTCCTATACAAAATTTCAATTGAATACATCCTGTAGCATATCCCAGCGGAACCGAACATTTTTCGGATAAAAAGTATCCTTTGTTTTAATCCAGATAATAAGCTATCTGTGTGCTAAATTTCAGTCCAATCCGTGGAGACGTTTATGCGTGATTGAGTTACCAATATCCAACCATACTTCAGAGGATATTCCTTGGAGTAGTTTTTTTGATAATCCCACAGGAACCTAAAATTTTAATGGATACAAAGTATCTAAATCCAGATAAAAAGCTTATCTTAGTTCTAAATTTCATCCAAATCCTATTTTTCCCTGGAGCCAATTTTAAGCTCACCGCGGACGAAGTCAGATGCTAGTGATTGCATAAAATGTTGACGGAGGAAGTTAAACCAAATAAGAACTCAATGCCATTAAACTTACTTATTATTTATACAAAGAATACTCAGTTAATTAAATCATTTGCATTTTTTAAAGCCACTGACTTCGGACCTCAGTCAAGTGTGAAGGACGGAGCCATATACGATGTACATACATATATTTCAATATGCCTTACTCAGAGCTTTAAACAAAACAGACATAGGATACTTTTAATCCCGAAAAAATAATAGGTTCCTGTGGGATTATCAGACATGCTACGATACGTATTCAATTGAAAATTAGCACAGCTGTGTCTTATGGAACATGATTTAAGTTCAACACACACATTCATACACATCCATACACACACACACTTTTCTTTGTTTTGTATTTGACCATTTTGACTCTGTTATAATTTCAGTGGAAGAGCGGGTCACCCAGTTTTTTTTAAGGTGGAGAAATCCTCGTGAACACCCCGGAGCTGGGGCTACCGAGGTTATGTGAGACTCCTACTCACTAAAACTCCACCAGGTTTCATCTCTAAGCGGTGGACGGCCGGGGCACCCAGTAGTTATACGGATCTTACTTAGTACAACCCTTGCAACACGTTGCAATTACTTTGTCATTGTCCAACTTCAAAAGGATTTTAAATTATTATTTTTTTTTTTTTTTATTTACTTACAAATAATTAATTTGTCTCTGGAGCCAACTCTAAGGTGGCAGACGAAGTCGCGGGCAGAGCTAGCCTAAATATACAAATGTAATCTTACCACATAGTTCTTCATGTTGTAATGCAATGATGGAAATGATTCGTAATGCAATGACTGTCAGTTTCCTTGACGTTGCAAAAATGTTTTAAATATCCATTTGTTAATGATGCAATTAAGATTAATGGAAATTTAATTATTATTTTATTTTATTTCTACGATGTATTAGAATTAAAATTATGTTATTGAGTCATTGTTCGTTTAATATACCATATGTTTATTTAAAACGTTAAAAAATATTATCGTGATTTTATCTTGATATATACATATATAACTCTACTGTACGTATGTATGTTACTGAACTATACGGCTGGCTGGATTTTTTGTGTGTTCCAGAATTGGATTCGAGAATGGTTTAGATTCACAATTGGATCCAGGGGCGCTGCTATCGGGTCCAAGTTTTTTTTTTTTTTTCGGGCAGGCCAATGTCTGCCGGGCCCGCGTAGTTTATTATAAGATTATAAATAATTGATGCAAATAAAGTTATCTTATTTATTATGAATGGAACTAAATACAATTTAAGTGTCTCTTTGTATTCTTCAAATAACAGCTTTTTACTGAATGCATATATAATTATTACATACAGTAGTCATAACAAAAACCATTTTTTTATTATTTCTGTGTAACATACACAGAAATAATCTCCAAAATAGATTTTGTAATAAGATTTTATTGACAGATAGCTGCTATAGAAGTAACTTAGGCTTTTCCACTTAGTGTTCCGCTCTGAAAAAAAAAGCCTCAATGTTTTGGATGATAGTCGCCAATTCGCAGTGGAGCAGAGTGGTGGTGGAGGAGTACTTTTCTAATTCAATTTATCATTATTATATTTTATATTTTTTTATAAATAATAGAATTAGAAGCCTCAATAGCTCAACGGTAGAAGGGCCGACTTCGTTCCGTTAACGCGAGAGTCGAGGGTTCGATCCTGACCCCTTGGGATATTGTCGTACCCACTCCTAGCGCAAGCTTCGAGCTTATTTGGAGGGGCAATAGGAATATTAGTACTGCCCTGTAAAAGCATTGCTAATATTCTTTAAAAAAAAAATAATAATAAGTTTAGTTAAGAATTTTCATAATAATTATAGTCATGAAATATTTGATTGATGTTATTATTAATTACTAATCAGAATTTTTTCTTAATAATAATTAATTAGCGTATTTATAATTCAGTAATCATTGACTTACTTTAAACTGAGGACCGTTCCTTACATATAAAAGAAATATGCGATACTTGATCAAGTTGAGAGCTTGTGACTAACTTCGTTTCGTTCCGTTAGTGCGAATTTACAAAGGAGCACCACTGAATCTTTGGACATTTTGTGAATTTGGCCTGTCTATTTATAATAATTCTTTGTTCGTAATAATTCTTTTCTACAATTGCATTACTTGCACATCTTCGCAAATAATTGCGATGCGAACCGAAGGTCTTAACGACCTCAACAATATTTCTCAATGTAAATCAATATAAATCAGTACAATAATTAACATATTATCATAATAAAAATTTATAATTCACCTTGAATATTCTAGAAAACAAAAATTCGAGGAAATCAATCATCACAAAGAAATTAAAATATCAACTCACCAAAATTATATTATTAATATTAATAATCCACTATAAATCCATATGATTATTTCAAAAATATCACAATCACAAAATGAGCGCGAATTTCGTAATGAAAGATTAAAAATGGCGTCCCAGCGCACGCGACGCACGCTTGCTTAGCACTGAACTTGCTTCTTGGTTGCGCAGCGTCTTGTGGCTGAGCTTGGTTGCCTTCAACCTTTACAAACCAATAGCAACCTTATACCAAACGTTATAATGTTAAAAATGCCTTAATATAATTATAATTGATCAACATGTTATAAACAAACCAACGAATTTGCTTCATTTTGCGTTTTTTCCAACATTTCGAGGTCTTATTTCTAACGTATTTTAACTATCACAATTTCAACATAGGCATATGTTATTTTTAACGTTGGCGTGAGGAAAAATAAGTATGTTATAGACTTATTATTGTTAATTTTAACGACGACGCAGCGGTAGCGAACCTGCCTTAGAACCACAGGTCGTGGGTTCGATTCCCGCACGGATCATATGCTTGTATTGACCATACAAGCATGTTTTCCGGTCTGGGTTTGTTAGTCTTTGTCATTGTGAACGTTTCTGGTCCCCCGATACAGGATATAACTATCCTAATGGGGGCCGTTGAGTGTGCAGCGTTTATTTATTTATTTATTTAAGTTGGTTCCACAGAGAGGTTGCGCGAAAATGAAAATCTCTTCTAAGTCGCGCTATTGTCGATTTCCTGACATCGAGGTGGTAAGGATTAAAAATGAGGTAATGTTCAAAAATACTTGTTTTAAGATAAAATCATCAAGTTATATCAGTAATTTACGCTTCCGTTGATTAAATAATTTTAATTAATTTAATTATGAAAACAAATTATGTAGTTTGAATTAGTTTTCACAAGAAAAACTCATAACAATATTCTATCGTGTCAGACGAGTTGTTATATCGGATGACGGTCGACTGCTTAGAATGTTATTAGTTTTACATCCCTCTAGAATACCACTTTCTGGATGAAATTAACCCCAAAAAACTAAAACTAATAAAAATAAACAAGTGAACGGACAAACAAATTAAATTACTTAATCGATTTTCATTACATTTTAATGTAATCAATCTGAAAGTTTATCAAAATATAATTAGTAAATGAAAAAAAAATTCAAATCCTAAAAAAGAGCCTGGAGAAATATAATGGTTTCTCCTCTTTTTAAGTCTGTTAAAAAGATTGCCTTAATAATTTACAATATATATATATATACATATATGTATACATATAATAATATAAAATTATTATTATTATTATTATATTCAAATGTACTTACTTATAAACGCCCTGCCTAAGTCCTCAGACCTAGAACGCTGTATTTTTTCACAAAAACTTGTTGTTCTTAAAACTTAAATGCGCACTAAAAATGGATTTTTCGAAATTCAGCTCTTAAGGATGTGAAAAAGGAGTTCAAAGTTTCTAAGGCAGATTAGTCGTTTTTGAAACTAAAAGAATTAAACTTTGCCATTCGGTAAACATTTAAAAATAAAGAAACACGCGTTTTAACATTTTCTAAAATTCCATACCTGAAGGGTTAAATGGGGTTTCAAAATATCTATAAAAATCGTTATACGTGCAGGTGATGCCGCTGGCAGAAACTAGTTTATAAATATAACGCAGTTGAAATCGCGGGCAGCTGTAGTTATGTTATTGTAATACATGGTAAACATTATAAAGTTTTCCATTATTAATTTAATAAAAACCTCTTATAATGTAAATTCTGACTATAAAAGCTAGCTTTAAACATTAAACTCGCTTCGTTTTTGCAAAAAATGTTCTACCATTTGTAACTAAATATAAACTTAAACCTGTCCAGGCAACGAAGTAACTGAAATAAAACAGAAAAATGTGCGGTCAAAGGACCTTTTTCTTTTTTTTTTTTAAATGCAAAATAGGCTTACGTTTGACCTCAATCTCGCTTGGTGGAATGCGAAGATGATCTAAGATGGAGCACGTATTTCTAGAAGGTGTCTGTTCACTCTGGCCTTAAAGGTGTCCAGGTTATAGCGTTCTGGAAAAACTGACCGCGGCAAAGAGTTCCACTCCTTAGCCGTCCGCTTAATGAAAGAGGAGGCAAACCTCCTCCTCTTTCATTATGCGGGCAACCTTTTGGACCCCAATCAAGAACGAAGTTCCTTACGTTTTTTGTTCAACACCGAATGTAATTCAAAATGAAATCTATATATTTCAATAGGTTATATGATAAAAAGAGACAGGGAGAGAGAGAGGGAGAGAGAGAGAGGTATTTCGTTACGTGACGATTTCTACAAAATCGTACTACCCACAAGCCGTATTAAGGAATTTTGTTCCAAAATCAACTCAGTGTTAACGCTTACGCAATATTTTTTTTTTTTTTTCCGTGGGAAGTCCATCATGGATACCTCGATAGGTTATGCCGGACTCCTACCGGCTAAAACCCCACGGTTTCCTTCTCGGCCGCCTTTAGCCGCCGGGTGCGGGAACACTTTCGTAATCTTCCGCAGTACCGGCGATGCTAGCTTTCCTCAGGAGGCCTCAAACCAAGAGATAATGGTCTTCACGGACGGTAATGTCGGCTTTTACGCCGTATGGTATAGCCATAGATGATCACCCGGGGCTTATTCTTTCAGATGACAGATTCCCCGGATCCGTCATCTAAGCCCCTGTCAAGGAGGATGTAGGAGAAAATATCTCCTTCGACGCCCTGTTCTCCTCCTGCGGATCGGAAGATCACTTGTGATTTCCCTCTGCCTCTCAGCAGTTTCCTTTTGGGTTATGACAGCTTCGCAAAAGGTCAACATTTCTTCCCACGATCTTTCACTTTCGAGCATTGCAGCTATCAGTGTAGGAAGAGAGAGATCGTGCCCCACCACAGAAATAAGAACCTGCCGCTCCCTAATCCAGGCTGAACACTCCTGTAGGGTATGCTGCGCGGAATCTACATCACAATTGCAATGGTGACATGCAGTTGAGGTTTCCCTTCTGGCAATTTGGCACAGATACTTCCCAAAACAGCCGTGCCCAGAGAGTACCTGTACCAACCGAAAGGTAAGGGACCCATGCACCCTATCCAACCATTTCTCAAGGACTGGACGTATCGCCTCTACAGTCCTAATACCAGATTTGGGTGTCGAAAGTCTTTCCTTCCATTTTTTTATCAGTAACTGTCTAGCCTGGCACTTCTTTGCTTTTAAATCTCTTTCTGCAATGTGACCCCCAGAAAAAATAGTCTCAGCACGCCATCTATATAAATAAGCACGGATATCCGCCTCTAGGTCCCATGGTGGTGATCCCGACAGCAAGCACGCCGCTTCAAAAGAAATAGTGCGATAGCCCCTAATGACTCCAATCGCGATTGATCTTTGGGGCCTGCGTAGTAGCTCAACTGTCTTACTACTCAAATTGTCCGCCCAAACAGGAGCTCCATACAACGCTATGGATCGCACTACCTCTAAATATAGGCGACGACAATTCATTTTAGGGCCACCAATATTAGGCATAAGTCGTTTCATTTCACCTGCCACTCTCATTAGCCGAGGGGTGAGTTGTTTGAAGTGTTCACGAAAATTCCACCTACTATCTAACGTCAGTCCGAGATATTTTATATGGGGCTTGACCTCAATACGAGCCTCTCCGATGGTCATTTGTAATCCACTAGGCGGTGCTCGACGACGGCTGTGAAACCATATGGCTTCCGACTTGTTAAATGCCACCTGAAGCCCTAGTAGCCTGATTCTGTCCACCAACTTTGTGACACTCATCGAGGCTAGATTAAGGACTTCGTCGTACATGTTGCCACTTGCGGTGACCAAGGTGTCATCTGCATAGCAGATGACGTTGATCCCCTCTGGAAGCTCGCAGCGTAACACCCAATCATAACTGATATTCCAGAGGAGGGGGGCGAGTACTGATCCCTGTGGAACACCACATTGAACTCTATGTAGGCCTAAGTGTCCTCCTAGTCTTGGGTACGTTACGAATCGGTCAGACAAGTAGGCTTTAATAATGCGCTGAAGATAATGAGGCACGCTATGATAGCTTAAAGCCTCGACGATGCAGGCCCAAGGCAGTGAGTTAAAAGCATTGGTAATGTCAAGAGACACTGCCAGTATCACCCTTCTATGATCAGAAGCCTCGTTCGAAAGAAACTTCAGTCGTGCAATAGCATCAATTGTCGAAAGACCCACTCGAAACCCATATTGACAATCTGAGAGGCCTGTACCCACTTCGGCAAGATGCCGGTTAAGGCGATATGCAATTATCCTCTCAAAAAGCTTGTCCGCTTCATTCAATAGCACTATTGGACGGTAAGCAGAAGGAGATTCTTCAGGACGTCCATGCTTTCTTAGAAGAACTAGTCTGCCAGTCTTCCAAGAGTGAGGGAATCGACTCGCGTGCAGACAGTTATTGATGAGCCCTCGAAAACAGTCACACAAAGTGGTGAGAGCGAGAGCCAAAACACGGCCAGGAACGCCGTCAGGTCCTGGGGCTTTAGTTTTAGCCTGGAGTCTTTTCACAGCTCTTCTTAGTTCACTCTCTGATACTCGTGGCATCTCATCTCTTACTTCCTGCACCAAGTCCGACGTGGGAGCCATCAATGGAGGCCAACATTCTACGTTGACAGGAAATAAGGAAGTCAATATATCTTCCAGCAATCGAGGTTGAAGGCTTTCCGTAAGTGGGGGCGCCCAGGAACGGACTTTATTTCTTACCACTTGGTAAGGTCGTCCCCATGGATCCTCGTTAAGTGTCTCTAAAAGCTCTGTCCTTGATCGGTCTTTAGCAATAGTTATAGATTTCTTAAGGGCCTTCTTGCAGCTACGGTAAACATCGTACAACTCTACTTCTTCTCTCGAGTCACGATTACGACGTCTGCGGTACCTTGTATATTGCCGTCTAGCCACCACGCATCTGGCTCTTTCATCGGCAATTTCCTGAGACCACCAATACACCTGGCGTTTAGGAGGCCGAGGTTTGGCTCGAGACATGGAAGCGTCGCATACTTGTAACATTGCTTGACCGAACCATTCTGCCTGAGAGTCCACATCTAAAGACTCAAGATATCCATTCGCGGTCACTAACCAAGCCTGAATAATCGCAGCTTCAGCTAGTGCTTCTCGATCTAGACTTTTCAATGTCCACCGCGGGTATGATCGCGTATTATCGTTTGTAGCCTCACCACCTGGACTAGCGATGGTAATTGTAAGGTCAAATCGCACATACAGGTGGTCTGACATTGTTTCTACTCCTTCTACTACCATCCAACGTCGAACGCGAGATGCAACCGATGGAGAAGCAAATGAAACATCCACTATAGATCCTCCATTAGATCGAACACAAGTGTTGACCGTCCCTTGGTTCAGAACTGAAAGGCCAGTAGACATTAACCACTCTTCTAACACTTCGCCACGTGCATCCGTAAAAGGTGAACCCCACACTCTAGATTTCGCATTGAAGTCACCTACAAAGAGTGATGGACGGGATAAGATTTGTCTTACAAGGCCCTCTAATCTATCCAGGAATTGTTCAAATTCAGCAAGATTTCTGTTAGGAGAAAAATAGACTCCAACCAGTACTACATCTCTCCATTGAACCGCAACGTAACCGTTACCTTTTGCTATGACAGAGAGATGTGGTGTACCAGTAATTCGTGACGGGACAATGGCAACAGATTCATCAATATCGCTGATCCAATTAGCTTCTGAAGGTACATAGTATGGTTCGGCGACTACCGCCACGTCTATAAGCCACTCTGACATGCTTTGAACCAAAAGGTCCTGAGCAGTCGTACAGTGGTTAATATTAGCTTGGAGGACACGATGATACATATTAGTGCCTTAGCTGATAACCATAGTTTCCTCTCTCTCGCCCTGTGTTGGAGGATCGCCAGCGACTCGAACAGAAGACTGAGTGGCTGGGTTCACTAACTTCTTAGGTTTAGGTGGAGAGCACCATCTACTCCCTACTTTGTGGTCTGCTCTCCTGTTAGCTGAAGCACATACGGAGCACTTCGGCTTAGCAGAGCAAGTGTTTGCCTTATGTCCAGGTTGACCACAGCGATAACACTCCATGCTACGGTCAATCTCCGCAGTACACTGTGCTCGCATATGGCCTCTTTGAAGACATCGGTAGCATATCATTGGCCGGGGCTGCAATAGTTTAACTTGTGCTGCAACCCAACCAACCAGAATACGGCTATCTTCACTTAGCTTTTTAGCGGCCGCTACGGGACAGCGTAACCAGACTGTGCCAGTGCCTTTTGAGTCATGGCGAATCTGTCCAATTTTAACTGATTCCATATTACATCCACCCAGTTTAGCAACTGCAGCAGATATCTCTTCTACAGTGACGGAGTCATCAAGACCAGAAATACGCAGCTCAGCACACTTTACGGGTCTGGTAACCTTAGCGCAGTCTGCATCAATGATATCTCTTAATTTTTGGGCTAATGAATCTGCCTTTTCTTCGTTTGTTGCACCGGGCACCTCCAGAATACGGGCACCTGAGATAGCTTTCCGGTACCGCAATTCGGTGATACCATAACTAGAGAGGTCCACCGACTTTTTAGCTTCTGTAAGAATCTTAGCATAGGTCAGGCCTTTCTCTTTAGCTTCAGGTTGCAGCGTAATAACTATAAGTAAGCTGCAGATCGAGGTGCTCGCAGATTTACTGCAGTCGACTGGCTATTGTTGTTCTTCTTTTTCCTTGACGAAGGGTTAGAAGTCTTTTTTCTCTTTCGGCCTCTTTTACCTACAGTTGTCCAACCTTCATCGATAACATTAGGTGCCGATGCAGATGGGCACGGAGCTTGCTGTTTGGAGGTCAAATTAACGTCATTGTTCTTCTTAGCCTTTACGGACTTTGTTTTAGTGGTGGCAGTCTTCCTAAACTCCTGGGCCTGCTTGTGAATTCGAAGGTTCAGATTGAACAATCCTGTTATCTGAAGCAAGTGGAGGACGAACACGTTTTTCGGGCAGTAGCCTCTCTTCTATTGCCGCCATTCGTGCGTCCACCATATTACCTACCTGAATCAAGATGGACCGCGTTAGTTCCTCTGACTCTAATCGCTGACCAAGTACAGGCAAAGCATTTTCTGCCCTCTGTGGCGCTTTTAGAGTTCTATCATGTGACATCTGCTCACGTAAGTCAGAGAATTCTTTTCGTAGGTCTTCTAACTGCCTGTGAAGCCGAGCATTATCTTCCATGAGCTTTTCTGTCTCCTCAGACGAGGTTTTATGTAAAACTTCCACAGCCGCTTTGATGGATGCTGCCGCTTCTTTTAAGGCACGTTGAAATGTTCCTTTTAGGTTCCTCGACTTTGTCGCAACTTTTAAGATAATGTCGACATCATTAAGAACCTGCTTATTAAGAGCAGCAGCTGTTCTTACGCTGCCCTCATCCGTAGTGGGCAAATCAATTGCCATACGATTGGCATCGTTGAGGCGGGCCTGCTCCTCTATCTCTAATTCGGCTCGTTGAAGAGCCTCTTCACGTTTTTTGGCCCTAGCTTCTCTGGGAGATATTATTGTACCGGAATGCTCTCCGTCGCTGGAAGTTCTAGATGGGGATTTACCCCAACGCCTTCTCTTTCTTCCGACCCTCCAAAATCGTCCATCGATATTGGGGGCCCTCTGTAAGCTGGCTTCCGAACCAGAGGCATTGTGCTTACGTCTTCCAAGTTCAGCGGGATTGGAACCCGCCGCGACATGGCCCTCGGCGCGTACATAGCGAGGACGAGTAGTGGAGCCTCCTCGGCTCTTGGTGCTCCTAGAAGCACATGGGTGGCATTCGCTGCCCCCCCCAGAATTCATGGGGCGGCCGGAATCTGTTTCTGTCACTGAGACACAAGCAGATTCCGCGAGGGATTCTCCGACCGCATTGCGATCGGTACCCTCCTGGGGTAGTTTATCCATTGATTTTGCGCTTGCCATATGTTAATCCTTTTTAAAAGGGTCAGGTCCCTTGGTTTCCCCCTCCCTTCAACCGCTAAAGACCGAATTCCCACCGGCCACTCATCCTATCGGCACGGGAGACCTTAGGATTGGGGTTATTTTTATTGAGGTTGTCTTCCTCTCAGCCCAATTAAGACTTAAAGCCCTGGATTGATACCACAGGGTCGCTCACACAGTCTATTCTGCTCATCAGAAAGGTACCAGGAGCGACCCATGTGGCAGAACCTCTTTGCGCAGTTTGAAGATCGCCCTGCGCTTGTCTTCCTCGCCGGTCGTTTGCCATCGACGGCATTTGCACCTTGTATCTAAGATGCAATTGCCGCCGATGTTGCCCAGGGTGCACCACGAGGAGGTGAAGCTATCAGTTCTACACTTTGGTTAAAGTATTTAATATTTATTTTGTATATTATAAATTTATTTAATTAATTTATAAATTTTATTAACTTAAGCCTCAACAGCTCAACTGTTAAAGGGGCGACTCTACTACGTTAGTGGGTGAGTTGCGGGTTCGAACCTGACTCACTTAGGCTATTGTCGTATCGACTCCTACCGCAGGCTACGAGCTTATTTGGGCGGGTAATAGGAGCATTAGTAGGTAATTTAAAAAAGCTATGCTAATACTCTTTAAAAATATTGAAACATTTTTTTTTTAATGTTAGAAGTTGGCAAACAAGCATACGGCCCACCTGATGGTAAGTGGCTGCCGCACGCAGCCTATGAGCGCTTGCAGCACCATTAGTAGGTGCCACTCACGCGTTGCCAACCTCGCGATATTAGTTCTTAAATCTCGTTCGCCCAGTAATTTCACTAGCGTACAATGCTCTTCAAACCGGAACACAGTAGTGCCTAAACACTACACACACAGAGATTATTCCACCCGTGCAATCAGTCACACTGGTGGTGGGTCTGTTGTTGCAAGAGGCCGGCTAGGTAGGTACTACCGCAGTGTTAAATATTCTGCCGCCAAATAGTAGTGCTTAGGCATTGCTGTATTCCGGTTTGAAGGGCACTGTACGCTAGTGAAATTACTGGGCAGAGGAGATTTAAGAACCAATATCTCGAGGTTGGCAACGCGTGAGTGGCACCTACTTACGGTGCTGCAAGCGCTCATAGGCTACGGCAACCACTTACCATCAGGTGGGCCATATGCTTGTTTGCCAACTTAAAACATAAAAAAAAAAACTACTATTTGGCGGCATTTATTTATTTAGTTTGCTACAGCAATATTGATTTTACTTATAATGCGAGAAAATGTTATAAAATTAGTTTATTAGTGCTTCCTTAATGGTGTACATAGCATGCTAAAATTATTAAATATACCTACTGCGCTGGCTCAATGACTCAAAGAGAATCATGGCGTCCGACATCTGAAGACGTCACTTGTCACGGTCCAGCACCACTTCACATTATTAAATATAAGTTTTTAAATAAACCGAAATGAGAAATAAAAATTCTCTGAAAACTTCAATTCTATCTATTACGATTCGTAATAGTAGAATTGTAGTAAGTAAGTAATTGAATACCGCCCGCTGACTGACGGACGCACGGAAAACGGTGGCTTAGTAAAACACTAACTTTAAAATTAGCACTTTTACTCCCCTGATTGCCACAGATAGTATCAGAATACTTAGTGTCGACATTTCGTGCGTCGTTCAGTTCCGCAGTCAGTTGGAAGGAAAGGTCAAATTGGCCTCTAAAAGCTTGGTGTGCTCAGCAAGGCGAGGCACTACTTCACGTCGGCTCATCGCTTACAGTTGTACAAGGCGAAAATTCGACCGCACGTGGAGTACTGCTCCCATCTCTAGGCTAGAGAGCTCCCCAGTACTAGCTGCTTCCAATTGACCGCGTCCAACGTAGAGTGGTTCGAATTGTTTACAATCGAGCCCTTTCCGATCGGCTTGATCCTTTAGAACTGCGTAGGGATGTTGGATCGCTCTGCATCTTCTACCGCATGTATCACGGGGAATGTTCTGAGGAATTGTTTGGACTGATCCCGCCGGTAGAATTTCATCATCGAACATCGCTTCCAATGACAAATTCCACCCTCACCACCTCGATGTCTGGAAATCCACTACAGCGCGATTCAGAAGGCATTTTCTTCCTCGCACAACCACTATGTGAAACCAGCTTCCGCCGGCGGTCTTTCCGAACCGATACGACTTGGGAACCTTCAAGAGAAGACCCTATTCTTTTCTTAAAGATCGGCAATGCACCGCATACCTTCTGGTGTTGCAGATGTTCATGGGCGGCGGTGATCACTTAAGATCCGGTGAGCCTTCTACTCCTTTGCCCCCACTGATATAAAAAAAACAACAAAATATTATAATAACTCGTATAATAAAGGCTTTAAGAACAAAGTTAGAGATATACCTACGCATTATTAAAATAAAATATCATATCAAAACACACCATCTGTAACAAAGTACTTCATTTGATTACACGATACGTGCTAATTACAATATAAAGACTAACCTTAGGTAAGCAAAACAAATTAATGTACACACACATGCACATAAGTTACGTTTACGTGCGTAGATGTGTATTTTTTCTAAGTTAATTGCCAAATAATTATCCTTGCTTACGTAATAAAAAGGGCGCTGCTCCATCGCTGCGCATGGGGACTTTTTGCATGAATTGACGTCATTGCTACACGTATTACTTGCTCAAATTATTATGTCATCCACGCAGCTCAGACTTTCAACTCTATAAGCATTGCACATGAAAACGTGTTTAGCTTCAGTATTTTTTTACCGCTGCGACACAACGTCGTCAAATTTTGGTAGGTCCGGTGAAGAAGCGATGTTAACATTCGTGTATAGCCTGGACTTTAGTGGAAATATAGACCCACTTTCTCAAACACTGCACAGCGTGCGCAGCAGTGGGACTGCGCCATAAATACTATAATGTGTATGGTTTATTATCATTATTCCTCAGATAATAATTGTATTTATATATTTTTAAGGCACAAATCAATTTTCTGGTACAAATCAATAATTGAACACGATAACATAATTTTAATTAATATTGCATAGTATTCTTAATTTAATGAAATTAACAACAATTGGTAAGAGTTTGCTCTTCCTAGCATTATTCCGGATAATTACCCAGGATCTGCTTATTACTCTTATCCGGATTTGACAGGTTACTAGTTTTTACACAGAGCGATTGCCATCTGACCTCCGCAACCTTAAGAGTAACACAGAAACTCATTGAATAAATTGGCAAAATTACCTATCAAGAGTCAACGATTATTATCATTTGTCATGTGATTAAAACAGGCACCCACAAGTATACACACCCAGACCAAAACAGAAGTTTGTAAGATGAATACAAACATCCGTCCTGCGCGGGAATCGAGACCACGACCATCGAGGCTAAAGGCAGCATCACTACCACACGCTACAGTGATCGTCAATTGGTAAGAGTTAGCTAGATCTAATTTTTTATTGATTATTATAAATAGATATTACCACGGATTATAGAAAAAACTACTAGAATTTTTCGGCTTTGTAACACAAAAAGTATATACTTATAAAAAAGCGGAAAACTTATAAATTACGGATGTACTTGCTATTTATATATTATGAGTCCGTATCGAAATAACATCGTTTATTATTCAGACCATGTAGTATATTAAATCGGTCCTTAATCTATCCTACATGGAGTATATATATGTCCCTATTATGTTATTTAGTAATATATTTAGAATCTAACTCTAAATTCTAGATTAACTTATGGACCCCCAACCGTGCGAACCTTACTAGGTTTTTATTGATGTTGTTATATATAGCCAAGTGAAAGAAGTTGCTACAGCCTTTATATATACATGACTTAGGCGTCGGGATGTGACGACCCCATCGCCCGCTGTTGGGATAGCCTCTGTCACAACAGAGATTATTCCACCAGTGCAATCAGTCACACTGGTGGTAGGTCTTTTGTTGCAAGAGGCCGGCTAGGTAGGTACCACCGCAGTGTCCAATATTCTGCCGCCAAATAGTAGTGCTTAGGCACTACTGTGTTTCGGTTTGAAGGGCATTGTACGCTAGTGTAATTACTGGGCGAACGAGATTTAAGAACTAATATCTCGAGGTTGGCAACGCGCGAGTGGCACCTACTAATGGTGCTGCAAGCGCTCATAGGCTGCGGCAGCCACTTACCATCAGGTGGGCCGTATGCTTGTTTGCCAACTTCTAACATAAAAAAAAAAAAAAAAAGACATGACTCATCACCATGGTTAACCCAGCAGTTGGGAGTGTTAGAAGGAAGGCAATAGGAGAAGGAAAAGGGGTGTTCAGATGTTGGATTACTCTACATCTGTAATTTCATATGTACTGAAGTACTGTAGGATACTAGTAGTATGTGTATTATTTAGGTATTATTATTTTTTTGGTATTTTCTACCTTCCACAACAGCCATTCTTTGGAACCTTTTTTTATGTGAGAGGGGCAAACGGTCAGGAGCCTCACCTGATGTTAAGCGATCACAGCCGCCCATGAACATCTGCAATACCAGAAGGCATGCATGTCCGTTGCCGACCTTTAAGGAAAGAATACGCTCTTCTCTTGAAGGTTCCCAAGTCGTATCGGTTTTGAAAGACCGCCGGTGGAATCTGTTGCCGACAGATTTTTTGAGAAAATGTTACGACTTGGGAACCTTGAATAATGGGCTCAAAGATGTCTAAGCAATCTGAGTCATCGGTATTAAAAGTTTTATTACTTTGACTTAATTACTTACATATTAAGTACCGGATGACGGAAGTATTTATGTTTTAGGGGCGTCGGAATGTGCAGACCCTATCGCCCGCTGTTGGGATAATCTCTGTCACAGCAGAGATTATTCCACTAGTTCAATTAGTCACACTGGTGTTATGTCTTTTGTTGCAAGAGGCCAGCTAGGTAGATACCACCGCAGTGTCAAATATTCTACCGCATGGCAGTAGTGTATTTGGCATGACTGTCTTTGCAACGCGTGAGTGGCTCTTATAATGGTGCTGCAAGCGCTCATGGGCTACGGCAACCGCTTACCATCACGTGGGTCGTATGCTTGCTTGACAACTTAGTCACATTTTAAAAAATAGCAACTGAATATTGGCGATGTATTGCAAGTACAACTATGACATGATATACATTTAGTATTTTTATTAAGGCAGACACCGTAAAAATAAACTTAAAAAACCTTTTAGAAGAAAATCGATAACAATCGTTAGAGCCGTTATCGGGAAGTATTATATAAATATTGCTCGTATAAAGTAGTCACGGATTCGATTCGGCTCTGAGTACATGTTTGTAGTGACCATACAAACATTTATGTCTGGATGTTTGTGCTTGTGATTGTGTTTTACTTGATCCCCGACACAGGATGTAACTGCTCTAATAATTGTCCACACACATACACAAGATATTACTATCCTAATAAGGGCCGCTGGATTTGTAGCATTAAAAAATAATAACATGTTGCCGCTAGAGCAAGTAAAATGGAAATGACGTCATGAATGGGACAACCCAAATACCACGACTCTATGACGCAAGTTAATATGTCAAAGCCGGGAACTTACAGAAATGTTCCATTCCAAATATGTAAATAGAATTGTAATATATGTATATAAATAAACGTTGAGTGTGCAACGTTTATTTATTTATCATATATGTATATTTATTATACTGTGAGTAACTTAGCAAATACCTACTTATCTTTTTAAGATTATAATCAGTACGATGTTTATCGTGTTGTTTCATATTTTATGGATCTGTCTGAATGTTCTTCTATTAATTTTGATTTCGACGGGTCCATAATTTAGCAGACCTGCCCACCTGATTGGTTGGCGGTTGCGGTACTGGACTCGATAACAAAAAGAGTAAAGGACGTAACATTAAACTAAAATTTTTTCCAAAATGTAATTACATACATATATAGCCGGCATAACGAAAGAGGCAGATGGCAATCGCTCTGTGTAAAAACGAGTAACCTGTCAAATCCGGACAAGAGTAATAAGCAGACCCTGGGTAAATACTCGTATAGCACCGGGAATAATGCTAGGAAGAAGAAGAAGTTTTATGTTCTGAGGAATTGTTTGGATTGATCCCGCCGGTAGAATTTCACCAACGGACATCGCGACAAAACTCTAAATTCCATCCATACCACCTCGATGTCTGAAATCCACAACAGCGCGATTTAGAAGACATTTTCTTCCTCGCACAACCACTCTGTGGTATCAACTTCCGCCGGCGGTCTTCCCGAACCGATACGACTTGGGAACCTTCAAGAGAAGAACGTATTCTTTCCTTAAAGGTCGGCAACGCGCCTGCATGCCTTCTGGTGTTGCAGATGTTCATGGGCGGTGGTGATCGCTTAACATCAGGTGAGGTTCCAGCCCGTTTGCCCCCTCTTACATAAAAAAAAAATGTCGCAACATTGTCTTTCCCAGGGAGGGCTGTCTCTTTTTCACGGCTGGTTCTCGGAACTTGACCCCTCTACTCAGTGACGCTGTCAAGGTCAACAACAATGGCTTAACAGTTTTTGCAAAGTCAAAGATTAATTTTCAAGGTTTTCTTTTGTCTATACTTTACCTGACAATACGGAAGAGTATTCGCATTTATTTTAACTTGCTCTTTAACTTAAACGATGGTCCCATTACTTTCGTTATAAAAGATAAATAAAAAACGTATTTCCTTATGTGAAGCAAACGCGGAACAACATTCCATAAATAAGACATTTTTCCAACAAGACTGCTTAGCTTCCCCGGTATAGTTAGTTTATTTTTTTAATCTTACCTTCAGCGATGTACCTGTATAGCTGTATTTTTTTATGTAAAAGTTGGCAAAAACAAGCATATGGCCCACCTGATGGTAAGTGGTCGCCGTAACCTATGAGCGCTTGCAGCACCATTAGTAGGTGCCACTCACGCGTTGCCAACCTCGAGATATTAGTTCTGAAAATCTCCTCTGCCCTGTCATTTCACTAGCGTACCGGAAAACCTACCTTCAAACCGGAACACAGTAATGCCTAAACACTACTATTTTGCGGGAGAATATTTGACACTGCGGTGGTACCTACCTAGCCGGCCTCTTGCAACAAAAGACAGACCACTAATGTGACTGATTGCACTGGTGCAATAATCTCTGCTAGGACAGAGGTTATCCCAACAGCGGGCGATGGGGTCGTCACATCCCGACGCCGGGAAAATATGTATATTTTAGATGAGTCGGGACTTGACGGATACTTAAATAGGACATTTTCTCAACAAGACTACTGAGCTTCACAAGTGTAGTTAGTTTATTTTTCTAATCTTACCTTCAGCGATGTATTTGTATAGCTGTATGTTTTAGAGGCGTCGGGACTTGATGGATACATAAATATGATATTTTAAAGATTCAATAGCTCAACGGTAGCAGGGCCGACTTCATTCCTTTAACGGAAGAGTCACAGAAGGGTTCGATCCTGACCCCCTTGGACTATTGTCGTGCCCACTCCTAGCGCAAGCTTCGACTTTATTTGGAGGGGCAATAGGAATATTAGTCATACCTTAAAAAGCATTGCTAATATTCTTTAAAAAATCCCAACAAGACTACTTAGCTTCCCAGTTATTGCCTGTACTTTGCATTAGATTTATTGTTGAACCAAGCTGAAATTTTTACTTATAAACTACATACAATAATTTTTCAAAAAAGTTCTATGACCATGTTTTTATATATAGGGGATATATGAAAAATTTTTTATGTGCCTAAATTAAAATTCACATTTTTTTATTCCTATACCTTAGATGCGTCGGTCGAAGGAACTGTATTATTAAGCCTTCGTCGTCATTGCGTCTGTCAGCGG
The DNA here is from genome assembly GCA_023373885.1 of Hestina assimilis. Taxonomy (NCBI): domain Eukaryota; kingdom Metazoa; phylum Arthropoda; class Insecta; order Lepidoptera; family Nymphalidae; genus Hestina; species Hestina assimilis. Next base: position 2,933,821 of record CM041762.1, on the reverse strand, counting down.
GCCGTATCTCACTAACCATAGTAGGTAGAGAAACGAAATTTTTACAGAATGCGTCTGTTACCACTACAAAGATAAATCCTGATCTAAGGTGGTACGGAACCCTTTATGTTCGGGTCCGACACGCACTTGGCCAGTTTTTATTATCTATAAATACTAATTAATCATTGACTTACAATTCCGCAATCACCATTTCCTTTAACCTTGTAATTACCTAGTTTTTTACCAGAGTCTGTTAATAAGTGCAACTGTGGTAGTTAAAGAATGGACCCTCTCGATCAAGATAATTTTGATAAAATATAAATATTTCGAATAGTAATAGGGGCTCAACGGTCAAAGGGCCGACTCTGCTCCGTTAAAGCAAAAGTTGCGGGATCGATCCTAACCCCATTAGGCTATTGTCGTTGCCACCCAGGCGCGAGCTACGACCTTATTTCGAGAGGATATATGAGTACTAGTAATGATTTGAAAAAGCATTGTTAATCTTCTTCTTCCAAGCATTATGCCCAGGGACTGCTTATACTCTTATCCTGATTTGGCAGGTTCATAGTTCTTACACAGAGCGATTGCCATCTGACCTCCGCAACCTAAAATGCGAACCAGTAAGTCATTGGATAAGAGTAAATAACTGATTAATATCAGGTGTTATGATAACAACCGGGACCGACATACAACAACATTTGTGACATACAACAAAAACAACAAAAAATTATAAAAAACATGTGTTCAGGGCGGGAATCGAACCCGCAACCGTCGAGAGGCACTAAGCAGTCTCACTACCAGCACGCCATAAACGATCGTCAAGTAAATAAGCATTGCTAATATTCTTTATAAAAAATTATATGTAAAATATGCGTGCAATATGAATGGCGCAATATTGGAAGGAAGCCAAGAGTAATTTAACATAATATATACCAGTATATGTCACAGCTAAATGGTAAAATCTGCGTAATTAAAAACTGACCACTAAAAACACAAAAAACATTAAATAAATATTTTCTACAACATATTTTTTTGCTTTTTAGTTTTGAAGTCGCTATTTTCTATAAAAAATATTTATTTTTTTTTTGATTTTTAAGTTAAGAATAATTAGGAGCCATATCAATCTGCATAATCGGATCAGAAATTCTAGGTTTTAAAGTAAAACTGGATGAATAACCAGTTTATTCACCCAGTTTTACTTTTACGTAAACGGAATTGCGTATTTTGGTTACCGGAGACGTTTCAAGTGTATTTACGCCCATTAAAAATTAAAAAGAAATGGAAAAGGGTTTATAAAATATAACAACTTCAAAACTTAAAATCAAATATTATTATAAGTAAAAATTCGCCACATATGACACACACACCATTTTATTTTTCAAAAAAAAATCTATTGAAATATGAATCTATTGAAATAATAATTATAAAGGATCAACATTTTACAAGTGATTGTGAACGAACGTTGTTCATCTACTCAGAAGGGGAAAATATAAAAACAAAACCACGTAATATTGTATTAACTATCACATTTATTAATAGTTTAATATAAACACACTAACACCGTAGTATCGACTTCGATGTCGGAATAACGAATGACCGGCCGATCCACCGACCACCCGCTTTTATAATCTTATCCCCACCAATTTACTTGCTTATTATGATTGGTCGTTGGAGATTGACAGTATCGCGGCCAATCATAACAAGTACTTTAAATCTGATACTTTACAAAATATATAGCTATTATTTTAATCCAATCGATATATTTGAATATTTATAACAATATATTTAAATATTTGTAACATGATATTGCCAAAATTGTAATGTAACTAGTAACATTATAATTTCACGTATTTTGCAATTTCGCTGCGACATGTACAAAGTAAATAAACGATAAACTTGAATCATCGCTTACTGCAATGCAAGTGAGTGTGAAAGCAGAAACACCCGCAGATGCCCTTGAATTATTATCATTATTCATCGTGAACATGTTTGGTGACACTTTTATATTAGAGACAACTTTTATATAAGAGACTTTTATTATTTGGTGACGGGCTAAATCTGCTAGTAAATATCGGCAAGCGAGAAGAGAACAGGGTTACGTGGAGTATATGGACGCAAATAAGCAATACCATGTCAACCCACAAAATTGAAAAAACTGAGTTATATATGCAGAAATGATGATAAATGGCTTAAGAACATTTTTCTTTAATATTTGTAGGGTATTAAGCTTTAAAACTTCTAAAAAGCCATTTCTCAATCATGCAATTTATGTATTATTTTAAACGTTGTGGGTTATATTATATACGAAATATGCAGTTTGTATACTTATTTTTTGTGAAAATAAGTAAAATAACTTACATAAATCTGAAATTGCCAAAAACTTGACCAATACATAAAAAATTCATATAAAGCAAGTTGTTCAAAATTTTCAAACGCGTTTTACTAGAAATGACATTCGTGTGGGTTGACATGGTATTGCTTATTTGCGTGCGTATATATATTACAGAATACTGTCACAAGAGACCGTTGTGGGTAGCGAGTCTGCCTTTAGTCTCGACTCGTCTTGTGGGTCGCCCCACCGTGCCTCGGAGAGCACGTTAAGCTGTCGGTCCCGGTTGTTATCATATAGGATCTCATAATAATCGTTAACTCTTGATAGGGAATTTGCTGTTATCCAATGAGTTACTAGTTCGCCCTTAGGGTTGCGGAGGTCAGATGGCAATCGCTCCGTGTATAAACTAGTAACCTGCCAAATTCGGATAAAAGTAATAAGCAGACGCCGTATAAAATAAAATACCGGGAATAATGCTAGGATTAAGAAGACTGTCATAATACATCTGATGCTTACGAAATAAACAATACCAAGTAATAAAAATTAATAAGTGTATAATTTGGCACCAATTGGTAAATTGAACAATTAGTTATGCTAAATTGATTTCGCACACTCATGTTTTATTTAAGATTGTAATAATATATGATAAAAAATGGAAGTTTGCTACAACTACAACACAAACTAGCTTTTGTCAGCGGCTTCGTCTGCGTGAAAGACGATTTTAATACAAACATTGAACGTCCATTTCTACTCTTCAAGGGCTCTTTATATTTCATTGTTCACAAAACCAAATTTTCATGCTTCAATTTAGACAAAGAGACATTAGAAAAATGATAGACATCCCAAACCAATCTTTCACCCCTTCTTCACCCCATTTAGGGTTTAATTTCAAAAATCCTGTCTTAGTTCTTGTTTAGGTTTTTGTAGGTCCAAAGGTCTAGGCTGGACGTTGATATGTCAGTCAGGTCTTTACATATGTATGTGGGAGTTTGTTTGATTTATTTATCACTAGCGGCCCGCTCCGGCTTCGCACGGGTATAAAATATATAGCCTATGTTATTCACTGAAAAAATGAATAAAATCGATCCAGTAGTTTTGATTTATTCACTACTGCCCGTGGCCCGCACGCGTTAAATGTAATTATTTGCGACATCACATTAGAAACCTCAAAAATAACAGTATTTCACCACTATTTAATGGATGTTATTATACATATAAACCTTCCTCTTTAATCGCCCTATCTATAAAAAAAACCACATCAAAATCCGTTGCGTAGTTTTAAAGATTTAAGCTAACGACTTTGTTTTATACTATGTAGTGATAGTGATGATGTTACAATATAGACGAAACAGGTTGTAGTTTTAATATAAAGTAGAGCTGGTTGCTATTCTCATCTGTCGTATCTGTCATGGGGCGTTATTCAAGGGATCATTAATGGACGTATTTTGAGGCAGCGCGTATGGGGACTGAGGCACTGATTGATAAAATTATTAAGGCAGAAACGAACATCAACCACGCAGATCCTAATTTAGCGGATTCTCTGACATGTATATAAGACCCTAGATCCAAGATTTTAGGCTGATTCTTGTGAATATTAGATCGAATAATGGACCAATTTCAATATTTAACAAAATATTTACAAATTAAAATTTCCTAACAAAATATATTATCCGCTTCGAAGAAGCAATGCTATGTCACACTGGTGGTAGGTCTTTTGTTGCAAGAGGCCGGCTAGGTAGGTACCACCGCAGTGTCCAATATTCTGCCGCCAAATAGTAGTGCTTAGGCACTGCTGTGTTCCGGTTTGAAGGGCATTGTACGCATTTCATTACTGAGCGAACGAGATTTAAGAACTAATATCTCGAGGTTGGCAACGCGTGAGTGGCACCTACTAATGGTGCTGCAAGCGCTCATAGGCTGCGGCAGCCACTTACCATCAGGTGGGCCGTATGCTTGTTTGCCAACTTCTAACATAAAAAAAGCTATATTTCCCTGCTGACTGCCTCTTCTCATTATTTTCGTGATCAAACCCTTCTGTCACCCGGCGAGGTAATTAGATAAGGGTGAATGTATTATTTCCCACAAATTCTTCAAAGCTCTTTAATTTGACGACGTTGTGGCGCAGCGATAGCAAACCTACCTTAAACGCCACAGGCCGTGGGTTCGATTCCCGTTCGGAGCATAATTTGTTTGTATTGAAAATGCAAGCATATTTTCCGGTATGGGTGTACTTGTCCTTGTGTATGTTTCCCGATCCCCAACACAAGATACCACTATCCTAATAGAGGCCGTTGAGTGTGTGGCGTTTATTATTAACAAATATTGACTTTTAGAATAATAATAGTTCTACGGGGTTCCGTACGCAAAGGTTGTCAAAGGTACCCTATTTTTAAGACTCCGCTCTCCGTCCGTCCGTCCGTCCCGTTTGTTAGCAGGCTGTGTCTGACGAATTGTAAAAGACAGAAGTAAATTGCTCTTATCCAATGAGTTACTGGTTCGCCCTTAGGGTTGCGGAGGTCAGATGGCAATCGTTCTGTGTAAAAACCTGTCAAATCCGGACAAGAGTAATAAGCAGAACCTGGGTAAATACTCGTATAGTACCGGGAATAATCCTCCGAAGGAATTTTTTTTTTATACCTGTAAACGCTTAAGATAACTGAAGTACATGCACGTTGCCAGGCCCAAGGGACGTCAAGGGAAAAGGAAGTGAACAGAAGAGGTGAGAGATTGGGTTACGGAACCTTTTATGTGCCAGTCCAACATTCCCTTGGACTGGTTTTTCTGAAGCCAGTTTCTTATTTCTATGGAAAATTTTGTAACATTATGAATTCTTAGAAAAACCACTTCAGATGTGGTTTGACCGCTTATTCTCTGCCATATTTTTTGTTAATTACAGATAATATTGTTTGAAGATTTTTTTTTTAAATTTGTGTTTACGTCACCGTGTAAAAACATGTTACAACGTGCTATATACATTAGCACGCTAACTTTAAACTGCGCTTCTACTATATCAAGTTTTTTAACTGTATATATAAAAGAACAGGCTCCATTATATAGATTGATGGAGTCATATAATGATTTGACTTCGAAGGGAGTGGCTGATATTTACTGTCATGTAAATACGAACAAATTTATTAATTTGTGCAGAAGTCTTCTAGACTAGGAAATTGTCCACGAAACTTTTGTTAGTTTTTCCTTCTAATTTTTAATTTTTGGTTTAACTTCTTATTTTGTCAACGTTCACACTTATACATAGGAATCTTACTGATGCTTTTGTTTCTATTTTTTTTTTGTAACCTTATATTTTTTAGTTTTATGTTTTATGTATAAATGTTGTATACACCAGTAATGGCGAATCACTCCGTGTATTCATAATAACATGTATTGTAATTTATTATAAGTGCTTAGTGTGTAACCGATGGTGTATCTATAAATAAATAAAAGAACAATTGGGGGCTTACCATTAGCTCTTATTGTGATTCAAATGACGCCCTAAACTGAGCTACCTACCTACCTAGTACCATGACGTATATTTATACCTCGTATAAATATATACGTCATGCTCATATAAAATCTGAATTCCGATGTACTGTCAGAATTGAATTGGATCAAATAACAACAATAAATAAATCAAACAAACTCTCACATATATGTAAAAAAAAAAACAAAAAATTGAAAATGACACGTGATTCTATAGCTATCAAAGACATTTGCACATTATAAAGATGTTTAAAGTAACCATTTTTATTTAAACCTTATAATTCGCGTGATCATAAAACAAATTATTTATCACATTATCACGTATGTGTCGGGAGTCACGTAAAATAATGAATCCGACGAAATTTGACGTCATTACTATATTCAGTTTTAATAAGAAAATCTTATTACATACATTTTGCCTATGTCATCTGTGATATGAACGTAAATTATTTTTCCTAATAACATTGTCTTGACGCTTGGTGGTAATATACCTTATGTACGTGTATGTGTGTGTATTTTTTGGTACGAAGGTCCTTATCGCGCGTTACACGCTCTGAATAGATGGAAGCGAGACTTTATATTGATATAAATGACTAGCTGTTCCTGCGACTCCACTCGTGTTATGTCGTTTTTTGATGATCCTACGGGAACCCAACATTTTTTCGGGATAAAAATTACCCTATATGTTAATCTAGGTAATAAGCTATGTCCCCCTCAACCGCAGAGGTCAAACTCTGCGGTACCCTGGGCTTGTCGTGCCGGGAGGGCTCAGTAGCCGGGAGTCGATTGTACAGGTGGCACTTCGACTGCCCGGTGAAGCTAACAGGGTCAGACGGTTTGGGCGTGGGGCGTTTTACGTCAGCCCGCGCCCAGGAGGGTGGTGTCGTATGGGTCGCTCCGGTACTTTTCTGATTATCAGAATGGACTGCGAGCGGCTCCTGCGACACCGGTGGTGTGATTAACTGGGGCCTTCAGCCCCGGTCAGGCGGTAGAAAAAGAAAACCTCTTTAAAAAATAACGACGGTCGGTCGTAGAGGGAAACATCCTCATTAAAAAGTTAGTCTCGGCGGGGGGGCCCTAGGATCCAGGGCTCCCTTGGTTGCGTTTGCCGGGGCCTTCTGGTCCCGGTCGGTGGGGCGCGAAAACGCCGTGGAGTATTTTATTTATGTATAGTATGTATTAGCATATATTTATGGCGGCAGTATGTTGCCGCCCAAGGTGGAGGCCGAAAGGCATGGTGCGGTCACGCGCGGTGTTATATATATTTAAAAATATAAGTATTTTATGTATTAATATGTATATATGGCGGCAGTAGGTTGCCGCCACCGGTGGGCCCTCGGGGCAAGCGCCGGGGCGTCGCGGTTGAATACTTCGGTGATCCCGCGACGTCTAACTATGGCGCTAGATGGGACCTTGGAGTTTTAGCTCGGCTCCGAGTCCACACACTTCCTGCGCCATTGCACCCGTCCTGACGCTCGAGTGCGTAACTGCATTTCTATCCAAGTAAAAAAAGGTAATAAGCTATGTGTGTACTAAATTTCGTCCAAATTTGTCCACTAGTTTTTCATCCATCCATCCATCCATCCATCCAATGTTTCGAGGTTGCCAACGCGTGAGTGGCACCTACTAATGGTGTTATGAGCGCTCATAGGCTACGGCAACCGCTTACCATCAGGCTATTAGAAAGGAGTTTCATTAAAAGGGACGAAACATTTTTATGGTTAAAGGCCTACGAGACGATACAAAAACTTGAATAGGATAATTTGCATTTATCTGAATCTTGTAACACAAGGAATTTTATGATACGTAATCATTATTTATTTATGATGTTTCTTTTTCTATATTCTCTAAAGTATCATAATAATAATAAAAAAATATTTATTTTATAATTCGGTAGGTACTAGAGCCATGCTTTTGCTAGCACAAATGGGCTCAGTCGACCGTAGAAGTACTACCCTCTCACAGAAAATCGACGCAAAGTAACAGTATCAGTAGGTACTGTTGCGTTTCTTCCCATAGAGACTTTGAAATCGATTCGATCCCTAAACATTTAAAGCGCTTATCGCAAAACTATTTTGATCAAACTACTTTCCATCCAAATCCTTTGATTAGACATGCTTGTATCTACACAGACCGATGTGACCAACCGACAAAAGTAAGGCGTCCTAAGCACGTCCTGCAAGACCCTGACGATAGGATTACATTAGAAAATGCCTCTTACACAGCACAGACACGCACACAACACTGTCCTCGCCGGCGAGGACGAGGTCCTTTGTTTCGCACGTCGCGTCGCGCTCACACCGTCGGGTGAGTCTATCGTATAGAATGCTCTCGGAGCGCTGCCTCCATCTCCGATGACGTCCTTAGCCGTGGTTCGGCTTCGCAGGAGGCACCCTAACGGACGGAATCAAATTTGAGCCCCCGTGAGGGCTGCCCCCTAATCACGGCTGAGTCTCTGTACGCGCCCCCCCGCCCGGTGACGCTGTCAAGGCCAGTAGGGCCAACAGCAATACACATTCCGAAAAAAAAAGCGTTTCTTGCGATGAGTGAGAGCGCCGGAGACCCAATGTTTCCTCCTCTGTTTCCTAGTACATTTTTCCCTTTTCATACCCTCCCTCCTGTCACTTGTAATAACAATAATAAATTTGATGAATTTTGGTAAAGTGATAGGCGGGACGATGGGATAGGATAGGAAAAGAGGGGGAGTGTGAAATAGGAGATGAATTTTCTATCGGAAACCATTTTTTTTTTTTTTTATGTTAGAAGTTGGCAAACAAGCATACGGCCCACCTGATGGTAAATGGCTGCCGTAGCCTATGAGCGCTTGCAGCACCATTAGTAGGCGCCACTCGCGCGTTGCCAACCTCGAGATATTAGTTCTTAAATCTCGTTCGCCCAGTAATTTCACTAGCGTACAATGCCCTTCAAACCGGAACACAGTAGTGCCTAAGCACTACTATTTGGCGGCAGAATATTGGACACTGCGGTGGTACCTACCTAGCCGGCCTCTTGCAACAAAAGACCAGTGAAAAGACCTACCACCAGTGAGTGAGTTTAGTTGTATGGCACTAAAGGTGCCTCATTATAAAAATATTCACGCGGGGAAGGCACGGGCAGGTGCTCGTTTTAAACAATAACGCAAAACATTTAAAAATTTACCTTTGCACTTCAATAAAATACCTAAGCCGAAATAAAAAAGATCATTAAAAATCTGTATATGACTCATTATAAGACATATGCTAAGATAAAATAAGCCATATATTTATTTTATTGTGCGACTAATTTCCTCATAAAATAAAATTTTAACTAGCAAATAAATCATTTAACTCGGTGTAATAAATATACCTATCTCTAGCAGAAACAGCGCCATCTAGCGGGTAAAGGTATATTTGGATTTTTACAAACTGTCTCAACTCGCAACGCAACCACGATAGTAGCACTGTAGCATTAAAGATATCTCCGCCAGGTGGCATTAAACATTCCAAAAAAATAAATAAACGCTACACACTCAATAGATATATTAGGATAGTATAATCATATGGCAGGAGTTCAAAAAAAAACCTAAAAATTAACCAGAGCTTAGAGTTTTAAAGTTCTTACTTTATCATATCAGCGCCATCTAGTAAGTATATACAAAATTACAAAGAACATTAATGAAATAAGTTTGTACTTATTTTAACAACTATTGCCATCTATTTAAAAATCTTCGAACTTTTGAGGAAAATAATCTAATATTGCGACATCTATTGAAATAATTATAAACTCTTTATCGTTCCATATTTTTACAATAGATGGCTCTACGATGCTTGAAAACTAAGTTGTAAATTATTAAATAATTACAGCTGTTCCAAATATTTGAATATGTATATTCAATTCGATATTAAAATAAACCAGTATCTTAAAAAAAATAGGCAGTCATTGCATGCATGTCTGCAGACAGAAGTACAAACTTGAATCTTTGGAATTAAATGAAAGGTCCAAAGGTAACCAACGGAACGTTAACGCTTACTAAGCCTAAGCCGTCCGTCCATCCATCCATCTGTGAACGGCCTGTATCTCACAAACCGGAATAGATAGAAGATTGAAACGATTTTTATTCTACTGTGGTTCTTTAATGTTTGTGTCTATAGACTACGGCGGTTGTTTATTATCACAAAATATTGCAAAATCAAAATTCAAGACTTATTCCTACGCATTATGATTAACAATGCATAAATTTAACCTAAAAACTGGTCCCCCATAATTCTAAGGTATTTTTATGCCATCACATTTCCTGTTCTAAGAGTCAGAATAACACTTATATTTTTTAGAACTGGCTTTAAATAAGGAAAAAAGAAATTTTAATAACAGGGAAATCTGATTAAAGCTTTTTTAGTGCCTTATTTATGGGTTTTGTGAATTGTTAATACCAAAAATTTAAAAAGTCATGTTGTTTTGATATACTATATTGTTACGAATAATATGAAAAGTAAGCCTTTGGGGTTTTGTATAAATGTTTCTTTAACTTTTTCGTATCAAAGCAAGCATACGGTCCACCTGATGGTAAGCGTATATCGAGGCTCATGAACGCTTGCAACAACCACCATTTGTAGATGTCACTCACGCGTTGCCAACCTCGAGATATTGGTCTTCTTACTCTTAAATCTCCTTCATCCAGTTATTCCACTAGACACTGAAGCGGTACCTACTTAGCCTCTTGCAATAAAAGGCCTAACACCATGGCCGTAGTGAGGTAGTAGTAAGAGGGCTCAGGTGTTGTACTCGACCTTGCTAAATGTTAACAAATTACGAATATAATGCATTTTGAACTATTTCACTAATAACATAATAATATAGTCACTTTTCCCGTCTCTGGATCCTAAATTAACTGCCCTCCTCTAAGCCAACTGCTCGTTACGTCCATGCCTGTCGCCACTGAAAATTAACAAAACTGAAAAAGTATTATTTCTCGAAAAATCTGTTTTGATTCATTTTTAATTGGACTGCCAATAATTTAAACAAATATTTCTACACGGAAATTATTCTCTACGGAAGTAAAGTTCCAATAAAAGCGGGGCAACGTTCTTTCATTGCGAAAAAAAAATTATATAATCGTTGCTCGTTGATCTTGACGCGGTTGTTTTTATTCTTGCTGTTTGTTACGATGTCATTTATAATTATTATATATATTATACACATATGGTGCACAATCAGAATGCTAGCATGCGTTCAATGTTCACGTTTTCCAAGACATTTCGGAGAGTATGCTCAGGTACTATTCAATTTGGTTTTATTACAAGAATGCGAGGCTTTGCGTCCTTGTTCCTGACACCCACCGCAAAAATCTGGACTGATCTCCGTCTTCCCCACCATCTACTTTGTAGGCACCTTCAAATTAAGAGTGGATAGGCAGCTTCTAGACAAGCGCGCTTCACCATAGGCTGTATCATCACTTCAAATCAGGTTTACTGACAGTCAAGCGTTGGCTTATCCATTAAAAAAAAGTCCACTGCCAAGCCAATCTTAAACTGGCCATGCAAGCCAAAGCTTACCTTGATCGGTGTCAATGGAGCGATCGCTGTAGCCGAACACAGCTCTGAGGCTACCATCATAAGTGTATTACACAGGCGATGTTGTCTAAGCAAGCTGTTTTTATCCGATGACGTCCTTAGCCGTGGTTCGGCTTCGCAGGAGGCACCCTAAGGACGGAATCGAATTTGAGTCCCGTGAGGGCTGGCCCTTTATCACGGCTCAGTCTCTGTACTCGGCCTCCTCGCCCGGCAACGCTGTCAAGGCCAGTAGGGCCAACAGGAATACACATTCCGAAAAAAAGAGCCATAGTTTCCGTGAAAAAGGCTGTGACATACGGACAGACGGACATGACGAAATTATAAGGGTTCCGTTTTTGCCATTTGGCCACGGAACCCTAAAAAGGAACGCTTGCTATTTGCGGTTACCAGTATATCAAGTGTATGTACGCCTGCGTATAATCACGGGTGCTATACGTTATACTACATAATATGCAGACGATTTACAAATTTACAGACAAACGACTCTTGGAGATCTTCATAACACTGTCACCTTAATGAATAATGATCTACACAAAATACAAGAGTGGTGTAATTCTTTTGGTTTAAAAGTTAACCCCAGCAAGTCACAATGCATAATTATTGGGGGTCATAATATAATCTCCAGAGTTGTTTGGGAAGATTTACCGCCTATTATATTTAACGGTGTTATTATACCTTACAGGGAAACCGTAAAAAATCTGGGTATATACTTTGATAGGACATTATCTTGGTCTCAACAGCTCAAACAATTAAGTAAAAAACTTTTGCAGCCTTGGGCTCTTTACGTCGTCTGCGCTCTTTTCTTCCTATTGCCACCAAAGTTATGCTCGCAAATACTCTCCTCCTCTCTATACTCGATTATGCTGACGCAAGCTATATTAATTTGACTGAACAACAGCTAAATAAACTTGAGCGACTCCAGAACGTTGCTATTCGGTTCATATTTAACTTACGAAAATATGACCACGTATCCGAATTTCGTAAACAACTCAAGTGGCTACCCATTCGTCTTCGCCGGAATCTTCATACACTATCCCTCCTCTATTGTGTTTTATTTAGTGCCAATAGTCCGTCCTATTTAAAAGATAAATTTGTATTTTTCGATTCTCATAGTAGTAGTGACACAAGATGCAGTCGTCGCTTAATTCTTAAAATGCCGGCACACAATTCGACTTATTATAAAAAATCATTTGTTGTCTTATCTATTAAATTATGGAATTCGTTACCTTTGGTTATTAGGCAATCTCCCAGTCTTATTACATTTAAGAAAAGATTAAAAGATTTTTACTTAATCGGTTCTCCGTAATTTAGTGACATATTATATGAAATCTTCGTTACGTATATTTTATTTATATTTTTATTCACTTATTATTGTTTAATTTTTATTATTATAAGCACCACCTTCCGCTTTTTATTTAAAATTTTGTTTCTTTGCTCATATAAGGTTGTCTGGAAGAGATCGCTAACCAGCGATAAGACCGCCTTATTGTGCCTGCATTAATTATGTAACATTCTTTCTTGTAAGTTCTCTGCTTGTGTGGTGTACAATAAAAGAATTATTATTATTATTATTATTATATGAATAAAATTAAAGTGTTTGTTTGTGAAGTCTAAATAACAGCTTTTTACAATTGCTAATGGCTGATGTTATAAGTGGTAACTTAGCCAAATAATTAAGGTTTCGAGCTCCGTGCACTGAAATAAATAAACGCTACACACTCAACAGCCCCATTAGCATAGTTATATCCTCCGTCGGGGTTCCGGAAACATACACAATGACAGTATGGTCAATACAAACATCTGCTCCGAGCGGGAATCGAACCAGCGACCTGTGGCGCTTAAGGCAGGTTCGCTAACGCTGAACCACTACGTCGTACTTAAAAATCACTAATTCTATAGAACACGTAAGCGAAGCCGAATTGCTTAAAAATCAATTGTACTCATAACTTGTATCTTAATTAAAATACAATTAATAATAACTTAAAGTCCTCTCTCGCTTCCGCAACCTTGTATTTCTTTTATTAGATCAATAGAAATACAGTTAGTACTTCATTTTAATTTAAGATACACAATTTAATAAAGAATATATACAAACGAATATTTTTTTAGGGTTCCGTTCTCACATGGCACCAGCAGAGCCCACTAAACCTGTGCTGTAATATGTAGAGTATTATAAATGTCTGTTACCGCCAATGCAGGCCGCTGCAGTGGCCGTACAGGAAGCTCGTAATATAAATAATTATAAAAACGCTGCTGGAACTCGGCCATGCCGGTCGTAGTTTAAGCGTACACGACTGCTTTACGGTAGAAAACTGATACTGATGTGGTACCTAACTAGCCAACCTCTTTATTTTTATTTTATGTTATAAGTTGGCAAACAAGCATACGGTCCACCTGATGGTAAGTGGTTGCCGTAGCCTATGAGCGCTTGCAGCACCTTTAGTAGGTGCCACTCACGCGTTGCCAACCTCGAGGTATTCTTAAATCTCCTCTACCCAGTAAATTCACTAGCCTACAGTGCCCTTCAAACCGGAACACGAACGGATGCCTAAGCTACTACTATTTGGTGGCAGAATATTTGACACTGCGATGGTACCTACCTAGCCGGCCTCTAGCAACAAAAAAAGGTTATCCCAGCAGCGGACGATGGGATTGTCACATCCCGACGCAGGGAAAAAGACCACTAAAATAAAGCGCCCAAAGGGAAACAAACCTACAATTGCATCAGAACAACGGTCAAAATTGACTGTGACTATAATAGCTTTGCGTATTTAACTTGATACCAATATTGAGTATTCATAGTCTTTTTGCAAAATAAATTGTAAATGAGAGGTGAAGCCGGAAAAATTGTAAAATTCCAAAGTTTAACCTTTGATTTAAGTTTCCTTAAATAATTACGCACGTTAACTTGTTTTATTACATTTTTACATCAAAAATGTTTAATGAATTATTATAGAAAATTATAATACTTAATGATATGATAAATTCGATTTAGGTATTTATAATCAACATTAAAAAAGGTTAGTTTAAATTTTTTTTAAGTATTTAAGTATATTTGTCGAAATTTAAGGGTCTTTTTGATCAAAGACTATATTTCAAAGTGCCAAAAGACTATTATATTAAAAACTGTGTTTATGTATGTTTTAAAGTAATTTCAAATAATGTTACTAAATGTAAACTATCCTTTAAAGCCTTGGTTATAGGTTTTCAGCCTGTGCCGACTAAAAATAATAGAGTTTGAAAAAAAATCTTGTTTGTAGTTTTTTTTTTTCCTATCAAAACACATTTACATTGTAACAATTTCAGGCATCATTTTTATACACCTCCCGGCTCCATCATCAGACCCTCGTCACTAATCAATCTTTGGACTCGTTCAAACAAACTATACGAGTCTTAACTTGAGAAGATGATTATCAGTAATTGAAGAGCTGCAATCCACCTCTTGGCTCAACTAATCAAACAAACTCATCAGATCAACTCTGAATGATTGTTTTTTTAAGTATTACTAGAATAGTTTTTTTTTTCTAGCACCTACAGATAAGTTCGTAGCTTGCGCTAAGAGTGGGTGCGACAATAGCCCAAGGTGTCAGGATCGAGCCCACGACAATCGCGTCTACGAGTCGGCCCTTCTAGAATACTAGCCATACTTTACTTTCAAGGCATTACTAACACTCCTATAACACACAAAGCAAGAGAAAGAAACACAACCACTCAGACTTAGTCAGATTAGCTTATTACGTACCTGATGCTGCTACCGTCCCGGCCCTCCAGCCCCTTTACCCGGGGCTATATAAATAGGCCGTGCCCTCTGGTCGTCGACGTGCAGGGTGGGGAACCTGTGACCCGACTGCCATGCGCTTGAGAAGCGCTGGGGAGCTTACCATCTCGCCCCCCGGGACCGAGTTCCGCTAGCCGAAGCACAGTGCTTGTCAGGTCGCGTTGGTTAGTTCTGCGAGAGTTCCCGTAACCTGTCAAACGCACTGAGGTCGGCCACCGAGGAGGTTTTAGTGGCTAGCTTATTACGTATCTCGCAGAAGACAAGCGATAGCAAAATTCGAGCAATAATAATTATATGGGTGATTGTAAATTGCTATTATTAATCACCGAAATGCATTTTCCAAGACTTGACTTCAAAGAGAAGGAGTTTATAAATTCGACGGTACGTTGTTTGTTTTTGTGTGTGCTTTACCTCATTACTCAAAGGCGGCTAAGTCTATTTGAATAATTCTAAAGAGTATCATAAGTCCGATGATGATGACCCTGGAAAAATCCATGGAACCCTTCAAATTTATAGACACACAATTTTTTTTAAGTATCTTATCCATTTGCTCCGGAATTTGGTTTTGACGAATCCTAAGAAATATACCTTCGATATTCGAAAGATACGAATCTTTTTCTAAAAATTATTTTTTGGATCTACGACATATGCATTCTTGATTCTATCTTTTTACAATTAAAAAAAAAACATATATTTGAAAAGAGTCACTGTCGAGTTTCTTGTCTGTTCTTCTCGATAGAATCAACCTTCCGAACCGTCGGTAGCGTTTGACTATTCAAAAGTACTTTTTAAAAGTCTACTTGAATAAAAATAATTTTGATTTTGATTTTACAATAAGTGAGCGATTTAGCAAAGGGTATTTAGATAATAATAAAAGGAACTAGCATACGATGTTTAAAAATGCACACACATAAGTCATCGCATATGCGATAGCCGCACAAGCCAGGCTCATTATCACCTTAACAGTTTAGTAAGATAAAAATCGGATGCCATAGTTGATTAGATACATATATTACAATACTTATGAAACCGTCGTAATACAGAGAGCTTTTTAGTATACAATTATAAAATTCAACTGGTGATTAAAGAAGAAATGTAAATCGACTAGAAAGAATCAAATTTTAAATAAAAATAACATTTTTTCCTCAATGTTGCCCTATATATAAAATAGAAGTGGCGAATTTATTTTTTCGTGTTTTTGTGCGTATTGTGTATTCAAGGCAAGAAAAACCGTAAGATCATAATTATATAACTTACACATACAGTATTACGAATATTATTATGTTATCTCAACACACATTCCTGCACCCACCTTGAAGGCGATTTAAAAAGGCTCATTAATTACGGATTGTCAGAAACAGACTTTTGTAGTTGCACATACACATTAATCATCAGAACATTTCCGTCAAATCAATGGCAGAATCAAATACTAAATCTTAATTTTCAACTTTCTCATAGAGTGTAGTAGTTTTTTCATGTTTTACAAAGTTAAAAAAAAGTACGGAGCACCAATTTCTAACACTATATAATATATAGTAGCATTTTTCCTTGACTTTGTCTGCGAAGATTCTCTATTGATCCAATCACTACCAAACTTCACAGAACCACTGACTAGACTAATATGAAGATTGCCTGAAAGGTTCAAATTGCTCCATATTAAGATCCATTGGTCATTTTGAAGTCCATAGGGATACACATATATTCTTAAATGTATAGATTATTATTCTACAAGTAATCAAAACACCTTAAAAAGTAGTAAGTTGATACGCATACTCTTTTTCTATATCTGCCGCAGAGAGACACGCTGAAACGTTGCCTATGTTTGTAACGTTGTGGTAGCATTTAATCAAATTTAAATTATAAAATAAAAACATGATGTATTAAAACGTTGAAATAAGCGCGATTCGTTAATAAGGTAATCAGTCCACTCGGATATCATAACAGAAAAGAAAGGCATATTCGGCATGACGTCACTCGCGACCTAGACGTGTACTGTGTATTAATAGACACGGCAAAAAGTTAATATATAAGTACCGCATATTTATTAAATATAATTGTGTACTATTACATTAATTACACTGATTTTGAAAATAATCACTGATACCGTAACAAAAACGAACAAATATGCTTAAAGTCAAGCTGGCATATGTTAAATTTATTATAAAATTCTGAGTTACTATTCAGAGCCTTTTAATCAATATCATAAGTCTAAACACCTTACAACTTTGTCGCTCGCTACTGTTAAGTTGGCGAAAAACTATTAATAATTTTACTAGTTTTTGTAGAAACATAGTGTAAATTTTGTAATACTGGTTAAAGCTAGGTAATAATTTTTAAGCGCTTATTATTATAGCTTATACCTATAAAATTATAAACAATAAATTTATTATTAGCTATTAAAGTTAGACACAATATTGTGTATATTTCTCGTGATATCTATACACTATTTTCTTAGCCGTTTCGTTTCAATTTTTTTTAATCAAATCTTTTTATACTTAATAATTACTAACTCACCAACGCGTTAACGTAAATTAAAACAAAGAAAAAGAAAAGGAAAGGGCAATTTTATTTATAAATACTTACATTAAAACGTCACCTAGTAGCTGATATTGGATTAAAAACAATAACACCTATTGTACGATTGTTAACAACCAATACCAAATTATTCTATTTGTGTTTTTTTTTTTATGTTAGAAGTTGGCAAACAAGCATACGGCCCACCTGATGGTAAGTGGCTGCCGCAGCCTATGAGCGCTTGCTGCACCATTAGTAGGTGCCGCTCACGCGTTGCCAACCTCGAGATATTAGTTCTTAAATCTCGTTCGCCCAGTAATTTCACTAGCGTACAATGCCCTTCAAACCGGAACACAGTAGTGCCTAAGCACTACTATTTGGCGGCAGAATATTGGACACTGCGGTGGTACCTACCTAGCCGGCCTCTTGCAACAAAAGACCTACCACCAGTGTGACTGATTGCACTGGTGGAATAATCTCTGTTGTGATAGAGGTTATCCCAACAGCTTTATCTTCCTTTTCCTCCGTCAGCCTCTTATCAGATCTTCTATGTCTTTTGTTGTTAGCATGCAACAACGTGGCCAACGTCGATACGGTGACAACTTACCACCAGACATGCAAATAAAAAAATTAATAAAATAAAAATAAAAGAAAATATTAAAATTAATTATTTGTTTGTGAAAAAATATAGAGTAACACAATCTTGAACAATAGTGACCGGGTCAGTTAACAATGAAGAACAGTTTGCCGACTCTCAAGGTTTCTTAGCACTGCATTTACATTGGAGAGAGCGATCTTTCGGCCGCTATCTGGCAGTTAACACTCGCTCGCGTCGCGTGTAAGTCGCTTCAATTTAAAAAAAAGTACGGTCAAATTGCGCGCCTTTTTCAAACGAACCTTTTGATTACTTTACCTTTTCTGTGATTTTTTGTTGACAGTTTTCCAAATTTTTTTAATTTTGTGCTAGTGCATGTTGAAAAGTAAAAGGAGGTGAAACGCTTATAATTCGGTGAGTTGTGTTTATAATACTGCCAACGTTCTCCTTTTAAAAAAAAATGTTTCTCATAATCTTTAACGACGGATGTAACATTTTTTTACGTAATTTTTTCAATACATATAATATCAAAATTGACGAAAGACACAAAATAATTCCATATTATGTGATATATTATCGTCATTTTAATAAAACATATAATTCAGGTCAGAGACAAAACTAATGTATATATAAAAACACATATATAATAAATTTGATACACGAATTAAATAAATTATTATAATATAGACGGAGCCTAGAAAACAAGTTCATCAATTGAACCGTTTTCTAATCGATTCAATTTCATAGTTTATTGTATTACAAGAATCGAAATTATAAAAATTTTAACGTCAAAACCTATAAGAAACAGGCACAAATAATTGGTTTCAAAATATATAAAAAGATAATCTGAGTTCTCCGATTGAATATTTTAATTAAATGAACGAAATTCGTTTGAATCGTTTTCAATTTTTTAATTGCAAAATTAATGATTCATTTCTTCGAAAACAATATTCATTTGATTATTTTTTTGAAAATAAAATGAAACAAACAGGATATTGTTTACATTTTTTCCAAATTTGGACCAATCTGTGTTGACTCATAACTGCTTCATCGAAAAAAAGACTATGACATACAGACGAACCAACAGAAATAATAAGGGTTGTAAGGGGTTTGCTATTCGGGTAAGGAACTCTAAAAACCCTTCCTCGAAGTTACAGAAAAAATTAAAACCACATTTTTATCAGTATCAAAATCCGGAGACCATGTTTTTATTCCCTCAAAAAAAAAAAAATTCTGTACTTAGAAAAAAAAAAAAAAAAATTTTTTATTAGATTTATTTTCTCTTCCTTTTTACATTTTATCATTTTGGTTTTATTATCATATAACCAAAACATACTTTTTTCTTAATTTTACCGTTTTTGAAATTTAAACTTATCAATAAATAAATCAAATGATTTTATAAAGAGTCCTCAAATGATTGCTTTGTCCACTTTTCAAACACAACAAACATACCTAGACTTGACGACGTTGTGGCGAAGCGGTAGCTAACCTGCCATAAACGCCACAGGTCGCGGGTTCGATTCCCGCTCGGAGCATAATATGTTTGTATTGACCATGCAAGCGTATTTTCCGGTCTGGGTGTATTTGTCCTTGTCCTTGTATGTGTTTCCGGACCACCGACACAGGATATCACTATCCTAATGGGGGCCGTTGAGTGTGCAGCGTTTATTTATTTTATTTATTTATACCTAGAAATGTACATACAGAAACCATAAAACTCGATTCTCCCTTTTTTCTCTTTTCATCCCTTTCCTCCTATAAATCCTTCCCATCCATCCAATCCCTTGGGTTGGCAACCCACATGTGATACTTCAAGTATCGGGCGCGTTCATAGGTTGCGGTGACTGCTTACCATCAGGCGTACCGTATGCTTGATTGCCAACCGTCATGACATAACAAAAAAAAATGTAAATTTTTATTAAAGTTGGTTAAGAATAATCAATTCCATTCAATAGCCATTAGCTCTTGCGTGCTCGCGAAACTCAACAATGATTTCACAAAAATTGTTATTAAAAAACAAAAAACCAGATCGTGTTTAAAGCGAATTTCGTTACAGGTGAGCAAAAAGATTATTGGTTCATACTTGCAACAATATCAAAACTTTATTAATCCATTGATACTATTATTAACAAATGGCTGAGTGTTTCTGTTCCTATAAACACTAGTCAAATTATCACGAACTAGCGGCCCGTCCCGGCTTCGCACGGGTGGACATAAGATTTTTAAAATATTTTTTGAAGATATTATTATTTCTTTTATTGAAGATTTTTTTTCGGAATGTGTATAGCTGTTGGCCCTACTGGCCTTGACAGCGTCACCGGGCGGGGGCCGAGTACAGAGACTCAGCCGTGATAAAGGGGTAGCCCTCACGGGGCTCAAATTTGATTCCGTCCTTAGGGTGCCTCCTGCGAAGCCGAACCACGGCGGCGGACGTCATCGGAGATGGAGGCAGCGCTCCGAGCGCATTCTATACGATAGACTCACCCGACGGTGTGTGCGCGACGCGACGTGCCAAACAAAAGAAGATTGAAGATATGTTCTTTAATATTAAAATAAAAATAAAATAAATAAACGCTACACACTCAACGGCCCCCAGTAGGATAGTAATATCCTGTGTCGGAAACAATCACAATGACAAGGACAAATACACTCAGACCGGAAAATATGCTTGCATGGTCAATACAAACATATTAAGGCAGGTTCGCTACCGCTGCCCCACAAAGAATGTAGAACCTACTTTTGTTCTATCATCAATAGCTTCCGCAGCGCATGCGACGAAAGTTTTAGGGCACTTTTTTACACCTTGGATTACGTTAGTTAAGATTTAGTAAGGATCCCTTTTTTTTCTAGCAATAAATATAGTCTATGTTACTCAGGGTGAATGTAGCTTTCTAATGGTGAAAGAATTTTTGAAATCGGCACAGTAGTTTTTGAGTTTATTCATTACAAACATAAACACAAAAATACAAATCTTTCCTCTTTATAATAGTAGTGTATATTATTACAAAACGTTCCAGAGTTCAATACAAGGATTACTTACTTTTACTTCTGCAGCCAAATAAGACCGGCGTGGTGCTGGCCAGTTTGTTATGTAGAGATGGTCCTTCCCACAGTACCACAATATGGTGGAATAAACTCTGCTGTGACAAAGAATATCCCACCAGCGGGCGATGGGGTCGTCACATCCCGACCCCCAAATTCCTATATTCCTTTTAGTTCTATTTCACCCACGTGAATAGCGATTTTAATACCAATTCTGACCAACATAACACCCCCCATTCCTCCCTTTTACAAACTGAACGTCATATTTATTTATATCGAATCAACACCTAAAAATAAATTACAAGTTTCTAGCTCTGACATTGACGATACGACCTTTTTCGCATTAAAAGCAACCTATGTCCTTTCTCAGACTCTAGGCTATATGTGTACCAAATTTTAAATTTTTTGGCTTGAAATCGCGACAGACAGACAGAGAGACAAACTTACTTTCGCATTTATTAAGTAAGGATAGTTATTGGAACGAAGTTCCTGAACACGCGTTACATGCTCTGAGCGGATATTACAAGTCTAATATATTAAAGTCTATATTATACTATTCCACTCTTAACAAATCAATGATATTGTTAAACATTACGCAATAATCAATTATTTGCGTAGACAGCAAACACTCGCACATGTAGACATGTGAATATATTTTTTGTGTCTTTATTGTGTCTTGGGTAACTGTTACAATCACACACTGGTGTGTATATATTTTGCCTTTTGTGTTCAAATTCTCAAAGTCAGATAATTCACAAGACGACCTTTGTGACGTACTGGTACTGTGCCTGCTTTGAGCATCGACGGTTGGTTCGATTCCCGCTCGGAGCAGATGTTATAAATATCTGTTTCGGTCTAGGCGTTTGTCCTTGTGGGACCCTCCACTTTGCCTCAGAGAGATTTCCGCTCGGAGCTGATGTCTGTATTAACCATACAGCCATGTTTTCCGGTCTGAATGTTTGTCCTTGTCATTGTATGTTTCCAGGATACAACTATCCTAATGGGGCCCGTTGAGTGTGTAGCGCTTATTTATGTATAATATGTCTATGCATAAAGATGAATGTATACATATGTATACATTTATTATTATGTTGTAATGTAAAGGTGAAGTGTCGCATGTTCCTCACTTAAAAATAATAATGTAATAAGACATAAAAACGTATGTACAAGTTGAACTTACAACAAAGTAGAATTACAATTTAAAAACCTATAAATTTTAATCTCAACCTTTAAACCTTCCTTTATAATAAATCTTTGAAATGCCGCGGAGACGATAACTTTAAAATTAATGTTGTTGAGTAAGTGCCGAGTCAAGGTGAAAAGGTTCCGTATATATCAAAATAATCTATAAAAAAAAACAAATAATATTTAAAAAAAACTATAGAATAGTCTTAAGATTAGTGATATTTTTGAAACTATTCAGGTACCAACTATATATTGTATAATATAAAAAAAAACTATTGAAGGGTTTCTGAAATCTTCGGCTTCTTCGTCCTAACATTATTCCCGGTATTTTATTTTACCCAGGGTCTGCTTATAATTCTTATCCGGATTTGACAGGTTACTAGTTTTTACACAGAGCGATTGCCATCTGACCTCCGCAACCCCATGGGGAACCAGTAACTCATTGGATAAGAGCAATTTACTTATCAAGAGTTAACGATTATTATCAGATGTTTTTGTGATAGTAACCGGGACCGACAGCTTAACGTGCTCTCCGAGGCACGGTGGGGAGACCCACAGACAAACGCCCAGACCGAGACAGAAATTTAACAAACATCTGCCCGAGCGGGAATCGAACCCGCAACCATCGAGACTAAAGGCAGACAGGCTACCCACAACGCCACAACGGTGTCTGAAGGGTTTCTAAGCTACATTGCATTAAAATCTGTTCAGTATAACTAAAGTTATAACTCCATTCAGACGGAGTTGCGGGCAAAAAGGAGTATGTATTAGAAATAAAATAATCTTGTTAATTTTTAATTGTTTTTGTTTGCTTGTTCATAATTATAAATGGTTCTAAGGTTTTTTCTCACGGAACTCTTATTGCATGACTTTGTAAATGGCTCGTTAATTTTAATTACAATATACAAAACACAAGGAACTTGGAACTGATCATCGTATAAAAACATGTGTGGGATGATTCTTTCTGTCTCTTTCTAACATGCCAATCCCAACCCCACCCACAGACACTGCGTTGTTGTGGTTGCGAGACATCCAAAAGGGTAGAAAATTTGTATCGATCGCCGGAAATATGCTGATGAAGGTGAGGAGAACCGGGTTATATGAAGATGGTATCATGAGGACCCACAAAACTCCTCGCCAGCCAACCTCAATGCGCGTGACATGTTATGGGAACTCATGTAGAATCAGCCAACGTGATCTGCCAATCACTGTGCTGGTTAGGGGGGTTAATGCCCATCGCTGCCGGAGCAAGCACGCACGTTTGGGAGGGCCACGGTAACTGCTGTTCTCTTCAGGGCGCCTCAATACTGACGCACAGGTTCCTCACCCTCTGTCCCCAGCCCAAGGGCACGCACTATTTATTTAGCTCCAGGTAGGGGACCAGGGACCAGGTTAGCCGGGGCCTCGATCGGCCCATTTTCGTTCTCCTTATGCTGACCGATTTTGATGATACTTTTTGTTACGATCTGGGCCCTACTATGATTTCTTATTGCGATTCAAATGACGACTCAAAGTTGCATCACTATTTCGTACATATGTATGTGTATATATCATGGTGCCGTACAAAATCTGATCCGTTTTACTACCTGAATTGAATTGCCCCTGATCAACTATAAGGGCTATATTGCAGTAGAGCCTTGCTCTTTTCAGCAGTACTCGTACTGTTGCGATCCGTTTCATCCCTTCTCAATTTTTACTTACATACATATATTTTCCTTCTCCCTCTCTCTCTGCATTTGAAACTTATATACCTGCTAGAAACCTGCTGTCCGATTTTTGCTACTCCTACCAAAGAATTTAAAATTACATACATTATAAGAATAGTCTATCCCATTAAAAACATAAAATGTAAAAATTTCGAAAGTCTCATAAAGCACTTCTTCTACTACAAAATGTGGTGAGATCTCATGTATAACTACGCCTGAAACTTGGCAGTTTTACGAAACTAAAGTATTTGTATGAATAGAATCAGTTGTGAGTGACAAAATTAAGAAATTTGACTAGTTATAATTCTAAAACTACTGGTTCAAATTGAATAAAATTTGAAATATACCGTGTTTATACAATGCCTGCTCGGTTACTGAAAATTCAGGCTTGTAGCTTTATCCACAACGAAGTTATAGAGCGTCGAAAATGGACTGAAGTAACGAGAAAAGGATAGTACGGCCGTGCCGCTTTTTTGCTCGACTTGGCGGTGGCACTGCCGTGCCCCAGACAAACAAAAACAAATTCATTTTACCACTTTTAGTACTAAATACAGACAAAAGTTACAGACAAATATTAGTATTTTAGCGTAACACAAAAAACACATCCTGATTTAGAGTACTCATTGTATGATAAAAAATAAATCATAATTAAGATTTTATTACTATGATTATTCTACTAATACTCACATTAGTTCTAAACACTAAACTGAATCACAAAAAATGGGAATAATAATATGGCTTAAAAAACAGCGAAGTGCGTGTTGGACTCGTACATAGATGGTACCGTACCAGCTTCGAATGTATAAGAAAAATCCTCAAAAACATCAATTGTATACCCCTTTTTTATTTTGTAGTATTTTTAGTATTTGTTGTCCAAAAGAAATAGTACATATTCAATGACCGGACAGACGACGGGAGCTACTTTTTTTTTTTTTATGTGAGAGGGGACAAACGGGCAGGAGGCTCACCTGATGTTAAGCGATCACCGCCATCCATGAACATCTGCAACACCAGAAGGCATGCAGGCGCGTTGCCGACCTTTAAGGAAAAAACACGCTCTTCTCTTGAAGGTTCCCAAGTCGTATCGGTTCGGAAAGACCGCCGGCGGAAGTTGATTCCACATACTTGATATCAAACTTTGATAACTTTTATATCAAAGGGGGCAAACGGGTAGGAAGCTCACTTGATGTCCAGCAATCACCGCGGCCCATAAACATCTAAAACTCTAGAGGACATATGTGTTCCCGCCCTTTTAGGGTTTTTTATGTAAGAGGGCAAACGGGCAGGAGGCTCACCTGATGTTAAGCAATCACCGCCGCCCATGAACATCTGCAACACCAGAAGGCATGCAGGCGCGTTGCCGACCTTTAAGGAAAGAACACGCTCTTCTCTTGAAGGTTCCCAAGTCGTATCGGTTCGGAAAGACCGCCGGCGGAAGTTGATTCCACAGATTTGATATCAAATACTTTTATATCAAAGGGGGCAAACGGGCAGGAGGCTCACCTGATGTTAAGCGATCACCGCCGCCCATAAACATCTAAAACTCTAGAGGACATATGTGTTCCCGCCCTTTTAGGGTACAACTGGTTACACGATGGCTGACCTCGAAACGCACCTGACAAGCAGTCCCTTCACAAGTTTCTCACCAGTATACGGTGGTAGCTAAGCAGGAGGTCCTTTTAAACCCTGCCACTATCATATATTTATAGACCCAAACAACAACGGCGAGTTCCTGGTGGTCTATTTTTAAAATTCTCATAATAGATAAATATAATTTTTTATATTTAGATTACATGACTACCACAGGTGACATTGATTTATTATACGACATTTCAATGACATATATTTTTTTTTATTTAATAAAATTATCATTTTTATATAAGGAATATATTTAATATTATTCTAAGATATTAATATGAATGGATTTTATTACTGATTGTGTCATATACAACAATAGAATAAGGCTACTGACACAACGCTCTATTGATTATTTGAGCATACCCAAAATAAGCATGCTTATTACTAGCAACTTTTAGACACACATACCCTTAAGGTACTGACACACATGCTCATCACTAGCACAAAGGCATGCTATTTATGAGCAATTGCTACTTAGTAGCATGTGTGTCTAAGCGTACCTTAACGCTATACTATACTATGGTCCAGCCCTTCATACACAATGTATTGTATGTATGAAGGCAGCCTGTTGTATTTTGTCTATATAGGCCCCATCCATAGAATATAGTAATTATATAATATAAATACAGGGACGTGACGACCCCATATACCGCTGTTGGTATAATCTCTGTCACAGCAGAGATTATTCTACCAGTGCTATTAGTCACACTGGTGGTAGGTCTTTTGTTGCAAGAGGCCAGCTAGGTAGATACCATTGTAGTGTCAAATATTCTACCGCAGAGCACTGTAGGGTAGTGAAGTTACTAGGCAATGGATATTTACGAACCAATACCTCGAGGTTGGCAACGCGCGTGAGTGGCACCTACGTGGTGTTACGAGCGTTTGTAGGCTTGGACAACCGCTTACATCAGGTGGGCCGTATGCTTGCTTGCTAACTTAGTAATATAAAAACATGCTGTTCAAACGGAACATGTGACAGACTAGTCGTAGCTCCGGAACCACAACGTGACTTCTCTAATTGCAAAATCTTGTCACCAATTATGAAAAGTGTCCTTGCCGATTTAATAAATATGTAAAATAAAAAAATCAATAATTCATTACTTATAAATCATTGATCAATCGTTACTGTGGCCACGGTCAAAGATTTCATTATAATAATACCACGACAACATAGAATTATTACGCACTATCTACTTCTTTTCTTTCTTTCTTCCTTTCTTTCTTTCTTTCTTTCTGTCTTTCTTTCTGTCTTTCTTTCTTGCTTTGCTTCTTTCTTTCTTTCTTCTTCTTTCTTTATCTGCCCGCGGCTGCTCCCACGTGAATAGTGTTTTGTAATAAATCACCTGAATGAGTAACAAGCTTCTAAAAATATTTCCAAATGGATACCCTGTGTAGTAAGTTTTTCGATAATCCCACGGGAACCTAAACTTTTTTCTGGATAAAAAGTATGCTATATGTTATTCTAGATAATAAGCTATTTGTGTGCTAAATTTCATCCAAATCCGTTAAACCGTTTATGCGTGATTGAGTAATAAACACCTAAACATAATTGCAGTGCGTTTTTCAAGCGTGATAATCCCAAGGGGTCGTAACATTTCATCGGGATAAAAAGTCTATTTATTATCCAGACTATAAGCCTCCGTTAAGCCGTTCTGGCGTGATTGAATAACAAACATCCATCCATCTAAAGTTTCACATTAGAAAGAAAGAAAGAAAGAAAGAAAGAAAGAAAGAAAGAAAGAAAGAAAGAAAGAATCAATTTATTGGGACAACAACAGACATAAACAAAACATAAACATTAAAAAGCATTATAGTTAAAAGAAAAACAAAACACTATAACAATAAAATAAAAAAAATTAAACATAATTAAAAACTTAATTCTAAAAATTACTTCTAATACTACATAAAAAATAAAAAAAATAATTAAAAATAACATAAACAAAACAATAATAACAAAATGTTGTGTCCCAAAAGGGTGGACCATTCAGTTAGTTAGGCGAGTACACCTAACACTGTTTTTCAATGGTACCCTGTCTATGACGTATAATATTAGTGGGAACAATATTATATAGAACCGCAGAATATATGGATAGAACCGCAGCTCCAACCAAATTCCTCGCGAAATATAGATCACAGGACAACCAATGTGTGCGTGACTAATGTTGCCAGTGAAACAAAATATTTCAATTTCGGAAAAATCGCCATTTCAATTTCACCTATTAGAATAAAATTGTAATATATATATTAACCTAATGTAACGGCTAATATTGAGATCACAATTTAAACATATTTCTATGTTTTTTACCGAATAAAATATAATAAAAACTGGAATGGTCATTTATAATTATGAATAGAGCACTGCGGAATGATTTTTTTAAATCAACATATACAACAAGTCGAATTGTCGACGATCAAGCTTGATCCTTTGGCATTGCGTAGAGATGTCGGATCACTCTGTATCTTCTATCGCATATATCACGGGGAATGTTCTGAGGAATTGTTTGCATTGATCCCGCCGGTTGAATTTCACCATCAGACATCGCGACAAAACTCTAAATTCCATCCATACCACCTCGATGTCTGGAAGTCCACAACAGCGCGATTTAGAAGACATTTTCTTCCTCGCACAACCACTCTGTGGAATCAACTTCCGCCGGCGGTCTTCCCGAACCGATACGACTTGGGAACCTTCAAGAGAAGAGCGTATTCTTTCCTTAAAGGTCGGCAGCGCGCCTGCATGCTTTCTGGTGTTGCAGATGTTCATGGGCGGCGGTGATTGCTTAACATCAGGTGAGCCTCCTGCCCGTTTGTCCCACTTACATAAAAAAAAAAGTAAAATGCCTACTGTTAATAGAGTATTTCACCAAATATATAGTAAAACACTTACTAACATAATTCCATACTAAAACCATGTAAATCAAACCGGTCGATCTCGGATTATTAACACTCGGTACATAACAAACATACAAAGAAACGTTATATTTTATAATGTGTGAAGAACGATACACAAGTACTCTATAGTTTTGTTTGAAATCTTTTGTTTAACTTTTTGAACGACGCCTGACCACCGTCGATGGTACGAACACAATATTAAATCAACTAAAACATTATAACATGCCCACATCATTATTCAATTAAGCTTGCTGGTGCCACTGTACACTAAAACTGTGACACGACAATTTTATATATTAGATTGTGGGAGATTTACCTAAGCGCCTTTTACCGACTGTATCACGGCGAGTGTTCAAAAGAATTATCCTCCCTCATACCTCCCTCCCCTTTCCATACAATCCATTTCATCCATCCATTCCATACATCCGCGTGCCGGTCTCCGATGTCACCGTCTAACTGTGGCATCAATTCCTTCGTGAACAAAGAAGTTTGCCAATTCTTTTCTTTGTCGTACTTCCAAAAAGTGGAACTCATTGCCGGCTCAGGTTACCTCTTTCCTACAATCTGGGCTCTTTCAAACGAGGCGTGAAGAGTCATCTTGCGGGTAGGCAAGTCGAAGGTGGCTAACACGGTTACATTCCGCAACTCTGTTAGCCGCCTTTGCGTTTGGACTTTATTTCCACTTACCATCAGATGGAGTAGAGCCATCTGCCCAACTTTCCAAATAATAATAAAAAATTTGGCCTCCGGCTCTCTTACATAAAACAACAGTACTGATATTGTTACTTTACGACGATTTGTGCAGGAAAGAGCGTGGATCTATTACTACAAAATCCTTAATACCTGTTTAATTGCAATAATTTATTACGTCTAGCAGATGCTAAAATTAAACATCTGGCCATATGCATCAAAACAAGAAAATGCTACTAATATATAACTAATTGTGTTGTTTATTCTCCTTTAAAACGTCGAGAAGGTCAGCTGGAATTATATTCATAAAAATTAATAAGTTTTTAATTTGTATAAGGATGTCTAAAATTATGAGTTCTATAAAAATGACTGGAAGCATTTATTACCCAGGCAAAGTATTTCTCAACTACGGGTGAGAAACTATAAATGAGGGAGCAAGCTATCGCCAGAGCTATTAAGTATTCTATTCCTTATTTCTCATGGAGCATCTGACAATAGTGACAACAAAGAAGAAATTCATTGATGACTTTCTTTTAGTAAAATTTAGTACTGTTTTCACCTTTATTGAATTCTAATTTGAACTGACTAAACGAACCCTACTGAAATATTATATACTAAACAGAAATATTCTGAACACCGCGATGTAGAAATGACAATTTCTATCTTACTGCCATCTAGTATGGCGTCAAACTATATAATATGTATAATAATAGTTTCTACACTTTGACTTAAAGTCCTGAGGCGTCCTGGGGCGTCCACAGTGCGACGGCATCGCGTTCTGCATGCTTCACCTCGAGTCATAATAGTCCAATTGTCTTCAATTCGGTTGCCACTGAGCGTCTCCAGGATTGTTTGGGACGGCTATTGAGAAATAGAGCACATTACACACATTTAATTTGAGTGACGAACAGATCTACTAGTAACAAACATTATACTTATGGAAGACCGCAACCAAAAAGCAGTTGTCTTATGCAGGGTGTATTATGCAACTCTTGAGGGGTACGCTGTGTTCGCAGCCAATCAATGGTACTATTTGTCTCCTAGGCTGCCAAAATACCCTTTAATCCTTAAAACCAAAGATTTGAGAAACTTCTAGATTTAATACAGAATGGTCTCACTATTTGATCACCAAAACTCTTAGAAATTATAAAGGAATGAGACTATATTCTCCACAAAGATTTGATGGTTAATATAAAATGCCAGACTGAAATTAATATCTCTTATAATTTGCAATAATAACTAACAAATAAAAAAACCGAAGAATTTAAAAACGATCTTCCTCTTGTAAGTCAAAACGATAGTTATGCATTAGTAATAAAAAATCAAATTAATGATATTAATCAACCTGATCGTGATGTATAATGCTCATTTTGATCCCAATAATTTGAATCTCGGATAAGGAAAATCCTGTATTTATGTAAATTTGTGAAGACTAAAGATACTCCGTTCCTTTCTCTTTCCACAGAATACGAATGAAGGAAATGGCAATATATTTAAGTTCAATCGTGGTGTAGATCGCACCGTAACCTAAAAAGATGCTTTAATGTTCTTATGACTTAGATCAAAGCAACCTTTTCTCCGCTGTTTTGTACACATAAAGTCCGGTATAGTTTGTCGGGACAAAAAAGTACCGTATAAAGGACATCTAGGTAAGTTTCATAAAAAAATAGTCAATGAAAACGTAATAAAAAGTTTCATTTCAATTTATAATATCAATCAATTCGAGTATATATGCATGTAACTGCAATTTGGAAAATATTATGCAGAAAAGATACCCAATTCTCCTGCCTTTTTTGAAATATCACCTAAAATTTTGTTTTTAGATGTAAATAAAATGATACAATTATAAAGTTGTTGGGATAACCTCTGTTGGGATAACCTCTGTCACAACAGAGATTATTCCACCAGTGCAATCAGTCACACTGGTGGTAGGTCTTTTGTTGCAAGAGGCCGGCTAGGTAGGCACCACCGCAATGTCCAATATTCTGCCGCCAAATAGTAGTGCTTAGGCACTACTGTGTTCCGGTTTGAAGGGCATTGTACGCTAGTGAAATTACTGGGCAAACGAGATTTAAGAACTAATATCTCGAGGTTGGCAGCGCGTGAGTGGCACCTACTAATGGTGCTGCAAGCGCTCATAGGCTACGGCATCCACTTACCATCAGGTGGGCCGTATGCTTGTTTGCCAACTTCTAACATAAAAAAAGATATTGAAATAGAGGTAGCATAACGAATATCAGCGTCATTATTGTCACTCGATAACGATAAAAAACACGGCAACACTGATTGAGTATAAAATAAAAAACTATTAAGAAGTTTTAGGTTTAATGATGGGATTCCAATAATGACATATATACGACCGTAGAAAGAGAAAGAAGATAGAAGGAACTTTAGCTAAAAACCGCGTGCCAACATTTTACGTATTTTGAGTGCGTAATATCTATTTAATCGACAAATGCACCTATATATTTGACAGTTTTGACCGGGTTTAAACATGCCATTGTTGACATTCAGGAAATTAAAAAATAAGGTGCCAAGCCTATATACATGTATTTCATTTACTCGTGGTAGTGCTCAAAGTAACAGACTAAGATAGCAATATCTCCTTTGAAATATTTTGTAACTTACAAGAGCGCCAACAGGGTATGGCTCCATGCGATTCTTAGTCTAAGTATACGAAGGTATAGATGTGTATAAGATTTGAGTGTGTGCGTGTATAAGTTCATGTTACCGGACAACCGACACATTATTCTACTAGAGTCGTTTCACGTTTGCATGAAGTATTTTTGTAACCCATAGATATAGAGGATACACTAGATTGCGCGTCGCTATGACGTAAAACGACAGAGAGTGTTTAAAATTAAAGCACCCTCTAACGAGTGGCCTGGAACTAAATAATACCATCGTATGCGGTTGTTACAAAAGCCTTGAATGTCATTGGTCAACTTTAAATAAATTATTATTCATATTAATTTTTTTGTTTCAATTTTTACCAATTTCAATATATGAGATACAGTATCTATTGTCCTCTATAGTCCTCTATATCTATGTTGTTACTCTACCACTATTTATTATATATATATATATATATATATATATTTTTAAAGAATATTAGCAATGCTTTTTCAAGGCATTACTAATATTCGTATTGCCCCTCCAAATAAGCTCGAAGCTTGCGCTAGGAGTGGGTACGACAATAGCCCAAGAGGGTCAGGATCGAACCCTCGACTCTCGCGTTAACGGAGCGAAGTTGGCCCTTCTACCGTTGAGCTATTGGGGCTACAATAAATAAAAAAAACATATTTACAATATGATTCAGAAAAATCAACAAGGTCCATAGGTGAACGCACTGTTTCAAACATAAAATCTCGAAAAAGGTCAAATATGAGAAGGCAAGTATATATATATGAAATATAATCAATTTTTATAAAAAAACAATAACCAGTTAAGCTGTTATGCTCGTGCATAACATGTGGATGGGGTCATTGCGGAAAATTAACTTTTGGAGGTAAAAAATCATCAAAATCAAAACTAATGAATATGGCCCTTGTTTTATAAGACACCGTTGTGGCGTTGTGGGTAGCGAGTCTTCCTTTAGTCTCAACGGTTGCGGGTTCGATTCCTGCTCGGGCAGATGTTTGTTAAAATTTCTGTCTCGGTCTGGGCGTTTGTCCGTGTGGATTTCCCCACCGTGCCTCGGAGAGCACGTTAAGCTATCGGTCCCGGTAATTATCAATAACATCTGATAATAATCGTTAACTCTTGATAAGTAAATTGCTCTTATCCAATGAGTTATTAGTTCGCCTTTAGGGTTACGGAGGTCAGATGGCAATCGCTCCGTGTAAAAACTAGTAACCTGTCAAATCCGGATAAGAGTAATAAGCAGACCCTGGGTACATAAAATACCGGGATTAATGCTAGGATGAAGAAGAAGATGGTCCTTGTTTTCTAAGTCTGTGTAAAAACATAACCGGGATGGACTCGCACATAAAAGGTTCCGTACCGTCGTAGAATAAAACTATCAAGTTTCTTATACGAGGACTCCTTCAATTGTAATTTTTTTTAAGAATATTAGCAATGCTTTTTCAAGGCAAATATACCCCATATAAGCTCGAAGTTTGCGCTAGGAGTGGGTACGACAATAGCCCAAGAAGGTTAGGATCGAGTCTTCGACTCTCAAGTTAACGGAGACTTAACGTTAACGTTAACGTTTACGTTCTTAGAGTTACGAGACTTAACGTTAACGTTCTTGATAATACTGACGAACGGGCGGACGGAGGCTTAGTAATAGAGTCCAGTTAAAAATTTTTCGTTACTTTCCCTTTATTACCAAGTTAGTTAGTCTTACTCTTATTACGTGATGTGTATTACACGTTATTGCACATCCACAACAATGCGAGTATGTTAATTACACAGGTAAATGACATTCGAGGCGTGCTGTCGATCTCTTGGCAATGTATCAAATCCGTAGATATAGTCTAGACGGTGCGATACCTAGAAGACACGTGTGCTTAAAATCTTATAAATTATAATAATTATTATGATTAAATATCATACCGCCCGTATTTAAATTTAAACAAAACTGTTATTGTTCATATGGACTCAAATAAGCAATACCATGTTAACCCACAAAATTGAAAAAACTGAGTTATATATGCAGAAGTGTTGGTAAATGGCTAAAGAACATTTTTCTGTAATATTTGTAGGGTTTTAAGCTTTAAAACTTCTAAAAAGCCATTTTTCAATCATGCAATTTATGTATTATGTTAAACGTTGTGGGTTATATTTATATTATATACGAAATATGTAGTTTGTATACTTATTTTTTGTGAAAATAAGTAAAATAACTTACATAAATCTGAAATTGCCAAAAACTTGACCAATACATTAAAAAATCATATAAAGCAAGTTGTTCAAAATTTTCAAACGCGTTTTTCTAGAAATGACATTCGTGTGGGTTGACATGGTATTGCTTATTTGCATTCATATAATAGTGAGACATACATAAATGTAGCAGCGTGAACTTTTTTGTGAGCGACTGCTCACACTATTACTATTAATCTTCTATATATATAAAATGCTTTGTCCTGAATGACTGACGGATCAACGCACAGCATAAGCCGCTGATCGTAGAGACCTGAAACTTGGAGCGTGTGTTCTTTGTATGACGTCGGCATCCGATAAGAAACGATTTTCCGAAATACTAACTAAGGTAGTTAAAAAGGAGGCCAAAGTTTATATGAGACAACGCGATTCCTTGGTTCAATCTACTTCAAATTTACCATAAACCTTGTTTTGACGACGTTGTGGCGCAGCGGTAGCGAACCTGCCTTAAACGCCACAGGTCGCGGGTTCGATTCCCGCTCGTAGCGTAATATGTTTGTATTGACCATGCAAGCATATTTTCCGGTCTGGGTGTATTTGTCCTTGTCATTGTGAATGTTTCCGGACCCCGACACAGGATATCAATATCCTAATGGGGGCCGTTGAGTGTGTAGCGTTTATTTATTTATTTAATACAATTGATGAAAGACGTGTTTCGTATTTTTAGAAACTCATCCCTAGCGGGGTTAAAAACGGGTAAAAATTATTTATCTTCGAAGTTTAAACTCTTTAGTGCTTTTAATATAAATTAGATTTTATTTTGACACATGTTTGAAAACTCAATCCGATACATGGCATACAAAACGCATATCAACGCCTAGCCTAAACTTGAAATAATAGTTTTCTGATTTTTTCACAGGTGTTTTTATTAATTTTTATTTTATGTTAAAAGTTGGCAAACAAGCATACGGTCCACCTGATGGTAAGTGGTTGCCGTAGCCTATGAGCGCTTACAGCACCATTAGTAGGTGCAACTCACGCGTTGCCAACCTCGAGATATTGGTTCTTAAATCTCTTCTGCCCAGTAATTTCACTAGCGTACAGTGCCCTTCAAACCGGAACACAGTAATGCCTAAGCACTACTATTTGGCGGTAGAATATTTGACACTGCGGTGGTACCTACCTAGCCGGCCTCTTGCAACAAAAGACCTACCACCAGTGAAAGTGTTTGTTTTAAAACGCAAATGAGCATGAAGAAATAATGTTTCGGAATTCAACCCATAGGTAATCGAATAGGTGAAAAGGACTCTGTTTTTGGTAAACGATTAAGTAGCGTTTTAACATTTTATGAAATTCCACAATTGAAGAGGTAAAATGAAGGTACCAAGTTTGTTTTAAAATCGTTATTCACGCGGGCGAAGCCGCTGTCAGAAGCTCTTTATAATATATAGAACATTATTTAATATTTTAGGTATTGTAACACAGATACAGGATACAATACTTTGTATCGTCAATAGTTTTCGCAACATAATAATTTGCATAGGAAACATTTTAATTTAGCGGTTTCTAATGTAACCCCATTTTTTCATGCTTACATTGTTACATTTTAGGTACGGATTTCTATATTTTTTTAAATTTAATATAACCTACCTATGTTACTTGGTAAATAAATAAATAATAATAAATAAACGCTACACACTCAACGGCCCCCATTAGGATAGTGTTAAATCGTAACAAACAAACCCACAAAAAATCAAATCATCTTTATAAGTCTTATCATTACATAGTATAAAACAAAGTCGCTTTCTCTGTCCCTATGTATGGTTAAATCTTTAAAACTAGGCAACGGATTTTGATGCGGGTTTTTAATAGATAGAGTGATTGAAGAGGAAGGTTTATATGTATAATAACATCCTTTAACTAGTGGAGACAAAAAAACTGTTATTTTTGGGGTTTGTAATGTGATGTCGTAAATTATTACATTTAACGCGTGCGACCCACGGGCAGTAATGAATAAAGCAAAACTACTAAATCGATTTTAATCATTTTTCAGTGAATGACATAGGCTATATATTTTATACCCGTGCGAAGCCGCAGCGGGCCGCTAGTACTCGTTTATAATTATAATCTTTCAGTTACACTGGTACTAAGAGATATAAAATAAGATAACAATATTTCGTTTTAAATATGGTTTACACGAGCGGAAAGTTGGTGTGGCTTCGTCTATACTTTTTCAATGTCTAAGAATTCCTGGAAACCGATTGTACTATTTAAAAATTGAAATATTAAAATATAAATATAACAAAAATAATAAAAAGAAAATACTTATTTTTTTCTTTTTAGTTTTGAAGACGGTTTTTTTTTAAATTATTTTATTTTATACGTTTTAGTTACGAATGATATTATGGTTTATATTACTTAATGATTAATGTAAATTTAAGACTTATAAGGTTTTCTCATGGATGGTATTGTCAGAACTGGACCAAACTGAAACGGGACACGAGAAGAATTAACAGCCAAGTTATGTTATAAACAAACATAAAAAAATACAGTCGAATTGAGAACGTCCTCCTTTTTTGGAATCGCTTAAAAATGGTAAACTGGCGGGAAATTGACCATTTTTTGTACAAAATTATTAGGAAAAAAGTTAGTGGAAAATTATTAAAAATCTTGTGGAATTTTTTATAAACATTGTGTTTCATGTAGAAAGCCATTATACTATGAAGTTTTATCGGTTTGGTAAGCACTTACTTTCTTATCGCTTCTTCTCAGTAAAACCTATGCGTAGCGTCACGTCAAATTGGATTTATGGTTATTTGTGTAAGTGTGTGTATGTAACGTATAAGTAGTATTGACAATTGAAAAATACTTGTAATGCATATATAAATATAGTTAATTTTTAATTTACGCTGTCACATTCGATATCAAAGAATTGCAAATATAAATTGAACAAAGAATCATTAAACCATTCCTCTGCTTATATTTTAGGGAAACTGAGTCACATCTGCCAAATTCGGTACAAAAATAGCAGCAATTGTAGAAAACTACCGCCATATGTAACTATACAAAGATATTAATACAACGTCACAACCTCATAATTCCCCTGGCAAAATACAAACGCCACGGAAATGACTCACACTCAAATTCGGTACATAAATCGCGCCGCAAATATATGGCGGTTATAAGAAAACGTATAACTGTCTCAATATAAGTTGAACCATACGCAGTAACACATTTTTGGGTCTCAACCGAATGCGGATAGGCGGGGCCGCACTAACTATAGCAACGAGGCGATGCTTGACCCGTTTGGTACACACGATCACGGTTGTTTTAGTTTTTTAAAAATAAAAATTAAATAAAAATATAACTTATTTTTGTCAAGTGAATATTTTATATACCTTTTTTCTATACTATTTATTTGTTGTATTCTATTTTAGTAATTAAAAACGATAATGAATAAATCATTAATCGAATTTAGAAGAAACAATAACTATATTATATACTTAATTCCGTTTTTACACTTTATAAAAATGTATTTAAATAAGACGAAATCAATATTTTTGTCCATGATGGTACCTGCCCAGAAGCGGCCATTTTGGTTAATTTTAAATTGAGAAAAGTATAACAATCTTATCATTCCCCTGGCGAAATACAAACGCCAGGGACTCACACTTGCCAAAATCGTTACACAGCACCACGAATGTAGGAAATCATTGCGAGAGATGTTTTATGATACACATAGTGAATATATATCCGTGGTTTAGCGATTGGTTCCAAGGGCGTGTTACGAACTCGAGCGTGACTCGAATACAGCACGCAAGGTTAATTTCACCTGACATGCTGTAAGAATAAACAAACGCAATCGATTTAAACGCTACAATGGAAGGAGTAGATGGTTTATTGACCTGTCTTTGTATACCATTCAGAGGTATTTGTACATTGTGTTAACATAGTGATTGTAAAAGTTTACTTAGCGTACTTTTTTATTATTTTTGCGTCTTGTAGATGGAATTGAATTTGACACAATATACCGTTTTTAGGGTTCCGTAGCCAAATGGCAAAAAAACCCTAATTATTTCGTCATGGCCGTTTGTGCGCCCGTCCGCATGCCACCGTCAATTACTCGAATGATATAGGCCGTATCTGTAGGAAATTTAGTAAATAGGTGTATTCTATGAAACGCTACACAAATTTGTAGGTAGTGAAATCCTAAAATAAAAAAAAATTAAAGCAGTCCATTCATGCACCACTTTGGACAGTTCATTAATAATAATAATAACTACATTTGATAGACTTTTTGATTAAGTTAGTAGTTGTTGAGATACTAGCTCCTAAAATTATAATAATGGTGTCCAACTTTTGAGTTAAAAATTCTGAAAAAATTGACGTTGTAGAACCTTAAAAGAAGTTTCATTCACATTTATTTCGATAAGTACAAACTCATTTTTGCGGTTGATTTAATTCATTATTATTTTAAACCCCATAGTATCCACTGTGCGTGGTTCATTGGTAATTATCACTACATAGTATAAAACAAAGTCGCTTTCTTTGTATGTATGCTTAATTCTTTAAAACTACGCAACGGATTTTGATGCGGTTTAATAGATAGAGTGATTGAAGAGGAAGGTTTATATGTATAAAAATAGTAGAGAAAAAAATTGAGGTTTCTAATGTGATGTCGTAAATAATTACATTTAACACGTGCGGGTCACGGGCAGTAATGAATATATCAAAACTACTGGATCGATTTTAATCATTTTTCCAGTGAATGACATAGGCTACATATTTTATACTCGTGCGAAGCCGGAGCGGGCCGCTAGTATGAAATAAATAGCAGAAGCTGGCTTACTTTAAAATTAAATGTAAGGCCTTTCTTCTTGTCGTGCGGTTAATGGTCAATCTATTAGATTGACTTGATTGATTCAAAGTCCTTTAGACCTATAGGCTTTGACTTGACTTATCGACTATTATCAAGTGCGCTCCAAAGTTTTTTTTTTTTTTTTTAAGTTAGAAGTTAACAAGCATACGGCCCACCTGATGGTAAGTGGCTGCCGCAGCGTATGAGCGCTTGCAGCACCATTAGTAGGTGCCATTCACGCGTTGCCAACCTCGAGATATTAGTTCTTAAATCTCGTTCGCCCAGTAATTTCACTAGCGTACAATGCCCTTCAAACCGGAACACAGTAGTGCCTAAGCACTACTATTTGGCGGCAGAATATTGGACACTGCGGTGGTACCTACCTAGCCGGCCTCTTGCAACAAAATACCTACCGCCAGTGTGACTGATTGCACTGGTGGAATAATCTCTGTTGTGACAGAGGTTATCCCAACAGAGTTTGGAAACGATCAATTGAAATTAAATTATGCGTTCACAAATTTATAGAAATAATAATTATAAAGATGATGTTAAGATATTAACAATAAGCACTTTCATTTAAGGAAGTGAAGATTGTCGTATATAATTCAACGTGCAAGGAAATGATGTATAATCATAAGTCCACTATCCAAGTTTCCGTGATTTATCTAACACAGACATACATCCGCATCTGTAACAATGATTAAAGTGACCTAACATACAGACATATATCTAACGCATCGTATTTACTTTTTTTTTAAAATGTTGTGGCGCAGCGGTAGCAAACCTGTCTTAAACGCCGCAGGTCACGGGTTTAATTCCCGCTCGGAGCATATGTTCTTATTGATACTATTCTCATGGTGGCCGTTGAGTGTGTAGCGTTTATTACTATTTATTATGACTATTACTTAAGTTTTCGACATGACCCGAAACATACTACCCTTGAGTTTGGCAACGCGTGAGTGGCACCTACAATTGAATGGCGTTGCGAGCGCTCACAGGCACTACCCAGCCACTACCGCTACCGCTGAACATCAGGTGGGTCGTATGCTTGCATGCCAACTTAGTCGCTAAACAAGACTTCTTCTTCATCCTAGCATTATTCCCGGTATTTTATTTTAACCAGGGTCTGCTTTATTACTCTTATCCGGATTTGACAGGTTACTAGTTTTTACACAGAGCGATTGCCATCTGACCTCCGCAACCCTAAGGGCTAACTAGCAACTCATTGGATAAGAGCAATTTACTTATCAAGAGTTAACGATTATTATCAGATGTTATGTGATAACAACCGGGACCGACAGCTTAACGTGCTCTCTCGAGGCACGTCGCTAAACAAGACTGTGCCATTAAAATGAAAATACTTAATACTTATTTGTCAGCGAAGATTATATGTATAAGCATAGTAATAGGTACTGTTCCGTTTCTTGCGATGAGTGAGGAGTGCCGGAGGCCCAATCTCCCATCCCCTCTGTTCCCTTCTCATTCCTTTCATTCTATCCCTTGGGTTGGCAACGCGCATGTAATACTTCAAGTATGGCAAGTGTCCATAAGTTGCGGAGATTTCTTACCATCAGGCGGACCCTATGCTTGTTTGCCAACTGTCATGAAATAAAAAAAGCATTTTTCTTGAGAACTAGCACATGCCTCTAACTCATGTTGAAATATTACAAACGCATACACCAATGTACTTATAACAATACAGTCATAAACCAAACACGAATTCTTGCTTTATCGAAGTGGGAAAATAATAAAACATCAATTGTTTCA
Source organism: Hestina assimilis (assembly GCA_023373885.1). Classification (NCBI taxonomy): domain Eukaryota; kingdom Metazoa; phylum Arthropoda; class Insecta; order Lepidoptera; family Nymphalidae; genus Hestina; species Hestina assimilis. The sequence continues at coordinate 2,892,992 of CM041762.1, read as the reverse complement.
CATTTATCGTAGTATTTTAAATTTTTCTTTAAATTTTCTGAATATTCATATTACATTGTCTTAGTACTAAAGAAGCATGTGTTAATGTCTCGCGCTGCGTACGGTCGCTAGATTGCGCTCTGAACCGCTCCCCCCCTCCCGATGACGTCCCAAGCTTAGGCTCGTCCTCGCAGGAGCCCTTTGGACGGACTCAATTTGAGCCGGCGTGGGCTGTCGGTCCTTTACCAGCCGAGGGAGCCGAGCCCCATCGGCGACGCTGTCAAGGCCAACACACCGAAAAAAGGAAAAAGAAATTGTCCCACTGCTGCACAAAGAAAGGGTTCAGAGCTTTATCTACCATGCTGTTCTACTGCGGATTGTTGAGTTTCAAAATCTCTTCATAGACATAAAGGTTTACTCACGATGTTTTACCTCATGGTAAATCACGAGGCGAATTTTGTAAAACAATTGAAAGTCATTAAATAATTGGACAAATTTAAAGCAGTCTTGTTCAGTATCAAAGGCCCAAAGTTTGCTTTTAAGCTAACATTTAGCAATCAAACATTCAGAAGAAAAAAATGAACGGGTAGATAATATGTCCAAATATTAGTGGTATCAGTACATCTAATATCATTAAACGAGCAATTCTTGTTACATGTAATCTGAATCTCGGTAACAGCTTCAACAATTTTCATGAAATTTAGTACGAAGGGGTTTTTGGGGGTGATAAATCGATCTAGCTAAGATTCATTTGTAGACAATGTTTTCAGACAGTGGAAACCCTTAAATTATTAAAACTATCGTGAGACATAATTAACTTAATGTATAATTTAAACGGCTAACACTCACGTTCAATCGGTTTAAGTACCGCACTGAAGTGCAAGACGGGTTGCGACCGCGAACGTAGCCCACTCACCCTGATGAAGGACCTCCGATGAGTCCGAAACTAGTCGGTACTTAAACCGATTGAACGTGAGTGTTAGTCGTTTAAATTCTACATTAAGTGGAAACCCTGTTATATAATATTTCAGTCCATAAGTCCACATTTACCAAAAAAAAAAAGAGTAATAAAAGAATCGCGGGAGAGCGGAAATAAAATAAATATTTCTCTAAAAAACAAGAAGTGGAAATATCTAATACCTGTAAACGAGGAATTCTTGTATATATATATAATTGGGATCTCGGAAACGGCTGCACCGATTATCATGAAATTTAGTATGAAGGGGTTTTCGGGGACGATAAATCGATCTAGCTAGGATTTATTTTTAGAAAATGTGGCTTTGTCCGTGTTTTCAGGCCGTTGTCGACACGCCATCTGTTATCAACAAAATAATTTAAAAATGTCAAAATATATAAATAAATTCACAGCGCACTTGCGACCACGCGTTGCTATGGCAACAAGGATTTATTGAATTGAATCGAATGACAAACATTTCTACAATGACAGTTGACAGCGATGCGTCCATTAGAATTTAACAAAATACTCAACAATCCCAATTTTTACGGATATAACTTGTTGTCGAAATCATTATTTTATATATTATCCAGGTAAGGTTTCAATCGAATCTACCGTACCCTTAACGACTTTCGATTTACCAAAAACAAAAAAAACCGAGCCTAGCTCGGTCAACCAGGTACTTATTATAAAAGTAAAACAGCTACTATATAGTCTGCGTCAATAAAACTTGAAATGATTTAATTATAACAAACACTTCCTATTTTATATTTAAATTTAATTAACAATTTATAGTTTTTTAAAAAGACATTTTTAAGCCGATCCGAAAATGTCATATTGTAATTTCCGTGTTGATTTTATATTCTTTAAATAAATTGACAAAAGTTATTATAACCACTAATGATAATTATTAATAGTCGATACATTTGACGACGTTGTAGCGCAGCGGTACCACCACAGCTTACAACCACAGGTCGCGGGCTCCCGCTCGGGGAAGATGTCTGTATTGACCGTACAAATGTCATGATTTCTTAATTAATGAACAATAATTTTATAACTTTTATAAATGACAACACCACCTCGTATCTGATTGGCCAAAAGAAAACAATGGCGGACGCGGGTTTCTTGTTGGCCAATCAGAGCCAAGGAAATATTGGCGGGAAAATAGGTTGAGATAGCGCGAAAAAAGGTGGGAAATGGGATTTGGGTTGAATTCGGGAGACGATACACAAGACTATTTTGAAATGATGAAACGATTAATGTATTAGCTATGACTACATTTATATTGGGAAAATAACGAGACGATTAATGTATTAGCCCTGACCTGATTTATGTAACGGATAATAAACGAAACTATTGTTGTACTAAGCACGGAGTTTAATTCATAAAACAAGCATTGTTTCCTTGTTTTTATGTATGTGTCCGGACCTCGACACAGTATATCTTTATCCTAATGGGGCCATGTTAGGCTGATGGGAGCAGGGGCTGCAGGCAAACTTTGTTTGCCGAAGAAATTAATCCTTACTTACTTCATATTATAAAAATGAAAACAGTTCTGTAGCTGTGTCTGCCTGTCTATCTGTCGCGCTTTCCCGGAAAAACTACTAAGTTTAACTGAAATTTGGTACACAGATAGTCTAGAGCCTTAAAAAGGATATAAAATACTTTTTATTGAAAAAAAACACGGTTTTAATGGGACGAAAGGGAGAATGAAAAATTGTATGGAAGTATCGTATTTTTAGAGCTAGAAGCTTGAAACTTATTATTTAGGCTGTTGATTCGATATAAAGAAATATGACGTATAAAGTTTTGTAAAATAAGGGTTTGTATTAAAATCTTTGAAGCTTCAAAAGCTCGACAGTACAAGGGCCGATTTCGCTCCGTTAACGCGAGAGTCGAGGGTTCGATCCTGACCCCTTGGGCTATTGTCGTACCCATTCCTAGCGCATTTGGAGGGGCAACGGAAATATTAGTAATGCCCTGAAAAAGCATTGCTAATATTCTTTAAAAAAAAATTATTCACGCGCGCGAAGCCGCTCGCAGAAGCTAGTGTTTTATATGCTTAAATATTTTACTATGAACTTTGCATTTTAATAATAACCCTGAAGGTTCAACTCCGGAACCCTTCACCGTATGTTGTCACACGGACTTTTCCAGTTTTTTTCCATTCTTTTTTTTATGGAAAATTTCACTTTTACAATTTCAAATTTTTATAATTTAAATATTAAATAATAAACGCTACACACTCAACGACTCTATTAGGACATCCTGTGTCGGGGGTCCTGAAACATACACAATGACAAGGTCATATACACCCAGACCGGAAAACATGCCTGTATGGTCAATACAAACATATGTTCCGAGCGGGAATCGAACTCGCGATCGTGTGGCGCTTAAGGCATGTTCGCTACCTCTGCGCCATTTTTTCAACGATTTTTATTTTTGTCAGACTGCGGAAAAATGAAGGGTTATGATTTTATTTATAAAATACTCATCAACTTTTGATAAATTAATAATTAACTCATTTTTCCGCAATTAGTAATTTTGGACCATAGTGCGTGAGATAGAGTTGCGGCATGGGGGCAGTCAACAAAGCCACCCCAGCTCCCACTAAAAACCAAGAGCGTCCCTCGGCCCTCCCAGTGCTTCACGAAGCGTGTTCGGCTTCCCAAGGTGTGTAGCCCTGTGCTCAGCCACCGCAGGGCATTGTAGCATGACGTGAGTAGGAGTCTCCTCCTCACTCAGGCAACCTCTGCAAAGAGGGCTGTCTGTTACACCCAGGCTAGTGAGGTGTTTATTAAGTTGACAGTGACCGTCAGGAGTCATATATCATACTTCGTAGTTCCTTCCTACTCAGTCGTAGAAGTTTAGTCGCAAAGCCTCGATCTATGTCAGAAGGACCGCCCTGGTCTGTCTGCAGTCTTCACATTCAGTCCAGTATCTGGTGTGCTTGTCCATGTACTGGATATGAAGCCATCTTTTCAACTGACTGAACGGTACTGGCAATATGGGTTCAAGTACAATCACTTTACCCATAGAACCTAACTTTGCAAGTTTACCTACCGTATCATTCATCCCTTTAGAGCCGCAATGACTCCTAGTCCACTGGAGCGTGACTTGTTTACCCCTGAAGGGTTAAAATGGGTGTTCAAAGTTTGTACTCAAATACTTATTCACCCGAGCAAGGCAACTGGCAGAAACTAGTATACATATATAGGTAATAAATAAAAGATAAAAGTGCCTAATGCTTCGTCCAAGTACAGACAAAACAGTTATTTAGTTCGAGCAAGTAGAAATTTCAATAATCTTTGTAAACAGTATGAAATGGACCCTTTTGTATTAAATATTGCATTGGCTAGGCAGTGCTTAAGCCTAAGCTTTTTCATTTAATTTGTTTTAAAATTAGTTAAATTTGTCTCGAAACACACAACTACATTTGTATAGTGTTTGTTGCTCTCGCCTAATTCGTTTAATCCGTTGTATATAAGCGAAAACTTGTTATTGGCTTACTGTTATCTAATTAAGTTAATATATACTATATGTTTTTATAGCTGTAAGTTTTCCATGTAATAAATAAATAAATAGAATATGTATATAAGTAATGTTATTTGTAGGTTCTAAAGGGATTTTACGACATTTGACATCTAAGCGAGCAATGACCAATTACACAACAAAGTGTGTCTTTAGCATGCATAAATATTACATAATCATTTATTTGCATATTTACAACTATTTATATGAGTTCCTGATTTATATGATAACATCAGTCATATTCAGTAGAAGCATTTTAATGACATACTTTATTTTAGCCTTTAGCCTCGACGGTCGCAGGTTCGATTTCTGCTTGGAAAACATAACTTATTTGTAATGATTTTACAAATATCCCTTGCGGTATGGAGGCTTCCGTTCGTTAACTCTTACTAGGTTGTTTTCTCTTATCCAATGAGAATCTTTCCCTTAGGGTAGCGGTGGTCAGGTGGCAATTACTCTGTGTAAAAACTAGTCAAAATCATGTCAAATTACTGGTGGTAGGTCTTTTGTTGCAAGAGGCCGACTAGGTAGGTACCACCGCAGTGTCAAATATTCTGCCGCCAAATGGTAGTGCTTAGGCATTACTGTGTTCCGGTTTGAAGGGCACTGTACGCTAGTGAAATTACTGGGCGGACGAGATTTAAGAACTAATATCTCGAGGTTGGCAACGCGTGAGTGGCACTTACTAATGGTGCCGCAAACGCCGCACCAAACTAGGTTCCGGCAACCACTTACCATCAGGTGGTCCGTATGCTCGTTTGCCAACTTCTAACATAAAAAAAACCTAATAAGATAAGTAAGACGACTTTATTCGCTTATATTATTAAGTATATATATTATATTTATATTATAATATTATATATAAAATATATAGCCTATATCATTCACTGAAAAAATGATTAAAATCAATCAAGAAGTTTTGATTTGTTATTAAGTAAGCAGTTTGTCATTAGTTAATCTTTAGATTTTTTTAATGTGTATTGCTCTTGGCCTTACTGGCCTTGACAGCGTCACCGGGTGGGGGAACCGAGTACTGAGACCCAGCCGTGAAAAAGAGAGAGCCCTCGCGGAGGCTCAAATTTGATTCCGTCCTTACGGTGCCTCCTGCCAGGTCGAGCACAGTTAATGACGTCATCGGGAATGTGCTTTCTGCGAGGCCGGCTAAAGACGTCATCGAGAATGGCTTAAAATGTTTGAACCCTACTAAGGCTCCACTGTCAAAATATTTAATTTTTATTATCAATTAACCAAAATATCTTTTCTAAAAATAATTTCCGGATTAAACACACAACTTGTGGTTAATGTAATACGAAAATTACTTAATTTTAACGATGTATAATCTCAGACCAAATTACTCATTAAATAATCTTAATTAAAGTATGTGCGTAGTAAGAAACAACGACGCGAATATAGATAAAAAATGCAAGCATAAAATTTAAAATAGTATCCGTGAAAAATTGCATAAATTTAATGGCTTTAGACGTCAAAACTAACTGCAATTTTAAACATAGATTCGGAATCATGTTTACAGACTGAAAACCGTTGTAACTTGCTGGTAACAGACATACACAATGACAAGAACAAACACACCCAGACCGGAAAACATGCTTGTATGGTCAATACAAACATCTGCTCCGAGTGATAGTCGAACCCACGATATGTGGCGCGTAAGGCAGGTTCGCTACCGGTGGGCAACGACGTCGTCAAAGACTTGATAATGCATCGTCCATAAGTGGCATGGTACGATGCCACTGATGGTACTTACAATGTTTACATAATGCTCAGAAGTCTCCAGTTAAGTGAAATCAGGAGGCATATACAAATGGCAATCGCACCGTTTTGATTCCATTTCGATAGGTCACTTTCGAAAGCTTATAAATCAAGAGACAGGATAGGTAGATACAACAGCAGTGTCAGATACCGCAAAGCGGAAAAAACTTTTTTTTTGCTTTGAAGAATACTGTAGCTGAACCAATGTTTAGAGGTCGCAGGCATTCTTAGACTACGAAAACCATTTACTATCAGGTGGGTCGTAAGCTTGCTTGCGTTAGCTAGCTTGCTTGTCGTAACAAAAAACGTCTCAAAAAAGCTTGATTTTTAGCTCCTTCGTTCTTTCTAGAAACATTCCCTTGACACATAATTGTAGTATAAGATTGCCAAATGGTTTCCATCGCACAGACACATATTAGATAACAATATGGAGTGTATGACAATGCATTTCCATCTAATGGCATCGGTTAAGGGAACGTGACGTACACTTAACGTTTATAACATTACTAGCTTCTAACAGCGGCTTCGTCTGCTCGAATAACGATTTTAATACAAACTCTGAATTCCTCAACCTTTACAAACTTTGAATGTCAAATTTATTTATATCAAAACAACAGCCTAAAAAATAAGTTTCAAGCTTCTAGCTCCAAAAATGACACTTCCAAACAACTTTTCATTCTCCTCTTTCAACCCTTTACAACCCTTTTTTGCATTAAAAAGTAGCCTATCTCAGGCTCTAGACTATGTGTGTACCAAATTTCATTTAAATCGCTTCAGTTTAAAGGCGTCGGGATGTGACGACCCCATCGCCCGCTGTTGGGATAACCTCTGTCACAACAGAGATTATTCCACCAGTGCAATTAGTCACACTGGTGGTAGGTCTTTGTTGCAAGAGGCCGGCTAGGTAGGTACCACCGCAGTGTCCAATATTCTGCCGCCAAATAGTAGTGTTTATGCACTACTGTGTTCCGGTTTGAAGGGCATTGTACGCTAGTGAAATTACTGGGCGAACGAGACTTAAGAACTAATATCTCGAGTTGGCAACGCGTGAGTAGCACCTACTAATGGTGCTGCAAGCGCTCATAGGCTGCGGCAGCCACTTACCATCAGGTGGGCCGTATGCTTGTTTGCCAACTTCTAACATAAAAAAAAAAAAAAATTCTAGAAACATCCCTTGACACATAATTGTAGTATAAGATTGCCAAACGGCTTCCATCGCACAGACACTTGTTAGATAACTATATTGAGTGTATGACAATACATTTCCATCTAATGGCATCGGTTAAGGGAATGTGACGTACACTTAACGTTTATAACATTACTAGCTTCTGCCAGCGGCTTTGTCTGCTCGAATAACGATTTTAATACAAACTCTGAAGATTTCCCCACTTTACAAACTTTGAATGTCAAATTTATTTATATCGAATCAACAGCATAAAAATAAGTTTTAAGCTTCTAGCTCCAAAAATGACACTTCCAAACAACTTTTCATTCTCCTCTTTCAACCCTTTACAACCCTTTTTTGCATTAAAAAGTAGCCTATATCCTTTCTCAGGCTCTAGACTATGTGTGTACCAAATTTCATTTAAATCGCTTCAGTTTAAAGGCGTCGGGATGTGACGACCCCATCGCCCGCTGTTGGGATAACCTCTGTCACAACAGAGATTATTCCACCAGTGCAATCAATCACACTGGTGGTAGGTCTTTTGTTGCAAGAGGCCGGCTAGGTAGGTACCACCGCAGTGTCCAATATTCTGCCGCCAAATAGTAGTGCTTAGGCACTACTATGTTCCGGTTTGAAGGGCATTGTACGCTAGTGAAATTACTGGGCGAACGAGATTAAAGAACTAATATCTCGAGGTTGGCAACGCGCGAGTGGCACCTTCTAATGGTGCTGCAAGCGCTCATAGGCTGCGGCAGCCACTTACTATCAGGTGGGCCGTATGCTTGTTTGCCAACTTCTAACATAAAAAAAAAGTCGTGAAAGCGCAACAGACAGAGAGACAGAGTTACTTTCGCATTTATAAAATTATGTATAGATGTCTGTTTGAAGACAATCGATTAGATGCTATCGATATACAAAATTGAAGACTGTGATATTGACACGACTCGAACATTGGCAACATCTAAATTTAGTGAGGCTTTTGTAATTTTAAAAACCTTCAATTTTGTAATATAGGAGTTAAGTTTAATTGTTGTCGTAATTATCGTCAAAAGCCTGTACCTGAACAACTCTGACACTAGGTTGGCCACTAGCCACTCGATAAGAAGAAGAAAACCTCCTTTGTTATTTTACGGTGATTTTTTGTGAGAGCCCTTTCCCGGTTGAGCCAGCCCATTTGTGCCAGGAAAAGCATTTTTTTAAGTTACAAGTTGGCAAGCACACGGGCCACCTGATGGTAAGTGTTTGCCGTAGCCTATGAGCGCTTGCAGCATCATTAGTAGGTGCCACTCACGCGTTGCCAGCCTCGAGATAGTGGTTCTTAAATCTCCTCTGCCCAGTCATTTAACTAGCCTACAGTGCCCTTCAAACTGGAACACAGTAATGCCTAAGCACTACTATTTGGCGGTAGAATATTTGACACTGCGGTGGTATCTAACTACCCGACCTCTTGCAACAAAAAACCTACTACCAGTCATGTGCAATGTGCATGTCTCTGCAACTATAAAATCACAACATAATAAGTCATCGGGAACCGAGTAGATTCTCCAAGCGCGAGAAGCCAATGACCTCACCCATCGCATATCGCAAAGTGTGAAACAAGAAACTCACCGTTAGGTAAAACAATTACTAAGCAAAGAGTCTTTACCAACATAAGTACTTTTTAACCGATTTCAAAAAAAGGAGGAGGTTCTCAATTCGACTGTATTTTCTTTTCTTTTTTATGTTTGTTACCTCATAACTTTCGACTGGGTGAACCGATTATTTTTTATTTAAAAGCTGGTGCTTTCCGTGTCCTACTATTTAAATTTGGTTCAGTTCTGGCAATAGCATATATAAGAAAACATATAAGTCTTACATTTTGGAGTGTGCTGATGAGCTCCATGAACTCATACCGCCATCGCCGTTTTTCTACCGGGATACCAGGCGCACTGCGGGTACCACCCATATCTGGTCGATATACCTCCAACATGATCTGGATCGACTTTCATCTTATTGCTTAAATAATAAATTGCTACTCAGTTTAAATAAATGTAAATCTATAACTTTTACAAAAAAATTAACACCATTGACTGGACTTATTTTTTATGCAACGTACCGCTTGAAAAAGTTAATACAATTAAAGACTTAGGCATTGTTTTTGACTCAAAGCTTCATTTAGATGAACACATAAATCACATTACCACTAAAGCACTACAAATGTATGGCTTTGTTGCACGAACCTCAACTTCTTTTAGTCGACCGGAAACATACCTGCTACTGTATAAATCTTTAATCCGATGTCAATTAGAATATGGGTCCGTTATATGGAATCCGATATATCAGAAATACATTGATCAACTTGAAACTGTACAACGTAAATTTCTTCGTGTTATTGACTACCGTTGCTTTCGTTCTAAGTCCTCATATAGCGAATTGTTACTCAAATTCTCTTTACCTTCATTGGAAAATAGAAGACTGCTGCTAGATCACGTTATATTATATAATATTTGTCGTAATAAATTTGACTGTAATCAATTAATAAACCAAATATATATCAGAATACCGAACCGTCCTCAACGTAGCTGTAACGCGTTCGCTCACCATTTGTTTTTACCAAATATTTCAAAAACTAAAGCTGGTGAACGCGCGCCTCTTAGGCGAATAATGAAGGCTTATAATGACTTGTTCACCACCGTTGACATTTTTCATGTGGCACCATACAATTTTAAAAAACTAGTATTGCAACTACTAGTGGATACCAACGTTTGTTACTGAGAGTGATACTCGACGCTCTTAAAACATTATTTATGATGTAGTTTTGTTTAGCAATTATCGTATGGGAAGCGATTGTCTCTGAAAACCATTTAAATGTTTAATTTGGGGATAACGGTGTTGGTTGTACAAATACTTAATATTTAGCTGTAAGAATTTGTTATAATAAGCTTTTTGTACAATTGTTTGTTATCGCAATAAATAAATAAATAAAATACCTAATATCCGAACTATGCGCTTTCGTTCGTCATTCATAATGCGCACGGCCAGGGATTGGAATGCTCTTCCGGCGTCTGTATTTCCGAATGCATACAACCTGAACCTCTTCAAGGTGCGAGTACATAGGCTTCTCTTGAGTAAGCTCGCTCCAACGTAGACCTCATCTAAGCGTTCACGCTCGATGGAGGTCAAGAGCTTACCCATTTAAATTAAATAAAAAAATAAAAATTCATTAATCATTAAGTACTATCATTCGTAACTAAATATGTGTCGGTGTTTTACTTAGCACCGACTTCTGTTTTAGAAAATATTTATTACTTTCTTTTTAGTCCTGAAGTTGGTTTTTTTTTTCTAAAAATTATTTTATAAATCTTCATGAAATTGTTAGTTCCAATGACCGGTAGTCATATAAAGATCCTTTAGTACCTTAATATCAAAATAACGGCACTGATGGGTACCGTATACTGTCCTTTGAATATTTTAGTAACGCAATAAACCGTTAACGTTACAATTTATTAGTTACTAGTTGTACTCGCGGTTCCGCTCGCGTGAAGTATCGATTTTTCTTTTACGCACGGAACCGTAATTCTATTTCTTAAATAAAATTAAACTTAGTTACTCCTGGTGGAAGTCCCGATTAAATATGTCCAGCCGTTTCAGAGATTACGAGCAATTAGAGAGACAGTCAGACAAAAATTTTGATTTTTTTAAAATGTAAGTACCGTATATACCTTCATATGTATTAGTGAAGAGCGTTTAATTTGGAGTTACAAACAGACGCTTCAATTTTATTTATTTGTATAGATTGCCTAACTTTATAGTTAATATATATAATAAATATATAACTACTACCGTACGTTGGAGAAAAGCTCCTGAAGTGACTTCTCATTAGAGCCGCGTTAAGAGGTCAATGCACCTGCATGTCCTTTGGTGTTGCAGACGTTCATGGACGGAGGTAACCACGTAACTCCAGGACTTTTTTACCCTTTTGCTCCCTCAAATAAATAAAAAAATACTATTTTATAATAAAAAGGAAGTGAAGTATATATTTACTTCTCTTCTATGGTTGCTCTTGTATTCAATAAATCGTTTATTTTAATCCAAGCCTACCGATAACTTAAGTATGGAGTCAATTGTTAATTCATCACTACATAGAACCACGTAGTACAGTTTGCCTTAAAAGAGTAACACTAATTAAAATGTTTAATGCGTTTGATTGACAGTGAAACTTAACAAGACACGATAATATTATAACAATACTAGCGGGCCCGGCAGACGTTGTCCTGCCCCGAAAAAATCTGGGACCCGATAGCAGCGCCCTCTACCCGGTGAAAGATTTTGATTGACTAATATGGCTATTAAAAGCAGCAGTTGGTGATAACAAAATGAAAATTTAGGGTCGTATGTATTTTTCAATGCCACATAATAAAAAAATAAAAATTAAAATTTTATACAAAAAATAAAAAAATTTTTTGGGGTGGACACCCTTATCACTTAGGGGTTTGAAAAATAGATAGTAGCCGATTCTCAGACTTACTGAATATGCATAAAAAAATCATAAGAATCGGTCAAGCCGTTTCGGAGGAGTATGGGAACGAACATTGTGACACGAGAATTTTATATATTAGAAGAAAGAAGATGTACACACGATAGTTCTTCACATTATATATATTTGATGAGCATTGTGTCAGTCAGGGCGTTTTTCCTTGCAGGTCTCCCCAGCCTCGGAGAGCACGTTAATTTGTCGGTCCCGGTTTTCATAATAACATCCAATAATAATCGACAACCCTCGATAGGTAATTTACTCTTATCCAATGAATTGTCGGTTCGCCCTTTGGGTTGCGGAGGTCGGATGGCAATCGCTCTGTTTAACCAGTAACTCGTCAAATCAGGATAAGGGTATTGTACAGTACTCCATGTACTGTAGGTGGGTTAAACTGAAGACTTGCCCGTAGGAATGATACTATTGCACTTTTTATTGTACTATTCTTCTTTATTGAACTGATGTATATAAGTATAATGAACTGTATCCAATGATTTAACATTTATATGACGCCTATATATATATTCAACATAACCAAACGTTAGCGCGATTTAATGTACTAGTTACGCCATCTATTATCAATTTAAGTAATCGTAAACGTCATATACATACCGCCCACCAAGGACATTTAGTGACGACATATGTCCTTTTATATTTTTTCTTTGGCTCATACATCAAATCCTGCTATAAACAATAACAAATCTTTGACACAGTACTATTTATGCATTTAAAATTACATGTTACTAACTACATTTTAAAAAAAGTAAACTTAAATTATTAATCATAACAGGATACTTTTTACACTGAACTCAAAAATAAACTTAAATTATCGTCATTATCATTAATCTAAAACATATAACTTATAAAATGCTGTACTGAATTCAAACAAAACTTAAAATCTTTATTTATTTAAAGCATAGTTAAATTATTGATCTACAATCGGTAAAATACAAATTTTTGATATTGACCTTTTAATAATTGAATTTTTGGTTCGCAATGTGACTACACGGGTAACATTATCATCTCCCGGGTGCTTTTGAGTTATACGACCTAACAACCAACGACTTGGAGGCAAATGATCTTCTTTAATAAGAACTACGTCCCCAATATTTGGTTCTGGGACTTGGGAAGACCATTTGTAGCGGTTCATTAAGTTTGACATATATTCTTGTGACCAACGTTTCCAGAATGATTGCATCATTCTTTGAACAAAATGCCATCTTTTTAAGCAACTGACATTGGAACCTTCAAAATTATAATCTGGAACGTTAATTATTGGCTCTCCAATAAGAAAATGTCCTGGAGTTAAAGGCATTAACTCACCTGGGTCTGAATTTATGACACATATTGGTCTTGAGTTCAGACAAGCTTCTACTTGGTTGAGAAGTGTTGTCATTTCCTCATAAGTGAGCGTCGAATCACCAATCACTCTTTTTAGGTGGAACTTTGTGGATTTCACTCCGGCTTCCCAAAGGCCACCGAAATGAGGACTAAGGGGAGGTATGAAGTGCCATTCCGTGCCATTTGCCTCGAGATGTTCTGCTATGGATGACTGAATAGAATTCAGACGTTCCAGTTCTCTAGAAGCACCGACAAATGTTGTACCATTGTCACTCCATAACTTAGCACAATGACCTCGTCTAGAAGTAAATCTTCTGAAGGCAGCTAAGAATGCTTCAGTGCTCATATCACTGACGAGCTCTAAATGTAGAGCACGCGTGGACATGCATACAAATAAACATATATAGCCTTTGTAAGAACGATGTCCACGGCCTTTTGTTGTCCTAATGTTGACTGGTCCAGCATAGTCAACTCCACTATGTAAAAACGGTCTAGCTGGAATACATCTGATTGATGGAAGGTTTCCCATCATCTGATTCCTTATGCTAGCCTTTTGTCTGGCACATACTACACAGTTACGAACGTGTTGTTTAACCAAATTTCTGACTCCTAGTATCCAATAGCCTGTTCTAAGGTAATTCATCATCAATTGAGGACCTCCATGTAAAGTTTTATTGTGAGCATCTGCCACAATAAGTTTTGTGAGATGGGCAGAATTGGGTAAAACAATAGGATGTTTAGCCTGTATATCCAATTGTGACTTTTCAAGTCTACCCTGGACTCTTATAATACCCTTAGAATCAAGATAAGGACATAATGATTTAATTTTGCTTGATTTTGATTGTAATTGACCTGTTTTTTGTAACTGTATATATTCAGATGTAAATATTTCCTTCTGTGTTTTCTTTATACAGCAAATTAACGCGTCTTCGATTTCTGCCTTTTGTAAATATTTTTGATGTTCTGTTTTATTTAGAAATCGACGACAATATGCAATTACTCGCAGTAATTTTTGTAATGAAGAAAATCTTTCAAATATTGAATTTTCAGGAACTATGGCTATGTGTGTTTTGACTGATTCTTCTAAATTTATTTGTAAGTCTTTTGGTCTTTTATAAATAATTGCTTTTTCTTTTAAAAATTGAGGTCCAGAAAACCACATCGTACTTTCTACAAATAAACTTGGTAGTACTCCTCTTGAAGCGCAGTCTGCTGGATTTTCTTTTGTTGAGACATGACACCATTGTGACGACCGCATCGTGGTTAAAATCTCTGAAGTACGGTTAGCGACAAAGGTTTTCCATCGACTCGGATGGCTATTGATCCACGCTAACACCACAGTTGAGTCCGTCCATGCTCTTATTTTGTCTTGTGGGATTTTTAGAATTATTCCTGTTTCTGCCAACAGCTTGGAAAGCAGTACCGCTCCACATAACTCCAAACGAGGAATACTTATTTGTTTCACAGGAGCTACCCTAGTTTTACCAACCAACAATGAGAGTTGAACTTTGCCTGTTGTATCAGTGCTCCGTAAATAAACAACAGCTGAATACGCTACCTTAGATGCGTCACAAAATCCATGAAGTTCTAAATCTTCATTTAACTCTGTACCTAACCAACGGGGTATCTTAATCTTCGAAAGCATTGACACTTCCTCACGGTAAGAGATCCACTCATTCTTTAAATCGGTGGTTAGTTCTTCGTCCCATTCCAGTCCCGCTAGCCACAGTTTCTGAATGAAGATTTTGACCAACACGACACAGGGAGCTAACCAGCCTAATGGATCAAATAATCGTGCTATGTCAGAAATAATCCCTCTTTTTGTTAGAGTTGCAGCCGCCGGCGGTGGAAGATTGACAGAGTATTTGAAGATGTTTTTTTTATGGTTCCAGGTAAGTCCTAGAATTTTAATTGTACTATCTAACTTCATTTCTATGTCTTTTTTTGTATATCATCCGTGTCCTTTTTTTCTTTGTTCTCTTTATTTGTTCTTATGTCCTCATGATTTATTTCTTTTGTTCTACCACTTCTTTTATCTTCATTCTTAACCATTTCATTCTGTTCTATTTGCGTTTTATTTTCACATTTTCTTTTTGATTCCATTGTCTTTATGTTTTCCATTAATTCTTGATTATTACTTATCCATTTCTGCAATACAAATTTACCTTTACCCAACAATTCTGTTAAATCTTTATAAAGATCTATACCTTCTGAAAGGTTGTGACAACCTGTCATTAAATCGTCTACATAGAAACAATTTAAAATCTTGTCAGAAGCAATTGGAAACTTTTCACCTTCATCGTACGCAATTTGGTGTAACGTTCTGATTGCTTGATATGGAGCAGATGCTGTACCGAAAGTCACAGTCATCAATTCATAATCCGTGATTTCTTGTTCAGGACTATCTCTCCAGAGTATGCGTTGATACATTGCATCTTCTTCAGCAATACAAACTCCACGGTACATTTTTACTATGTCCGCTGCCAGTGCGATGGGATACATTCTCCATTTTAGTACAATGTTTCGTAAGTCACCCTGCAAGGTAGGTCCAACCATAAGCGTATCATTTAATGAAAATCCCTTGCTGTTCTTTTCAGACGCGTTAAATACGACGCGGACCTTTGTAGTAGTTCTATCGTTTCTGATTACGGCGTGATGAGGTAAGTAAACAGCTTCTTCTTTAAGACTATCGTTAAGCTTCACAGGTTTCATATGACCCAAATGTAAATATTCGTGTATTACTTCAGTGTACTTTTCTTTTAAATCTTTGTTCTTTTCTAATCTTTTTTCTAATGATTTAAATCTTCTTTCAGCTATTGCACGCGAATTTCCAAATCGACAAGGAGGATCTTTAGTTCGAAATGGTAACTTGACAACATATCTTCCATCGTCTCTTCTTTTAGTTGTTCTAATATAATGCTCTTCACATTTTTCTTCTTCAGGTGTAAGTATTTTCTTTGAACTAATTTGATCTTCAATTTCCCAGAATTTCCTGAGGCTTTCATCTTCATTGACCTGTGTATGCATGACACTAATAATTCTTGTGTTCTCATTAAGTCTTTCATCGTTTACAGAGTCAGTTACACCAGTCAGGACCCAGCCTAATGTGGTGTTCTGTGCGATAAAATTTCCAGATGGACTTTTTACCACTCCTTCCTTTATGATGTAACTGTAAACGTCTGCACCCAGCAGAATATCTATCTTGTTGGGTGTATTAAACTCTGGGTCTGCTAAAGGCAGATCCTTTGTACTAATCCAGTTGAAGTTACATGTGCTTATGCTTTTTTCAGGTAAGTATGTAGTTATTTTACGTAATACATAAGCTGTTATTTGTAACTGAAAATTGGATTCTAACCTCGACTTAATTATCAAATGCACAACGTATGAAACAGTTTGATTCTCACTCCCTATTCCTGAAACGATTCCTTTTATTGGAGTCTTTTTTAAACCTAAATATTGAACTGTCGCCTCTGTTATGAAACAGGCTTGAGAACCCTGGTCTAGTAAGGCTCGTATTATTTGGCCTTCACCATTCCTTGACATTGCCTTTATTAACGCAGTGGTTAATAGAACTTGTCTAGGCTTTGATACCTTACTAGTCGATAAGCATGAAACCATCCTTGTTTCAGTGGCAGGACTAGAAGATGCAGAACTAGTAGAAGCAGGATTGGTAGAAGCATCATTGGGCGTCGATATTGTGCTGTTAATATGCAATAACGAATGGTGTCGTTTGTTACAAACTTTACAGTTGACTCGCTTTTTGCAATTATACACTGTATGATTACCACCTAAACAGTTAAAGCATATTTTGTTTTTAGCAACAAAATCTCGCCTGCGTTCAACAGATAATTTAGTAAATGGTCTACAAAAACAAAGCTTGTGAGGTTCAGAACAATATTCACAGCGTATATTTTCTGAAGTTGTGGCTACCATAGCCCTGTGAACTAAAACCTTTTTTGGCTCAACACATTCTAATGCCCGAAATCTATTTTCTATAAACACCTTAAATTGATCGAAAGTTGACAATTCGTTTTGGTCGCTTGTACTTAGTTCCCATTGTTTCTGAGTTTCAGAATCTAACTTTGCTGTTACGACGTGTATGATGATGGCGTCCCATGTACTCACATCGATCCCCAAATTCTTTAAGGCGTTTAAACAATCATTAGTAGTATCAAGTAGTTCTTTTAGAGATGCTGCCGATTCAACATACATTTTTCTCTGACTGAATAACCGTTTAAAAACACAATTAGAAATATATTTTTTGTTGTTGTATCTTTTCTTTAACAATGTCCAACATTCCACATAATTAGCATCGGCTATTGGTGTATGTCTAATCAATTGCTCAGCTTCACCTGTCAAATGACTCTTTAAATAGTGGAGCCTTTGGACGTTGTCTAGAGAATCATTCTTGTCAATAAGAGAAATGAATAGATCCCTAAAGGTTACCCATTCACTGTATTTACCAGAAAATATAGGTATAGAGATTTTTGGTAACTTAATACATATACTAGATGCCTTTGGAGATTGGAAATTAATTGACTCTTTTACAGTACTAATCTTATTAAGGGAAGATTTTAATAAACATTTATAAGTGATGTATGTATCTTCTACCTCATCATACATTTCAATAATGCTCTGATCTATATCCTTTAAATTATAAAGTTCATACAATTTTAAATTATTTTCTTTAAATGAATTCCAATCTTGTTCTAAAATTTCCTTTTTTGTTTCAATATATTCTACGGTTATTCTGTCTTTGGAACTCTTTTTAAAATTACTAAAACCTTTTAATATTAAATTTCGTAAATTCTTATAACTATTAAGTAAACCTTCCATTTTTATAACAATGAAACCTTTTTTTTAAATTAAACTGAATTCTCAAATTAAAAATAATTGTATGCACAATATTTCAAATTACATTAAAAACTATTTTAAGACAATTTTTTTTTTAAATTTAATTGTAAAGAGTCTTTAGTTTTATGTCTTCAAAAGTTATAGACTGAACTGACACTGATGTAACTTTAACGAAAGTGTACTCACGATTTTTGCACTATTGACCTTACTAGTGGCGAAAGATAGGAACACCTCTGCAGCGCTCCCCTGGCAATGGTGCTCTCCTCAGCAGCAGCACTCTCCAGCACGGCTATGGTGGTACCTTCCGCGGAGCGTTTCAGCAGCAGCACCCTCCAGCGCGGCTATAGTTCACGCTGGCGATGGTGGCGCCCTCCTTGGCACTTGTCTTCAACGTCACCCTCCAGCGCGACTATGGTTCGCGCTGGCTATGGTGGCGCCCTCCTTGGCACTTGTCTTCAACGTCACCCTCTAGCGCAACTATGGTTCGCGCTAGCGATGGTGGCGCTTCTTACGGCGGTCCTCGGCAATGGCGCTAGAGGCGCCCTCCGTGGGACTTTGCACTCTTCTGTGCTTCGCCGCTTCCCAGCTCGTCCACCCGGTCGAGCTGACC
Organism: Hestina assimilis; assembly: GCA_023373885.1. Classification (NCBI taxonomy): domain Eukaryota; kingdom Metazoa; phylum Arthropoda; class Insecta; order Lepidoptera; family Nymphalidae; genus Hestina; species Hestina assimilis. Next base: position 2,874,274 of record CM041762.1, on the reverse strand, counting down.
CTGGATCCGTAGTCCTAGATTCATCCGGCTCGTGGGACCAATGTACAGTACTCCATGTACTGTAGGTGGGTGGAACTGAAGACTTGCCCGTAGGAATGATACTATTGCACTTTTTATTGTACTATTCTTCTTTATTGAACTGATGTATATAAGTATAATGAACTGTATCCAATGATTTAACATTTATATGACGCCTATATATATATTCAACATAACCAAACGTTAGCGCGATTTAATGTACTAGTTACGCCATCTATTATCAATTTAAGTAATCGTAAACGTCATATACATATAATGTTGGGAAGAATGAATGAATTACTGTCTACGTTATTCTTTATAACGTAAGCAATCTTCCAGTTTGTACCGGGTTATACACAAATAGGCACTCAGACAATACCGTACATAATTTTAACATAACATTTTACATTGCTCTAATATTAGTATTAAATAATATTAATTTAGCGTCTGATATTTTGTCGTCTCCAAGTCCTTTAAATTTTATTTGTACTTATAATTATAAACTTTGTATAATAATTATGTGTAGTTAAAAACCAAGAGTTTAATTGTTCAAACTACCAGGTCCGATTTTATCAAGATAAACTTTTTGCATCTACAATAACATGTAACTTTAGTTTTATATATAAAAATCTAATAAATATTTCATGAAACACACACGCTTGGCTTCATTTTATTCGGCTCATAATATTGGTCTATATATGAGTTAGTTTTTTTTTATATAGATAAAAACGTATCATACCTAAAATTATAAGACAAACTACCGTCGATCATGCGGACGCACGGATCTTACGGGTGTCGCTCCAACACAATATCCACGGTTGCCCGCTGGTTATTAAAAAAACAAAATATATTTTAGGGTTTCTATGTAACATAGTCGACAACCAATATTCATACGACCAACCTGATGGTAAGCGGTTATCGTAGCCTATGAGCGCTGACAACAACATTCATTTGTAGATGTAACTCGCGCGTTGCTAACCTTGAGATATTGGTTCTTAAATCTCATTTCCTGTAATTTCACTAGGTACAGTGTCCTTTAAACTTGCTTTGTGGTAGAATATGTGATACTGCCGACGTACCTACACAGTCGGCGCTTGCAATCAAAAGCCTTACAGAAGAACACTATCTATTATATTAGCTTTATTCATCAAAGTGGGTACCATCACGAAGAGAATAGACTTAATTTGCATTAAAGTATACTTTGTTAATTGCCGCAGTAATTAAGAAAATCATTAAAGTTTATGGTTTTTATTATTACTGTTAATTTTTTGCTTCTAGCACCAACACACAAGGACATGTTTTATGAGTTATGATAATGGAAACATTTTCTTGAACATCACCTTGGTAATTCAAAAACCATTAAAAATATTTCATGAGTTCTGTTATATCTCAAAAGTTACAAAAATATTTAAAAGTAGGAAAATCTTACTGTTTTTAGGTCTTCTCCCATCCTTCAGCTTAAATGATCACGCAATTTGCGTCTCTGTAAGACTCTAACAACAAGATCACATTAAACAACGCCCCACACAGCACAGACACGCACACAAAACTCTCTTCGCCGCCGTCGTTCCTTGTTTTGCACACACGCACTTACGCCGTTGGCATTCCCTCCCGATGACGTCCCAAGCCCAAGATCGACCTCGCAGGACGCATACAACTGGAGCCCCGCGCTGTTTGTAAATCTTTAACGGTAAAGGTTTTCTGAACCGCCCCACCTCCCACCGGTGACCATGTCAAAGCTACTAGGGTCAACAGCAATAGACACTCCGAAAAAAAAACGCTGTCGGAAGAGTCCATCGCTGCCTCCATTCCCGATGAGACTACTCACTCTCGGAGGTACCTTAAGTTTAAGCGCCTACGAGGGTTCTGGTTATCACGGCCGGCCAGCTCGGTACTTAGCCCCCTCGTCCGGTGACGCAGTGAAGGCCAGCAGGGCCATCCGCAATACACAATCAGAAAAAAAAATTGTTTTTGTCTACGATCGTTTTAACATCGTACTGTCCGTTTTTGTTAGAGTTCCGTAGCCAAATGGCAAAAACGCAACCCTTATAGTTTCGTCATGTCCGTCTGTGGCTCTATCTATACGAAATTTACTAGATAGATGTATTCTATGAACCGCACGAAGATTCTGTAATGAAATCATAAAATATATAAGAATTAAGGGTAGCAGTCCATACATGTAACTGAGTGTTGAAAAAAATTTCAAAGTATGTCAACGTGTAAAATATTTTTGGATAGGTCTTTCAAAATGATAAGGATTTGATTTTGACTTTTTTCATTAAGTCAGTAGTTGTTGAGCTCCTAAAGTCATATAAATTGTGTGTCCCCCTCTAACTTTTGAACTATGGGATTTAAAATTCTGGAAAAATTTGAGCTTATAGGACATCAAATAAAATTTCCACCACATTTGGTTTGAAGAAGATAGGTCTATAAATTTAAGAGATATATAAGTTTTTCTCATAACTTTGTTTTTCATATAACTTTTAACAATCACTATGAAATTTAACAACTTATTTTTGCAGTCGATTTTAATTCGTTATTATTTTTAAGGTCTTAAGATTCTTCATAACCAAGCTGCGGAACCCTTTAGTTTCAACTGTGCGTGATCCACAACGCAATTGACTACTAATCTTTTTGTCTTTAATTTACCTATCTATTGTTGTCTCGAATCTGTGAAAGGTTAAGAGAAATTTAACAAAGACTCAATTTCTAGAATGTTCGTCGCTCGACCATTATAACTAACTTTGTCTACATTTTATATTTGCATATGAAAGACAATTATTTGTGTCGTATGTTTTAACACATTTTATTATTTACTAGCAGTCCACTCCGGCTTCGCACGGGTATAAAATATATAGCCTATGTCATTCACTGAAAAAATGATTAAAATCGATTTTTGATTAGTAGTTTTGATTTATTCATTACTGCCCGTGGCCCGCACGCGTTAAATGTAATTATTTACGACATCGCATTAGAAACCTCAATTTTTTTTGCTCCATTATTTAATGGCTGTTATTATTTATATCCATATCCTCTTCACTCACTCTATCTATTAAAAAAAAAGCATCAAAATCCGTTGCGTAGTTTTAAAAATGTAAGCATACATAGAGACAGAGAAAGCGATTTTGTTTTATACTATGTAGTGATTTATATAATGTCATTCTAAGCATTAAATAGTCAGTTTACCGTTTATGACACATCATTTTTAAGTTCCCAACCAAAAGAGAGAGTCATATGTAGGGGTAGCCTTTTTTTTTTACTTGGAGAAATGCAGTTACGCACTCGAGCGCCGGGACGGGTGCAATGGCGCAGGAGGTGTGTGGACTCGGAGCCGAGCTCCCCTACCCACTAAAACTCCAAGGTCCCATCTTGCGCCATAGTGCGACGCCGCGGGGTCGCTGTAGCATACAACCGCGACGCCCCGGTGCTTGTCCCGAGGGGCCCACCGGTGGCGGCAACCTACTGCGGCCATATATACATACTAATACATATAATACATGTAGGGGTAGCCTGCCTTTACCCTCGATGGTTGCGGATTCGATTCCCCCTCGGGGCATATATTTATATTCATCTTACAAAGATCTGTCTCAGTCTGGGCGTTGGTCCGTGTGGGTCTCTCCACCGTTCCTCGGAGAGCACGTTAAGCTATCTGCCCGGTTGTTATCACATATCATCTCATAATAAAAAAATAAAAATAAAAAAATAATAATAGTAACTCTTGATCAGTAAATAGCTCGTATCCAATGAGTTACTGAGTTGCAGCAGAGGTCAGATGGCAATCGCTCTGTGTAAAAACGAGTAACCTGTCAAATCCGGACAAGAGTAATAAGCAGACCCTGTGTAAATACTCGTATAGTACCGGCTATAATGCTAGGAAAAGGATGTATGATGTATACCAAATACAAAAGTTTAAATAAATATACTTTCCTCTATATATTATGAAATATCATATACCTTTATAAATAAAGTACTTATTCAAGTTCTGGTCTGTTAATCGAAATAGCCATTGTTAATCGAATAATCAATGCGTCAAATTAATTAATCAAGTTCTGAATAAAAAAAATACATTTAGCATATAACACGAAATACTGCTCTATTTTTATATATATAATGATAATACAACAGTAAAAAGTTGTCTGTATGTATGCAATGGAGATTCTCTGAAATTATTAATCACTACATAGTATAAAACAAAGTCGCTTTCTCTGTCCCTATGTATGCTTAAATCTTTAAAACTACGCAACGGATTTTGATGCGGTTTTATTAATAGATAGAGTGATTGAAGAGGAAGGTTTATATGTATAATAACATCCGTTAAATAGTGGAGAGGAAAAAAAAAATTTTTTGAGGTTTCTAATGTGATTTCGTAAATGTAATCATTTACGTTTAACGCGTGCGGGCCACGGGCAGTAATGAATAAATCAAAACTATTGGATCGATTTTAATAATTTTTTCAGTGAATGACATAGGCTATATATTTTATACCCGTGCGAAACGGGAGCGGTCCGCTAGAATCTTATAAACTATATTATAAAACTATAATATTGAATAAATTTTAAGCCAGTGAATAAGTCAAAGCTAGAAGGACTGACTGCGATTCGTTATCGCGACAGTTGGGGGTTCGGTCATGACTTTGACCCTGGGGTTATTGTCGTAGTCACTCCTAACGCACGCTACGAGCTTATTTGGGGGTAATAGGAGTATTAGTAATGACTTGAAAAAGCATTGCAAAAATGCTTTTTTTCTTTTTTTAAATCTCATTTCAAGAGCTGAGTCACGGAGTGACTATGTTGCTCTCATAGGTAATCTTACAACTATCAATATCTTAAAGTAACTTAACTACGGGAACTAATATTAAACAACGCCTTCTTATATAAAAATCTAGCGCACTTCGACAAAGGATTGGAGAGATTGTATTATCAAATGCTCTACTCCGACCACATTCCTTTAAAATATGCTTTAAAAAACCTTTAATAGACTACTCACAAGAATTAAAGGATATTAAAAAATAGTCAAATAGTCAAATATTTTTCTAAAATAAAAGCAGCCTAACATACTCCTTATAACTTCAGCTATCTGAAATATCTGGTGAAAGTCCCATTAAAATCAATCTCGCTGTTTCAAAGAGCCAGACAGACAGACAAACTTTTGAAAATTGTTTTTTTATTTTCGTAAGTACCGTGTTTATTTCATACGCATTTAGTGAAAAGCTGTTAATTTAGAACTGCAAACATACACTTCAATTTTATTTATTTGTATAGAATACAGAATTAAAGCTCACACTAAAATTAACACGAATAAAGTCGGGTGTAGATACTAGTGTTAAATAATTACACTTGTAAACGCATATATAGTCAGAATTTTTACATATAATTAATTACTGGTTTATTAATCAATTATCCTTGTAAGTTATTGTATCCGGTATATTAAGTAAATATTTTTATTACTTCTTTTAAATTGAGGTAAGTTTATTTTATGAACTATAATTGATTTTTTATGTCACGAAGGTTGGCAAAGAAGCATACGGTCGGCCTGATGGTAAACAGTCACCGCAAGCTATGGACGCGCGCGACACTTGAAGTATCACAAATTCGTTGCCAACCGAAGGTATAGGAGGGAAGGGGCAAAAGAAAAGGAACTAAGGGTGGGAGATTGGGCCATACCAGCAGTACCTACTGATGCTGTTACTTTACGCCGATGTTCTGTAAGGGTAGTACTTTCTCGGTCAAACCGACTCATTTGTGCCAAGAGAAACATATAAAATATGATAAATAATTTAAAAAATCAATATAAGCTTTGACCACCCATCCTATTTACAAACGCGATTGATACTTTATACTTAGTCTTATCGAATATACTAAACGAAGCTACAAAGTTTACTTTTAGTAGCCTCGAGACACACACACAGCAAATGGCATTTCGTTACGTGACGATTTCTACTAAATCTTTAAGATTTAATTAAAAAGGAAGAAAGTAGAGTCAATGGAATGCTGAAAAAGTTTGAAATTGTGAGGTCGTCTGATTAAGGTCGTTTACCACTTGTCCACAATTTCGCCGGGCCGGCGGCGGCGTGACGTAACGTAAGGTTAGCACACTGTTCCGGTCATCCGACAGCACGTAATAGTTGCGTCAAGGCGCGCTTTGCCATTTGTTCCGACACGTTTAATTCCGTTTTTAATTAATAAAATTAAGACGATTTCGCTCGCTCGAGATTAAGAGTTCAAATTCTTTATTAAATCTCCCGAACACCCGTTTACTAATCCTAAAATGTGAAAAAATGTCCGTGCAGAATTAAAAAAATATATATAACTCTACAAATTTGATTCATGGTGAAAGCCGGAAAGAGTTGGACTTACTACTTTTCCTAGTCATATATTTACTTAATTAAAATTCTTAAAAATTTTATTGATTTGTTTTCGTTTATTTTCTGTTGAAGTTTATTTTTTAATGCTTGTAATCTACGACATTTCATACAAGACATGAGTGTTATACTATTTAATCGTTTAAAACCATCCTTCGTGTTTCTGCAAGGCTATACCTTGACAGACTTATATCATAATAAAAGGGGAAAGGTGTATCTAGGTGTTTACTTTCTTTTTTTAATATAGCAATATCCAAATATGTTACATATGGACAATCACACAATAACGCACACTAATCAAACAAGTGTAATAACACACTTTGCTAGTGTGCGTACGGGAGAGCGCACAAGTCAGTTAGTGGGACAATGGAAACAGGTTTGATGGTGCGACCTCCTTTGTGATTCCGCACATATCTAATGAAAAGTCGTAAATCATAAACATGTAAATCATAAGACAAAATTATACTAGATTTTTCCTCGACTTTACACGCTAGCAATTAGTCATTTTCTGAATTATTGTCAAGCGACTTCAAAAAGGAGGAAATTATTAATTCGACCGTATGTTTCTAAGGTTTTGTACCCAAACATTACCGATAGAGCTATTTACTAAGCCTCCACTCTCCGTTCGTCCGTCCGTCCGTCTGTCATGAACCGTATTTCATGAACCATAATAGGTAGAGGGTTGAAATGTTCTACTATAATAACAAATGCTAAAAATAAAATAAAATTCAAAAATAAAAGGATCACATTACAAGAAACGTGATATTTTTGACGTTTATTGCTGTATCTCATGCATTGTAATGGATGCCTCTAAATTAACAAATAATAAAACCAAATGTAATTTCAAAATTCAAGAAGTTCTTATACAAGAATCTTAATATTTTTATCCTATCGGATCCTTCATGTGTGACTGCAACACGTACCTGACCGTTTTTTGTTTGTTACCTGATTAATTTAAAATTCTGGAAAAATGTTGTTAACTTTCAACGATTTTCAATTATTTTAAAGACGAACAAAGACCAAGAGAACAAGCCTTACAAATTTTAGAGATATACTTGCGGGCCCGCAGACGTTGTCCTGCCCTGAAAAAATCGGGGACCCCTAGCACTGCCCTCTTATTGAGTCTAATTGTGAATAGACGTGTCACCGGTTAAGATTATTGAAATAGGGGTTAAAGGTAGAAGGGTGTAAATAAGTTTCTGTGTGGTCTACCACGTGCTTGACTGCTAATTGGACGCAAATAAGCAATAGCATGTCAACCCACAAAATTGAAAAACTGAGTTATATATGCAGAAGTGTTGGTAAATGGCTAAAGAACATTAAAACTTCTAAAAATGCCATTTTTTAATCATGCAATTTATGTATTATGTCAAAGTTTTTGGATTATATTATATACGAAATATCCAGTTTGTATACTTATTTTTGGGAAAATAAGTAAAATAACTTACATAAATCTGAAATTGCCAAAAACTTGACCAATACATAAAAAAATCATATAAAGCAAGTTGTTCAAAATTTTCAAACGCGTTTTTCTCGAAATGACCTTCATGTGGGTTGACATGGTATTACTTATTTGCGTCCAATTATTAATTCATATTTGTTAAAATGTAATTTTCTAATTTTTTGATTACTTTTTATGTATATGATAAAAATACTGAACGACCTTTCTTCATCAAGGCAATATAAAATTAAGTAATGGTGAAAAATTACTGAAGGTCTTTTCTTATTAGATTTTAGTTTCTATCCTTCGTTAATGAACTTTAAAGGTAACTGGAATTTTGTAACAAATTTTATAATATATTATATATATATATATAAATACTTAGAATAGGGTAACCATAAATAATGGACATAATATTTTCTTCATAATTGTATATAATTATTATGAAATACTATAATACTTATTTCTACTGATATCATGGGCGTAGCCAGCATTTGGCATAGGGAGGGGAAAATCTTAATCTAGGGTCCAGAGGGGGAAAAAATGATTTATCCTTCAATACTTATTAGTTAAATAGTTCAAATTGCATTAAATTCATGTATTTCTCAGTATTTAGCAAGGTTTAGGGGCAACTGCCCCTCCTACCTCTCTACGCCTATGGCTAATATTATAACTGCTAAAGTAACTCTGTCTTTTACGCTTTCACGCCTAAACCACTGGACTGATTTTCATGAAATTTGGCACTGAAACAGACTGGACTCTGGAAAAGGCAGACATAGATTTTTTTGCGAAAAAAGGCTTGAAAGGTTTGAAATAGGGAATAAATGATTACAAATAATTTATTTCTATTACAATAAAAGTGCTTGAAAATCGTTATTCACGCAAGTGAAGCTGCGGGCACAGTTACTTTTTATATGATTTTATGACTCTATGCACAAATGGACGCAAATAACCAATACCATGTCAACCCACAAAATTGAAAAAACTGAGTTATATATGCAGAAGTGTTGGTAAATGGCTGAAGAACATTTTTCTTTAATATTTGTAGGGTTTTAGGCTTTAAAACTTCTAAAAAGCCATTTTTTAATCATGCAATTGATGTAAAGGCGTCGGGATGTGACGACCCCATCGCCCGCTGTTGGGATAACCTCTGTCACAATAGAGATTATTCCACCAGTGAAATCAGTCACACTGGTGGTAGGTCTTTTGTTGCAAGAGGCCGGCTAGGTAGGTACCACCGCAGTTTCCAATATTCTGCCGTCAAATAGTAGTGTTTAGGCACTACTGTGTTCCGGTTTGAAGGGCATTGTACGCTAGTGAAATTACTGGGCGAACGAGATTTAAGAACTAATATCTCGAGGTTGGAAACGCGTGAGTGGCACCTACTAATGGTGCTGCAAGCGCTCATAGGCTGCGGCAGCCACTTACCATCAGGTGGGCCGTATGCTTGTTTGCCAACTTGTAACATAAAAAAAAAGTATTATTTTAAACGTTTTGGGTTATATTATATACGACATAATATGCAGTTTGTATACTTATTTTTTGTGAAAATAAGTATAAATATCTTACATAAATCTATCTAATCTATCTATAATAAAAGAAATTGCCAAAAACTTGACCAATACATTAAAAAAAATCATATGAAGTAAGTTGTTTAAAATCTTCAAACGCGTTTTTCTCGAAATTACATTCGTGTGGGTTGACATGGTATTGCTTATTTGCGTCCAAATATGAGTGATTACCTTAATATTATGTAAATCTACTTGGAATATATTGTGATTTAGGTTTTGTTTCTTAATTAAATTATAATATATGTAGGTTTTTTATTATATTTCGTAAAATTAAATATAACAGAAGTATTATAACGAGTAATTAAGTAATTATTCGACTTAATTAAACATAAAAACAAAATTTCAATAAAGCGTAGTTCTTTTTGACCTCTGATAAATTGTTAAATAGAGTTTTTGCCTAATTATAATTATAAAATCTACATAATGTAATATATTATGGTTAATTAAGTAGCTTTATGAACAATATCTACTAAATAGAAACACTAGAATAATAAAGTTTATACTTTGTAGTTAAAATATAATACCTTATTCTATTTATTTTAATTTTTTTATGTTAGAAGTTGGCAAACAAGCATACGGCCCACCTGATGGTAAGTGGCTGCCGCAGCCTATGAGCGCTTGCAGCACCATTACTAGGTGCCACTCACGCGTTGCCAACCTCGAGATATTAGTTCTTAAATCTCGTTCGCCCAGTAATTTCACTAGCGTACAATGTCCTTCAAACCGGAACACAGTAGTGCCTAAACACTACTATTTGGCGGCAGAATATTGGACACTGCGGTGGTACCTACCTAGCCGGCCTCTTGCAACAAAAGACCTACCACCGTGTGACTGATTGCACTGGTGGAATAATCTCTGTTGTGACAGAGGTTATCCCAACAGCGGGCGATGGGGTCGTCACATCCCGACGCCTTTAAAATAAATATACGAATACTTTTCTATCCTACAAAACTTTGAAAATAAGCAAAATATATTTTCTTAGAAAGTAAGTAAGATTTAGTTTTTTTAATCTCTTAAAATCTTACAGTAATTAACTCGTCCAATATATATTAAGACATTTATATTTACCGTTATGCTCATATAAAATTTTAATGTCAGAATTGAATTGAATTGATTTTAGGTAGTTGTTAAAAACAGTTTACAGATTTTAGTACACTTTTATACTTACTACTAGCGGGCCCGGCAGACGTTGTCCTGCCCCGAAAAAAAATCTGGGACCAGATAGCAGTGCCCCAGCTGAGTATAATTGTGAAAAGAAGTGACACTGGTGAAAATTATTGAATTACAAATAACGCTATTAAAAATGGGGGTTGATGGTAGAAGGGTGAAAATTTAGGGTTATATGTATTTTTAATACCACATTATAAAAAATAAAAAAAAATTTTGTCTATAAAATGAAAAATAAAAATGTGGGGTCGACCACCCTTATTACTTAGGGGTATAAAAAATAGATGTTGACCGATTCTCATACCTACCCGGTATGCACACAAAATTTCATCAAAATCGGTCAAACCGTTTCGGAGGAGTATGGGAACGAACATTGTGACACGAGAATTTTATATATTAGATAAATTAAGTAAAATTTGCAATCTTTATAGAGGGATTAAATAAATAAATAAATAAAATAAAATAAATAGATTTCTAATCATATCAGTAAAGTGAAAATATTGAGAAGTAAACAAACGCTTCAAAGTCAAAGGCACCGATTGGGGATGGCCGATACAACCATCTGCCCAGCGGGCTTAACATTACATTTAGTAACAATTCTATTCAATTTTGACATTTATATAAATATATATGCCATGATACGAAATAACGCTGTAACTCAGTTTTTGGCATCTTTTGGTCGTTCAATCCTAATCCCCTGAGAGGATATCAAACACACGACTGGTGTTTCAGGTACTTTCGCTGCAACTGCACCACAACAGTCGTCAAGAATATAATCAATCAATCAAAAACACCTGCACTATTGTTTTAAAATTCTATATTTTCAATCTTGTTACAGGTTGACAGGAAAACAATGTTCGCATAGAAGAGTACCACAAAAACATACAAGATGGTCACGCCAGCGGTGGTTGTGAAACGTGCTTGCAAGTACTACGGCCGGAAGAACAAACCTGATTACAAATCTGTCTTGGAGTACTTGGACATGACCGTCGAAAAGGGAATTATGTAAGTTAAAACACCTTTTTTATTTCATGACGGTTAGCAAACAAGCATACGATGCGGCTGATAGTAAGCAGTCCTCACAACCTATATACCTAACCCAAGGGATAGGAGGGAACAAAGGAAGGGAAAAGAGTGTGGGAGATTAGGCCTCCGGCGCTATAACTCAGTGCACGAAACACAACACTGCTCTGTTACTTTACGCCGATTTTTAGTGAGAAGTTTGTACTTCCCGCCCAAGTCTACTTGTGTTCTACTGATGGCTCTACTACTAAACATTTTTAAACCACATAAGTGGCAAACAAGTGTACGGTCTGTCTGATAGTAATTAGTCACCGTAGCACATAAACGCTTGCGTTACCAACATTACAAGCGTGGTGATAATTTCATGGAAATGAGAGGAAATAAAAAGTAAGGATGATTAGATATGGAAGTTTGGGCCTTCCCTCATCGAAAGAAAAGGAACACGAATACTTTAGGACGTCGATATTCTTTGAGAGGTTAATACTTCCCCAGTCGAGCCAGTCCATTCATGCTGAAGACAACAAGGCCCTAATTTATATTATATACATTTTATAACCGGGTAAAACGAGCTTATATACTTTTATCTACATAATTATAAAACTTTGAAACTTTGCCTATACAGTATTGATCGGATCGGGATTTAGACCACTATTTAGAATTTAAAAAAACTAATTTGTGTGGTCTGGGGACCCTTGTCAGGAAAAAAGTTCCTTACGTTTTTTTATCAACTCTGAATGTAATTCGAAATTAAATCTGTATATTTCAATCGGTTATATGATAAAAAGAGACAGGGACAGAGAGAGAGAGAGAGAGAAAATGCCGCTGAGATTAGTAAACTATAATTACGCAGCTTGATGATGAAGAGTCTTAAGAACTTTAAAAGTAATAATGAATTAAAATCGACCGCAAAACAAGTTGGTAAATTTATAGTAGTTATTAACAGTAACATGAAAAACAAAGTTAAAGGACCTTTATATCTCTAAAGTTTGTTGACCTATCTTCTTCAAACCAAATGTGGATGAATGTTCATTTGATGCTCTACAAGCTCAAATTTTTCCAGAATTTTTAATCCATAGTTCAAAAATCAACAATTTTTATGACTTTAGGAGCTAATATCTCAACTATTGACCTAATGAAAACAGCCAAAATAATACCCTATAATTTTGAAAGACCTCCCTAAATATATTTCATACGTTGTCATAGATTTAAATATTTTTTTCAACCCTCAGTTACATTAATTCATTACTTAAACCTTAATTTTTATATATTTTAAGATTTCATTAAGAAATCGTGTAGCGGTCCATATATATTATCGATAGCGCCAATAGTCTCCGAGTAAAATGACTGTGACATACAGACGGACATGACGAAATTATAAGGGTTCCGTTTTGCCATTTGGCTACGGAACCCTAAAACACTACAGCTAAGTATGTTTTTCCGTAAAGGTCAAACTTCGATTGCTGTTATATAATGGGCACATGTTGTATAATGCGCTTGTGTTGTATATTTCCGGAACTCCAACACCGGTTTACTTAGAGAAGCGTTGCGTTATAATCCAAATGGAATTCATGTTATTCGTTTAATTTTTATAATAATGTATGAGTGTGAATAATCATTCTCAAGAGGTGGTTTTATTTATTGAAAGATACAGTTTCAACTACGTTTCTAAATATTATATTAAAAGAATTTATTTGAACATTCTTTATTTATTTATTCAAACAAAATATTATTAATTATTATTTTGTAAATATTAAAATATTATTTAGTATGCAGTGGTTTTCGGGGACGATAAATCGATCTAGCTACGATTTATTTTTAGAAAATGTGGCTTTGTCCGTGTTTTCAGGCCGTTGTCGACACGCCATCTATTATCAACAAAATAAATTTAAAATGTCAAAATATATAAATAAATTCACAGCGCACTTGCGACCACGCGTTGCTATGGCAACAAGGATTTATTGAATTGAATCGAATGACAAACATTTCTACAATGACAGTTGACGTTTTTTTTAATTTATTATATGTCACTGACTGACAGCGATGCGTCCATTAGAATTTAACAAAATACTCAACAATCCCAATTTTTGCAGATATAACTTCTTGTCGAAATCATTATTTTATTATCCAGGTAAGGTTTCAATCGAGTCTACTGAATCCTTAACGACTTTCGATTTACCAAAAACAAAAAAAAATACGAGCGTAGCTCGGTCAACCAAAACTAGTCTTTATGTGAGCCCAATTGGATTTACATTATTTACGCTTAACCTAAAGCAAACTAGGTGACAAGGTAAGAATAAGAAAAAAAAAAACATTGAGAATCATACAAATGTTATAATTTACTATTAAAAGTTTACTAGCCAATAAAGTTACCACTTAAGTTATAGCTCACCAAATATTTTACATTATTAAAAAAAAAATCCAAAAATAAAAAAAAATAAAAATAATATTAGGTTTTCTAGTAAATGTTTTTGGAACGAAGTTCCTTATCGCGCGTTGTGAAAGGGGGCTAGACGGAAAAAATTCTTACGAAAAGTTGTCACGACACTTTTTGCTATAGTTGTAAGCCGTGCGGCGTGCGCGTGTTTCTCTGTCTGTCTCTCTCTCTCATAGAAAGCAAGCCAGTTATTTTCGTTTCGTCTTTCTATTTGTTTTGAACAGTGTGGTGTCGCGACGATTATTTTTGTTGATTTGTTTTTTGTACGTAATAAATAATAAATTAAAAAAAATATTATTATAACTTAAAAAAAAATATTACAATTCCTTTACTAATTAATCGAAAGGAACTTCGTTCCATCCGGGTGTCCCTAGACACCTCTCAATTTATTTTACAATGAATTGAAGAAAAAAAATTAAACATACATATTTAAAAAAAAAGGCTAAGAATTATGAGACATTCCTTGATTTTTCTAAACTGTCCTGCCACTAGACCTGCTGTTTATGGCATGGTTTGACTTTTGAATCTTAAGACGAAACATGTTAAACTTATATAGAACGATCCAAATTTGTGCTTGACACCGTTGTGGCGTTGTGGGTAGCGAATCTTTCTTAAGCCTCGACGGTTGCGGGTTCGATTCCCGCTCGGAGCAGATGTTTGTATTAATCGTACAGGCATGTTTTCCGGTCTGGTTGTGTTTGTCCTTGTCATTGTGAATGTTTCCGGACCCCCGACACAGGATATAATTATCCTAATGGGGGCCGTTGAGTGTGTAGCGTTGAGTTGAGTTGAGTAAAAATGTTTTTTTGTGTAAACATGCCTAGTACGGTTCAAGTGGCCTGACTGTCTTATAGTAAACACATAGGAAAAGATGCATGAAAATTATTTTTCGTGTATAAGCTTCGACATTACACGCGCGATTCAAAAAGCCGAGCGCTAGTACACGGGTTTAAGTCGCTTCGCTTGAACCAGTCATAGCAATAATTGGACGCAAATAAGCAATACCATGTCAACCCACAAAATTTAAAAAACTGAGGTATATATATGCAGAATTGTTGGTAAATGGCTTTAAACCTTCTAAAAAAGCCATTTTTTAATCATGCAATTTGTGTATTATGTTAAACGTTTTGGGTTATATTATATACGAAATATGCAGTTTGTATACTTATTTTTGTGAAAATAAGTAAAAGTTTCATCTTCTAGGTCCAAGGGTTTGGTCTAGGCGTTTTTATGTCAGTCAGGTCTTCTCTTTTTACATATATGGTTTAAGAGAATTTCAGTTAAATCATAACTATGCTAAATAGTGATATTAATTCTGTCTTTTAAAAAAGTTTTTTAAAAAATCATATCTTCAAAAGACTTTCGACCGGTTTTAAAAAAACGTCCATAAAGAATATTTATCTGTAATTTTAAGTTCCTTCATCTCAAAAAACTTGTTCGAATAGCAATAAAATCAACTAAAAAAACATATTTTAATTTCTTATAGGTCCATATATATATATTTTTGTATTTATTACAATAATAAAGTTGTCAGATGAGTGATCAAGATTTAATTAATTATTGACAATATTACCGAGCTTGCGGTTCTAGTACAGAGACATGGCCGTGAAAATAATCTCTCTCGGCAAAGTGTCAATGATACACATACTAAATCGGAATGCAAAGACTTGAAGTCTTAAGAAATGCGTTAAGAATAACTTCACCATGTCATGTGCTATTTTAAAACTACAGTATCGCATTGGGATCATGTAATGATAGTTGAAGCCTCAATATCTCAACGGTAGAAGACTTCGCTTCGTTAACGCGAGAGTCGCGGATTGGATTCTGACTTCTATGTCGTACCCACTCTTTAAGCAAGCTTATTTGGAGTGGCAATAGGAATATTAGTAATGCCTTGAAAAAAACATTACTAATATTCTTTTTTAAGTAAAAATAAATACATATTCTATGTGAAAAACGACACTAGTATAGTTCGTTAAACAATTTAGGTTGTATATTTTTATTTTACATTCATTAGCCTTCACAGACAATACATCCGTGTACAGTTTAAAAAATAACTAAAAACTCTTTTGACATTTAGGACTATATTATAGCCCTTCCATTTCGAAGTTTTTTTATTATTTTTAAAGTCTTCTGTTCAAGGTAGTGCATAGTCGACAAAATAAGTATTAAACTTTTATTTTTAACGCATCAATGTCCTGTCTTTAAATCATGAAGATACTTTGCAAGAATCCCGAAATTTGTTTACAAATTACTAGTAAATTAGTTTTGCACCAATAACCTTAAGTTTTTCCATCTAAATCGTCAATGAAATGCTTAACTCACATAATTATACCTGCTCTGAAATCGCAAACAATCCTATTGTAACCTGCCTTATGCCTTTTTTTTTTTTTTTTTACTTGGAGAAATGCAGTTACGCACTCGAGCGCCGGGACGGGTGCAATGGCGCAGGAGGTGTGAGGACTCGGAGCCGAGCTCCCCTACCCACTAAAACTCCAAGGTCCCATCTTGCGCCATAGTGGGACGCCGCGGGGTCGCTGTAGCATACAACCGCGACGCCCCGGCGTTTGCCCTGAGGGGCCCACCGGTGGCGGCAACCTACTGCCGCCATACATACATATAAATACATACTAATACATATATACCAATACATACCTCCGCGCGCGAACGCGCCAGGCCTTTCGGCCTCCACCTTGGGCGGCACCATACTGCCGCCATATGTACATACTAATACATACTATACATAAATAAAATACTCCACGGCGCTTTCGCGCCCCGCCGACCGGGACCAGAAGGCCCCGGCAAACCTAACCAAGGGAGCCCTGGGTCCTAGGGCTCCCCCCGCCGAGACTAACTTTTTAATGAGGTTGTTTCCTTCTACGACCGACCGCCGTTATTTTTTAAAGAGGTTTTCTTCCTCTACCGCCTAACCGGGGCTGAAGGCCCCGGTTAAACACACCACCGATGTCGCAGGAGCCGCTCGCAGTCCATTCTGATAAGCAGAAAAGTACCGGAGCGACCCATACGACACCACCCTCCTAAGCGCGGTCTAGCGTAAAACGCCCCACGCCCGAACCGTCCGACCCTGTTAGCTTCACCGGGCAGTCGAAGGTGCCACCTGCACAATCGACTCCCGGCTACTGAGCCCCCGGCACGACAAGCCCAGGGTACCGCAGAGTTTGACCTCTGCGGTTGGGGGAACCTGCCTTATGCCTAAAATTACCGTAGTTTAATAGAGACACCATCTTAAATTACCACCGGGGATAAATATAAGGACATGATGAATAGACTGAAAGGATATAAAAGGAAAGCAAGGTACAAGAGTGGGTAAAGGTTTGGAAAGTAGTTTCACCATGGGCATTGCGAGGTAGGAGCAAGGGAGTAGCTGCCCCACCCTGGATCTTATAAAATACTCAGAAATGAAAGAATATAATTCATTTAGAGTTATATAAATACTGATTTTGAAAACTAGACTTCTATATTAAGATTTAGGCCTCCCCTGGGCCAAATCCTGGCTACGTTTTTTTTTTATGTTAGAAGTTGGCAAACAAGCATACGGCCCACCTGATGGTAAGTGGATGCCGTAGCCTATGAGCGCTTGCAGCACCATTAGTAGGTGCCACTCACGCGTTGCCAACCTCGAGATATTAGTTCTTAAATCTCGTTCGCCCAGTAATTTCACTAGCGTACAATGCCCTTCAAACCGGAACACAGTAGTGCCTAAGCACTACTATTTGGCGGCAGAATATTGGACACTGCGGTGGTACCTACCTAGCCGGCCTCTTGCAACAAAAGACCTACCACCAGTGTGACTGATTGCACTGGTGGAAAAATCTCTGTTGTGACAGAGGTTATCCCAACAGCGGGCGATGGGGTCGTCACATCCCGACGCCTTAAAACGTCGACGTCCGTGAATTTCACACATTTAAAAAAAAAAATACTAGCAATGCTTTTTTCAAGGCATTATTAATAATCCTATTGTCCCTCCAAATAAGCTCGTAGCTTGCGATAAGAGTGGGTACGACAATAGCCCAAGGGGGTCAGGATCGAACCCTTGACTCTCGCTTTAACGAATCGAAGTAAGCCCTTCTACCGTTGAGCTATTGAGGCTTAAGCTAAACACATCAAGCTAAACATACTAGTACAAAACTTCCACTTGACGAAAGTTCATGAGTAGGTAGTATTGCTCAGTCTTGGACTAAAATAACAAATGTTAAAATTTGTCGTTTACGATATGAACTATAGGATGTACCAATTTCAAATTTGACATTGGTGTCTCTTAAATTTAGGCCGAAAATTTAGGCGCTTGCATTAAGCACACCTTTAATGACTTATAGGTATGCTTAATGCAAGCGAAGCTGCGGATACTGCTAGTATACATTATATGATTATCAATTAATGTGATCTTTTTGTTTCTAAAATAATCGTAGTCTTCATATCTACAGTTAATAACTTAATTCTGTATTACAATTTAAAATAAAATGTTCTAGTATTTTTAACTAAGCTGCGTTCTTCTCTTTTTTTGTTTAACTTTTAATTAATTTAGATTAAAAATAGAAACATTAAGATTATAAAATTTTATTACGCTTCCTTGGTTAACATATCGCATTTCAGGTATGAATGTACGCTAGGCTTCGTTTGTTTATTATTAAATGGTAAATCCATTATGGTATACGGTGCTGCGGGCTTACGATTAACTCTTATAGCGATTCCATATCAATCCAATTCAATTTTGACAATCAGATTTTATATGGCCATGACGTATAGATATATATTTGTCATCATATATGGACGCAAATAAGCAATACCATATCAACCCATAAAATTGAAAAAACTGAGTTATATATGCAGAAGTGTTGGTAAATGGCTGAAGAACATTTTTCTTTCATATGTGTAGGGTTTTAAGCTTTAAAAATTCTAAAAAGCCATTTTTTAATCATGCAATTTATATTTTATGTTAAACGCTTTGGGTTATATTATATACGAAATATGCAGTTTGTATATTTAAAGTAAGTAAGTAAGTAAAATAACTTGCATAAATCTGAAATTGCCAAAAACGTGACCACTACATTAAAGAAATTCATATAAAGAAAGTTGTGCAAAATTTTCAAACGCGTTTTCTCGAACATTGGTGGACATTGGAACATGACATTCGTGTGGGTTGACATGGTATTGTTTATTTGCGTTCATACATTGAACATGACATGACATTTGAATCGCAATAAGAGTTAATTGTATGCACGCAGATCAAATAAGATATTGACATAACATCGCTAGGAAATTTCTTGTAACTAACTAGCTAACTTCATTACATGATCCTATTGCAGTAAACCAGAATTAACATCTTTACAGATATGGTCTTCTTGGACCATCAGGTTGCGGAAAGACGACGCTTCTCTCATGCATAGTTGGAAGACGGAAACTGGACAGCGGAGAAGTATGGGTGCTTGGTGGGAAACCAGGGGAGAAAGGCAGTGGTGTTCCCGGTCCAAGAGTCGGTTACATGCCTCAGGTAAGAATGATCATTAATCTATTTAGATTGTAGAAATAGAACCGACAGACCACTGAACTTGATAAATGTATTCTAGAGCTTTCAAAGAAATAATTATTTTGATGTTTGTCAATTAAATTGGGGTGTAAATTAGTGAAGGAATCTTTAGAGTAATTTATGTGTAATAGAACTCTTAATTAGAAGAGTAGTTACTAACGCCATATAAAATATCGATGTGAAATAGCAGTGTGTAGAAACAATGCGTGTAGTCTCTTCAACAAAAAGACAGGATCTACCCACAAACTTGGTAATACTGATATAGCCTAGTTACAAATTTTCTGCATGACTGATAGTTTTCCTAATATAGCGTAAAACTATTTACACCCCTTTTTAAGGAATGTGGCTAATTCACAAGGATAACGAACCTACAAATCTCATTAACATCTAAAAATAAAATTAAGTCCTAAATCCTGACTTTTGCACGTTAAAGCCAAAAAATTGTAACATTTCAATTTACTAACAGTACCTTTACATATCCGAACTTTTTTATTTCGATTATACTTCTTCTAGCCCATTCCCTCCTTGGTCATACCCATCATCTCCTCATTCATTGGAGGAGATATACATATATTTGTTTTTTTTTTGGAATCATTAATTGCTTTTGCTTTTTTATGTGAAGCCTATCAGCACTTGCACTACTATACATTTATTAAGCCTATCAGCACTTGCACTACTATACATTTGTAGTTATCATACACCCGTTGCCAACGCAAGATATTGGTTCTTAAATCTCCTTCGCCCATTAATTACAGTGTCCTTCAAACCAAAACACAGTATACTGTTTTGCGGTACAAATATCAGGCACTGCGGTGGTACCTACCTAGTCGGCCGGTTGCAATGAAAGGCTCCGCTAAAAAACAAAATTACTCACAGTTGTTATTCCTAAAATGGCATAAAAAACAATTTGGATTACTCAATTGTCTACCTTTCATTTGATAGCCGTCCTCCTTGAAGCTATATTTGTTTATTTTCAATTAATTGTACCGTGTAGTGGAATATTTTTTAAACCAAACCGTGGCTACAAAATATATAATTATATATTTATTTAATTATCTTATTTTGTAAAATTTTTTACATTAACGTCGTCACGTTTGTTTGTTTTTGATGTCAAAAATATCCTCATATTTTCTTGAATCATTCGATTGGATTTTGCAAACACTTGCTATTTATATTTAGATCAAGATCTTACGTAATTGATTTGAAAACTTATGTATCTGTGTTATCTGTATTTTAACTTTGTTCATCACTAATGTTATGATATATCTATGTTTTGCTGTCGATTAAATTGCCTTCGTACTCTACGGACACATCTTCGTAACAATTTGCGTACACTAATAATACTTTTTAGTTAATGTCTTCCTTTATTAAAACAAGTTTCTCTCCACTTTTTAATACAGTATAATTTATTTGTTTTTGACTTTACGGACATTGCCTGTTTTAATCTCTATGTAGATACCTACTTTATTTTTATATCATTAACAAGCTTGTGTTTCGCTTGATGGTTAGCGGAAAAAAGTGGACATGATTTTGGGCCCCAGCACTTCTACTTATGAAACGAAACGCAACAGTATACACTTGTTATACACGTTTTCACGTCTATATTTCTGGTGGTAGGTCTTCAATGTCCGCTTGAAAAACGTAAAGTAGCTCCTCGCTAGTCGCGTTTCCAAATCAACCAGTGTATAACCAGTAGCATCTTGAAAGTTCGGTAAAACTACAAGCTCACTGGTATTGCAGATGTTAGTAGGCGGCAGTAATCGCTTAAGTAGAGGTGATCCTACTGCCCGTTTGCTCTCTCTGAAATAAAATGGAAAAATTGAGGTATTATTTAGTTATTTTCCTACCACATTCATACCGAATAGCATAGGTATGATTATACCATTTATCAAAAATTTCCACTGCGCCAGTTCTACAAAATTAGTTTCATTGTTCATAATAAGAATATTGGAAACTGGTTTCGTGATGTTTACAATTTAATTTTTCCTGATTATTTTTATTTTTTCCTTATTGACTGTTTTGTAAATTTAAATTTAGCATCACTATGTACAACAAGTGTATTATCGTGCAGCCTCTTCTTTTTCTCATTTAAAATAAATGTTTATTTGTATCATGGTCAGTAATTTGAACCTCGGAGTCATATAAAAATATAAGGAGATGTAATAATAATATATAAATACATAAACGCTACAGACTGAACGACTAGCAATATTTCACGCATTATAATAATCACACGTAGAACTTACTTCGTTTTAATCGAAATTAGTAATAGCTGTAATAACTATCTTATAGCCATCTTAGATAAAATGAAATGTAATGAATGTATGTTTTAGGCTATCTATAATAAATTTCATTCAAATCAATTTAGTTGTACTTCACCATCAATCCTTATATGTGTCAAAATGTTATCCTATCATTGCCTTCTTTCTCATCAGTAATAATTTTACCTCTTTTCATTAGGACATTGCCCTTGTCGCTGAGTTCAGCGTTCGTGATGCTGTCTACTACTTCGGAAGAATCTATGGCATGAAAAACAAGAAATTAGCAGAACGATTCGAATTTCTCTCGAATCTTTTAGATCTGCCAAGCGGTGGTCGGCTCATTAAATCATTATCAGGAGGGCAGCAAAGACGAGTTTCTCTTGCTGCAGCGTTGGTTCATGAACCAGAATTATTGATATTAGATGAGCCAACGGTCGGATTAGATCCTGTTCTGAGAGAAAGGTAAGACAAGAACTTAGTTTAAAAATAAAAAATAATAATTGATGACTTCTACTAGTAATAATAAGCATTATATGCTTAAAACGAGTGGCATATCTCTTCTGTAAAATAGCCGCAAAAGGTGGCTAATAAACTTAATACCTTATTTCATTGTTACAATTACGAAGACGTAGATTCTTCGTAATTACGCAAACAGATTTAAAATTTTAAAATCCATCAAACCGATTTAACTTTTTCGATATAACCTACAATCTAGCGTACTAGAAGAGCCATGCTTTTACCAGCATAAATGGGCCAGCTCGACTACCGTCTCACAGAAAATCGGTGTAAAGTAACAGAGTACTCTGACGTTTCGTGCTATGAGTGAGAGCGCCGCAGATTAACTCCCTGTGTACCCATCCTTTTTTACTTTCTCAACCCTTCCCTCCTATCACTTGGCTTTGAAACGCGCATGTGATACTTCAACTATTGCAATCTTTCATAGGTTCAGTGACTGCTTCCCTTCAGGTGGATCCTATGTTTGTTTCCAACTCTCATGAAATAAAAAAAAAATAACCTCTACTATAAACTCTACTTAGACTTTTATTACACACACAAATACATTTTAATGCTGAACTGTTCTAAATTCTAAGACCTTGCTTGTTGCCAATTAATCTACTTTGATATCGTTAATATTACTATTATTTAGATCTGACATGTAAATAGCTAAATACGTAATTATGTGTCAATAATATTACAGTGCTATGCTATTTTTAACCTTGCGAATTTTTACTACGGCTATTCAAGTAATATTAAGAATTCGCATAATGTTTGAATTATCTCTGTAATTAATTTTTAGTCATGGTCATTAAGCATGTCGAAATATGTAAATGAATTTGAAGAATGACAGTCATAAAACTGAGCTTATACTACTAGAAAAAGTAATATTCGCGTTGGACCACGTATAATTAAGTGATTCAAAAAGTTCAATTTTTGGGTTCAATTTTTTTTTTTACTTGGGAATCATAGAATACACCTACTGCTTGAATTTCTTTATATGTTACTTCCATATAGTTTCAATTTCTATGATATTCAGACGGACAGACAAAAATACATAGCGATATAATTTATTAGCATTCTTCTTCGTCTTCTTGGTCCTAGCATTATTCCCGGTATTTTTTTACCCAGGGTCTGCTTATTACTCTTATCCGGATTTGACAAGTTACTGGTTTTTATACAGAGCGATTGCCATCTCACCTCCGTAACCCTAAGGGCAAACCAGTAACTCGTTGAATAAGAGCATTTTACTTATCAAGAATTAACGATTTTTATCAGATGTTATGACAACAACCGGGACCGACCGCTTAACGTGCTCTCCGAGGCATGGTTGGGAGACCCATGTGGACAAACGCCCAAACCGAGACAGAAATTTTAACAACCATCGAGACTAAAGGCTGTTATTATATATATTAGTAATAATTTATTAGCATTATTGTACAGCAAATCTACCGACCAAAGTTGTTATTAGTTAATATTTACATTATTATTTTAGGATTTTGCATGTAAGTGCTAATTTATTGCTAATAACGAACTAATATTTTTAAAGTCACATTCATTTGACTTTATCTCTATCACATCTATAGTAGTGACATATTATTTTATGTGTATAAAATAAAAAAAAGATTTATATAAAGCTATTGATTTCTTAAATCATGTAGAAACATTTTGACAATACTGTTTCTAAAAGGACGAAAATTGGTCAATTTAAGAATCAGATGTATGAAATTTGTTTGAACTGGGCTAGTTTAGTATTTGCTAAGTAAGCAAATATAAAATTGAAAATCTGTTTTTATTTTATTTTAAGGCGAACGGGTGTTCCACAAGGAACTATTCTTGTTCCCAATATTTTAAGTTACTATAAATACGATTACTTCGAAAATTATTTCTTTCTTTAACTATAAATACAAAAACTAAATTATTCCATATTACGTTAACAAAAAAATCACTGACTTAAATTATTATATTGTCATTATTTTTTTAGTCCAATTTGATCGAATCGCTACATCAACAAAAAAATATTTTTCTAGTTAAATTGAAAAAATATTTACATTCCAAATATCAATTAGGTCATTTTTTATGAATTCATACTACGTAATTTTTTTAACAATCAATACAAATAACTTATGAAGTAAAAATAAAAATAAAAGATTCTTACGTTTTTTTTTCATTTCATGACGGTTGGCAAAAAAGCATACGGTCCGCCTGATGGTAAGCAGTCACAGCAACCTATGAACGCTTGCAATACTTGAAGTATCGCATGCGCTTTGCTGACCCAAGGAACAAGAAGGAATGAGAAGGAAAAAAGGAAGGGAATATAGAGAGAGGAGGGCCTCCGGCTCTCTCAATAATTGAATACGAAACGTTACAATACAGTTGCTTTTGTGAGAGGGCAGTACTTCAACCATTTCAAAAGCTGTTTCTTTATTATGATGTCAACATCAAAATATCAAAAACATAAACATCCTATTAAATTTGAGTGCGTAACGATTTAATTTAACCGGTTCAGAAAATAATATATTCTACAAATTTCAATTTTACCTTGATTATATGCAAGATAAGAAAACGTGAAAAGTTATCAGGCAAAAACATCTATGCAAAAAAATAAAATGGATTCTATTTCTATAAAATTATCATAAAAAATTGCTATTTCTATTTTTTTATTTGAATATTTATTTAATACTCCCACTAGGGTTGCCAACCGTACTATAATATATAGAATTGTACTACATTTCAGGTCTGCGTAATATATACTGTTGAACAAATATATGTTACGCAAAAATACAAAAATCAAAAACAAATCCTTAATTTTAATAACTGAGCGCCTTTACATTCATTGAATGGAAATTTTCGATATGACGAGATTTTTTCGGCACGTGCATTGCTGTGGCCTACTGGCCTTGACAGCGTCACCGAGCGGGGGGCCGAGTACAGAGACCCGACCGTGAAAAAGGGACAGCCCTGACGGGGGCTCAAATTTGATTCTGCCCTTAGTTTGTGAGATTGATGGATGGATGGTAGGAAATGGTGAGAAAAGGATATAAAAGTTGTCTCTCATACAAAATGAGCTTGAGATTTGAATTTGTTTTTTTTTAATTTTTGAGTATTATATGTTGAGGTTAAAATGTTGGCAACCCTAACTACAACACAGCCTTCGCAAAGCATGCTTGTTTGCTTATACTCATATTCATGATCTTGTATCAAAAAATACAAATATGAAATGCTAATATGCTTATCAAATAAAAGTTGACCTCGGTAACTAGTTGAGGGTCGTTATGTGCGTTTCGAGACACATATGAACAACATATGTTATAAGTATAAACTAATATACGTAAAACTGAGTTCATATTTACAATTTAATCTGCAGATTAAAGTGCAAAAAATTAACAGATTTCAGAGGGCAGACGGAGAGACATGACGAAATTATAGACGTTCCCTTTAATAAGAAGAAGTGTACTTACTATTAGTGTATTCAATGAAATAAAAAAACCTTTATTCAAAAATCACAATAACATTAATTACATTTTTTTAATTAATATATATATTTTAACGGTTGTTTGATTGTTATTTTTTCATCGAGGCCTATGTTTTTTTTTTTGATGTTACAAGTTGGCAAACAAGCATACGTCCTACCATCAGGTGGTCGTTACCCTCTGCCCAGTAATTTCACTAGCCTACAGTGCCTTTCAAACCGGAACACAGTAATGCCTAAGCACTACTATTTGGCGATTATAATAGTGATAAATCTATGTCACAGAACCTAATCTGTCAATTCTGATTGTTGCTCCACCTTATAGCGTTTTATAAGAGTCGAGTATAATGCTATTTTGTGTAAAATTTGGCTGTTAACGGATCTTTATAGGTAATCTGAACATGACCTAGTTAATGTGCAATTAAAGTATATCTCATCTAACCGTTCAATATTTAGTAGTCATATCAGTGATTTAAAAATTTTATTACCTGTTTCGATCAAGGTTTATATACGACTCTATTTACGACTTCATTTTATCATAATCATAAATTCTTTATATTTTTATAAGAAACGTTTATGATACGCTTAAATGACATTATAGTCAATATAAAAATAAATACACATTAAAAAACGAGATGGCCCAGTAAATAATGAATAGAAAACATAGATTTTAACCGCAGGATGCGGGTTCATACCCGGGCAAAGACCTCTGAGTTTAAAAGTCTTATTAACATACACAAACTTACAAAATAATTTAAAATGACAAAAGTTAAAAATAAAACGTAAAATAATATTAATAATAAAAAAGTAAATTAAAAATAAGAAATAAAGAGTCATCATCATCATCATGCCAGCCGAAAGACGTCCACTGCTGGACATAGGCCTCCCTCAAAGAGTGGACGAAAAGATGTGCTGTAGCTTCCCGAACTCTGCCCAACCGAGTCGGATTCGACGATTAACCTCTTTCTCGAAGTTGGACCTACCTAACTGGATTGCCTGTCCTAGGTATATGTAATCACTAATCATCAACAACTTCAAGTGTAGAGCCTCCGATTTTAACGGGAGTTGGTGCTACATGGGCATTTGACATAATCTTCGTGTTACCCATGTTCATCCTTAGACCACCTCGCTCGGAAGCTTTACTGAGGTCATCGAGCATAGTACTCAAATCCTCCATGGTCTCAGCCAAGACGACTATATCGTCAGCAAATCGAAGGTGAGTGATGTACTCGCCATTTATGTTGATGCCAAGCCTTCTCCAGTCCTGAGTCTTGAAAACATCCTCCAGTGCAGCGGTGAATAGTTTAGGAGCCCTTATTCCGCTCGATGGCCTCTTCAATACGATTCGTATTGAATTGACGCAGATCACGGGTAAGGGACTTAGAGATCCGTCTGTTGAGCTGCCGGTATAATATCGCATCCGCTGGAGACTGTAAAACCATCTCACTCCTTTCGTCGATGAGTCTCAGAGTGGAGCTAGAGAGCCTTTTGGTTCTGTTACTCCGTTGAGCCTTAAAGAACATAGACCCAGTACTATGGACAGCTTCCACAAACCCGTCGTTGAATTCGTCCAAATCGCCGCCTAGGCAATCGAAACGGTTTTGCAGTTCCAGCTGAAAGCTTTTGGGGTTTTGGATTGGGGCTGCTGCTGGACGGAGCGTAGACTTCATCAGTCGTGAGTGCTCTAGCTTAACACATATATTCAATGTGCCTCTTACCAGACGGTGAT
Source organism: Hestina assimilis (assembly GCA_023373885.1). Classification (NCBI taxonomy): domain Eukaryota; kingdom Metazoa; phylum Arthropoda; class Insecta; order Lepidoptera; family Nymphalidae; genus Hestina; species Hestina assimilis. Next base: position 2,846,754 of record CM041762.1, on the reverse strand, counting down.
CACTCCCGGTTTTAACCGTATTGATCACAGAGACATCATTGAATATATGCTTCTTCGTCGACATGATGAAGTCAATCTCGTTTTTAGTCGCACCGTCGGGACTAATCCAGGTCCACTTTCTGTGCTCACGCTTCTTGAAGAAGGAGTTCATCATGTAGAGTCCCTCCTTCTCCAAGAAACCGGCCAGTAGATGGCCCCGGTGGTTCCGACTTCCAACTCCAAATTGCCCCACTCTCAGCTCTTCACCATCTCTCTTGCCCAGTTTCGCGTTGAAGTCCCCCATAACAACAGTGAAATAGGTTTTGGAGCTACGCATGGCTTTCGATATATCCTCATACATAGCTTCCACCTCTTCGTCGGAGTGTGCCGACGTCGGCGCGTATACCTGTATAACCTTCAACGAGTACCTCTTAGATACTCTGAGCACAAGGTACGCAACCCTAGCCGACACACTCTCGATCTTCACCACGTTGTTTACGAGGGACTTGTGGACGATGAACCCGACACCTCCCTGGGACTGTCGGTCGCCCTCCCGGAAATATAGCAAGTTGCCGGACTTCAAGGTTATCGTGTCCTCCGCCTCTCTTTGGACTTCAGATAATCCTATGACATCCCAATGAAGCTTGCCCAATACTTCCTCCAGTTCAATTATCTTTTCGTCGGTCCGCAGTGTACGCGTGTTATAAGTTGCCAGGGCCAGGAGTCGTCGGTGGTGGTAGCCGGATCTTTGCCGGAGATTCTTAGCACCCCTGACCCCGCTAGTACCTTGGCCGCTACCATAACCAGGGCACCGGGGGTCGCTGGAAACTCGGGGCCGTATTTTATGCGTGTACTGCATGGGGGGTTAATGCCGTAATCGCCAAGCTTGGCATGCTGGTTGGCGATCGCAGTGTCTCCACCGCACTCTAGGGATGCTGCTGCCCATCTCCCAGTGGTCTTGGTCGCAGTTTTAGGACATACCCGGGTCCAAAATAGTCCCGGGTCCGGGTTTCCGGGAAATAAAAAGTATGCAGAACTTATTAAATAAGCTAAAATAACAAAAATTTAATCTAAAATCGTTAACATAAAATCTATGTGTGTTGTCATAACCAAAAGGTCTCAGCTCAGCATTATTGCTGCAAGCTAACAAGCAAGCAGCGCTGTTATTTTGCTAAAGCCGTAGCGAGTTGAATCCTATGACCCAGTGGCTTACAAGTTACACAAAAAATAATTAAATTAAGGCACTTATAAAGTGTGAACTACATCAAATCAAATAGGTATACACTTTGTGCCTGTGTCCTTTAAAAAATATTAATGCAAAATGTTTTTATATAACTAGTTTAAGCAATAAAAAACTGTAATTTAAACTGTTTACAAATATAAATCAAAGAGTGCCTACAATACATCGTAAAAACAAATAATTCCTAAAATGATAAATTATTTAATAAAAATGATAATTTATTATATGTCGAAGCGGTGGGTTTTTACCAACTACATCAAACCACCATGGGCAAGTCCGAAAGAATCTATTCTTCTATTAACTTATTAGCTACAAATTCATGTGTCATTTTTATAGCTCCATAGCCAAAGGGTAAAACGGTACCTTATTACTAGGAATCAGCTGTCCATCGGTCTCACCAGGCTTTATCTGATCTATTATGACCGATGATAGTTAGACAGCTGGAATTTCACAGATGATCTATTTCTTCTGCCGCTGTACAACAAATATTAAAAAAACAGAATAACATAAATATTTAATAGGCTTCCCATATAATAAATTATGCTAACTTGTCCAAACTAGTTAGATTTTTTTAATGTTATAAGTTTGCAATGGTAAGCGGTTGCCGTAGCCTATGAACGCTTGCAGCACCTTTAGTAGGTGTCCCTCACGCGTTGCCAACCTCGAGATATTGGTTCTTAAATCGCCTTTACCCAGTAATTTTACTAGCCTACAGTGCCATTCAAACCAGAACACAGTATGCCTAAGGACTACTGTTTGGCGGTAGAATATTTGACATTGCGGAGGAACCTACCTAGCCGGCCTCTTACAACAAGACCTACTACAGTGAGAGCTATTTTGCCTGCGGCTATCCTCAAACAGCTTGCTGTCACGTAGTAGTGGTTAATCCTAAAATGTTTTAAAAGGTTCCTAAAAGGTTTCAAGTATTCGTCACTCTTCGGCGGTATGAATGTGCATTAGATGACTCGAGCATTGAATCTGTCAGAAGAGCGGCCAGGGCCATTGTCAGCTTACAATTAACTCTTTTTGCGATTTAAATGACGATAAAATCAATCCAATTCAATTCTGACAGTAAATTGATTCAGATTTTATATGACGTATAAATATATATGTTATGGTACGAAATTGCGATATAGCTCCGTTTAGATCATCATTTGAATCGCAATAAGAGTTAATGTTAAGCCTCCTCTTTGTCGAATATTGTAATGGCGTTTCATATATGTATTTATTACTGCATACGTTGAGATTTCTTGCGCATGATTTGATATTGCTCCTATATACTATATGATATTATAGTATATAACAGCACAGGTTTTTTTTTACACTGCAACAAAGTAAGTCCCGCTACCTGATACCCTAAAGAAACTTGCAACACATTATCACACGTTACTGATAAAAAGGAAGAAGAGGGGGGTTAAGGAATGACAATGAGTCGCTGGTTCACCTTTTGGGTTGCGGAGTTCAGATGGCAATCGCTCTGTGTAAAAACTAGTAACCTGTCAAATCTGGATGTGACGAATGAAAAACATGGGACAGATGAGGTCAGATTGGGCCTACGAGGTTCACAAACATCGAGTGAAATAGTACGAGTAAGTTTACATGGATATGTAGTAGTGTGTGTGTTACTTCCTGTATCGAGCGGCCCAAAGGCAGATCTACAATCAAGCGTTGGCCATAATATGATAATTTTATTTTAAAAATAGAAAAAAATCTAGTTTTAAAATACAGATACTATTTTACATTTCATCAGATATTTTTTACGTTTTATTAATGAATACATTTGCCATTTTAAATTGATAAGGAATTAATTTGTAAGTCAATTTTAATAGTTTTGTTTTTTTTTTTTTGGTAATGTTCATCTTTTTTCGTGGTATTTCCTTAATTTTATATAGTATGACTAACACTAAAATCTAGTTAAAAACAATCTGCCTGATACTGTGTTAGTCATAACACTGTTTGAGACCGCCTTTAGTCTCAACGGTTGCGGGTTTGATTACCGCTCGGGCGGATGTTCGTTAAAATTTTTGCTTCGGTCTGGGCGTTTGTCTGTGTGGGTCACCCCAACGTGCCTCGGAGAACACATTAAGCTGTCGCTCCCGATTATTATCACATAACATCTGATAATAATCGTTAAGTCTTGATAAATAAATTGCTCTTATCCAATGAGTTACTGGTTCGCCCTTAGGGTTGCGGAGGTCAGATGGCAATCGCTCCGTATAAAAACTAATAACTTGTGAAATCCGGATAAGAGTAATAAGCAGACCCTGGGTAAATAAAATACCGGGAATAATGCTAGGACGAAGAAGACTCTGTTAGTTATAAATTTTATTTTATTATTTACTAAGATTTTATTATGTATTTATTTTTATTAACAAAGTTGTATTGAACTGCTGAAGTTTTATACATTATTTTATATAATTATCTATTGTTGAATCTGCGTAACAATAATAAAAAAACATAATTGTTCGTTAACAATAATAAAGATTTGCAATTTCCGATTATTTACATTGTGGAAACACCTAAGTGCCGTTATTATAAACAATTATAATTATAAAACCTTTTATAATGTATATATTATTATAAGTACCTGAATAACAGAGCTTTGGTCGGTATTTTTATTTGATAAATTGTATTTAGAAACGAATTAAAAATAATGAAATATGGAGAATATTTTTTATAGTTCACAAAAAAAAAAGAAAAAATATTCGTACTGTCAGTTACTCCAAATCATTTGTTCTGTAGGGAAGTTCTTCCCTGGATAAGACGACTCATTCATTAGCATTAGTTATAAATAGCATTCCATGATATGCCATAAATAGCATACCATAATTAATAGCATTAGCTATTTCATCATTTCGTCATTTCGTCACAATTTCTTATACCATTTTAAACTTTAAAATGTATTTTTTTTATGTTACTAAATTGGCAAGCAAGCATACCGCCCACCTGATGGTAAGTGGTTGCCTTTGCCCAGTACTTTGACTAGCCTACAGTGCCCTTCAAATCGGAACACAGTAATCCTAAGCACTACTATTTCGCGGCAGAATATATGACAATGCGGTGGTACCTACCTAGCCAACCTCTTGCAATAGAAGACGTACCATCGGTGTGACTGATTGCACTGGTGGAGTAATCTCTGCTGTGACAGATATTATCCCAACAGCGGGTGATGGTGTCGTCACGTGCCGACGCCGTTAAAATATAAATATTTATTATGTTTTTTTTTCAGGATATGGGAGTACCTTGCAGGTCTTGCGAGGGGAGGAACAACTGTGATAATTACAACGCATTATATTGATGAAACGAAACAAGCACATAAGGTATGTAAATAATTATTATATTATGTACAATTGAACAGTTTCAAAATTGATATGATGTTTACAAGATATAATACAACATATTTATTTATATCTTCTTCTTTGCGAGTTACCAAGGGTCTGTTTATTACTCTTATCCGGATTTGACAGATTACTAGTTTTTACACGGAGCGATTGCCATCTGACCTTCGAAACCCTAAGGGCGAACCAGTAACTCATTGTAGAAGAGTAATTTACTTATCAAGAGTTAATGATTATTATTAGATGTAATGTGATAACAACCAGGACCGACAGCTTAACGTGCTCTGGACAGCCAGACCGAAACAGATGTTGTTAAATCAATGCAAACATCTGTACGAGCGGGAATCGAAGCACAACGCCACAACAGTGTCAACATATTTAGTTTAAGTCCTTACTTCAACATATTTATTTATATATTAGTTGTATTACAACTACAGGAATCTTAAGTCCAAAAAGAGAACGGATGGCTAAAATACAAAATCGATAGTTTTACATATAGGATACTTTTACCCCGGAAAAAGTTCGGTTCTCTTGGGATCATTCTACTTATCGAGTGGTTAGTGGCCAAGCTAGTGTCAGAGTTGTTCAGGTCGCCCGTAGGCCTCTGACTTGACTTATCGACTGTCGTCAAATTGTCAACAGCCGGGACCGACTTTTTACGTACCCTGCGAAGCACGGAGACCCTCGGTTGAAATACCATTATGCGATCACCCATCTAGTGACTGACCGTACCCAAAGTTGCTTAACCTACCGATTGTTTACCGATCAGTGGGTGCACTCGGCTATGAGCGTCTCGTGGGATCATTAACATAATGTGTGGGAATGTGTGGGATCATATGTGTGTTTATGTGTGGGATCGTTAACATAATTCGAGCGGAGCAATGGGCACAGCTAGTTTATTATAAATTAGTCTATGCCCATACTGCAGAGAAAGTAGACTTCAAATGAAGGTCATGGGTTCAAATCCAGAGCAAGCAGCTCCGAATTTTGAAGTCCTTAATTTGAGTTTCGAATTCGTCTCATGCATGGAAAACATCTTGAGGAAACTTGCATGACTTGGAAGAAAAGTCTTCGTGCGGGTAGGCAAAGCGAGGGTGGCTAGTGCCAGAGGCGGATTTACAAATTTCCAAGGTATAGGCTGTAAGGTTTTTGTCGCCCTTGCCTCTAAAATTGTCATATCCTAAATTATTTTTAAAATCCAACAATTTTGTTGACATTGAACGTATAATAATCAGAAAACCATAATGCAGAAGTATTTGTGATTTCTATGAATTAGCAAAAAAAAAAATCGGTACCCAAATTTGCCGCCCCTAAAATGTGCCGCCCTAGGGTCAAGCCTACTCAGCCTTCTGGTAAATCTGCACTAGCTAGTGCAGTTCTGTAATGGTCTACTAACCATCACGTGGGGTAGAGTCATATGGACCCCGGAGAGAAAAATTATATTAGAATTAGTTTCGAAAAACATTAATTTTACCGTTTAAAAAAATAGTATAAAAAGGTGGTTAAAAATTATATTTGTAAGCATATTATGAAAGTATAATAATAAGCTACTTTGAAATATAATATATTTAAGTAAAGGACACACATACAAGTTTGTTTGAATTTTTATTATAGACACAGAATATCTTACGAATCGCTTATTAATATTTATTAAAAAACAAATATTATTTATAAAGATGACACCACAAAAATATCATAAAATGTAAAGTAGGTTTTCGACATTCCTGTATACAAATATAAGGCTGCGTTTCTCTCAGACTTGTGCGGGAATATTTTTTTTTATGTCAGATGACAAACGGGAAGAAGGCCCATCTGATGTTAAGCGATTACCGCCGCCCATGAACATCTGCAACACCAGAGGGCATGCAGGTGCGTTGTCGACCTTTTTTAGGATACAACTGACTAAACGCTGGCTGACCCAGAAACGCGGCCGAGTCACTTCACGAGTGGAAGCTGACAAGGCGGACCTTTTTTGAAGCCCTATCAACAGCATAAGTACCACGTAGCAAAGGATATTACAACCAATAGAATAGTGTTTTCTATTGTAAGTTGGGAGTACCCACATAAACCACCTGATGGTAAGCGGTTGTCGTAGCATATGAGCGCTTACAACATCTTTTGTAGTCTCGCACGCGTTGCCAACGAGAGATATTGGTACTTAAATCTCACTCCAAAACACAGTATACTACTTTTAGGTAGAGTAACTAACACTGCGGTAGTACATATAATATACCTAACCTGCCTCTTGCGAGAAAAGGCATATCACTCAGCGCGGTTCCTGTGGAAAGGTCTTAGCGGAACGAGGTTAGCTAAATTAAGCGTTTCTATAGGTTCTTAACCAACACTCGCTCACTACGCATCTTCACATAACTTTGGAGACGCAGCTTTAGAGAGATATAACCTTGATATTTATAATTAATAAAAATATGGAAATGTTTATTTGTTTTTAAATTAAATATCTATAACTAGTCTGTATGAGTAAAATAGACTAATGATTTAAGATGTTTTATCGATTTGCGATGGTTTGTTCGGAGAAACTAGAAACATAAAAATTGCATCTTATATTATACCTACATATTTACCTGTAAATCTTAATTTGTATTTCAAATTTATCTCGTGAGGAAAATAATTTGAGGAAACTTTTATGTCGTAGAAAAATTTCTAAGACATGTATATCCTTCGATCATAGTGGTGGTCCATTGCTGGTAGGGCTTAAAGGCTCGCTTTGTTAGTTACCACCGTAAGTTCGTGGAAAACTCGTGAAGTGATTAGTCGCGTTTCGATCAGTCCGCGTCTAACTGGTTGCATCTTACGGGTAGGCAGGTCAAGCGGTACAGTACGCCTTCTGCAACGGCACTACCACTTACCATCAGTTTGAGTAGAGACATATGACCATCGGGCTAAATAAATAAAAAAAAAAAACCGTGTGAGTGTCTGCTCCAACGCACGACTGGAGTTTAATCCTTAACTTTTAGTACAAGCCAAAGACCGCCAAAGAGTAGTGCTTAGGCATTATTGTGTTCTGGTTTGAAGGGCTCTAGTGAAATTACTGGGCAAAGCAGATATAAGAACCGATACGTAGAGGTTGGCAACGCGTGAGTCACACCTACTAATAGTGTTGCGCGCGCTCATACGCTACGGCAACCGCTTCCCATCAGGTGGGCCGTATGCTTGCTTGCGAACTTGAAACATAAATAAAAAAAGTGTGTATGCGATTCACACACGATAGAAGTGAAACTCTAGTAAATCGACAAAAGAATGAGATGAATATATGTAACAAGATATAAAAATATTCACAAACACTGTTAAATAATAACACACCACGCTGACTTCTTACTAAAAGCTGTAATACGCAGCCGCGTACATATACATACACACCGACATTTGCTCTCTCGCTCTGGCTCACTAAAGCATGGCGCAAAAAGGAGAGACCGATAATATAAAATAGTATGTGCATTTCTGTCTCATTCTTCCTACACATTTTTGTATTTGTGTCTCTTGCAAAAAGAAGTCTGTAAAGAAGTAAATTTAAATCAAAATGAGAATCTTAAAATGTTATTTCTAGTTGTATAATTAGTATTCATCTATGACCTGGCTGGGCTATTGTTATAGTTGACCGATTCGCGTGTCTTGAGTTAATTTCTATCTGGTAACATCAACCTTGGATAATGTTTTTTTCCTATCTTTACTCAATACTTACATAGTAGCTTTCATTCGCTAGTTCAGTTCTAAGATTTATTTCATCATTACAGCAGAGATTATTCCACCAGTGCAATCAGTCACAGTGGTAGGTCTTTTGTTGCAAGAGGCCGGCTGGGTACCACTGCAATGTCAAATATCCTACCGTAAAGCAGTTAGTGTCTTTGGCATTCTGTGTTTCGGTTTGAAGATCTGACCCCTTCTGTACCCTTCTATTATCCCTTCTCATTCCTTCTTCCTTTTTATCTCTTGGGTTAGCAACTTACATGGTTACTTTAATACCTATTACAAGCGCTTAAAAGGTTGCGATGACTGCTTATCATCAGGCGGTGTATGCTTGTTTACATACTGTCGTGAAATAAGAAATAACCTTATGTGAATTTGGTAATAAATTAATTCTATAATTCCGCAATGAAAGGAAACGTATTGCAAAATTTGTTTTATAGTAAACACTTAAATTTCCCAATGCTAACCTTAAGAAAGATTTATTGAGTTCTAGAAGTCTCTATAAAAATATCGAGTAGTCAAGGCAAATCAAATTATTTCTAATTTAAATGCCGCAAAGATTAGATAGTAGTTTTCGCCCGTGGCATTGCACGAGTGGAATTATATTTTTTCTGATATTCTGGATGCTTTTTTCTCAGTTTCATTTTTCGTATAATTTTGACGACGTTGTGGCGCAGCAAGCATATTTTCAGGTCTGGGTGTGTTGGTAGTGTACACCCCCGACACAGGATATAACTATCCTAATGGGGGCCGTTGAATGTGTAGCGTTTGTTTATTTATAATTTGCCCTGTAGCTAAAATTAAAGCTATCAGTAAAATTCCGTACCACTTGATTAATCTATTCATGAGATAAAAAAAAAACGTCTTTTATTTTTAGTATCTGTTATTGGAGCGACAGAAAGACAAATTTCAATATCGATATATCGACGTTTTGGAAAAAAGTGTGTCTGATGACCTTTTTTTAAAACCAAAGCCACTGTACTAAGACAGTATTGGTAAAATAATGTTTTGGTGACTTTATAACTACATAGAAGGTGCTTAAAAAATATTAAAGTTCATACTTTAAAAAATTTTGGAATTATCGATTTATGGAGAGTAAGATATCGACAATTCTAAAATTTATGTTGGCGCATACCAAAGTGTAGAACCTATATACGTTGAATTAGAAACCGACGTAGTAGTTACAGTTTACAATGTAAGTAATTACAAGCAATTTTAATGATTAGAGATTGTTTATAAAGTTAGCTCACTTGGATGAAATTTATAAAGGCTCAAGGCTATTATACTTAAGTTAGTTTGGTTCAAAATGAAAACTGATAAAACCACAGGCGAGGTTTTATATCGATACTAGCAGCCCGCTCCGGATTCTCACGGATATAAAATATATAGCCTATGTCATTTACTGAAAAAATTGATTAAAATCGATCCAGTAGTTTTGATTTATTCATTACTACCCGTGGCCCGCACGATTATTTGCCACATCACATTAGAAACCTCAAAAATAACAGTATTTCTCGACTATTTAATGAGTGCTATTATACATATAAACCTTCCTCTTCAATCACTCTATCTATAAAAAAAAACCCCTTCAAAATCCGTTGATTAGTTTTAAAGATTTAAGGATACATAGGGATATAGGGACAGTAAAAGCGACTTTGTTTTATACTATGTAGTGATGTCGATTATTTTTACCCAAACCTATATTATGAGTTTATTGGGTCAAGTTTAAAAGGAAAGACAGACATGAATTCCCGTATTAGTACGTATGAGTTACACAATAAACTTTTAAGCTTCAAAGATATGCCGATTTTTAATTACTTGACCTTGAATGCATTTATAACTACGATAAAAGAGCTATTGAGAAGATGACCATGAACTGTTAATTCGAAACAATGTAAAAACTAATAATGGGAACCTAGCAACAATGTTGTTTGAATCCATTGTTTTAGTTGTAGTAGAGACGTGCTCAATTGCTCATCCCAGTAAAAACGGGCCGGCTCGACCGGTCGGGGTAATTTGGGCGTTCAAAAACAAATTTATATTTATAACAATGCCCTACACTAGGTTTTTCGTTTATCCCATAAGAACTTAACATTTTTCCGACATAAGAATTATATTTGTGTCAATCCAGGTAACAATCTATATCTGTGCCAATTTTCATTCAAATCCGTTTAGTCGCCGTGTAATCGTTTATAAAATCGGCGAAAATATAAACTTTTATTATATTAGTGGAATTTCTCTGTTCTCTGTGGTACAAAATACCACACGGACGGAGTCGCGGGTATTAATACTAGTATTAACGATGAGTATCCTTAATCTTGGCGGTAAATTTGGGTGGCCCTGAGGAGAAGGCAGGCGGTGTGGTCCCGACTGCCGTACGCTTGCGTGGGAAGCGCTGGGGGGGCTTTGCAATCTCGACCCCCCGGGACTGAGCTCCGCTACTAATTGGAGCACCGTGATTGTCAGGTCACGTTGGTATGTTCTGCGAGAGTTCCCGTAACCTGACAAACACACTGAGGTAGGCCACCGAGGAGGTTTTAGTGGGTCCCGTTGTCCTCCCCAAGACGCCGGGTATCTAGTAGTAGATTTCCTCCACGACAAAAAAAAATGGCGTTAAATTTAATATACTAAAACATGGTATAATATGCCCGTTATACTAAAAGTAAGTACAATTCGTCATGTGTTATTAGATTTTACGATTTTTTTCTCCGTACATTAAAAAAACATAAACTCGTCTGTTAGATTACAATCAACATTGTTTGTTTGCCAATTATTTGTGACTAAAAGCAATAACAAAACCATTATAACTAATATAAAAATAAGGTAATAAGCCATACGTTATAATTATAATTAAATTACTAAGAAGAGCTTTGTTATTTTGCCACGGTTTGAAATACGTTTATCAGCATTGATTCGCATTTAGCCAAAGCATATACTCGTAAACCATTCGCTAAACGATGCTTTCGCATGCTTGCTCATGCTTACGCATGGTTTCAGTTACTATGGCCCGTTTCTTCTCCCTCGTCTCTTCTGTCTTTGATTGGCCCGTTCTCGCACGCATGGTTAAGCATCCGTTCTCATGCGTACGCATGCTTAAGCATCTGTTCTTATGCTTTTACAGCGGAGAAAAGCTAAGAGTATATGGACGCAAATAAGCAATACCATGTCAACCCACAAAATTGAAAATACTGAGTTATATATGGAGAAGTGTTGGTAAATGGCTGAAGAACATTTTTCTTTAATATTTGTAGGGTTTTAAGCTTTAAAACTTCTAAAAAGCCATTTTTAATCATGCAATTTATGTATTATGTTAAACGTTCTGGGTTATACTATATACGAAATATGCAGTTTGTATACTTATTTTTTGTGAAAATAAGTAAAATAACTTACATAAATCTGAAATTGCAAAAAGCTTGACCAATACATAAAAAAATTCATATAAAGCAAGTTGTTCAAAATTTTCAAACTCGTTTTTCTCGAAATGACATTCGTGTGGGTTGACATGGTATTGCTTATTTGCGTCCAATTATAATAATCATACTTTGTTAATGGAACTATAATAGAATAAAACTAATTTGAGAATACATTTCTGCCACTACAAAAATCTAAGCTTTTTGGCTTTTTTTGTATCCGACTAGTTTATCGTAATAAAACTTTCCTATGTCCTTTTCCAAGTACAAACTATCTCTAGAGGTTTCAAATTTATCTTTTTGCATTTATAATATAATATGAATGTCTTATAATATATGTATGATCTAGTTAACCTACACAAAAATATGTAGGAGTAGAGCCTTGATTCTCCCAGCACAAACTGGCCGGCTTGACTGGGGAATACTATCCTCTTGGATAAAATCGGCGTAAAATAACAGAGTACTGTTGCGTTTCGTGCCATGAGTGAGAATGGTGGAGACCCAATCTCCCAACCCCTCTGTTCCCAATCTTTTTCCCTTCTCATCCCTTCCTCTTCCAAGGGTTGGCAACGCGCATGTGATACTTCAAGTATCACAAGCTTTCATAGGCTGCGGTGACCTGTTTACCATCAGGCAAACCGTATGCTTGTTTGATGTATTTATAATGATTTATTGCTGTTACTTGGTTAAAGCTTGGAACGTATTTTTGTATAGCCTGTGCCTGTGACGTTTGCCTGCGCTTGTATGTCTTTACTATCACTATGAGGGTTTTTGAGTGAGTTATCGATCATATTATTTTCAATTTATAGAAGATTAGTTCATTTTAATTCTGTCAAATGACAGACATATGTTTGACATTAGTAATGTAAACCATCTATGTTGTATTTAATTTAAATCTTTATAATATTGTATGCATATAGGTACATATTAACTTTCTCCTCTTCTCCATATAAGCCTTAATGCCAAAGCTCACACTGCTTCAAGAGCGAAATATGCTCAAATAGGTTTGAGGATTTCTCTTCACATATGAATGTCTATTATATGTACGTGTTAGATTGATTTGGCCTTGATAGCGTCACCGGGTGCAGACCCGGATGTAAAAAAGTAACAGCCCAGGCTCAAACTTGATTCTGTACTAAAAGTCTAGTGTCTAAAATCTACTAATCTTTTGCCTAAATAAATATACTTATGACTAAATAGCGACACATTAATGATATGTGAAATATTTAAAAAAAATGACTTTTATTATTGTTAATTCTTCGTCAAAGCATTATTCCCGGTATTTTATGTACCCAGGGTCTGATTATTACTCTTATCCGGATTTGACAGGTTACTAGTTTTTACACGGAGCGATTGCCATCTTACCTCCGCAACCCTAAGGACGAACCAGTAACTCATTGGATAAAAGCAATTTACTTATCAAGAGTTAACGATTATTATCAGATGTTATGTGATAACAACTGGGACCGACAGCTTAACGTGCTCTCCGAGGCACAGTGGGGCGACCCACACGGACAAACGCCCAGACCGAAACAGAAATGTTAACAAACATCTGCCCGAGCGGGAATCGAACCCGCAACCGTCGAGACTAAAGGCAGACTCGCTACCCACAACGCCACAGCGGTGTCACTTTTATTATAGTTAATAAATCATTAATTCGTGTTTTGTTTTCTTAAGCTGGAAATTTTTTTATTGTAGATCACGTGACCTTACAAATTAACTAGTATTGCAGGCAGATCCACTTGTGTCATGAACGGACTTTTCGCATATACTACTCGCTTGTCGCTTTGGGGTTCCGCAGCCAAATGCCAAAAATGTCCGTCCATCCATCCATCCAAATATATTTAACGTGCCATGTGCAAAATAACTAAGAGATAATTACAAAAAAAAAATATACTGGGACTAATAAAAAGATCGTAACAAACTATGCATTCACTTTATGTTTACGGAAGTCAAAAGTTTTTCAACATATTTTTATCGAAAAGCAGTTATGTATATATTACTATTTCCATATTATACATAGCTTGTTTTGTGCTAAAAGGCCAATTAGTATTTTATTTTATTTGTTAATCGGGACTGCTAATACTAAAACTCAATGTAAATTGTTTTGTATAACATCTCTGTCCTTATCATTTTAGCACCTTAGAGTCTTTTAGCGTTTCGAATAAATCACGTGATTAACCATATCGTAGAAAACATTCTAAGACTTGTATATCCACCAATCCTACTGGATCCTTGCTGGTGGTAACGGTTAAATGCCCGCCTGGTTAACTGCCATCATACATTATTATTAGACAGCGTACAGTGACATCTTAAAATCGGCAATCCAAGTGTGTGCCCTATGGTTCAAGAGAAGAGCCTATTCCTTCCTTAAAGGTCGACAATACACTTGCATGCCCTCTGGTGTTGCAGATGTTCATGGGCGGCGGTGATTGCTTAACATCAGATGAGACTTCTGCCCATTTGAATCTGTCATGAAAGTGAGCGGGCATTTAAGCCCACCCACCAGCATTTTATTTAAATTCTATTAAAAATTTAGTTTTTATTGAAGGAGAGCAAAACGGTTACCAGATACATCAGAAGCGAATTATCTATGCCTAGATGGTAACGTTGTTGGGACCCACTAAACCTCCTCGGTTGCTGACCTCAGTGCGTGTAACGGGTTATGCGTCTCTCGCAGAATGAGCCAGCGCAACCTGCCAAGCACTCGCCCCGCTTGTTGCTAGCGGTTGTAAAATTAATTACTTACAGTTAACTCTGAATAGGTTCTAGTATGAATGTAGATTATTGTATAGAATAATTTGTCACGTTTTGTTGTGTGGTTACATCTTTCCAAGGTCTACCTTTTGGCCAGAGCCCGGCCGACAATGTCTTGTGTGGAGCATCTATAATTTGTTGGATGAATGTGAATGTCCTTCATTCGTCCACAGCATGCGTAAACATACACAAATAATAATTAAAATTACCAATTTTAATTATATCTAAAAAAAACTTGACAATTATTATATAAAAGTGGTTTCAGACCAGCGTTTTTTACGAGCGTATAAGCTCGTTTTTCGAAGCGCGTATACATGCGTATAGCACTACTTATACTAGTCGCAACTCTTACGAGCATTTATAAATAAGCTCGTATAAGCACGCATTATAAAGGGCTATAAATATGCTACTGACACTCGTCACCAGGAATAGGCCCGATCAACAATAGTATAATTTTTTGTTAATAATAGTGTGAAGAGGGAAATACATTTTCTACAATTTCGCTGTTTTCACTCATATAAAGTGTGGGCACAGAGGCCGATAACTGGCTGGGGGCGGCAAATTAGCTAGTTTCACTCTAGAATAATGGAAGTTAGTTACTCAGAATGTATTCACTTGACAGTGAGAGGGGAAGTCATTGGTAATTTTGTTGTAGATTTCTACCTATAAATCAACAGAAACCAGTGTCGCAAAAATCTTTTTGGTTTCTATGAGGTAGCAAAAAAAATTCGGTCCCCAAATTTGCCGCCCCAAATGTTCCTCACCCTAGGCGCAAGCCTACTCAACCTGCTGGTGAATCCGCAACTGAAAACGCGCATTTGGCTTTTGAAGCGCGAAAGAGCGTCTGCGACGGTCTACGCTAGAAAAAAAAATGCTAGTCTGAATCTGCCCTAAGACGGGTAGAGATTTCATAACTCATTAAAACAATGAATTGTTTGATAAATAGCTTTGTACTTATAATTAAAGATATTAAACAAACTGACACGTAAGGTCATTTTAATGTTATGACTAATGTTTTAAGTTACTTGATTAATACACTTAAACATTTATATTTATACATTCACTAGCGTTTGCTCGCGGCTACGCCCGCGTGAATGCAGCTTTATTGCTATCGAATAGATTGGTTACTTTAACAAACTGTCATCCCCTATTTCAGACACTTCCATTTTTGTTTTCATTCATATTTTATATTCAAGGTAGTACAGCCATGCTCTTTCTTTTTTCATTCCTATCTGTGCAAAATAGGCCGGCTCGACCGGGAAAGTACTACTCTCTCACAGCAAATCGGCGTAAAGTAACAGTATCCGTAGGTGCTATTGTGTTTCGTGCGATGAGTGAAAGCGACGGAGGCCTAATCTCTCATCTCTCCGTTCCTTTCTTTTCCTTCTCATCCATTCTCTTTTATTCTTTGGGTTGGAAACGCGCATGTTTGTGATACTTCAAGTATCACAAGCGTTCATAGGTTGCCGTAACTGCT